>JAVRQT010000003.1:0-1200000 GCA_035926095.1 Elasticomyces elasticus
TATCTCTACTACTTCCTAATAATTCTCTATCCTTCTCTCGTAGTTAATTACTATACTTAATAACTTATATATACCTAAGAGCGCTATAGCGTAGGCGACTATTACTAGCTATTAAGGAAGTATAAGGTTAGTAAGTATATATAGCTAAATATAGGGAATATTTATACTCGGCGCCCTTATCGTAAATTAGACTATAAATAGCTTAGCCTATTTAAAAGTTATTAAGGAGATTTATCTTAACGTATATTAGCTCGAGTTACCGACCTATATAAAGATTTATAGTATCTTCTATACCGACTATCTTCGCTTTACTATAGAGGCTTATACTACTAACGATATACTAGTACCTAAAGTAATTAACTACGAGAGAAGGATAGAGAATTATTAGGAAGTAGTAGAGATATTAGATAATAAGATAAAGGGTAGGAGGTATAAGATACTATAGTATATAGTAAAGTAGATAGAAAGTAATACTTATATAGAGAAGATAGTACGAAATCTAGTTAGCTTAGTAGACGACGTAATTACCGACTTTTATTATAAGAATCTATAGGCTACTAGGCTACTAAAGGATTAGATAAGGCCGTACGATTAGATACTACCGCTTAGCTTCCTTAATATACGCGCGTATAGCTATATCGGCCTCTATTATACTAAGCTAAAGGTAGATACTATAGACTTTATTACCGAGACCTCTAAGGTCTAGTTTAAGGCGTAGGTATTACTCTACCTTTAGACTCGGTAGAAAGCGTAGGTATTACTCTACCTCTACTAGTACTACTACTATATACGCTATACTTAGTCCTCTACTTACGTACTAGCTTAGTTATTAGCGTCTAGTATTCGCTTATTTAGAGGAGGGGTAGTATTATAGAGTCTATCTATAACTTAAAGTTCGAGAGTAGAGCGAGCCGTAGAGCTATATAGCTCCTTCCTTCTTTATTTTATAGCTATAGAACCTTCTATTCTATAGAGTTAGTTATACTACTTAATTATCTAACATTACGCTCTTACTTTATATTAACTACGAAGCCTACGCCTCTAGCTAACCCTATAATACTCGAGCCCTACTTTAGATCTATCTTCTTAATAGAGTTATTAATATAGTATAGTAAGAAGAAGAAGGCCTTACTACGTTTACCTAGTATCCTACTAATATAACTACGACGCTAAACTATATTCTCTAGCTCTATTAAGAGTAGGAACTTCTACTAAATAATACGCTCTATATCTAGTATATTAAGCCTAGTACTAAGTAAGGTAGTAGTTACTATAATCCGGATCTTAGAGTCTAGCTTATTAAACTTCTTATACTATATATCTTAGTTATTAGTAGCGACGTTACTAGTATATATCTATACTACCTTATATACGTTAACGCTACTATTATAGCCGTATATTATATACCTCTACGCTAGATCTAGATAGTCTTTAGTTAGGTCGATTAGCTAATCGTAGAATATATCGAGTATATTGTTAATACCCTTACGCGTATCGACGAAAACTATAGTCTTATAGATCTACTCTAGATATACGACGCCTACTTAAGCTCTCTTGTTACCGATACTATATATATCCTTATCTTTAGCGCCTATAACGGTTACTATACGCTAAGTAATAAAGTATAGTATATTAAACTGTCTAAGCTTCTTTACTAGAATAGTCTTAAGGATATAGGTAATATCTAGTCTATTAATACTACTATAGATAATCTTAGTTTAGTATATACCCTTACCTTCTTTATAGAGTCTAGAATACTTTATTATAAACTTCTAAGTTAGCTTCGAGATCGTAGCTAATACGATAAGCGTTAAGGTATTATAATAGACTTAATTACGTAGCTTAGATAGCTAAGCGTATCTACGGTATAGTTAGTATAGTACGTTATAGTAGGTTATAAAGATACTTACTCTAGCCTAAAGCTCTTCTATAGCCGATTTAAGTAACCCGTATCGATAATAGTTAAGACGTAGTAGTTATAGAACTTATTATCTATTAGGATCTTATAGAACTCTAGATACGATACTTCCTTAGAGGATAAGATAATATACTAGTAGTAGCCTATAAGGATATCGGCGTATAGATTTATATTACGAGCCTTAGTATCGGCTATAATACTAACTAGAGTAATAAGGCCGTTATATACGCTACTACTACCGCTATTACCGCTATATAAGGCCCTTTAAGCTACTTATATAATACGTAAGATATCCTAGCTCTACTTAATATTTAAGCGATCTAGCGACACTATCTAAATTATAATATAGCTAGTTATTATAGTATACGCCTAAAATACTAAGCTCTTACCTTTATTAGTCCTCGTAATAAGGAAGATATTAGACCTACTAAATACTAGCGTATATATCGTATTAATCTATACGCTCTTTAGCTCTTACTCTACTCCTAGATATAGTAAGTTAAGTAGCTTATATAAGGCTTACCTTATAATCTTACGCTAGACTAGTAATACCTTATTATATCTTCTAGTAAGATAGATAAGCTACTATAGTACTATAAAGTTTATATCTATACCGTTAATATCGTATACCTACTAAATAAACTAAGCCTAGTACTCTTCTAGATCTTCTAGTATATTCCTAGTACTAACTTACTAGCGCTAGCTAGCTACTTTATTATATACCTTATTACCTCGATAAGAACGAGCTTAACGACCTAGTTATACTATAAATTTATTACTATTACCTCGGTTATTATATATATTAATTCTCGCCTTATACTACTACTTAGCTAAGCTAGTTAGCTTACTACCTCTTATAACGCCTCTATTACCTCTTCTACCTCTCTTACCTCTATAGCTACCTCCTTAAGGCGCTATATAATAGATCTAATACTTAGTATTATAGATATCGAGTATAATAATTAGTTAGTAGAGTAGTTAGTACTAAAGGAGTTAGCTAGTATTTTATTACTTAGAGGTTATTATACGTATTAAGAAGAGGGCGTATATATATTTTAAATATATAGAAGTAAAGAAGAATTAATTATTTACTAGTAGAGGAGGTAAATATAAATATAAACAATAAAATAACCTTTTAGTTTATAGATTACGTAGCTAGTAGTTCTAATCGTATTATTACTTTACTAATACTACGAGATATACGCGTTTAAGATATAGAGCTATCTTTTATAACTTCTAGAGTATCTATTATATATAAACTATAACTAAGCTAAAGATAGTAGTAGAGGAGGACCTCTAAATAATAAAGCGGCTCTCCTCTACGATCCGAGCTTAGGCGCTACGTAATAAGCTAATTATAGACCCTTACTAATTAGCCCTACTACACGTAACCTTACTAAAAGTCAACTTTAAATACTATACTAAGATACGGCTTACTGCGTGCGCCTGTTCGGAGGGAGGTCTCTCGTACGCGAGAGACTGCGACACGCTTTTGCTCCCCTCGTCTTCTTACACGTGCACCACTGATCGAAAAGCACAGATTCATCTCTCGGCACGACACGACACGCAGCAGCATTCCGCACGGTGCGTTGTGCCTCTTTTCTTCTTTCGCAGTGAACTCACTCTTCTAAGGTAGCATTCGGCACACATTCACCTCAGTCTTAGCAATTCCCGAGCAGTTTCTGCTGCTTCCCACTCACGTCTCTGTAACTCAACGAGCCCCTCTCTCTGACAAAGCCCGGTCTCAGCGTCTCGACGAAACAGGAGCACTGTATGGGATTGGAAGTCATCGACGAAACCGAGAGCCTCTAGAAGCAAGAAGCCCTCCTTGTCGCCCGATTTCCATACAGTTCCGTCATCCATGGTCAGCACCCGTGTGTGCACCTGAGTCTGGCCACGGCATCCCTCGCATGAGTCATCGTCCGCGCAGTACTTCTTATATTCCCGGATGTGGTCGTATTTGAACGTTGCGACATCTGCCGTGAGTGTGAGGATTCCCAGTGACCAGATGTTTGGCAGCTCATGGGCAGTTTCGTCCTTGCGCTCGAATGAAAAGTCAAGTGTCGGGCTGAGAGAGCAGCCCGTGCTGCCCCAGCACGATGATCTCGGATATTCGAAAATGTTGTAGACCACTGGACCCACCCATCCAGCCCATGACCACGATGGGAAGTCGATCGCGGTATCCCTAGGCTCGACATTCTTGCGGTGCATGAGCTGTGCCGTTCCGTTATAATAGCGGGTCTGAGCTGTCCGTCGCCGTAACGGCGTTTGTGATGAGGCAGCTCTCCACGCGAGAGTCAACACTAGATCTAGCTGGGGTAGGCCCCAGAAGAACATGTATCGCTCCGGAGAGATGCTGGATATGTGAGACAAGATGCCTTCGAAGGCATGCAAGATGTCTCTCTCGTAGCTGAGCTGACGGGAGGTATAGCCCTGAACTAGCTTCGTGTATGCGTAAAGTGCCTGGTAGCTGCCATCGTCTATATTCGCTAGCTTGGCGTCAAGCTCTGTCTCAATTATGGGGTCCGTGAGTTGCTGAAGAGGTCTCGCCTCTCCAAAGGAACCCTCGCTACACTTGTAGTATACTCTGTCGTGCGCGAATACCAGGAGACGATGCGAGAATTGCTCTTCCTGATATGTCCATGCACGACTCGACCACACAGCGTGACCGAGCTCGGGTGCCGGCTCTTGCAAGATGAGGAAAATGTTGTCCACACTACCCACCACAGACTGAACGTGGCGCGATCCGGGATCCAGTCCTACTAAGCCCACGTTTGCATTTTTTCCGTCTGCTGCAACGATGGTCAGTATCGCGCCCTGATATATCATATTCATGACTGCAATGATCTTGGCCTTCTCCGAGTCGTCATCCTGGACAATAGAGACAGCATCGACCCACAAATACCGCTCACCAATCATCTCAGTCACTCGCATAGCATGCCGGATTGTCCTCGGTAGCCGCTTCCGCTTGATTGGGATAATCTCGTCCTCCGTGAGTAGGTCGCGAGTCTTGTCGGACTTCCTACTGAGATAGCCATCAATGCCACCCCAGACGTAACTGAGCGCTAGATATTGGCATCCTGCAGGAGCCACGACAACCTCATTCTTCTGTACATCAATGACTCGAAGTGGTATTTTTGAGTCTGCGCGATCACGTTTCAGCTGTCTGGCTCTCCTCTGACAGCCCACATGACCCTCCTTGCATTGCTGCCACCACAACGGTATCAGTGCGGGATCGATTTGTGTTGGAGCTACAGTACCGCGGCCAGCCTTGCGCACAGCTTCGTTGATGAACGCATCGCTAGTGATGGAAGCTGATGCATTGTACAAAGTGAAACGCAGGATGACAACATCCCAGTCTCCGTGAGCGACCTTTTCGTCAGAGCAGAAGCGGGCGTAGAGTGTCCAGTGATCATGGTTGCTCTCGTCGAATGGACTGTAGCAGCTGATCTCGACTGGCTGTGCGTCCTTGGCTATGTGATCGAATTGTGCTTTCGTCGCTTCTACGCTCAATGCCGAGACGAGCAAGCTGCAAAAAGTGCATATTTGCTTATGTTCGATCGCATGGGTCAGCCCTGGCAGCTTGAAGGAAGTGGAGTATCTGTCCAGCTCGTATTCCCCTCCCAAGCTAGTGGCTAACACAGTCTCCTCGTCAACAGTGCATACCGGGGTAGCGACAGTCGCCCAATCGGCGGGTAGACCTTCGAAGAAGGCGGTTAAATGATGCCGCCAATCGTACTTTGCACACTCGCTGCACAGCTCACGATCCACGTTGCTGCCGATGATTTTGCGGTAAGCATTGAGGCTGGCCAGATATACGAGCAGGCCGTACTTGAGAGGTAGTGGAAATGAGTTCGCGTAGTGGCGGTGCACAAGGCCGTATCTGGTATCCTTGACTATTGGCGGTCGCCAATCCACCGGCAAAGTATGAAATGCTGATCTGAACCCCTTATTATTCTCGAGCGCGTCGTGGTAAAAGCGCATAGCGTGTGGTGGCGGAATGCTGAAGCCTGGCTGATGCTCTTCCTCTCTCTCCAACATGGCTTGTTTGAATAGTGCCTTTGCTTCATCGATATGGCGATCCGCCTTATCTAGATACGGTTGAATCAGTGCTGTCATTGCGGCATCCTCGGCTTTGCGCTTGCGCAGGTTCTTGGCCTTCTCCTGCTTTTGCTTGTTTATTGCCTGCTTCCGTCTGCTCTTAGCCATGACCCACGCGAGGCTGACCACGCTATTCGAGTAAAACACCTCTGCCAGCAAGGCAGGATGTGCGTTAAGCGGTGCTCAGACTACGAGCGTTATATCGAAAAGAAGTGTAGTACATATGCACTCAGTCTTTCAAGTATCCTACCAAGGTTGGAGGATTAGCTAGATGATATACGTGTAGCCATGCGTCCCTGTGCTAGTGCTGTGCTGCGCCTTGTGCGCCCTGTTTCGACAAGCGAGTGAGAACGCATCTCATTCGGCGCCACCCGCAGCAGCATTGTGGAGGCGTGCCGCACGACGGGGACATACGTGTAGGGGAAAAGTATCTCGTCCCGTCGTTGATAGGTGAGGGTAGTCCTAACAACGCCCACCGAGGTTGTCATCTGGCGGAATCGGTCTAGGCTGCTCCACCGCACGCGAGAATGACCGGCCCACCTTATCCGATGTGGTTGCAGCCAAGGTGGGCGGAGGAGAGGAGAGGCGTACGCCAAGACACAGGTATAACTAGCACGACTGTGAGGAGGCAGTGATGTCAGTGGGTTGTACACCACGAACAGGCCGCCTGTGACAGGGCGCAGATGCACAATCACTCCACTCAGCGCTCATCAACCCTCGCCTTCTTGCTCGCTTTTAGTCGGATTGCGCCTGAGTATCTGCCTTGGAGACATAAGCTCTCCACCATGGATTGAGCAGGTACACCGGTATACAAAGCAGTGCCACTCCTGCGTATACTCCCGCAAATACTCCAAAGGACCACTTCAGAGAGTACACGCCGGTCGTCCCAGAAAGTGCGTGCGTGACGCCAAAGGAGATGATGTTCTTCGATCCAATGACCATGACTATCGCAGGTCCCGGATGCTTTGGTGTGACTTCCGCAGCGAATGTGGAAGACATGATGAGGATGGCAATGAAAGCGGCGTTGGATAGGGTGTAGCTGATGATGGTACCCCAAGCGGAGTGGGATGAGAAGCCGAAGAGAATGTGCATGCTGAACCCCAGCAGTAGCACTGGAGCCACTGTTGGACGGAGATGTCAATAGCGTTCAGGAAAGGTAGGAGATTGCACTCACTTGGGATGAGGCGGTGCTCCGGCTCATGAACGCCGTGAGCACGACGAGCAAGCCAGATCATCAGTGGATCAGCGACTAGAGCACAGTAACCCATTGCGATGACGGAGGCGATAATAGAACCCTGCAGCACGGTGAGAAGAGTCAGCGACGTCTCGGAAAATGCTTCAGGCTGCTTGCACTTACAACATTGATAAGACCGAGATCCTTGGGAGACCAGCCGACACCGATGAGCGTTGTCGCGTACGTCAGAGACTGGAAGATCACGCCGGACAATGCGGCGGAGGTGATCAGGACCACAAAGAGTAGTGCTGGTGACGTCAAACTAATGGCCATCTGAAGCCATGTTCTCAAGATCAACCGTACCGGATGAGGACGAGGTGTCGACCACGGCACAAGGCCTTGGCCGTAGGACTTCCGTGGCACCTCAATTCCGTCGTTCATCCCGCTCAGAGCCTTTGAACTATCAAGATAGTCCTGGGCCTGATCATCTGGCATTACCTGAGTAATACCGAACTCGTTCGTCACCACGACTTGACCATCGATATTTGCCAGCGGACGTTGGAACGAGGTCTCAAACGCACCAAGAAGGACGAATACAAGGCCAGCTCCGATCGTGATGGCAAAAACCCAATAGTACCATCTCCATCCCAGCGCAGCAACCTCGTAACTTGCTGCTATTGACAGCACGGCGGTCAAAAGGTTCTGCGAACCCCAGTACAGGCCCATAATCCTCCCTCGATCGGCGAGGAAGGTGATCTCGGTGAGTATGAGCGGCAGGACGGACTCTGTGGCCCCAGTGGCTAACCCTGCAAGGACTCGCGTTCCCAGGTGCGCGCTGTAGGAGTTCTGGAGTGCTGCGCCCATGATGGCAGCTAGCAGTATGATGATCGAGACGATGAAGACAGGGCGCCGGCCGAAAGCCAAGGCGACGGGCAATAGAATGAAGTTTCCTTGGTGGTATCAGTAAAGTGTTCACGTTAGTCAAGCTTACCGACTTACCAAATCCAATGCACAAGGATGGTAAGGTGAGCAGCATAGCGATTTCACCCGGTTTGCGACCAGATGGAGCATACATTCCGAAGAAAATTTCAAGAACAGATCCAAGGCTGCTGATGATGGCAAGACTGTTGAAGGCTGAGAATTGAGTCAGGCATGGGGGCGGTATGCCAACAAACCGTCACTTACAGAACCAGCAGCAGCAGAAGATGACGGCAGCCTTCTCCCATTTCTTCCAATTCAATGGATCGTTAGGGTCACTGGACGGGATCGGCAGCTTGCGAACGCGTCCATCTCTGTCAACTGATTTGGTTCGCTGAGAGTCAGCGCAAGTCGCATCAGCCTGTGTTTCACACATCACTCACTGAGCAGCGCACTTCCAGCGATGTGCTGCTTGCCAACGACCTTGTCTTCCACATTGTACTCCGTATGCGTCGCGACAACGTCGCATTTCTCGACTTCGCCAGAATGCTGCATTGGACACTGGTGTTGACCTGTTCTGTTGTCACGTTTGCGAAACAACCAAGATATGTTTTCTATCGAAACCGAGACTTCGCGAGGATTACCTTCGCTTGCGGCGTCCAAGTGCTTTATGTTGCTCGGCACACGACATGGGTGGGCTGGTACATCGGCTCCAGCGGGCGCTGTGTATTGGCTGTCCAGCCATGCGCATCCGGCTCCAGCGGGCAACACGTGCATGTATAAGCAACACATTGATCATGCGGTACGCTTGAGCCAGAACAATATCAACCTTCGAGTACGGTCCTTCCGCGATCAAAATGGGTTCCATGGGGGAGCTGGGGCGGGGCGCTCCAGTTGGACGGCCCAACTCGGTATGACAGACGTGTTGAACATCCCTCGACGAAGCCACAAATTAGCGCAAGTTGCCAGCTCATCTACGACATGTTCACGCAAAGCGATCAGTACATGAGGCGCTACGGCCTGAAGGCGGAACCTCAAAGCCCCAGTAGCGTTGCAAACCAACAACAGCACACTGGCAACGAAGCTAGTCCATGGCAGACGACCTTCGTTCGATTCCACGCTGGTTTCCGGCAATACACCGATTCAACTAGAGACGTTGCAATGCCACCGAGGTCTCATGTCGCTCGCTGGGTCATCGCAGACCAGAATGCGTTTTCTACCCTGGTTCAAGATCTCAGGAAGATCATTGACAATCTCGAATCGTTGACACGCCGTGGCATCCCTGGTAGTGAAGAGACACGCCTGGCTATGACAAGTAACGAGCTTGGACGCATTAGTGATAGCGAGAGTGTGCAAATGCTTCAGGATGCTGCGGCTGATGAGAGTGGAGCCATATCCGATGCTGCGAGTGTGAGGCTGCAGGCGCTAGAGATCAATCATCTGTCCTCACAAGATACACTCCATACCGTACCCGAGGCCACTGCCACTGGAGCAAACGATCTAGACAACGGTGGGCTCCCACGAGATGGTAATCCTCCGCTGGACGACATCCCTCAGAATCAAAGAGTCATGGCGCTCGTCGGCAAGAAGGTAAATCGAGATGAGCCAGGCCAAAGACAAGCATCCACTGCGACCCGTGATGGTAACCGTGCACAACTCGAAGTGTTGCACCAGCACAATCTGGATGCTCGGAACACCGATGCTACGGCAATTTTCTTCCAAGGGATAGGTTCGCGACTCACGAATGAATGCGGGAACGGACTGGGCAAAGTAGAGATTGACAAGGGCTGTGTCACTTGGACCGCGTTTTCCGTACCAAATACCGCATCCTCGATTCTGGGCAGCTTCCTTGGCCCTGGAGGAACACCGTACTGAGCGGGAGTTTTCCACGTGTTTATAATTCCCTTCGAAGGCTATCCCTTCAAGCCACCCGCTGTGCGTTTCTTGACCAAGGTCTATCATCCCAACATTTATCCCCACGGGAAGATCTGCTTGGACGTCCTGGAAGATCAATGGTCTGCACAATTGATTATTTTTACTCTGTTGTTGTCGTTGGTATCTTTGATTGCGGAACCGCGCGCTGACGATCCTTTGGTACCGGAGATAGCCAACACGCTGGTCACAGATCCTTCGAGGTACGAAAACTATGCCTGTCAGTACACAGTAAAGTATGCAACCTACCGGCTGCCTCCTGTGGACCAGATTCAAGCTGCCGCGCAGTTCATGATGGCAGAGAAAAAAGGCCGATGAGAAGTCCTGGTTGAGTTGGCGCAGATGGTGCAACCATTTCATGATCTCCGTAGCCTTGCAAACTGCTTGTTATCCTTGTTCCAGTCTCTTTCCATGTCCAGTCAGACCCTTCCAGTGGCTTGCAAGCTCTTGCAAATCGGTCCATGTCCAGCCTTCCAGTGTTTCTTCTGGCACAGCTTGCCGCAGTAGCTCACAGTCTTGCATTCCATGCACCTACTCGTGTCTTCTCCTTTACCACAAACTTCGCACTGTCTAGCATCAGCCCTCACCTGCGAACTGCGTGCTTTGCCCGCGATATTGGACATGGCTTCCATTCCCGCAGTCTCGCACTCCGCTCTGTTACAGACAGGCAAGACTAAGACCTGAACTGAAGGATCCCTGCCATCACTCTCTTGAGAGTGGAAGAGACTATTGCTGGGCTGCTGCAGAGCTTTCGAGGACTGCGTGCCGCAGAATGCGCACCGAGGTGACGAAGCACGAAGGCATTCGTCTCGATGCTCGGCAAGGACTGGGTTGACTGCTTCGTAGAATTCCGCAATCGTGACGGGAGATTGGGTGACAGCAGGGCCTACGAGAGATGTGGGCATCTCATGCACGTGAGAGAAGCAGCCTAGCCCTTGAGGACGAAAGTCGAATCGGACGGGTGTCGTCGGCGCCATCGCCCATGGAATCTGTGTTGTTCAGTACGTGAAGGTGTTGTTGTTTGTCAACAGCTCTTGCCGTCAACAATGCTGGCGCCAAGGACGATTGCGGCAGCTTCCGTCACAGCGAGCACCTCACTTCTTCCTCAAACCTCGCTTTCCTTCATAGCGATCGACAGCAATTATGGGAACTCGTGCCTGACGACGCGCCGCCATTGTCGCGTTGTATCGCACACCAGAGAGCCAGATTTACCGGATGGCAGTTCGGTGTTACCTGCCTTACGTCTGTCCAAACCTGGCTCGGAGCACGCAGCCCGCATCAGGAGCAGCAGTCCGCATGAGCCCAAAGGGTCGGTGAGGAGACCAGCCCGAAGGACGCAAACTCATCTGCAGACTCCGCAAAAGTCTCCCCCATGGGCAGGGACAGCGATCGGACATGACGTGAACTCACAGCACCGAGCATAAACCATAGGTTCAGTCCTCCGTGATAGATTCAGGTAGGCTGAAAGGTATATGCTCAAAATGCGTACCTGGACCCAATTGGCCCTTCCATAGAGTCTCATTTCTCGACCTCCAACGCTCACCCAAGCAACAGTCAAGATGAAGTATCTCGTACTCACAGCTCTTGCTACCGCAGCAGCAGCCACTCCAGCAGGTCGACCAAACAGCTACGGAAGCAATACCTTGAGCAGCATTCTCTCGTCTCTCACAAAGCTGCTCCAGAATGACCCGGCACAGACTGGTCCGTTCGCTCCTGTCACCAACCAGATCATCAAGGACTACGTTGAGCCGATAGCGGTACGCCAACTGCATGGTCAGTCTATGCTACACGATTGCTGACACGATCAACAGGCTCAGCTCCTGCGCAACAGCTACGTCGTTCGCACTGGCTCCAAGCTTGAGCTTGGTGGCGAACACTGGACGGCTTCTGGTGCGAATGTGTATTGGCTTGGCCTTGACGAGAATGTCATTCCAGCAGCGGGCCAGCCGTTCTACGCGCCATTCAATGCTTCGTACCCTACCAAGGGCAGGATCACGGAAGTCATGAACACACTCGTCACAATGGGAGCCCACACCATCCGCTCCCAGACCCTCGGTGTCAGTGTCGGCAACCCTTTGTCACTGGAGCCGGAGTTGGACGTCTTCAACGATGCGGCCTTTGACACAATCGACTGGTCGGTCTATCAAGCCCGCGAGCATGGACTACGTATCTTTGCTCCGCTGATCGACAATTACGACTACTACCATGGAGGCAAGTTCAACTTCCTTCGCTTCCGCGGCATCAACATCAGCAGCACCATTTCACCCATCGGCCCACTCGTTATGCAGTTCTACACAAACCGGACAATCATCAACGACTTCAAGAACTACATCCATCATCTCCTCACGCACGTGAACCCGTATACTGGCCTCACTTACGCCGAGGACTCGACCATTTTCGCCTACGAAACCGGCAACGAGCTCGGTGGTCCAGTATTCGGCGACATGGACGTCCCCGTCTCGTGGACAAACGAAATCTGCAGCTACATCAAACAACTCGGTCCGCACAAGCTGTGTATCGACGGCACATACGGAGTCAACAAGACGCATCTCAATATCGCCAGTGTAGATATATTCGACGACCATTACTACCCGCTCAACCTCACCAGACTCCAAGATGACATCGATCTAGTCGGCTCGGTCAACAAGGTGTACCTAGCAGGCGAATACGATTGGACTGGGAACATCGCCGCTCCCTCCCTGCAATCTTTCTACAACATCATCGAAGCCCGCCAGAATACGTCGAACCCGGTTATCGCAGGCGATCTGTTCTGGAGCTTGTTTATGCATGACGTGCCCAGTTGCGAGATTTATGTCAACCACACAGATGGGTTTACGCTGCAGTATGGCAATCCGTTGAATAGTGTGCAGAACGACACGCAGATTTCGACAATCAGGCAGCATTTCTTCAAGATGCAGAATGAGAGCGTGAGCAGTTATCTGCCGGCCGTGCCTTGTCCCGGGAAGTATCAGGATTTGACGTATGCGCCTGGGGTTGTGGATGTGGAAGGGGATGGGTATTGAGCGAATTCTATCTGCGCAGGGCTTGAGTGTCCTCCAATGCATTGTTGCCAGATGGTCAGCTGAGGCACGATGAGTCGTACATTGCGTATGCAAAATTATAAGGTCCCAATCCCGGCTGGTGTATTAACAAAAACACTAGATCGAACAGGCGCTCACCCACAGCTGTCGACGAACTTTTCCAGGGCAGTATGAGTAGCGTAGAACTCGCTTTTGGCAGTATAGTTGGCATTGAACATCAGCGGTTGTGCCCCCCGGACCCAGGTATAGGCGTGCTTATCAGTAAAGCCCCAAAAGCTGATGTCGGTAATCCCTGCAGCTAGAGCTTCGCTAATAACGGCGCCGTAGATCTCGGTTTCGAGTGTGTTGTTCAGCGTGTGGACATCCATCTCAGCGATGGTCACTTCCAGCCCGAGCGCATTGTAAGACTTGACTATGTCCGTGATCACGCCTGGTATTGGAGCGACCTCCGTGATATGCATCTGCAGGGCGACTCCGTCGATTGGCACGCCATTTGCGACCAGGCTCGCAACCAAGTCGTATAGCTCCTGTCGCTTCTGCGGAAGTGACTCGACTAGGTTCTCGTTAATGAACAGCTTGGCACCCGGGTCCGCACATCGGGCGATGCGGAAGGCCTCCTCGATGTAGCCGGGACCGGATATGTTGTAGAAATAGTTGAGGTTCAGACCACCGCCCATTGTTTTGAGGGCTTCGGTGACAACGTCCCAACGATCCACCTTGCCCATGTATCGGTGCATGATCGCCTCAAAGTGAGTCATCATTGCTTGATGAAGTGCTGCGCGGTTGGTGATGTTGAGCAGGTACTCGGGATTGCAGCAGCTCGAAATGAGACCGTGCCCCTTGACTACCATTGTATTCGCTTCAGCAAAGCTGATAAGGCGGTCCAGTGTAGCCCAATTGTAGTATCCTGGGGTTGGATGGATGAACGACCATTTCAACTCATTCTCCGGCGAAAGACCGTTGAATTGCTGCGCGAGGACGGCCGCAAATGAAGAATCGTTGAGGTACGTTGGATTGATCGCTCCCGAGCCGATAAGAATGCCCTTCTTCTGCGCTTCGCTTCTCAATGTGGTAATCCCGGTGCTTGGAACCGTGGTGGTGCTCCCAATTGCAGCAAGCAGCGCAATATTCAGGGTGACGGCCTTCATGTTTTACCGTCGAGGAAGTCGTGCACAGGGAATGAGACTATAGTGCTGAGAGGCTTTTGACTCTGATCGTCGCCTTGAACATCGCACTGGGCAGGCCGCTTTAAGGGCGTTCTGTGAAGACTGATGACGAGGCCACTTGGGCAAGACCGCGATGATTCCGCGGCTGTGAGCGTGAAAGTCTGCGAGCAGGCAGCCATGGTGGCACGTCCAGCCGCATGCTGCGCCTGTGCATGTGGGTTGATGTCAAGCTGGATGTTCGAAAGGTGATGTTGAGATGGAGTAGCGTTTCCATACGCCGTCTTTCACCGTCGGATATCGGCTCTCGGCTGGTATCCGAGATGTCCGAGAACATGCGAATTCTCTCGCTTCTTGCTCTACCTTTCTTATTGCATTGCAGACTACAACCTAGCTTGGCTGGCCCAGGGCATGTCAGCCTCTCCTTCTTCCCGCGATTCGCGTACTGTCTCGACGACGCCAGGCGTTTCCCGAGGCGCTATCCAGAAACATACCAAGTCTCGGACGGGATGTACGACTTGCAAAAGGCGCAAGGTCAAGGTGTGCCTCCACGGCTTCTATCTTAATGCCTAGGTTTAGCTGATCTCGCAGTGTGACGAGCACCGTCCGTCGTGTCGAAATTGCGTCAAGCATGGTGCGCGTTGCGATTTCACTCCTTTGCCACCTCGCGCGGAACACGAGACAGTCAATCCCATCGATTCCTTGCCTGCTCTGAATCTTCTGGACCTGGAGCTCTTCCACAACTTCACCACTGCCACGTATGCTACACTCTCTACTGATCATGCCTCACGCAACATCTGGAAGAACGCGATCGCGCGAAAGGCTACACGCTCCGACTTCGTCATGAGGGCTCTTCTATCGGTGTCTGCTTTGCACATATCGAGGCACCGACCGGAACAAAAACACCGTTATCTCTCCTATGCTATTGCATATCACGACCGTGCAAGCCATCAGGCTGCTACTCTGATGGGAGAACTTAGCCCAGAGAATCTCGAGGACCTGTGGATCTTCAGCGTGCTCACTATGTATTTCGCCTTGGGGAGTCCACAATCCACCAACTTTCCTCTCGTGGTAGGCGAGAACATGTTGCCAGAGTGGACCTTTCTATTCAATGGTGTGCACCACATATCGAACGCACTTCATCCCAGATCATATAGCGGGATCCTGTCGCCCATCATAAAGCATGGTACAGATCGATGGGAGGCGGCGCATCGCTCAGAGAATGAGCGTGGAAGCATTCTGAGCGAGCTGAGCATTCATATTGAAGAGACTGTTGCTGATGAAGAACACTTGGCCATCTATCGTTACGCTATCCAAGAATTGAAGTTCCAGTTGAACTTGGTACTCAACTCGCACTCCCAAGACCTAGACATCATGGACGCATTTGTTTGGCATTTCGCCATGGCAGAGAACTTCATGCCCTTGTTACAACAAGGCAGACAAGAGGCCGTAGCTATCTTCGCACACAGTCTGATCATCTTCAGTGCAGTCGGCCGGTCAACTTGGCTGTATGGCTGGGATACGGTCCTTTTATCGAGGTCCTACAACGTTCTGGACGACCGACACCGTCTTTGGTTACAGTGGCCAATTGAAGAGATCGGATGGGTGCCTCCATATTAGACGCCGTCGTTCGCTCTCGCTCTCCGTTGGCTCTGCGCCATTGTTCAGCAGACGAGCATTGAGCTTGACGCGGACAAACTGGCGTTGTTCAGTGAGAGCCTGCGATCGCCTTCTGCATTACCTCGACAGTCGACATCGCAGCCAGCACTCGCCTGCACCAGAGTCGCCACTTCACGGAGTGCCAATTGTCGTCACCAGCGGACCATTCGTATCTTTGTACAACCAATGCTTCATGGACATTGATGCTTTCCGCCAACAGTAAGCGCCGTTCGGGAACAGACACGAGCAATTCGGTTTCGACCATTGCGCCACAAAGAAGGGAGAGCTTCACGGATCCAATGTCGTCTCCACTGCTCGGACACTATCCGACACTATCCGACACTATGCGAGGTATGCGAGGAGTGGAGACTGCAGAGATAAGCGACTTATGCGACGCAGCCGAAGAAGCCGAGACGGTCTACCAGCACAACTTGCCCCAACTTGCCGTGCTACTTGCTTGCGTACTGCAAGTGGAGGTAGGCTTCTATTCTCGGGTCCAGAGACTCAACGGCGTCTCGGTCCAGCCATGACCGTGGCTAAGCCTTTGGGCTGTTGCCTGTCAGACAATCGACTTCATTTGTGGTGTTCTCCCCTGCTTAACCCTACAGTCCTACCTTACTCTACGGCATAACAAGCACACCATCATTACAGCCTTGCAACTCCACTTGACATGGCGTCCAACCAATCCTCCGAACCGGAGTACTTCGACTTCAAGCTGTACCGCTATAACCCATCTCTCGGAGCCGCGATCGCTGCCACTCTCATATTTGCGGTCCTTACAAGCTTACATCTCTGGCTGTTGGTCAAGGCCAAGACGCGATACTTCATTCCCTTCTTAATCGGTGGCGTTTGTAGGTTATGATATTCTTTGTCCTGTTCGCACAGAAGCTGATTCTACTTCCACAGTTGAGACACTTGGCTATGCCGGACGTATCTGGTCACACTTCGATCAAGATGCCCTGGGTGGTTTCATCATGCAGGCGATCCTGATCCTCGTCGCACCTGCCCTCTTCGCCGCCTCGATCTACATGATCCTCGGACGTCTCATCCGAGTACTTCACGCCGAACATCTTTCCCTGGTACCGGTAAAATGGATCACAAGAATCTTCGTGACTGGCGACGTGATCGCTTTCACCCTACAGGCTGCCGGTGGAGGCACACAGAGCGGTGGATCCCTCGAGATGTATGATATGGGCGAGAAAATCATCGTCGCCGGTCTCTTCATTCAAATCATCGTGTTTGGGTTCTTCGTCGCAACAAGCGCCCGCTTTCACACCCGGATTGTCAAATCGCCTACATCCATGTCAGCGAATGGGCGCATCGCATGGGCTCGACATCTTTATGTCCTTTACGCCACCAGTGCGCTCATTCTGGTGCGTAGCATCTTTCGAGTCGTAGAGTATCTGCAAGGCAACGACGGGTACTTGATCTCTCACGAGGTCTTCATCTACTGCATGGACGCTTTGTTGATGGCGGCTGTCATGGCAATCTTTGCGATTTGGTACATTGCAGACGTGCAGCAGAATGGAGCGAAATACAGCGGAGTCGGCCCACGTGGCTCGACGAGAGATTCGAGTGCAGATGTAGAGCTTCCTCTGAAAGCCAGGTTGGGTGTAACGCAATGCTAGCTATGTTATTTGAGGATCAGCTAGCACTTGAAGTAAAGGAAGAGCATGCAGCTGTACAAAAGAGATGACTTTAGCAGGGAGTGTACTCGCGGCGTCGGATACCACAACGAGGACAGACCTTTCTTTAAAATCGAGACAGTCATACCCTCTCGAACAGCATGCCCCTCAAAAGTATGACGAGTAAGCGGCCAACGCAGGCTGCCCCCCGAGATGAACGTACAAGACGTTCGAGCCGGCGCCAATGCTGCCTTCCCTGACCATTGCAATCAACCCAGCCATACTCTTACCCTCATACACCGGATCCGTAATCATGGCATCGGTCCGCGCAGCCAGCTCCATCGCTTCGATCGTCGACGGACCTGGAATACCGTAAATGCCCTCGTGAAAGCGCTCGTCCAGGATTACAGCTGAGTCCGGGATCTCAAGTTCCGGATCCAACATCGAAGCGGTACAGCGCGCAATGCGAGCAACTTGAGCTAGTGTGTCCGCTGGCTTCGCCGATGCATCAATGCCAATGACTTTACGGTTCTTGCCTTCTGCCACCGCGCCCACGATGAGGCCAGCGTGGGAGGAGCCAGTTACGCTACAGACGATGAGAGTGTCGAAGAAGATCCCTAGAGCCTTCTCTTGAGCGGCGAGTTCCACGACAAAATTGGTGAATCCGAGACCGCCTAGTTCGTGATCCGAAGCTCCGGCAGGGACATAGTACGGCTTGCCACCTTTGTTGGTAACTTCTTCCACAGCTTGCGCTGTCGCTGTTTTGTGGCCGATGTGGAAGGGCTCGTTGTTGAGACGGACGTCTCCGCCCATCAGTCTGGAAAGCAGGATGTTGCCAGTCTTGTCATACAGCGGCGGGTCGATGGGAACCCACTTCTCCTGCACGGTCACGGCTTTGAGCCCACTCGCTGTCGCTACGGCAGTGACGGCACGGGTGTGATTGCTCTGTACGCCGCCAACTGAGACGAGGGTATCGCATCCTTTCGCTATAGCGTCTGCGACAAGGTATTCCAGTTTTCTGACTTTGTTGCCACCGTAGGCCAGTCCACTGCATTCAGTCAGTGCACTAGCTCTGCAACGGCAACAAGTGACATGATCTACCTGTTGCAGTCGTCGCGCTTAGCCCAGATTTTGACATCTCCGTTTGGAGAGAGCTCTTTCGAGAGCCGTGCTAGGAACTGTATCGGAGAAGGTCCGAACAGAAAACTCTCCTTGGGAATGCTGCGGAGCTTTTGCAAGTATACGGGAACCTGTTCGTCCATTTCGAGTAGTACTAGTCAGTGAAGTCAGGACTATACATGAGTCGCTCCCGTATACATATATGGTTGAGCTGCTCATGCGACATCGGGCAAGGCAACCAAGCTCCCAAGGCTCCTCCTTTGCCCTATCTTCACTTGACATTGTGCTTCATCCTGAGTCCAGCGTGTAATCACTGTTTCCTGCAATTTATTGGAAATTTTCGGCTTGGCTGTTGCGTGGGATCTATTCAGTTCTGGCTGTAAGGATCGTGGACTCCTTCGTCTCTCGCCCTGTTACATAACTTCCAGTGGTTCCAGGTGCATGGCATTGTGGTGGTGGTGGTATGGAGGACGGTCGGCTACAACAGCACTGCGCTCCAGCACCGAATACCACCTTCTCGCAATCTTTGCAGTGCTGCGACATCACAAGAACGTGAGATGTACGTAGCCGAAAATAATGGAGGAAACCGAGGAATGTGATCGCAGGCTAGTACCTGAGCTAGGCTTCTAGGGTATAGCCGCCGCTAGTCGTCGATCATTGGAACGTGCAAGCCACTCAAGATGATCTCCATCTCGAACACGAAGAACAGGCGCCGTCTGCAAGCGCTCGGCTTTTGAGCTCACAACGCGGTATCTCTGAAGCTTGGGAAGGAATGCAGGCATCGCGGGCACCGACATTTGGCCTCATTTCTCGGTGTCGAATCTCGTCTGACATCCTGGACTCGACCTCGCAGCTTCCTAGCCGAAGCGCCTCCTTTCTGGCGACTACTGTGCCACTACCGAATCGATCGTCCTGGTACCGAACGCTAGACTCTTGGACTCTTCCTCTTCTGAGAGCGATGTCACCTTCGCTTCGCGGACCCTGTCCATAACCTCTCGTATCCGTGGCTGGCCGTTGTCGAACTCTGTATAGCCAAGGGCGAGACATGGCGCATTCCCGCAGTCCCTCCTTTGCGGACGACTACTACTATACCTCCTCACCTACGCGTGAAGACACGCTGCGCGACTCCAATGGCTACTCGATCTACGCGCAACAGCAACAACACCCGCAAGGTGTGAGGCAGCCCACATCTCTTGCCCAGATACAGATACCCTCCTTTCGCGCTTTCGCTTCAAGCATACCGGTACCCTCACCGCGATCGCAAAAGCGCAAACCGGCGCCTTTCCAGCTGTCTGCGCGATCACCACGCGCTGCATCCTTCTCGCTCGCCGAGAGAGCATCACCCAGGCTTGCCGACCCGACGTCTAGGCCTCTCTCGCTGGACAGCCCAGGGTACCAGCACCCAAGCGGGCTGGCTGCACCAAACCTGCCGTCACTGGCGGAGCAAGGCGATAGGTACACACACGGCAAGACGCGGGTAGAGTGGGAGTCTCGCTGACATGAGACAGAGCAACGACATATCCTTCTCCGCTTCGCGCACACAACCGCGACTCTTACAACAGCGACCTCGCTTCTCCTTCTTCCTACGGTGACTCGCGGCGGTCAAGCATTCCTATACACGCCAGATATGCTCACGAGCAAAGCATAGCGCATCCGCCCAAACAGTCAACATCCAGCGCAGATCTCAGTGACTACACCTCACCAGAGAAAGGCAGGGATAGAGCATCAACGCACATGCCGCAGGCGCCTAGCATGACCCTGCAGTACGACGGTGTCAAGCGTACACTTTCGGAGGACTCGCTTGGGTCAGAGAGTCACTTTGCTCGTGAGCAAGTGCCAAAGTCTCCTGGCCGGCTGGGCAGCTTCTTCGGCTGGAAGTCCTCCTCGCAGAGATCAGGTACCGAGTCGCCGACTACCACATTCTCCGATCGTTCACTATCACCCTTACCTTCACCACGGCTACTCAAGCCCATGCCGGCCTTGTCAATGGACGGCTCTACCTCCACAGCCAGGCTGACGCCGCCAGGACTGGACATCAGCAAAGCTAATGCGCGGACGTCGAACTACTTCGACAACCCAGACACTCCGATCCTTTTGGGCTCTCCGGACACTAACGCACACGTGCGCGAATTGGAGAGAGAGCTGGCACAAGTGAGTACCGAGCTAGCAGGCTCAATCAAGCGTGAGATGGACTTGGAAGACGAGCTCGACCGCATACGAACGGAAATGCCTACCATACCTCCCGCGGAAAATGGTCGCCGTACAAGCGACTACTTCTCTGACTCTGGCACGAGCACTGTCCGCTTCCCAATCTCGGATCCTGATGCGCGGATGGAGCAGCTGGAACAAAAACTGCGCAAGGTGGAGCAAGAGAAAGCACAGATAAAAGTGGACGTCGCATCCACAATGCAGACTGAGCTGGCGCGTCGACGAGATCTGGAGTTGATGGTTCATGGTCTGGAAGAGAACCTTTACAAACGTGCGCAAGAGATCGAAGAGATGGGTCATGTTGAGGAAAGGATAGTAGAGCTTGAAGCGAGTCTGGACGAAGCTAAGAGGCGTCTCAGCCAGGAGCGGCAAGCGAAGGACAGTTTTGGGGACTTGTACAGTGCGACGAAGTTGGAACTTGAGCAGCATATTAATGAGCGAGATAATCTTCGGGATGATGTGCTTCCTCATCTCAGAGCGCGAGTGGAAGGTTTGGAGACGGACGGAGCAGATACGCAGGCATTGGTTTATGAGAACACACGGTTGCAGCAGGAGTTGGTCGCTGTACGGGAGGAGATGCAGAAAATGCAGGGCACACCTCGGTTCAGCAGCATTGCTGAGGAGGGCGTTGACTCGCCTGGTAGTCAGTGGGGTACTCTCTCGAGGTCGAACTCACAGGCCAGGAACCGCGCGGCTCTTGGTGGCTCGGTGACACGGTCTGGCTCGCTCAAAGACCGCTCAGAAGGCGGTCGTAAACGATCCGGGTCTATCACTGGCATCACGCACCCTGTATCCACTGAAGGCGTGAAGGAGATCGAGGACCAGCGAGATGCACTGCACACAGCCTTGAAGCTGCTGATTAGGCGCTACGAGAAGCAAAGGCGCGACCACGAACGTGCGATCAAGAAGCTTAGGAGCGCCAAAACTGAAGCTGAGCAAGTTACTCCAAAGCGCACGGCCTATCACCGCGAAGTGTCGTTCTTGAAGGACGAGGTTGCGACCTTGCGGAAGCGAACAGAAGATGCTCTCGAGCAGAAGTGGGAGTATGAGAAAGGTCTGTCTGGCGTGAAGATGGATCTTGATCGCGCTGAGCAGGAGACGCAGAGCCTGAAGACGTTGCTACAGGAGCATGATGTTTTTGCGCCGGGCAGACAGTCTTTCCCGAGTGCGTATGGTGTCAGCGAGAACGACGAGCATGATGACGCTCAACTTAGCATTTCGATGGCCAAAGAGCAACGAGATCACGCGCGTCAGGTTGCAGACGAGTATCGCCAACGAGCCGCAACTGCACAACCCAACGAGGTGCAACAGCTCACGAGCTGTGCACAGCGCATGGACGAGCTCGCCGATCAGCTGGATCAGCAAATGCAAGCCAATGTTCAACTTCGCGACCGCCTCGCCACAGCGGTAGTGAAAGGCGAACAAGAACAAAAAGACTCCACCCGACAAATCGAAGACATGCAAAAGCGACTAGCCGGGATGGAAGACAGCGTGCTAGCCGCCCAACAGCACTCCGAAACAATGCTCGGCAACCATGAATCTGAAGTCCGACGGATTGTCGAAGCCAGCTCGCCTTCCCTTCAACGCCTAAGAATCTCGATCCCTGAGCCCAGCAAACTGGCCGCACCCAGCTCGCCTTTGATGAGCAGGTCTCCACGGATCTCGAAGAAGTTGTCCGAGACGTCTTTGCTCGAAGCCAGCCGCACGCAGATGCTCGAGCGGAAAGTGCGAGAGCTGGAAGGCTTGCTCAGGGAGGCCGAGGATGATGTGCAGGTTGTGGTTCAGAGAGTGAACAGGAGTCAGCTTGAGGTCATGGATTTGCAGACTGAGCGGGACGCGGCTTTGACGCAGATGCGGAAGCTGCAGAAGATCTTTGTTGAGGAGCGGGAGAGGGCTGAGGCGTTGTTAGAGCGGTGATTGCGCAGGGTATGAGGGGTGGTGATTGCAATTGCATTTAGCGGGCAGCATCTGGGTACGCATGGGTGCGTTGGTGGCAGTTTTTGTCTGGGGACGTTTCTGGGACGCATATACCTGAGTGATATATCTCTGGGTTCTGACGAGGTAGTGTATGGTTGAAGAGTCGTACAAAGCGACTTCTGAACAAACTATGCACATTGATGGCTTCATCTACAGCCGCTTGCCTCTCCATGCTCGCCCAACGCCAACAGTGACTTTTGGCATCTCCCAAGAATCAAGAACTCAAGAGCAGCCATGCTCGAGGATCTTGTACCAATAGGGTACTATTGTATCGGACAACGTCGCAGGCCGCAGTCCAGGATCCTGGTGTCAATGTCCTGGAAGGCGGTGGATGAATCGCACGCGACTGCTCGTACCATCAGTCTGCGTGTCCGTGTTTGCGATCTGACTTCTGGTTAGCATGCAGCATCGGGAGATCTGAAGCCAAACCACTTACTGGACGTTGCTCAAATTCGTAGGCTGGGACTTCACGGAGCTCGAATTTTGTATTCCCGCAGTCCGTGCAGTGCCGCTGCCACCAGGCTCTCTCATCTGCGGTGGAGACACTCGTAGGCTCGTAGCGGGCCAACAGCGCCTGAAGAACCAGCACGAGGCTGCCACCTCGACCGGCTTCTTCCATGAGCCCGCAGACGCACAAACCAGCGAACATGAAGCCGGTATCTCGGGAGTTGGTAGCGAGTTGCTCGACCACGACAGCCCCATCGCGCTGCTGCATACTGAATCGCACGCCGAAGATCATCCCGGTGAATGCTCGCATCGTGGCCAGATACTTCGTGATGTTGATCTTCATGCTGGCAATCTTGCTGGAAGGGAGAGTCCCTGGATTTGCTTAGCCTGGCTCCGAGACATTCCTGGCTCCAGTCCTCTTGATAACAAGCCAGGGCCGATGGTAGCAGCTTATAGCTACTGGGCGGTCTCGAGATAGCACGAATTTAAGGGTTACACTTACTGCACAGCCTCTCCGCGTGTCGCTATAAAGGCCTCCAAAACGCGCATTTCGAGCATGCTGTCGGTGAGGACGAAGGTGGTGTTGGCGTAGAACTCTTCGAGGGGATACTCGTTATAGGTGAGCCGGCACACATAGTAGAGGGGTGGCAGCTTGGGCTGGAAACACATTCTCCGTGGCGAGATGTGTTCGACATGCAGAAGCACGTTTGTGGAGTGACTGGCGAGTTTGAAGATTTCCTCACGAATCTCGGTTGGGAGGCCGAGGAGAGAGGCCGCTTTGACTGCCTTGGTGTCGGCTTTGCCTTGGCGTTTTGCACGTCCTCCGCCCTTCCGCCGAGCCATGGGTGTTGTGTTGCTGTTTGTGATGTCGAAGAAAAGAAGGAAAGAATGTATGCGCAAGCGCGGGCCGAATAGCACGTGAATGACGCTGAATCGTCTGTTTGCTTTCACAGGTTTCATCATTGCGCCAACAATGGAAGATCGTGAATGTCCCGGACAGGCATCGGTCAATTCGGCCTCTCCCAGGCGCTTGCAGTGATCAATATCAGTTCACCGAGCATGCCGGCTGTTGACGAGGTGGTGCTATAGAAATCCATGATCGGACGACTGAAGCGACGTTAGTTATTTTCCAGTGATTTGAGGCGGGCTCCCTTCCAGGCCTCGCCTGACCACCTCTCGTTCGACCAATGGCACTCGATTGCGGTTTATGTGACTCGTGCAAGATCCTGAACCCACCAAGAATGTCGGATTGCATCAGGTGCTCGTCCGGCGTAGCCATCCGCTCTACATTATCCGAGCCCCATGGAACATCGGCATGATGGGGTCTCCTGCAAAGCAAACAAGATTCGACCTGGTCGTCAGTGTCTTCATGGGTTCGAAAGGTGACGTCCTCGCATCGGCGCTTGCCTAGAAGTCAAACACTCTGGGGATTCTGTGGTTGACCTTGTACCCGGGTATGAAAGGGTTGTCTTGATCAGCTTGCCATGAACAGCTACATACCATCAGTACTCATACCGTGGCCAGCAATGCATGCTGCCCACTTCATCTCCTCATGCCGCTCGCTAAGTACGCACGCAAGAAAGGAGTCATCAGGGCGTTCGTAAACAATCCAACTCCACCTCTCTCCCACCACGCACCTCCCACCCTATCAAAAGCGAGCCCACCACCTCCCACGTCTACGACCCTTCTAAAGCCTCAACTCATTAAGAATAGTCTGCGCCATATTCTTATAACTCCAAGTCCCGCCCTCAATCTTCTTGAACTGCACCCCATGCAACCCAATCAACGGCACCTTGACCACGAAAATCTCAAACTTCAACACCATACTCTCCCCCAAATCAGTCTGGACATGCGTGCTCGTCTCGCCCGCGATCCGATTCGCATTCGTAGGCCGTGCAGTAGTAGGCGTAGCATCCTCATCGCTCTCGCTCGCCTCACCCTCAGTATTCTCATAACTCGCAGCCTCCCTCAACGCCCTCCCCTTCGGCGTAGGAGGCGGTTGAGCCTGTCGGAACGCCTCCCGCTCAGCATTCGCACCTCTGTTGAAGCCGCTGAATGAGATCTTCCTCCTATGTCCTTCTCCCTGCTGTACGGGAGGGTTGATATGCTGCATAGCAGCCGGATCCTCATTCGTAGTCGGCGAGCGTATCGAGGGCCTATGTCGACACCTGAACCCACCTCTGATCTCATTGAACTCGACCCCCAGCTGCGTTAACACGCGAATAATATCCGCGCGGATGAAATGGAGCGGTTTGCTGCTCGTGGTGCTCACACTGAACACGCCCTTCAAGAACACAGGCTTAAAGTCCGCCGACGAATCACCAGGACTGCCATAAGCACCATTACCTCGCAGGTCTTCGTCAGCATCCTGGACATCCTGGTCTGTCTCCTCGGGAACATCGCTCTGCCTCGTTGCATCCCGCCGTACTGCTCTGCGGGCCTGCATGCTCTCCCGTCTCGCATGCCCAACACTCTTTGTCCTCGACGCCATGCCACCAGGCTGCGGTCGTGATCCCTCGACATCACTCGCCGCATCCCTACTCGGCTGTTCCGCCTTCCTAGCTCCATCCGTACTTCCCGCAGAAGTCATCGGAGGCCTCATACTACTCCCCTCGCTGACCCCTCTCCTCGTCAACCGCCTCCTCAAATCACTACTATTCACACTCACACTCCTCCCCAACCCATGAACCCTCCCCTTCTTCTCACCACTCCCATCCCCACCACTAAGCGGCGGACTCAACAGCCCCGCAGCCTTCTCCGGTGTAGGCGCAGCGACCCCATCAGTCCTTAAACCAGTAGGAGTGGGGTCCCTCTCCCGTGTCCTACGCACAGAGAAACTCTTCCTAGGCGTCTCACTTGTCCCCTGCTGCACGCCAGGCCCAAACACAGCAAGACTAGGCGGCGGATGACTCGGCCTCTCACTTCTGGGCACCCTCTCACTTCCAGCAGCAGGTGCCTCTTTCGTCCTCCGCGTACTAAGCCGTCTCAACAAACCCGTAGCCACACTTTCTTTCCTCTGCGTCTGCTGAGGAGCCTGAGTCTCGTGCCCAAAATTCTGTTGTGACGGAGGCTCGACGATCGCAGGATTGACAGGCGAAGGCGCAGTGTTGACATCCAATTTCGGCAAACCATCTTGAGCGTCATCCTCACCGTGTGTCCTAGCGCGCGGACGTGTCCTGCCGCCCGTGGGCTTCTCGCCAGGCATCTCGAAAGCAGCGGCGTTGGTCACAGCCATGGCCGGCGGCTTCGGCAAGCCCATTCCCATGTCCACGATTGGTTGGCCCACGTCTGGCATCGCCAACGCGCCTGGGTTTGCTTCTCGTGCTTCCCGTTCCTGCTTCTCCATAGCCAGGTAGTAAACCGAGATGAGTGGGTGGAAAGCATTGATCGGATCGTTGCCCAGCTGCAAACCCTCTGACGAAGGAGTGTTCAACGTGTCTCGTGAGGTAGTAGAGTTCCGCCGTTTGTAGAAGTCAAACACGCCTCGTTTCCGCTCACTATCCGGCAACGGCGCGGCACCTCTTCGCTCGTTAGCTCGAACAGCACGCTGGTAGTCATCACTCTCCATGATCTTCGTTAACTGGTTCGTAATAACATCCGCAGGCCCGAAGTCAAACCCAGTCATCTTGTCAATAATACCCGGATCGAGTGGTAGTTGCAGGGGTTTCCGGGACGGGAGGTAATTGTCCGGCGGACCCTGGTAGCCCTTCGTCATCCACGGGTGCTGCATGATTTCCGCCAACGTAGCTCGTTCCTGCGGATTCGTATTCAACATCCTCGCTATCAGGCCTCGACACTCCGGAGACAACCAAGGAGGATACTCCACCCCACCCCTCTTGATCTTGGCATGAAGTTGTGGCATGCTCTGGTCATCGAACGGCACTTTGCCGCAGACCAGAACGTACAGCACAATACCAAAACTCCACACGTCCACCTCAGGACCTCTATACTCCTTCGCCATGAGCAGTTCCGGGGCCGCAAAATACAGGGATCCGCAGAATGTCTTCAAGTAGCCTTTGGGAGAGAAGAGGTTGGAGAGTCCAAAATCAATAATCTTAATATCGCCATTCTTGGATATCAAAATATTCTCGATCTTGAGATCGCGATGGACTATGCTGTTTCTGTGGCAATAGTCCAACGCACTGCTGATCTGCCGGCCGAATTTCCGGGCTTGCTTTTCCTTCAGTCGGCCGTGGGAGATGATGTAGTCGAGCATTTGGCCGCCGTTGACGTACTCGAAGAGCATGTACCAGTGGTAGTTGGTGCGGAGTACGTCTTTCATGCCGCAGATGTACGGGTGGTCTACTAGCGTCACGATGGCTGCTTCGCGGGCTGTGCGGACTTCTTTGCTGCGTTCGGCTCGGTCTCGCTCGGCTTGCGTTTGTTGGTGGGAAGATGACTCGTCTGGTGCTCCACGGGGTACGATCTTCACCGCTACTTGCTCGCCTGTCGTTTTGTTTCGTGCCAGCTTGACCTTACCCATGCTGCCTGCGCCGATAGTCTTACCAAGGTCCCAGTGCCCGGTTGCTGCGTCGATGGTCGTTCTTCGCCGCGTAGCTGGTGCTACGGCTGATCTCGTATCCGCTGATGTCGTGCTTGTGGGTGCCGCCGTAGGTTGGTCATTATACCGCGACTGCGTCCGCGCATGTCCTGCGGGTGGTGGGGCACGCATGCTGGTGTCTGTCCTTGCGGATCTGTCCCGACTCTCGCTTCTTCGCTGCTGTGACGCTGGACGTTGCGCTAAGTTTGTCTGCTCGAAGTCCCGTTGCGCTACATTCTGTAGGCCTTTCTCTGCTCCTCTAGCCTGTTGTGATGTCGATGCGCTTGCTGACCGCCGTGGTGAGGTTGGAGCGGTGGACCGTTGGTTCGTGCTTTGAGCGCGGTGTGGCCGGTCGCTGTAGTCAGCGTTTGTAGGTGGTTGTTGGCGACGTGAAGGTGTTCGAGGGAGAGTAGTCGGTGGCTGCGTGGCCGCGGAGGACATGGTCGTCGCAGTCAATGGCCGGAGCTTTGTCGCAGCTGCCTGATTCCACGAACGCTCGCTTGAGATCACTGCTCACGCTACCAGCATGTGGTCTTCGCTTCTTTCTCGCTTCTCAATGCCACGTGCAATAGCAAGCTGTGCAGGCACGAGTGGAGTGAGGTTGGTGTGGGTCATGAGGGATAATAAGGTGTGGTCAGTGTCCAGGACAAACTTCCGGGACCAGCCGCGTTTCTGTGCAACCCAAAATCAACCACTCTTGCCACTACTACTGCGACCAGGCGATTTGTTCTTGATCAGCAAGCAATCGGCGTGAACGATACAGATACAGGCTACGGCATATCACACAGACAACGCATCAAGCTCCAGTAAGCGGCAGGTCACGGCCCGATTCGAGCCGCCGTTGCTTGAGTGCTCTGTATGTATCCAACTCTTCTAAGCCGACTACCACCGATGAGCCTTATCAAAATCCAAGGCCAAGTTGTGACACAGGCATACTTATCTCATGCAGAGGGTGGCACCACCTCAGCACCCTGCTCGCAAGGCTGCCAGCTCTGCACGGAGGCATGAACCACGGCCTCAGCCCCAAACGCTGCGACATCAACCTTGGCTTTTCCGTCATACCACGATTGATAACGATAGCTAACGTGCAAAAATCTCGGCCGCATAGCCTCATGACATCCGTTGTAGACACGATATGGGCATGCCACAGAGCGCCGAGATGAAGCCAAGGAGATATTACCGCCGCTTCAAAGTCGGACCAATATGTGCTAATTAGCCCATGTTTACCGTCATTATGCAGATGCTCCGCCGACATCACCACAAGTACAAGGACATTCGCGTTCACGCCAAAGGCTGAAGTGGCTGTAGAACTGGCGCTAAAATCCAGTGCATGAGGCTTGCGATTGGCTAAAATTCGGTACGGCGTCGTGTCCGAGAACAATATGCAAGGCTGAGGCTGTACCTCGAGAGACATAACGAAGTCAATCGCCATCGAAAGTGTTCGCCGAACATTGTGCAACTTCCCTTTCACGAACATGGCCTCACTCAAGCGCCTTCATTGGCATGCTCCAACCTCTATGACCGCAGCGCTCGTTTGTGCCATCGCCTTATCACTTGGTTACCACTTCTTCTACGCCAGACTGGAAGGCCGGCTAACACCAGAAGGCTCCTACCACGTAGTTGGCAAGTCACTATCGAAACAACAATTCAACACTGCGGTCGGCACGGCTTTTGCGTTCCTCGTGAAAGCCGCTTCGTCCGTCGCCATAACTCTGGCCTACGTGCAAGCCTTCTGGTGGACAGTCAAGAGCGCCAAAGGAGGATCTACGCTGGCAGAACTGGACACTCTGTCAGCTTTGGGCAATATCATCGGGCTGTTCAATGTTGCAGATCGGTGGAAGCATCCTCTG
Organism: Elasticomyces elasticus; assembly: GCA_035926095.1. Lineage (NCBI taxonomy): Eukaryota > Fungi > Ascomycota > Dothideomycetes > Mycosphaerellales > Teratosphaeriaceae > Elasticomyces > Elasticomyces elasticus. The sequence continues at coordinate 29,673 of JAVRQT010000003.1, forward strand.
CTGTTTGCTTTGGCACTGATCTTCTGGTGAGTCAACCGTATTCTATCTGTGCTACTACTGACAGGTCAGGTGCGCACCTATCGCAACCATCGTCACGCCGGCCACACTCTCTGTCTCAAGCGCCATGCGGAAATCGTCATCTATGATGGACGTACCCCAGTTTGACTTCGCAAGTCTCGACTTCGGCGATGCAATGCACTCAGACGGTACCCAGGAGACTTTCTTCTATGGTGGTCCTAGTCTGGCGGTACAGAATATTGCTTCAGTCGTGCTTGCGCAGGGACGAATTTTACCCATCACGCCCCCCACGTCCAACACAAGCTGGTTGCTTGATTTCTGGGGACCAGCGCTGCAATGCCACGAATTGGATAATGAGGACCGTGATGCAATCTGGGTTAACATTTGGAACTCATATGACAATGCCACGCAACCGTGGGCGTTTCTTGCATGGGCTTCAGGGCCGGTCCGGCCGGACTTGCCCTTTACCGGAGGCTCGAACAATCCCACTTTGCCTGCCATGAACCTATGGGAAGGCTTCGACATAACTCTGTACGTGGCGGTCATGCCAAACATGCTTTCCATGGAATATCTTGGGACGAACACCTTTGCGATGAAAGTGGAAGAAGGTGTTACCAATTGGGAGTTTTATCCACTCACGAATGTATCCTCATTCCAACAACTCGGAACGCCTCTGAAAGGTAGTGTAGGTGGACGCATTCAACCCCTACAACTCTTTGAGGGAGCGACGCTGCTGCAATGCGACATGGTCAATGTCTCTTATTCCGCGGCCTTCACTTACAGGGACAGAGTTCAGGACATCCAGGTGTCACGAGACATGACTAAGTCTTCCCAACCAGTGACCGCACTCAACACGTTATATTTCCCAAACTTAACGGGTGGCTCCAATGGCTCGTGCAGTAATCTTGAAGATGCTTCAAAAGCGAATTCATCTTTACCTTGTTTCTTAAACCCTGTGCCGCTGCAGCAACTGGCATACCAACCCGTATTCACCGCGTACGCCCAGCTTATCCTAGGCGCTGTGAGCGGGAGCGGTTCGTACAGCGGGCTTTCCGGTCTTCTTGTCAATACTACGGTGATGACCACCGTACTGGCGCTTACTGAGGAGATGTCCACCATACGCACGTCCGGTCGACCCAACGAAACCTTGCAGGCCTCGCTGAGACTCACACATGAGACGACTTTGCACGATTTAGCGAACGATCAACCTCAGAGGGCGCTGGGAAGCTTGAAGATGGCGCTTGAGCAAGCGTTCGAGAACGTCACCATCAGTATCCTTTCGGATCCTTACCTGCAGTACGTCTATGCAATTACCGTGCATATAGCATGTCTTGACGTACTCACCACTGACTGCTGTCCTCATTAGGCCCAAGACATCCTCTCCTTTCGCCCCTTCACTAAGTACGAACGTTACAGTGGACGGCATTGCCACCTTTTACGTCTACGATCGAGTCACGCTTGGGATCGCTTACGGCCTCGCAATACTCTTCTCGACCTTAGCTGTGGCCGCTGGTATGGTCTTTCTGTTGTTAAGCGGAGCATCTTACGACACTACGTTCTCGACAATCGTTCGTGTAGCTAAAGCAGCAGACCTGAGCGTTGAGCTCAAGGATGATGAAGGCACTGGGTCTCAGCCTCTGCCAAAACGGCTTGCGAAGGCGAGGTTGGTGATTAATGCGTCTTTATCGCAGCAAGTGGAAATGCTTGATCGAGGGAAAGGGAAGCAGCAACCGGTCGTTGAGACGAATTCATTGTTGGCTGCGTCGGATGGAAGCTATGAGCGAAGTAGAGGCCATTAGAGATGGTTCTGTCTACCAATTCCATCACCTTTTGCCTCTTACGCAGACAACATTTCGCGGTCTTTCAAGGTACGGCTCCATAATTCTGTCTGTACACGGAAGGAGTCGGCCCGCACCTAGCTCCCTCCACACCTCGTCGAAGTGAATGTTCAAAGCGCCAACGAGCAACTACACTCCACACCATCCACCCAAGCCTCAAACCCCCCAAAACCGCCCAGGTAAGTCCCCAAGTCCCCCGCACCCCCAACCGACCATCTCAAGCTGTCAAAAACCACAGGCTGAACAATGTCCCGAAAGCGCGCCAGAGACGATGGCTTACCACCCCCCCATGCCCCCTACGCCCTCCACGGCACCCCCCTAACCTCAACCAGCGCCTACGTCCCCGAATGGAAGCAAGAAGTCCTCGATGACCGCGGCCGCAAACGTCTCCATGGCGCTTTCACCGGAGGGTTTTCCGCAGGCTACCACAACACCGTAGGCTCGAAGGAGGGATGGACGCCTAGTACTTTCATCTCTTCACGGGATAAAAAGCAGAAAGGTGGAGATGGAGGTGGAACGCAGAGGGTAGAGGATTACATGGATGAAGAGGACCTGGCTGAACGGGAAAGTACTCAAACACTAGAAGTCGAGGGAGGGTTTGCTGGTCTAGGCGGTGGTAAAGATGCGCCGGGAGGAATGTTCAGCGATCTATTCCGTCCCACGGGTGAAGAAAGAATGGGTATCCGACTCCTGCAGCGCATGGGCTGGCGAGCGGGTCAGGGTATTGGTCCAAAGATCCGACGAAAAGCTCAGGGCGATGATGAGAAGGGTGGAGAACATCTTTTTGCGCCCGAGAATGTGAAAGTCATGGTTTTGGACCGCAAGACCGATCGCAAAGGTCTGGGATTCGCGGGCGAGGGGCCGTTGGCGGGGGGTGATGAGGACGAGGACGATGAGCGGGATGCGCGGATTTTGACGCAGGGCTCGAGATCTCGGGGACTGGTCAATAAGCCGGGCAAACTTACTAAGAAATCTAGTTTAGGCGTGGGTGTACTGAACGACACGGGGTCGGATGACGAGGATCCGTATGCTATTGGGCCGCAGATACGGTATAATCGCATCATCGGCGGCGACAGGAAGAAAAAGGGTGGATTGACAACCACGAACGCTACCCAAACTGTCACCAAACCAGGATCGTCATCGAGGAAGCTCGCTCAACGACCTATGGGTAGTGTGAGGAAGTGTCATGATGGTCGGCCAGCGCTGGAAGGTTTCATCCTTTCCCTCGCCCCCTTGAGCATCGAAGATGGGAACGCGTACCCTCCTCCCGTGGTACCGGAGGACTGGACCTCATCCAAGCAACCTCCTTCGACCACCGACACACCCAGTACGTCCGGTACAAATTTCCTCTCTACAGCAGACGCAGCACGCGCCTCAACCCTCAACCCCACCTCCCGCGCCGCACTCTTAGGTGAGGAGGCGTTAAAGGGGAAATCCGTCTTCGACTTCCTCTCCACTGCCGCACGAGAGAAATTGGTTGTGGGAAGTGGTGTCGCTACTCTCCCACCCGCGCGGAACGAATCCGCGCCCCCAGGCTTCGTTCCCAACCCAGCGGACCAGCAGCGCACGCTTTGGGACTTGGTACCGGATTTGGATAAGGAGACGGCTGTAGCTGCTCTGCACAGGGGAAGCACGGGATGGATGCCCTACGCCGAAGACGAGGGCAAGAGGGGACGGTATAGATATTTCCTTCAGCTGCGGGCGGGGGAGGTGAGTAGGCTGCCGGAACGGGGGATGGGGATGGGCGTAGATGCTTGGCGGCAGGAACTACGGGAATTTGCTCAGGCGGCTGAGGTATTTAAACCTATTTCCTCGCTTATGGCTACGAGATTCACGTCCTCCTCTTCTGCTCCACGGCTGGCGAGCGATGCGCCGGAGGGTAAGGATAAGGTTAAGGAGACGGAGAAGGTACTTGAGCCAGCGGAACAGGCGGCGAGACTGGGATTGTTTGGCCCGCTGACGAGGGCGAGGGTGGGGTGGGCGCCGACGAGGTTGTTGTGTAAGAGGTTTAATGTTCGTCCACCTGCTACGGTGGACCCGGGCGAAGGCCCGGGGGACGAGGCTGGGGGTGGTGGTGGTAAGGGTAAGGGTAAGGAGCTGGAGTTGGTGGGGAAAGCTAGTCTTGATCGGATGATGCGGGAAGCTAGCTGGGGTGGCAAGGCAAAGAGAGAGAGGGGAGGGTTTGTGGGCGGAGGGGTTGAGGGAGGGTTTGTGGGTGGTGGGGTTGAGGGAAGGTTTGTGGGGAGTGGGGTGGAAGGAGGTAGTGGAGAGGTTGGGGATGTTAAGGTAGAAAGAGATCAGCCTGCGGTGGTTAATGCTGAGGCGAACGAGGCGCTGGAGGGCAAGAAGGCTGGTGAGGCGGTTTTTAGGGCGATTTTTGGGGACAGTGATGAGGAGGAGGAGGAGGAGTGAGGGTTGGTGTTTTGGTATGTATTCGGTTGTGACCATGAGTTTTGAGGATCTGAGGCAGTGGTAGTGGGAGGGTTTGTCGGTGGTGCGGTGGAAGGAGGTAATGAAGAGGTCAAGGTGGGAAGCGAGCGCTCTGCTGGAATTTATGTTGAAATGAACGATGCACTGGAAGATAGAGAGGCTGATGAAGCTGTTTCCAAGGCTGTCTTTGGGGACAATGATGGGCATGAGTGATGCTTCAGTCTTGGCCTGTCTTCTTATTTGCTCAAACTGCAACCAAGCATTATTCTTGCGGTCTGTGAGCGCAGTTCCCTCCGCACGAGCTCGCTCATGTGGCTTGCTGGATCCATCTGAGCACCTCGGATTGCTACCAATTGAAGCATGCCAGTTACTCAACTCCCCCACACGCTCTCCACGCCCTTCTCGTTGGACCTCTCCGTGAGATCACTCTCAGTTCTCCGGCGGCCTTCATCGAGCCGATGCCTCGTCCAGCACTAATCGCGGCCTACGCGGCTGCGCTCCGGGCTGCGCACCCCTGAGCTCTGGACTCCCGCATCCTTCACACCAGTGCCCGTGGTTGCCGTTATGCGCCAGAAACGTGCGCCACTCGCCTTGCACACTAGCTCTGCACAGCGCCAGAAACTCTCGCAGAACTTCGACAGGACTATAGTCATGCTGTGTGCCCAGTCTCGCTAATCGCAACAGTTTGCAGAGGCACAGATCGTCGCCATAGTATTCGCTGGATGCTTTGGGTATAGTACGAAGTTGTCCGACCTTCACTTCGCCGTTCTCGCACTTGTTGATCCTAAACTTGACGTCAAAGGCTCCTTGTGTGAGTGAGAGTGTCAAATCGCTCCGGCTCGCTATGCTGACTTTGATGCTTTTCATGGCTGTGACGGCTTCGGCGCACGTGGACATGAAAGCATCGAGGACAGCTGGCTGCATGATGCTGTCGGTGAAGATGAAGGTGCTGCTCGCGTAGAATTCCAAAAGCGGGAAGTCTTTGTGTGTGCTGCGGCAGACGTAGTAGAGCGGCGGCAGTCCGAGATGGAATCGCAGGATCATTCCAGGTGCGATGCCGCTTGGATACATGAGCTGTTGCTGGTACGATAGTTTTGGACCTATCCTCTCGACACGCACGAGAGCTGTCGACTTCGGCATGGAGAGCTCGTAGATGGCATTCCGCATCTCGGGTGCTATGGAGAGCAGCCTGGATTCCTGCTGTGGTTCTTCGGTGGCCATGCTGCCGCTCTTGTTAGCCAGGTGGCGCGGTTCGGTGAAGTGGCAACGTACTCTGAGTTGTCTTCTGCGGCTGCCACTTGCTGGCCACCTGCGTCGGCCATGATGGCGGGTGGTTGTGATGTTAGTGTTTGAGGTGATGTTGACAAGATGAAGGTGGAGAAGATGAGGGAAGGTGGAAGATTTGAAAGCTTGCATGTGCCATTTGACTCACAACTTCACTTGCGATGCACGTGCCACTACTCAGTGAATCGGCCAGCTCTGGAGACGTGGCAACAGCAGCAGGACTTGTCACTGGAAATGGTACAGGACTACTACACATCTATGTTCAAGTGACATGTGTGAAGTCCGTTCGCCAGGATCTTCTGAATCGCAACTCATGGTACGCAATCGTGAAAGCTACATCTGCCCCGATCCACGTACGGTGCCCTCGGCCTTCCTCGATAGACACCACCATAGAGCTCACCGCATTCCTACTGGATGCCCTGTTCCTGCTTGCGTCTCGAAGAGAGTGTAACTCTAGTTGTGCAGGGCACCGCGAGCCCATCGTTGCAGAGTTGGGCCGCTACGTGAAGTAGTGCTGGACCTTGGTTGTTCGTGGTCTCTGTGGTTTTTTGGTGGCGTGAGAGATATGCTTGGATATCTCCTTGGTGAGGCATCCTGCTCTTGAGTTGTGCTGACTGTGATAGTGGATGGATGAGGTGTCAACGTATGAGAGTAAATTGAGAGCATGAAGGTGGAAGATTGGCAAGCTTGTATGATCCGTTTGTCTCGCTAATGTGGCGTATGATGGGCAGGTGTACCAAGCCAGCTCGTCACTTCACTTGCTGCAAATGCCGACCTGATCCTGCCTCTAGGCTCTCGGCATCCGTACCACTCTCCGTTTGCTTCTCCTCGCGAGTAGGAGACGGGGATCCGTTCTCGAGCTTCAAGAGTTCGTGATCATGCTTGTCGGGGGTTGCATGTGAACCGTCGAATAAACACCGGCGTCAAGCCTTGCAGGCCTCCCAACTTCTGGATGTCCCGCCATGCCCACATTCCGGAGGAACGCGGCTCTAGCTTCACTAGCCACCGCGAGCGCGCGCCATCCGGTCAAGCGACCTCAGGAGTTCCAACTGCATCTCTCCTTCGTTCCGATTGGCTTGAGGTAGGGTGATTCTCGTCCTGCTGCAACCCGCACACTGGTAGTGGTCGGTCCTGGTCAGATGCGCATCGAGGACCGCATACTGTGCTTCGAAAGCCTGCAGTATTTCGACCAAGCTGAGCTTCCGCTGCGAACTTTGGGCAGCGAGCTCCTTAGTCTCGCACAGACAGAGAATGCTATCGCGCGATGGAGTGAAGATCACCGTTCCTGATTTCGTGTTCACCAAGCTGAACCTGACCGGGTACACGCTTCCTGCGTCCGACCTGGTGGCCAAAACCGAGAGGAACGATTTGTTCACATTCACTTTGACGCTGTTGATGAGGTGGACGGTCTCTCCGCGAGCAGTCACAAAGGCCTCCAGGACGGGTGCTTTCATGATACTGTCTGTGAAGAGGAATGTGTTCTTGGTGTGATAGTCGAAGAGCGGGTACTCCTGGTGCAATTGACGGCACACGTAGTAGAGAGGTGGCAGCGTGGGCTAGAAAGCGATGGGTGGCAGGGTTAGCGGATGTCTCGAAAGCTCAACAGAGTCGCCTTGGCTGCGAGACATCTCTCCTCTAGTCTACCGAGACAACAAGCTAAAACCCATAGCCGCAGCTCTTAGACACTGGAGAGTCTCGAGATGGCAGACACCCAAGGGTTACACCCATCAGTTCGCTTACCTAAAGACGATGGATGTAAGGGTAGCGGTGTGTAAAACAGTCACGAGGGGTTGGCCAGGTCGCGAGACATCTCTCTCGACCTTACCGAGGACAGCAAGCTGTAATGAATGGCCGCAGCTCGTTGGCGCTCGGCGGTCTCGAGACATGTTGCACGCACCCAACGGTTGAGCCCATCGGTTTGCTTACCTGGAAGTGCACCGTGGAGGATTTCTTCACGGCTCGCAATTGTATGGTCGTGGCCTTCAGCATGGTGAGCTCGGAAATGGAGTTGCGGAGTTCTGGCGCGATGCGAAGTAGTCCTGGACCTTCGTCCTGGCCTGGAATTGTGTTGGCCATCATGGCAGGTGGATGTGATGTCAATGTGTGATTTTAAGTTGAGAGAGCATGAAGGTGGAAGGTAGCCAAGCTTGCAAACAAAACTTTCGTTTGTTTCACTAATGCTGCATGTGACAGCACGCTGCCCGCTAAGCTAATCGATTCACTCGCGGCGAATGATGCATTTGGCCTACCTCTGTCGCCAACCCACCGTCAGAACCCATCATCGGTCCAGTCCTGCACAGATCGATCAAGCCTTCGTTAATCGATCTCTGGTGGCACTGCCCCGTTCAGAGGCGGTACACTCGGCGATCTGGCATTCATTGCGATCAGCACCTAGGAGAGGCTCGGTTGACGTCCCTTGTTCGGGGCCTCAACAATAGTCTTGTGGTGGTCCAACGATGGAAGTTATGTGAGTGACCCGACTGCGGATGCAGTCTTTGATTAGTCCGCTTTGGTTGCTCGATTTGGCTGCACGCTGGAATGATCTATCTGGCCACTCCCGTTTGCCAATGTCTGCCATCCAACTCTGCTCCGCTCCATGCGCTGCTCCTCGTGGTGGGAAGATGGGGATCCGTTCTCGAGCTTCAAGAGCGAGCGATCGTCCTTGTCGGGGTTGATCTGCTCAATCGAGGATTGTTACGCCACTCCCCTCACGATAGCAAAGCGGATCCGATTAACCGCCTTTGCCGCCCAAGTCCGCCAAGTCCTTCAACCATTGCAACTCCGCCAGCTTCTCGGTCGCCGCCGCCTTCGCAGCTACTGCCTACCCTCAGTCAGCATGATGTTGCCCATGCACGCGTTGGTAAGTACATACCTTCATGTTCCGACGTATCTCGTCTGACACCGGCGGTGGCTCAGGCGCCGACACAAACCTGACCTTTCTGCATTGCTCACAGGTCGTCTCTTTCGTGTTCGACCTGTTTAGCGTGACAGCAGAGAATGCCTCGCAGTAGGCGATGAAGTCTCGCAACCTCTCGAGAATGCTGGAGTCTGGCTGTGTGCTCTCCGTAGCCCAGCCTAAGCCGCCGCAAAGGCACAGGTCTACAGGCCTGCGATCGTGTGGAGCATACACAGAGAGACTCTCGACTGAAACATTCCCAGTCTTCGGTCTTGTCATGCTAAGTCTGATCCCGAGAGTGTTGCCCTTGTAGGGAATTGTGATGCTGATGAAGTTGATTTTGACATGGCTCATAGCCTTGACCGCTTCGCCGCGACTCGCCAGAAATCTGTCCAGGACGCTCGAGTGGAGCATGCTATCCATGAACAAGAATGTGTTCGAGGCGTAGTAGTCGTAGAATGGGTACTCGCTGCGTGTGCGACGACATACTTGGGTAATCGGTGGAAGACGCGGAAGGAAGCGTGAGCTGTAGCGTTTGTAAAACGCCGTGGAAGTAGTCGTCTCGACGTGCACAAGGATAGTGGTCTTTCTAGGCATAGAAAGCTCGTAAATCTGGAGGCGGAGCTCCGGCGGTATGCGAAGGAAACCTGGTTGGTGCAAATTGTTGGTTGTAGCGACGGTCACTACTTCGCCCGTGTGTGAGCTTGACTCGCCATCAGGTATGCCACGAGGCCCATCACTGGTGTCAGCCATGCTTGCGGCTTGTTGTTGTACGATGTTGATGTTGAGCAGTGATGAAGAGACAGCAGAGACTAACAGGGGAGATTTGTTGAGCATACGCACTCCAGCAACCTGCATGTGATTTACAAATCCGTTTGTTTCACTGGTGCTGCATGTGATGCAAACGCTGCATGCCTAGCTATCCGCTTCACTTGTCTGTCGTCTGAGGAGATACCTCATCTCATCATCTCAGCGTCTGTCCATGGAATGCTCGAAACTGACGTTCCCGCACTGTAAGCATGACTTTGCTGCCCAGTGCCCTTTGCCCTTTGCTTTTTGGTATCCAACCTGTTCGTATTCTGCTACAAAAGCCCGCAGTGCCTCAAAGACGCTGCTACCATGCTCCTTGCCCTGCTGGACAACCCTCAAAGTCTGGCAGAAGCAGACTTTCATCCGCTGGGCGGTATGTGTAGTAGAAGTCAAGTCTTGAATTTCCACTACACCGTTGTCCTGCTTCGTCATGCTGAAACGGATCCGGAGTGAGTCTGCTTGGTATGTGGGCATTCCCGGCATGCTGAAGATGTCTTGCGTGGCCATGTAGACCTTCACGTTCTCCATTGATCTTACTGCTTTGCCGCGAGTCGCGACCAGTAAGTCCAGAAAGCGTACGCTCAGCACACTGTCCGTGAATAAAAATGTGTTTTTCGCGTAATAATGGTGCGTGGGACACTCATCACGCATGCTGCGACACACTTGATGGAGCGGCTGCACTGCAGGAAGGATGCGTAGCACCCGTTTTCTCTCTTCGGGAGGGAATACCACAGACCCAAGCCGTTCGCCCTCCTCGATCCGTAGGAGGATTGACGTCTCGTTCTGCATGGCGAGCTCGTAGATGATATTACGAAGCTCAGCGGCGATGCGGAACAGCGGCGATTGCTGCTCGTCGTCGGGCACATCACTTGTGCTAACTGCTGTGTCGTTGTTGTTCCAGCTCAATCGAGTGAGCGAGAGTGAATCTGGCTTGGTGGCTACGGCCTCATTACGATGGTCATTGGAGTTCGCCATCGTTGCAAATGAATGAAGTGAGAAGCAGTGAGGAGGATCAAGCGAATTGGATAACCTTTTATGTTACTCAACTAGCGCGAAAGCCTGCAGGTCCGTGCATGCCAAGCTAAGCTCACCTAACAGCCGACCATTCAGCTGCTCTTACAAGCCCGTGTTCATGCGGTCCCTAAGATCTAGTTGAGAGCATGAAGGTGGAAGATTGGCAAGCTTGCAAGTTCTGTTCATTTCACTAATGCTGCATGTTATCCGCTTCACTTCGTCTGCTGCAATTGCCAGCCTCATCCTACCCATCCATCTACACCCTGGTCTCATGCAGCTCACGATGCAGCACATCCTTCCCACTCTCATCTTGTCGCCGGTCCGCTCCGCTTGGGGCTTCTTGGAACTCCTCTCGCAGCTGGAAATCATCACGTGGGTCTGCGTCGCTGCTTCGCATGATGGGCAAGCTTACCATGGACATCCATGTCGCCTCGTCGTACAGGACGGTTGCAGGCTGTACGGGACCTCGATCCTGCTGCTCTCTTGGGTCGGCCTGTCTAGCGCTGTTCTGCGACGGCAAGAGGGTGCAAATTGTCTTCTTTCCGCACTGGATACAATGTCTCTCGGTAAAGCTGTCGGATGAGCTGGTGGAGGCATGAGCGACAGATTCGAATCTTGCTACGAAAGTACGGAGTGTCCCGAAGACGCTGCCATCAACCTGCTGAGCTCTGTACAGCGTTCCGCAGAAGCAGAGGTTCTCGTGTTGGCTAGACCTCGATGTCACTCTGAGGTCCTTGACGTCGACTGCACCAGTGCTCGGCGACTTGGTCAAGGTGAACCGGATAGTAATCTTCCTGTGTGATTCGCCGACTTCTTCGATAGATCCAGTGACCAGTGTGACCTTTACACTAGTGATCGCTTTGATGATATCGCCACGAGTTGCCACTAGTGCATCTAGAATGCGCAAGCGTAGCATGTCGTCCGCGAATAAGATCGTGTTGTTGGTGTAGTACTGGTAGAGAGGACACTGGTTGTGGGTCCGGCGGCATACGTAGTGAAGCGGCGGCAATGCAGGGTGGAAGCGAATGGTGGGTTTGGAGGCGGCAGTAACGTTCTCGACTCGAAGGAGGATGGTCGTGGAAGTGGGTATAGCGAGCTCGTAAATGCGATTGCGAAGCTCCGCTGCGATTCGAAAGATTGGTGGTTGCTGCTCGTCCTCAGTTGTGTTATTGTCGTTCAGGTTCAGTCGAGAAAGTGGCAGTGCGTCCGACTCGGTGAGCGAGGCCTCACTGCGATGCTCATCGGAGCTGGCCATAGTTGCAGGATTGTCGATGCAGTGAGAAGGAGGATCATGTGAATTCGAGAACGTTTTATGCTTTTCAACTAGCGCCAAAACCTGCAGATCCATGCACGCCAAGCCAAAGCACTCCCTTAAAAGCCAAACAGTCCTGCCCTTCACATGCTTTCACAAGCCCATATACCGCCTTTCCTGCTCACCAACCATGAAATGCCCATCGGGATACGGAGCATCAATGCCACAGACTCGCCCTTCACTTCCTCTCATAATCTTGCTCACCGCTGAAACGTGCAGCGCGCCTGGCCGCACGTGTATATTTATCCCCGCCAATAACATCTTGGTATGTGAGGCCGGCAGTCGAGGCGGGTGCCTGGTCGGCTTGCACAGGCGGCGCAATACCGACTGCAGAATCGGCTTCCTGCCACTTCGCCCTCGCAGCATGGAACAGCTCGGCGCCAGACATGCTCTTCTTAGCGTCTTCATCATCATCATTGATAGGACTCTGCGGAGCGCTGAAGATGTTTCGGGAGAGAATCGAAGGCTGATATGATCCGGAGTCGGTATGCTGCAACCTGGATTGTGCCGCGTGGAACAATGCAGCAGGTGACATGGTGTTGTCATCTTCCTCATCATCGATCAGACTCTGCGTGGCGCTGAAGAAGTCCCGAGAGAGCATAAAAGGCGGATAGGAGCCGGAGTCAGGCTCTCTCGCGCTGTAGTAGATAGAGCTGTCGTCGAATTGACTGCTGAGCGTACGGCGGAATGGAGCAGGTCTTGTGGTTGGGATGTTCGGGTCCTGCTCGTCCTCCTCGACTTGCCGACGCGGACGGATGCGTGGGATGAACAGAGTCTGATGGTACGACGGCGCCGGTATGAGGTTCCTGCGCGCGGGAGCTTCGACGAAGCGCTCGTGACTGAAAAGTCTGGGAGATGGCAGGTGGTTGCTCTGCTGGGGTGGAGTCGAAGCGTACTGGCTATCATCGACACTGCTGGCGGTCAAGCTGGTAGCCCTTGAGCTGTAGACTTGTTGAGGAGGTGGTGGCATAGACTGCCTCATGCGGGTAGTGTACGAGCTATGGTGAGCTCTCTGGACGTTGTGGATCTGCAGCGGAGCGCCGGTAGGGTAGCGATGCGGTCCGAAGTCGTTCAGGTAGTGGAGGATGAGCTCGTGGTCGGGACCACTGATTGAGCCCGAGCTGGACGAGCCGGAGTTGGAGTCGCTGGACATGTTTGTGAGCTGTGTAGTTCAATAAATGTTCAGAAGGTAGAGTGTAGTGAGCTCTGTAGTTCAAAAGAGGTTCAGAAGGTAGAGAATAGAGAAGGCGTACGATGGGCGAAAAGTGCGCATAGATATAGTTACTGCGTGAGAAAATTGTGTGCCATATCGCAGTTGAGTTTATGGGCCATGGCGAAAGTATGTTGCGCCAAAAGTGAGGACATCAGTGACTACTGGCCTTGTATGGGAGCGATGTTTCACTCTGCTTACCTTCGCTGTATCAAAACCTAATATCACTCAGTCAATACAGTTTCGCCACTCCAGATATGCTACTCTATTCCGCGAGAGATCTTTTCGATGGGTATGGTAGGTGTGTGTATCAGGCGCCAAGCTGCAACCAGCGCACTTTTCTGTATTTGTAAAATCGCCACCGTGCAAGCAGCGATATGTAAAAGTGGCGTGTCTGATTCTGAAGAGGACGCGGCAATACGGTAAGAGTTCCGGCATACGGGCGATTCATGCTCGCAGTCCAGTCTCATCTGTTTCCACCGCCTCATGGGCCGCGATGGTGGACAGGTTCTTGTCTGGACTGCTCGGACTTGCGGTGGACGTCCCAAGTCGGCGGTACACTCGAACGTGGACTACAACTTCCGTGTTTAATTCTCTCGAGTAGGACGGCACGTTCGTGCGACTGTTTCCTCGAGCGGAGCAGGCGGGCCCTTGGCTATTCCTTCAGAGGGCAGATCTGGCATAAGCAGCTAGCCGAGGCGGTCTCCGTTTCCAGATTTCCTGCAGCGACGAACAATATCTTGGTGGTGGATATGACAGAGAGCCGGATCGCACACCGATATAGAAGGAAAGAACACAGCCTTTGAACCAGTGTTGTGCGGCTATCTCTTCGATACCGCAAGATCAGCGAATGCGATCGCTTACCACAGCGCCTATACGCCCTCACCAGCACCAAGGTACCAGTTGTCCTTATCCCACCCAAGGCCCGAATCATATTCCCATGCCCACCCATCGACCCGCTCAATCACGAACGCATCTACATCCTGAACTTCCTTCTTGTTGACTCTTCTCCGACACTGGCCACTCCTCGCCTACTCGTCGATAGTCTTGATGCACTGCCAGCCGCCCTTGAGCTTCTCTTTCCATAACGATACCCTGTTGTCTCCACCCGCCACAGCCAGAACATTCCCACTCATACTCCAGCTAACTCTCCACACCACAACCTCAAACTCCAAAGTCTCGCATTTCCACGCATTCGCATCTTCCACATTCCCACCAGCAGGAAGCGTCCATATCCTCACACTTCGATCCTGACTCGCACTCGCCACATACGTCTTGCTGAGCGGTGAAGGAGACCACGCTACGTCCCTCACCCAGTCGCCGTGGCCTTTCAGGGTTGCGACGTTGTCGTAGGATTGGGCCGTAGCGTTGTAGGACCAGATCTTGACCATGGAATCGCTTCCACCCGTAACGAGCCTCCTCTGCAGCTCTCCTGCTCCTGTACCTGCGGAAGTCAAAGCTCCTGGTAACGTGGCAGGAGCCCAGGAGACGGAGTTGACGCCCATGCCGTGCGCTGGGAAGATGAGATGGCTGAATGAGTTGTTCTCAAATGTCAGGACAGAAACGTTTCCGTCTGACGAGGCAGCTGCGAGATGACAGCCAATTTCTGCTGGACTCCAGGCCACCAGGTTCACGGATGCGGTATGCAGAGTGAACTCGTAGATTTTCTCCCACCGTCCTCCAGCACCACCCTGCTGCTGCTGTTGTTGTTGCTGAGATGCTGATGGCTGTGACTCCCGGTGGATTATTACGCGACCGTCATATCCAGAACTGGCCAATATGGTGCCAAACTTCGGCGATGACCAGGCCACACTCCATACCGCACTCTCGTGAGCGGTCAATGTCGCCGTTAGCCTGTGAGTGTCCTGCGAGGATTCTTGTGTGTTGGCGGTTGTGGGAGCTGAGGGTTCAATGGAGAAGACTCTTATGCTTCGATCGCTGGAACCTGTTGCGAGTCTTCTGCCATAGTAATCTAGTTCGGCCGTATGCACCATGGAGTCGTGCGCAGAGCTGGAGATCGTCGTGGTGGCCATGGTTGCGGTGTTGCTATGTGTATGTGCTGTGTGTTGTTGGTGTTGTGGACAGCTTTTGGAAAGTGCTCGGCTGAGTTGCTTGTTTGCGTGCCTAGCTGTCAGCCTTATGGTGAGAGAGCATGAAATAAGTCGTTGATGGACGGAAATTGTAATCTGGACCTTTTGAATTGGAAGAAGACATTTTAGCTAACTTACAGTCGACACGGAGCCTTTACAGTCTCCAACATATCCAGCTGTGAGGACGAGTTTTGCTACAGCTTGTAGACTGTTGAAAGCGGAACTCGACGTCGGCCACGATACTTGTCCAACTCATATTCGGGCCGTACTATATCCTTGAACCGAGGCCCGAAATTCAGAAGCCGACTTGACATGTGCCACCAACCACTACACATCATCGCAGACATCTCATCTCAGACAAATACTGTTCGAAGCAGATACCGCCGAAATCCTGCTACCAAACTCCAGCCATACCACAAATGATGGTCACAAACATCAAGTAACCTTTGGGCAGCCAGCAAGCACGAGATCAACCCAGACGAACGCAACGATGGCTGACTGCGGTCCAAGTAATCCGCTGGCCCAGTTCAAGCAGCAGACCAACATCGATCGTAGTCTGCAGAATGACCGGATTACTTCTCGCCCGTCGCCTGCGCAAGGGTTTCGCACTCAGGATCCAAATGCTGGAGTACTGGACCCAGAATTTGAGGCTTTCCAAGCTGGTGTACCAACGGGTGATCTTCAGCAATACGGCGGACAGTTCCTACAGACTCAACAGTCGCCATACCTCTTTACTGGACCGACCAACACATCATGGGGACAGGCACCCGGTCCTGTAGCGCAAAGCGACGTTGGTTGGGCGAACGACTTCCAGCAATTACAGATTTCGGGACCCCAACTGCAGCAGCAGCAGCAATTTCCCGTCCAAGCCGATGATAATCTGACGGCGAACTGGGCGCAAGGTTTCCGCCAACATGTGCAGCAACAGCCTACGCAGAGACCGCTGAACAATGGCTCGCCTTCGCCACTACAGTTTCAGCAGAGGGCTCGAATGGGCATGGGCATGGGCATGGGCATGGGCATGAGTGGGTATCGACCTCAGTTCCAAAATTATTTCAGCGGTCAAGCTAGTGACTCTGCGCCGAACGTGCAACAGCAAGGCAAAGGCAAGCAGCCTGCCCATGAAAATTTCGATGACGCAGCATTCGAAGCCGCTTTCTCCCAAGCTCGTTCGGAGATGATGGAGGAGTCTGCTGCAGTAGAAGCGCCACAAGCTCAAGGCAGGACATCGCAAGATTTGATGCAATCCGCAGACAACGAAGACCTGCTACAACATTTCAACGCGGCTTTGAGAAAGGAGTTCGCGCAGGATCCCACCGTGACGCCAGTGAATGCCTTCCAAAAGCAGCTGGAAAAGCAGAAAGCCAGCGGGATGGCATCAGCAGAGGGCATCCCGGAGGACGAGGTGCAAGAATACACTGACATGCTGAAGCGATCCATGAGAACCGCGGTGGCGAACGGGTCAGCACAGGAAGCTACTAGGGAGGAGATGGGCCTGGCTCCGCAAACTATGGAGGAGTGGGAGGAGTTGAAGATGAATACTTATGCCAAGGGTCCCGGTAGTGCATGGGAGGCTGCGCGGCTACAGGCTGAGCGAGAAGCATTTGAGGCTGAAGAACAAGTGGAAAACGGAGACTATGAAGACCTAATGAGAATGGAAGCACTGGCGATGGAGTCACAGGCGAAGGAAGAGGAACAACGAGCAAAAGCGGAGAGTGATGCTTTAGCTGCTACGGCTCAGGAACTGCTCTCCAAAGTGGAAGATAACAAGAGTGATAAATTCCGGAACAGCCAATTTCTCACCCTTATGCGCAAACTTAGAGATCGGGAGGTGAAGGTGGAGGGTGATAAGATGGTTGAAAATGTCAGTACCTCCTTCCTGAAACCCGCCGCAGTCCTTCACGAAGACTCCGGCTATGGCTCCTCTGGTGCCACCACGCCTCGCAGAGAGGAGAGGCGAGGTGACAGCGGGCACTTCGACACCCACATCTGTCAGCATCCTGGGTGCGATATAGATCACGTCTACGATCACTGGGAGTCGCCTGTTCGCTAAGTGAGTTGGGAGAAAAGCACTTTTGGACTGACGACGTAAGTGACTTACAGGTCGGAACCACCGATACGACTACGCTGAACACAACTAGCCAAAACAAGTTGCCCATGTTTGACAACTCCGAACAACGGCCTAGCCCTTTAGTTGGACACACCAACGGCGGACTTGTCGATACCCGCCCGCTTGACTACGGGATCGGCAACAACGACGACTCAGACTTCGGGCGTATCGACCCGCGGGATGGACAAGGGGTGAGAGATCTCCTGGATGTGGGAAATTTGGGAGGTGGGACAGTGATGGCGGATGAGATAGGTACGTCTCCGTCGTCCCCGTCTGATGCTGGTGTGTTTGAGAATGTTGGACAAGACGGTCCTTTTTACGGCGATCTGCGGACTCTGCACGGTGCGAGGAGTAGTGAAGGGGTAAGTGTGAGCGAGATGCTGTATGGACATGATGGCACTCTTAGTCGGCCTGTGCAGTGGGCTGAGAGGGAAGATGTTGTCGCTGGGCCCTTAACGCGGGAGGAGACCGTGGAGCGTGTGAAAGATACTGTGGATGCTATGATGTTCGCTGGTGCACGGAGGAACAACTAAAGACAATGGCTGAGTCATTATGTTTCGACCAGCTTTAGATGCTCCAGCCGAATTCTTCGACCCGCAGTTCACCGAGAGCTATGGATTCGAAGATGCTACGGGATAGATTGCACTGCTGTGCCGATTTGATTGTCGCGTGATACATCTAATCTGAACCACATTCTGACAAGTGGCCGTGGAATACAGATAGCGAGTTCATGATGACTTCGCCCTTTTACCAGCCGTAGCAGCGAAGGCACGGACCCTGTGCCGGATGTGTGCGCTTTGCGAGACAAGACAGACGAAGATGATGATGGGTCAGTGGCGGGACCTCTCGAGATGCGAAAGCAGAGCGGATGCCATGTGTGCACCCACCGGCAGAGTGAGCTTCTGCCTTGACGAGCCATGGCTCACCGCACAAGGCTAGAAAGATGACCATATTGCTCGGACGAGTCGAGGAGATGTTGGCATCTGTGTGAGGTTCTTGGGCCGAGGCTGGACGTTTGTCTTGTTACGAGGCGATGTTGTGTAGATTGTATAACATTATACATAGACATATATGTGCCTCCGACTACTATAACATCGTTCGAGTCTTGCAGCCTGGCATGCCGAGTCCCAATGCGGAAGGAGTACGATGCCGATAACGGACACGCTAGCTCGACTTTCGTATCATCTTTGGTTCCGCGATAACACCTCGTCCGACTTTCCATTATATCATTGCTCGAGACAGTCAGCAACCGCAGTAGCCGACTGCAATCACCTATACTCGCTTTAGAGGTCCGCGATCTCGTCTCCAACACAATCATGGCCTCCTCGAAACCCAAGGTCCTGCTCCTGGGCAAAATCGACTTCGCTCACGATGACTGGAAATCATTATCAGACACAGCAGAAATCGTACAACCACAATCCAAGAACCGCAAAGACTTCATCGAAGAATGCAAAACCGACCACCTGAACAATGTAGTAGCCGCCTACCGAACCTTCACCTCCATCGACATCACAGGCATGTGGGATGAGGAACTCGTCAACGCATTACCAAAGTCTCTCCAATTCTGCGCACATATGGGAGCAGGCTACGACCAAATCGATATATCTGCTTGCTCAGCCCGAGATTCGCCACTCAGGATCTCGAATGTCCCGACAGCGGTCGACGATGCAACGGCAGACACAGCAGTGTTCCTCATCCTGGGAGCACTCCGCGGATTCAACGTCTCTATGCTTGCTCTCCGAGATGGTAAGTGGCGAGGGCAGCCCATGCCGCCGCTCGGCCATGATCCGGAAGGTAAAGTCCTTGGAGTGCTGGGAATGGGTGGCATCGGGAGGAACATGAAGAAGAAGTGCGAGGCGTTTGGCATGACCACTATCTACCACAATCGCAAGCCCTTGAGCGATGAGCTGGCTGGAGGTGCAAGGTACGTTTCTTTCGACGAGCTCCTTGCGCAGTCGGATGTGCTGAGCTTGAACCTGCCGTTGAACAAGAACACGCGACATATCATCTCGACTGCTGAGTTTGGCAAGATGAAGAAGGGTGTCGTTATCGTAAACACAGCTCGTGGTGCTGTCATGGACGAAGATGCTCTCGTGAAAGCGCTTGAGAGTGGTCAAGTTCTCTCAGTGGGCTTGGACGTCTTCGAGAACGAGCCCAAGGTCCACCCAGGCTTGATCGACAACCCGCATGTAATGCTTCTGCCACATATGGGTACGTATACGATCGAGACGATGATAGCAATGGAGCAGTGGTGTATTGCAAACGTGAGGATGGCAATCGAGAAAGGCAAGTTGAAGAGTCCAGTGCCAGAGCAGGCTGAGCTGTAGGTCAACCTCGGACTCAATAAATATAGAGCTATTAGATGAGTATATTCTACGATCACACAGTCAAAGCAAATCCGCCACAGCTGCTGGTGAGCATGTGTCCCTTGGTATCATCGCGTAAGAGAGTGACGCCACCCGCTGTATGCACGCTGAAGCGATGAAAATATTCCGGAAGATCTGACCCACCCCCAATCACTGTTTCTGCAGCGCCCATGCACGTAACGCCATGCTGCATATCCTCTGTATGACTTGCGTCGTGCCTTTCTGATCCTCTTGCTGGACAAAGTGGACGGCGACCTTCAGCTTGTTCACTTCGTCGTACGGGTCAGCCACGAGGCTCGCGATGTGTCGATGCGGGTGGAAGTCCGGCATCCTGCCACCAATGTGCCGTGCGATCGCGACCGAGTACAGCACATCCCGGTTCTCCAGCATGTTGAGGATCCGGCGCATCTCCGCTAACGACGCATCGATCTGCTGGTGTGCTGCATTATCACGAAGATCGTCGCGTGCGGCGGTAAATAGTCCGAGATTGTACCAGAAAAGCTGTCTGTTGTATCTCAGCTCGTCGTGCTCCGTCATTGGCGGTGCCAGTGGGACTCGAGCAGGCTCCAGGAAATGGCCGGTGAGCAGATTCTCGAGTACGTCCACACGAGCAACCACATCCGTTGGCGTTCGACTTGATCGCGGCATCTTCGCAAGCTGCCATACTAGCCTCGCCTCTAGCGACCTGATTTGGTTCGTCATTGCTGGGTTGTCGGTTGATGCCTTGAACTGCTGTGTACATTCCGCGACGAAGTCCTGTAGGATGGCATTCGAACGTAGATGTGCTGGACCCTCGGTAGTGTACCACGTCGTCTCGAGTAATGCATCCAGACCCTGGGCGTAGTGGAAGGTATAGAAGTCGGCCACTTCTTGCTGAACGTGAGGGCTCAGCGGCGAAGGCGATCCAGGCTGGTCGTATCGTGGCGGCACATCGTTGATTGAGAACAGGTCGTCGATCATCAGCGCTCTCACTGCAACATGTTAGTGAGGAATTATCAGCAAGTGAGTACTGTCACACACCTCGTCGTTCCATAGGCAGAGCTGACTGATAGTGTTGCGCCATCGCCAAGTGATGCCGCTCGCCGCTGCCCAACACTGGATCCAGTGAGGTGGCGTACTCCGTGGGTCCGTCGTAGCCGAGGGCTGGTCCGTATGCGGTGTTGACGACAGGGTAGTGGACTGTTGTCTGATATGCGTTCGATGGTAATGCAGGCGAGGCAGCCGTCGGATTCGGCGTCATGCGTGGCGCTGGGCTGACAGCGGGCGCGGGTTGAATTGGTGTAGGGCCTGATTGCTGTTTGAACACTGGGTCGTACCCAAGACACTCGCGTTTGCTCTTCGCACAGTTGCGACAGAAAGGTCCACCTTCGTCGCACTATGTTTGCCATGCGTCAGTTATGCTTCTCGCTAAACCCGTAAGCGACGCGACCAAGGGACCTTGTTTCGACTACTGCTGTGTGCATTTCAACACCACGTCGCTCATATCTTACTTCCACGTACCTTTATCCTCCGTTTCCTGCACGTCAAACAACCCGACTTAGTCCGTCTCTTAATATCCTTCTTGCCTCGTGTGGCTGACATCTGCCGCGCCTCTTGCGATACCTGCGGGAGCATCATCTGTCCGTGGCCATTCGACGGCATGATCGCTGGCTGCATCGTCGCGTTTCCGTACGTATACTGTGGCATCGGCTGGGGGTAGGTCGCCTGCTGCATGCCGTTCATCATGGACGCTGCGGCGTAAAGAGGCGGCTGCTGGTTTGTTTGAGCCTCGGAGTATCTGGGAGCTATCGAGCTTGGCGCGTTCCCGCGATAGGCGTCTGGAAAATGTCCGTTCGG
Source organism: Elasticomyces elasticus (assembly GCA_035926095.1). Classification (NCBI taxonomy): domain Eukaryota; kingdom Fungi; phylum Ascomycota; class Dothideomycetes; order Mycosphaerellales; family Teratosphaeriaceae; genus Elasticomyces; species Elasticomyces elasticus. Next base: position 50,887 of record JAVRQT010000003.1, read on the forward strand.
TGTCGTGTGTGGATTGTGCTGCTGCTGCTGCCTCTGCTGCAAGACGGTGGCCTCCATGGCAGCAGCAGAAGACGAAGGGTTCACATCTGTGTCCTGCAGGGCATCACCGCACGCTGCCTCCACGAGCTCGCGCACGTCACCCATGCTAGCGTGACAGGCAATATAAATCAACGAATGAGAAATACGTGCGCTCTCCCAACCTCGTATCTCTCCGCAATAAACGTCCCGTCTCGCTTATGCGCGCATGAGGTGCTTCACGCGAGCTCCGCTGATCTCAGCTGCCGCTCAACGAGGCAGGTGGCAAAGATAGTTGGAACAGACTGCAAGAAAATAGGTACGATTGGAAGAGGTGAGCTTCATCATGCTAGCCATGCTAATCTCCAGTTCGAGCGCTAAACCGCGTAAATTCATGGTATCTTCCCTATACACCCGACGCCGTGAGAGAACTCTCATATGCAAGTTCATGCTCAATCACAACCGTCGAGGAGCATACGCGTTGCTAACATTCGCGTTCTCGCCGTGATCATGCAAGCCCGCGTCCCAATTGTTGTTGCCCTCGAAGGTACCAAGCATCTGATTCCAGTCCGCATCGCTCATGTTCATCATGTCGTTCATCGCTCCGGGAGTCATTCCCGTCCCAGGACCAGGCGTCATACCAGACGGACCGGGGGTGAAGCCAGTATGTCCCGCAGACCAGTTCTCGGGTAATACGAAACCGCCCTGCGACTGCTGGCCCATTCCAGAATCGAAGTTGTTGACGTCGAACAGGAAGGTGTTCGGAAGTGTATGGTTTGGATCTGCATTCATCGCGCCGATTGCATTGAGATCGTGCTGTTGCACATTCTGAGGCGAGTAGCCAGTATACGATGTCCGTGACGAAGCCATGGGCTGGGAGTTGTTCGAAGAGTTCGGAGTCGACTGGTCATTGCTGCCGTCAGGACTGAGGTCCATGTCAATGGGACCACCCATGATACCTTGCGTTGGACTTCGAGTGTTGGTGGTATGTAATGAGCCCGGCGTTCTTTGCCGGCTTGGAAGCTCGTACGCAGATGTGCCGGAGATGTAGTCTGACATCTCCGCAGATGTGTAGTCCAGGGAGTTGATGTTCGTCGATGCAGGTGGCACAATACTTGATGTCCTTGCAGGGTCATTGTACAAGGACAACCCTTGGTCGCCATACGTGGGTTTACAATTCGCGGTATCAGCTTGCTGCATGCCGACTGTGAATGCGCAACCTCCGTTGACCGTGGGCTCGGATGTGCCCAGCTTCGGAGCTGCTGCACGGAGTTGGCGTGCGTCCTCCAAACCTGCACTTTCGAGATCGACGTCGAGCTGCACAAGGAAAGACTCGGTGAGTGGATTCTTTCGCTTGATGGCGTGCATGGCCGAGAGCAGGAACTGCAGCGATGCCCGAACTTGCGTGTCCTTCGGCCGTGATTTGAGGTACTGCACGAAGACGCGAGCTGCGACATAGAGGCAGAAGGATATGAATGGGTTCATCTGGAATGTGTGTCAGTATTCAGCATGCTGTTTCAGTGCACGCGTGCAAACTCACAGCAGAAAGATCGAGATGGCTGATTTGCCGCATTGTGCTCGCAATCTCGGCAGCCGCTGTTATGCACCGGACCTTGCTTTCAGCAGATATTCGCGAAGGCATTCGATTCTTATCCGCCTTGAAGATGGCCGCTTGATGTAAGCAGATCGTCGAAGTATGTATGTTCATGTTCATCCAGATAATGTTTGCATCGTTCAGACCAGATGGTAGACGAAGCGCATCCGGCAATGCGAGAGCTGTGTTCAGCAGAATGCTGTCCATATTCCGATGCCGTTTCCAGAACTCGCCATTGAGGTCGTCATCTCGGTCGTCGGGCCCAGGCCGGTGCAGATGTGTGAGATTCCGGCCAAATAAGCAAGCCATAAGAACGACACCACCAAATGCTGAAAGCTTGGGCGCACCGTCAGGTAGAAGCGCTTCTTCCAGCGAGATCGCCTTGCCTGGTCTACTGAGCTCAAACTCTGCCTCCTCGCTCGGTAAGCTTGTCAGAATGTCCTTCTCCTCAATTGACATGGGCCACCCGGTCCCAATACTTGAGTATCGATCAGTGCAGAAGCTCATCCAGAACGTCCGCCGCCTCTCTTCCCGCTCCGTCCAGTCTTTTGGAGGTGGCAAACACTGTTTCACATCCAGACCCGCACCATCCAGTCTATGCAGACCCATCATCTGCGCCATCCGCGAGCCTCTGCCGGAAGACATCCAAGCTCGAGGAAAGTACATTGACTTGAACTCAAATGTGGCCAAGAGGACCCAGGTTTGAGCGTGCGCTGTTGTGATCATGCTCTCACCGTGCCCTTTCATCTCGTCCTGTTGGATGTACTTTCGCGCGCGGAAGTAGAAGTGTTCTTGCAGTGCCTCATACTTGTCTGTTACGGCTGCGGCGTTGGCCCACATAGCATAGCGCAAGCAGACGGGTGGTCGCATATGCGGCGCAAGATTCATGGCAGCGTAATATCGTGGCCGGTGAATCATGGGTACGGATGGATGTATCTTGTCGAAGAAGATCTGATTGAGATCGTTGACCACTTCCTGAGTTGGTAAAGGCTCATCTAGACCAAGTCCAATCATTTCCCATGGAAAAGGCTCCTCTACAGGCGCGCTCGTATTGCCGCTCGTAGAAGTTCCCAGCATAGAGTTTGGAAACAATGCTTGCGCCGGCATATCGTGTCGATCGATTGCGCGCTGCGTGTGTGGAAGCATATTCGAGTTCTCTCGTCCAATGGCAATATTCTCGTACTCCGGCGCCATGTCCTTGGGAGGCCCATTGTCCCTCCTCGAGTTCGGTGGATCATCCTGCGTCTTCAACAGCGTCTCTACCTGCGCCAACCGTGCCTCCAGTGCCTTGACATACCCTCTCTTCGGCCCACTCTTTCGCCTGACCTCGTCGTAGGAGCAATCATGCTGCAGCCTGGTACATGTCGAGCAGGATGGCCGATTCCCATCGCACTTCAGCTTCCTTTTCCTGCACAGTACACAAGCTATTCTCTTCGGCTTCGGGATCTGTCCATTCTCGTCCTGATCTTGAGAGCCTCTTCGGTCGTCCTCACCGTTTCCCTGTTGTGTTAGATCGTTGAAGTAATCATCGCCTGGCGATTCGTCCTGCGGGTTCGCCATCTTGTCGTGATTGGTATTTTCTCCAGCCGCTCAACGACAGCTTCCAGATGGTCTGAAGGATGGACTAGCTCAAGCGATCGGCGCCCGCTGCCAGGGTTTCGCTTTGGAATGTCGTGATTCTAAAGGTGGTGTTTGCGCGTAGACTCAAGAACCGCATCAATTCACCAACATGAATGACGGCCAGGCTCCAGATCTCGACGCATGCTGCTCCACGCTTGCGTCCCTGCTGCTGCGACAACGAGGCGTCGAATCAGTCAGCCGCCGGCACGGCTATTGGGCCAAACGCCGTTCCGTTCGTCGAAGGATTTGCGCACGTGAACGCCAAGACATATAGGTGAAGAGTAAAACGTTAAAGGCAGAAGCATTGAACCTATTTCACGTTGGGAGAGGTAACGATGATTTTACTTCACACAACGCGACGTCTACATGACTTTCTATTGTGATGCTGCGTACTCACTCGCGTATCTAGCCAAGAAGTCCATCTCGTTTGGCCGGATCCATGAACCGAAGCTGCACTCGTCGACAAGTTCAACGGCCTGAGTACCAACAGGCTGTGCTTGTGGAACATGTTCCAGCATTACAATAGAGGCATTCCATCACGAGCAGCTGATATATTCATTCGTCGACCGTTATCTCGCGATCCAAACCTGGCTGCAGAATAGACCTGAGGAGCAGCTCCGCCTTAACATCCGTGTACGGGGCGGGAGGATTGCTGGAGGAGTTACGCTGCCACCTGTAGTTAAAAAGAAGGACACTACTTGGGTACCAGGGTGGTTCAAGGCCACGAAGCCGTGGGACAAGGCTACAGAAGAGCAGTGGTTGAGGGAATATCGTGCGCTGCAAGTCAAACTCGACGACGTAAGCAGGCCGCCGGGCAAGTACGCCTTCATGAAGCTTACGAACCCGACATGTGGCGTCGGCCAGAACTGCGCTGGGTGTACGAGACCATGGGCGAAGGTAATGCCGCCGTATACTACTTAGAGTATGCAAGCGATGCCTCGCGTTACCCGACGATCCGGGGTGCGCGACGATATACTGGACGCCGACTCACTAGACTGGATTCTAGCGGCTGAGGTATTTAAGTTCTTCCTAGACCTGCCTACGCCGCCAGAGTCTAACGCCTTCTGCATGCTCTGCTGTAAGTATATCTAGGCCGAGCATACGCACTTCCCAGCCGGCTTTGAGGATGCTAAGCGCCAGCAGATAATGCTCGATCGTCTGAAGCCTCGCCACCATAGCTGTCACGCATGCGGCGCGACTACGCCGGGGACGGATCTAACGCTAGAGACAAGGAGTGCCTACGAGGCTGAGCAGCAGGACGTGAACTATCTCAAGAGGCGGGAGAAAGAGCGGGAGACGAGAGCTGCAGTGCCAAAGAGTCTGGTCGCCCAGGATGTCAGCAATCGTTACTCCGTCAACCGCATTCTTCTCGATAGCGACGGTAACCCGACGAAGCTGAAGACGAAGGGTCGCAAGCCTCGCGAGGGACCACCGCTGCTTCTGACGTGGCAAGATTGCATCACGTTCTTTCCCAAACTGCCGCATACTTGGCAATGGGTATTGTGCGTTAACTGCAAGGACAAGAGCCATGTCTTGGAAGGAGTAAGAGTTGCAAGATTCGTGAAGATACATGTCGAATACCTCCATCAACACGACGTCAAATACGTGCTAAATCAAGACTACCTCTATCGCTTTATACAGATCCCGCACAGTATCGAGTTCGAGACCATCTGCTCGCTGTTCCTGATCGCACGAACAAGTGTTCCATCCACCCTCGGGCATGCTTCGATCGCAGGCGGTAGCCGAAACAACGCGTAAGGACCTAACCATCTACCGCGTTCGCCCATCTCGTACTGGAAAAACAAGTCGCCTATCCGCTGCTCGCATTGGTCTTGAGATTCAACCTCTGCTGGGCGATAAAGTCGAAGAATCATAGCACAAAATAATTACAATCATGCAATGATCTAAGCATCATGTCTCCCTTACCTGGCGCGTGTTTGTGAAAGTCTTCGCTCTGCGACCCTACTATCCCAAAAGATCGTCCATGAGATCCGTGAGCTCGACACCCAAAGGCTTGTTCGAGTAGACTGCTTGAACGTCTCCTTCTCGCCTCCGTCTAAGGTGCCTACAACGTCTCTCCAACTCTCAAGGCTCCTTTCTAGTTGTCTCTGTGCGCCACTCTCGTCGATCTAGAGGCTCTGACCGGCGCTGAAACAGTTTACGGAGTCTGCGTCGCAGGCTCGGCGCTTCAGCGTTGGTGGTGGTCTCATCGATGTTGATCGCAGTCTTGGTTCCGGTACCATGGATCAACTTCCGGTCCTCTGACGTCGTCCTGGCCAAGGAGGAATGGCTGCTAGTAGAATGCTGCGGTCCGGTATTCTTCATTGCGAAGTCCCGTATCGGGATCATCTCGGCGTTCCCCAAACACGGATGGCGGAAAAGTTTCATGAATCTCAATGGGGCGGTAGCCCTCCTCCAATACCTTCACGGAGTTGCTTGGAAACAGCCCGAAAGCCTCTCCAGCTTGCAGTAGTCTTCCCTGCCACCACCCTTCGTCGACAGCATCGAAAGCCTCAATCAAGTCACCCGCTTTGTAGCTCAGATCCATTTCCGTATTACCAGTCCATGAGTACTGCGCGCGGCACCAACGAGGAAACTGCGACGGCACATCCGGGATTATACCTCCAAGGGGAAGCGAATAGCCACTGATGGTGAGATTGATTGGCAAGTTGTATACCGCTGGGGACGAGTCCGTACGCTGGGGACGCTTTGGCGCGACTTTCGGATACTCGGGCTCTTTATCCGCAGTATCGTCAACCACTGTGGTCGTGCGGGCAGTGCTGTTCAACTCCAGTCCTTCTATGTCGTCATCCAAATCGTTGGCATCTCGAACAACCATGTAGACGCTGGAAGCATCGTCATGAAAACCATGCAGATCCACATCGCCGCTAACAATTTGCTCGTCATCAGATATTCCGTAGTCGACGGGACGGCAAGCGACCGGTGCTCCTTCAGCGTCACTCTCGTCCCAGGTGTCGTGAACCCAGTGCTGCTTCCTCCGGCGCTCTAGTATAGTAACGTTGGCCAGCAGCTCGAGTGAGCGTGTAACGTGTGAGATGTCCGTCCTAGCCGGAGAGATGACAGGCAGAGGCCTAGACTCCAGATGTCTGCGAAGCAAGGTATAGCGAGCGGCCAGCAAAGCCGCGCCCGCCGTGACTGTTACAGCGATCGTGACCGCATAGTCCGGGTGCAATCTGAAGACTGCTGCGATTAGCAGGGACCTCTTCTTCAAGACCGGTGGCGGCCTTGCAGGTTCCGACAGCGTCGAGTTGCAAGCAGACGATACAATCCCGATACTTCGATCATTCGCACAGGAGCCTCGGAAATCATTGCCAGCCGACCAGCGAGCCAGGCGGAGCATCACTTGGCCATAGTATACCGTGACTGCTATCGCAGCCGCAGCCAGGGCCATGCCGAGCCATGTCGATGCTTTGAATTTTGGGACGATGCGTTTCCTGGATCCTGGTGCATGTGGTATTGTTGCAGGAGCATCATTGGCTGCTGGTTGAGGAACAGCTGCATGTGTAGTCGCAACTGGCGCAGGGTTGTTCACGGGTGCAGTTGTTGGAGCTGGAGTTGGGCCGCCGGGCTGTGCTGGTGGTAGTACTTGCAATGGGATCGCTGTCGTAGTAGTAGTAGCTGTTGCAGACATTGCCAGGTCCTCGTGAGGTGCGAGTGTCACCGGTGAACCACTGCAGATGAGAGAGCAAAGACAACCTGGACCTTCGAAGAGCTGCGCCTCAAAGTCGAGATCGAGGCCGCCCAGCTGCAAGCCATGTCTCAGATGCGGAGCGCGGCTTGGCGCTTCGACAAAGTCATCGCAGACACGCTGAAAAGTGCGGCTTGTGTCATACTGATACAGGGTGTATGTATTTGTACAGATCCAAAGTGTCAGATGTGGTCGGAGCTTGAGCTTCCAAGCGCGCTTCACGAACAAGCAATGCTTCAAGCCACGTCTCGCCATCGCCATGCAGCCAGAGCGCAACACAAACTTTTGGAAAGCATTAGGAGTCGCACACCAGCTCTCCTTAGTTGTCGCGCCGCCTCTTGCCCTGGTTGCGCACTCTCTCCTTGACGACATACTTGTTCGGGTTGCGCTTCCGCCTTGTCTTGAACCCCCCTTTAGCCTGCAAGTTGTCAGTAACGCCTTCATACTGCACAGATTGATAGCAAGACTTACGGGCGTGCCCCAGATCGACACAGGATGCACATTACCCTTACTCTTACCACGTCCACCACCGTGCGGATGGTCAGACGCGTTCATTGCCAGACCTCGCACTGTAGGCCTGATGTTCAGCCACCTACTCCTACCAGCCTTTCCAAGCTGCCTGAACTGCCAATGCGGGTTGCTCGACACGCCAATCGTCGCGCAAGCATCTTTATCGACTTTCCTCACCTCACCACTCTGCAGCCGTACCATAACAACCTTGACCTTCTTCTTCGTCTCACCGCCAGTCTCCTCTTTCGCAATGACCGTAGCATACGTACCAGCACTGCGGCAGAAAACCGCACCCTTTCCAGCCGTAGACCCAACATTGTAGATCTGCGTTCCCAGCGGCACCATATGCATAGGCAAGCAATTGCCTCGAAACGCAGTCTTCGCAGCAAGCATACCAGGATCCATAACACCACCCATACTCGCCAGCAAATCCTTCGGCACACCCGACAAGAAACTCTCCACAGTATCACCAGCCCTCATGCCTTCCGCAGCAATGATATAGCTCTTCTCCTTTGTCTTGATGCTCTCAATCAGAGCCAAGTGCGCGCTGCGATTGGGATCGTACTCAATGCGCTCTACAATGTGCTTCCCTGGCGTAGACCGAATATAGTCCACGGTCCTAATTCGCCGTCTATGCCCGCCACCACGATGTCTCATCACCACTCTTCCGCTGTTATTGCGCCCACCCTTGCCATGCCCGACTTTTGCAAAGGTGAGCTTGGCGTATGGCTTTCCTTTCCAGAGGTGGTCATTGATGGGGCGTCGAAGATGCCGTACACCTGGTGTACGAGGCTTGTAAGTTCGCATCTCAAAGCCAGTCTGCTTGCGCATTGGCGCTGAGGCGGGTGTGTATGCCACGGCATCTGAGGTGGTTGTGGAGGCGCGGATTGGCGATTCGACTACGGTCGCGTAGGTACGCCTGGTGGTGGATAGGAGGCATTGGCGGCAAATCGATTGTATCCGTGGCTGTAACATCTTGAGTTTTACAGCCTGCCAGCTGACGGAAGTGGTGTGTGGATGATATGCTCAATGCTCGCTGCCCTGTTGTTCATGTTGCAGACGGCTCTTTCCGTTCCGTTCCTTCCCTTTTAGTCAGTCGAGACGACACTCTTCTTGCCATGTCACCCACTGCACCAATACCTACTTTCTAGATCTTTTTGAGCTAGGACAAATACCAGTATCCTTCTCGTTGGCTTGTGTGGTTGCGAAGGGCTCGTTCGGCAGCATGTTTGAAGGATCGAATATTCTGTCCAGACGCTAAATCTTCACTGTTGTTCAACCTTGATACCTTTGAGACTACTCTACCTGACTATACTAGGTACACCAAGGACTGGAGACTTAATGGGTTAGGACTCAAGACACATGTATGTATACCTGCCAGGTTTTAGGAAAGCACCACCGCAGGTCCTTCTGTCGCCTCAAATCCAAAGCTCGCCTGCACGATCTTGTGGCTTCGCACTAACATAGCTGATCTCTACCTCATCGCGCCTGATGATTCCTTCCTGGCTGTCTCCATCGCTGCCGGTATCGCCTCTCTTAGCCACTGCGTTGGCCTCCGAGAATCCACCGCCTGTGAATGGCACGAAGCGCTTACCCACATTCGACCTCTGCCACGATGAACCTGTGTTATTCTTCTGGTGTCTGAGGTCGTCCATTTCGTGACTTCCGCCAGTCCGTGTGAAGCCCGCTTGGCTATCATCTGCAGCGCCGTAGTTGGTAACGAGGTCGCGCATAGTCTTCTTGAGTGCTGGCGAGGTGTAGCCGATGAGAGAAAGAAATACTTGGATTTGGCTCAGAACGACAAAAAGCCACGGCGCACGCGTTGGATCGTGCGTCAAATGGTCTTTACTAAGGGTCACCAGGCGTAGGCCAGCGCAAATGGGAACACTGGCGACGATCCCTCAGCGATGGACTCTCGTGGGAGCGCGGGAACCACTCTGGACATCTTGAAAGGGATATACGTACCAAGCGCGGAGAACGAACGGCAGATACCACATCAGCCTTAGCCGAAAGGTGACCTGGGTACGCAGGACGATGTTGGCTGCGAAGAATGCGATGGCGATGTCCGTTACCGCGTCTCCTGCGAAGATTCCTTCCCAACGTTCCATCTGAGACAGCAGGATGTCAGTGCTTCTCCCACGTGTCCAGATGGTGGCACTGCTTACAGTCCCGATGCACACAGTCTCGGTGCCGCAGGGCAATGCCAAAACGATGATTGAGGCAATTGTCCACGCAATCGTGGCAGCCAGCACGCTACCAAGCATGGCCTTTTGCCTCCTAGACGCATCTCGCAGGGACCCCATATTGTTGACGGTCAAATTGGCGACGAAGAGTGCGACTGAGCACTTGATGAGTCCAAGGACCAGGATAAAGAATAGGTTGCTCACGTAGTAGACCTGGCGCATATTAGAGCGTGCCTGCCGATCAGAAGCGAGGAGGCAGTGGCCGATGCAATACATACCCGTCTCGCCAGGTCTGCGTCGTGAGGCTGCAGAAGATGTTCAGACTTGCCCAAGCCATAATGGCACGCAACAAGAATGAGCAGCGACTGGACTATGCCCGAGCCCTGCGATTGTGTCAGATGTCAAAGACGTATCTGCAAACGAGGAGTACCAACCATGGATACTATGAACGTCGCTTCTCCCAACGTGAATCGGAGACCACGAGAATAGAATATGCCCTGCTGGACGACACCCGGTATGAGCCAGTAGAAAAGGCACAATGCTGTAACGATGATGATGGCGCTCGAATGGTCATCGTCGCTCCAACCTGCGAAGGGCGGGTACTGAGTAACCATGGTCTGAATAATCAAGGCTTTGAGAAGACAAGAGTTGCAACCGAACGGCTCTTGGTGGAGAGCGGTGATCTTAGGGATTCGCTTTGGTACTGCGGCACAGCATCCGCGAGCAAACTAAGGATGAATCTGCGCCCAACAGGTGCGTAATACTGCCGACAGGGTGCGAGACCTGCGGCGTATACGCCGGCATCCTCCATTGCTGATTGCAGAGGCAGATCGCTCCAGGCAAGGACTAGCTGTCAGGCCTGCTAGTACCAAAGGCCGTTACTAAGAAGTTTAGCATAGCCACGTCTTTGCCGGTTATGAGCAATGCCTGCTTGATGCTGATGAACCACGTTGACTGATGTCTCGTCTCAAGTCTGTTTAACCGTACGCCAACTATTCATCATCTTCTTCGGCCCTCAGCCTAGGGCACAGCGAGACAAGAAGGAGTCCTAAGGTATACGAGCGGCACAGCAACTGCACCATGCGAGAGTAGCGGGAGATCGTCCAGATACCGTGGGAAGGCGTTCCACCCGCTCTTGCCGCCGCTAATAGCTCTGTGCCAATACTATGCCTGAATGCTTGAATGCCAACGAAGACAAACACATCGTTTCCATTCGCAAGCAAAGACTCTTATCGCAATCAGCTTTACACTACTCTTCGATGTGTGCGGGGAGATCGCAGGCTGAAATACAAGAGCCAGGAAGCCCGAGCGCGATCAATTTCCCGTGCCACCCTCGTGCGTGAACACGCAAGGTTTACTGCAATATCATTGGTAACGCTACCTTAGGACGCTTGGATCGTTCAATATACAGTAGCACACCTGCGTCGGCAGTGGATCGCGGCGCTCGACCCGCGACGATAGCTTGACACCGCATCCTTCGGTCGCGGCTTGTGATGGACGACATTTCCGGTGACTTGCGAAGTCGCGAGCTATACCCCGTGTATACCGCTGCCATTCTTCCTTCTTCAATTCTTCGCTCAACACTGCTCGCGAACGCTACTCTCGCCAGACCATCGTGATCAAGATTTCACCCACTAAGGCGCCGTCATGGAGAGCAGCGATGAAACGAGCCTTGGGAAGGAGGCTGCTCGGAACGGCCTTAATATGAAGCAATTGAACAGCGAACTTCGCGAGCTCGAGTTTGACTTTCCTGCTAAAGAGGGAGCGACAGCGTATGATATTCAGGATATGGACGCTCTTGGCCTGGCGCCCACCTTCCGGCGACGCTTCAAGTTCATCGCTATGGTCGGCTTTTGTAGCACCGTCGTGGTAGCCTGGCAAAATACTTTGACAAACTTTGGCTTTGGCCTGCTTGACGGGGGTACCGGCGGCATTTTCTGGACGTTCATCTTCGGGTTGATCAGCTCGACCTTCTTGTACCTTACGTTATGCGAGCTCAGTTCGTCGTGAGTGCGTTCCCGAGAACGAAACGAGGAATAGGTAATATTGACATGCATGTAGGTTTCCGACTGCTGGCGGGTGAGTGAAACGATTAATATTACCAAGTAGACTGTCTGGCACCATCCGCTAACCTGCATATCACTCATCGATAGGCAGTACCAATGGGTCGTAAGTCCAGCCCTCCGCTAGATTGCGTGCCGTGACATGCTTTCGTCAACTCAGCTTAGCAATATCTGACATATATGACGCTGGCACAGGCTGAGTGCGCTCCTGCATCATTCCGAAATGTCCTAAGCTATTGCACCGGCTGGCTCCTTGTCCTCGGATGGCACACGACTGTCGCAGGATGTGGCGTGATCATGGGCAACCTTACGAAGTACTGCATTGTGCTATACCATCCTGAAAGCGCGGCCATCAACTCTCAGTGGTTTCCCACGCTTCTGGCAATAGTGGCACTTTTATTTGGCGGAGTGTTCAATCTATACTGTAAGCACACCAGAGGAAGAGTAGTGCTTGGTCTCGCGCCCAAGGGCCGCTCAGATTTGCCCAATCTCGAGATGCACTGACGAAAGATTCAGTGACGAAAAGATTTCCCCTGCTGGAGGGCATCATGCTGATCATCCACTGGGCCGCGTGGCTGGCTATCGTTGTCACACTCTGGGTAATGTCTCCGCGCGGCAAGGCCTCAGAAGTCCTATTCACGTTCACCAACGGCGGCGGATGGTCTTCCGCAGGAGCTGCGACGCTTGTCGGTGTCTTGACAGCGTGGAGTGTGTTCGTCGGCTATGACAGTTCGGTCCATATGAGTGGGTGCGCCTCGCGGCTCTCCCAGTAAAGCAGAGCTGACTGGAAGCGCAGCCGAAAATGCCCGTGACGCGTCCAAGACGATACCCGTCTCCTTGATGACTGCATTCGCGACCAACGCCGTCCTGGCCTTCATCATGGCTATCACCCTGATATTCTGTGTCGGCGACGTCGACGCAGTCACCGCTCAGACATCGCTCACGCCCTTTGTGGTCATCTTCTACAATGCCACGAAGAGCAAAGCCGGGACAGTCGTGATGGTAGTACCAGTCATACTCACATTCTGGGCTGCGCTCGTCAGCCAGCTTGCAACGGCCAGCAGACAGCTGTGGGCTTTTTCGAGGGATGGAGGCATTCCATGGTCGCGGCATCTAGCACCGGTGCGGTTTAGCACACACCTACATGTCCGGCAGTATTGCCGTGCTAATCGTAACAACAGGTCCACGATTTCGAAGTCCCTCGCCGGGCAGTGTGGGTGTCGATCATCTTCACCTGCTTGATCTCCTTGATCAACTTCGGTCCCGTCGTTGGCTTCAACGCCATCGTCTCGCTTACGATCATCGCCATCACGGCTTCGTACACGATCTGCATCGCTGCTCTGATCTGGCGCCGCTGCTTCGGGAAGCCTATCCCCAAAGAGCGCTTTTCACTGGGTCGGTGGGGGCTCTTGATTAACATAGCCGCCCTAGCCTGCACTGCACCCCTTACGGTGCTCGTACTGTGAGTGTAGACTGCTCGAGCCCGACCTGGAGGTACTGATCACAGAGCGCGTAGATTCCCACCGGTCCCAAACCCAAGTCCCGCAGAGATGAACTGGGCAATTGTGGTCTTTGGCTTTGTCGCTCTGCTCTCCGCCGCTTACTACGCTGTTGGTGGGCGGAAGAACTTCAAGCCTCCTATACGGAAAGATCAGTACTCGTCGTGATCTTGCGGCTAAGCACAAGCGCAAGCCCCTCAATACATTGACTCGATAGCCTCGCCTCACTCGTTCATCTCCTGCTGTCAGCTTGGATTCCGAGCATCGCGGTTGGCTTGCACGAGCATAAGGGAAAAGAGATACTGAGGGATTGCCATCGTTTCCACGGAAGTGTCGAGGCGATTCAATGCATTGGAGGTGGTCGTGAAGATGGGCGGTTGCACTGCGTAGTCGCTACACTTCGTCTTACTGAGAATTGCAAGAAACATCATTGCGTGCAAAGAGTTCTATCCGAGTTCTAGCTTCCTGGGACAATGTGTTTGCTGACTCATCAGCTGATTGAAATAATGGGACTAACGGTACCCGGTATGCTCTGTCTCTCGCAATGTCCATGTAATGTTCATGGTTGAAGTCTTTCTGCCAAGCCCGATGAGCCGTTCGGGACCGAGCGTGGGAAGTTCGCGATGTTTGGACGCTGGTTGCTCCTGGCGACAAGATCGATATTCCAGCATTTGTAGCTCTGCTTGCACACAAAGTCGCTCAAGACCTCGTTCGCAAGTAATAGTCTACGACCAAACACGCCTGCTCCCATACGACGATCTCTGCTCTGGCATTGGCAGTGTTCAAAGTGACGATCATCGATCATCAGTAAATAAACACGGCAAGAGCCTTGCTTAGCGCAGACGCCTGCGCTTTGACCTTGCTGCACCTCACGAAACGAAACAACAAGGCCTCGACACGCTCTTCAACACATCACGCACTTCCTCACCTGTCCGGCCAGCGTCAATCAGAGTGCTACCACCTGGAAGCACGTCCGGCAGAGGAGGTGCATTACCGAGCATACTCAATTCCAGCATCATCACGTACATTGCATGTGGCAGCGTGTATGTTAGTGCTTGTACTCTGCATCGCTCACGCATCACGACTCGACACGGCCATCAGCTGGACTCTGGACCTCAATTAATACTTCACTGTACCTGACTGAACTGGACTGAATTTGCTGGTAGGCAGACGCGTCCCGAGCGTGCCGCCGTCAAACATGCTGACCCGCGACTTCCACAGTACAACATCGAACTCTTGCACCTCTTGAGCCTTCACTCGACGCGTACACCCTCACACATACCCCATCATGCCTCCGGTATGTCCATCGCGTCATCCAGTGACTCATATCACCACGCGAGAGTGCAGGAATGCTAACCATGTCGTCAGGCAAGAACCGTGAGGCGGGCAGTGAACGACGAGAACGCAGAGACTGGTACCGGACGTGTGACACGAGCAAAGGCCGCAGCACTCGAGACCACCGCAGGCGATGTCCCCAAGAAAGTGCTGGGCACAAAGCGCGCGACCGCCGCACCCGCACTCGGAGTACGAAAGCGCACTGCACTAGGAGATGTCAGCAATGTCGGCAAGAAGGAGACTGAGGTTGCGGAAGGGAAGAAGGGTGGCCTAGAGAAGCCTACGCTGGCGAAGACCGCGAAGCCTGCTGGTATCCAGAAGGCTCTGCCGCGCGCGACCTCGACGCGGAATGTGCTCGGTCAGAAAGCCACCAACACAACTTCATCCGACTTGAAGAGACCTGCGAGTGGTAGCGGTGTTGCCGGACACGTCACGAAGAAGAGGAACACATCCACGGCGAAGGCTGTCGTCGTTGTGGACGACGAAGAAGATGACGTTGAGAACGCGCCGCCCGCCGTCAACGGCGCAAAGCCTGCTGCCACCAAGCTGGAGCGCAAGACCAGCACGCGCAAGGGTCTTGCCAAGGCTCAACTCAAACCCGAGGAGGACGACGAGTACCCGTCGCTGGAGGAGGTCATCAAGGACGCCAAGGATCTTGACAGTGAAGACCTTGACGATCCTCTCATGGTCGCCGAGTACGTGCACGAGATCTTTGACTACATGAAGCAGCTCGAGATCACGACGCAGCCCAACCCGGATTACATGAACAACCAAGGCGAGCTGGAGTGGAAGATGCGCGGTATCCTCGTCGACTGGCTGCTCGAAGTGCACACCAGATTCAGGCTGCTTCCGGAGACCCTCTTCCTGGCCGTCAACATCATAGATCGATTCCTGTCGGCCAAGGTGGTGCAGCTCGACCGTCTTCAGCTTGTTGGTGTCACCGCCATGTTCATCGCCAGCAAGTACGAGGAAGTGCTGTCGCCGCACGTTCAGAACTTCGTCCATGTCGCCGACGATGGCTTCACTGAGGCGGAGATCCTCTCCGCCGAGCGCTTCGTTCTGGCTTCCCTCAACTACGACCTCTCCTACCCGAACCCCATGAACTTCCTCCGCCGCATATCGAAAGCCGACAACTACGACATCCAGACCCGCACGCTCGGCAAGTACCTCCTCGAGATCGGCTGTCTGGACCACCGGTTCCTGAAGCACCCTCCCTCCCTCGTTGCCGCCGCTGCGATGTACCTCGCGCGTCTGGCCCTCGACCGCGGTGAGTGGGATGCGACGCTCAGCAAGTACGCCGGCTACACCGAGCACGAGATCCAACCCGTGTTCAAGCTGATGGTCGAGTACCTTCATGCGCCTGTCGTACACGACGCCTTCTTCCGCAAGTACGCCAGCAAGAAGTTCCTGAAGGGTAAGCCTAACATCATCTATCCTCATCTTATTCACCTGCTAATCCATCCCAGCCTCCATCGTACTCCGCCAATGGGCGAAGAAATGGGCACCGAAGTACCTGGACAATGTGCAAGAGCAGCCAAGCAGCGGCAAGACCCCTCGCTCATAGGATGGCATGGTTGGTTTTGCTGAACCTGCGCGTAGGCTATGGCGACATTGAAGCCGCGACAAACCGCGTGCGTCGCTCGCTCACCTTCGGCGGTAATGGACAACAGCGAAGCTCATCGGGGTCTCCGCTATCACACGCCGGCGATGTGTCGATGGAGCTGTGAAGGCATGCTTCAACGACGAAGCACTGAAGACTGGATACACATCGAACCTTTTTCTCTTACTTTCGACACACGACTGTGTCAACCTCTCCATCAGCATGAATGATATTGTGGAGGGTATCGTTCTTCTTGTTGTCTAAGCAGTATGGCTTTCTTCGCGGCGCATCAAATGGCTGGGATGGGATGGCAACGCAAGAGGCTTCTACAGCCTTTGCATCGGCGTTTATATCATGATGGAGTTTTGGGTACGATGGTAGAGAGTGTAGCATGCACAATGAATTCAAAATCAACACTACTTCTCACCGTCGCTGTCGTCGTGATGCTGTTGCGTGGCTTGGCGAGGAAGATTGAACCTCGGCTCTGCGCGCTTCACGTCACCACATTCTGTCTTCACTCTGAAGCTGTTTGTTCTGCATCACATACTACCATGTCGCCCATAGATGATCTCTACCCAGTATCCTGTGCTTTCTGCAAGATCGCAGACGCCTACTCTCCTGAATCATCGCCTATTCCGTCCAACCCAGACTCAGAAAAAATAGATCCGCAATGCTTTCTTCTCATATCAACACCACATGTAATGGCTTTCCTGGATATCATGCCAATAGCGCCAGGACATATACTATTAGCAACACGGAAACACTATATAAAGCTATCAGACATGCATAACACGCAGGGCCCAGCAGAAGAAGCACGAGAAGCCCAAGCCACGTCCCGAGCATTAGGTGAATGGCTACCCATTGTCTCTCGAGCACTGTGTAAGGTTACGGGGATAGAAGATTGGAATGTGGTGCAGAATAATGGCGAGCGGGCGGCGCAGGTGGTGCCGCATATTCATTTCCATCTGATTCCGAGGTATCAGGAGGGGAGGCGGGAGAATGCTGGGAAGGGGAAGGTGGACGTGGGGATGTTGAAGAGTTGGAGGATGTTTGGACGGGGGACGAGGGAGGATTTGGATGAGGAGGAGGCGAAGGAGATGGCGGAGGAGTTGAGGAGGGCGATGAGGGAGGAATTGGGTGAGGGGGTGAAGGCGAAGCTGTGAGGGTTGAAGGGTCTGAGTGCGGGCTGTTTGGTGGCGCTGCGGTTGGACGTACAGTGACGGCAGAGGGATGTCAGCTTGAATCGAAGATGATTGGGTTCTACGGCACCATTCTGAGACGCCGACTCGCATCATCTCCTTCCTGCACTCTGGCAAGATGACCAAGAACAACTCTGCTCTGGAGTGTTGCGGGCCAGCGATCACACGTTGCACTCTCGCTGCATCACTTTCGCCCTAGGCTCAGCTGATGGGACTCCTTCAGCGACCACTGAGCACGCCGTCCTCGCCGTCCTGGCTGTCCTCCCACTCGTTGCTGTTATCACTCTCCTCGCTATCCTCGCCATTCTCGCTCTCCTCGAAATTCTTACCCATCTCGGCGTCATCACTCATCTCGCCATGTTCGCTGCTGGGACAACCAGGCATCTGCGTCGTTGATTGCCCCTCGCACCACCACTCCGGCTCTTGTAGATAATACTGCCAGCGACGGTTCACCCATGGAAGCTCTTCGTGCAGACACTCGTTCTGCTCGCGCAGGCGCCTGCAGTGCGAGAGGGGATAGATGTCGCCGCTTGCACGCTGGATCAATCGCGTAATCGCTTTGCCGAATCCAACTTCATGCTCTGCCCGCGCCATGCTGCCCATCATGAGCCAATCACAGAGGAAGTACCATCCGCCGCTTCCTTCCTTGAAGATCTTCATCAGTGCGTGCGTGATGTGCTGGATATCCGAGATCTTGAGATAGTCCGCTTCACTTAAGCAATCGACGATGCAGTTCAGGACCTTGTCCAGGAAACTCGACTCGAGCTCAAGGAAGTCGCCAGCCTCGTGCGCCTTGCAGAGTCTGTGCAGATCCGCCATACTGCTAGCTTGTGTGCATCGTTTATCGAGCATCCCGCGGAGAAGCCATTCGCCCACCACCTCAAGTCCTTCTTGTGTGATGTTCATCTCCAATTTTTTCTTCGGCGGATCGAGCATGCTCCTAACCACAGGCGATGCCTTACTAATCGCATGGACGAAGACATCCGTCGACCCACCATCTGGATGCATGATCCGAACGACTGGAGGCCTGCCATTGTCAGCATATGCTCCTAAATCGACACGAGCGCTTCTGCGGAACGTACTGCTTCCATTCAGTGCCGCCGCCCATCTTGATCTATATGGTCTTGTTGGCTCGTCGAGGTTGATGTGTTGCAGAAGATCATGGTGCGTTGTGGAAGAAATTGCTGTGGTGGGTCGAAGGACGCGCTAGCCCGTGCGTTTGTCACCGACTAGGCAAGAGCGCAGGCGTCACTTGCACGTGACAGCTGACTCGCATTGGCTGTTTCCTCACTTTCCGCTATACACTGATGTCTTCGTCTTAGTATTAGCAGTCAAGCAACGCAAACGCAAATTTAGAAGGCAAGCTCAGTCGCTAGAGGCTTTAGCCATGCTTCTGACTGCCGTCAGGGGACCTTCGTGTGCAGATGTGCAGCACAGCCCTTGCAAACGCTCTGACCACGATTCTGCTGCTGGATCTGGCCCTTCAATCGAGTGGAAAATACGACTGTTTGCTGTAGCATGCAAGGTCGCTGGCGACATGAGCATGGTAGTCGCACTCGTTTCCATCCTCGGACCATGGAGGCACAGAGGTTTTGCACAGCTTCTCGCGGAACATGCCCATGCAAACCTTCCGGTGTAACTCAGCTTCCTTCGCGGCCTCGAGTGCCAGGGTCTCACCCCAGATCGGTTCTTTGCCCACATCCGTTAGATCGCCATGGACAAGCCAGTCGACAAGAAACGTCCGGCCTACGGAGCCTTGTTCGAACGTCGTTCTCAGCTGCTTGGCAATGGCGGATGTGTCTTGGCCGTCTCGATGCCTTCCATGGTTCTTTGGTACCCACGAATGCAGTACTGCATGTACGATCTTGTCCATGACTTCGTCGAGAAAATGTGGCGATACTTTGAATTGCCTACCCACCTGATATGCGGAGCATAGGTCTTGCACGATCTTAAGATCTCGCCCTACCGTAAGATCTTGCACGATCTCAAAGTCAGTAGCAGCGCTCAATGGCACTCCCCCCTCTTTGAGCCAGTCAGCGAATATCTTAAACCCTTTCGGGAGGACATCAAGGTCGATGTCGAGATCAGGCTTCACTCGATCGAGGAGTTCCTTGAAGGGCTTAGATGCCGCACGAAGAGCGTGGACGTTTACCAAGATTGTACAGCTCGCTTCGCAATGGATCTGGACCATGTGGCCACCGGACCTAGTACCATTAGCACAACTCAGAGTGATAATTTGATCGCAGTGTGATGGCGATGCTTACCGCTCCTCGACTCTGATGAACTCGGTGGCTTCCATAGCGGGTACCTTGTGTTGGAGTACTGCAAGGGAAAGTGTATCGAGGTTCCGAAGCTGCGGACAAAAACTGATTGAAGTAGTTGCGCCAACGAGGTGAAGTTGTACCCGCGGCAGCCCAGGGATCATGCCCAACCCACATGTGAAAGTCGCAGAGTGATCGAAGTGAGCGTACAACAGCATCTCAAGTCCGACGTATACTTGACCACGATCTTCATAAGACCGAAGTATGCGACCATGTGCGCCATACCAAAGTACACTTCAGTGAACTCAAGTTAACTTCACCCGGTACTGAACTGAGGGAATGAAGGCGAAAGCTTCTGTGTTCATTACGATTGTCTAACCCAGCATGCTGATCATCGGAGTGCCTTCCAAAACCCGAGAGAATTGTGGTGCGTTGGATATATCCCCAGCGACGGTCTCCTTCGACAGCTCGCGCCTCGTAACAATGGCATCGAGGGTAAAGTTACCGGGCTGGTCGATCTGTCTCTTATCCCGGCGAAGATACTTTGGGATTAAACGTTGGCCAGGTAGCATGGTCCACCGTCGTTGTCTGGAGTACTGTTGTTGCCATTGTGCCAAGGCAGGTTTGACTTGGTCGGTCCATCTATAAAGTTGTAGTTGAACTCATTGTTGAGTTTGGGGGAACATCATTCTTCGGACCGACAGCCGCCTGGGAGCGGAAATGCATATATATGGATGATATGGACGTCGGGTGAAAATGGCGCAGTTTTAAAAGCGTCCGACGTAACGGAGACGTTGAAGTATAGATTATTGGAATCACCAGAAGCAAGAGAGCCATCAGACTGCTGTGTGGCTCCGCGAACGAGTAGCAGTCGTTCTGGAACGTTGGCATGCAGCCGAAGTCTTACGCAGCGAGCATGCGAGCTTCAGCGACTGCCCAGAGGGTGACTTCGCCTTCGTATCAGAAGCCCTCGTGGCGACGATAGTGAGGCGGAGTCGATAGAAGAATACGGTAGCCTGAACGGACGCGTAAGGTCAGCTTGGCGGAACTATGAGAGGGAAGGGTATTTGCGTTCGCGCAACGGGTCAGATGTGTAGCTGGAGTATGCGGAAGCCTCATCAAAAAACTGGTTGTTGATGGACCCGGAGACGACATCGTTGATGCGGACGACGGCTGAGCCACTCAGGTTCGCTTGAGCTGATCAACGATGACTATGTCACCCTTTGTCGAGGTTCGAAGCACCCTTATTGGCGACGGAGTACGGTAGGTACTGCATTGTACTTCTCTCTCGTTCCATCCTCTGCATCGCCCCAATACCCCGGGTTCTTCCTTCCCCGTCTGTCTATAAGGGTTCTTGCAGCTCTTGGCCGCGCATCATTAGATCAATGTGCCCGCACGATCAACCTCGCTCCTGACTACCACCTTGTACCAGAGCTGCTGCCATCGGTTGCAATCCATGGAGCTTCCCCGAATCGAATTCGACCTCCGGGATCACAAGTTATCAATCGCCGTAACGTGGACGGTGCTATTTCTCAGTAGCGGTGCACTTCCTGTGATTCTGTACTTTGGCTTACGCTATGGTACCAATTTGGAGCTAGACACTGGTATGAAAGCCCCGAACCCAACGTAGTGTAGCAGCTGATCAAGGACAGTACTGGGCATCCCAACTGCCATACTTGGAGTCGTGAGCCTGGTGTCTTTGCTCATAAGAAGTTGGGCTCTGTTGAAGAAGAACTCGGCGTGTCGACCGTTGAATGGCTCCCGCTGGGCTGTGAGTCACATTTTCTAGGAATCAGTCGGCCGTGTTGACCATAGATCTTTCTCGCAGCTGGACTACTTTCATTGGAATTTCCTGATCGCTTTCACCGTGATCACCGCCTTAGTCACTGTTGGAACTGTAATCCCAAGCATCCGACTCGTTGCTATCGGCTTACCTGTTCTACTTGTCTCGGTAGGCACACAACTGCTTTTAGCCGCTGCACTGGTATACACCCGAACAGCGGCCCCGTTCACAATCTCGTCGGTACGCAAAGGCCAACCCGTACGATCGGGTGTCTATGCCATAACCGAAGACATCGTCGCTGTGGACGGAGGCCAAGGGCAAGCCTTCAGGCAGCAGCTGGAAGCTCGTTATCTCGCGAGCCGGACGATCCGCGGACTGTTTCACCGACTCGACCTGGTCTGGGGTGTTTCGGCCGTTGTCGTTGGCGCTCTTAGCACAGGGCTGCTGTTTGGTTTGGAGAGTCAGGACGCTGGATACGTCCTCGGTGAGTTCGCGATAAATTGAACAGCGAGTTCGAAGCTGATCTTGTGTAGGTTGGATGATCCCGTGGGTATATGCCGCAGCCATGGTGGGAGTTACAAGATATATGGTCAAGAGCGCTTCAAAGAGTGAAGAGAAGGATCCTGCCTTGCAATAGCCTGCACGCTAATGGGAGCACGTCACTGTCGGTCGTTGCTGTAGAGTAGAGCGAGACCAAGCCAGATGTAACGATGACGGCCATTGTCCCCAAGCGAGGCTGATGGCATTCGTGAAGCCTGTGAACGGAAGTAGATATTCTCATCGTAATCCTTGAGGCATAGTCGTGCTACGAATCAGCAATGATTGCGAGACATTTGTTAGGAGGGACAAGCAGTGGAAGCAACATGCATGGAATCGCTGGGTCAGTATCATCGCATGATCCTGCGCTACTACGATGTAGGCACGCTTCAACAGATGTCTCAAGCTCCAACCACGCTATCAGATACCCCGAGCTTGTAGATCCTGTCACCACCTAGTACGAAAAGCTCACCTGGCTCACCAAAGCCAAGGTTTCCAACAGTGCCCGGCAATGCTACAGTCCCGAGCAACGTTCCCTCAGCATCCCACACGTACACACCCTTGCCGAAGACCACTGCCCATACATTCCCGTGGCTATCGACCTTGATACCGTCGGGCGCCGAATCGAGTGCTTGGGGCATCGCAAAAACCCGCCTGTTGGTCAGAAACTTACCGACCCGGTCGAAGGCATAGATGGTCCGAGGGCCCTGGAAGTCGAGCGTACCATTACCGACCTGAGCGCCGGTATCTCCGATGTAGATGGTGCCTCCATCTGGACTGGCCGTGATACCATTTGGTCTGCCGAAGCCATCGGCTACAACTCGAACATCGTTTGTTGATACATTGAACGAGTAGACCTGGTTCGGAAGTAGTGGTACAGGTCGGGACCCTTGACCAAAGCCGTAAACGGGATCTGTCATCCATATTGTGCCATCGGGTGAGACCGTGACGTCGTCAGGCGAGTTGAATGGATAATCTCCATGGCTGCCAAGAAGCAGCGAGCTGTTGTACGGTGGGAACGGATTCAGGGCGTAGATACCACCAGGTGGTGTTTTCGCCATGGTCCCTTGAGCGACGAATAAATGATATCTCCCAAAGGTGTTCCAGTGACATATCGGTAAGCCCCGACTGGATTAGGTATTGTATGGTTGATATACTCGACATGTGTAGATGAGGGCGAGTCGAGACCAGTCACTCGAAGAATAAATCTGTTCGAGGAACTCGTGATCATGTCCGAGGCAACCCACAAGGCCTTGGTTGGAGCATGATATACCCCAGCTTCGTGGAAGAGCTTAAGATCTGACGTGACAAGTTCCACGATCGAAGGTGAGTCACCGAGCAGAGTTGCAAATGCTGGTTGGTAGCTTTGGAAAGCTGACGAGTTGAACGCACCTGTCGGACCAAATTGGGTGCAGAAAAGTGTGTAGAAAGTTGTCCAGCGCAGGATGGACGGAGACATGGCTACGGCTTTCGGTTTTCTGGTGAAGAGGACCTGGGGTTGAGAAGCAGACGAACCTCGGGTCTGATATGAAGTTGACATACTTATCCTAGTAGCGCAGGCTGACTATCCACATGAGATAGCAAGAGGCTGAATATCTTGAGGTTGGGAGCGCTGGCAAGCTCTGCGGCATGTCGATCATTCAGGGCATCAGCGGTTCTCGCACCGTGCTCACTCCGGACACAATCCGGAAGACTTCGCAGGCTTTGCCGCGTAAGTCTCAGGTCTTGAGCGTCAGCCTAGCGTCTTTACCATTTGGCGAACAGTATTTGTGGAGATACTTCCTATAATGGCATTTCCTGCGAAGTATTGCAGGTGGGCCAAAGATGAAGCCCTAAGCGTCGCGCTCTTCGACGCGGTCCGGCAACTTGGAAAGGCACCAATTTTCTTGTCCTCGACCCACACGTGTAATAATCACTCGACGGCACCAAAGAGCTACTAGTGAACCTAGCGCAGATATTCCTGATACTTGTCCTTTCGTATTATCTCACTACCACCCGCCAGCTGCACCTATTATATTTTGTAGTCGCGCATTGTGCCTTGCGAAACCGGTATGCTCTGGCGAGGCATTCGTGTAGACTGTGACCGGAAGCAGATATTAGCATCATCGTTCTTGAGGCTGAGCCGTACAACAGAGCAGCATCGATTGCGTGGCCTTCGTAAGCAGTCTCAAACGAAAACGAGAACGAGTATGTGAATTGGCTCTTGCGATCAGACTTCTGGCTGATCAGCACAATTTTCAACCTTCGCTGCCTCCAGTGCAGTTCCCAGAACGCAAGTGGCCTTACTGCTGCTGCCAGGTTTGGTGAGAACATGAATGTTGATCGTGATGCCAGAGTGCATTCGCAAGACTGAGGTCCCAAGACTCGCGTCCAAAGAGGGTAAAGCGCCAGAACAGAAAAAGTGGGGCAGAATCTTGATGAGGAATATGACATGTCAGAATGCCGCATAACCACGACGTACCTTCTTCGATCCTCCTTCTATCCGAGGACATGAAGCGCTCACCGCAACCATTTTTGCAGGAAGTGATGCTTTCGCCATTGTTGCGGCTGGTACTACGGCGTCAACGTGCCAATCCATGATCGTGTCGAGCAGACAGCTGTTTCAGAACTCCTGTTTGGAATAGTACGGTCGCACAACTCCATCTGCGAGCGCGGGAAGGCTTTTCTTGACCACTCGGGGAAGAACCTCGACCCTTGCAATACCCTCACAAATGACAGGTGAGAACGCACAGGAGGGCCCAACCCGTCTTACAGCGTTTACTTCTCCTTTCACGCGTTCTACAGATCACTAACAGCCGCGTCGACATTCGTGTTCACATTGGCATAGCTTCAGTCTTCGCGTCTATCGACGCGTATACCACTTGGCTGCGACCATGAAGCCAGTTAGCCGGTCCGAGCTTCATTGGACACGGGGTAGCCCAACAATCATGCGCATTCAGAAGTCCCTCGGAATCCGCTGGCGCCGCGGCCTACGAGAGAGACACGCACGGAGACAGCATCCAAGTATTCGATCTTTGGTCGACAGGCTTCGCGACGTGGCTACGGCCGAATTTCTCGAAGATACCTCCGACGACGGTCTCATGAATGCACCTCAACTAGAGGATAAGGCGCGGGAACTCCTCTCTGAGATTGGCCACACGATGTGGCCAACGCCCGATGAAGATAGCACCGGAACGCGCTTCACGTGGCTCACGCGTGCGAGGGACGACAATCTCGATGGTCTGTATGTCATAGATCTCACCTATGTCCAACATGGGGCTATGTAAGTATGCGTAAACATTCAGTAGCTTGATCTTACTAACACATCCAAGTTTGCTGAGACTTCTGCATGTCCTTCTTGTTGCTACTTGCATCTACTGGCAAAGGAACCACGACCGAGATCCTGGCGACCCTCAACCTGAGCTCTCACATCAAGAGGAAGTCACCTACCCTGCGTCTTTGACACAGCAACCTTCTACCCAAGATGTCCAACAAAACCAAGCGACTTCCTGGAGCCAAGCGCAAACTGCTGGTGACCTCAACTCTTCTAGCTCCTTTACACCTGGTCACGCGGCTGTATCTGGGGCGGATCTAGCTCCACGCTCCATACCACATCCTGCTCGCGAGCCACAACCGATCTCTTCTGTTCGCTTGGATGATTCGTTTCAGACAGCTCAAAGCGAGGGTTATTCCCGGCCGAATGACAACACCTGCGCCGAGATATATCAGCACACTGTCACGGTTCCAACTACCATAACTCATGGCAATATGGTAGGCACTGGACAGACCTGTACTGGTAGCAGCCACTATGCACCTAAAGAGCTTGCTACAGGAATCCGCCCTGACAACCCTATGGCACCTCGTGAAGCAATGCTACCTCCTTGGGAGTTGGGATGCTACACGAAAGACGACAACTACTTCAATGATCCGTTGCTAGAGAATAAGATCGACGCCATCTTCGAATCGATCGGATTCGAAAATTTCGACCCACTTCAAATGCTTTTCGATTGGGCATATGCCGATGCTTCCTCTTCTTGTCGCGATGTTCTGCCGACTGATGGCAATACGTCAGACGGTCAAAAGGAATTGCGGCTTGCTTGCGCAGAAAAGTCATGTGCTTGGTTCACTCGCGCGATGTCGAAATGGGATAATGCAGTCAGCCACAATGTATACAACGGGCATGGAGAGTAGAAATGCCACTCCTGCACTGATCAACAGAGCGAGGTAACCCGGGATTTCAAGCGGGAGCGTATGTAGTGGCAAGACCTCGCTGTTGCCCCTGCTGCAGATGGCGCCAGAGGGGCTAGGATGGTCTGGAGGTGGTGAAGGCGATGGCTGTCGCACGGAATGTGAGCGCGCACAATGCGCTCTAAGATCAATTGAGGCATTCATTTAGTGATTGCAAGAATATCGCTTCACGGTGCTATGTTGTTTCCTCATGGCTCCGCCATCTGAACTCAACCGAAAGCTCTGTGAAATACATTGTAGTAAGCATGGTACAAAGCATGGTCACGAAAGTCGGACAACAGCAGCAGCAGCAGCACATCTCGCATTCAGAAGACTACACCACATGTAGCTAAGGTGGAAAGTTTTGCTAATCGGCCCGAAGTCGCATCGCAGGTCCTATGTTGGTGTTTGGGTATTGTCGGGTCGTTCACGTATAGCCTTGAGACTGCTAAGAAATGCCCGTCGGTACGAGCACAAAAGTGCATACCCGAGGGTTTGCAGCAGTCACCACACCACTCTGTCGAAGAGGTGCATGCCGCAATGACTACACGTCGGATCGACAGGCTGTTGACGCACTTCAGGTTCAAACAACCGAAAGTAATGCGCTTTAATCGATCGACGGGCTTCCGCCGCCGCTGTCTTGCTACCACGCCAATCTTTCGTGATCGAACGGTACAATGAATGGACGACAAAGATCAAGAGCTAGCTGGCTATCTTCCCCTACGCAACGTAAACCTATCATCCTCACTCCGCTCCATGCCCCAACCAAGCGCCCGCACATCTTCCAAACAAGTAAACCCATCATACCGATGCACGATAACACAACAAAGCTCCAGATGCAGTTCACTCCTTATAAGCCCCAAAAGTTGCAAATCAAGAACTCTATATCCCATATCCACTTTTTCCTCCTCATATAACCCGTCCTCGGAGATCCCAAGCATCTCAACGTCCTTCGCAAACCGGATCTCAAGCTCCCGCAACGAGTGCGGTAAGATTTTCGTCAGGTGGTCGGGAGGGCAGTGAGCGATATCCCCATCGTCTTCTTGACCACAGAGAGCGTGATGCGGTAACGCTAATTCGCGTAGCGATACTAGGTCGTTTAAATTACCTAGAGACGAGTTCGTGTCTAGGCTCGAGGCTGCATCTTCGGTTTTCAGATGCAGAGTCTCCAGTTTCGTTCCATGATCACGCAGAACCTGACCTATAGCTCCGAAGTCGATTTTCGAGGCGCGGGTTGTGCCCGGACCCCAGTGTATTGAGAGAGTTCTTAGGCCTGGGGCTGAGGTCAGGAGTCTAGCTAATCCGATGGCGTCGAGGAAAGAGTGTTCGAAGGAGATCTGTTGGAGTCTCGGCGATAACGACGATGTAGCGAGAGCGCGCGTCGATTCGTCCTCGCATTCCATCCCGTGGGCTCGGAACATGTTTAGCGTAGGGCGCTGCAATAGCTCAATAAATTCATCCATTGTGCCTCGATCTTGTTGATCTTCACACGCGACCTGGACTTCAGACAGATGTGGTAACCTCACGTCTCGCAGCGCGGTCAACATAAGACTCTCGGCCACACTACCCGTGATGGAAAAAGCCAGAACTCGCAATTGCGTCGTGAAAGTGAGGATCAGGGCGATGGCTGCTTGTGCCGTGCCTGGGGTTCCTAGAGAGGTGCGGATTTGGGTCCATGATAGAGCTGGGATACCGGGCCCGGCGTGATCGGCCGCGGTGCGTAGGATGTGAGATGTTTCGTCCGGTTTGCAGCGGGATTGTTGGGGCGAAGGGTCGACGGACCAGAGGCCGCTGTATAGCTCTTGTAGTAGGGGACGAGTTTCTGGGTGATTTAGTAGGGTTTTTAGGAATAGGATTGGTCGGGTGCCGGGCGAATCGTCTTGGACGAAGAGGGTGTGGTAGAGCTCTGGTCGCACAATGCGGTTGTAGGCTTTGTTGGTTAAAGCGATATTGACTAGGGTGGAGAGTCCGAGTCGCGCGTTCCTGTCTGAGGGTAGGAGTTTTAAGTTAGCGGGTTCGTGTAGGAAGGAGAAGATGTGTTGGAGCAGCTCTTCTGGTAATTCCACCGGGCTTCTCGGTGATGACGTTGGCATTTTGGACAAGCTCTAATGATAGACAGTTCGCAGCCAGCCGTGGACGAGATGTCGTCGAGACTTGACTTGACATGTGATTGCGGTAGGGCTGATGACCAAGCACAATCTATATGCGGCTCACCGTCTCGCTAAGGTAGGTTCGGTCCGTACTGACCCCTGCTTGCCGAGACCCTCCTGCAAGCTGCATGTGCGTTGACGACGCGTTTGCAAGTCCAAGAAACAGAAACAACATCGAGTGTGTACACATCCCTACCACCACCACTACTCTTCTCACCTGAACTGCAATTCTTCGGTCGCTACAGTATTGTATCTACGCTGCGCTTGAACCTACGCCTTACACC
Source organism: Elasticomyces elasticus (assembly GCA_035926095.1). Classification (NCBI taxonomy): domain Eukaryota; kingdom Fungi; phylum Ascomycota; class Dothideomycetes; order Mycosphaerellales; family Teratosphaeriaceae; genus Elasticomyces; species Elasticomyces elasticus. The sequence continues at coordinate 79,435 of JAVRQT010000003.1, forward strand.
CGACCCAAATCTGAGAATTGTACACAAGAGGGAAACACGCTACACCTCCCCAACCAATGCCGCCGCACCCTCTCGCCCATGGCCTCAGATGACCCATCGCACCGCCGCAACCAATCCGCCAGCGCAATCCCGCTCCAGGACCTCAACAGTGTAGGCGCATCCTCATCACCATCACCATCGCAAGAGCAAAGCAGCAGCAGCCTGGGAGTCAACACACACTCATCGCAACATCGCCGCACCCTCAGCGACCGCGGCCGAGCACTCTTCATACGCAACAGAGATAAAGCCGAGAACATCAGCAGACAGTATGCGCCTATCCGGGAACGATCACCGAGTCCACCACCCCCCCAGCCGCCAATAGCGATCGTGACGTCGCCTAGTGGACTGACGCAGCGGATTCCCGATCCGGACGATGAGGCCAATTTATCGCCGGTGGAGGATCGGGGTGCGTTTCAGGCGGCTATAGGGTTCGCGGGGTTGAGCTTTAATGCTCATCGTGACTCGCCTACGGATGAGGAGGAGGAGGATCGGGATCACGAGCTTGATGGTGGGGGGTTTCGGGATACTATGCCGCCCACGGTAAGGGGGACTGGGAGGGCGAGCAGACCGAAACTACCTAGTATACGGACTGTACCCTCTCCAGACCCAGAGGAAGATATGGTTTCGATCGAACTCCGCGACGGCCCGATGTTCTTTTCTCCCATCAGTGGACCCGCGGCGGAAGACGACGACGATACGGTTCCTTTGACTGATTCTTCGCGGTTAAGAGCCCAGACTCTCCGGGCTCCAGTAACACCTACGGGACAACGACACGATAGATTGAAGGGACGGGAGAGAGCGGCTTCGAATTTGACCGTGAGTTTTTCGCCGAGACATGGACGGAGTAATTCGCGGTTGGGAGATGATTTGAGGGGTTTGGAGGACGGGAATTCCTCCCAGCTTGACGGCCACACGCCTTCTTCGAGCCACAGTCGGAGACAACGCTCGCTTTCCCCCGGGGAGTCGCCGTTTCATAGGACGGGCACGATGTTACGCAAGATGTCCCAGCGCGTGGTGAATGTCAGTAATGACTCCGACATGCTGGAGCGCGAAGCCCTACGACAGCGCAAATCCTCGTCCGTCCGGCCCATGTCGCATATCCCGCCTTCCGTCACCGAGCTCAGCGGAAGCAGTTCCTTCGACGGCAATATGGACGGCCTACCCCGATCACCGACTACGAGTGAGAAGATGCCCGCTTCGCCTGTTTTCGCGATGGAGCCGGAGAGGATGACGCCCGTGGAATTACCGGTCATTGATCGGAATCCGTTGCGAGGGAAATCGCTTGGGGTATTTGCGGCCAATAGTCCTGTGCGCAAACGCCTGCTTAAACTTCTCGTCCACCCGCTCTTCGAACCACTGATCTTGCTGTTGATTGTGGTGCAAACGATTATTTTGGCGGTAGATGCGGCGAGTTCTGTGCATGATGATCCAAGGGCGACGGGATGGGGGAAGAATTGGACGGATTACACTTTACTGGGGATTTTCTGCGTGTATACTTTTGAGGTCGGGATCAAGGTAATCGTATCGGGATTCATCTTCAATCCCAGGGAGTATAGCACGATTGATCGGAGTGTGAGTTTCCGGAAGGCGTTGGCGAATAAAGCTAATGAGCTCTTCGCTCTACATCGGAAACCCTCCATCATCAAAGGTGGAGGGGTGGGCAGGGTGGAAGATGCAGCGCAGCAAGTTCCACCGAGTTTGCTGCGGTCTTTCACCAAGCAGGATATGGGCGAGGGCGATGTGCCGGGGGGTTCGAGGCAGGCGCAGAAATTGAGATTGGCGCATCGGGCTTTTTTGAGGCATAGTTTCAATCGGTTGGATTTTCTGGCCGTGGCGAGTTTTTGGGTGAGTTTTTTGCTCGCTGCTACCGGGGTGGAGGCGAGGCATCATTTGTATGTTTTTCGGATGTTGAGTTGTTTGAGGATTGTGAGGTTGTTGGGGATTACGTCGGGCACGTCGGTGATTTTGAGGAGTCTGAAGAGTGCGGCGCCTACGTTGTTGAACGTGGGGGTGTTGATCGGTTTCTTCTGGCTACTTTTCGCCATCGTGGGCGTACAGAGCTTCAAGTCCAGCTTAAGACGAACATGTGTCTGGAACTGGCAGCAGGAGATCTACCCGAACTTACTGGAGTACAACCAGAACCAGATAGGATCGTTCCAGTTCTGCGGCGGGTACCTCTCAGCCACCAACGGGACGCCGACGCCCTGGCTCAAACCGGACGGGAGTTGGGGCGCGGATTCGCCGAAGGGGTATTACTGCCCGCGCAACTCGACGTGCGTGGAGGGCAGCAATCCGTACAACGGGACGATGAGCTTCGACAACATCCTCCAGTCTACCGAGCTGGTGTTTGTGATAATGACGTCGAACACCTTTTCGGATATCATGTATTATCTTACTGATTCGGATTATTTGGCCGCGGCGCTGTTTTTCGCGGCGGGGATTGTGATTTTGAGTCTGTGGTTGTTGAATTTGTTGATTGCGGTTATTACGTCGAGTTTTCAGGTTATTAGGGAAGAGAGCAGGAGTAGTGCGTTTATGGCTGCGGAAGACCATGATTTGGGGGATGAGATGGAGACGCAGTTTGCGGCTGATCGGCCCAAGAGGAAGAGTCGGGGGTTGAAGATGGTTTATGAGAGGTGTCATTGGCTGTGGATTGTGGTTATTGTGTATGGGCTGGTGGTGCAGTGTATGCGGACTGCGTATATTGGGCCGGGGATGGAGAGGTTCATTAACATTTCCGAGTTGGCTGTGATGTTCGTGTTGTTGGGGGAGATTGTTTTCCGGTTCGCGGCGGATTGGAGGGAGTTCCCTTATCATCGGCGGAATTGGGTGGATTTGGTGTTGGCGGTTGTTACGATGGTGATACAGATCCCGAGTATACGGACTTCGGGACAGCCGTATGCTTGGCTTACGGTCTTTCAGATTGTGAGGATTTACCGGGTTGTGCTGGCTGTTAAGCTGACGAGGGATCTGATCACGCTGGTTTTGCGGCATGTTTCTGGTATTCTGAACTTGATCCTGTTCGTCTTCTTGCTTACATTTCTGGCCGCCATCTTCGCCTCGCAGCTTTTCCGCGGACAGTTGCCTTTGGAGGACGATCAGGGGAATACTGTTAATGTCAATTTCGGCTCGATCTACAATTCCTTCCTGGGCATGTACCAGATCCTGTCCTCGGAGAACTGGACCACTATCCTCTACGACGTCACGCGCTTCAATGTCCAGTACCACACTGCCTGGATCGGCGCCGCCTTCTTCATCCTCTGGTTCATCCTCGCCTTCTTCATCGTGCTCAACATGTTCATCGCCGTCATCCAGGAGAACTTTGACGTTAGTGAAGATCAAAAGCGCCTGCAGCAGGTGAGGATGTTCCTGCAGCAGCGCGAGACTCAACTGGGAAGCTCGAATAGTGGGACGCTTTCGCTGAGTCGCATTTTCAAGTTCGGGTATGCGAAGCGCCAGGATCCGTTGGATTTCGGGAATGCGGCGGTCGATATGCTGTTGAAGGATGCGGTTGTCAAGGACTTTTTGGACGATGATGATAAGGAGGATGATCAGGCGGAGACGAGTGCGGCGCCGAGTGGGGGGCCGGTCAAGCATACGACTACGGATTTCATTCGGGAGAGTAGTGGGTGGTTGGAGCAGGGGAGGGATTGGGTGGTGAAGAAGTTTTTAAGGCGGGAGGCTAATCCTTTTTATGCGCGCTTGCAGCTGTCGAAGGCGTATGAGGAGCTGGATCCGCATACGCTTGCCAGAGAGGTGGTGGAGGCGACGGAGCAGCGTAAGGTCACGCAACGGGAGTATTTGCGCCAGCATCCGAACTATAATGTCTCGCTCTTCATGTTTGGACCTGATAACCCTGTTCGACGATTTTGTCAGCGGATTGTTGGGCCTGGACGGGGTAGTGAGCGTGCTCAAGGACGTGCGCCGAATCCTGCGATCTGGTATGGGTTCTCGATCTTCATTTATCTGGCGATTGTGGCTATGGTGATATTGGCTTGCATCACGACTCCGTTGTACCAGCAGGAATACTTCAAGCTGCACCCGGGAGTGAGTACGAGGTTCAACTGGTTCGTCTACAGCGATATGGGGTTCGCGGCCTTGTTTGCGATCGAGGCGATCATCAAGGTCGTTGCTGATGGATTCTTCTGGACGCCGAATGCGTACTTCCGGAGCTCGTGGGGCTTCATCGACGGTGTTGTGTTGATCACGCTCTGGGTGAACGTCATCACTGCGCTTTATGATCCCGGCGGTGGGTCTCGTGCGGTTGGCGCATTCAAAGCGCTGAGAGCACTACGGCTGCTCAACGTTAGCGACAGTGCTCGCGACACTTTCCACTCGGTTATTGTCCTGGGTGGCTGGAAGGTCGTGTCTGCGGCATTCGTGTCGCTGAGCTTGCTGATCCCGTTCGCCATATACGGTCTCAACCTCTTCGCTGGTCAGATGCAGAGCTGCAACGATGGGTCTGGCGCGGTGTACAACCTCAGCGACTGCGTGGGCGAGTATATGACTTCACCTTACAACTGGGAGTTTCCGGCTCCGCGGCAAGTGGGTAATTCCTACTACAGCTTCGACTCCTTCGGCGACGCCCTCTTCATTCTGTTCCAGATTGTGTCGCAAGAGGGCTGGATCGATGTCATGAACGCTGCGGAGTCTGTCACGGGCGTGTTCACGCAGCCGAACTCGTTCTCGAGGCAGGGCAATGCGCTCTTCTTCGTCATCTTCAACCTGCTCGGCGCTGTCTTCGTGCTCACGCTGTTCGTCTCGGTCTTCATGCGCAACTATACGGAGCAGACTGGCGTGGCATTCTTGACGACAGATCAGCGATCTTGGCTCGAGCTGCGGAAGCTGTTGAGGCAGGTGTCCCCAAGCAAAAGACCGAATACGAAGAAGAAGCGAGCAACCTGGCAAGAGTGGTGCTATCGCCGTGCTGTGACCAAGACTGGAAGATGGCAGCGAGCCATGACGGGATTACTTGTCGTGCATCTGATCCTACTCTGCTTGGAGTGGTACCCGGAGCCGTGGATCTATGGTCGCATTCGAGACTACATCTTCCTGCTCTTCACGGTGTTCTACATTGCACACATCGTCATTCGCGTCATTGGCCTGTCCTGGACACGGTTTCGGAAGAGTGCCTGGGATGTATACTCCGTGTTCGCAGTGTCGGGCACTTTCGTCACGACCATCCTGATGGTGACGAACTTCCAAAACCGCAACTACGTCCAGCTGCATAAGCTGTTCCTGGTCGCTGTTGCGCTCATGCTGATACCTCGGAACAACCAACTGGACCAACTGTTCAAGACTGCTGCGGCGAGTTTCACCGCCATCGCCAACTTGCTCGCGACATGGTTCGTGCTCTTCCTGGTCTTCGCTATTGCACTTTCGCAGACTTTCGGCTTGACTCGTTTTAACACGAACGAGAGTGGCAACATCAATGTCCGCACGGTACCCAAAGCGCTCATCTTGCTCTTCCGCATATCAGTGGGCGAAGGCTGGAATCAGATCATGAACGATTTCTCCTCCGTGGAGTGGCCGTACTGCACAATCGGCGATCGCTACCTGGAGAGCGACTGCGGTAGCGAGCAATGGGCTTGGGCGCTGTTCATTGCCTGGAACATCCTCAGCATGTACATCTTCGTCAACCTCTTCATCTCGCTAATCTATGAGAGCTTCTCTTATGTGTATCAGAGAAGTAGCGGGCTGAGCGTCATCAGCAGGGAAGAAATTCGTCGCTTCAAGCAGGCTTGGGCCGAGTTCGATCCGAATGGGACAGGGTACATGTCGAAGGAGGTGTTTCCCAGGTTTCTTGGTGAGCTGTCGGGCGTGTTTGAGATGCGCATCTACGACGGTGACTTCGCTGTACGGTCACTTATTGAGGACTGCCGGGTCACCACGGGAGGACTCTCTGCTCTGCCGGTTGATGGGTCTTCCGGCTCTTTCGAGATCGACCTGGACAAGCTGAATCGTCGCTTGTGCGAGCTGCCTGTTCAACAGATCCGTGCTCGACGCGCACGCATGAACACTTTCTATGAGGAAGTCCTGGTGTCGGCAGATCCCGATCGAGGCATATCATTCAATGCACTGCTGATGATCCTGGCCCATTACAAGGTCATTAACGACAACAAGAGCCTAAAGCTCGAAGAGTATCTGCGCCGGCGTGCACGGCTGCAGCGTGTGGAGGAGGCTGTGAATCGCAACGTTGTCGTCGGCTTCTTCGACACTCTCTACTGGGCCCGTCGCTTCCGACGAGCGATGGACGCCAAGAAGAGCGCGAGGATGACTGCCATACCCAGCTTTGGGGTGCCGGAGATCTTTGTGCATGGTGAGGACGATGATGTGACTCAAGCACCGAAGTTCGAGGTGCCGTCTTTGAGCGTGACGCCCGTCGACTTTGATCCGTCCGATACCGCGGATAGTCTTGCATTGGGTCGGGCACCTACCAGTGGCTCGGACGCAGGCAGTGGTCGATCTACAGCACTGGGCTCGACGATGCGCAACCGGAGTGGTTCGATACAGCACCTGGGGCAGGATCCCGACTTGGCTGTACCATATGATGGATCACCCAGACTCTCCGCACGACATCGACCCAGCGCTTCGGCAAGCAGCATACAACCCGATTGGCACTTTGCTGCGGCTATGGAGGGCGCAGCGCCTGGCGTTACACCACCAGGCAGTCCCGGACTGGCACCCACCACACCCGCTCCAAGCAGGAGCCGAGCCAATAGTGCTGTTAGCCAGAACGAGATGGTTGGGATGTTTTCTTCTAGTCCGTGGGGTGCGAGCATGGAAAGGACTATGACGACGAGACGGACGAGCCAGAACCCCCCGAGACGGCCGTCTTCATGATGGAATGCGTAGACATGGTGTTAGGAGATGGGTTGGTTGGAGTACAGGCTACACGGCGCGACGACCGATACGGTACCGCATAGACAGGAGTTATGTTGGGCGATGTCTGGGTTTTCTGCGATTGTACCTATGAGCATGGCCGGCGTTCTGACGATGATACCAATTGTTCCGTAGCGTTCAAGCGAATAATACATTGATCTCACATCTTGATTGTCTCATCTCAGCAAATTGCGATTGCCTACCGTTGCACCATCACAAGACCATCTGACCCTCAACACAACACTCCACTTGGCTATTCTCATCTATACAGATACGAAGTCCTAAACACATCTCGTCTGACCAATCAAATCACATCTCGAAGGGTTTCGTAATGTTAGCTTGGCTCTCGTGTCAGAGCGCGTTTGACATAACGGCTTTCCCCTGCACATCACTATACCGAAACGTAGCGGATCGTCTATCAATGGGTGTGGAGGAGATGAGGAGGATGGAGATCGCGACCTGCATGTGCGCACGGCTGTAACATGGACTAATGTTGTTTGAGGGAGCACAGCATGATAAGACTGTGACCGCCGTCAGCCTTCGTAAGTTTACTACTCCCTCTCTCTCTCTCCTGAAGGTGTGATATTTGCTGCTGTGGTTTATTTGGTCAAGGGATCTCTCCGTCTCACACCTTCATTCCAGTCATCGTCACGCTTCGCAGGGCTGGTCCCATTCGAGCTACGATTTACCATACCAGCTTCGGGCACCTTGCAGGACGGATATCATAAGAAAGGCACGATCCACCATACAGGCGGTCAGCGGTCCTCATCACTGGAACTTCGCATAATATACCAAAGCCCTCACCTTACAACCTCGAACAACTTCAAGCTTCCCAGCGAAGTCAAGCCAACACAATGCCTTCCCGTAGCCTACCGTCTCTGCACCCTCGTCAATCACTTCGCCGACTAAGGACGGTATTTGGCCCATCCTCGCCTCCACCATCGGCTACAGCAACATGCACCACTTCGCCGCTTTCTGCAATCCGATCAGCAACTTCAGCTACATCCGAGTTCTCAGATCGTAGCTTTAGGAACATGTCGGTGGTATCAATGGGTGAGAGGCTTTCTCCTCATCGGGCGATCAGACGGAAGAGGAGTATGGCTGAGGTTGAGCGGGACGAGGAACGCAGTGTTGATGGTGCGCTCGTGGGCCTGGTCGAGCCGAGACCATACGCCGGCCCTGCGTTGGGCGGAATCGAGGAAGTGCTTGAAGGAAGGCTATGAAGTGGCGAGGTCGTCACAACAAGACAGGAATGATTGCATATCCAATGATGAGGATTAAACAAGCCAGTAATGGTCGAGGAAGGGCCGCAAGCAGTCGGTGCTTGGGCATGGTGGGCGAGCCGATTCGGAACTCGACCTACAGGTGCGCGTGGAGGCGCTCGACATTTTTCAGCAGCTTGTGGGCGAGTCGTCAATCGCCAGTATATGGACTGGAATAAACTTTGTATTGAACGCTACACACGACGAGACTACTATCAATCACTAGCATCTGAGTTAGTGATAGATCATGAACATGCCCGTTCAGCTTCCTTCCTTCGTTCAATATTATCATCTACACTACTTCCTTCTGCCTCTCCTGACCATGGTATGCCATGGTTGTGCATTTACGTACGTTAATTCGTATTCGCTCGTTGGCGAAGATGGTGGCGGATCGTGACGTTTCGAACTTCCAATCTCACTTTCATGTCCTGTCACCTCACCATCCCTGTTCCAACGACATCATGGGCAGCTGAACGTGGGCAAAGTCCAAGTTGACATGTCCGATGTCTCCCAAAGGAAGAAAGCGAGTTCAGGTCAGCAGTCCTCATCACACACACAACGATCATCTCTGACATTATGCAGCCTTTCACGTTATAGCTGGCCTTGGGTCAGGCGCCGCGAGCGCTTTTCTGCTACAACCCGCCGATCTGCTGAAGACACGAGTGCAACAGTCCCAAGCATCAACCTTGACACGGGCGTTCCGCGAGATCCTCAATGGCCCAAACCCAGTACGCTCGCTATGGCGCGGCGTCACACCTTCTGTCCTCCGAACCGGCTTCGGCTCTGCCCTCTACTTTGGCATGCTCAACCAGATGAGGCAGTATGCTACACGAATGCCCGCCATACCCGTCATAGCTGGAGAGGTCCAGCCAAGCAAGAGCAACACCTCCTCGCTCCCAAAGCTGGGTAATGTGGCAAATCTGACTACCGGCGCTTTGGCTCGTGTGGCTGCCGGGTTCATCGTCAACCCGATCACGGTGCTGAAGGTACGCTACGAGTCTACGCATTATGCGTATAAATCAATGGCTGGTGCAGCGAAAGACATCGCTGCGAAGGAGGGCTTGCGTGGCTTCTTCGCCGGCTTTGGTGCGACCGCGGTTCGCGATGCCCCATACGCCGGCTTATACGTGCTTGTCTATGAACAAGCAAAGGCGCGTCTGGCTTCTGTCGCGATACCAGGAGAGCCCGAGAAGCCTAAGACCATGTCCTCTTCTGCACCGGTCAACTTTGCTTCGGGTGTCATTGCGGCTGTGACGGCCACTACGATCACCAATCCATTCGACGCTATCAAGACACGGCTCCAGATAGCGCCTTCGAAGTACGGGAACATGGTGAAGGCGGCAAAGATGATGCTCCAGCAAGAGGGCACGAAAAGCATGTTCAGTGGCCTCAGCATGCGGATCGGTAGGAAAGCCCTGAGTAGCGCATTCACCTGGACCGTGTACGAGGAATTGGTTCGCAGAGCTGAGAGAGTGCTTGTATGAGACAGCACGCTAATTCGAATTCTCTATCATCCACGCACCTCTCCCTTTACGCTCGCCGTCTTTGCAATGCATCGTGGACAGGTGAACAAGCGACTTATAATCGTTAACTCGTATGAGAACGGCTGCGTATGCCTCTGGCAAACCAGCTAAGACCTCCTACCAACGCAGTGCATCCCGAGAAGATGACTAAGGTCCCATACTCGCCACCGTAGGCGAAGCGTGCCTTGCCCTGCATCGACTGGCCGCTGCTGATCAGAGCTTCACTTAGCGGACCAGAGAGGACTGCGCCAAGTCCTCTTCCAGCGGCCAAGAAGCTGAACCTAAAAGAAGGTCAGCATCATCAAAATGGACAGCAGATGGGATGAGACGTACACCACATTAGTATCTGCACCAGGGCACTCGCGCTGCACGGCTTTGATCATCCCGGCCCAGGTCGTCGAGTACGAGCCAGCCGTGAAACCGTACAGTAAACAGAATATGTAAAGCGGTGCCATGGACGTAGCAACGCCCCAAACAGCCAACACAGCGCTCGCAGCCGCTGCCCCGGTGGCAAACGAAACTGCCGAGACGTCGACCCGATCCATGAGGGCGCCGGTAAGGATGCAACCTAGTACTGATGCGACGTTCACTAGCACCAGCGTAAGAGAGCCCAACTCGCTGGGCAGCCCAATGGACTTCGCATACATCGGCAAATAGTTCGACGGGAGAAAGTAGCCTGTGCCCTGCACAATGTTGAAGACCTGGAATATGTAAAACAGCGGACTTCGCAAGAAGCTGATGTCGATGGGTCTCGCAGCAGAGCTCGCCGGTATAGGTAGGCGAGGCTTCAGGAACACCAGGAGTGGCGCAAGAAGCAGTACCATGGCACAGCCAACCGCACGCAAGGTAATTTGCAAGCCATAGCGGGACAGCAAAGCTTGCAGGACCAGCGGTAAAACCACACCTCCAACTCCGTCACCAGCCCTGGCGAGTCATCAGCGCAGTACACGTTTGGTCGCAGGTAACCTACCACATGATCCCGATGGCGAGACCTTTCCTTCTGATGAACCATTCGTCCAAGTAAGTCAGAGTGGGTGCGAAGACTAGATTACCGCCAAGTGAAAATAATACGCCTTGGGTTGCAACAAGCTGCGGTACGGTTGTAGCGAAAGACGCACCAATCAAACTCGCCCCGAGGAAAGGCAAGCTAGCCCAGACGCTGTAGATCTTGAGGAAAGGCCATCTTTGCAAAGCAGAGAGATATAACGGCATCGTCAAGTACATCAGACCGGTAGCGGTGGTGCCCACGGTTGCAAGGCCTTGCGGCTGAGAGCTGAAAGGCTCATGGCTTGTGTAATACTCCTGCAGCCTGGAGACGATGGCAAAAAGTCAGTAGATTTATCAGATTACTGTGATCGGCGGCCTGCACTCACACGCCGAACGAGAAGGCGAAACCCCATATCAGGACGTTGATGATGAAGCATCCGGCTAGAACTAGCCAGGCCTGATAGCCCTCGTCTGCAGGCGGAAGTGAAGCTGTTACATTGCCAGCTGCAACCGTGCTAGAGGTCGCTGTCAACCTCTCTTCATCTTGCGCCGGCGCGACGCTCAACTCTGTCAGCTCAACTGTGTTGCTCATGTCGTGTGTTGTATGTAGCTGGAGGAACTCACGCCGCCCCGGGCTTTTCGGGTGCAGTGTGCGGATTGCGGGTAGACTGATCCTGCCGCTACCAAGGCATGAGCAGTACCTACGTATGTGGAAGGGCGGAAGCAACATGCTATGTCGCCCTTCTAGACCGTTCGGAGTCTACTCCGTCTCGAGTTTGTGTACATTTGGATGGTAGAGGTTCGCGGGAGCAACCGTGAGATCCGTGCATTTAGCTCGCGATTAGCATTTTAGCTGGCATTTCGAGAACTGTAGCACCCATCAATCACCTCACCACCATCCTTTGACTTGTCCCTTCGTATAAGTACTCTTTCCATCCTGTCGTTGACCGTATATCACACTCCCTTACCAACGCGACACTCACGGTCCACAGCATATCACGATCTTAATAAACAAGACTTCCGGCTCCCCAACGTCCATCTCAACGGCTCGCTCTCTTCTTCTTTCGCCACACAAAATAATCTAGGACTTCCAAGTGAACAACCATCTGAGGACTATCAACACAATGTCTGAGACTCGCAACATCGTCGTACTCGGCCTCTCGTTTGGTGGGCTGTCTGCAGCGCACTACCTCTGCAAGCATGTCCTACCTCAGCTCAAGAACTCCAAGGACGCCAAGTACGAACTGCACCTGGTTGATCCCTCTACGCACTTCTGGTGGCACATCGCAGCACCCCGCGAGCTCGTTTCTGTGAGAGAAATGCCACACGACAAGTGCTTTGTGCCCAGCATGGACGGTTTCAAGCAGTATTCTGGTTTGAAGGATTTGATCCACTTTCACCAAGGATCTGCGGCTGGTCTCGACACGAATGCTCGGACCGTGGCTATCAAGGGACCTGACGGTACACAGGCGCTACCTTACCATGCCTTGGTCATTGCGACCGGTGTACGCTCTCCATCGCCTCTTACCACGCTCCAAGGTGAGCACAAGATTTCGATGAAGGCTCTGGACGACATGAACGTCAAGCTCGCATCCGCAAAACACATCGTGATCGCTGGTGGTGGCCCCATCGGTGTCGAGACAGCAGGCGAGATTGCTTCGCACCTCAATGGCAAAGCCAAGATCACCTTGATCGCTGGCTCTGATCGGCTGCTTCACCAGCTCAACGCTTCTCGCGCCAAGAAGGCGCAAACTATGCTTGAGAAAGCCGGCGTCACCGTCATCTACGGAACGAAAGCGACAGGATCGCAGGAGGTTTCGGATGGCAAGACCGAGGTTACTCTCGACAATGGCGAGACGCTCACAGCTGATGTGTACATCCCGGCCATTGGGGTCAGCCCGAACACAGAGTTCTTGCCGGAGAACTTGAAGTCAAAGAATGGCTACGTTGCGACCAACCAAAGCACTCTCCGTGTCGACGCTGCTGGCCCGCGGGTGTACAGCATTGGCGATGTCTCCGGTGTCAACCATGGCGGCGTGTTGCTGCTTCAGGCCGCTATGCCCGCCCTGGGAGCCAACATGGCACACGACCTTTTCGCAGAAGATAAGGTGGGCAGCTTCGCGGAGCGCAAGTACGTCCGCAAAGATACCGAGACGCAGTTGGTGCCCATCGGACCGAAGACAGGTGTAGGAGCTTTCAACGGATGGGGCATGCCTGGCTTCGCTATTGCGATGATCAAGGGAAAGGACTACTTCTTGAGCACCATGCCTGACTTCACCGAGGGCAGAAAGTACGTCAAGGCTTGAGTGGGCAGATGAGTTAGCGCTTGAGCATCTCGAGGAGCATTGTGGGCATGCTGGCCGCTTGAAGAGCTTCGTTGAATGTTGTTGTATATTGTTTTGCGGATACCCTAGACTATGACAGCTTAATTATAATTTATCAACTGCGTGGATCACGTTTTGTTGACTCGGTTGATCTGCGAGCAGGTGTGGTAAACCGACAATCATGCCTCGCGAACATCGCCAGTCCCTTGCAGCCACGAACAAAGGGTCGTCATAGGCCACTTCAATGTTGTAGCTCGAGAAGCGCCCGTCATACCTGGCATCACGCTGTGTGATAGTGTCGCCTGCAGTCGAAGACGCTGAGTGGCTTGCTGCTGAGGCACATGACTTCATCCACGGCGCTTCCAGCCATCCCACAGACTCGCCAGATCGTGCCTCACCCATTAGGTATGCCGTCCGGTCTGCAGCCTTTCCATTCTCTCCCTTCCTGCTGCCACCACATGTGAGTGCGGCGTTGAGGCCGCTCGATATATACTTTCTGAATCGAAGCGACGAAGAAGCTTGACCGCGGCCGCGGCCGACTGATAAACTCACAGCTACATGTTTCACGCTAGACCTGTTCCTGGCAGGCACGGAAGCAGGGTCAACTCTAGCGTTGGCCGGGTAGCGACGACCGTTTGGCATCTTCATCTCTCCACGCGATCGAAATAGTAGTAATAATGGTCTGGTGGGCACCATACTCCTCCAACAAGTCATTTCCAGCGACGACGGCGAGGAGTCGAGTTAGGAGCAAGTCGTCTGCTTTTCAAGACGGCCAAGCTAGGGTCGTACCCAGGTATCGTGAGGTCCTTGGCTCGCCGACAGGAGGAAATACTGCGGAAGCTTGTTGGACACGTAGATAGCAGCACGCTGTCCGTGGTCTCTCATGTCCGCTGGTTTTCTGTAGTAACACTCCCGATGATAGGGAGAGAAGGGTTGCGTCTTTTACATGTTCTTTTTATATGCCATGTTGCTGAAGCGTGTCGTGGCGCAAAGCTTTGACTCCCTCTACTCGGCTCCTTCCCGCTAACAACACCCCATGCGCGCTCACCCCTTACCACACTTCTACACACGGTCTCTACCACACCACAGTACGCCTTGCGCGCACCACCACATTCGTTTGCTCCTGGAGTCCGAGTCGTTCATTAATCAACAACCAACCACAGCTGTACTGTTTCGCAAGGAGACCACGCGGTGACCACCGGAGTAACCTGAGTCGAAGCGTGTTTCATCGCACCCTGTCCTTGCCAACCGATACGTCCACCTCCACCACGGCGAGACACAGAGACCTTGCGAGATTCTCCGTTTTCACTTTTGCTCTGCCAAAGACGCAGTTGTCTGGTGCCGGACGTTCTTCCCTCTCGACGTGAATTGCGAATTGGAGGCACTGCAGGTCACGAGAATCGCCAAGTTTGCTGGACGACGAGAAGGAACAACGAGCGGAAAGAACGAGAAGGAGGAACGAGAGCCGACCGCTGTCTCGGGATACCGATATTGAGTAAAAGCTTCCACGACACATCAGCGGCACGACAGACTGGTCGTTCACACAAACACGCAACAGCATAGCATTACTACCTCTCACCAGGCGCTGAGCTGCACGCCGACTCAGCGCCAGTACACATGTCTGGCCCTCAACCGCCCATCGCGCTCGAGGGCCATTGCTCGGCGGTTCACGACAACACGCTTTATGTACTCTCACCAGCTGGCCTGCAATCACTGCCATTGAAGAGGAACGCGACATGGACACAGGAGGCGAGCGGGCAGGCCGTGACGGGACCTGCTTGCGTTACGGCAGCACTAGGAGGCGATCAGTCGCTGGCGGCGTTGTATGTTATAGGTGGTGCATCGGACAACGATGAGTATGGCGGACTACAACGATACACCTTTGGCAGCAAGTCCTGGGAGACACTGTCACTGCCAACGGACAATATGAAGGACCGAACGAACCACAGTGCTGCTTTTCTGGAGGACGATGGATCCATACTAGTATATGCTGGCTCACAGCCCGACGCGCCGTCGTTAATGTCGTCGCAAACCTTCACGATTACCATAGGCTCGTCACACAACATACAAGCGTTTGTCTCAAAAGCGCCGCCCACGAATCTGCCGATTTTGGAATCTTGGAACAGCAGTCATGCTGTGCTAGCTGGAGGGTCACCTTACAATACCGAAGTCTTCCTGTTCGAGCCATCTCAAGGCTGGTCTTCTCTGGGCACAAATCTCACCAAGCCTGTCGACCAGGCCTCGCGAGGCACAATCATTGATGGCAGTGATGGTAGCAAGGTGCTTGAGCTATACGACTTCAATGTCTCACCCAATATGGTCTCACAGATCGTGCTCTTGGGTGCCAATGGAAAGACCGCCGAGACTGGCCAGACAATAGAAAGCAGCTCCTCGTCACGGAAACGGAAACGGGACCTGACGTTGAATAACTGGCCTGCGTATAACAACACCAACGCGCCGACAGCGACGCGGACTGACTGTGCTGTTGTGCAAGGGCCGAGCGGCATCGCGGCGATGTCAGGTGGTAGCAGTGACCTACCCGTGGCACTGTTCGACCAAAGTGGCAATAGCTGGGTCGACGTGGAGCAGTTCTTCAACTCCAAGGACCAGCAGCCACTCAAGCCGTCGTCAACCATCGCGCCTTCGTCGTCAAGCACGGCAGCTAGCTCGTCTACACCTTCAAGTACGAAGGCAGCAGGCGGATCAGGAAATGGCCTCACGCCACATCAGAAGATGCTTAAAACGCTTGGTATCACACTTGGTGTACTTTGTGGCATCGCAGCGATTTTCATCCTCATTCTACTCTATCTGAGATGGCGCAGAACGAAGAATAAGAGGAAGGAGGGCTATATTGACGAGAAGACAGGCAACCGCTTGAGCTTTGCTGACAGGGGTGCGAGCTTCATGAAGGAGGCTGGTGGGTCGGTTAACAACCTGCTACCACCAGGCAACAAACAATATAGCAATCTCGACAACGGGTCACACAGCTCGATGGCAATCATGGCCGGCAAGTTCGGCGGCAACAAGCACTACACTGCCAACCACCAGCCCAAGGCTAGCTCCGAGAGCACAACACATCTTGTCAAGGACAAGAGCGGCACACCTCTAATCCACGAGCCCGTGGAGATGCTGGACATTGGCGACAAAAAGCTTGCCGTACCGAGCAGGAAGCCGTTGCCACGCATAGAGCATCCTCCGCCTGCGCTGCTGTCATACGATACCGACAAGGAGCTGGCCGTGGACGATCGGGATAGGAAACGGTCTTCTGGCTGGTCCAAGTACTTCGCTACCAGCGGACCCACTGGACCCAACGGCATCTCCCATCTGCCTGCCGCTTACATTAAGAATCAGCCGGTGTCGGGTTCGGGGATGAGTGATGGGTCACAGTCGCAATACTCGAGCCTGATGCCTTCGCACCCTTCGCGGATACCTTCGTCCGTACTTGTGCCGCCGCTCGACATCGACTTTACTAGGACTTTCGATGGACAGCGACTTTCGCACGTGGCTTCAGGCTCGCCTTCCTTCAATGACTCGAGAGAAGACCTTGCACGGCGAGGCAGCACGGCTGAGTTTGTGGAAGGCCATCAGGGCCTCATTGTTGAGTCACCCGGACACGATCGACGATCCCAGATTTCCGGCTACTCGCTGTCATCTAACAAGCGAACGACGATGGGCTCGACGCTGAGCAGTAATGTCACGAGTGAGTACTACAACGAGTCTGGTAATACGCCGTGGAGTCAGACACCTGTCAGCTTCAAGGACCACATAAACGACTCGCGGCCGACCAGCGACAACCGGCCGACCAGCAGCAATTACACCAACAGTGTCTACGAGCCTCGTGTGCCCTCACGAGGCAAGAACGGCGGAGGCTTCTTCCCAGGCTCTGGCACATCGTACAAGCCCACCAACAAGCCGTCAAGACTTGGTTCGGCAGCTGATCTACCACCGCCTCCGAAGCCGCCGGGTTTGACGATCACTAAGCCAGCTGAGGAGAGGGATAGCACTATCACCGTCTTCCCGCGAGGCGTACCGAGCGCTTATTATGCGGGTCGGGAGCAGGCCAAAGCCGGTGAGCAGAAGTCGATGGCGAGTGACATGAGTTGGCTGAACTTGGGGTTGGGAGGGCACCAGAATAAGATCTGATGATGCCTCGTACGACTCCGGTAACCACACTACTGCGATTTCAGCCTGATGGACATTGAACGCGCTCCACGACTTTGCTTCCCTTTCGACACTTTCGCTTGGCTTTCCTTACGGCATTTGTACATATCGACCCATTTCTCTGATACCACCATCTGCATTCCCGGAGCTCACTGGCGTGAGATTGAAGGAGTTTTGAGGCAGGACCTGCCTGGCGGAGAGTGCACGTGCTGGCATTCTGCTCGTCAACGAGTGATGGAGAAAAGGAACAGGGCATGATACCTCTTTTGTTTGTGGCTTCTTCAGTATGTGCGAGCGTTTGTACATATGATACTTAATGTCTGTACAGAAGTGAGTTCAACGTTCATGGTCCCATCTCACTTACAAGACGTCGATCTCACTGTACAATGTTCACTTCTCGCAGCATGGATCGATTGGCAGCACATGCAATAAGTTAACTCTCTGATCGACCCTTGAATCACGCATTCTTTCCATCAACATCATCTACAGAGCCAGCGTTCTGGACACTTCTTCATACACAACATGGCTGACTCCAACGACGAGGCTGAGTATGGAGCGAACTCCCTTTCACGATGGCTGCGCTAACCTGATGACCTCGATAGAGCCTTCTTTCACATCGTCCGGATCGTTTGTGACGACGGCGAGATCGACGTCAACATACACGCTCTCCTCGCGGCGTCGGCACCGCTGAGGACGCTTCTCAAGCCTTTCAAAGACAGCCTGCGGCTACGATCTTCGCGCGTCGGGGTAGAGATCCTAGTCGTTTGGCTGACAACGGGCGAGGTCGACACCGAAAAGTACGAAGCAGGCAGAGGCGCCGATGAGATAGTCAAATTCCTTTGCGAGGCCTACCAGTTAGGTCGTAGGCTTGAGTTACCACAACGATTCCTCGACGAAGTTATGGATGGAATCATTAACGCTGTCGTCTCTGAATGTCGACACAGCAATGAGGAGGTCTGGGAGATCATCACCACTATAGCACGCACGGTCGGATCTGGCGCTGCAGGCTACAGATTTCTAATCGACTGGCTGGTTTATGGCAACCTGGAGAACGATGGGAACGATGTAGAGTGGGGCCAGAAAATCGCGGAATTAGTTGGAGAAGACCCCATTCTGCTCAAGAGATTTCTGTCCGGGTTGTTCCAAGAGAGGTTGGCAAAGAACAGTGATCTGCCTTGGGATGGCGAATGGTGTAGGTACCACGAGCACGGCGATATACTCCCGTGCTATCGTGCCACAATGCGCTAATACAAAGGATGATAGGCGCAGCTGAACAGGGCGCAAGGCTCAGTATGGCGAACATCCGAGCCAGGTTCACCGGTACCTCTTTCTGCCGTCGAATGAATCTTTCACGGTTGGCTCAGAGTCGAGTGAGAAAATACACGGTGTCATTTCAGATTGCCAGACCGCGTCAAAGAGTGCGACGCTCAGGGCTTCACCTCTGGCCTCCCAGACCGCTAGGCAAAGGTATAGTCCCAGTCCCTGGGTCATGGTCATAGCCTCCACAATTCATCTCACATACTTTCAAAGGCCATACCAACCAAGTTCTCTGGCTCTTACTCGTTACACCTCTTCAGAACGCTGCCCTGCAACCTGATCTTCCTGCAGCCTAATCTTCATGTGCTCAGGTCAAAAAACCATCTAGCAGAGTATCGCGAAAAGCCAATCCCGGAGGAAGGATCGTCAGCATCATGGACGCAAGGACGATCATGCCACCATTAAGAACCATGAATCGCTCTCGTCGTTCCAACGATTCCCGTTATTGATCGCCAAGGCTTTTTGTCTTGGCTGGCTCAGGGCTCTCACCTCAAGCTGCTATGCTGCGCGCAAACTCCACTGCGAGATTCGGACAGACTCATGGCGCTCGGCGAGGACGACGTCACAAACAGCTGCAGCTGGGTTCGCCCAGTGACAGTACACCGCTAACATGGTCCTCCCGAGCACAATCCCGAGCTTTCTGCGCCTTGAAGATACACAATATCATGGCTAGCCCAGGCCTCCCTGTCGTCAGCCTGTTAGTAACCTGCTACGTCCTCAAAATGCGAGAGCATAAGGAAAATGCAGTAAAGTCACCAGCATTAGGAAGTCTCGGCGCCCCTCTTTCGCAGCGTGAACCTGCCCTTTCCTGGCTCTTCAATCCAGCCCATCAATTCTGCCTCCTGAGCACACGTGAAGTTATCATCGCGATGCACCGTAATCAGCGAGAGATCAACGTAGCGTCCGTCCGTTATGAGTTCCAGAAGTTGCAAGTCAAAGTGGTTGCGCACTACTACGCCCTCGTGCTGATCGCTTACGATCTGCTGAAGGCTTCCGAATTCCTCAGTCACCTCGGCCTCTTCTACGCCGAGCGAACGCAAAGAATAAGGCAGTACCCTCACAAGATAATCGCGAGAGCACTCGAACCATCCGCCAGCGTCCTCACCACTGCACAGAAAAGCATACGGCAAAGCTAGATACCGGAGGGATGCCATCTCCCTCAAGTCGCCAAGTGGCGCGTGCGTGCCCGGACTCGGGTACAGTGTGTCAGGTTCTACTGACCCAAGACGCACAGTCTCCAAATTCTTGCCATGCGCACAAAGAGCCTGTCCCAAAGATCCAAAATGGTGAATATCGCAACTGTTCCAGTCCACCGAGAGCGTTTTGAGACACGGTGCTAAGTCTAGAAGTCTAACCAATCCTATCGTATCGGCATAGCACTGTTCCAGAAAGACGTGCTCTAACCCGAGCGGCACCTTGATATTCGCAAGGGCGTCCGTAGAGTGGATAGCGCAGCTCACTTTCCGTGCTCTGAATGTTCGCAGTGCTGGAAGCTGCAACACATCAAGAAGCCGATCGAGGGCACTTTTTCCACCTTCGCTGACAGTGCGGACTTCAGATAGCTGGGGCAGCTGTACATGCCGCAGGGCGGTCATGACAGGATTCAAATCTACCCGGAGACGAGCGTTAATAGTCAGAAGCCGCAACATCGGTGTAAAAGGCAGCATCATGGCAATACTAGCCTCTGCGGCGGGAATCCACAGCGTCTTTTCAACATTATCTCGTGAAAGTGCCGGAATACCAGCGCGAGTGGCTGCATCCAGCAGAATGGTCGACGTGGACTCCACTCCAGTGACACACCGCTTGTCTTTACGATGAGCTTTGACGGACCAGCCTCCAGAATGTATCTCCCGTACTAGGCGACCAGTATTGGGGTGCTCCAACAACGTTCTCAGGAAATGCAGAGGTCGAGCGATACGGGCGTCGTCTTCAACGATCAGCGTGTGGTATAGCTCCGGTCGTACGATGCGGTGGTACGATGAAGATGCGAGCGAAATGCTGGCCAAGGTAGATCGCTTTAATTGCGCGTCCTTGCCTAGAGTACCGCGTTATAGCGGTCAGCAACTTTGAGGGAACGTTGGTAGCCTCGAGACAATCACACGTATCAAGTCTGCTTGGAACAATGCAGCAACGGCTGATGAGGTCTCAGTGGCTCCTACAGATTGCCTCGAGCGTTTATGGGATATGGCTATCTGTACCTTGATCAAGGCATCGAAGGTCGCCGATTTCGTGCAGGTACGCGAAAATGTGCTGTAGCACTTCTTCCGGTAGTCCGACAGGCATTGTGGTGTTGTGTGTGAACAAGGTGCCTGCAAACGTCGACGGAAAGTTAAAGACGTCGTCAATTCTGCCCCACTTTATTGAGTTGCGCCTTGCCTCTTGCAGAATTCAGGTTCGGCAGTCTACTACATCCATCTGCACACGATTTCCTCTACACATTCAACCTCATATATCAGTCCTGAGTACTGGCAATCACCGTCACCATAGACCAAAAATATCGTTCGCACCCTCGAGGGTAGACCTGAGGCTCTTTACTCCCTTACTCTGGACGCGTCAAGAACGCGTCCCAAATCTTGCCGACTGGCTCACCCGATGGCAGGACATACACACATCATAGCACCAATGCTTGATCTACCTCCGGAACTCATTGAGCTGATTGCTCTGGCCGTGCTACCAGACGATCTTCTTGCATTGAGACAGACCTGTCATACAATACGCGATGGTGTCCAGCATACCTTTGTGCAGACGAACTTCACGGAGAAGACATTTCTACTGCCCTGTGCGAAGAGCATGCAGGCCCTTGTGGACATCTCTAAACACAACACCTTTCGCAAGGCAATAAAGAAAATCAACTTTGTCGTTCAATGGCTGAGGTCATCTCAGCCCGAGCAATTATTGCTTGCTCAACGCAAAGATACTCACTCCAGAGAGCAGAGAGCCCAGACCCGGGATTTAATCCGTCGCCACGAGCAGGCATACTCAGAGCAGAGACGGTACTATTCTCATAGCGACTGGAGCTTCGCGCTTGAAGAAGCACTTCAGAACTTCAGCGAGTCTCCCGGTAGTATATCCATCGAATTCGCCAATGCGTGGACAGCGCGTGCATCGGCCTGTGGGACACGCAGATTGAAGCGTCTTTCGGCCGACCCGACTTTGACCATCGGTCCAATTCCAGATGCTCATGGCGCCACCTTCCTTCGAACGATTGTCAGAGGCTTATGCCCGATCTCGAATTTCGCGGCCACCGGCCTTGTATGGGGACTGGATCTGCCTTTGAAGCTCATCAAGGTTGACCCGGGGCCTCAACCTACACCCACACTTTTTGCAGGCTTGCGTGCGCTCGATATCTTTGTCGATCACCAGTGTTGGCGACATGGAGCGGCAGAGGACGTACAACGTGTATTCGGCTTCTTTGGAGGTGCTCGGACGGTCGAGCACCTCACCCTCAGAACAATTTCCCCGACATCTACCGACACGTTCGATGGCTTTGCAAATACTGCGTACTTACCTAGCCTTCAGCGCCTGACTTTTTTCGCAGCTTTCCCATGGCCTGAGAATATAGTTCGGTTCTGCAAAAGGCACGAGCTGACCTTGAAGCACGTAGAGGCGAATGACATTGATCCTCTGATTTTCGACGAAATCATGGACCCGGCAAGGGTGCAACTGAACCAAGCTGTGCCCAGTATTACATTCTCTGAGCCGGATCGAGACGAGCAAGACGAGGATCATGCAGTCATTTGAGGACTGCCAGATGCTCTGGAAGAAGATTAATTCATGCATAAACACAATCAATGGTTGTCACTGTCAAAGAGATAGTGAAATATCTGATATGTGTAAAGGTCGAGTTCTGCTAGCGCTATGGCCTAGATTTGAGCATTCGCATACGTATCTATGACATGCTCGTGGAAGGGGAAAATGCTATGGACGCTCTCACTGCTGGCGAAGCGCAACAACCTCGGGCCAGGAGCCATGGAGCTTCGAACGCCAGGAACCGAACTCCAACAGATTAATAGAGGCGTCTTCCTGGCACAACTGCAAGGCTGTACTGTGGCTGTGGCTGTAAGGACGTGCCCTAATCGGCCAAGATTGCCAATGTTGGTTTGTCAGCATTGAAGGCATCTCAATGCTCTTTCGGACTGTTCACTCCCTCCATCACGCAGATCAAAGCAGAGTCTTCAGATCTTTCGTCGGAAGCAGCCGCGCAACAGTAACGCTCACTTCAAGTGCAAAGATGCCGAATCCTCGAAAGGTGTGATGACTCGGCGCACTTCCCGATAATGCGAGCTAACAAACCCACTCTAGTCCTGCGAGACCTGCCGTAGCCACAAGCTCCGCTGTATATGGGCAGACGACGCAACAAGCTGTACACGATGTGCGAAGAAAGGCCTGACATGCGCAAAGCCGGACAAGACGCAGCAGCCCCGCAAGCGCACCGTACGAACGAACAATGAAGGCATCACCTGGACTCAGCCACTGCTGTACAATGGCCAGCCTGATCAGAAAGCTGCGGGTGAAAGCCCGACTGCACTTGCTGATCGCGTCAAGAAGCTGGAAGAGCTGCTCAACGACCTCCGAGGCGTGAAGTCGTGGGCGGACCCAATGGACTCGTCTCCGGATGGTCAGAGCACATCTTCGACCAAGGCATCGTCTGGTGCTGTTCCCTCATCTCAGAACGTCGAGCAGGGCTTTACCGAGAGATCGGAATCTTCAGCTACCTTTATAGCAGCGAGCCTCGATCATCCCTTCACAACTACGGATGACACCTTCACGCTTGCCGGTCTCCCAACCTCTCTAGAAAACTCCGATGCCTTCACCGACGCCATCCTGCTCGACAACGACTACCCACACTACACCATGTCCATCGAAGACCTCACCTCGGGCGCCATAGCTCTAGCCCAGAGTAACGAAGTTGCGAGCTACCGCTGCTACCTCCCCGAAGTCAACGATGGCTATGCTCTGTTACTCGAATTCCTCTCAGACTTCAACAGCAAAGTACCTCTAATCGTACCCCAGCACATCTACGCCCACGTCCGGGACTGCTACTCCACCGCCACTGCCTCGCGGATAACGTGGATGTTGACTTACCTTATGCTGGGGATCGCTCATCGGCTTCGCGCGATGAGTGTTTTCAGCTCTCCGGACGATATGGCAAGAGCGGATTGGTATCTGAACCAGTCGCTTGTCAAGCTTCCCGACCTGTTGATGCAGGAGCCGTCACTAGAGCTGGTGCAGGCTTTACTCGGCGTGGCAATCTTACTCGAGACATCGTCGCGGTCGAAAAGAGCAGCACTCTTCGCCTCCAACGCGATTCACATGTGTCAGGATCTGGGCTACCCCGACTACCACACCGTTTCCGAAGATCCCATGCGCAGCAAAGAACAGCAGTACGTTTTCTGGATAGCCTTCCGTCTGGACACAGACATGAGTCTCGGAGCCCTACGACAAAACGCGCAGAAACTCGCGGAAATCAGCATCCCACCCCCTGACGGGCAAAACGTCGATTGGTGGGCTTCAATCCCAACCCCACCCCCCACCAGCCCGACCGGTCCTGGATGCGTCAACCTCTTCGCCCTCAACACCAGTCTCGCCTTAATCCAAGCAGAGGCTTTGGAAGAACTGTTCTCCAACCAATGCCGCGACTACCCGGCAGCGGTGCTAGACAGCACTTTCCAAACCATCAAAGATAAACTCCGGACTTGGCGTTTGAAGAGTGTGGTCTTCAGCGTCGATGTCCAAATGCTGTATAAGTCTATGTACCGCTCTGATCTCGTGCACATGATCGTGCTGGAAGGGACGTACTTTCGTACTCTGTATCAGCTGCACGCCGCTGCTGCGACGCGGGGGTTTGGGACGAAGTGGGATGTTTTCCAGGCTAGGTCTTTGAGCGTGGTAGCTGGTTTGGATTTGGGGGGTTGTGTTGGGGATGCGAGGAGGTTGCTCGAATTGTCGGCACTGGTGGCCGGAGGCAATACCTCAACTACGTGGTGAGTTGCGTCGAGAATTGCATTTGTGCAGTTACTGATCAGTATAATCTTAGGATCTGCGTTTCCGCCATCACGGCCGCATTGTGCACTGTACTCGGGACGCACATCCGAGCTACTACTTCCTCCTTGCCGGGCGCTCGGTGCATTAAGGAAGGCACCCAAGCTGCCAATTCCGGCGTCTGCGACCAGGACAGGGCAGCAGATCTACGTCTATGCTCAGAAGCACTAAGCCGTCTCGAGCCCGCAACTCGGGAAGAAAGCGAGAGCACTGTAGCCTCAGCCGTATATGTCTGCCGCGAGCTGCTTACTTCGGCGGAGAAAGTGACGACCAGAAAGACAATGGGCAATTGAAGACACGAATCCGGACCTGGATTGGAGTTTGTTGGTGTGAGATGTCGTTGCAGGCAACGCAGCAAGCTTTCTATTCATATGTTCGCCAACACACACCAGGTTCCAAAAATCACGTGATCGAGATGGTGATGAAAGGGAGGACTGATCGTGGCCCCCGAGAAGAGGGTGTCGAGAATCCTTCAGCTTGCGTTCCGTGTCTTGTACCTGCGCCGAGATGAATGTGGATGTAGAAATTGTATGTTCGGAAAATGTCTACGCTAGGTTGTCGGGGTCGACTGGCCCGATGAGGACAAATATCACGAAGAGTGAATTGAACCGCCAGCGAGAGATACGTGCATGAAAGTGCTATTGCATGATGACTGACATACATGGAACTCATGATAGCGACGGTATGCTTAAGTAGTTGGAAAGCCTTCGTAACTTTCTGCTATCACATCTAATTCGTCAAGAGAGAGGAATCCGATCTAAGAGTAAGTCATGGCGGCAATGAAACTAGATGAAACACATAGAATTTCTGCTTACCGTTTGTCAGTGTCTCTCAAAGCAGTCCCCCTCACCATTATCAAAGGCGCAGGTCAAGAATTCATCCCCATCCCCGAAGGCGAGAGCGCAATCGTGGCCGACTTCCACTCGTAAGTTCACCTCACGTAGCCACCTACCTCAAACCCATCTGACCGGCGTCCCGCCCCCCCCGGGTCCAAATCCTATCTAACTCCTAACTCCAGTGTCCGCACCCAAACCACCTCCCCCACCCACCTAACCTCAGGCTTCTACCGCATCCGCGCGGGCCCCACACGAGACATCCCCACCTACGACTACGAAGAAACCAAATTCGTTCTGAACGGCCAAATCGACATCCTAGACGAAGCGACGGGGATCACCCACCACCTCGTAGCAGGGGACTGGGCATTCTTCCATGTAGGATCCAAAGCGCGGTTTTCCAGCAAGAGCGGTGGGACGGCGTTTTTCGCTGTCACGAGACCGGTTATTACATTACACCCTGGTTTGGAGGGGAGGGAGGAGGGGGGGCAAGTTGGTAAGGCGAAGTTGTAGATGGATTTGGTAGGAGGTAGATGGAGGGCTGGATTGTTGTAGAGGCCAAGACTGTCGTCGCAATAGAGTTCGACTTTTTGACCCCGCGCACGTCATCCTTCACATCCCTGCTTCTTGATTGTTTGGGCGAGCGGCACCCAGAAAGTTCCATATCAAAGTCCCAGCATACGTCTCTCCACAACCAACACCAACACCCTCCAACAACACACCATCCACTCCCTCACCTGCCCCCTCACACAACACAACAACCATGGCAACTCCAACCCACAAACGCCTCGCCCTCTCCATAATCGACTTCCTCTCCACCTCCCTCCGCGACTCCACCCTGGCAACCGAAGACGCAGACTCCATCGAAATCGCCCAAAACTGCATAGCAGAATGCTTCCACGTCGACCCCACAGACACCACAGCCATGAAAGAAGCCGTAGGCCAACAAAACCTCCTCTCCATCTACGGCGTGTATGAGAAGATGAAAGGCCAGAACACCAAAGCCCCCACCACAAGTAGTTCGAGCTCCTCGAAGGCGGAAAGTGCTGGAGGTCTGCCCAAGAAAGGCGAAACCGGCGGTCCGACAGATGAGAGTGAAAGGTTGAAGGGGAATGGTAATACAGCCATGCAGCGGAAAGACTATAAAGGCGCTATCGGGCTCTACACCGAAGCCCTGAAAATCGCTCCGTTAAACCCCATCTACCTCTCCAACCGCGCTGCAGCGTATAGTGCGAATAACCAACACGATCTAGCGAAGAATGATGCGGAACTAGCTACTGCTACGGATCCTAAATACACCAAAGCCTGGAGTAGACTGGGACTTTCCTGCTTCGCTCTCGGGGACGCGAAAGCAGCGATGGAGGCTTATCAAAAGGGCATCGAAGCCGAAGGAAACGGCGGCAGCGACGCCATGAAGAAAGGTTACGAGACGGCGAAACGGAAGGTTGAGGAGTCCGCTTCTAACACCAATACCCTCGATGACGACGAGGATGATGAGGATGACGAGACAGCACGTTCCGGTGGTGCTCCTGGAGGTGGAGGCATGCCCGATCTCTCCGCGCTCGCCGGGATGATGGGCGGGAACTCCGGAGGAGGGATGCCGGATTTATCTGCGCTGGCGGGAATGATGGGTGGAGGAGGCAGAGGAGGAGGAATGCCGGATTTGGGGGCGTTGATGCAGAATCCGATGATGAGGCAGATGGCGCAGGGGCTGATGAGTAATCCGGAGATGATGGGGAATCTTATGAATAATCCGCAGGTGAGTTGACGGGCACTTTCTACAATTGTTGTTGGGGGATGTGTGAGATGCTGATCCATTGTTTTGTAGTTGAGGAGTATGATGGGCGGTGGCGGAGCACCCGCAGCTGGAGGTGAGGGAGGTGCTGGTGGTGCCGGGGCGGGGAGAGGAGGGATGCCGGATATTGGGGCGCTGTTGCAGAATCCTGCTATTGCTGATATGTGAGTCACCTACCCCCCTGCCCCTCTTTCCTTCTCGTACCCCACGCGATGATGGTATGGCATGGTATGGTACGTTTGGATACTGATTTGATTGTGTGTGCTAGGGCGAGACAATTCATGGGCGGTGCTGGAGGCGCTGGAGGAGCTGGTGGAGCTGGGGCTGGAAGGGGAGCAGGTGGCGCATGAATGGTATGAGCGGTTGTGCTAATCGATCAGGACGAGAGCTGGAGGTAGGGTAGCGGTTTCGTTTCGGACCATGACTAGAGCGACGCATGAGCGTATGATTCCAAGGGAGTGATGAGTGATGAGCGATACCACAGTTCACCGAAAGTGCGCTCACAAGTATAGATTCGAAAGCGTAACATTACGAGCACGAGTTAACGAGCTTGAGGAATGATGTGCTGTGCTGCGCAAGCAAGCGATCAAGCAAATCCCTGAACGAGAGTCATATTTACATCTTCTTCCCCTACAGACATTTGCTCAAATGGGCAAGTTTCCGTTTCATTGCGAGATGACGTTCGTGAGCGATAGCAATGGCTCAACTCAGCGGAGGGAGTTGTATCAACAGAGGTATGCGAGGCGCACGTCCACCAAACCGGAGCATGAGGACATGGGTCATAAGGGATGGAGATGCAGTGAGCGACAAGGCAAGTCACAGTCATAGAAAGGGAGGCAAGCAACGACAACACCTTGCAAGTAAGGTATCGTGGAGGTCGAGCTTGTTAGTAGAACGGTAAGGTGTTGATGATGCCGCGGACCGTTCGGTTTCCTCGGATTCAACCTTCATGTAAGTACCACCATACCTTACTGTATGGTAAATGATGATGTGCCTTATACCAGCGATGCAGCATCTTCAGCACTATCGTCGTGAGAAATCTGGTTGTGGTCTACATTCGCTGTTCACAATTGCAGATATAAGTCCAGCTACCTTGCTTTTTCAGATGTGGAAGGTGTCGTCTGGGGAGCAAAGTGTGTTCAACCTCCTAGAACACACATGCCAAGATGTCTTTCTCCACGTAGCAAAGTCCTCCCGTAAGAGCTTTGCTTTTCAAGAGGCGAGAACTACCTACCCAAGCTGCAACGCCTATTTAGGGACGGGAATAAGGTAGCGACGAAACCTCCATACACACATCTGCATCAAGGAGGAGATTGTTATCTAGAGACAGACAGACGGGCAGATCAGAACGAGGCGCAGGTCTTCTTCGAGTTGAATGCGCGAGGCTGACTCTGTAGGTAGTGTGCAGAGGGGTCGTCACCAGCAACCACGACGAGTAGGAGATAATGTAAAGAGCAGTGCAAGCAATTTCAGTGCAAGCAATTTCTCCGACGAAGTATCTACACTCTTCCAATGCCGAGCGCGTCCAACATTCAGCAGTCACTGGGCGTCTTCACTGCAAGACGTCCATGCCATGAGCTACTTGTCCGCTTGAGCTTCCGATTGCTGTGCACATTGCTCTCATCGTCCTTGTCTCTGGTATCTACACTTTCAACGCTGCTATAATGTCGAACAAAGCCCTTGCTTTTCGCTTGAGTGACGATTCTCCTCCGCAAGCAATGCAGGTGGGTATGAGGAAAACGCCCGTATTGCCCACTTAATCTATGCTTGTCGTGATGGTGGTATTCGGTTGAGAAAACGTTCAGTAGTAAGCATGCTTTTTGTGTGTGTGAATGTGTGTCGAATGACGGAGCCGTCTCTCCAGTAATGATTGCGCCAGAACTCCTGTCCACCCAGCCCGCCGATCGGCCCAAGTCGTTGGAGAAAAACATATACAGTGGTTTGCAGTGCGTCTTCACTTGCGCGTGACTGCAGTTCGTGATGTAAGTGGTACGGTCTGCGTCGATCACCGCGATGAAGCGATGAGAGCAAGTGAACCGTAAGCAGCTGAAGTCGATCCTCAAGGCGATGTTATGTCCTCGTCTAGCCTAGCCTTCAGCGCCGGGCTAACGACATCAATCAACTTCTTGCGGTTCTTCAGATTCAGCGCACCATCGCGCCAAGCCGAGCGGAGCTGCTTAAACGCCGTACCCTCAAGCTGCGTCGGCTCATAGTTAACGAGCTCGACGTAGTCCCTCACGACACACTCGCGGATGGGATTGGGGCTGTGCAGCGCCTGGTTGTAGAACTGGGCCAGAGCCGACAGTCCATTGATGCTGTGACGTGCCTTGCGATCCTCATTGGCATAGTGATGGAACTCGCCGTACATCCTCGCGTTGAAGTTGCGAAGCAGGAAATGGCTCCAGAACTTGTACAGCACGTCCAGATCGTAAGGGCAGGTACCAGTCGCGGCATGGCTGCGCTGCTCGAGCGCCTTGGAGCGCAGGCGTGTGTATGGCTCCAAACTGACGTCGTTCGGCAGAGTTTCGGGCTGCGGAACCTGCTCCTTTACCCAATAGATATCGGAGATTGCAGGGCCACCGGCGGAGCGTGACTTGTCTACCTCGTTGTGCTGCGAAGGGCCGTCGCCGTTCACTGCACCGTCTCCATTCGTTGTGGGCACCGCGTGGCTACCGCTCGACTTCTCCAGCTCAGCGAAGATACTTCTAGAGTCAATCGAGCCGTTGGAGAAGGTGCGTGTAGCCTCGTTGTGGAATGGCGGACCCTTCTTCACACGGACCATAACCGTGAGAATGCCGACTTGGTCGTTGGGAAACGCATCTGGCTCGCCGTCTTTCTCTGTATCAAGAGCAGACTTCGTTGGCGACACATGCTCATCTTGAGTTGGCGACTTGGCAGCACGCCCACGCGAGTCATCGCCGTTCGTCATCTCCCCGAACGCTTGCTCGGGCATCGCTGGGAAGCCGCCAAAGTGCGGAGCGTTGCCATTCATCATCGGATAACCGCCCTCGGATCTGCGGTCAAAGCGTTGCTGCTGCTGCATGCCTGGAGGTGCACCGTTAGGCATACCACGCGCCGGCAGCTGACCAAAGCTGGACGCTTGAGGTCGCTCTGGACGATGCAATTGCTTCGGTCCGTCCGTCTGAGCCGACTCGTCGCGCTCCTCCTTGGGTAGAACGAATTGCTCGTACCCATCACGTCTTCGTAACCTCTCCTTGCCATCCTCACCAACACGAATCTCGATAGTCTCGGACGCCAAGCAAACATCCCTCAAAAGATTCCTGTCTTGAGTGAGCTGCTTGATCCTGTTAAAACTGGCGACCAAGTCGAGAAACACAAAGCCCTGCGAGTCCATCTTCTTGCGCAAGAACATGTCCTTGAGCAGGTTGTCGATCGAGAAGTAGTACTCGATTTGCAAGTTGACCATGCCCATCAGATACTGGTGCTCCACGAACGGGTTATACGGCATGGCAGACATCGGGTAGCCATTGAAGTCGTACATTCCAGGAACGAAAGACTGACCCGGCACTGTCTGAGCTGGTCCGTACGGGTTGTTATACCGGCCGTAGTAGCTTTCAGGTATCGACTGAGTGCGATGGTCGGCACGCCATTGGCCGCCACGGCCGCCACGAGTAGGGTATGGGAGGTGGTTGCCACGCGAGGCCTGGTATGCGGATGGCGATTGAGGCACGTACGCCGGCGAGCCTGCCACATCGCCGTTAGAGTATGCGTGCTGGCCTGTCGGGTGTCCATTGGCAGTGAACTGTCCAGCACCGCCGCGTCCACGACCACCGCGCTTGTTACCGCGGACCGCGCCGTTCATGTATGGTTCTTTGCTGCCATCGAAGCTCCTGTGCTCCTTGCGGCTCTCAGAGGGCACCATCCTTACGAGTGGTCCATCACGTGCCGTAGCATCTGTCTGAGTGCCGACAGAACTGCGTCTTGGAATTGGTTCCGGAACGCGAGCCTCATCAGTCCCGTGAGGAGCTGCGCTGTCGATACCCTTGGGCGAGGCAGTACGCGTCGCGCTTGACTGAGTATCCACCCAAGTGGCTGTCGAAGCTTCTGTCGGCTGTGCCTTCGAATTTGCATCAGCTTCAGGCGGTACCTCAGTGCTCTTCTGACCCTTCACACTGCGGTCGCGAGAAGCCTCTTTCGTTTGCTCTCGCCTTGAGCTCTCACTTGATGCACGTGTCGCTTTAGGCGGTGGCGGCGGCATAGCTTGACGATCGATCGTGTCGGAGCGCCCACGCTGTTTCCAGGCATCAGCAGCTTCCTCCTCGCCGAGCGACACACTCCCACGCGGTGCCGGACGGGCGGTTCCATTAGGCCCGCTTGTCGCGCCTCCGCGAAAGGCACCGCGTCCTCGAACACTGCCGCCGCGTCCGCCACGCTCAGAACCCGGCGGTCGTTGACCGTCAGCACCTCGAGCATTCTGTGACTCCCACTTGATGGTTGGTGTCACGGGAATAGTGGCCCAGGCTTGTTTACGGTTTTTGGCATTCGGCGTAGCGTCCGACTGCTTTGAGCTGTCCTTTTCTGTCGAATCTTTGCGCTCGTGGTCTTGCGCCACCTCTGGTGTAGGCCAAACGCCTGTGTTCTTGTCGAAAGTCGTCGCATTTGGAACATTCGGCATGCTGGAGCGTGATTGCAGGCCCGTACGAGCAGGCGTCTCCGTGGTAGCGTTATTACTCTGCGACAAACCAGGATTCCGAGCATCACTAGTGCTCTTGTTCGCCTTCCTCTGGTTGCCACCGACATCGCCACTCTTAGCGACATCATCGACAGACGTGGCCTTCTTACGTGGGTCTGCACGAGGCCGTTGATTCTCCTTTGCCGTTGCAGAGCTGGTGTGAGACGTGCTCGAATTGTCCTTTGGTGCTGCAGGCTGGATTGTGACAGCTCTTGTCTTCTGTGCCTGAAGTCGCTGAGTCCAGATGTTAACCTGCGGCGCCACTGCTTCCTGCAAGACTGGCTTAGGTGGTGCTGGAGCTGGACTCTCTTTGACCTTCTTCTCGGGCTTCACGGTCGTGTCGCTCTTTTGCGAGCTGGCCTGCTGTCGCTCCTTTCGGTCTGCGATCCAGGCTGGCTCAGACGCCTGTGACTTCGTCTCCCACGTCGTATCTGAAGCCGAGCCATTTGTTGGCGCTGTGGACGAATCGTCATCTTTCGTCGTGGCACTCCCCGACATTGTCAAATCTGGTGAAGACACACCGGATGTCTCGCTCTTCTCCTCAGCCTTGGTGCGCTCGACGGAGCTCTCTTTACTTGGGCTAACACTTGAGGTCACATCCTCGGCTGGCTTCTCCGGTTCAACTGACTGCTTCTCTCCAACAGTGGCCTCGACATCATCAGCCCAATTACTACCCGTCTTCAATTCAAGCAGTGAATCATCAATAGTCGGTGTTGCTGCTTCCGAGGTGGCCTTGCTTGGTGGAGTAGGCGTCGGTGCCGCTGCACTCGTGCTGTTGGTATTACTCGTCGTCGGTGAACGACCTTTCGCAGCCTGTGCGTACGAGAACCCGCTTGGGTTCGCACTGCTCGCAACCATCGTACCTGTGCTCACTAGGCAGTCTTGACCTTAATAACCGCCACGGACCTTCCTCGAGGTCTGCCCGCACGGGCTGTTCCAAATATTCTGCGCAGCCTCCTACGCTTTGCTCACGCTCTCCCACCGATATACGCTCACGCGGTATGCCCTGCCCACTCAAGTCGCTCAAGATGCGCTTACTGTATGCTGAGAAGAGGATAGCCGGGTCAAAGCAATGCCGCGAGGGTCGCACAAGTGAGCTGTTTTGTTGCAGAGGTACCAGGTTCGAACAAGTGAGGTCGGAGGTCTACAGATCCAGCAAAGGAAGGCGCGTCTGCGAAAGCGAGCTGTTAGCGACGTCGCTTGATTTTGTGTGCCGCGAAAATCATGTCAGAGCTCGCAAACACTCCGTGACTCCCTCCGAACAAGCGCAGTGACCGACGTACCTCTTGACAAGGATTCCGCAAGCAGCTTGCTGGCGGAGCGTTACCGGATGGTGATCGTACGACAGATAGTATGGTTGTATTCGGACAGCCGGTTGGCGCCTGCTGGAGTGGGATGTGCTCGGTGGTATGCGATGTCGTGAGAAATGTCGCTCAGTCGGTTGTGGTGTGTCGTGGGACCTCGATATGGGGAGGATCGGACGGCACAGCACAGACTGCGGAAAAAAGTTGTCGAAGCTTGAGTGCGCCGAACGGTTGTCCTTGCTCTCTGCCTTCCACTCGCAATTGCCTCCTCGACGACTTGGTCTCAGCAGCCGATACAAAACTTGGTCGGTGTTCCGAGCAAGTAGGTTGGAATATGAAAAGAATTCGAGAAGCTCCGGCAGAACTCAAGTGCGTGGTGGGCCGCCGACACTTCGCCGTCTGCCGACTCGCCATATATCCGAAGTACACTACAACAAAAACACTATCTGACGCGAAATGTCACGTATATTGCTCGGAGTGGCATAAAGAGCTTGGTCAGGTACCGTCTGGAGGATGCCAGCTACAGAACGCCTCGCACAGCGCATTTTCACGCTTGTTTCAGGCCAGGCACGAGGTAGTACGGACGACGTCAACCTGTCTCAGACAATAATGTCCCAGTGCCCTCGAGGCTGCGACGCCATGTGCTCGACCATGCCTGGTTTTAGTCTGGTTTCGCTTTACGTGGCAGACTTGATCCCTTGATACGAAGAGACTTGTCATGGCTGGAAGCGGCACTCTTTGTGCTTCGTTACGAAGGCCGCCACGTTGTATAGTTGACATATCTCTCGGCTCTCTAGCACGAGCATTCGGCACCGAATGAGGTTGACTGTCCCTCGTTTAGACCGATTACATCTTGTTAATGACCGTGTCCCTCTCCCGAAAGCACAACTGACTCAACCAGCACCCATAGATGTTACACCCATAGATGCCGCACCCATGGAAGCTGCCCTCTGCGTACGCATGGCGCGGCGTTCCACAATTTGTCCCGACTGTCCGAGTATGCCCAGCTGCGGCTCTCGGTCGAAAGGCTTCTTACGCCTCACAGACTGATATCCGCGATCGAGCTCCACTTCGACCAGGCATCTGATCTTCAACGCAGTGACAGCAGGCCAGACTGACCTCTCACCACGCAAGATCCAGTAGTCTATTTCTTTCGGTGTAGGGTTGCGGAGCAAGCGTGCGAAGTCCGAGATGCTGACTTTTGGTACAAGCGTCCATGATGCACCAGGCACAGTCTCATCGATGAGCAGACGACGTATGCCAGGCGATAGTAATCCAAGTTGATTCATCTGGTTGAGTCGATGTTGCAGTTCCATACTAAGGAGGCGTACAAAGAACGCAGACCAGGGCTCACGGCTGGAGCGTGCTGAGTTTGAATGGTATAGCGATGGTGCGAGGAAGGGCGCAATATATGGCCGGGCCTGGGAGATGATGAAATGGTTCACGTTAAACAGCTCGGCGACTCGGCTCAGCGGCGTGTGTCTGTTGGTCAACTTGTTCTTGAAGGTCGGCTTTGCTGGCTGTGGTGGTTCTGCCGGGACGTCCCATGGTTCGACGGTGCCCTCTGGTGTTTTGCACTGAAGCATAGTAGGCGAGAAGCGAGCATCAGTAGCGTTGGACGCGAGAGCGGCGGACCAGATAAGCACATTCGGCGCAGTGAGGTAGTTCAGCAGACCGGGTACGCCGCCACCATTCGATGAGACAGTAATGTTCAGGACACGCTTAGTGCGATGATATGCCTCTTCAAACGTGAGGTCGCCCACGTTCGCCCGTACACACTCCTCAAGCACTTTGACATCCAGTACATAGCCATACTTCATGAAGCGGCGCGCGCGGCGCACCAGTGTTGACAGCCAACCACCGTTACTCTGTACATCACCCTGGTGAGCATCGGCAGCTCGACGCGAGGATTCAGCAAAAGCCTGAAGATTGATCCCCTCACTCCTTAGGAATGTTGGAAGCTCCTCCTCGGTGTGTACACCAACAAGTGCAGCCATTAAAGCGCCGGTCGCGGTACCGGCAATGATCCGTGGAAGTAGAGCTTGTTCGTGCAACGCCTTGACCACACCTAGATGACACAGGCCAAAGATTGAACCACCTTGCAAGACCAGGCAGCTACGTCCAAAGGCCTGTCGGGCATCATGAAGAAGATCCAACTTATTCTGGTCGGTCAAGTCATGTTCTGAATCTGAGCGATACGCCGTAACATATCGCACGGTTTCCACACACCGTTCGATGTACCACTCAATGTAATCTTTCGTGCCCGCGTACGCTCTGTTGTATAATTTCGCAGACGTGATGTTGCCTAGATTCCGGACTAGACCAGAACGCATTGTACGGCAAAGCGCCATCACGTCGCCGGCCAGGATTGAGTCGCCCAGATCATTCCAACGCTTGAATATCAACTGCCAGTCATAGTCTCGGGTCATGGGGGTCCGCCGCCAGACATCATTCTTCACCAGCTCATCTAGCTGTTGTGCCGCAGCCTCCCATTCTTCATACACTCGAGCATTCTCAAGAGTCTCAAGCAGGAGTTGCTTTGGTGTAGGTGTGTTGATGTAGCTCAGCAGTCGCTAATATCAAGGTCAGCCCGGATTCCTTTCTATCGACAACACACGGTTTCAATGTGCATACACGGAGCCAGAAGAGGATGATGTCGGCAATCGTGACTAGGACATCGCTCAGGGTGGCGCCGATCTTTTTCGACAACAGTGCCATAATATACTGTTGCTATGTTCATGGGATGTCATGGCGAGGGCGTATCGAACCTGGAACGCGTTTGTACACATGGATGTTTGGCAACAGACGTTCACATGCAAAAGCGGAAGCGATTGCGGGAGACCCGCGATTTGCATGTGCGCTATGTAACACGCATGTCAATCGTACATCGAGCTACCTTTTCTTACACTATCCTATCAACGACCCTTTCCACACGCCCACATTGTTGGCCGCCTCGTCTGTTCCTCTCGGCATTGGCCACGGGATTCCTTCCAAGCGCATCCACCTCCACCAATGCTCGTACTACGAGTCATCAGGTGTGGCAACGATACCTGCATCAGAACCCTGCGGCGCAATCTCCCAAATGCCCAGAGACTTTCCTGTCTTGAGGCCCTTCTTCAATGGTCGATTGTTCATGATGAGCATCATTTTGCTCGTCTGAGCGAATATCTTGACCAGCTCTCGCATCCGCCCGGCGGCGATAAAAGCATCTGCCACCCCATTGCCTTCAGAGGCGATCGCAACAGACAGATCCATGGACTCGATGTAGCTCTCTCGGCTGATCGTTATGCCCGCAGTGTATAGCGCAATGCTGTAGGCGATCAAAACCTCCGGTAGATACGCATTACGCAGCTTATCCAAGTAATGCTGGTCTTCTTCATCGTCTGCCTGTAGCAGCACGCCAGTCAACAATGGTGCCATAGTCTCATCCAGCTCCTCCTTCGCATTGCGCAGCATCGAAGGAGCAGAAAGATCACCATTCCGCGGGTCGCTGGTGAAAACTCTCTCCTGCTCAACCCACAGAGCCAGAGCACTGATAGCGTGAACAAGCTGCTCAAGCTCGTAATAGGCACGTGCCTGCTGGCGCATCATGTTCCATTCCAACGCCTCGTCAGAATTCTCGTCCTCAGGCGCGATACTCTTGTCCAGGACGTTGACATTCTTGCCGAGGGTGGAGAATGACTTCTGCTCTGCGATTGTTTCGGAAGGGAAGTCGTGGACGATGGCGCCTGCACATGCCAAGCGGCCAGTTACTGCCTCACGTTAGTAAATGCTTCAAGAGATATGGCGTGCCTGATAGACTTACACAAGCACGTTCGCAGGGCATGCGCAAGAGACTTGAACGTGAGCTCCCAGTGGCCACGAAGCAATTGTAGCCACTTGAGCGACCTCACAATCATCATGTCATCGTCAGTGAGATCGCCGCGGGAGAAGTCTTCGATGATGCGCTGTCCAGGGGAGAGCTGTGAAATCTCACAAGTCTCCACGATTTGTACTGGTTGCGCGACCAGATTGCTCATGTCAGCTTTGCTTGCCAGTGTGTATCGTAGCTGCTCCTTCAAGATGAATACGATAGGAAGACCATATTGTGCCATGAGTCTGAGCATTTCCTGTTGGTCCCTCGAATCGTGAATATCCTGCAATGCGCGCGACATCACGAGGATTGATCGAAGATGCCGCAGTCGGAAAGCGTACACCGGGATGTGGTCTCGCTTGCATACTGTGCGGATAGTCTGGATGTACGCAGCCAGAACGTTTTCCTCGGCGGTAAGTGAGATGCTATCTGGTAGCTCACTCGGATCGATGGCTGTGAGTATGCAGTAGATATGCGTTACGATACGTAGTGCATGACTGTCCGCCGCAATCGCAGCCTCCGCTGGCAACTCCGACGGTGCTTCCCTCATGCGTATGACAGCTTCCTCCTTGCCGCCTCGTAGGCTGTCAAGATCTGAAATGCCTGTGCCTACATTTGCGGCCAAGCTCTCAGCGTCATTGGCGAGTAGGTAACATTCGATGATTTTGAGTGGGCTGATTGCTTCACTGTGCGTAGCTGGATCGGTGCGGAGGCGTTTTATGACTTGTGAGATCGCTTGCTGCGCCTTTTCCTCGGTATCTGGGATGTCATCGCCTTCTGATCGCTGTACGGCGAATGAGGCCGCTCGACCTGGGTAGCGAGTTTGCAAATACTGATCAAATTGGCGCACAAGCATGCAACTGTAGTGTGCAAAGAGGTGGTCATCCACAGTACGGCACACTTTCTGCACCGCTTTGATGTTGCCACCAAGCAAGCCGTAGACGGCGGCTTCGTGATCATTGGAACAGCCAGAGTCCGAAGCGAGGTAGCACATCTTCCGCCACGCTGCGTTCGATAAAGCGTCCGATGAGTCAAGCGCCGGGCTTAGCATAGCCGCACGGAAGCCTTCATTGTGATCTTCACACCACGCTGCTATCTCGGCCCACGGCTTGCCTCGTCGAAGCATCTCCCAACAAGCAATCCACATCGCACGCTCAAAGTACTTGTCCGGCGGCTCGAGTGCCCGATCCTGCCGCGTTGGCGCATCCGGGTCGAGGTTGGTGACTAGCATGTCGTTGCCAGCGGATGTCCTAATCTGTGGCTGGACAGAGTCCGAGGGACTCGGCCATGAGCGTACCCTCTTCTCGCCCTTGATTCGCTCCCGGCTGTTGAGCCACCCTCGATTCCACAGTCCTTTGCCAGAGCCAGACAGTGCCTCGAGTTCCTCCATGATGCCATCGATGTCGCTCTCCTGATGGTCTGCGGTCCGCTCAAGCCATTCTTTGTATAGATGATGCTCCAGTGCGATCTCATTCTCAAGCAAGAACCTCTCCCAGAGTTCTTTCTCCGGCGTGTAGCGATGCGGCGGCGCGAGGTTGGTGAGCTTGCCATCCCTCTCTCGTCGTCGCGCATCGCGGTCGTACCAGAAGTCCAGAACGATACAGAAAAGATCCCATATATCCGATTCTTGCTGCCACTCCCGTAACTCCTGGACCTTCTCCGCCTTCATCTCTGATACCACACCACCACGACTAGCCTTTGCTCCACTCTGCACATTGTTCGCAGACAGCTGCGCACGCTGCCTCCATTCTTTCCTGAGCTGCAATATACGCTCCTTCTGGTGTGTCTTTTGCAGATCCGCCACCTCATTGTCCGCGAACGCTTTATAGGTCTGCGCAAGGTCTCGCGCCGCGCTGTAGTTGTTCCCGCGCGTGCGCAACTCGATGAGGAACTCATCGAAAGAGACGGCGAATGCCTCGACTTCACGACCAACCCTGTCTGCGGTCTCGCGCAGCGGTCGGAGAGCTTCCTCCACTCCGTCCACCTCGTCCATATCTCCGGCGCCGTCCAGCTGCTGAAGTGGCTCGTCGTGATGGACCTCTACAGATTCGCGAACATCCTGGTCCTGGTCTTCGTGATTGTGGTGGTCGTCTGTGTCGTTGAACTTCCACGCGCCTTTGCCATTCGAATGCTGCTTTCGAATAGGTTTTCTGAACACGCCGCCACCGTTTGGCACTGTTTTGAAAGAGGTGGTGTTTCGCGCTGCACGTGTTGTTGGAGCCATTCTGCTTGATGTGGAAGTGAAGTATATCGATCAACATTCACAACACGTCGAGGTCGAAGTCGAAACATTAAAGCTCAAGCCCGCGCATTAGGAATAGCGCGATTGTCACGTGCGCAGATGTGTGGTTGTACGACAGAACTCATATCACATTGGCTCAATGGCTATGATGTGTATGATCTTAGATTGTGCGATCGTCAGTGTCAAGCTACAGACCAAGAGTGTTCATCCTGGACGAAGAATGGAGTTGTAAATCGTTATGCCTCTTGGCATGAGGATGGGCTGCATCTAGATACTTTTGATCCAACCTGGCGCGTTCCCGGCGCGCAACGCAATGCTTAGGGTCCCCATAGGAAGAGTCGTCTAGTACACCTTCTTCTTCTCGTCCACACTGAACTGTCCCGGGCCCATGTTGACCAGTAACAGCAACCCTCCCACGATCGATAGGATCTGGAAGAAGTCGTACTTTGCAAAATCTTTGTGCGGGTGGTGCGGGTGTAGCTAGCGGAACAATCAGCATATACGCAGATAGGAGTGCGATTTCTTGACTTACAGTCCAGAAGTTGTTGACGATGATGTTGAACACGCTCAAGATCATGACGAGGATGATAGCACTCCACTTGGCCTTGAAACCCACAACCACCATCACACATGCCACGAAGCCAATGGCGATGACAACCAGTCTGCCCGCGCTCCACTCGCCAGCAAACACGAAGCCAGCAAACAAGAAGATGAGCAGCACTCTTCCAGCAAGCTGGAAGTACATCTTGCGATCCTTTTCGTCGAGTTGCGGCAGACCAGCAGGCGCGAACTTCTTCCGTACCCATGAGTCTGAGAGGACCATGAGTAGACCGCCCATGACGCTGAGGTTGCGCAGGAAAAAGTTGAGGTCGAAGATCAGGCCGTAGCCGAGCGCCTGCGTGACGACGACTGCGATGAGGCCCATGACTGCGTATTCCGAGTACTTTCGAATGATGATCAGGAGGGACGAGGTGGTCATGGCGCAGACGTTGAGGATGAGGAAGAGGTGGGTGATACCTTGTGGTACTGCACAACGTTAGCATGACCGTCTCTCAGGACGAGTATCTGTGGTATGCGCTTACTATGCCGGTAATCGTGCAGATACACCAACTGGTCATTCCACTGTGTCATGATCCGCAACGCATCCTCCAAGAACGTGACGACAATCAAGAACCTTCCAATAGCAGGCAGATAAGGCTTGAGCGGATCGCTGATCGTGTCCAGCCAGTCCTCGATCTTGCTCGTCTGCGCGCGAATGGCAGCCAGTGGAGATGGGTCGTTCGTCGCATCCTGTCTCTGTGGTCCGCCCATATTGCCCATGCCTCCGAAATTGTTGTTGTTCTGATTGCCGAGATGGTAACCCGCGGTACCTCTGATTTGTGCCATGCTGAAGTGATGTTGTGAGGATGTTGTGCCGCTGAGCTGACTGTGCGATGCCTCGGGCTTTGTAGAAACCGTCTGTGGCGAGGTCGAGCTGCCGGCAGCGTCTGGTATTTGAGGAGCGGCTGTGTACGCCTCGTAGCAATACACTTCTGCGCGTGCAAGTGGTGTTGCAAGCTCGAAAACCAGAAGCGGTGGATGAGGATGTGGGGTGAAGTGCGGGAAAGGAAGCCAAGTGCAAGGTGTCTTTTTGATGATGATCCGGAAAGCAACGATCCTGGAACAATGAACAAAGAGGCAAAAGCGTATTGACGGTGTGAGGACACAATGGAGCAGTTGAGAACTGGCTACTGACGACCCACGTTCATATAGTGTCGAGGAATGTAACCTCGACAGCAGAAAATAGAAGTGAAGTAGTGGGTGGCTCAAGCTGACTCTCAGGCACGAGCTGACTGCATTGGGTCGGTAATGTACTGAACGATTCTGGCAAAGGACAAGTAGAAGGTCATACGCTCCGCTCATTCGCATCTCGAGTCTCGCCAACTCCGCTTCGCTTCGCATGAACCACAATGGTACAGCCGCATCGCTGCTCCCGCATAAAGACTCCATGACGTGATTCCCGTATCCCACAAGTCCTGTCAAACCATCCCACCGCACCATATCGCGCCTGTGTGAATGCTAGGACGTTTTTTACTTACCTGCGCAATGCATTTCCAGCCGGCCGTAAAGGCCAAGACATGTCCTCGATTCGAGCTCGTTCCGATCCATGGTACATATTAGCTTGCTGGTGCAGTCTTAATCCGTGCCGTGCTCACGGGTCCCAGCTGGACGGGTCGCTCGCATCACCATGATCGTTCAACGCGAGGAACCCGTTTGGCGTTCCGTTAACCGTAGGCTTGCTGATAGCAGGCGTGGGCTTCACTACAGGGGCAGCCTCAACAGGCGTGCTTGTGCCGGTAGCCTCGTCGTTGGTAGGCTTCTTCTTGGACAGCTTCTTCTTTGGCGCAGCAGTCGTCCATCCGGACTCGTCTTCGCTCTGCTTGACCGCCATAGCCATCTGCTCCTCCTCGGACAGCTTGTCGTGATCACGGTCAGTTGCCTCGGCCTCAGTAGTGCTAGTAGCTGCGGTGCTGGGTTCTGGACCGCCATTGGAGCTGGCAGTGGACTCGGCATCGAACGTGTCCAGTAACGGGCCGTTCGTGTGGCCGTTCGTGGTAGGCGCTTCTCCCTGAGCTTTGGGAGCCGTCCAGGCATTGTTCGCAGGCGGCTTGGAGACCGGAATGCCGTTCTTTGCAGGCTCACCACGCGCTTCCCGCGCAGACTTTCTTTGGTTATTCTCAAGAACTTTGCGCTCCCTCTCCTCCACCTCGCGCTGACGCTGCTGCTCTGCTTTCTTTTCCTTGTTCTGACGCTGCTTCTTGGTCTCCACCTCTTGCTGCTTCGTCTGCTTTGCCATCTTGGGCTTCTGCGGCTGGGCTGGCGCAGTCAAGCGAAGAGTGGTCGGACCCTTGGAAGCGGGCTCCAACATGTCAGAGACGTCGCCGGCTGGGAGAGCAGGCGATCCGGCCGGCGACATATCATCGTCGGCATCTCCACCCGTCTGCGAGGAGCCGGAAGAGATTGCTGGTGTGTTCATAGCGCTGCCCTGCTTCACTGTCTTGACGCGATTCTCCTTGTTCTTCGGCGCGTTCAAATCTGCCCCTTTCCTCGCTTTCGACATCTGCTCAGCAAAATGTCTGTTGCTCATATCCTCCTTCTCCTCTCGCGCATCCTGCTGCACGACGACCTCCGGGGTCGGCTGTGTCTGCGCTGGCTCTGGCTTGGATGCCTTGCGCTTCTTAGTCGCATCTGTACCCTTCTTCGACGCAGGCTTCAAGTCGCGCTCAGCACGCTCCGTCCGGCCACGAGCCTCCTGCTCAACTCGCCGTCTGTCAAGACGAGGCGCCGACGCTCCGCCATGCTGCGAGTAGTAATAGTATGCACCCAAGCAGCCCGCAACGCCGCTGAAAAGCAACCAGCTCTGCGCAGCTTGCCAAGTGTCCATCGTGAAGTGAGGTTGTGGATGCTATGGACTCGTGGGATTTTGTACCTTTTGATGATGTTCACACTTCGCTGCTTGTGGTTTTGACGCGGTCACGCCTGGCGGTCCTGGTGTTCGCGGCGTCTTTGTTGTTGAAGGGGTGTTGTACGACGCGGGCGTGATGCGGCCCAGACGCCAATATTCTCGGCAGGTCAAGGTGCGGTTGCTCGGCTGGTCCAGTCGAGGAAGCAAGGAGGTGTCGTCAC
Source organism: Elasticomyces elasticus (assembly GCA_035926095.1). NCBI lineage: Eukaryota > Fungi > Ascomycota > Dothideomycetes > Mycosphaerellales > Teratosphaeriaceae > Elasticomyces > Elasticomyces elasticus. The sequence continues at coordinate 122,358 of JAVRQT010000003.1, forward strand.
AAGACTAGCCGTGTTGGGGCTCTATTGAACAAAGTCGCGTGCAAGGCAAAGAAGGGAAGACGGATGTGAAGAGAAGGATGTTGTTGATGAAGAAGAGGTGGCAAAGTGAGGACGCGAAGGTGGACTTCAGGTGCATGCGCGGAAGTCGGAGATGTGGTCAACGTGGAGGTGAACAGGGGTCTCTCCAAGCTCGCCTGCAGAGTGGCTAAATCAGGAGACGCTTCTCGTTTCAATCACGGTTCGTGTTCTTTGTTGATGCCCATATTGATCAAGTCACCGAAGTGTTGCACGCTCCTACGACTGCGCGTACAAGACACGGCGCTGGCGACCAACGATCGGACGGCGAGCATGCACCAGGATGGACGACCTGCCAAAGGAGACGCGTCCAGCACATTAACTCTCCGCATCCCCGACTTCAATCAATATTTACTGCAGCTCGCCAGGACTGCCGCCCGTCCCGGAAGGTGTCAGGCAGAATTACAGAGTCGTATCCGGCACGATCACAGCATCTCGGACAGATCGGGACCTGCGTCCGTCTGTCGTGAGCTCTAGCGGGTCCTTCTTTAGCCGCTCCACAGTACTACTGGACGCTGTGCCCCGCAATGGTATGCCACGTTGACGGGTAGGACGGCTCGAAAGGTGTATGCCGGAGACGAGACCGTCGACGAACCTCGCACAAAATAGCGGTACTGTCTGCCTCCGGAACTCTCATCACACTACGTACTGAGGGGAATGCGAAGCTGCGCCTGTAACGTCCGGCCATCGCACGTTCTGGTCAAAACGCTTGGCATCACTCCACAACTTCCTAAAACGGACTTTTCACCGCACACTGGCCAAAACTCCCTCACCACCACCTCCATGACCACAAAACATCGACAGCACACCTCACGCATGCAAAACAATGGTCACTACGAGGGTCGAACTCGCGACCTTGGCGTATGTGGCACAGTCCGGAGACTGAGATATTAGCACCACGCTCTAACCAACTGGATGATGTTAGTGAAAGCTCGCAGCTATCTAATCTCAAGAAAGTCTTACCTGAGCTAAGCGACCCCTTCATTCTAGGATGAATGAGGGGTTCGAAGCTCTACTCCAATATGTACTTATGTTGTTGATGCCCGAGGAAGAACCGGGGCTACATGCACAGTAGAAATGACACCCACAAAGAGGTCACCGTCGTTCCCCAGTACTGCTTGGCTTGGTACTGATTGACTGAGCTCCCCCTCTGATGACTCGGGCGACACGCAAGACTCGAAAGAAAGCTCACAGTCGATACCTTGAGAATGTCACTAAAATGGGACACCAGTAGAGAATATGCATTAGGCACATACTTGACTTCTACAGACTTTGCCGCAGCGTACCCTCAAGATGCACAACACCGCTCACCACACCGTCCACAATCTTCACTCTCCTCCCCTCATCCTCTCCCAAAGTTTCAACACAAGCCTCTCTGACCGTCTGATCCATTCCAGCCATACCAGCACATCCCAAACATATAGCCTTTGCTCCGTTGTCTAGCAAAATCTTTGTGGCCTGCTTCATTAGCTCGTCAACCTCGTCCTTCGCCGTCGAATGCAACTCGACAGCATCTATACCTGTCGTCTCGGTACCAGCGTAACGACTACTATTTTCGGTGCCCATAAAATTCGCTACAGCGTCACGTAAAATCTCCTTCCACTGGCTTCCCGTACTGACGATGCCGAACTTCTCGTCAATCTGGATGGACTGCAAGCAAGCGGCTACCGAAGCCTCGAAGATGCCGGTTACAGGCTTGTTGCCCATTCCACGTTGGACGAGCTCGGCTCGTAGTTGAGATACCAGTGGGTGTTGAGAGTAGCAGCAGACCAAGAACGCATCGTGGTCTTTCAGCTTATCTCTCAACGCCGGCAGACACGCCTTTGCGGATACAGCTGCATCTTCTTCGTTGTTGATCGACGAGACACCACTCGGTGCGGTAAAGTATTGGAAGTGTGTCTACCGCATGGTTTAGTCGTTGTAGTTTGCTAATATGCTGTGAAACTGACATTGTCGAACCCAAGCTTATCGACAACTGGCCGCAAACCATCTGTCACGGCCACGGTCGTGTTGGGATTGATGATCAAGATCGAGCGGCTGGAGGCATCCGTGGTGAACATGGTCATACGCATGGTCTAGTGTATTGATGTCGATTAGTATTCGCCGAGAGTGTTGATGTCGAGGTGATGTAGCTTTCTGTGGAGAGCTGGCAACCAGCGCAGAAACTGAGAACGAGCTCACGAGGTGAAGGATACAGTTACTGCGGCGGATGAGCATCCATACTGTGTACACCATAATTACGCTATTTATCATCTTATATTATTCACAGCCAATACAAATCCAACACTACCAGTCTGGGTATATCGCGAGGAGCATCATGCGCCAGTATATGCATGCAACCAGAGCGACCAGGCTTAGCGCCGATACCTCGCTGCCCTATACAATATCAACAAAGGAAAATGTCTGTTCACGATCAAAGCTCGTCCTCCAGACTTCGGAAGGCAGGTGGTGCGGTGTCGGAGACGTCGAGGTCGTCGTCGTCCTCGAAGCTTTGCATGTGGACTTTGCTGTCCTCTGCATCCATGTCGTAGCTTTGTTCTCGCAGCAAAGGCGTTGTGGGTCCTTCAGACGAATCAAATGGTGCGTTGTCTTCTGCGTGAAATTCCGAGGCTGGCATCGATTCTAGAAGTGGACGCAATAGCGTGGTTGCGGGCTCTGGACTCGGCGTCTGCCGTAAAGTACTTGCTGGTGGTGTCATCAATCCAGCCATGAAGTTGTCAGGCTTCGCTGGTCTTGTGACACTCTTGGTGGGTGTAGACGAGCGCGCTGGTGCCATGCCTTGCCGTGCCGATTTGAGTGACGAGCTCTCCATTGTAGACCGCCATTTGTTGAACACCGAGGTGAGTGATGAGGCTTTCGGTGTTGCGAAGCTCGTCAAACCAGCAAGAGCTTGACCGCCGAGAGACTGGGATGAGTATCCGAAGCGCTCCTTCTCTTGCTGCTCCATCTGAAGGTTGGCTCGAATACGGATTGCGATGTCGCGAACAACATCTCGATTGAACGTAGGTCGTGCAAGAGTGCCGATGAGATCTGTGAGATCATCGCTCCGGACGGCTAAAAGCTCACGCAGCCATGTAATCTCCGACTCGCGCTCGCGCAGCTTCTCTTCACCTGCTGTTTCCACATCACTCTGGAGGCGCTCGATCTGAGATTCGCGATCGTGGAGCTGCTCTTGCAACACCAAAATTGACTCGCGAAGGGCTTGGGGTGACACCTTTTCTGGCAGAGCGTTGGTTCGCAATGTTGACGGGAATGAAACAGCCTTGCTCTGGGCGCTGGTCGCGGCTGCCTGGGCAGCTGATTTTGCAATCTCCAGCCGCTCCTCAAGGTGACTTATCCGATCATGAGCGTGCCGAAGCTTAGCATCAGCCAAGTCGAGTCGTTCGTTGAGAATGTATTCGGAACGTTCCTTGTCCTCGATCGCATTGTGCAACGCCCTATCGTGCCGTTCCGTGAGCTCTTGGAGGTCATTGTCGAGCTTCTGGCGCGCTTCTTCTGCCTCGTGATGGACCTTACGTAGGAAGTGGCGGCTGTCATCCTCCTTTGCTTCCAGTGTACGGGCATGCTTCGCTATGGCGATATCCGCATCTGCCCTTGCTTGGCTGAGCTCAGCGCGAACCTCGTGTAGCTCCTGTGCAAGCTCGGATCGAAGGGTATGGGCCTGCTGGCCAGCTTCTGTAGCCACTCGAATCTCACTCTCGTACCTCGTGGCCAAAGATGTTTGCTCGACAAGTTCAGCGCGCAGCATATGCAACTCATGGTCGCGCATTTTGGTATTGGTGTCCTGCTGCGTTTCAAGAGTCTCGCAGCGAGCACGATATTTTTCCTGTGAGGCCCTTGCCATCGCCTTCTCGCTCGCAAGCTGGCCTGCGGCGGTAGCCATGTCAGCGTGCAAGTTCTCGAGTCGACGCCCCATGCTGCTTCTATATTCATGGGTCTCTTCTACTTGACGCTCCAGGCCAGCAATGGTAGCTTGTAACTCTGCGCGCTCAAGCTGACCATCATCGACATCGTGCCGCCACTTGCTACTCGATGTACGGTACTCTTCCAGTGTTCCTTGCAGCGCCTCATTCTCGGCTTCGATGTTCCCGGCGTGCTCTTCAGCACTTTTGCGAGCGTCCTCCGCCTTCTCGCACCGATCGAGTAGTTCCCGGCGTTCATCTTGCATGGCTGCAAGCCTGTGATCCTCGTCACGGGAAGCGTCGCGCAGCAACGCCAGTTCCTCTTCAGCCAAGCGTAGCATTCGGTGCGTTTCGGCAGCACGTTCCTCAGCAACACGCCGGACATTCGCCTCTTCAAGTGCACCTGCAAGTGTCTCCTGCAACTTGCCCTCCAGTTCCGATGTGTCACGTTTGTGCAGCGGCGCCAACACGTCCGCCTGGCTACGGAGCACATCCTCCACGACAGCCCGAATATCATCAAGATCGAGACTCGCAGATGCGGCTCTCGCAAACGACACTTTCATGTCGGCCAAAGCAGTATGAAGGTCTGTTATATCGTTGGAAGACTGCGAATGCCACGGACTATGCTCTCGCATCGCTTCAACAACAGCAAGCTTGATGTGGTCAATACGCTTGTCTCTTCCTCGCGAGACAGGTCGCAGACGAGCAGTGTCAGAGAGTTCGTCTTCATCGTCTGCATCGCTCTCGGCGGTGGACGATGTTCGCTTCAGATGTGGTTGGTCGGACGATCTGCTACGTTTGCTGACGTGTTGCTGAATACTGCGTAGGCTATCCTCCAACGGTTGTAGACGCCTCTCGACTACCCTCCCAATGAGGCCGTCGATGTGACTGTCGAAGAATGCACTGCGGTGCTCAAGTTTTTCGGCTTCCGGGGGGGAAAGTACATCTGACCAATCGCTCGTTGGCATTTCCTCCGCCTTGTTGAGGCGGGTGACGTTCGCCCATCCACCCATGCCTCGCTCACCGCTGTCAGTACGAGTATGAGTGTGGTACGAAGGCGCACGAGCATCTTTGAGCGGATTCCGCTTTGGGCTCGGACTCGGAGCATCGCTTCTCGACCACCCAGGAAGGTATGTGACGCCGGGCATAGGCTGATCGTCAAGATGAGGTAGCGGCGACATTGCGCGATCACTTTCGCCAATCAGTCCAGCGCCAGAATCAGCCTCATTGAGGTGACGCATAACGGCGTCTATCTCGTCGAACGAAGGTTCGGCATGGGCGACCATATCGATTCGCTGGCTCGCAGGAAGAACGGTGAACTCTTCGGCATGTGGAAGCGAATAGTCGGTGCCTATCGAAGTCTCGCGAACGTGCTCGGGCGAGACTACGGACACATCCTCGACAATCTCACCCTCCTCGACATCGCTGACAGAGTCTGAGTGGTCCGTGCTTGCGTCTTCCGGATCGTCGACGGTTGCCGGAAGGTCCAAAGGAGGCTCGAAAGGCACAGCCAGTGCAGATAGGGAGCTTGAGACATTATGGCCACTTTTCGCTTCTAGGGGTGCATCTCGGTCTGAACTACCAGGGTTATCTTGAGTAGCGCCATTGATAGCGGAGGTTTCAACATCGCTGCCGTACACAGTCGCCGTAGTTGGAGCTATAGTGTTCTCGGCAGCGGCCTCGGACACTATGCTCTCGCCGTTAAGCTGGAATGGCATTGGCGCGAAGTCTGCTGGATCGGGCATGGGACTTGGCTCTGCAAACCTTGGGACCTCATCACCGTCATCCCCCCCGAAACGCTGCCTCTTCAATCGGTCATCGCCTTGCGCGGCTCTACCTTCTTCATCTTCGAAGTCTTGGTCGGTCTGCTCAATGCGGTTGACAGGTGCCTCAGGATGCACAATCGCGACAGCTTTGGACTTTCTCGGTTTGACGATGTCAGGAATGTTAACCTTGCCAAAAATGCTTGGTAGATCATCAATAATGGTCCGTGACAGGGACGTAGTTCCTGAAGGTTCGAAAGTTGGTGCGTCTGGCTTCAGCTTAGGCAGCTGTGCAGAGAAGCTGAAGTCTGAACTAGGCATCGAAAGTGGGTTAGACGGCTTAAAAAGAGGTGCCGCCACATTGAACGCGCCAGAGGATTTCTGCCGAGTGTGGCCAGCTTCCTGCGAGTTTGAGACGTTCGCTGCCGACGTTGTATGAGGAATTTTCGCGTTTGTAAGCTGGAACGAGCTCGCCGGATTGAACTCGAATACTGGTGCAGCGACATTGAATCGTGACTGGGTCTTCCGGTGCCCGTAAAGTGCGTGCGAGGGCTGTTTGACGCCACCTTGGTTGTCTTCTCCGGTCAGCGGCACAGCTGCGACGGTTTTGCTGGCGTTTGTGACTGGTCCATCACCTTCGCCAGTCTCCGTAAAGACCATGCGGTCTCTCTTCTCGGCTTCGCGGCGCAGCTCAGCATCAACAAGATCACGTTCAAACCCTTCGCTGATGTTGTGTTGATGACCTCTAGTTGGCGTAGGTATTGCAACGTCGGCATTGATTTCAGCTCTCTTGTGTGGCGGAACGTACGCAGGAGGTTCAGGAACGGCTGTGGAGATTTCGGGTGCTGACCCTTGAAGCTCCTCTTCGTCATCTTCTTCGGGCAGCTCTGGTAGGGTGGGTGTTTGTTGAAGGCTTGACGCTTGCGTCACGAAGGCACGTTGCATTGGCTGCTGCTGTAAAGAGTGCGAGTTAACATGCTGTCTATGGCCTTGATCCTGCAGCAACGCTCTACTGTAGTCCTGCGGCGACTGCAAGGTGACTGGTTGCTGATGCAATGGCGAAGCTGGGCCACGAAGAGAGAGGTCGCTCCGAAAACCTGCCGGGTACGACGGTGACCCGCCACGCGAAAACGTTAACGGTTGTTGCGCGAGAAACTCTTGCGCGCTCAGACTGCCCATCTGATGGCTTTGCTGCGGCAAATGCTGGGTTTGGACACGTGGAAATGCCGACCCCGAGAAGGTCGAATGTCGATGCATGTGGCCATACGGACCCGTTGCTGGTGTAATGGGCGAAGCTACGGACATTGTGTGCGAATGGCCTCTGGTCATGGGCGGGCGTCCTATGGATCCTGCAGAACCTGTCGGTAAGGGAGGCGAGAAAGGCAGTGCAGGATACTGTCCATACGGCTGCCGGGCCTTGTCCTGGACGTACATCCTGGACTGCCCAGGAGGCAGAGAAGGCTCATCACCACCCACACCGACACCTAATGCAGCGAGCTTCTCCTCGATGCGTCGTTCAGCTTCTGCCTTCAATTTGTTCAGATCAGGCAGCATAACTCTAGGTCGGCGTTCTCGTGCTTGCTGACCTAGCTCGTAATCATCTGGGTATATTGGCCGAGCGTGTGCAAGCATCGTGTCCGAACCGACGTTGTGTGCGAGATCGAACCCACGCGTATCATAACCGGCCGCCTCCCATCGTTCTGCTTGGGCCTCGGCCTCTATCGATGTGAACGGCATGGGCTTCCCCAAAGCTTCGAAATCAACGTTGGGGATGGATATGACACAGGTCTTGCCGCGCCAGGCCACCCGCCGCTTCAGACGTGAGACCTCTGTGCGATCGGTAGCAACATGTATGTCCGCAGGCCTGGCCACTGTCACCGAACTCGCGATCTCCTCAGCAGGCTTTGCATCATTCTTGTTGGCATCTGCGTACGTTGGCCCATTGATCCTCGGCGCCATGCTATTTTGAGCACGAGCCAGGATCGTATCATTGTCGACCACATCAGCAGGAGGTGTAGTCGTTGCTTTCCTGATTTGGCCTGCCTTTACGGCTACTGGCGTTCGTTGCGGATCGTCCAGCTCCTGCTCGACGTCGTTGAGAATGCCGTCCCTTGCTGCTTTATCTGGAGGCGGTGTAGCCGCCCACCGCGAATCATACAGACTTGACATATCTTCCGTATCCGCAACACCTGCACTCTCCAGGAAGTCTCGCTGGTTCAGCGTTCGGTTCTGCTCGCGTGGCCTGTGTCCCTTCACCTTGCCTGTCGCTGACTCCGCATATGTCTCGGCAGAGATGCTCCCTTTATCCTGCCCGTCGAGATCTGATACACTCTGTGACTCGTCACTCCACCACTGCGTCCGTTCAGAGTAATGCCGCTGCGGAAGCTGTACCCACTGTTTGGTCCGTGATCGGGGCGTATGCGCTCCTTGTGTTTCTCTTGTGCTTTCTAAGGTCGCGCTACGCGATCGTGATAAGTGCGGTCTTGGGAGGCTTAGTCCTGCCAATCGGTCGGGCAAAAGATGTTCAAGCCCAAAGCTAGGTATGGGCGATGATTCGAGCTGGTCTTCGCTGGGTACCTGTTCTGACAATGCGGTACGTGCTGACCCAGTGGGCGACGTCGATCGCTCGTATGGCGAGCCCCAAGCCGCAGTATAGTATTCCGAGCTGTTGTCGCGATACCTGCTACGTGTGCTGGCAGGTGTTCGTGGTGGTAGGCGCGCAGTCTCTGGGCTCAGGAGAAGATCTCCTAGCTTTGGCAGTCTGCCTCGCGATTCGGAGGGGTCAGGGGATGCTAGGGAGATATCATACTCGGCGTAAGGCGGCGACGAGGGCAGGATGGGACGGTCTTCCGTGGTGACTGCGTATGTCAGCGCAAGGGTAGATTATGGTTTCTGCACAATGCACGCTACCTTCCACGATGCTGGCAGCACAGAGGCTCCTGAATATTCCTCAATGCCAGGCTGACGTCCACAATGCAGGTTCCTAGCTTTGGAAAGACTGCAGCGAACGATGTCAAGCTGTTTTGGTTTCTGTGAGATGTTTCGCGCTGTACAAACGAGACCTGGGAGTATTATTGCTAAGGAGTGACAAGGGTGACAAGTATAAAAGTGACAGATGGCAGCACACTGCAATCGCAAAGTAGACAGACAAGATGGTGATGCCAGCAATAATGCTGCTTGCGCGCCGTGTGTAGACGTCAGGTGTGAGAGCAGCGGAAACGTGGACCACCCGCGGGCATCGCACTAGAAAGTTTAGGCGACGCGTGTGACGTGCTGCCGAACGACGTGTCGAAGACAACGCACACATCGCCGTGCACCAATTGCATGTCCAATGAATATTGTATATGGAAATGTCGTCCCTTCTTGTCCGTTCGCATAGTGGAAGAGCTCGCATTGCGCGGAATGGAGAACATGGTCACGTTCTCACGCGCATGTAACGCGTAACGCGCAGATGCTGGCAGGAAAAAAACCAGGAGCAGAAGAAACGAGGTCCAACGTTGTCGTAGAAGCGTCGCTGCGTCAATCGAACGATGCTAATGTCGTGATAGTTGCGAGATGCGCGATGGAGCCGTCTCTCGAGGGGGACCAGCACGCGCATCAGGCATTGGACTGTGTACGATGTCTGCTCCTGTTGAGTGCTTTGGAACTGAAAGAGTACGAATCCGGACAATCCAGCGACGATACTCTGAAGAAATAGGTCGTCGAGTAGTGAATGCAACGTTGACTTCTTTTTCCAGGCTCACATGATCATCTAACCGGACCATGCCCACTGGTATGTTGCATAGGTCCGCTCACCAGAGTACACCATCGTCTTGATATGAACAACATGTGGCTTCTCGCGGTCACAGCATGCGTAATATGCCAGACCACAAGCGGCTGGTCTGAAGGCTGTAGCACACTACAATCGTACATTCGAGATACCTGCCGTACTTATTGCGTAGTAGACGGCTGTGAGCTACTCCTGGAGGGGTCGTGTGTGCACATTTGGCAGCCTTCTGTCTCTGCTGATAGTAGCTTGCTGGTTGCCGATGGTATGCGGACAGCAAGGAGACGTTGTGTGCAAGACATAGTCAAAGGGTTAGCCGTCGACCGCCAGGGGCGTATTGCTCGATGTTGACAGGGAAATTGTTCGGCGCCTAGCAAGTCATTTGCATCATCTCGCATAGGAGACAGACACTTCGGGACAGCAGCTTATCATCACACCTTTGCCCACAACGCGCGCGCTTACGGTGGATGAAGTATGCTCAACTGCATCCTGTTAATATATGCGTAAGGGCAGAGATAGCCCCAAGAAGTGGAGATGCAATGTGATGACCTGCCATGCAGGAGGATGATGACGCCTCGCGATCGTGTAAGATGCAATATGTTTGTGCATAGCGGCGTGCTGGTGTTGACGAGCCCTTCCTAGCTGTTTAGTGTTGCAATAGTAAGCCAGAGGTCACGATGGCGCTCTTATCGCAATGCTCGGTGTTCCGCTGTGGCAGCGTCGCAACAGTGCTGAGCTCATCGAGCTCCGCTGGCACCTCGACGGTGTCTCATCGGTGGTGGGGCAGTGTGGTGCTTCCTCGGACACGGCGTGATGGATGGTCTGAGGATCTCGTCTGCGCTGATGAGGAGGAGTTTTGTTGCGGCGGCGGAAGAGGAGAACGAGCCTTGGCAGGCATGCTACCTAGTTACTAATCGTTCCTGCTGGGTCGTCGCTGGTGCGAATTGAGTTCAACAGTCAGGCGCTGGAGAGGGGGAATGGCAGGAAACATGTGCACCGCGAAATCGACGACTACCTGCGACCGTACGGCAGCGAGACTGATACGACACGCCGTCGACACCGGGTCACCACCGAGTGTCGCAGATCGTATGCCACCATTATTTATAGCATCGCCATCAGGATTCACCCGAGTGGCCCGCAGCCGCACCCCAGCGCCTTTCTTGATCTGTGCTCTCCCGCTCCATCTTCCACCTCCTCCCCTGCTCTGAGACGAGACCTGCTGGCGCTGCTCGTCGACGGACTGCTCAAATCACCACACTCGCTTTACGGCCGTCCGCCAGGGTTATCTGGTCTACCGGCATCCCTATGATTAATCTTTGAACCAGTCTGGACAGATCGACGAGCCGCGCTGACGCTGCATTTCACGCCTGGCAACACCTTAGCCGGTCGCTGACGAGTGACGACAAGGCTGTTGCTACAACAAGACCAAAGCCCGGCATTGAACCGGCCACGCTCGCTACTAAAAGGCCTTGCGAGGTTCTGTACTATTACTACTCAACTACCGACTGTCAGGCTTGACGGGCGGGAGCATGGATAGCTACCTCGACTATCCCGGCCAGACAGGTTTCCTGGAATACGGCGACGAGACGGGAGACCGCAGCACATATCCATCACACTATACCGACCAGAGTTCGACGAACGATGGGCAGCAGGGCAACTACTATAATGCCAATGGCCAGACGCCCATGGGTTGTGACATCAAACCTCGTCTGTCGAAGACACAGCATGAAATATTGGAAGCAGAATACACGAAACAGCCCAAACCGAGCACAAGCATCAAGAAGGTGTTCGCGGTGGAGCTGGGTGTCACGTTAGATAAGGTCAATGTAAGTGGTCCCAATCGTGGCAGTGTGACGCCGTGGCTGAGACTATGCAATAGAACTGGTTCCAGAACCGTAGAGCCAAAGCAAAGCAGGATCAGAAAAAGCAGAATGGCGCCTTTAACCTCTATCAAGCCCAGCAACACCAAGCTAACCATCTCCACTTCCCCGACCTTGACTCCTCACCAGCGCACCCTGCACCCGACTACTTTTCCACAATGCAGCAATTCGCTTCCGATGAGCACCTGCCCGGGAATGGCTTTTCAGAAGCACAGCAATACCCTGCACCCCGTCAATACCCCGGGTTACCATACCAAGGGGTGCCCAGCGGAATCCAGCAGCCTCACGACTTTATCATGCAGCCGCAGACGCAGACGCAGCCGGACATGTTTGACACTCCACAGGAGCTGAACCGAAGGACTCTGACGCAAGAGCAGTTCGACGCCTTTGCGCACAGCGCTTGTCCGATGGGGGCACCAGATGTCTTCCAGAACGACTTCTCTGGCAACGAAGATGTGCTCCATCAGGTGTTTCCAGAGTTGCAGAACGATACGAAGGAGCAGCACGTGTATGCCTATCCGAGCGTGATGCCGCCTCCCATGTCCAGTCACGACTCCACACTACCGTCTAGTGCCTCCGACCAGTCGATGACCACATTTCCATCTACCTCGAGCATACGCGGCACCGGCACGATGTCTTCAGCGAGCTCCGAGTGGGCTGACAGTCGCAGCTCGTCCGTGTCCGAGGTCTACCAGGAAGACCCGTACGCGCAGGTGCATGCCATGCGTCAGCCCGTCGCAACGACTTCGCAATGGCAACCCGGGCAATCCGTACCTGTGGATGTCAATGCCCTAAGCGAGCAATTTCGACAGGTCGCACAGGCCCGCCAGTCATTTCCACAGTACCATACACAAGAGCAGCCATTGGCATGGCCTGCCGACAATGCATACGAACGACGCCAGTCGCAAACTTCTTCCATGCTCGCACACTCAATGAGCACCGTGGAGCTGCATACTCCACAGATGCAGCAGCACCCGACCTTCAAGTCGCCCGCTCCTCCTTCCAACATTGCCGCCCGCCGCCAACGTCCCCGACCAGCCGCACTTGGAATCACCTCGATGCGTAGCCAGTCGTACAATGGTGCAGCCCAGCCCGGCTCGCCTGGACAGGTCCCGCACTGTCTGTCGCCTGGCCAGTCGCAGGTGCGGCGTATACGATCATCCAACGTACTCGGTGGTGTCGCTCAAGGCCGTGTGCACAAGCCAATGCCTGGTGCTCCCCAGCGCTCGCCCTTAGCATGGTCATTTTCGGATGCTGTCAACTCACCGAAAGGCATGCGCACTGCTAGTGCAGCAGGGACTCTCGCACCCCCAACGCCATGCTCGCCGAACGAGTTCCTGCCGCAGGATCATGTACGGGCGCATCCCGGCTGGCAAAGCTCTGGTCATGTCAGTCGCCAGCCCAGCATCAGCGAGACAGACTATGAGCCTGTTGTCCAATATACCCAGGCACCTCTGGTACATCCGCAGACTTTCGTGTCACCACCGCACACTCCGAGGTACCACCAGCAAGGCTTCGTACAACAGCGTGTTGGCAACAATGTGATCACCGAGAACACGCCGCCGCAATCCGCACCTGCCAGCCAGCAGTGCTTTCCATCGAACGCGCTCGCACACCAGTATATGCAATCACAATCACAGCCTCAGCAGTACGTGCCGGTCCAGCATCTACAGCAATACGTCCAGCCTCAACCGCTATACATGAATGTTAGCGTACCCGAGCAGCACTTCCAACCGCCGAGCATGACGATGCTGCATCAACAGCAGCACTCGGCACCTCTGACTAGCCCTCCAAACAACCTGCCTCCGCAATACGCTCATGGCATTCCAATGGTCAATGGGCAAGGTGAGCTAGAGCTCATGGTTCCGCCGCAGTTCATGCAGCAACCTGTTGCTCAAGCTTCCACACCACCGCAGCAGCATACGCAGCAAATGCATACGCCACCAAAGAACGATCAATTCGAAAGCATGGTAGGCGTGTTCTCAACTGCACCTCCGCCACCAGTTGTGCAGGTCACCGCTCAGGTGCCAAAGCAGCCGCCACCGCAGCCGCAGGAGTTTTTCGTACACGAGTACACTCCACCAGCCGAGATAAAGCGCGCAGCGACGCCACGTAGGGCTGTCGAGACAGTGCCTAAGAGCTACGCATTCGCTAATCATGGACCTGGCGATTTCAAGAGGGGCAAGAAGGGCAGAACAGCCGCCACGACTGCCTCCAACAGTCCCAATTCTAGCTCGTGAGCTAGTCCCATCATTTGCATTTTCTTACCGTCATTCATAGATACCCAGGGTCCTCGTCGGCGCGTCAATGCTTGGATAGGGCGTTGCATCAGTCGCGGTGCTAAAAGTTTAATGCACCAGGGAGTACTGTTTGGCACGGCGCTTTTGCCTGTGCGGGGAGGAAGTGATTGTCGAGGGAGGGGGTCCTATCATGATAATGAACCTTGATGTAACATATGCGCACGCTACTACGAAGGATAATCGGGGGCATAGGATATGCAGGTGGTAGCGGTAGGAAGACAAGGAATTATTGATCATGCTCACCCGATTTCCTGAATGCTTTCCACTGCAATGGTCAGAAGTCGTTCGTGCCGTTCGTTATATTCTCTTCTTCGTCATTGCGGTTGAGCACACCCTGACATGCCCACTGCCTGTCGCCTCGTGTCGAACACCTAGACACGCCGCCACGAATCATGACTCGCGAAAATCTAGCACTTCACAATCATTCAAATCTTTAGACCAGCCGGCAGAATAGGTACAACATCAGCAATATCGATCGAGATGGCCGGACCAGCGAAGAAGCGCCAGAAGCGGGAAGACAACAGGCAAGAGGGACAAATGCCGCAGAAGAAATTCTATCGTCAAAGAGCACACGCCAACCCGTTCTCCGATCACGACCTCACCTAGTCCGTATGCACTACAGAGGATTCTGAGCAACACTGACTGAATTCAGCCCATCATGTCCCGCAGCGATGGACTGGTCACAACACTTCCCGGCTTTCGCCGTGGCCAAAGCTGTCTCAAGCACCGATGCCCTGGACAACGACCATGAGCATGAACATATCCAGCAGATCAGCCAGCAGGTGGCAGTCGCTGACATTGGTTGCGGCTTTGGGGGTCTGCTGTTCGCCCTTGCACCCAAAATGCCAAAAACTCTGATCCTTGGCCTCGAAATTCGAACGTCAGTCACCGAGTTTGTGCAAGAGAAAGCGAAAGCACTGCGCAATCAAAATGGCGACTCTGGCCTGTATCAGAACGTCTCCTGCATTCGCGCCAACACTATGAAATTCTTGCCCAACTTCTTCACGAAGGGACAGCTGGAGAAAATATTCCTCTGCTTTCCAGATCCTCACTTCAAGGCACGCAAGCACAAGGCGCGTATCGTGAGCACGACACTAGCCTCGGAGTATGCCTACGTTATGAGGCCGGGAGGAAATGTGTACACGATCACGGACGTAGAGGACTTGCATCTCTGGATGGCGGAACACTTTGAAGCACATCCGAGCTTTGAGCGGGTCTCAGACGAGGATATTGATAACGACGAGAGCGTGCAGACGATGAGGACTGAGACTGAAGAGGGCAAGAAAGTGGAGAGGAATAACGGTACCAAGTACGTCGTTGTCTTCCGACGCCTCGAAGATCCACCGTGGCCCTAGGCAAAAAGCTCAGCCGCCGATGTGATCTGATCAACTGTACAGCTTAGTAGCAGACCCATGCAACGACGCCGTCGTTAAGAGTATGGTATATCATAATGCCTTCATACACATGTCTCGGTCAACCCAAGAGGCAGTGAACAGGCCGGGAGCCCTCCATCCCACCACCTGGCGGATGCCCCTAGCGATTGTCGATCCGACTCAGGTGACATACTGAGCACCTCGACAACCCCAACAGATTGTTTCAGATCTTTGCGTCGCTCGTTGATCAATTCGACCCTGCTCAGGAGTCGCAATGAATCAGTAAGCTCGTGCACCTCAGACACGGCGGAGTGCAAGTCCCCTTCCCACTCAACTTCCTGGTATATGTTCATCCACTCGCCGTCCATTCCATTTGGGCGCAGACGGAATTGTGCAGTCACTGTCGGCCTGACATCTGTCAGATCCCATCCATCGAAGCCGGCGGCGTGAATGCGTCCCCACTCAGGAACGTCCGAGCATGAAGGTGACGTCTTCCCGCACCATTCTTCCTCGAAGTCCACGCACATCTGGGCTGTGCGGGTCATGGCTTCGACATGCCAGATGCCTGGATTGGTCGGCAGTCTTCGCAAGTAGGTCAGCGCGCCTCGTCTGACGCGATTGTCCCGGCAGTGCAGGGCGACGAAATAAAGAGGGTGCAATAGACCTTCGTCGAGTGATACAGAGAACAGACGTCTGTCGGCGTCGTCACTCCCCATGATGTAAGTACAGATGCTCAGTATCTCTTCGAAATCCGCCAAGTAAGCATCGTACATCGTTGCTTCTGCATAGATACAACATGCAGCCGTGATGCGTTGGCATTTGGCTCGACTCCTGAGGACGGCGAGACCATGCTGCTCTCGAGTCGTGAGCTTCAAGCTAGGCTTGTGCATGAAGTCCCAAAGCAGCTGATCGATGTCGGCGAATGTCTGGACAAAGTCGTGACTTTTTGCGATGACCTCAAGTGGCGCCGGCATCTCGGACTCTTTGAACTTGTACTCGTCCGCTGAGACGCGCATGAAGTGAACTAGAAGTGATGAGTAGTCACGGGTCAGCCAAGGTCCTTGAAAGTGGTCAGCACTTGAATTGACCCACAGAGACGGGAGACCCATGTATTCAGGAGATCGCGGGCTTGTGTAAGATCATGTAACGTTGCTGGTAGCGTACTATCGAGGGCAAAAGGCAGCCCCGGTATCCGAGCTTGAAGATATATGGAACCCTGTATGTCCAGTCGCATCAGGGCCCTGACCAGGTGAGGGTCGATTTTGCGAGCATCAATTGAAGCACTTGAGTGCAACAGTCGTATTGCGTTTTCGACGTGAACGAGAGCCGGTACGAAGGACTCCCGTAGCGCCTCGAAGTGCGCCATGAGGAGGATGCAAATCATGACAAGATCTAGAGAGATGTTCTCTGCGCCCAAAAGACCCTGCAGGCCCTTGAGCGCCATACTGTATTGGACTGTAGGGAAGCTGGTCCGGACGTGGGATACTTGAAGGCCAATATTGCGAGCAGAGTGTCGCAGGTACCTCTCCTCATGGAGTGCACCGACTGCGTTCACTGCACATCTGACCGTGGGCTCGCTTTGGCAGAATTGTAGCACCAAGCGATCCCAGACTGGGTCGTTGAAGTAGCCCGATACACTCGGGACCGTCCGACTTCTGAAGAAGTCGAATGTTCTCCGTTCGAGAGCGTTGGATGTGGTATCGGTGCACAAGGCGAGGCTTGGACTGGGGAGAATCCGCTCAGAGCAGGCCTCGGGAAGTATGTAGCCATCGCACTTCCGGCCTGTGGATGTGCACTGAAGGGACTTCGTCAGCTCTTAAGTCCCGGTATACAGAAATGTTGCGGTTAGGCTAACCCGCTTGCACGACGGCTTCACCTCATCGCACTTGATCTGGAAGACGATGTCAGCACCCGTAGCAATGTCTGTTGGTCTGCAAACGTACTCGACGTATTTTGCACGTAATACAGCCCGTCCTAGTTTTGGGAGCATACCGTCGGGGAACTACCCGCTGCTGCTGCTCACTGTCCGCTCGCTCGCGTATAGCCATGCATTAGGCGAGACGATCCTGACGTTTGCATTGCTGTACGAACGCACGAATCTTATCAACTATGTCGTCGCCTAGCGGAGCGGTCGTCGCAGGCGGTGGCTGTGCCTTCCACTGCTGACTGTCTTCCGGAACTTTCCAGTTTTCAGCCTTCACCAAAGTGGTGCGAGGAACAGAGCCCGCAACGAGTTGACGAATGAAACACAACGGAGCGAGTTCCATCCAATCAGCGGATACGAGCATTTCAAAGCACTATCTTTCATGGCCATCTCCTATTACTACAATCCGCTTCACGATCTTGTCAACCACTCTCAAACCCATCGACAGACGGCCAAAGGAGCGGCCTGGAGTCTGGCTCAGCGTTGTCGCGATGATGTCGAGAGGTCACCTCAACCATGACCAGATGAGATTGCACCTTTGGATCCGGCTTGCTCTGACCGATGCGAGTAAAACACGCCTGCGAGTGTAGAGATTTACCGAGTGGATTGTCGCTCTGAGCACGACAAAGCACAAGTGGTCGACTCTGGGTCTCATCGCACCCTTTGGCGTGTTCTGGCTGTTCTCGAATGGCGGAGCATGATAGGTTCGCAGCAAGCGCTGAAACTGTCGCGGCAGCCCAATGTTTCAGATTTTGACCGCATAACTGCGGCGGCATAAACGCTGGCCTGAGCCTGTGGCCACCAGATCAAACCACAATCTCGCTGGCATGTCTCGACCATGACCTGTACCGACCATAGGGACTCATCGGCCGCCTGCAGGTACTCGAAGGCTTGACAAAAGCTTGTCCGCGTGAAACATGGAGACATTGTGGTTTCGCCAATGACAGAGCACTGCACGATGTTCATGGCAGCGCGTGTATCGAAAAAGGTCTCCTTCACCAGTCGCATATGCCTGTGGTAAGTGTCCGTACAGAACAAGCACTCCTGTGGCAGCAGTGGAACACTGTTTCATCGAACAATGCCGTCGACTGTATCACATATATAGGGAATACTCGCACTTTCTTACTGCTTCTTTTTGACATCCACCACATTCCCTCAACATTGCTTCTGCGAAGTACAAGAAACGGATCCTCCACGCTCTCTCAACATTCGAACAAAATCTTTTCTGATCCACCACACACTCTCTCATTCCAACAGATCACGAACAGATCAACTACAGTCCTTCCAACCAACACTCTGCTGGCCAGAGATCACGGAACATTACCCACAAGACAACTACAAACAAGATGACGCTCAACACTCTCTTCACCACAGCGCTGGCGCTCACGGTCACCCTCTCCAGCATCGCCCAAGCCCACCTCATCATATCCTCGCCAGTACCTTATGGCAAAGACTCCCTCGACAACAGTCCTCTGGTCGATGCCAAACCCGGAACCAGCGGCTCCAACTTCCCCTGCAAGCTCCGCACAGGAGGCTACGACATCACCACCGAGAACCACATCACTGCAGGCGAGGACCAGACGCTCTCTTTCATCGGCTCTGCTTCCCACGGCGGCGGAACCTGCCAACTAGCCCTCTCGTCGTCCCGCACTCCTGACCACACATCTGAGTGGAAAGCGTTCCAGATCTATGAGGGAGGCTGCCCGGTCAATGGCGACGGCAACGATGGTACTAGTAACTTCACGTATTCCGTTCCTACCGGCATCAAGAATGGCGAGTATTCGCTTGCTTGGACTTGGTACAATCGTGTCGGCAATCGCGAGCTCTACATGAACTGTGCACCTGTCACGGTCACAGGCGGGAGCGAAAGCTCAGACTTCTACGACTCTCTGCCGAACATGTATGTTATCAACCAGCCGACTTCCGAGTGTTCGAGCGTGGAGAGCAGCAACCAGCTCATCCCCAACCCTGGCAATGCGGCGATCGAGAAAGACACCACCTATTCGGCCGCGGCGGCCAGCGGTCCATCCTGCGCAGCTTCCGCAGCTGCCATGACTCAAGGTGTCTCTGGTGGTAGCGGTGGTCAGGCCTCAAGCGCTCCGGCGGCGTCCGCGACGGCTCCAGCTTCATCTGCGGCGGGTGGCTACAGTGGCTCGTCGCCCAGTGCTGTGACTTCTGCGCCGGCCAGCTCTTCTCCCAATGGTGGCCAGATCGGCAACTCGGCATATGGCAGTGCAAGCTTCCTCACCATATCCACTGCGGCTGTCTCGTCACCAGCTGAATCGTCGGCCTACCCGACTATGGCTCCATCAAGTGCTGGCATCGCTGCGCCAACGGGCTATCCAGCTGCCGCAACTGGTTCCTCATCCGACGGTTCGTCGACAGGCTCATCGACAAGCTCTAGCAGCAGCGATGCCATTACCTGCTCTCCAGATGGCAAGAAGTTCGGGCAAGAGGTTGGGGGATCGACTGTGTGGCGCGCGGTGTCGGCTGGAACTACATGCTCGAACGGCGCGATTGTGAAGAGGCGCTCGCTTGCAAGGCACCCACATGCCAGGCGTGCTGGTCACGTCTGAGGATTGATTATGTATGTATGACGACTTGATGTGTACATTTACGAGAACAGAGGACATATGGGTGGCGTTTTGAAAGCATTTGCATGGACATGGCATTGACGCAAGGATTAGCATAGCGGTGGTGTTGTTTGGGGTATGAATACAACGAGGTGCCTCAAAGCAATTCTCATGATCAAAGCAACGATTTCGCTTCGAATTTCCCGCTTCCCTCGCAGTCAGCCCGTCCACACCTTCAAGCACCACGATTTCAGGTTGCTCCTGCTGCGGCAGTTTGCGCAGCTCTCACAAGTCCTTGGCGGGGATATAGTGCGTGAGTTTAACCACACAAACAAGCCCCCGTAGCGGTATGCACCTATTACCCCAACAAAGTTATCGGCCTTTCGTGCTAAAGATCCATTACGAGCGGCTTGTGGATATAGCCGTCGTTCTCATTCACGATCGCCATGTCCCTGTACACGTCTTTCACCTGAAGGGAAACCAAAGGGGCTGTTTGCTCCAGTGTCGCACGCGCCGCACTAAATCTCGGTGTCCACTCGTGCAAGTTTGCAGTACACACAACCTGCTTCAAGGTGTCTCGGTGTCTTTGGCAGAACTCAACCAGAATCCCTGCGTCGGGCAGAGCACCCCCGAACCAGATGTGTCGAATGCTGGGCAACTGCGCCATAGCCGTGAAGGCGTCAAACTGATCGTGGCGAGTATCTGCAGGATCTGCAACACATCGTAACGAGAGATGCTCAACGAGTTGTGCTCCAGCCATAAAATCCAGTATGCGCTGAGCAACGTCGTGATCGGTCGGCTCGTATCTGGTATACTGATCGATCGCAATGTCAACCGTACGCAGGCCGTCCCAGACGCTTTCGTCCCGACCACCAATCATGAAGGCATGCAGAGGAAACCCCATGCCACTGGAGTGGCCGCCGCAGCCAAACCCCGCGAGCGGGCATCCGCCCTGATCGATCGCCATAAGGAATTCGATCCCTCGAGGATCGTCAACAGGCACGTTGATCATGCAGTCAGAAACTCCCAGCATGCGTTCGATATGCATTCTGCCGCATGCTGCGTTGCGCGTGATACCCGAATTCTCGCGGCATTCCTGCCAATCGACGAACATGTCGCAAGACGTGCTCTTGAAGTTCCGTAAAGCTTTAATCAAAGGTGTGGTCCATTGGCACTCTGAATAATAGTCGTCCTGCTCGTCGCTGATCTGCTGCTGCAGGCATCTTTGATGGCGTATCAGACGGATCAAAGCTCCCAACTGGGGGCTGCCCCGAGCCTCTGCGCGTTGGACACGGAAGAGAACCTGATCACTGCGTGCTGGTTTTGGGTCACGTACTCGCAAAGCCATGAGATTGACCTTCTTCATCGCCTTGCCAAAGATCGGGTGCCTGGAAATGGCTACAAGGGCTTGCATGCTGCCTGAACTTGGCAACATGAATGTTTTCTCTCTGAAGTGAGCCTTGACGAACGGGCGCTTGACTGCGCTGTGTACCTCTTTGCAGGTCAGTCTGAGTGCTGGAAGATCCTCTGGAGGTGTGCATGTCGCTATCAACTCGACGAGCTCGGCCGGCAGGCTAAGTAGGTCCCCCATTGTGGAGCTTTGCGAGGTCGTCGCTGTTGCTCTGTCACTGTCAAGTCAATGGAGTTATGCGCGTGGTGAGCGGACGCGTTTATATGCGTTCTGAGCGTCTTGAAGGTTTATCTGCTGGAGTACACTCAACAGTAAGGCTGGTCTAAAATACTACTCGAGTTCGCGGCTATCGAAGCGTTGAGTTGCCACGCGTGAACTCGAACCGAAGTAGTGTTCGACTGCGATTCGAGTTTGTACGTGTCAAGAGGAGGAGGGCTCGCAAAAGTGAGGTTGAAAGGATGCAAGAGGTTAGCGCAGGACGCTTGGACATATAAGTGGGGAAATATGGCAAGAAGGCGGTTAGACATGAATCAACATTTACTGGCATGTTCGCAGTGTGTCAAACAGACGATTCTATCCGATGCTGGGGTCAGTACTAACTGAGGTTAATGTCGAGCAACTCTCTAGACTACACGAATTCATAGCACATCATCACATGGCTACGACCGCATGTCCTGCGTCACGGCCGTCTTCGAGTTACCAAGAACTCGCAGCGACCCTTGTATGACCAGAGGAAACTCTCGCATATATGCTACAGCGTTGGAAAGTCCCACGTCGCCAAGAAATTACCAATCGTAAGTATCGTTGATCATAATGTGGTACACGGTCCACAATGAAGCTTTAAATCATGCTATCGCGGAGGAACATACTGCATGCTTCATTCAGTCGCTCTAGCATTGACGATAAGCGCCTGTTTGGAAATTAAAGCAGTAAGTATTATTCGGTTGCTCCGCTCTCGTGAGATCGTCAGTCTCGGCTAAAGAAGAACTCGATACCAGGATGCACGCGCTTCATCTCATGCCGAACTGGCACCAGTATGTCGTCCCAGACCCCAGGGTGCAAGCGATATCCTATCACACGCTTCAGTGTCTGCTCGTGGCGTTTAGTGAAGGCCAAGATGTTAGCCAGCTTGGGAAAGGAAGCATATAGACTGAGATGCTGGAGCCGAGGCAGTGTTGCGATAGCAATGAAGTGATCGAACACGGGTTGGCCTCGGTCGGGGCATCTGAGCGTCAGGTTCTCAATCGACTGCGCACCGCCAAGGAAATCAAGCAAGCGTTTTGAAGTTGCTTCTCCGTCTTCAAGCCACAGGTGCCGGTTGACACGTATGTCAAGTATCCGCAACCCTGCGAAGACTGTGGGCGCTGCTCCGAATGCCGACAAGTCTTCCAGAGTCCTGACGGGTATATCGATGCCCAATCGCAGAGCAGTGATCTCAAGTCCGGCGATTGGACACGACCCTTTTATGATCGCTCGCAGGAATTCTGTACCCATAAGATGCTCCTCATCGCCGCGCTTAACAGACGCCATACAATGGTCGATTCCATATAGGCGGTAGATGCTCTCTAGACCACAGGCTTCAACTCCATAGTTTGATCGTGTTTTAGGAAGCGTAATGTGCATCTTGCCAGGAGATATTTTGAAATTTCGAAGCGCTTCTGTGAGAACCGGACTCCATTTGTACTCTCTATCATACTTCCTCTGTTCTATTGGCAATTCAGTGCAACGACGGCGCCTTTCGCGCATCTTAGCTCTGAATTCTTCGCGGCCAGGGCCTTCCGGCTTGCGTGGTTCCGAGTATTGGAGAGCAAATGAATCAGGCTCGTCGATGCGTGCTTGGAGCTGACGAAGGTGATTTTCCTCATCTCTTTGCGAAAGATGACATGTTCGGAGATGTACTTTAGGGCGCTCATGCTTTCCGGGTCGGGTAGCATGAATGTCTTCTCTACAAAATAAACCCGGGCGAAGGGACGCTGGATCCCATCTCTGATGTCACGGCATGTTTGCCGTAGTGCTAGCAAGTCCTTCCGGCGGGCAGTATGGCCAATGTATTCGATGAGTTCGACCGGCAGGCGGAGGATGTGTGCCGTTGAGTTGGAGGCTTGGGGAATTTGCTGTTTGGTAGACGTCTTACTCTTCTTGTGTGCCATGCTGTGCGTCTAGGTAGTGAGTGTGTGTACAATGCTGCACGAGGAATCCACGAGACACAGCCAATGTCACCGATCGCAAAGCGTGACCTCGAACCGAACTGGTCATTCAGACGCGTCGGCGCGTGCTACGAGATTTGCAAAAATTCGCTTTACCGGAGTATAATGCGTCCCGATGATCTCAACAATGCCTTCCAAGAACAAGGCCAGCTAGAATGTTGCAACGACGGAACGTGTTAGAGTGCGCTGCAGGGAGAAGGGGAGAGGAAAGGTGAGGTGTGGAGACGAAAGAGGCTAGCGCGGCAAGTCGGCTGTGGCCGACCGTCTTGGTGGGGCAACATGTCAATCTCGAAGTGCTCTGTTGATGAACAACGACACACTACACTTTGGATCATGTTCAAGAAAGAATTCACCCCGGGCTCCCGCTCCAAGGTCAAGTCTTCCGCCCAACGAGCCATCCGCGCCAAAGTCCTCGAAACCTACCCACTCCTTGAACCACACCTCGATGAGATTCTGCCCAAGAAAGAACAGCTCGATCTGCTCAAAATCCCGGACCGCGTCTCGTTGTACTGCCTAGGAGGCGAACCGCTCTTCTACCAGCACATGGACGATCCGGTGATCCCACACCTGAAAGTCGTGCACAAGTACCCATGGGCGTTCCCGCGGATACGGATCGATCGAGGAGCGATCCGGTTTGTGCTGAGTGGAGCTACGTTGATGGTGCCGGGTCTGACGTCGCCTGGTGGACGGCTACCAGGCGGTGAGGACGAGAAGTATGACAATGATGGCGACGAGTTGGAGGCTGGTGAGGTGGTAGTGGTGGAGGCTGAGGGTAAGGAGACGGCGTGTATGGTTGGTGTGTTGAAGATGGGGACGGCGGAGATGAAGGAGAAGAAGAAGGGACCTGGAATTGAGAATGGGCATTACGTGGGTGATGGGTTGTGGAGGCTGGATTTGAGTTGATGATACCCTTGAAGCAGCGATGAGTTGGTTTGATGAGCTGACGACAATCACGGCCTGCGTACTGGCCCTGAATAGACGATGGGCCTGACTGACGCTCTGCGTGCCGAGCACTTGACAAAATGGTTGAGTGGAGTAAACGATTATACATCCCTGAGCGGAGATCCAGCTCACTTGCGCCGCATCACGTCCAGCGACTACTCAGGGCACCAGGCCCTTCCTTCCTGTCGAGCTCTTCGAGCTGCGCTATGCAAGTCGATGCCATATTCCTTGCATTTGGATCGCGTTGTTGGCACTCGCTTTCCTGGATACAACAATGCATTTCTTCTCTTTCGTTCATCCTCCACCTTGCAGTGGTCAACAGTGCAAGCTCCCTGCGTTGACTGCAGCGTTTCAGAGGTCTTGAATGAACTGTCGCTCACGGGGTAGTCACCGATCTTCTCCCCATCTGCTATACCTTTCTTCCAGTCCTCCCACGTTGTCTTACAGTTTTCCGCTATGGGACCCTCGATGGCGTCCCACAGCTTAGTACGACGTCGATCTTCGGCCTCGAGTGGATCTGACCTTGGTTCTGGTCTTGGAGCACTGTTGAACCACCAGATGGACCCCATCAAGAGCAGTCCAACCCAAAAGCCGGCCCCAAAGTCTCCCTGCTTTTCCGGGTCTTCCTTCTCTATCGGGACTTCGTTCGCTAATTCATGTCCCGGAACGTTGCTATATCGCCGTATCAGACTGGCCGTGTCTTTCGATCGTGGCTGCGACCAGATTGCTTTCACAAGAGCGGCCGATGGATTTGTCGTTGTATGAGCGACACTCAAGCCTCGACTCAAGAGTTCGCGCGGCAGCCGACTTTGGTTCCAGACCCTGTTGTGATGAACGCCGATCGAGCTAGGACCGAGAGTCTTCAGATCATCAATGCTCCGTTCACTCCATCTGGCGAGAGACTTTGAAATGCGTAGGTTCGACATTTTGCCGTGCTTGCGTAGGGGTAGGTTGAAGAACTCGAGGATTTGCGGTAAAGAGAATGTGCGGCTCGCAAGGGCGAAGGTTGTACAACAACAGCCGCTCATGCATATCCGACACAATTGTAGGACAGCCGTCTGGGGCGGAGTTCTGAGTAGAGAGTAATTACAGAAACTGAGTAGCGACGACATAGCAACCCAACGCACGCTGCTGGACTTCCCTAACGCTAATCGCGGCGCCCCTTGAAGCTGACCCAGCCCGCTGTAGCCGCTCCCTTCGCCGCCCTCCAGAGACCAGATAACATTGACTTTTCGTCGGACAGGAAGCATCGGTGTTCAGTGCACTCACTGTGCCTCATCTTTAATCTATCGGCATCTTTCTCTTCCGCAAGCGACACTGGGTGCGTCCCATATAACCAGGTGTAAGAGTGCCAATCAAGGTGCACCTGCGCGCAATTCTGCCGAAGCCCGGCCCTGCGGGCGAAGGCCTTCGTGTCTAGCTTCCTGCCCCAACCACCATCCCAAAGAGCAGGGTACAACGACACAAAAAAAGCCATGTCTGCCACACTCAATGTTGTTTTCGGCCACCACCGAGGGACTACCGCGGTACGGGGAGAGGACTGTCTGGCCTCGTGATGCGTGCCAGGTGATTTTGTACGGAAGCATCGAACGCCATTTCTATCTCGTGTGCGGCCCAAGATATCGCAGCCGTCAAGTAAGCCCGACTTGCCACCGCCAATCAATCGCCATAATCTGGTATTTTGCCCTATTTGGCGAGCGATAGGGTGCCTTGGGGTTCGAGTAATTGCTTCGAGACCCCGGCGGGAATGCCATGCGAGTGGCTTCAGGATGCGCGAAGTTAGCATGTTGGTGTGGATGTTCGGGATGGAGCTCATGTCAGAAATGAGATCGGGGTGTGGACGTGATGCAAGGGATGCCAACAAAGGTATGTGTGCGTAGATACCACGACTCAGCTCGTGGTTCACCAACCGCAGTGAGTTGGATTGGCATGAAGGCTGGGCTGAGCTGAGCTGACAAGCTTGCTACCCACACTCGCCACACACAGCGTCACATAATAAGCATTTCCTGTCTCGCCTGTAGTCCCAGATCAGCTCCTGGCCAATGCCTACCACAAGATCCCCCGACACAACCTCGCACCACATTGGCATGGCCTCTTGTCTTTGTTCTCTGGGTCTATCAATGCCTCCTCCTTCGTCTTCCAGAATTCCTCTTCCTCCACTACATCCTCGTCCTGATAGTCAAACGTTAATTCCGTGCCCGCCGGGATGTTGTCGATTGCGAAGAAAGCAAGATCGTACACCTTAAGATCGTGCTTGTTGTAGCTAACCGTGTACTGTCGACAGTTGGGCTCGCAGCTGTGATTAATGAAGCGAGTCGGACCGCCCTTGTACTGGCCGTCCACAACGTAGCAGGTGTCCGCGTTAAGATCTGGACTGTCGCCAATGAACTTGTCTAGAGCGTAGAGGTAGGACTGCTTCGCTTCGCCCATCTGTACAACGCGCCGATCGGACTCCTCGCCCGTGATGACTTCGCCAACGTAAGTGTCGATGAATTCGCCGCAAACTAGCTCCTCGTCGCAGTAGACGCCCCATCCGCGGTCGGCAGTCTTGAAGATAACGAGGGGTACCTAGGCCTTATTAGCATACCCTTCGTACAAGACAGGTATCGCATTACTCACACGACGGCCCTTCTGCACAACCCTCGACTTGCAGATAGGTCCGCAATTGCAGTTGAGATTGCACTCGTAGATCGGATACCGCGAATCTAGGTAGAACTTCTGCAGAGTGCTGGGTATCTTGGGACTCGAAGACTTCTGATACGGGAAGCGTTTGGGCAAGCCTTCACTATTCACAAGATAGCCATCGTCTTCTCTCTCTTTAAGGAATTGCTTGTACCGTTCAGTGTCGTTCAGCTGTATTCGGTTCTCGTCCACTGCAGCAAACTCCAGGCAGGTGCAAAGGCGAGGGTATTCGCAGCCGATGTTTTGACCTATTACATGGAGTTGTTAGCACATGTCCTAGCGGTCGCATTGAAGGCAAGGTATACCCATGTTGGCCTTGCACGGCTCATCGCAACCCTCGTGTGCGTCTACGTCAGGCCGGTAGATGCCTTCGCCGAACACAAACTCTGAGATCCAGGTAAAATCCAGCGACGGAGCGGTCTTGTCGACTTTGTTCTCCCATCGGGTGAGCTTAACCTTCTGTAGGTTGCGGTTAAAAGCGAGGCGTATCGCGTCCTCTGCTTCTGTGACCGGAACGCGAGCTGCGGCAGCGATCATGGACTGGTCGGGTAGCTTGCGACCGTCAATTCTGTGCACAGCCGGATGAGAAGACTACGATTGGAGTCAGTACACGAACGAGTAGCAGGGTAATGTCATTGCATAGCCGTTGCCTATACCTTCTTCGTCATGAACCACCCTTCCTTCTTCTGGAGCAAGCCATTGTAGACGCAAGGTACTTGTGCTTGATCTTCTGTCTTGATCGCCACAGTCTTTGCTGACGCCTTCGGAATTGCCTGCGTTGCGGCCTCGCTCACCGAAGATGAAGAGCTAATGCTGATGACACTTTGTTCCCGACTCAAGTACCCAGAATCGCGTGGCGTCGTGACATCAGAACCCGCTTCATCGAGTGAAGGTGTGTTCGCATCGCGAGCAAACTGGCTCAACTTGCGTTTGCGCGAGATGGCGTTGGCGGAAGTGCTGCTGCTCCTGCTACTACTTGTGGGTAGCGCCACGAACCCCGGGCCACTCCTCTTCACCTCGCCAGGCGCCTTAGACTTCGCCCTGGTCTCGATGTACGCTTGCACATAGTGTAGACACGAGCTCAACTCCCCGACGCAGTGCCACGAATAGATCGCGTCCCTAGAATTAGCAGCCTGCCCCGCAACCCGCCAGGCTATAAGATACTCCTCGCGCTGTTGCTATAAGTTAGTCTAGTGTTCCCAACATGTGTGTATATCTATTTACCCCGTTGTGCAGTCGGTGGCAGATAACCTTAGAGACATCCTTCGCCCGAACGCGATAGGTGGTCCGTGCACGTTGATGTAAGGTTAACGAAGCAGCCGGCGTCGACACAGACGCGATAGGCGGCGGCATTTGTACGAGTCGTCTTCGCCGGTATCGGTCTAGAGGGTACGAGGTATTTTCGGCAGTTTTAGAGCGTGTTGTCGTAGTGTTGTAGCGGATCTTAGAGGTTGTCTTTAGAGCGTTTGTTAAGTCGCAAGAACCGCGGAGGTGCAACTTCACTAGCGCTAATTTCTGCTTACTAAGCAGAATTCACCTATCCCTAAGAGTTAGAGAAGAGTATAGTAACAACAAGGAACTAAAGTACTTCTTACAGTAGGAGAACAAACTTATAATAAAAGCTTCAGGTTATATACTATAGTTTTGATCTATCTAACACCTATAACACTTGTTATAGCTATTGCTTATACTAGGCTTATATCTTATCGTCAGCCCTATATCAATCCCCGCCTATTCTCAAAATTTCTAGCAGATCAACATCGCAACGGCATCAACACCCACAACCACACATCCTCCCTCACCATGGCGCAACAAACGAATCCATTCATAAAGCAGCTGGCCTCCTCGGACCGCAAACTACGCACCTCCGCCCTCGCCTCCCTACGAAGCTACCTCCAATCCCACTCCGCACCTTCGTCGACCCCATTGAGCTCTTTGGACCTCCTCAAACTCTGGAAAGCCCTGTTTTACTGCCTGTACATGCAAGACAAACCTCTGCATCAACAAAATCTCGCAAATGACCTGGCAGACCTCACGGATGTGTTGTCGAGTAACGATGAAGTGGTGATAGCATGGTTGGAAGCTTTTTGGCAGACTATTGCGAGGGAGTGGTCGGGGATCGACGGGTTGAGGATGGACAAGTACTTGTATCTCATCCGTTGCTACATCCGGAAGGGACTCGAAGTCTGCGAGTCGAAGGGTTGGAGTAATGAGGAGTTTCTGGGACGGTACTTTGAGGTGTTAAAGGAAGTGCCTTTGAGTGCGAGGGATACTAAAATCCCGGATGGACTGCGATATCACGTCCTGGATATTTATGTCGATGAATTGGAAAACGTTGATGGGAAGCACGAGGCACCTATCGAGACGATATTGGAGCCTGTCAGATCGCTTGCGAAGAACACTGTAGGCAAGGCGGTGCGGAGAAGGGCTGGCGAATGCCTGGGAGATGAGCGGTTGAGGGAGTGGGGTGTGGAGATTGTGGATGCGAAGAAGAAGAAGACGGACGACGTTGATGAGGCGGAAGAGGAAGAAGAAGACGCCGAGTTCGGTGGGTTTGATGATTGAATGCGGTGTGATAGAACTGCACTGCTCGATCTTAGCGTAGGCGTTTGGGAGTTGGTTTCATTGATACCCATTCAAAGGTGTTGCTTGAATGTAGCATAGCTAATCTATCCCAAGACTATCAAGCACACACGGTATCAAGATCACCTGAAGCAAGTCGTAATGACGCCAGCCTGAATCTCAACGCTTCAAACCCCTCACCACAACCGGTGGGCCCATCTAGCACTTCAGCGAGTACTTCGCGCTCCGGTCAGCCTTCATGGCTCCCCAATGTGTCTCGTCCGCCGCAGCACCATTGTCACCAACGCTTGTCGGCTTCCACGGCTCATCGAAAGCCTCAAAGTAAAACACATTGACGCCCCAATCCAGCATTCCACAAACAGCCTGGCTGTAGAACTCACTCGCAAGGTCTGTACTAGCAGTCGCAGCGCCGTAGTTGGTACCGCCATCCGTCGGCCAGCCGGTCTCGCCGTTCCAGAACTCAATCTTGTCCAACGACCCAGTCAACTCCTGCACATGACCAAGCGCTTGCTGCAGATCATCAAAGTAGGTGTAAGTAGCGCCAGCGCCAACTTCCTTGCCCTGCCAGTAACTGAATGCATTTGCCAACAGGATATCCACAGATCCACTCTTGATTAGTGCATCCGCAGTCCCATCCGCGTACTTGTTCCATGAATCCGCTGTGCCGATCTTCACACTGCTCGGCAGTATAGACTTGACATCCTCGATCTTCTCCAGCAGCTCCTCGCCTGTGAAATTCCCGCGGTAAAGTGTCTCGCTTCCGACCGTCACAGCATAAACCTGCTCCGGGAACTGATTGGCATACTCCTGAATCGCGCTCTTGTCCGCCTGGAAGGACTCATCGACATCTGGCCAGATGCCAAGGATGACCTGGAAGCCCTTGGACTTCGCGGCAGGGAGGATCTGTTGCGCGCAGTTGCAATCCGAAGCTGCGTAGCCGCGGACTAGCTTGGAGCCCGAGGCAGCTGAAATGGCATCGAAGTCCTTTTCGTAGTCGGCGGTGTATTTGCAGGTTCCATCGCTGAGTTTGGTGCCCAGGGCGAAGCCGAGGTTTCCCTTTTGTGCGAGGGTCGTGGAGGCAGCCGCGAGGGTCGCGAGAAGCGTTGTTGTGGTACGCATATTGGGGATAGTTTATTTAGATTGCACTGTGTTTGGGAGATTGAAGGTGTGGTCGACGTTTCACCGTCGTAAGGAATGGATGCGCTTCTGATCGAGCGCGTAGGATGGTGAATGAAGGAGTGTGGTGGTGGATGCAGTGAAGCTGACGTTGGAAGTGACCCTGACTGTCAAAGCTGAGGATGAGGAACGCGAGCCAAGCACTTTCAGGGGAAATCACGCTAGCAAGCGCTATTCGCGAACACACGTAATGTCAGAAGTGAATATGAATGTCGCGAGCATGAGCAGTATCTACGTCTGAGCCAGAGCAAGCTTCGCTCTGCTCCTACAACGACCTATACCTCGCCCCCTCAGACGCTACCTCGATACCCTCCTCCTCAGCCGCCTTCAAGACGTACATCCTCACCTTATTATCCGGCGCCAAATCAATCGCCAACGCTCCACTAGCATCCTTCTTGTCCGTTTCCGCTCCAGCCTTTAGCAGCACCACCGCCGTATCGCCATGCCCCTCCGCAACCGCATGATGCAGCGCCGTAGCCCCATCCATATCCGTAGCATTCACCGGACTTCGATTCTCAAGCAACAACTTCACGATCGGCACAGATCCCACCGCAGCCGCGCGATGGAGGGGCAGTTGTCCGCGTTTGTCCTTCACCCTCGTACTCGCCTTATGCGCGATCAGCTTCCGTGCTGTGTCGAGGTTGGTTTTGGAGGCCGTAAAGTGTAGTGCAGTTTGTCCGCCATTGGTCTTCATGTCCATATCAGCACCTTTTGCGAGTAGCATGTCCACGAGTGCATCCGCTTCTTTTAGGCTTGCAGCCATCATCAATGCCGTCCATCCTGCTCCATCTTGCGCATCCACATCAAAGCCTTTCTGTTCTGCGAGGATCTCGACTATGGGTAGGCGGTTGTTTGAGGCGGCCCAGTGAATGGGCAGTCGGTCGTCGTCATCACGGCGGTAGGCGAGGCGCGGGTCTGCGTTGAGCAGGGATTCGACAAGGCCGGCTGTCGCATGTGTTAGTTGGGAAGTAGGCTGTACTGCGCCATCACGTACTCTGTCCCTCGCGTGCAGCGGCGTGGATAGCGAACTTTGATTGCGTGTCGGTGTCCATCTTTGCGATGTTTGTGGAGAGCTGGTGTTTGACAGGCGCGAAGATGACGTAGCCTCTGAATATCACGTGCGAGCAGCAGCGGCGCGGTGAAGCTGACGAGTGCGTGGAGGCCTTGCAATTCACTCGTTCGACTTCGGCTCCGCCACCAACACACTCAGACTCCCCTTCTCATCTATCTTCACCCGTGGCCCACCAGAGTGCACTCGCAAAGCCTTATTGTAGTACGAATCCACGACTTGAAGAACAGGCGAGATCCAGCGATCCGACTCCTCTCTGTCGTCTAGGCCATGAACGAGAAGTCTGTACTGGACGCATACCCTGCTGATCGGCGCCACGCTCAATGTCCGGAACTTAGGACCACTGAAAGCGAAATCCTCGTTTGCCTCCATCGTCAGCGCGAAGGTAAGGAAATGGCCGGAGGGGTTCTCGATGTGGTACTGTAGTGTTAGGTCGTGATTTGAAGAATCGTCTTGCAATGTAGTGCACAAGACTCGCGGCTCAGAGGATGGCAGGTTCAGTCTTGGGACATCAAGGCTGGCAGTCACGATCTCGGAGCCAGTGTCTCGCGACCAGTCTACGTGAAGCGTGAACTCCATGTTCGTTGGTCGTCGATCATCAAAGGAGAGCTTGCTCGTCACGAACTCCGATTCGATGTGCGTGTCCTGTTCTGGTTCGAGCAGACGTTCCTCGAACATAGGAGGATGCTGTATTGTACATTCAGCTCCGGGAAGCTCACCAGCTTTTGCGAGCCTGAAACCGTGAATAAGCAGAGTATCTACTGCAGCTGAGCGCAGTAGACCACCCAGTCGCCACTTCTGTGGTATGCCTTCTGATTGAGGAGGATCTTTCAACAAGGGTGGTGCAAAGTAGCTCGGCCAAGCATCGAAATGCAAAAGCGGTCCGAAGTTGAACTTGGCCTCAAAAGGCGCGATGACGCTGATCTCAATGGTCGTGGTCTTAGACAAGGGTGTACTTGTATCAGACAGCAAGAAGTAGCCGACTCCTAGTGTGAGCACGCACATAGTTGGCTCGTGCGGCGCGATCAGCTGGAGGCTGACCTTATGCGTCGCAGACGGAACGAGCTTGCCCACAGCAAGCTCACGCCTCTCGTCGGTTTGTCCTTGCCAGCGAAGCGCCACAGGATACTCTCCAGGATGCTCAGCAGAGGCCACAGCAGTGATATCGACTGGCTCCGTCTCGTCGTTGACAAGTTCGATGTCCAATGAGATGGTCTCGCCGAGGTAGTATTGCTTGCGCAAACCATGAACTGCCATTCGCATCTTCGGCGGCTTCGGATGCACCATCACTACAGTAGTCTCGGCGCGAGGGAGAGGTCTTTCACCGAGGAAGCCATCATCCACTACATACCAGGAACCCCCACGCACTAGACTCGTGTCTGAGTAGACATGCTCGATGGAAAAGCGCTCGTCGCTTAGTTCCAGGCTCAATCGCTGCAAGCGTAGAAACCCGGCTTCGCGAAAGCCCAGCTTGAAGCTATAGACACGTAAAGCATTAGACGAGATTTGTAGGTCCGCCTCAAGCATCAACGACCCATCAGCAGTTTCTTGTACATCTGTGAGGTCAGAGATGGCGCTTCTATCCACAACGGCTCGTTCTGGGGTATGCGTAATGGTGATGGTTTTGCCATTGCTGAGGGTCATCGTGATCTGGCTGAGTCTCAGTGTCGGCGCGGCCTGCGAGGACAGCGTAAGTTGGCATTCAACGCGATCTCCGACATGAGTCTCGTGGTCTCCAAATGCGAATCGTACAGCAAGCGGACTCAGTCTCTGCCTATCCTCAAACCGCACGCCCACATTGGATGTTTCGGGCCACGACTGCTGTAGATATTCCAGAAGGCCGCCGGGTCCAACAGGTGATGCTGATCCAGTGCCAAGCAACTCCCAGGCAGCTGCGATATGAACATCGACGTTCTCGCAACGTCCGGCGCAGTCATGCAGCAACGACAGGGTGGGAATCAACAGGTCGTCCCAATCGTCGCCACGCCACGACGATTCATCCCAGACAGGTAGCAGACGTTCCAAGGCCCACTCAAATTCTCCAGCAGCCGCCAGTTGTTGCGCAAGTTCGAAGTTCAGAACAGTTGTTGCGCGACCTTGGCTGCGCAGTCCGAACTCTCGGATGGCCTCATCAGTCAGTCGGGTAGAATGGGCGATATGATCGTATGCGCTCTGTGCATGCGGATATTCCTCGTGAGGTTGCGCTACAAGATATGTATCATAGCTCTTCGCGCGATGAGCCATCGCAGAAGCTGGCGACTGCCCGGGAGGGGTCTGATCTTCTTCTGGAATGGCTAATGCTTTCAGCCAGCGTGCTCTCGCTGAGCCTACTGCCAGCCTCAACCAATATCCAGGATGGTGAAGTAGGTGAAATGGTGGCAGGCGATCAGTAGCTATAGCCGTCTTCTCGGCAAGTGCGAATGGCGCCGAAATTACTAATTCCACAGAGTCATCGGCTGCTTGGCTGACAGGGGCTCGGAGCCCTGGTACCGCTGCTCTTTGGATCAGTTGAGCCATGATCTCCGCCCATCGACTCTCCCAAGCGTCCCAGCTGTACGTCTGAGTCCCTTTGCCACGGCGATCTATCAAATCTTTCATGCGTGCCTTGTAATTCGTCCAGGAAACGGCAGCGCTTGTCGTAAGTCCAGACCACAGCTCACAGCGCAGGACACGAAGTGCCATCACATCACAAAGCAGTCTCGCTTCGTCCCACCTGGGTGACCAGCTGGGTGTGGTCTCTAGAACGCCTTCAGAGTTGAACAGTTCTTCGATTGCAGCAGAGTAATGTCGCTCAGCCACATCCATCTCCTGCCGGAACTCAGCAAATACGCCTTGTTTGACCTCGTAGCGTACATTCCAGCCAGGACTTGAGAGGGCGTGTGCTCCGCCGTCTACTGGGGATGTCAAAGAGCCCGTAGCTCCAACCCGTATCTTCTTCCGTCGAGCCTTTTTGGTGAGTTCGCGGTAATGCTCGACTGCCAGAGGCTGCAGCGCAGTAAGCATACTCTGCACAAACGTGGCAATCTCTGCCTGAGATGTCATCGGCGGCATGAAGAACAGTCCCGTCTTGGTGTCTAATGTAGTAGCTCTACGGATCGCAATCAGACGGTCTTCGAGTTCTGGCGCACGCAAAATGCTCTGCTCGCTCATGAGCACAGCTGCGAATCGAGTCTTGAAGCCTGAGCGACCTAACGCCGTCCGGATAGCATTGATATCAATCTGGATTTGCTCGTTCTGCGCACTTCCTTCGTCTGCGGAGATCTCAAAGAATGCTATCAGTAGAGCAGGCACATGACGCTGATGCTTGGCGAACCATAGCTTCGTAAAGACGCCGTCTGGATAGATCGGCGAGCCTGGGGACTGTGGTGAGAGCGGCGAGTGCAACTCGGTACTACGGTGTGGACTGCTTGACAAGCCTTCCACATTCGGCGACTGTGGTAGTGGCGCGGCCTTTCTGGGAGGCAGCGTAAATGTCTAGCATTGTCAGTGAAAGCCTAAGACCTCAGCCCGTTCAGCGCTGCTGCGTACCTACCCTCCCAATCGTCCGCATCCGCCATCTCAACGTGCTCGAGGGGCCAGGTAATGCCTGCGAGTTCCATGGTTGCTTGCTGCCATCCAGAGCAACGAACTGGTCCAGCAATTGACTGGCTCTGTCCCCACTACACTCTGCTGATGAGTTGGAGACACGGGTGCCGTTCTCTTGACCCGAAGGTGCGGATACGCCATCATTCTGTCGCTCCCCAAGGCCGGAGAGGAAGACAAGGGGCAAGTTGTGCTGTGCATACTCTTCCGGATATGCTTGCATCGTGGCAGACTTCGAGACCAATAGTGGAATGACTTCTCGAGAGCATAACGCTACCCATATATCCTGAGCTCAGCTAGCAACATGATGGTTGGTGTTGTCGTGTTGGTCTGGACGTTGCTCGCAAGACGAATGCAGGAAGTGTGGCTTGAAAGTGGCGGTGCACAGTCGCGCTTTCCTTCGAACGCCAGACTTGACAACACCACAACAACATCAACGCAATGCCTGCAGCGGACGATTCGAAACGCAAGGCAGCGAGAGAGACGATTGTAGGCTTGACCCAAGCCACCTCTCTGAACAATCCTGCTAACTTGCTATAATAGGACATTCTCCACGAGATCTCGACACTGCTTGTAGGGGATCGCAGGCTTAACCCGTGCACCGCAAATCTAATGCTCATCCAGAACACAAACCTTGACAGACAGTCACTATCATACTGCGTCTCGTTGATTGAGAATGGCGTGAATCCGGAGGCATTGGCGGTAGGCTGACTGTCCCGGCATAAGACGATTTGTTGCTGATGACAACGACAGACCGTGATCAAGGAGCTGCGGGTGCAGAACACACGCCACGAAGCAGAACGAGGTGCAGCCGCAACTGAATCTTGAATGGTCACGATAATGAGCCGTTGGAAGGCGCAAAGAGTTACGTGCGATGACTAGACGTTCAATGATACCCTGGCAAACAAGGCCTCCTCTTCATCAATCGCGACAGCCAAGACATACTCCTCGATCTCAATCAGGGCCCTCTTCTTCAGCCCCGAGATCCACCTCTGCAACACCATTCGTAGCATCATGCACGCCGTTGACATCGCCAGCAGCCTTCTTCTTCCTGGCGGGTCTCTTCTTCTTCGCGCCGCCCATACTGAGTGGCGCTTCCCTGATCCATCGCGAGATTGCCTCGGCGCGATCAGTACTGATCGGATACTCTCTGCCACCTTCATCCTGTGCCCAACGCTTCGGCTGAGGAGCAGCAGCAGGCTCGGGCGTAGGCGCGTGCGTAGGCGTGGTCGTTCCAGATGCCGAAGAGGTGCTGGAGCTGCTAGCAGGCAATGCAGGAAGTGTCTTGTCTTTTAGTGGACCCGAGATCCCTTGCTCGTCTTCC
Source organism: Elasticomyces elasticus (assembly GCA_035926095.1). Classification (NCBI taxonomy): domain Eukaryota; kingdom Fungi; phylum Ascomycota; class Dothideomycetes; order Mycosphaerellales; family Teratosphaeriaceae; genus Elasticomyces; species Elasticomyces elasticus. The sequence goes on from JAVRQT010000003.1 coordinate 158,890, forward strand.
ATCGCCCTGCGCTCCCTGGCCCGAACAGCGCGTTGGAAGGAATCCTCATCGACGACCCTGTCGTCAGATAGCGCATCAATGATACTCTCCTGCTTGATACGCTCCCGCTTCTGATCGGCAGTCTCCTCTTTAGGCTCAGCCCGCATCCTCTGCTTTTGCGCGCTCTTTGCCAGTGCAACGCTATTTGCATTAGTGCCTGGCGCGTCCTTTGCCCAACCGCCAGCTGCCTCAGGAAGAGGCGCAGGCGCGCAAAGCTTCTGCCACGAGACGGAAAGGCCAAGCCAATTGTTCGCGCGTCGCAAGACTTCGATCCAATCTGCTCGTGCAGGGCTACGAGCCGCCTGGAAAATCGGATAGCCGTCTGCTATACGTGCTAAGCGTGCGGCATTGTGTGCGTGCCGCAAAAGCTCGGTTGGGCTGGTTTGGAGCAAAGAGTGGGCGAGAAGTAGAGAGTGCAGAGCGTCGGTGAGGAGAGGATGATAAGTCACAGCTTCGCGGCTACCAAAAGCCTCATGGATCGTCTCATTGTTGAGCATAGCGTTCATCGTCTTCTCACTTGGAAAAGCTGGAACATCAGCAGGCGGCCGCTCAGCGAACAGGGCGCTCGCGGGATGGATCTTGGGCGACGGGAACCGCGGCCATCCGTCTTCACCTCGCTCAAACGGCTCAGGCTGCGGGTTCTCATGCTTGACCAGTGCAGATGTGGCATGACCGTTGGTCTTGCCTCCATTTCCGTTCACCTCTTTCTCCTCACCATCCAACTCGACGATTCGAGTTTTCGGCAAAGGCGTCTGCAACCTGTTGCCATTCGCGAGATCATACACTCGACGCATGATTTCGTTGGTGATCTCGAACGGCAAGCCCGGCGTGTAGTCAAAGTTGGACAAAAACGCCAAATAATCCCTCATAGCGCGCTTCGCATACGTTTTGACTTTCTTCCTGGCATCCAATCGCACAGCATGCGCCTTTGCATCCGCCTCAGTCGTCTCGCCACGTTCCTGCGCCTCCTGGTATTCCTTCAGGCCGTCCAGTGCCGCATGTACGCTCTGACATGCAATCGTCAGGTAGACACCGCCCCGATTGAAATATAGTTGCTGCTCCAAACTTTTGGGCTGATCTTCTTCCTTCAGATGTGGTACTGATCTCCAATCCTTGTGCCCTTTGTTCCAAGCCTCTTGCTCCTCACGCATTTTGCTTGCAAGCTCCAACTGCTGCTGATTGGGCTGGTGCGTCCGCTTCACTTCCTCGGTAATGCGCAAAGCCATCGTCAAGTCAGTGGCCGCACCATCCCATTGCGACTTGAAGATCTGCACCAGGGCGCGGGTCCTCAATGGCGGCGCTTGTTGTTCCAAAGGCAAGGAAGATATGACCTCGTTGAGCGGATCCAATGGCGTGTACTGCTCCATGCATCGACTGGGTATTTTCTCGTGAAAGAAGTGGACGTACTTAGCATCGGTATTTCCTCCTTCCCGCTTCAACACATGTTGCGCTACGTCCTCCACAGTACTCGTCGCTTGCATCGTCGCAACGCTCGCCGCCACCTCATCCAACGTGAATGCTTTGCTGAGCAACTTACATGCTTTCTGGCGAATCTTGAAAATCCGCTCTTTACTCAATTGGCTGGCTGGGCCACCCGAGGAACCGAAGTAGTCCCCTCGCCCATTCTGAGCTGTATTACTGATGCCAGTCGATGCACGCACAGAGTCCTGCGCCGCCTCGTCGACAGCTTTTCGAATCTTTACTACATCGTAGAAGACGGCCGGGTCAACCAGACGAGGCGCGGGCATAGTATAGTTCTGGTGGGCCAGCGAATCCAAGATTTCTGGCGGGAGCTGGAGCCATGGTCCATGGAACGAGGAGATGTAGCGCCAATGCCTTGACGTCCGTCAGCCGAGGACTCGAGGTTTGCGACAGATCGCATATGCATGTTGCCGGGTAGGGTCACGTACGTACTTGTTCCTGCATATTATGAGGCTCGGAGTTGGCGGAGGCGCATCAGCTTGCGCCGATTGTGCGCCAGACTTCTTCTTCGCCATGTCGTAGGAGCGCTAGCAACGCGATTGCGTGAGAAATGTCTAGCATTCGTCTTTTGGGGTCATCTTGAAACGCATCTTTCCAATCTGCACCTTCCCGCGATTGCAGCGGCCCGGGACGGAAGCCAATTCGCGACTTCACGTCCTCAAGACTCAAGCGCACCACTACACTACACCACCTAAAAATCCGCCGTGGTCGAGAAGCCGATGCGTCGATGAGAAGCACCCAAAACTCTGTGCGATTACAGGGTGCTCTGTTGATCATAGCCGGGATGATATAGGAATGCAGAGTGGTTCCTGCTGAACCGCCTCCGCACCCCGGTGCCCGATCAGTTAAATGCTTCAGCTCACGAGTCTTCGACGGACGATGCCGCATAGTGTCGACTGCATCTCGCGCTTGATCGGGTTTTACAACTTTCGAACAGGATGCCTACAGTTTTGCAGCTTTCCGAATTCACTGGGACCGAGGCTTGCGCGGATGTACCGTGCACGAGGGCCGCCCAACACCGCCGAATTGTTCGCTGCTAAGCAATCTCTACCACAGGACACTCTCGGCCCCGATGCTCTGCAACTGCAACAGGAGCTGAAAACCAGCACTGCCGACCCCGCGGCCACACTGAGAGAGCGCATACAGGCGGGAACCGCAGACATTCAAACAGCTAGGGTATGTTTACAGGTTTACTTCGACCGTCTCCGAAAACTACGCCGTAGAGAGCGTCGTGAGCAAGTTGAACGAGATTCAATTGGCCGTTTGACGTTGACGTGGTTGTGGTCGGAGGATCGGCGCTGGGTGGGAGCCGTGCTCCAGGATCCTGATATGTGCGAGATGTTTGTGTATTTCGTGGCTGCGGAGAAACTTGATAACCTGCTGCTTCGGTGGATTCAGGAGCCACTTGCATCGACCGAAAGCGTGAGCGATCACAACGCTCATGCGTGGCGTGGATTCATACTACGCAGGATAGTGGGAGCGCATCTGTACCTCGAGTTCGAAGGCAGGGCAGATGCTGCACTAACGCTCTTCTTTAGCATTACTTCACGCGTCAAAGTCGAACGTCGGCGCGCCTCTCGTTCGCCCCTGGCGTGCTTTTCGTTATGGCCAGCAGAAGTGGAGATCTGCAAAAGTCTGCTGACTGGTCGCTTTTCGAACACGAACCACAAGTTATACGATAGGTTCAGACAATACATAGCCGGCCAACGTAAAGCGACTCCATGGACGTTGGCCCAGCTATACCTCAACCACCCCTTGAAGCCAGACCCGGGTCCAGCATGTGCTCTGGTCAAGGAGCGTCTGCACGAGTTGACACCAGCGGATTATTGAAATCTGTTTCCACCAGGGGGGCTGGCTGGGAAAAGTATGTACTTTGGCGCACGCAGGATCGAGGACCTACTACGCGACCAAGGAAAAATCGAAGATGCAGATCAAATCAACACATTGTTAGGACGGCTCGTGGACGACAAAGAACGACCGAATCTTGAAGATAAATGGTGGCGAGAGAAGGCACTCAAGCGGGCGCTCAAGAATGGTTGGGCGAAGCGACCGGGAGGTCCATCCCACTTTACAAGGCGTGCAACTGCACAAGGGTCTGCCATACCAGCCTCAACGAACCTGCATGAGCATGAGTCTCGTTCATGGCGGCCTGTCTTGTCTTCTGACACAGGCGATGCCAATCGAAGACAAAAGCCCTGAGATCAACTTTTCACCATCCGCATTGCCGAACCAGTGCGGGAATGCAGACCGTATCGACCTACCGAGTTCACTGGCAGCACCTGGGAAAGATCAAACGTTTACACACTGTGCCGACGAAGGATGTGTCGACCATAGCGGTATGTACCTTCACATGCAAAAGCACGTGGAATCCAAGCTACGTATGTACCCCACAATAATGACGCAACTCAGAAACTGGGAGGCAGATGAGCTGTTTTAGAAGACAACCTGCGTTCAGCACACACCCAAACATCAAGTCACGATCAAGTAACCAATCCAAACCCAGACGAAGTCACAACAATGTCCACCCACACAACCACCAACCCCACCACCGAGACGCCTTCCAGCTCCGAGACAGGTGGCTCGAACCCAATGTACCCCAAGGAGTCCACTTCAGCGGCAGACGTTAGCACGAGCGAGAGCAAAGTTGGCATGACCAGCAATCAGGCGAGTTCGACGACCAGCAACCAGCCCGGTAGTGCGGAGGCGGCGGCGGAGAAGCTGTATGAGGAGCGGATCGAGGAGGAGTATGCCAAGCGTGAGGGTGGTGCTTAAGAATAGACACGCATGGACGGTCTGCTGTTGCGCAGTTGGGAGATGGTATGCCGTCGGCATCAGCTCAGCTCTAATGTGGCTTGATGCAAGGCCGCGGTGGTATGACCGTGGAGGTGGCCTTGCTAGACCACTGCTACTGCACCAAGCAGCATTGCTTATACCGGAAGTGTATTGAGAGAGCATATCAGGAAGTATGATACAGAGTAGTCCCATATACATACAAACTGATCGCCTCTCAATACAACCGAGCATGTTTCGTCGCTTCAAAATGCCAAGACAATGTCCACCTCACTTGACTTTCACTTCCATCTCGTTGTCCGTTTTTCTCACGACAACAATGTAGATGCCCTCCTACCGATTGCCGCGCAACTCTACCGCCCACCGCATCGCTGCCATAGCGTTATACCGCGCTCTTCTATCCTCATGCCGTGCACTCGCTGCTGTCGAGGTACCCTCGTGCGATGAGCTCCAGAACATCATCCGCAACCGCTTCAAGCAAGCTCGCCATGAGCAGAGTACAAGACGACTGCGATTAGCCTTCGAAGCTGGATACGAAGCAATCGATCACCTCGATGCCGCCGTAGCTGGAGATGTGCCTAGCCATGACTACATTCTGGAGTTGCTGGCCAAGGCACCCACGAAGGTCAAGCAGGCGCCGCCAATGGCCATCACGCCGGAGACTGTAATGGAGCTGAAGCGAAGTCTACACCCACAACACTCGACACCGAAACCCTCTCTCTTCGATCGGCCTCTGCCACTCTCGCAACTTTCCGGGAATCGTCACATACCAGTGCTGTACAATGCTCAAGGCATGCCAGTCTTGCGCCTGTCCAAACCGCAACCGGAGTCTCTATCAGGCTACATCAATCACCGTCTGCAGATAAAGCAGAAGAGGCATGACACGCGTCACAGACTTACGGAAGAGCTGGAGATGGCAAGGGCAGAAGATAAATGGGACGAGATCGTGCAGCAGTATGATAGAGGCCAAAGAAGAGCTCGTGGTGAGAACGTCTGGGCATACGAAGTGTATGAGGCGCGGAACGAGGTGATGAGGAAGTTGAGTGACGAGAAGTGGAAGAATCAAGTCATGGCTGAGAAGATGCAAGCGGTCGTTGATCGCGAGACAGAACAGGTGAAGCTTGAGAAGGAGCAGAGTGTGAAGCTTGAACATGATTGAGGTTTGTGCGCAACCTCAATTCCATCATCGCATACCAGTGCTTGTTCGCGCACCCATCGCGCCATAGATCCTCTCAATACCGATGCAGTCTCCGAGGTGCCCAAGGATCTGCCCAAAGCTTTAGCTTCCATGCCATCGGCGTCTCTACTCGTCTGCTGACGACAACCACTCTTGTGCTGATGATGAATCGTATTCGACGGACTCATCTGTGTCCTCGCGCTCCGCACAAGTGTGCTCTTCCATTCGCCACTTCCCAGTGAACGGATCTGTTTTCCTGGCCGGCCCAAAAGGCACCGGCTTGCCCTTCATCGGCTTCTCAGAAGTTATGGCCCTTACGCCTTCCAGCTTTTGCAGTACGTGGCGCTGCTCGATGGTTCGGGCAACAGGACGACCGCTGGTTGCCACAATGAATACCACCTCCAGCAGCTCCAACCATTCCGACGCAAACAGCTCATCCTGGAGCTGATTCTGTATCTCAGACCAGCCTGGAAGGTCATCACAGCCACTAAATATGGGCTTTTTGGTCCGAACTTCGATCTTCATGCTCAAACTCTGCAACCCCGAGAGCCGTCCAAGCACAATGAAGCTCTCGCGAATCGACCGTCCAAACCGCTCAGGAAGCTTCAAGTGCACACTCGTCCACAGCGGAACTGTTTCTGGCATTTTGTCAGCCAATGCGGTGAGCTCGTCGGTGTTCTCCAGCCAGATTGTGCTCGTGCTGTACAAGATGGGCAGTGCCTCCTGGCGCAGAAGCTGGCAGACGTGAAGCAGCGGAGGCATGGGGCCTAGATCTCTTTTCCTATCGAGGCATAGTACAGACTTGAACTTGGTACAGATGAGGCCTGTTTCCGTGTTATTGAAAAGTAATTCCATAATGCTCACTCGTAGTTCCGGCGGCAGGCTCATCAAGCTGGGTGGTCGGTCCGTCAAGCTGGAGCTCTTCGTCCTGGTGGTCATCTCTCTGAGCCATTGCATGATCGAGATGGCTGGCTGTGATATGAACGCTATCAAGTAGCGACAAAGCGCTCGGAGTGACATCATGGTCAAGGCCCTGCTGGAGAGGAGCGTGGTTCATATGTTTGGCATGACACGCACTTTATACAGGAATATCATCGACGAGAAGCCGGCAAGACGATTGGGGGCACAACGAGACTCGTTTGCTGCTTTATCATGGCTCGTTGTTATGTCTGCCACATCCCCAAAGCGATGCTCACAGCAAATCTGTGCGGAGCAAACAGCACCAACAAAGGTTCGTTCGAGATGTGATCCTCACCAGACCCTAGGGGCGCATGTGCATTGTTGGCTGCTAACACACCTCTATACAGCCTCCAAGCTTCAGGTTTCATGACTCTGGCGCCATCCCCAATCCGCCGATGATGAGTCTGAGGGTGACGACTGGCTAGGCACGGCCCACCTGCTAGATTCGAGTTGTAGGAGGCAGCTCGCGAGTAGTAGGACAACTGCTGCGAAAGACGTCTAATAATATACCGTTTACTACACCGTCCATTTATAGCCGGCTAGAACTCCGACGTCGGAAGTGGAATCTATGAAGTGGTTTCAAAACTTGGTCAAGCCGTTGTGGTCCTGACCCGCGGTGCGATGGTTAAACCCAAAGCGAGGCGAAGCTGAACCGTGGTATGATGTCAATGCATGGCGTTGATGTTCAAGCGGGCATGGTTGGCGCAGAGAGCGTCTGAACATCCCTTCGCATTTGCACTTGGGGTCAGAGCATGGCATTAAACATGACCATAGTCGGCAGATGCGGCTGGCAACATGCGGCCAATACGCCACTCGGGTGTTCGTGCATGGTCAGCAGAGACGTGCATATCATACAGTAGCGGTGGTCTGAGGGACCTCCTATGATCTTGGTCCCGCCACCTTCAACGAACGAACGAACTTTGACATAACAGGTCAAAGGCAGGTTCATTACCTTACGTTGAAAATACATTCCAACCTCAACATGCATCTTCCAAGCTTGCTCACTTGCGCGGTAGCATTATTGCCATTCGCAAACTCCCTTGCAATCCAACATCCCAAGTCCGGCGATGTGACAGCGTCGACCTATAACGCTCTCATCCAGGCTGGATACAAGACCGCCTATAACCTGGACATGAAGAACTACGATGCTCTCGGCGAGGTTATGACGACCGACGTGGTATATGACAGCACCGCCTTGGGCAAATACGGCGGTAGATCTGTCGGCCTCGACGAAGTCAAGACAAGTGTCGCGGCGGCCTTCGGCGACGATCTTGTCGAGCACATCGTAACGAACATCTACATCATGGAGCTTCAGACACCGACGAAGGCGAAAGTGGTCACTTAGTGCGTAATTCGCTTACACATGGCTCCTGTCGCCAAAGGCTTGCGGCTGATTGTAATTTGCAGCATTACCTACTCGCATTGGGATCCAGATGCGCTGTCAGACATTACGAAGACCTACCGTATTTGGTACAAATGCGACGATATCTGGGTCTTGCAGAATGGAGATTGGAAGATGCAGTACAGCTATGTCACTAACATGGGGCCGGGGGTGGAAGCGCCTTATTAGAGTTGGCAAGATAGAGCGGTTGCCTGTATGGGAGAGGGGGGAACGGCGTTGAGACACCATGTACATGTAACATTCGACACGGTCTCTACAATCAAACGGCTTCCGATTGTGCTGGTACTTAAGCCATTTTCACGAATTCGCCGCTGGCCGAGTTTCAAAGGCAATGGAAGGCTCGTGAATACTGTCATTTGGAGAGTGCGAAGTTGATGCAGTGCGTCGACGAACCAGGTATGTAACAGTTCTGCACACATAATCATTCGGGAGAGATGTACAGCCCCTGCTGAATTGCGATCATCGTTCTGGCCTTTGCAGCCCCACAGTGTTGGCACGAACAGTGATAGACGGGAGCGATAGTCCACGATCTCTTGAAGACCCATACTCCGCCCTCCTTCTCCAGAAATCGATGAAAGCCAAAGCTTTTCCGTGCCCTTTTCAATCCACGGGATTGCGTCTGCGTCAAGGCCTCCGCACAGATCTCCAGTGAGCGCAGCTCGGTATGCTCAGATAGCATTTCGCAGAGTTCATGCTCAATCAGTGTATGATCCAGAGCACCACTCGGCTGCGGTAGCGCCCAGTACAGCGCGCCGAAGTCCACTCTCAAGGTCTGCAAGCTGGACACAATCTTCAGCTGCGCAAAACCTCGTTGGACAAGCTGGTCGTAGTCTCTATCAGGACTTGCTTGGAAGTATCCGGGTCTCAGCACGCCATCTCGACGAGGCGGCATCGGGGTAGAGCCATGCTCCCAGTAGATATGCAAGTGCTTCCACATTGGTAATGTATCGGCGACCCGCAGAATAGCATCGTGTAGTTGTCGCTTCCCATTCAGCTCCACCGTCTTGTTGGCGTAATAGCTCGGCAGCGCTTCCTTGCGTATCAAGCGGCAAACATGGAGCAGAGGATGATACAAACTGAGTTTGAGAGGCACTGGTTGGAATGTTGGTGGTCGCAGTGCTTGTTTCTGGAAGCGAGATGGTGCATATTCGTTTGGATCGCGAAAGACGATGTCTGCAATCGTGACTCGTAGCTCTGCTGGCAGGCCAAGGAGAGTGTTAGGTCTCGGCATGATGGAGAAAATCGATCTTGTCCTAAGGATTGGGATCGTGCTACTCATAACATATGATGACGCGTGTGTGATCCAGCCGAGTGTTTCGTCCCAGAACTGGAACATGATTGCTAGGATCTGGTGGACAAAGCAAAGAGCTGTACAGGTGTCTCCCCTGTGCTCGCCGATGCAGCACAGCGGCCAACTTCGTCCTTTAGACGTGATCACGACCGACGGTCCTTGTGGGGATTGGCACGAAACTGCAGTGGCTGTTTCAGTACCGCCAGAGCATAACCGCTCCCAAGACCTACTGATCCTGTTATGACTGCCGAGACACCTTTTTGGCGAACCACTTGACTGCTCCACGTTCTAAACGGGCCAGTTCAAGCATAGACACCATTGTAGGATTTGCGAAATGTTTCGCGACCTCTAGTGGCGTGAGGGACTGCGGCGGAGGCGAACGTGCTTTCAAGCTGGCACCCTTCTCGATCAGTGAAACGGCGATTTGCGTATGGTGGCTGCTCCCGACCGCGCAGAGGTGCAAAGGCGTTAGGCCGCTTGCGTCAATCATGTTAGGGTTGGCGCCAGACTGTAGTAGCAATGCTGCCATGGTAGCCAAGCCATGCTCTACAGTAAGGTGCAAGGCCGTCTGCCCTTTGCCATTTCGATCATTGAGCTGGGCGCCAGCTGGCCCTTCCATAAGTAGCGTAAGGATGTCGAACTCGATGGCCGTAATCATATCAGAGTGGACGGAAACCCAATCACCGCCACGTGGCTGAGAAGCAAGCGCATGAACAGGTGTGCTGCCGGCCGCATCAGTGATGTTGACCAGTGCTGGTTCGTAGTGGTTCAGTAGCAATCTCAAAGTGTCGAGTTTGCCGTTCATGATTGCTTCATACAGCGGCGTTCGTTTGTTTGTGTCCAGACTGTTGGCATCGAACCCAATACTGAGCAGATACTTAACGTTTTCCTCTCGCCCATGTCGCGCAGCCAGATGGAGGGCAGTCGATCCGCCATCGCCTCGTATCAGAAAGTCAAAGTCGAAGTCCTTCTCAGACAACAGGTGTAGCAGACCTGTTCCAGATGACTGAGCAGCTATCAAAACTGCAGAAGGAGGTAAAGTCTTCTTCCCGCAATGTTTTAAGATCACCCGGATGGTAGCTGGCGACGCTATGGGAAGACGATTTGCCATGTATTGCTGCTCGTTGAGACCTACGCGCTCAACCATCTTTTCAACCGAAGCTTTTGCCTCCAACAGTGCTTCTATGACATCCGTATTATCCAAGACGAGAGCGGCATTGAGGGGACAATCTCCGAGCTCTGGAACGAAGTAGTCGACATCAGCTTTTGCGTGAGTTGTGGCGCGAACCACTGTTACATCCCCAGCACAGGCGGCCAGAAACAAAAGCTCCGAAAGTGACTTCATGGACTGCGAATCAAATGTGTCCGGCAAAAACACGACCTTGTAATCTTCAAGTTGGCTGCCCCACTGATTGAGTGCCTTATAATGGTTAATAACAGTGTGGAACTTCTCGGGTGGACATGGACCTTCGATAGCCAGCGCAGTGTTGAGCAAACGTTGATATGTAGGCCGATCCAAAGGGTACTTATCCTGTCGGCGAGGTAAAGGGGGCGCAGGGCTCTTCGACCCTCTGACGGGAATGCTGTATGGACTTCCAGTCGGTGGTGGAGTGAATTTGGACAACGATGGTGGGTACGCATTGGGAAGGGCGGTCGTATCGTGAACCCCGCTTCGAGTATGAGACGCTTCACTGAGGATTGGTTGCAAACGCAAAGCAGGCTAGGCCATTTGATCAGCATATGGATCGTCGCGGAGCAATGTCTAGCTACGAACACGCTCATCCAAGGTCTCGGGAGTGTCCGCGATCACTTCGCAGATTGCCTTCCAGACATCGAAATATCCAGAATCATCCTCTGTTGAAAACTTGCACATGTCCCTGTGGTCGGCATTAATCGTATGTGGCTGCTCGTTTGCAAGGCCTAGCGTAGCATGATGGTCTTCAACAACCTGATCAACATTAGCGCAGGCTTCCACTAAGATCATAGCCAAATACCATTCCTACACCGGGCACTCCCTGTCCCTCCAAGAAGGTATGTATGATGAAATTGTTTTGGATGCCAGCAAATGTATGCTGTAGCGTTTGGAGCACAGGGCTACCAGCTTTCAATGATGCGACTATGTGATCATTGGCAGCGTGCCCAATAGTTTGCGCCAGTCGTGTCGCGGTCTTTGCCCAACTTGCGAGTTGAGCGCCCCTGTGCGGCGTGCCCATGAAAACCACGCCGGCACAACAGGTATAAGCTCCGACAAGTCGATGTTGTTGTTTTCTCCATGGTTGGCCATGGTACTCATGTGCGATGCACAGCGCCTAACATGATCAGTATTGCCTTTTGAAGGCTTGACGATTGCCTCACCTGCTTGATCACAAGACCTCCCAGGCTGTGCCCTACAAATACGATGGGTCTGTCTTTCACCTTCGGGTCATCTCTCTTATTTTTGACCGCTGTCAAGAGATCCTGGGCATGCGAGAAGATAGTTTGATGGTTTTGACCTCCTAGCCTGAAGAAGTGTATAGGGTCTGCATCGTAGCCGAACTGCCCTGTGTCAGCTATGTTCGCACCCCGATCAAACACATCGTACAGTCAAGATTCTGGCGTGCGGGATTTGCGCCTTGAGTAGATCCTGGGGCCAAAAGATGTCATCTTTGGTCCAGGTCGCCCGCCTATCACCTGCGAGGCCGTGGACGAAGAAGATGTCGGCTGTGATAGGCTCCTGGCCAAGGTAGAGCACTCCTGCTCCGTATGTGGACATTGCGATCTGGATTTAGTAGCGAAGAGCCTCAGAGTACATTCTTGGTAGCATGTGAGAGTTGTCCATGGAGCGGTGCGTGGGACCTACGTGACACCTATATGAGAAGCAACCGAGCGTCGGTCCGCGACCTTACGTGGCACCAACAGGCAACGAATGCCCCTAGCCATGTGCGTCTCATGCAGTAAGAAGCTTGGACACCTGCATTACCGTCCAATGGTAGAAAAATGGTGGTGTGATCTTTCGACAGCCTGAAACAGATGGAAAGATCCAGCCCAACCCCAGAATAGCAGTCTGAAGGAAATGCATCTGTCCATGTCCGATACACAACGCACCCCGTCAGGAGCGCATGACGGAAGCCAGAGGCCTGGCCAGGTAGACGAGGCTGCATGCCCTCGCGTGGCTTCGCGTGAGAACTCTGGTGATTGGTCCATGGGCGCCCGTTCTTGTAGTGTCTTGTGTGCACAGCCTTGGCGATCCTGGTGAGCTGGGACGTGTTGTTTCGTTTCGGTCGTTTCGTCGCTGCAGTGCGACGCCTTACGATACATTGACGGTAGACTGATGAAGAGGTCATGTGTTGAAGGTTAAACAGTCGTACCAGGACACTCAGCCTCGAACAGGCTGTGTCGTTGACCTACCTGCACCGACGTTCAAGCGCATGCAGAAGCCTACAGGACATTCCCTTACAACGAAGCCGCCGGGTGTCTGTCTGCTGTCACGAACGAAGCAGGTTGGACGTCCTGGATGAGGTGCGGCGTCGGGGGTCCGCTTTTGTGGCGTTTGTTTGCTTGGCATGAAGCAGATGGATGTAGACGTAGACACAGCACACCATGATGGATATATGGTTGGACTGGCCATATTCGGAGTGGAAGCAATAGGAAGCTAGCCGTGTCGCACTTTTGAAGTGTTCATTTCATCCTATCAAGCAGTCAGGTATCATCTCCCTTCCCAAACACTATCCCATCCTGCCATTCCAAAACCAAGGAGTCGAGATATCATTCTTCATGCCTCAAACAGCAGCCGCACACATCACCTAGGTCATTGAGATGTGGCAATTCCAACGTCTCTCGGAGTCCTTGCTGCTGTCAAACCGCAACCAACGCAGCGACCGAAGTCGTCAAGAGGCCTCCAATCCACACCCTGTTCGCCTCGGCGTTGCGCCCCGCCGCGCTCTTACTCTTGCCTGTAGCGGTGGTTGACGGGATGTCCGCGGCACTCACCAGCGCGCTTTGCTTGTCGAATGCGAGACACGTCGTTGGTAGAGGTTTCGTGTAGTTGAAGAGATTATGAGGCCCGCCAAATGAGTATTTCGCACTCCCCGGGAGGTCGATGTCGAGACTCCAAAGTACACCGCCACCAGCTCGTAACTCGGCACCACGTTAATGAGCGAACCGTAAATATCTGCGTTAGACCCGGGCTGTGGAGGCGAGCAGTCGACTGTCATGTTCGACAAGTGGTTGATTTGCGCATTGAGCATAGGAAGGTCGAGGTACGCACCAATGCCTCCGCTAACCTCTGTGCCTGCGAAGTCGACGCCGGCACTGAGGACGAGTGCGGGCTTGAAGCCGGCAGAGAGATCTAGGCTTAGGTTCTGCGCAGAGTAGTTGAAAGGAAGCATGGAGATGCTTGTTTGATCGCTACATCACGTAAGCTACTTCGAATGGCCGGGCCAATTCTATTAGGTGAAGACACTTACAAGCCAGTCGAGCTGGAGCTGGCTATGTCGCTAAGATTCCAAATGATGGACGAGTTGTCAGGAACCTGAGGGAGAACATTAGCCAACCGAAACTGGTCAGCGAGATACCTAGAACGTACATGGAACTCCAGTCCAAAGTACAGATCGACAGGCGAGTCTAGCACCACGCTGATGGATGCAGCTGGCCGGAGTTCTGGTCCGAGGTTGAGGATTCCCGCAATCTGTTACTGATCAGCACAGCTTGTGGGTAGGCGCTTATGCGATAGTCCTCACGCTTAGGCCGGGTATGCCGACTGGTGGTAAGCCAGCATTGAACTGACGAAGTTTGAAGCCGGGAAGGAAGGACAATTGGAAAGCTATGAGAGCACTGAATCCGTTCACGGAAAACTCGAGGAAGCCCTCTTCGAGAAAGTCCTTGACCTCCTCTAGATCACTTGTGTCGACTGTGAAACCACCAGCAATGAGCTCGATCTCGCCTACTGCGGTGCAGTTTGTGCATGCTAGAGTGACGTGGTTCCTGCGATGGGTCGTCAGATGTACAAGTGTCATTGGTGGAGTTTAGAAGGCACCTATAAGCCAGGGTAAGAGGGGAGGAACTGCTCGGCCTCGAAGTCGGGAGGGATCAAACTCTTGTTGACGTAGCTGAAGTCGATGGTCGCTGCTGCTTCGAGAGCGGACGTCGTCGCTGTAGCACTATAACTCGAAAAATTGAAAGGCGCGCTGTAAGACCCTGTAACAATTTGGATGACCGTAGTCGGAGCGACGGTCGTTGTTGGCACTGCTATCCACTATAGTCAGTCTCAGGCAAGATAGAAAACGTCCGTCAGTCTCACGACTGACCACTGGGAGGAGCGTCGGTGACCTGTGGATGTGGTGCACGTCTGCCAAATCGTGGTCGTACATCCTTTGACACATGGTTGCCGACCTCGACGTGTATACGGTTAGTGCAGTCCTTCATATGAACCGCACTAGCCCAGAGTATGGCAGTCAGATAGTCACGATCATATGTTGCTTCGGAAACACTGCACCACGTAAGCTTAAGTACACGCACGGTATTAGTTACGCACCTGTAGGGCTGATGGTACTCCTCGCCAGCACATCCTGCGTTCGATGCGATGACCAGGAAGTCGCCCGTACCCCAGGCTTCCTCCGCAACGTTCATGTCGACGAGATCCTCGAATGTGATAGTCACCGCGTCATGAGTGCAGGTGACGTTCCTGAAACTGTCTGCGTAGTCATCCAGGACGACAGCTGGATGCGTGGTCTCCATTGTTATTTTGGCGGCGAAGACGGCACCGTCGGGTCCGACGGCTTGATTGGCTTTACAATCATGTCATCAGCTTTGGTGGTAGGCGCCCGTTTGTTTTCATCAACTCACCGTCCGCGTAGATCAAAGTTTGGCCATAGTGGGTAGCTTGGAAGGATCTGTCCCTAGGGAGAAGAGCAGGATGTTTGGCTGCTGCCGTCAAGCGGCGGCAACTGACCGGTATCGTGGATGCCAATAGCAGCCAGATGTACGCCCCACCCAGTACATATAGCTTGATCGACATTGTCATCGACAGTATCCAGAGAGTCGGTCGATGTGATCGGGATTGAAAAAAGCACTCGAGTGCATGCGATTGTGATAGGAGGGAAGGGGAAGTAGGGTAGACTTGTAGAACGAGAAGCGAATAGACAACCTTTTGAACGGGCGGACTACAGCCTCGTAGTGTTACCCGTACTTTCAGCGGCGCAACACGTCAAAGCATGCTGTCCGGCTGTAACACCAGCCCTCGCCTCTGCCGTCTTGCCGAAGCTATCAAGCGGCACGAAAGAGTCCAGCCTGCCAAACTGGCCAGTCACACCTGTAACATCATCGCGGATGGCCCGCTGTCAAACGCCACCAGGTAGGTTGTTATCGCGAGAGTTGGGGGCCGTACATATGCTGACGGTGCTGGTATATTTCGATCGTTCGTGCTCTTGGTAGAAGTCAGATAGATTGTGAAACATTGGAGTCGAATTAGCGTGCTCAAGTTGCTCTGCCGCAGCTAGTGAGCTGCACCGCTGGTAGAACGTCGCCTAGCAGTCTTGTGTATAGCACGAAATGCGTCTCGACTTCCAGTCAGTGGAGAGATAGACTTTGGTCGACGGCTTGTTAGGAGCTGCAAGGCTGTGGCTTCATCCGGTGTCGGAGGTTCCGCAGTATGCAGCTATTCGTAGCGCAGCCTGATATCCAAATGTATCTCGATACTGGTAACACCGTTCGCGAGCTTCGGGTGTGCGAGGCAGTGAGTGAGATCGCGCCATTGATTCATGGTATACGCACCCGGGATGAGAGACATAAGGACGCCGTGTAAAGACGCAATGCTGAGGTTGAATATAGTCAAAGTCTCAGACCATGTGCACGCCGTGCAGTTGATCCTTCAGCCTCACAAACCAGCATTCGCCTCAGAACCAGCTGTAGCACGAGCAGTACACTGGAGTAACACTAGCACAAAGATCTGCCGATCAGGCATGTCAAGTTGGTGCTCTGCAATGATGAGCGAGATCGAGCCGCACTTCCGTGGAGGCTTCAGCCTTGCAGGACATCTTGTGATAATTCAGCCAGCCCTTGCGATGCGCAAAATCAGACCAGCCTTGAGTAGTACTGAGCTTCACAACATCGAGACTCTGGCAGATCTCGAGTCCTAAGTGCCAGGGGCGAGGCTGTCATCAGTCATCAGGCTGGGCTGGTGGTGCTCGTGAAAGAAACGTTCGCGGAAACCAAGGGCCGATGAGGCTGTACGTGATCCCGCTTCGGGAGGTATGGATGCTGCCACAAAACCCTTCTGTTAGCCGAGATGCGTGGCGACCAGGAGATGGCATATTTTGTTGCTCGGAAGGAACTTGAGGTGCGGATTGGGACGTCGTCGGAGGTCTCTATTTAGACACCCTATGCTAAGAAGCATACTAGGCAAAACCTCGACAAAGGACCGAAGTACCATGGCAGGTACGACGAGAAGTAGGGGATCATGATTCGCAATCTCATACAATTATCAAGCAAGTACAGCCCAGGTATCATCCCCAAGACGCCATCAGCCATTCCAAAACAGTAGAGTCGGGATATCATTCTTCATGCCTCAAGTAGTTGCCACACACACACACACTCCTCCCACACCCTATTTCCTCACCCCATCCAACTCCTCAATAAACCGATAAATCCCCTCGAAACCCTGATACTCCAGCGGCGAACCCGGCTTCTCAGATCCGTACCCACTGTTACCTCCACTCCGTTGACTGCCACTCCTCACACTCTCGTATCCCGAAGGAGACGAAAGCCATGGGTTGATTTCCTGCTCGAGGTCGGAGTATTCTTCGTCAGATTGAGCCGACTGAGTAGAGTACGCCAAATTCTCTTCGGAAGGCGTAAACATACTCCGCACATCAATCGGGTACTTCTTCCCCACCCCCATCTCCTCATAAAGACTCTCGCCGCTATACTCGCTCCCCTCCTTACTAGGAGCAAAGGGAAACAACAACGCAATCTCCGTCCCAGCGAACGCATCAAACGCCTCATCCTGCCGCACCGTTCCCCTGGTAATCCCCAATTCCTCGCACAACCGTTCCACAGTCTCCCCATCACAACCCGGGAAATGCACCCTCAAACTCTGGCCCTCGTACGTAATAGGCAAATCCCCAAGAGCCGATAAAGAGCGCAGATCATTCATCACAGCCGCTAAATCCTTCAGCGCACGTGAGAAATCGACCGACAACACATCCAGAAGACCGGAGGTATTGAGATTCACAGCGCAAGACTCAGCAGACAACGCAGCCCCAGCACCAGCCACAGACCCCAAATCCGCAATAGCAGTCACAGACGGATTAACCCGAAACTCGACCCAACTCCCCGGTGTCTGCTTCGGCAAACTCCTCAACTTCCTCCCCGTCTCCTCCTGCAGCGCGGACACAGCCTTAAACTTCTTCTCGCCTCGCTGTCCAACACCATCAAATTGTGCTTTCTGTCCTCCCACGACGAAAGCGCGGATAGCTTGCGACACGTTCTGGACAACCTGTGCTTGCGCCGCAGGAACATGGGAGAAAGCCCGTTTCCCTGCCGCAGAGCCGAGGGTATATCCTCCCGAAGTCCGGCTCAGAGTTCCACCCGTGAGGTTCGGTCGTAAAGTATGAGCGAATGGTGCCCGGCCGGAGGACTGAGCTACATACCCCCCCACCCTGGATTTAGGGAACGAGGAGCGCTGGACTCGGCCGGCTTTCCCGGCACCCGAGCTACTGAAGTGGCGTGCTCCTCCACTTCCACTTCCACTCTCGGATAATTGGCGAGCAGCGCTGGAGTACCATCGGCTTTGGTTTTGACGGATGCGTGCTAGAGGATGGGTGGGTTGTTTGGGGTTGATGCGCGCGAGGAGGGGTTCGAGTTTGGTGGGGGTGGGTTGGAGGGAGACGTCGAGGGTTGTGGCGGCGCGTTGGAGGGCGGCTTTGATGTGCGAGAGGTGGCGGGTGAGGAGGGAGTGCCAGTGCACTAGCCCTGGGATGGGCGGCATGCTGTTTTGATCGTTGTGCCCAGAAGGCAGGTATCGTGGTGTGGGTTGTAGGATGGAGGGTGGAGTGACGATGTCGGCTACCAGGTGGAGTTATGCAGGGTCCTCTTCCAGCCCTGCAGCCTCAGGCACAACAATTTTTCGACTCAAGTTCGAACATTTTCTCCTCCTCTTCTTCTTTTCATTACAATGTCTAAAACCAGGCCGCCAATAGAGTCTCGGTGCGAACGTAAACTCAGTGTTCGCACAGGTTCTATAAGAACCTCTACAGCGTGCTCCGGTGACCTAAGATGAGAACTTCAACACGCACTTATCTTTCTACCCTCTGCCTTTCCGTATAGTTGGAGGTGGGGATTGGGGACTGTGCGACATACACCTTTTTACATGCTGTCTATTTACGTATCATGGGCTATCTGATGCCGTCCGCCCGTTGTTTCATCTTCAGGCTGCTCTCGTGGTCAGTAGGAGGATGCTGGGTGGTCATGGAGAGGAAATGTACCGCAAGAGGTTCGCCTTGGGGCAACTGACTGTGCTCGCCTCGTCGCCATTCCGCTGGTAGAAGAGGTTGCAGCATTCGTACAGCGCGTCGATCTGGCGGCTATCATCAGTGTTGAGCCTGGCGGGACTGGAAGGGCTATGCTATGTTGTACCTGCTTCTGGCATTTCTTCTCATCGAAATTGTTCTTCTGTATGCAATCTGGTGGGCTATCAGATACGGAAGCGAATTAGAGCATGGGCGAGTATACCTTGTATAGCGCAGGCTCTAGGGTGGCATGGCGGATCGGTCTTCACGTCGTCGTCGAGGCCGCCCTGGGAGTGATCGTTCAGCATACGTTTTTTCTCAACTGGTTGATAGCATACCATCTTTACTCAACTGCCTACCAATCTCTCAAATTGCTCACTCACTCACAGTGACGAATCAGTCTGATAATCATTCACCTAACCACCTCACAACCTCACTCGTGCCTTCACATGCTCACAATCGCCCCTTCCAGTGCCTTCTTTTAGCGCGTGTGGTCCGTGCGTTGCTATATAAGTTGACAACCCCGCGGTCCGGTGTTTGTTCTTCGACAACCTCACGTCACGTCACTGCACCGATCAAAACAGCAGAACAATAACACTGCGATACTGCGACACGGCCGAGAGGTAAGTCACTACATCCAAAGAATCAGGCGACAGCAGTTCCCAGTCCTTCGCACAGTACTAACAACCAACAGCGCTCCTCACAACCTCACCTCCAACAACCACACACAACCCCCAACTCAACCTCCACGATGTCGGACCCCTCACCCCCCGGCTCCCCCTCGCCCAACAACAACCTCTCCCACGAAGACAAGCCCGACGCCGACGGCGAGGACGGCGCGCCCCAACCCCCCTCCGAGCACCTGAACATCAAAGTCACGGACAACAACAACGAGGTTTTCTTCAAGATCAAGCGCACGACTCAGTTGAAGAAATTGATGGATGCTTTCTGCGAGAGGCAGGGGAAGGATATAAGGTCTTGCAGGTTCTTGTTTGATGGGACGAGAGTCAATCCGGGGGATAATCCTGAGACGGTAAGCCAATCTCTTACACCCTATTTCTTTTTTGCTGTGGCTTCTTGGCTTTGGAGGAGGGGTTGGGGCGTGTTTGGGTTGGCATTTGTGACATCTGAGGTGGTGATTGAGGGTGGATGTTTGTTGAGTGAGGTGTCATTTGCGGTTTTATGAGGGCAAGGGTGGAGTGGACGAGCTTGTGTGATGATGTTCGTGAGAGGAGAATCTGCATGCTGACTTATCTGTGATGTCTAGCTCGACATGAACGATGGCGACACCCTCGAAGTGCACCAGGAGCAGATCGGCGGCGCTTAGTCCTCTCCACCATCACCATCACCCACTCATGATTCTCGACTGCACCCACGAAGGACCACGAACGATATGCTCAAGACGATCAACGCGGTAGACATGCATTGATGCTGAGAAAGCAGAAAGGCTGAAGCGAAGATGGGCACAGGCGTTCGAAAGGAGGCGTGATTCCATGCTATATGCTTATGTTGCGGGTGGCTGCTGTTAGCTCGGCGTTCACCGAGAAAGAAGGAAGTGCTTGCTTTTTGCTGCTGCTGCTCTGGCACCTTTGTGGTGTCAGGGGCGCGGCTGCTGCTGCTGCTGATATAGCTGCTCTACATCAAATTGCTGCTCTACAAACCCCATCGGAAACTTCACGTCTTCTTCCCACTTGTTCCAGCCTGCAGTGACCACAACACCGCGCGCCAAGCTAGCGGCAAGAATATGTACAGCCTTCAGTAAATCGTACGCCGACGCCTTGAGCCCACAGCAATCATCGAAGTTCGCCCAACCGTGCGGGGAGCTCATGGCATGACAGCCTCACTCTCGCAATCGCCACGGTTCCTCTCAAAGGCCAAGCTAGGCTCTCATCACCAACCGTTTGTACAACCAAGCAGCCCAACCGTGAGCAGAACTACCGGTTAGCAAGTTCAACCACCCTCCGCGCCGCCTCCGCAAACCCATCAAAAGCCTCCAAACTCAACCCACTCTCCGCAATAATCTTCTGCCCTTTTTCCTCATTCGTCCCGCGTATCCGCACAACCACCGGCACACTTTTCATATCCACCTCCCTAAACGCCAATAAAATCCCCTCAGCGATCATCCCTCCATCCGTTAATCCGCCGAAGATATTCACGAAGATAACTTTTACGCGAGAGTCTTGGAGGATGAGCTCAAAGGATTTCTTCACGGTAGCGGCTGTAGCTTTCCCGCCTGTGTCCAGGAAATTGGTGGCGTGGCCGGAGTGTAGGGTTAGGGCGTCCAAAGTGTTCATCGCGAGACCGGCGCCGTTTACTAGAGTGCCGATGTTGGCTTTCGGGTCTTGGAGCTTGATGAACACGATGCCGTGTTCCTCTGCCTCCAACTCCTCCGGCACTTCTTGGGATTTCTGGCGAAGGGAGTGGATGTCTTCTTGTCTCTTGCAGGATCGGTAGGCCGCGTCGTCGAATTGCAGGACTAAGGAAGGTTGATGTAGGACTAGGTTACCCGAGTCGTTGATGCTTACGGAGCCGGAAAGGGTGACGGCTTCTTTCTCTCGGTACATTGTTGATAGAGCTTTTAGGAGGCCTGCGGCTTGGGCTCGCGCGGCGGGCGGAGCGGCATCGAGTTGCATGTGTTGGATCGCTTGTTCTATCATGGACGGGGATGGGCCTTCCCGCCAGTCGTAGGGGAAGTTTCGTAGGCGTTCTGAGGAGGTTGTGGAGGGTGATGTGATGAGGGCTGGGGAGCGGGCGGAGCGGGAGACGGTTACGCCGAGGTGGAAGGAGTCGGATGGTGCGGGGTCGGAGGAGAGGGCCACGCCGGGGACTTGGGAGAGGTAGGGTTCCAAAGGTGAGGAGGACTGGGAGGGGGAGAGGAGGAGGGAGCGCTTTTGCTGGGTCGCTTCCGCTGAGTGTTGGTGGTTGATGGCTAAGGGTCGTCGACGTATGGTGTGGTACCCTCTTCTCTGTTGCTGAGCCTGTGCGTGTCCCACGATCTTGTCAACGTTCCTTCCACTCTGCCCAAGCAACGTCTTCATCACCCCCCCAAAGTTCTCCGGATGATCGACCATAGTCACCCCAGCTTTCTGCAAGATCCCATACTTCTCTCTTGCCGTCCTTTCCCCCCTTCCCCTCCACGCACCCGCATGACCCATAATTCTTCCCTCCGGCGCCTCCATCCCTCCCACAAGCGCAGCAATAGGTTTAGCCTTCCCTCCTACTCTCCGATGATACTCCACAATCCACTCCGCAGCATCCTCCTCTGCTCTCCCACCTACCTCACCTACCAACACGATCCCCTCAGTATTAGCGTCTGATTCAAAAACCCTCAACGCATCAACCATATTCGTCCCCGCGATAATATCCCCACCCATCCCAATACACAGACTCTGACCTAGTCCAGACCGAGTGATCGACGCAACGGTTTCATACGAGAGAGTGCCAGACTTGGCCACAATCCCAATATGTCCCGGAGCAAACGTAGGCAAAGGCTGGAACCCAATCCTGCAATTCCCGATCGGAGCTATGATCCCTGGAGCATTGGCCCCTACTAATCGCGACTTGGATTGAGTTTTCAGAATCGACATCACCCTCATGATATCATGGAGAGGGATGTGCTCTGCCACGCTAACAATCAACGGAATCTCAGCTTCGATAGCCTCCTCGATCGCTTTCCCGCATTGGGGAGCAGCGACGAATACAGCGGTCGCATCTGGTTTTAGTTCCGATGCTGCTCGGCGAAGGTTGGGGAGTAATGGCAGGCCTAGGTGCTCGCCTTCTTTTCCGGGGGTTACGCCGCCGACTATGTTGGTTCCGTAGGCGAGGGAGTCTTTGGCGTTTCCCGTGGCGACGCGGCCGGTGAAGCCTTGGTAGATTACGCGGGTGTGGGCGCCTATTAGGAGGTTTGAGACTGTGTCATCGTAGTCGGGTCTTCGAGCTAAGAGGGTGAATGCTCGTTTTGAGAGGTTTGGGATGGGTTGGCGGGGACGGAGGGTTAGTGAGGAGGGGAGAGGGCGGAGAGTTGGCATGATGGGCGGAGATTTGAGGGGGATATGGAGAGTAGAAGAGAGAGAAGATCGGTAGGGAAGTGCATCTTGAAGTCAAGCCGGGAATAATGCTTGCCGCGTGAGTCGCCGAGGCCGGAGGGAGGTGCCAGGGGTCTTATGCCCGGGGGACGATCTGGGGAATAACGTCCTCGTCCAGGTGGTCCAAGTGGTTATATATGCTGGCTGTGTCTTGTCAGCTCGTTGCACTCCCAAGTAGGAAGCCACGCAAGGCAAAATGTCTTCACTTACAATGTTGTCGAGGAAAGAGGCTCCCTTTGCTTGATCCCTGCTCCTCAAGCTTCCCCGTACCCCGCATTCTCCGCTGAAGATCATGACGGAATTGGCTGTCGTCCGCGTATAAATATTGCTTCTGTCGAGGCCTGATCGCATCCCACTTCCAACCCTCTAAACGCTACAAACCATGGCCTCAGCCTCGGCGACCACGTCTCCACGCGACATCGCCTCTTCCCTGAACAAACTCAACATCACCCCAGCATCCAAGAGAACCGCCACACCAGCCGACTCCTGGGATGCCGAAGACTCTGATGACGACGACGGCACATCCACCCCAATCCACCAAGTCACGTCCTCAGACTACCCGGGCCCACCACCACCGACCCCTTCCTCGCCTTCTTTTAGCTCGAGGAGTACAGCAGCTGGGACACCTTACCAGACTTTCCCTCCCTATGGTTTCCAGGGTGATGATGAAGATGGGAGTGTAGTCACACGATCGAGTAGAGGGGTTGGGGAGGACAAGCGACCCGAGAAATCCACAGCTGTGGCTTCACGATTGATAGCCGCGGGGATTGGGCAGAAGGCTCCGCGACGCACGAAAGAGGAGAGGGAGTACGATGCTGCCATGCGGGTACAGGAGAAGAAGAAGAGGGAGCAGGCGAAGGTGGAGGAGGAGAGGAGGAGGGAGGAGAAGGAGAGGGCTCGGAAGGCTATTTGGGATGATTGATTGATTGATCAACATCGAGGGAGTGGCGGCGAATTTGGTAGCGCTGCTATGGGAGGACTGTTCAATCTTCGAGCGGGAGGACTGTGAGCATCGCAATCGCATGTGGGAACTTTGCATGTGACAGCGGACTTCCGCGGTTTTGTTCCGCGTTCGCGATTGCCTTCGCGACTTCACTTCTCCACAGATCTACAACATCATCGAAACAACAACGAGAACGAGAACATGGCTGCACGGCGCAGCAGTCGATTAGCGGGTAAGAAACTTGGCAATGACTTCAACGAGATCATAGCGACAAGCACAATTGAGGCGCACCGCGAAACATGTGCTTTCCGGCTGCTCGACCTACCACCTGAATTACGGGAATTCATCTACGCGTACGCCACATCCATAGCTTGCACACGGTATCTCGGCAAGCTTAGAGTCCCTCCTCTCGCTCTGGTGAGCAAGCAGATCCGTGCCGAGGTCTTACCGCAATTTTTCGCACAGCAACCATACGAAGGCGTGCTCACCTCGAACTACCCCCTGATGAAGTCGATTGACCAGGAACGGCAATCTTTGGACGGCCTTGCTTTAAGTGTTCGAGCAATTTTGCTGAGAAACGACGAATTTCGACGGCAGAACTATGGGAGGATCCACAACACAAACAGCGCGATGGAGATCGTGAATGGACTGCGTGAGCGCGAGCAGTACATCCCTTTGTTCCGTAACGTGCAGCTCAAAGTCTTTGCTGGAACCATGAGACTTCCTGGCAATCATTTGACGATGGAGTGTCTCACGCTCGTCTTGTCTGTGCCTACCAAGAGGGTCCTGAGACCACAAATTGATTTGAATGAGCCAGATGGAGGCAGTCTGTTCCCGGAGCAGATTGCGAGGACGCTAGAGAGGGTGCGACGAAAGGCGGATGAGATTGCGAAGGGTAGAGAAAGGTTTTTGGAGTTCACGTTCGACGACTTGGAAACGCTCGCCAAGCAATTCTGCTTCTGCTTCGAGCCGATCTGAACGCAGGGAGGGTGAAGTGGCAAATCATTGGGGAGATGCAGCATGGCTTGCCTGGTGAGACGAGGATAGCGGGAGCCTTCGTGCGTCGTTTGACTGGCGGTGCAATGGCGATGCGGTGATGATGGTCAGAAACACATAGCACAGAAGACTTAACAGCGCGAAGAGCTGAGCTTGCCCACGACAATCGGGAGGATTGCTGCGACATTGATAGTAGTTAGAAATCAACATTCATAACGGAAATCCCTATTTGCATGTGACAGCCCAGATTCGCGGTTTGGTTCCGCGTTCGCGATTGCCCTTTTGACCTCACCTCTTGTTTGACAATTAAACACTATTCCGTCAACAACAAGATGGCTCCTCGTCGCAGCAAACGCATGTCTGGCGAGGCTCTTGGTGACAACTTCGAGGCGATCGCGCGTATAGCTACAGCCACAGCACACCAGCGTGCTCCCACGCGTCGAAGTGAACGTGTTGCAAGCAAGAAGCCCAGCGGAAGGATTGGCAAATGTGCATCCACGAGTCGGAGCAAGCGCGTAAACGCACCACCGACAGCTCAGACTCTTCGCCGCAGACGTGCTGCGCTCGAGAGGAAGTACGTACACGTAACCTGCAAATTCAGGCTCTTCGACCTTCCTCCTGAACTCCGGGAATTCGTGTTCTTCTACGCCATGAGGCTGGACCAGCCACAACACCTCAGCGAGTTCCAAATTCCGTGTCTAGCTATGGTGAGCAAGCAGGTCGGCGCTGAAGCTTTACCCATATTTTTCGCACAAGGTCTATTTCAGGGCCTCGCCGTATCGAACTATACCGATATCGCCAACCTCGAAGCCGAACGCTTGAACCCGATCTATGAAACCCCAAACATTCGTGCTGATGCAAAGGCTGCTGAGCTGAACAGACGCGCCACCCCGGCACTGAAACACACCGGACAAGTGACTGCCGCCCTGGCTGCACTGCAAGCACGTGAGCACTATACCCAACTGTTCCGGAATGTGCAATTGCGTGTCTATGCAGGGTTTTACGACCAAGAGGCCTCCACATTGAAGGTTGATGAATTGATGGTGCGCATCACTGTGCCGACTGCGACTCAAATGCAACCGCACCTCGCTGTGGTCAAAGCCAGTCATCCTGGTGTCTTTGCCGAGGAGGTATCAGATGTGTCGGGAAAATTAGGCAGAAGGATGAACAAGATCGCGGCAGCGCAGGAGAAGTTCTTGGGGTTTTCTTTACAGGACGTGAAGGACATCGCGGAAGAGTTTCGATATGAGGTTGGGTATGAATGAGAGTGGTTGGAGCACGAATAGGTATGCGATTGATGGGCGCATCGCGCAGAGTAGTCGTGACACTTGTTTATGCATCTGCGGTGGGCTGCTTGTGCATGGCAATGGGAGGGTGGCTGGAGGTGGACCCGTGCAACGAATACGCTGCAGCGGCGAGAGGGAGACACTTTGCAAATGCCTTGTAAGAAATGTAGTCGACACTGCTTCTTAGTCCCGATATAACTGATTTGACAGACTCCATCAACCGCACGTGATTTGGTGCGGTAGTATTCCGCGGTCGCGATTGACTTTCACGACCTCACTCGCGTTTCTGTCTTAGTCTTGCTCGTACACAAGATCAACCTTCCGGCTATGGCCACACGGCGCAGTAAACGTGTCGCGTCCAAGAGGGATCAGGATGAGCTGGGTAAGATGATAGCTGAAGTCGAGACCCTGGATGCAGCATCTCGTAACCGCGAACGCGCCGCCACGCGTCGTAGCGACCGCATGCCCGGGCAAAAACTAGCAGACGGCTTCGAGGAGATTATAGCGCAAACCCAGGCAAGTGTCTATCAAGAGATGCGCGACGCTAGAGAAGCGAGGTACGCTGGCATTACTTGCAAGTTCTCACGACTCTTTGACCTTCCTCCAGAACTTCGAGCGATTATCTACACTTACGCCATGGAGCCCGAGCCCGAGACCTTCAACGCTATCGAAAATTTGTTCATTCCTGGACTGGCGATGGTGAGCAAACAAGTACGCGCCGAAGCCCTACCGCTATTCTTCTCCGATGGTCTGTTCCATGGCTTCATCTGCTCGAACTACCCCGAGATCCCTTTTCTCGACCAAGAGGAGTGGACCAATCCCGTCAATCTGTAACCCGCCGAGAGGCTCGAGCTCGAAAAGGTAAAGCATGCCAAGCATCTTACCAATGGGCTTGTCCGTAGTCCAGGAAGTTCGCGGTCGGTCTTCACGGGATTGCGGAAGCGCGAGCAGCTCATTCCAATATTCCGGAACGTACAGTTCGTGGTATATTCGGACTATTTCGACCCGAGTGTCATGGTTGGAAGATACGAAGCCATCACGGTGGCGATCACGGTTGCCACGTCGCGGAAGATGCGGCCTCGACTTTCGCTGTTGAACCCTGAGAAGGCTATTCACTTCCCGAACGAGCTGCAGAAGGTCTTCGAGATGGTGAGGGTAAAGGTTGATGCGATCGCGGAGGCAAAGCAGACCTTTCTGGGGTTTACCATGGAGGAAGTGGAGGCTATAGCGATGGAATTTGGCTATTGGCCCGTGTTTGACTGATTGGAAGATCAGGGTGAGCAATGACTGTGGTTTTAATCTCGCAAGGTGGTTTGCTTCACGACTCCACACAGCCCAGCATATACTGGACCCCATTCGGCAGCAGAACGAGCCGAATTTGCCTCGCTCGGATACGGGATGCTCGATGCTACTGCCAGCTCAGCAATGACCATATCTGGCAGGTCCTCATCAAGCAGCTGTACAAAGCATACAAACGACGCCAGATCTAAGCTCCGCATTACTCGAACATATGATCATGGCTACTCGCCACTTCAAGCAAGCGAGGTACAGGCAACAGATTTTAGCAACGACTACCGCAGTCGCAGAGTAAGCCAAGCCCGGTACTATACACCAGCCAACGACGAGCCCAAGAAAAGTGACACGCCCACATCCAGTCCACCTGCAGCTTCTTCGATCTGATTCCGGAGATGCACATCCGCATCTAGGCCTCCGTCCTTAATGCTTCCGGTCCAGCGAAGCCAAATACCTGGCCGTTTCAGCCCTCGTACTAGTCAGCAAACGAATCCGCTCTGAAGTCTTGCCAGTCTTCTTTGCGGAGTGCACTTTCCGCAAGTTGCTACTCGAATGATGCTAATAATATCCTGGCTTTGGACTCTTTGGCGGAAAAGACAGAACTGCCTGCCTTGGCTATACTAAATGTGCATGAAGTTAGACAGTACGAGAACGCAGGTTCGTATTGAGTGAGCGCTTGGCGAAGGCGAGAACGCGGCTTCACTCCGCTGAGTGCATCCGTACTCTTTAGCCACAGTCTTGTCCACTTCTAGGCGCAGAGCCCATTCGGCAGACCTACTCGACAGCCTCGAATCCATAATTCTTGCCGGACAATTGACAACGTGTGGAGACGTGGTAATGTGGCTGACTTCCGCAATGTCAAGTTCGGTGTCCATGCTGCTGGCATTTGCAACGCCGTCGTGGGACCAGCTTCGATTAACTCACGTGCGTACAACAACAAGACTTGCCTGCATGTCTCAATCGTTGACTTATCTCGCCGCTGCATATACTTGCATGATTCTTGACCAGTGTGAGAGAGCGCCAAAGTCAAGCCCATGAAGATGCAACGAAGCAAGCGAGAGTATCTTGTCTCGTGAGACTTGATGGTGGTTGCCATAGAGCGGTGGACGTGGTCGGACCTGCTGTCAACTTTAGTCTTTCGTCGCACGCGCCTTCCCAAGCTCCAACCTGTTGATCTGGCCAGCACTACTCGTGCTCTCCTCAACCTCGACTACAACTCCACAACACACACTGTTGCTTCTACCGGGACAATTCACTGCTTCGCCGAGACACAATGCGAGACAGCGACAAACAATGATCACATGGACCAGTGACACGACGATCTCTTGCTGTGTTGATCGAGGAGAGAGAGACAGGCAGGCTTCTTCTGCTGTGAATGACCTACCATGGCTTCGCAATGCAGGATCGCCTTATTTCCTTACAGCACTCTCCGGCCTCATGGGCAATCTGAAAGTGAGCAAGCCGCTGCCTCCGAGCGATGAACCCCTCTGTCTCACCAACCTCCCGGCGGAGCTACGAGTCGATATACTTCAACGCCTTTTCCCGAAGCGGCGAGTGTATGTCTCTCACAAAGGCAGTCTTGTAGGACTGATTCTCACCCATCCCATCTTGAGCGTGTCGCATCAAATTCGCAAGGAGGCACTCCCTATATTGTTCGACCAGCTCGACGTCACCGTGGACGACAGTATGCTCGCATATCTCGATCCCAGCAAAGGACTCAGCCCACGCTTGGCCGGCACAGTGCCATACTGGACCAACTTGAGCATCACGTTTAACCGAGGAGGTCCTTTGCTGGGAGGTCCTTTGGTGCAGCTGGCCGCCGATAACGATCTGTTGCAGTCTTACACGAATGAAACCAACCCGAATCGCGGTTTCGACATCAGCCTCCTGGTCAACACACCCAACCTAAAGGAACTGCTGGTTTTCGTGGAAATCAAGAACAACGAGGACAACCTCCCACCCGAATACGCGGACGCCGTGAAGGAGGATATCTGCAGGAGTCTCGACGTTTACCTAACCCTTGACCGTCTTGAGCTGCGCGTGAGGGGTAAGTGGGTAGGCGATTGGTCAGAGAGGCTGTTGATCAAGCGTGATGGGCAGTGGACGATGCAGTCGAGCATTGATGTGACAAGGGTGCTTCCGTTTAGGCTGTGAGGGAGGGTACCTGGTCACGACTGCAAGTAGCCCCGCGGGGGTGGTGCGACCATGGGTGTCGTGCCTCTTCGATCAGAAAGGGCATTAGAGAGGCACGAAAACACGTTCGGTCAGTGTCTGTATCATGAGCATTGAGGGAAGTGGTAGCACCTAGGTACGCATAGCCTTGTAATTACAACAGCAATGGCAATGTAGTCTTAGAGAAGAAGAATTTGTCCGCCTTGCTTCGCTGATCTTATGTTGTCTTCGCCAACGTCGTCCTCAATGCCCTCGGACTTAGACTGACGACCTTGCCACCCACCACCTCAAACAAGAAGTCCTCTAGTCCCACAAAGCCGTACGTGAAGATAGCAGTCATGGCCCATGTCTGACAATCTGGCGAGAACAGTCCACCGTCGGGCGCGGTATCCAAAGTCTCAATCACCGCACGGTATTGCACACGCGCAGTCGCGTTGTTTACTTGCTGTACCAGGTTGGTTGGGTAGAGGCGGATGTCGACCCCAGCATCACTTCCGTACACAGCGGCAGAGATGATCGCGAGAAAGTCCGTGCCATTGCTGTACCAGCTGTCAACTATCAGGCCAGGCTCGTTCGGGCGAGTGACGAGAGTGATGTTGGAGGCTAGGCTGCCATCGGCGGATTTGTAGGTTCCGGCGTATGACTGTCGGGTCTGCTCGCGGGCGGTAGCCTCGAGGGCGGGAATGATCGTCGCGATAACTATATCGGTGATCTTCTCGACCGTCGAGGTCGTGCTGTTGCCTGCCGCGAGCACGACGAAGCCGACGTTGTAGTCCGGAATTATGACGGTCATGCTGCTGTAGGAGAAGACGTCTCCGGACTTGGTGTAGATCTCGACTTCGTGGCTTGCGAGGTCGGTGGAGCGCCAGATCTCCCAAGGCATGCCAACTGACATGCGAAGGTTGGAAGTGTGCGTTACGGGCTTCATCCACTGCCTAGTTTCGGAGAGTGTGAGGAGCTTGGAGTCCATGATGCTCTGAGCCATCTTGATCAGGTCACTCTGAGAGCTATAGTAGCCGCCGACACTGTACTGCTGTCAGCAAAGTGCTCGGACGAGCAAGACCAGTGAATACATACGGTCCTTCGAGGCCGATGTTCGCCACGAAACCAGAATTGACTGAACCGAGTGGCATAACCTGACAATTGATCAGCCCGGCTCTCTATATCGAGTGCAATCGTGTCGCTTACCGCATCGCTAGTGTCGTTGGGCAGACTGTAACTCGAGTGCACCATTCCTAGCTTATCAAAGAGATCAGTCTGCAGCATATCTTCGAAGGATCGACCCGTGATGTTCTCCAAAGCCAGCCCTAGCAACGCGAAGGCCCCGTTTGAGTAGACAGGTGTTGTGTACGGTGCAAAAAGGGGTGCCTCTGAGGCGTAGCCACGAAGGTAGGCTGTTACAGAGGTTAGCTCAAGTCTCACGGCAATGCTGTAGTACACTCACCATCTTCTCCGCAGAAGTTTGTGAAATTGTAGCCACAAGTTGGGTAGTCGGAGGCAGGTAGCTGTGGGAACCCGAATGCAGTTGGCGATGTGCCGGCAGGCAGCCGTGCAAGGAGATCAAAGAGTGCCGCATAATCCCTTGGAATGCCGGACACATGGCTGGCGAGCGACCCCAGCGTGACGTGCTCCCAATCGATGCAATCGACAGGGTTGCCAGTAGCAGAGCAGTTCTGCGAAGCTTCGGCAAGGACGGGTAGAAACTCTGTGATGGGGTGACTCCAGTATTGCGCACCAACTTCGATGAGAAACAAGTAGATGGTGATCAGCTTTGAGCCACTCCCAATGCGGAAAACGGAGTCCTCGGTAACGGTCTTGACGCCAGCGGTCCCATTCTTTAGTGCTGGGGATGAGTATTGGTGTGAGAACAATGTTGACTCGGCGTCGAATATCCCGACCGTGAACGATGTAGCGTCGCTAGGTATCTTGCCATAAGGTGTCACGCCACTCCGCCCAGCATATTCGAGCGTCGCCGTGAGATTCTTGAGCGCCGATTGGAAGATGTTGGCTTCGCAGAGGGAGTCGGGAGCCTCGAAGACAGGCCCAAGGAGCGGGCAGGGCTTGTAGGCTGCTACTGCAAGTGTGGAGGCAGCCAACACGGCCAGGCTGTTGATTGGTAGCATGTTGTGTACGATATGGAACGGATGTAAGATGGAGATAGAGAGAAGGAAGAAGTCATGGACGGATACCTTGCCCTTTTGTTCTACACCCTGGAGGTCGACGGTGCGTACTGTCCACCAACGGTCGCAATTTGTTTTACGAACCGCACAGCCGCAGCTTGCGTCGGGTTGTGTTCAGAGAACAGGCTATGCGGAATGAGCCATGATTGATATTGGTGTTCGCTATGGGTACGTTGCAGTTAGCCTGCACGTGGTTGGTGTCGCTCGTAAAAACGTCTCAAAGCGTTTCTGCTTAGCGCGGCAGGATTCGCGGCTCCTGCCGTCGTGAGGCTATGGATGAGACCAAACCATGAAGCTTCGCCAAGCAGTGCCTTGTCACTGAAATGATCGGCAGGACTGCGGATGATATCGATCATGCGTAGTACACCTTGCGGTTGCGTCGTACAAGAGCAATCCTCGTTCGTAAATACATTCGCTTAATCCAGATGGGGTCATAGGGTAGTGCTCGCCCATTGGTGAGGCTGTGCACCGATCTACCCAAATGCTCGCTGCTGGCGTCATGCGCGTGGTCAGACATGGGACCGTCACTCGCCGTCGTGCCCATCTACCATCCACCACCAGCAGCTACAGCTAGGGCCGACACCTTCTCCATCTCGCTGACTTCGCTCTTGCTCTTGCCAACGTCGCTCTCGACAGCTCGATATGTGGTGCACAACAGCTTATCCAGATCAACACTAGTAACCGAAACCCAATGGTCTAGCAGGTCTTTGACTCGCCGCCTATCAATACCGTCTACCACATCTGCGTCGGGTCCAATCCCAGTGTGATCACCAGCGTTCAAACCGTTCTCCATACTAATATCACCGTCGTCGTCAGCAAGCTCATCGAGCTCACCAGAATCTGATGCACTCCAATACGCCTCATCGACTTTCGTCAACCACTCTCGCTGAGCTGGGAGCACGTCTTGCTCAACACTCCCATTCTCAATACCGGTGCCGCCAACCTGCCGCAATGTGGCCACATCCCCAACCTTCACCTGACCACCACCATTCGTACAACCACCGGGACAAGCCATGACCTCGACGTAGGCATAGTCTCCCTCACCAGCAGCCGCGCCGCCAGGTTTGCGCGCACCTCCAGATCTGCGAGCGGCTCCCGGCATGCGGCTGGCTTTGGCAGGCTTTAGACGTCGGACCAGGTTTTGAATGTTGCGGAAGCCGTAGTACCGCGCAGCTTTGAAGACCTCAGTGCCGTCAGAAGAGACAATGGCATAGTCGGATACGTCGGCATTTCGGCCGCGCTGTATCCGCATTGAAGAGCCTGGGTGTTTTGCTTGTTGTGTCTTCAGGACGTGGTGCAAGTAGCCACCGCTGGTGCCTATCTCGTTTATTGCTTCGTCACGTTGCCGCGCTACGTTTTTCCGCCGACCGAACAAGAAGCGGTTGATCGCAGGATCAGGAAAAGCAGGTGCGTACTGCTTGGATAATGGTGTACGCGGCATGCAAGGAAAGCTGACGTTGCGGCTCTCGGCCAGCATCAACAGCTCGCGTGCGGTGATGACGCAGTCCACGTCTCTGATAGCATCGCCCTCCTCACCATGCCAGGTGTGAGAAGTGAGCTCACGCCGGGATGCCTCTAGTTTCTTGTCGAAGCATGGCATGACAGCCAAGTGCCAGATCTGGTTAGGCAAGACGCCGCATTTCTTTGCCAGTACAGATTTGATCAAGGTTCCTGTAAGAGCCTGAGGAGACTTCAGCTTGCTGAGATGAGGGAGTATGTGGGGGTGCGTCTTCTCAGCATAGCAGATCCAGCCAGGACATGCAGATGTCAAGACTGGCTTCTTTAGTTCGCCCGATGGCGTGTCCAGAGCCTGCTGCGCTTCGTCCGCTGCACTAACCAGAGCCACATCTCGCATGACGTTGGTATCTATCACCCACGTGAAGCCAGAGCCATGCTTGCCTCCTTCGCGCAACCCATATGGTCCACTAAGCAGGTGGGAAATCATGTTCCCAGCCTCTCGCTCTGACACACCATATGTTGCAGCCAAACTTGCTCTTGTCTGTGGAGAAACGCTTGCCACGAATATCTTCCTACCCTCCGTATCGCCGTTGGCCCCTCCATTGAACTCTTGCTTGTACTGGGGCAACTGCAACTCCTTATACGCGTCCAAAGTATCCAGTACCTCACTGTGACTCTGCAGGCTCACGAGCACGGCCTCTGCACTCGTCACACATCCCGAGCAGGCCAGGCAGTCCGTGAGCGATATCTGAGCCGGAGGTGGTGGCTGCTCAGCCTGTACCTGCTCTTCTGTAGTCACCTCATAAGGGTTGCCGTTGTGGACGGGTTGCTGCTTTGGCAGCGTCTCCACAGGCTTGATGCATGCGATTCCTGGATTGATGAAGTCGTTCAGATCGTCTGCAGACAGGATGGCGGACATCGTGCAATTCAACCTCGAGATGGGCACATCGGTATGGTATGTTCGAAGCAAAACACAGCGTCGATTGCGTGGCTAGTGAGTGTTTTGCCATTTCTCAGCAAATCCGCCACTTTGCATGTGTTCGAGCGATGTCGCACGATCAGCGGACCGTTCCGCTGTCACGCGAAGATCGACTTCGAGATCAACTTTGCGCCCGAGTCAACAACATCTCACTCGAACACTCTCACAAACCGCACACATGTCGCGCGAACAGTACACCCCACCATCACTCTCCCAGCCCAGCCAGCAGCAAGGAGGCTCTGGCACCGCCGGCGCAAGCAGCGGTGGGTACGGTGGCTTCAACATCACAGGTGCGGGCAACTTCGAGGATACCTCGCGACCAGTCCACTACCTGTGTGGTGACTGTGACTCGAAGGTGGTGCTGAGGAAGAGCGATCCAATCAGATGCAAGGAGTGCGGGTATAGGGTGCTGTACAAGGAGAGGACAAACAGGTAGGTCTGGATGCGCACAAGTATTTGGTCGCATGCCTGCTGACCATGCTGTGTAACAGGATGATCCAGTTCGAGGCGCGGTGATGGAACAAGTGCTACGGTACGGGTCACGATAGAATGAAAGATCTTAAAATGCGAAGGGGCCAGTTGAAACACGAATGAGCAATGCGCACGGAGTTGCGGCTAGCAGATGCACCATGATTAGGTCATGTTGACTTATATTCGGGGCGACTACCTCGAAAGCCGGCGTCTAGCACGGCTACGGAAATGCGACTCTGCCACGAATCACTGCTCAGCGGTGATATGCCTCCCTGCGCGCAAATACCAGGTATTCATTCGCCGTCACAAAATGCAGCGCGGCGTAGCGTAGCGGAACGATCTTTCAACTTCTTCGTACTGCCGTGTTGAATCTTCCAAGCTCATCCTTGTCGTGTCATGGCCTGGTCGCATGCTTCGAATTCTCCTCGTAGGCCTCGGTACTGACTGTAGTCTCTCAGCTACCTCTGAAAGCATCGAAGCGCTTGTAGGTATAGCCAATGAATGGCAAGCTGAGCGTCGAATCATCATTGCCCGACGCCTCGGTCTGCGCGCGCAGTGCGGCCGAGTTGTCGACTTGCGGAATCTCATCGATGGGAAAGTACTGCGTATCCACATTGCTCTGCAGCTTCGGCTCAAACGGAGCGCGGATCTTGCGCAGACTGTCCCAGTTGACGCCGCGGAAGAAGGGGTGCGCCTTAAGCTCAGTCGCGCCATGCACACGGCCGACACGATTCTGGGAGTCACAGATCAGACTTCGGATGAAGTGCTCGGCGTCGTCGCCCAGCTGCTGATCCGGCGGGAAGTGCAGATGGCGTGGCCAGTCGATGATCTTGCGATAAGTGTCGTGTGGCTCCTCCGCGCAGAACGGTGGCCAGCCGATCAAACACTCGAACATGATCGTGCCCAGACTCCACCAATCACAGCCGAAGTCGTAGCCCTTGCCGCTGAAAATCTCGGGTGCGATGTAGTCTGGCGTTCCAACAGTCGAGTAGGCGAGCTGTCGGCGGGATTTGCGCCAGGTGTTGATCTGGTTGCGATTCGAGACGGTGAGCTGGATTTGATCGATGGAGACAGATTGTCGATTTTGTGCCATCGACTTTGGCCTGGTCTGCGACATCAGCTGTTGGTAGTAGGACGCTGAGTGCTCCTTGGAGAATCCAGTCGAGAGGCCAAAGTCAGTAAGCTTGATGTGTCCACCGCGGTCGAGGAGGATGTTGTCAGGTTTGATGTCACTACAAGACGTCAGCAAGCTGTTCAATCCGAGTCGCTTAGATGTCTTACCGGTGTATGAAGCCAAGCTTGTGAACGGCTTCAATCGCAAGCGTGATCTCAGCCATGTAAAACCGCGTGATGTCCTCCGAGAAGATCTCGTACTTGATGAGCATCGTCATGAGATCGCCTCCGGGCAGGAACTCCATGAGCATGTACAAGAACGTCGAGTCCTGGAACGAGGTATGCAGCTTCACCAACCATTGGCTGTCGGCATTGGCAAGGATGTCACGTTCTGCGCGAACATGCGCCAACTGATCCTTTTTATGCTGATTGGGGCGCATCTTAGCAAGCATTCATTGATTCACGATCGTCGTGATAGCCATCATCATAATCAGGGAAGACTTACCATCTCAGCCTTGATCAGCGACTTTAGCGCGTAGATCTTGCCATCATGCTTCCTCTGCACAAGGCGCACTTCACCAAAGGCACCCTTGCCGATGATTTTGAGCGTATTGTAGTTCTGCGGGCGCTCGCTGGTCCGCAAGAAGCGCAGGAAGTTGGCTTCGGATTTGCGCATGTTGTTCTTCTTCTGCTCTTTGCGAGCGTCGGAGAGCTCACGCGAGCTTATGATGCCTTCGAGCTCTTTCGCCCTGTCGACGCTGTTAGCATGTACTTCCATAGATCGGCGAGAAGGCACGTACCTCTCATTCCTGGCCCTTGCTCTCTCGACGTTCTCCTTGAAGAACTCCTGCGTAAGCATCTTCTGCAACTTCACTCTCTCGGTGATAGTAGTCGAATACCTCTCGGCATTCTTCGTGGGCGGCTCGTCATCGTATATACTCGGTTGTTGGGGCTGGCTTGTCATTGGTGCACTGAGGTAGCTGCCGTATTGCTGAGGTTGCCCGGTCTGACCGCCTGTTCGAGGTCTTGCGTTGCCCGGGGACGCCTGCCTCTGGTATGGACTGGCCGAACGTGGAGTGTTGCCTCCTCCCAGGTTCTGATGTTGGAATTGGTGAGCCAGCCCGTTGGTCACTTCATTGAATCCACCTGGCGAGCGATAACCTGCTGCTGAACCACCCGGTGAGGGCGAGTTCTGGTACTGCTGGAACGACGGGTTGTTGTAGAAGTATCCCTGGCTATTAATGCCACTCGTACCCTGTCCTGTACCCCAGACATCTTGCTGGCCTCGAGCGTCCGGGAATGGCTGTGGGAATGTAGACGGAGTGGTTGGGAAAGCACGGCCTTGCTCAGCGGCGAAGTTGGGTTGGTTGTTGAAGCCGAAGTTGAGGTGTAGCCGATTAGCATTGGGATCTGCTTGCTGCTGCTGCTGTTGTTGCTGCCGTGCTTGGGGCGGTTGGTACGCCATTGTTGGCTGTGACTGCGGCTGGTTCAACGTCAGTCGACAACAGCAGAGTGGGATAAGAGTAAACCTCACATCTTTCTCCTTGCTCGACGGCTTCGATGCCTCCTCCTTACGTCGTGGTCCAGCACCGTCCATGCAAAATCGAGCCAAGGGGTTGAGACGTGATTGGGTGTGAAGAGCGGTGGACGTCAAACGACGAGCGCCTGTGGTGCCTGCCAATTACGTACCTTGTTGTTCACCTCAGTGCAACAGCATCTCGGCTAGCATCTCAAGCAGCACACTGGTCGGTTTCTCAAATATTAGGTTGATCACACAAGGTACAGAAACAACAAGTGATTCGAAACACCAATGCGATTGCTTTGCTTTCCCCACAAGGGTTCAAAAAGGGTCAACTTTATCCAGGACAAGGCACCCCTGCATTGGCGTGTCGGCATGTGAAAGCTCTGGAACAAAACGAGCCTGCCACGCACTGCATGGAGAAGGCACGGTCTCGCACGTCAAACGAAAGCCCAACGGGAGGCTGCATGGAAGCAACGCACAAGCTGGGAACATTCCTCATCCACCGCATCTCGATGAATTCACACACTTGGTTTGCAATACTGTACTAGTAACGCCAACAGTAGCCGACGTGGACCTATCGAAGCATTCGACTGAAGCACCGCTGCGTACAGGACTCGTCGTAACTCTCGTTGGCACGGTCTCACTCTTGTGCCTCAATCCTTAGGATTTTGTGCTGTACAGGCCACTCTCTCGGCCCCAATCTTTGCTCGTCCCCGACGTTTCAGGACCGCATGTAATCACACCTATATTCCAAAACTCCACAGTGTGAACTTGAACTTTCCGCA
Source organism: Elasticomyces elasticus (assembly GCA_035926095.1). Classification (NCBI taxonomy): domain Eukaryota; kingdom Fungi; phylum Ascomycota; class Dothideomycetes; order Mycosphaerellales; family Teratosphaeriaceae; genus Elasticomyces; species Elasticomyces elasticus. The sequence goes on from JAVRQT010000003.1 coordinate 196,799, forward strand.
GTGCGAGCAGACTCGAGTTACCAAACGCATCCCTCCCTGCTCCGCCAAATCATTCACGGATTCGTAGTGGCCCACGATAGTTCTGAGCAGCATCATGAGACTCCCGCCTCGCCGGACCTCCTCCTGAGCGAGCTGGCGGACCTTGCAGAAGCACAACCACCACTCAACACAATCATTCAGCACCACAGTCAGATCGCCGTCGTCTCCTTTTCGTATGCTGAAGTGAACGAAAGCATGCTCTCCTGCGAAAGCCCGCATCGAGGGTAGGGTCGGTGCGATGTTGATCTTCACGCTGGCCATCGCATGGACGGCCAGACCGCAAGTCGCTACGAAAGCATCCAGCGTTCGAGAAGTGAGCATGTTGTTCGTGAAGAAGAAGACGGTGTCTCTGTAGTAGTCTCGTAGAGGGTATTCCAGGTAAGTAAGACGGTTTGTGTAATAGAGCGGCGGAAGTAGTGGGAGGAAGCGTAGTCTCGATTCTGTGCCCACAACCTGCTCGACGCGTAGTAGCACCGACTTTGGCGTGCCGACGAAGTCGTAGATGGAAAGGCGCAGTTCCGGAGGGAGGCCGAGGAATGGTGCGTTCTGATCCCCTTTCGCTCTCTGGTCCTGCTCGCAGGTAGGCGGAAATGTGAACGGAAATTGGAGGCCAGCGAGCCAGTACGTTGGCGTGCTTGGATTGTCGATTTTGCCGTCCACCGGCGGATCACTGCAATCAGGAGGCATGTTGGTCGATTTGGTGCGTCGTTGTTGCACGAGACGTGGGAGGAAGAGAGGTGCAATTTAGGTTCTGCGTTTTAATTGAATGAAGTCGGATCGGATGTGAAAGAAGCCTTCGTACAAATGGCTCGCGCAGCTCGTGTTCACAGCACGATTTGACAGGACATACAGTACTCTGTTGTCGACTCGATAGCCCTTGGCGGCGAAAGCGTAGTTGTGCAGACTTACATTGCAGGACGTTGGTGCTTGGATCGCTCAGGCCTCGATCTGCTGTGGCAGTGTGAGCAAATGAATGGCTCGTAGCTCCCCTACCCGAGAAATTAGTGGGCAGTGGGCAGTGGGCAGCACCTTGCGCGACGATTGACGAGAGAAGCCCAAGGCTATCGCATACAGCTCACAGCTGCCACTCCTTCGCAAGCACATCGACGACCTGCTCACAAGCTGCTTCGTCCAGTAGAAAGCTATGCCCGCCTGGGACGACGTCAAAAACATACTCGTCCTTGCCCATCATCCCATCAAGATCTTCTCGTACGTCTTCTGATGGTACTACCCAGTCTTCGCGCCCACAAATGGCCACGAAGCGCTCGTTTATGGCGTTCGCTGCGTTCGCCCTCTGCTTCGCCCTCTGCTTCGCCCTCAGCACGTTACATGCAGCTTTCCACGTCTCATGCTGTCCTTGAATAGGCCCATGCTGCAATGTGCTGATGAAGCTTGCCGCATGACCTTGATGGTAGTAGAACTGCCAGTGCTGCAGCGCGACGCTGTCTACACCTCTCTTCGAAGGCTTGACGTCCGGCTCGTGGCCCTCTCGTGCTAGTGACGTGTCTTCGAGTTCCACGTCCAGGAGTGTCGCAAGCAACCGCCTGAGCTCTTCCTCCGGCTTGCCCTCTTGCGCAGCAGTTCTCAAGGCTTTGTAGGATCCGGGAAGATCTCTTAACAGACCCGCGGGCGCCATGATAGCGACATTGCGCACGAGATGTGAGAAGGAGGCTACGAAGTCCATGGCGATGCCACCACCACCGGAGCAGCCGACGATGCTGAATGTCTCGGTACACCATGGTAAAGGCGAAGAAGAGGCTGCAAACAAGAGCTGAAGACCAAAGATGCGCGTATCGTGAACCACGTTGGGAGAATCCGTGTAGCCACGTCCCCACAGGTCTGCGAGAAGAGTACAGCAGTCAGTAGTCTCACACTTCGCACTTTCGGAATGCCGTACCGAAAACGATGAGCCGACAGCCTCTCTTCACCAGTCTTGCGGCCACGCCAGTCCACAATGGAGATGATGTTGCATCTCCGTGGACTAGCATTATTTTCCTGCCCTTCTCTTCACCCCATTCGTATACCCGCATGCTACCGTATGAAGTCTTGACATCTCGCGCTCCTGGAAAGTGGTCGGGACGATATGGAAGAGACGCAATCTGCGAGGCAGAGAGGTTGGGCAGCTGTGTTGTGAGCGGTGAGGGAATATAGGAGCGTGAGGAGAGGGAAGAGGTAGGAAGGAGAGTCATGCTCGCTGTACCTCTGCAACGTATGGAAGGTCTACGTCGTGCGTACCTTATACACTCTCGTAGGTACGTAAGGTGGCGGGTGATGTATTGTAATCATCTTGGTGGGCCATGGGAGGATTTTAGCTGAGCCGCAAAAAGCAAAAACAACCACGGTCACAGTACGACACCGGTGGGACAGCTTGAGAGGTTGTGCCAGATGCTCTCGTGACTTTGTAAGCTGAACCAAAACGCTTCTTGAGCTTGATATACCGGGTAGTATGGAAGTGAACAACAATCTCCGTATTTGGGCACTATACAAAGAATCGCTATTATGGCTTCCTATCGCAAGCCATCCTCAACCAACGCCTCATCCCATATCTACGCTCACACGCGCGTCGTGCTTTCTCCTCTTGTACATTACTACAACATGGCGGCAAAGCCCAGAGCTGCGCCAGCAAGACCACCCAGCGCGAATTTCGGTGCAGCGGTCGCGAGCGCACCACCTTCAGAGGCCAGGGAGACGGATGCAACGACTGCGGCGAGGTCTGTTAGCGGGCTGGATTGAGGTTTACCTCGCGATCTCGAACTTACGGTCAGCAGGCGAGGCAGTTCCCGGGATAGATCCAGCAGTGCTCGTGCCGGTGAATGTGCCAGTCGTGGTAGAGGTGCTGTATGTGACCCAGCCTTCACGCAGAGTGTTGGTCGTGTAGTATACGGGTGCGGTGAAGGTGGTGGTGTAGACGACGTTGCTGGCGAGAGCGGATCTGTGCGCGATTTAGCTCTCAGAACCGCCAGTATCCGGGCTTTGGTGAGGAACATACGGTGTCAGGACTGACACGAGCTCGACGCTGCCACTTGCGCTTCCGGAGGGTGCAGCACTCTGGGTGGCGGCTGTTGCTGAAGAGCTGGTTACCTCTGCGCTGCTGGACGTCCTCACGGTGCTGGAGGAAGCATCTGCGGTGCTGCTGGTCGCATCTGCAGAGCTTGTGTCGGACGTACTCTGGGCCGCAACGTAGGCGGTGAGGGAGGCAAGGAGCCACAGGCTGCGTTGGAACTGCATCTTGACGGATATGTGCTGGCGAAGATTGATGGTTCGAGTGTTGAGAAGATGGTTGCGAGGTTGCTATCGAAGAGATTCCCGCTTCAAGCGGCATGACGACGGATCAAGCCGGCATTGCTGCCAAGCAAGAGGTGGAGCTTCAAGCGCCGAGAAAACGGCCGCAAAAAGCATAAACTGATCGCAGAGAGATGTCGGCGTCTCCTTGATATTATTGTCGCTCTACGAGAACGACGAGACTGATGACACAGGCATCAAAACCCTACGGCAGTGTGGAAATTCCATCAATGCCTCTACCTATCCCATTCTTTTCTAGGCTATCATGCCGATGGCACGGGCTTGAGATTTGAACGGCGGCTCCGGGATGTCAGCATCTCCTCGACACACTCGCTGTATAAGCATGATTACGCCGATAGCATGTGCAATGGACAGTTTCGACGGCTGGGATAATTCCGTTGTCTCCTCGACGACTTCCGTTCTGTCACAAATGCTGTACCAATGGCACGGGCTCAAACCCGTTGCTGCGGCTTGGAGAAGCTAGCATCTCCTTGATATGTTCGCTTTATTGTTACCACCAAGCCGATGGCAAGAAATTGAGATTGCTGCGGCGGCTTGGGGAACGTTGGTATATCTCTGCCGATCCTTATCCTGTTGTGAGCCCAGTACCAAGCTGTCGGATAAACGCGAGGTAAGTCGGGATCCGGAGACGTTCAATTACACTCTTTCATCATCCGAATGACACCATAACAAAGCTCACGATGTCAGACTCCATGTCGCCCACGGCACGACTTGACTCACCAACGGAATATCATTCGGGACCTCCTCCAAGCTATGTGGAAGGAGTGGCAGCTGCCAACGCCTTCGGCGAACAGGCTATAGTTTCGGGTAACACCACCACGTAATAATGTATTGCTTGACATTCTTGCAGCTGATTATGATCAGACAATGGTCGCATCGCCATTGACCTCAACTCACGACTCTCGAGAACTCTGTCGCGTGTCACACACCTCCCACCTGCGTATACGGAGGTCGAGCACACTCAATTGGATGTCGGTCTGCATGAGCGATATGATGGGACGTTCCCAATTCATCTGAACATCGTTATTCAGGTCGTAGGGAGCCGAGGCGACGTTCAGCCTTCTGTCGCTCTTGGCAGTGCTTTGCAAAAACATGGTCACCGAGATGCGAACTTCTGCAGCTTCGTGCGGGATGCATTGGCGGAGATCCGGAGGAGCTAATGGCGTATATGGTGAAAAATCCAGGCCTCATCCCAAGCATGAAGTCTTTGGAGACCGGAGACGTCGCGCGCAAATGGGAACTGGTGTCAACCATTCTTCAAGGTTGTTGGGAGAGCTGCATCGAAGCTGATCCCGAAAGCGGTGATCCTTTCGTGGCCGATGCTATCATTGCGAATCCCCCAGGTTTTGCGCATATTCACTGCGCCGAAGCACTCGGCATTCCACTCCATGTTGTCTTCACCATGCCATGGACGGCGACTCGCGACTTTCCACATTCCTTGGCTAAATTCACTAGCAGCCACACGTACCCGAAGTTCGCCAATTGCCTGTCTTATGCTGTCGTGGAGTGGATGACGTGGCAAGGCCTAGGAGACGTGAAGAATGAATGGAGACAGAAGCTGGACCTGGAGATGATACCCCGCACTGAAGGACCAATGCTTGCGCAGACACTCGAGATTCCGCACACTTGTTGCTGGTCGTCAGCGCTCATCGCAGTATACAAGCGTGGCAGGAGATCTGCTTCATCGCCTCAGCTAAGCCGAGTCTCGAGCCAGCAGTCAATGCGTAGTGAGCACAAAGCAGATGCCAACAGTCCTTTGAGAGGGAGCAGCTTAAGGACGATGACCAACAGTACCATGTCCTCTACCCGGTCTCCAAACGATGGCGAGTCAGTAGAGCGATCCCAAAACGTTGCGAGCAGTATGGCTCTCGCCTTCGGCAAATCTTACCGGAAGTACTTTTCTTCGTACAATAATGGCATGTTAGTCGAAATGCCATTAGCAGTGGCTGAAGGATATCGGAGACTACCCGGAGCTTGGGGCGACGAGGCAAAGGACTATGGTACAGTGACTGATTGGAATAGTGGTGGTGTCGTTGCCGGGAGATCGTTCGTTCAGGGCATTGGCGACGGCTTCCGCGACGTGTTAATGCAGCCCATCAAAGGAGGGCGGGAGGAAGGCGCTTGGGGGGCGACAAAGGGCATTGCTAAAGGCACTGCTAGCTTGTTGTCTAAAACGGTCAGCGGCAGCCTCGGCTGAATTGCATACCCATGGCAAGGCATCTCGAAGAGGCTTCACTCTCTGTTTCACGGCAATGCACGAGAGCATATCATGCACGCGAGGCGGAATGAGGGGGAGTTGATGGTGGGCAAGGTGCCAATTGAAGAGCGACTGGCAATCGTTGATAGCTATCATGATATGCAACAAAGGACCAAGTAAAGCTTGTGCACGAAGTTACAGGCACTTCGGCCGGGGGAAATTCAGAATCTCCTTGATTCAATAACTCCACTGTGGCCACCAAACTGAGTGCATGGGCTTGGTGTCGCTGCGGCACCTTGGGGGTACCTACACAGGCTACCGGTGTCTCCTAGATAGGTTTGCTCAACTGAGCCTACAAGGCCGATGGCAAAGGCACATGACAATTGCAGCAGCGGGGAGATGTCTACATTGCTCTGTTAAATGTTAGTATCTCCCGGATAAATCTTATTCATTTAGCTACCGACGCCGATGGCACAGGCATGGAACAGCTGCGGCGTCTTGGGGATGCCTCTTTGCGACTCGGTATCTCCTCAATGAAATTGCTCTGATAACTCCACGAAGCCGATGGGAAAGGCACATGAGGACTGCAGCAGCAGGGAGATGGTTGCATTGCTCTTGTAAAACGTTACTATCTCCTCGGTGAATCTCGTTCATTTAGGTTACGAAGCCGATGGCACAGGCATGAAACAGCTGCGGTGCCTTGGGGATGCCTCTTTTGCGACGTAGACTGTCAGTATCCCCTCAATGGGATTGCTCTAATAAGCCCATGAAGTCGATGGCACAGACGTAACAGAATTGCGGCAACCTGGAGATGCTTGCATTGCTCTGTGAAATGTTAGTTTCTCCACCTGTGAACTTACGTTAACAAGCATACGAAGCCGACGGCATGGCAACAATGGAATTACAGCACCTCGGAGATGTCTGCATTTCTCTGTGGAATGGTAGTATCTCCCCTGCGAATTAGCTTTGATAAGCATACGAAGCCGATGGCATAGGCGTAATGGATTTACGGCGGCTTGGAGATGCCTGCATTGCGCCATTGAATGTTACGGTCTCCTTGACGAGTTTGCTCTTTTATGATGATGAAACCGATGGCACAGGCACAAAATAGTCGCGGCGGCTGGGAGATGTCTTCGTTTTCACTCTATACAATTCACTTTTCTGACCTCAAAATGCAGCAATGTTGGCATCTCCGTTTCGCCAAATGGGCCTCGTGCTCCCGTACTCTGTCTCGTGCTGCTAGAATCCGTTCTGCAGTCTCTGGAACCAATTCACCCGTCCCTTCCTCGTCCTCTTCTTCTTCTCCGGCCGATTTGTTTCGATGGCCTCTGGCGCAGCTGGTAGCGACGCTTTGTACTGTCCACAACGACGGCACGTCTCTGGCACACCCGGGTATGCAGCAAAATCATCGGCCCAGTGCAGGAGATAGCTGACTAGCTCCATCAGACTGCCATCGTATGTCGTCGTCCCGTAGCTTGCGAAGCTTGTGATGTCACAGCAGCAGATGGTATCAGCCTGCACAAATGCGGCATCGTTTGGATCAATGCCGTGGTGTACCGTGATCGTGCCGTCGTCTGCTGCGTTCAGCTTGAGTATTGCCGCAATTGGCGGTGGTCCGGCCTGCCGTCTCCTCCCCCCCACACCGGATATGACTAGTTCGGTGTATATTTTGATGCTCTTGATCTTGCTCAATTTGTCGCGGCGTCCTACAATGAAGGGGTCCAGTACGCGTGTGTCGGTGAAGACTGGAGTGAAGAAGAAGACGTTGGTGCTGTAGAACAGATCGGTCGGGAACTCGTCGCGGAGCATGCTGCAGACAGAAGAGACTGGCGACGCGTGTGTAGTGAACGCGATGCTGTAATGGCCAGTCTGACAGTCGCGGTATACTGTAGCGGTCAAGGTGACGTCTGTGTGTGTCGGCACGCGCAGGTAGTCGTAGATGGCGTTGCGGAGCTCTGGTGCCAGGCGGAGGAGAGGTGGAAGGCTGATCTGTAGAGCCGACATTGCGTCTACTAATGCGTCGATGCTTGCAGCTTGTTCGTCATCGTCGGCATGCTGTTGTGGAGGCGGCGACGGCGGTAGTGGTGTCGGAGCGTCCATGTTTGCTCGTGTTTGTGTAGGTGGCGTGTTGTTGTGGATTGAAGAGTATGAGGCCGACAAAGCCCATCCAACAGCTCCGCAATTCTCCTCCGACAACACCTATCTCCTCATCGCCGTACTAGCATTGAGCCTACGCAGTCAGGGTCAGCAGGGTCTTGTGAGCAGCATGTATTCGGAGATGCTGATGAGATGATACCCACCACGCAGCTATCTCCTAGTCGCTGTACTAACCTTGCGCCTATGCAGTCAAGGTCAGCAGAATATTGTCGACAACAAGTGTTTGGGATACCGACGTGAGGACACCCACAACGACAACTATCTCCTGGTCGCCATACTAGCCTTGGGCCTACGCAGTCAAGGTCAGCAGGATATTTTGAACAGCAAGTGTTTGGGATACCGACGTGAGGATACCTACCACGACGACTATCTCCTGGTCGCCATACTGGTCTCATGCCTATGCAGTCAAGGTCAGCAGGTTATCGTGACCAGCAAGTGTTTGGGATACCGACGTGAGGATACCCACCACGACAGCTATCTCCTGGTCGCCGCAATGGCCTCGTGCCTATGCAGCGAGTGTTAGCAGGATATTATAGCCAGCAAGTGTTCAGATATGCTAACGTGAAAAATCCTCCTCCTCCTCCGTCGACCACTCACGACATCTATCTCCTGGTCGCCGTGCTAGCCTTACGCCTGCGCAGCGAAGGTCAGCGGTATGTCATGAACAGCATCGCGTCGGGGACGCTAACCTCGGGATTCTCCTCCTCTGACAGCGACCATGAAACCGATTACCTGAACGCCATAGCTGCCTCGCGCCGGCGCAGTGAGGCTAGCAGGCTATTAGGGCAGCGAAGCGCTGGAGATGTCGACTTCGCGACTCTTCTCTGATGTCAACCACAACATCTATCTCCTGACCGCCATAGCTGCTATACGCCGGCGCAGTAAAGGCTACCGGCATATCACAGCAGCAGAGCGCCAGAGATGTCAGCTTGGAGAGTCCTCCCCCATCGTCAACCATGACACCTATCTCCTGATCGCCAAACCAGCCTTCCGCCCGCGCACTGAGGCCAGTAGGAGATCTTATCCTGCTGACAAGTCCTGGAGTTCTCCTCTCGCCTCGACGATACCCTCTTCTCCTCATCGCCAGATCAGCTTCACGCTTGTTCAGCGAAGACTGGCACACTGTCGTAGAGCTCTTCCTCCTCTGTCAACCATGACATTTTCCGCACACCAGATACAACCGCCAACGGTAGAGCAATACAGTGCTCGGGAAATGCTCAATGTTTGGGACACATTGAAGGAAAGGCCCCGATGTGGAACAATCAACAAGGATCTGAGCGGTGGCCAGCAACAACGGCTACCACAAAGCAGCCTTCCTTAAGTGTCGTAGGAGCCTCATGCTCGCGCAGTGACACCGGACAGGTTGAACGGGCAGCGATATACTTGAAAAGCCGGTATCCGTATCGGCAGCGTCCCTGGTCACCGCTCTTTCTGACGACGAAGACGAGGCCAGCCACAAGGTTCCCCTGATCGCAATACCAACCACAGTAAAGGCTAGTGGACAGGTTGGCTGCGAAGTAGCGCGCTGAGACACTCGCGCTGATCCATCCCTTCCTCCATGAACAATGATATTCTCCTGATTGCCACATCCACTACACGCCGGGGCATCGATAGCTAACAGAACGTAGCAGTGCAGAGGGCATTCATAGCTTCCGCAACGAGCACCGCCAAAAGCAACTACTACGAGCAGCGTCCCCTGATCGCCAGACGGGCTCGACGCTCGTGTAGGGTATAGCGGCAGCACATAAGCATCGCCAGCTCGCATTACTAGAACGACCACAACAAGTAGCATCGCCTGAGTGTCTGCACGCGCGTCAGCTTGTGCAGCGATGGCGGCCAGGTCATGCGGGCCGCAGAGTACTCCGAACACACTCTTGCTATATCACATCCCATGGTCCCCACCGCCTCCTCCTCCTCCTCTATCGACTATTAAGCTGCCCATACAAAGGAGATACAAGCGCAGGCTGCGATCCTGGTACAACGCTTCCACGAGGCAACACTGGCAACACTCTCGAGAGAATTGAATCGTTGTCGTCAAGATACCGTAGCAGTATTTGACCGGTTCCATGCAAGGCGTAAGCACGCAGAAGCACGGATACAACGATAACGTGGCCAGACAGCAATTAAGTAGAGAGGAGAGCTCCACTTCAGATATTGAGGCAAGTCATCCTCATCCTGATGAAAATCTTCGAACCCAACGCTATCGTTCGCGCGTGGACACAGGCGTCTCGCGCTCGCACAGTGCTAGCGAACAGGATCGCTCGACGGCGGAGCGCTGTATTTGTTCTCATGCATCGAGCCAGCCAGCCAGCTCCCTCTTCGGTCGACTATGCTTACGCTTTTCGAAAGGTTGTCAAAAGGTTGCAGAGCAGACTTTCCCGATTGTTGATAGGCTCTTGTAACTCAGCTGCTGAGCATCATCGACATGCCACATTCTGCGCTCTCTTCCAGACTATGGCGAACCCGCCATGCCATGGCCATCGGCTCATCATGCATGTCGGGTACAAGTATGCCGGCAACGTGTCCAGCACGGTACGACCGTTCGACGCGGCTGACTTTGAACGGTCTACACCTTCCTCCACTTCAAGCAGTTCTTTACCATATTCTTACGACCTGCGACCTTCGCGAGAGCATCATTATCTCGCGCCTCCGTGCCCACAGTATCGATCTCGTTGACGCTGCATTGCTTGAGCCTTGCAACTTCGTCAAGTTCTCCTATCTTCCAGCCACGCAAGAATAGCACGCACGCTGCTGCTGCGATATACATGAACCCGGTGAAAAGTTGTGTGCCCAGGTAGCTTCCAGTCCCTGCGACAATCTCCAGACCAATTGGTTCCGAGAATGTACTTGGCAGTACGATAACCAGCCAGACCAGATTCAAAGCAGAAGACACATGTTTGATCCCCACGACTTCAGCTGAAACAGGAGCAACTGTCGCCCAGAAAGTGCCAGCGACCGTGCCTCCAATGATAGCAAAGGCGATCAGGACACCATAGCTCTTGGCAAAAGTCCAGAAGACAAGTGCAAACAGTCCAGAGATGAAAGTCATGAGGCCAGCCATGTTCATACGACCAATGCTGTCGCTGAAGTATCCGATTGGAGGTCGACCCAAAGCCTGGCCCAGGTTGAGCACTGCCGAGATTATGGACGCCTGCGAGGCACTCAAGCCGACAGTTCTGGCATAATTTGCGATCGAAAAGACCAACACAACATACGCGAGCAAGCTGAAGAAGGCATACAGGTTGAGCAGGACATATTCCGGTCTTTTGAATAGCCCAACATCAAAGGCAAGCTGGCTGGCGCCGATGGCCTTGTTACGATCTTTCAGCAGGATAGCACAGATACTGTTGACAACCAGAGCCACGATACCAAGGACCCGGAATGCCCAAGGAAGCCCGATTGACTTGATCATTGCTCCGGCAGCTAAAGAGTACACCAGACCTCCAAGGCCGGACCCGCAGGTGGCAATTCCGTTGGCCAGCGAACGCTTAGTGGTGAACCATTGCGATACGATGCCTACAGAGCCGACGAAGAGGAAGCCCATGCCGATGCCGAAGCAGATGCCCTGCGACAAGAAGAGTTGCCAGATAGCCTTGGCGAACGAGGCCCCAATCAGGCTGGCTGTCTCGAACGCGATCCCGATGAACAGAGTAGTCTTGGTGCCGAATACTCGGGTAGTGTAAGTGGCCGCAGGCGATACCAGCAACGCACACGCGACCGAGAGCCCGCCTACGAACGCGTAGTCGAGCGCTCCAGCTTCCGGGAAAGTGTTCGTAGCGAGATAGTGAGCCAAGAAGACACCGTAGCTGCTGTTGATCCCCCATGTGTGTGCATTGATGAGAGCACAGCAGATGGTGCATACCCAGCCATACCCTCCATTCGGCGGCGGTGGTGGGCTTTCGTCGTGCTGCTGAACTCGCCTCTCCCGGTCGCTTCGATCCTCTTTGGTCGGCTGCTGGTCGGCCACATATATGGGGTCTCGCGCCGGACTGAGAGAGTCCCTCTCATCTTCCTTGTTGGAGGAGGCGATTTGGCCTGCCATCGTCAAGGCGATCGTGGATTCGGATGTCGTTTGCACATCAGGACCGGCGACGGGCTCTTATAAAGTACAGAAGAGCCAGCACAGAACGCTGCATTCTCACTGGACATGGCGAATGCTTGCGTGCCGTCTTCCCGGTACGGCCTTGATGAGTCTTCTTCGTGGTTTAGGTAATACACCAATATATAGCCTGTCAGGGCAAGGGGTTCTCCTCCTCCTCGCCGCCAAGTCTGGGGTTGGCAAACTCAATGGGAATACGCCCGTTGTTTCCCACTCTTCCAAGGACTGCTACTGCCCAACGCTGTCGATGGCAAGCACGAGTTGAGAGCCTGACCAACGACAAGATTTTCCGAGCAGGACAGAGACAAAGCCTGTACACTGCGAGCCATCCTCAGGCGATCTCTCGGGTATTAGACTACGTCACCCTGTCGAGGACCGAGGGATACTCATCAGCAGGGGATACGTGCGGTAGGTGTTGCGAACTTCTCGTTCTCGTTCAATTTCCTCTCATCCTTCAATACTAATCCACAATGTCACGAACACTCTCCTCCGCGATCAATCGCGTCGCTCAAGTCACGCAGCAGCTCTCGTCCCAGGCCCCCATCAAGCAGCAGCTACGGCTCGCATCCACCTCAACATCCTACAAGCTCAACACAGGAGCGTCGATCCCGGCCATCGGGTTTGGAACGTGGCAGGATAAGGAAGCGCAGGAGCCCGCTGTCGCTGCAGCGCTAAAGAGCGGTTACCGACATATTGACACAGCGCGGATCTACGGAACAGAGCCTGCAGTGGGAGCTGCAATCAAAAAGAGTGGCGTGCCGAGAGGCGAGATATTCTTGGTCACTAAGCTGTGGAATAACAGCCATGCACCGGAAGATGTAGAGAAAGCATTGGACGCGTCGCTGCAGGATCTTGGCACGGATTATGTTGACCTGTACCTCATGCATTGGCCATCGGCTTTCAAGGCTTCAGACGATCTCTTCCCGAAGGATAGCAATGGCAAGCTGGAAGTTGGAGAGACAGACTATGTGGACACGTACAAGGCGATGGAAGCTTGCTTCAAGAAGGGCAAGGCGAGAGCCATTGTAGGTTCATCACATTCATTTCAGCTCTGCTGTTTCTGACGAGCTCGCAACAGGGCGTAAGCAATTTCTCACGCAGCGAAATGGAGAGGCTGCTCAAGGAAACGAGCGTAGTGCCTGCGGCACATCAGATGGAGCTGTAAGTTCTCAAACCCATGCGAGCTCTTCCACGTCATCCAAATGGTGGTCTGGAGAAGCGAGTCTGAGCTGTATGGAATCTTGGCTTGAGTCTGACTTCTATTCAGGCACCCATACCTTCAGCAACCCAGCTTTGACGCGTTCCACAAGGAGAATGGCATCCACATCACGCAATACTCGCCATTCGGCAACCAGAACCCTATTTACACCAAGGGTGAGAACATGGGGAAATTGATTGACGATCCAGTGCTCGCAGAGGTTGGCAAGAAATACGGCAAGACGGGACCGCAGACCGCACTGGCTTGGGGCATCGCGCATGGACGAAGTGTAAGTAGACTCCGCGCTTTTGACAGTATGAGACTGACTGAACGTCCTCAGGTAATCCCGAAATCGAAGACCCCGTCACGAATCCAGGCCAACTTCGAAGGCGATTTCAAACTCGAGGCCGAAGACGTGAAGAAGATCGACGCCCTAGACAAGAAGATGAGGTTCAACGATCCATCCAAGCCGTTTAAGTAAGTCAATCGAGGAGTGATACGCGCAGCAGTGCGAATGTGATTGCTGACTCCTACGCCCCTTCTATAGATACTCGTTCTACGATGATCTGGACGGAAAGCAATGAACGTTTGCAGGAAACCATTTCGGTTCAAGCATGTTGCCTAAGGATAAAGACCTCGTTTGAACGCCGCGAGTGTATCGAGTCTTGGCGTAGTAGCCACGCAGTACATAGCACGCCGATGACATGACCGGACCCATGTTACCAATACACGTTTGGTATCTATGCTCACTTCCCTTTCGTCGGTCTCGTGAATTTGGTTTCATGGTATGCCATTTGGTCATCTGCGAATCGAGGATCGTACGGAGCTGATATCGCGACTGTGATGGCGAGAGATGGCTGTCAACATTCAATCACCGCGGCATTGGATCAGGCTTGGCGTTAAACAATTAGGCGCCGTGGCGCCTCCTTGTTCATCATCGATTTTTCACGTTTCAAGTGATCTCAAAACGCATGCGTGGCGCCGCCACAGACGTGCATGCGGTCCATGTATCGCGAATCGCGCCAAAGTGTTTGCCAGGAGAGCCACACAGGGCAAGACAGGGGCAGACGTAGGGGTAAGTTTATAACGAACTTGCTCCTTTCGTCAGATCATGCAGATTTCTTACTGTCTTGCGACCTCGATCCTATCGCCCTACGTTAGCAATGGAACCTATCAACTCGACGGACACGGTCACTGATGAGGTTCCCACTATACCAGATCTACCAGACATTGGTGCTTCTAGCAAAAGCATGTGGTGGCTGATATGGCTGCTTTGTGTCCTACTTATTCGATTCTTCATGGTCGAGCGCAAATACGACGGTGCGCGATTCGGCCTCGTTGGATGCATCACGGGAGCGATTGGCAGAATGGGCGATGGCGAGGACAAGGAATGGGCGGCTCTGTATCATGAGATACGAGACTCGAATCCGCCTATAACTAGCGATAGGACTGACACACCGGGCTTGGACAGCCCGTCGACTACCAAAGGATCGTCGGGGCGTGAGGGTCCGGAATTCATCAAGCCATTAATCAATCCCACTGGGCTAGTGGTGGGAGACGCTCGGGTGGGAAAATGGCAGATCTTCTGGCGGAAGAGACTATGGGCTCGCCTGGTTGTAGACCTCTTTTCATGGCACCGGATGTACTGGTTTGGGCCTTGCCCCCAGGGTGAAGACGACAAAGTACAACAGAGTCGCCACAGACTGGGAACAGGTCGTAATCGATACGGCGACCGTAGTACTTCTGGTATTGTCCCGGCCAATGTCAGCGATCTAACGCTGGTATATGGTACACAGTCTGTGACGATCGAGGAAGGAAATGGTCAACTGGACGATTTCAGTAGAGATAAGCGCTGGAAAGCCCAGAGGTATGGCTTCTACTTCCTTCTCCTTGGGTCTGGGCTCTGCATCCGCTCGTGGCAGATAGGTGCTATTGTGACTATCACGCTGGAGTCGATGCTTTTATGCTGCTGGTACTTGGGGCGACACCTTAGTCCCGATCATCAGGACTTCTGCAACCGCGTAAGCAGAAGTGCCGAATGTATCGAACAGGCGGCAAGAGGACTAGTACCTGATGGTAGAGGTGAGGGTGGAGGGGGCAAACGCACACTGGACGTTGTTCTATGCTATAGAAACACAGCTGCTTGGTGCCGATGTGCCCCTACAGAACACCCAAGCCCGCCAGATAAGATTTGGGACAACAACACCTGGATGTCATTGTGCATTCCCAAATCCAACGCTCTCGCGGACACCATATTTGCAGGACTCGGCCTACTTGCGCACACGCTTTTTCCATGGGCCTGGGTTCGATACCGCCCGAATCTTTTCTTTGCCAGTCTTGCAGCCGTTGCAGAGGGATTACACCCAGGTCTGGGCCTGGTGATTGTCCTTTTTGTTGCGCCTCTATTATCGTGGGCTGGGTGGCCAGAGGGTATCTGGCAGCATGAAGATAACTGGACTCTTGCCTGGTATGTCTGTCTAACGCAGTGGATGAGTGGGCACGCCCTCGACCTCAAATCGTTAATTGGTTGGGCTACGGAGATCTTGAGTACCGCCGGATGAGCCCATAGTCGTATTGCTACAGCCATATGCATGAGACAGGACTTGCACATACACCGGAACAGATGAGCTTGCGGATTGCAAGGCATAAACTGCCGAGCGCCCCTGCTCAGAAGACTTGGTCTTCCCAGGTCCATGAATACACCATCTCTCGAACGAAAGTATCGGCAGTTCTGGACGTATATGCATGGCTTGTTTCTGCATCCGAGCTGTGTACTTCCTTCGACCAGAACGGGGACCAGCGTTGTAGCGTTGTAGCCCAGAACGTTTCCAGGCAACGATCATGGAACCAACGCGTTCCTAATCTCAATGCTCACCTGCCCTTCTTGTGAGTCCCACCGCTCCATAGTCACACTCCGCATATCCTCTACGATCCAGTCGGCGCCGGCTTCCTGCAGCTTCTCAATCGCGTGCGTAGTGGCCAGTGCCACCACTTTGTACCCAGCAGCCTTTCCTGCACGTACGCCTGCCGGAGCGTCCTCAAGCACCAAGATCTGGCTGGGGTTGATCTTACTTGCGCCCTCGGCAGAACCACTCTCATGTCCATCATCGAGTCCCAGCCGCTTCGCTCCTAGGCGATAGCATGCCGGATCAGGCTTTCCGTTCGCCACTTCCTCGGCACTCACAAGCACTTTCGGCTTCGACAGCTTCATCACACCCAACCATCCCGACACTAAAGGCTGCGTTCCGCTCGTCACAATGGCCCACGGAGCACCAGCCTCTTCAAGATTCTCCAATAACACCCTCGCTCCCAAAATCTCAGTAGCATCTTGACCGTGCTCCAATGGTACGCGTCCTTCAGCCTCGCACACAAATGCCCAATTGGCTTTCTCTGGGGCGAGTATACTCAAGACATCGATGCTGCGACGGCCGTGCGACGTCTCTAGAATCTTGTCGCCGGGTACCCCTATGAGGTCGCCTAGCTCGTGCCAGTACTTGACGATTGCTGGAGTTGAATCGATGATTGTGCCATCCCTGGGCGAGATTAGCTAGCATTCGTTGTCGTCTCATAGTCAATTTGAGCCATAGATATGTCTAGTTGAGCATGAGAGCGTACGCAGCACGTACATGTCGAAGAGCAGGGCTGCGAACTCGTGAGTCTGAGCTGGAGCGGAGAAGTCATGTTCGCTGTTGCTGTTGTTGTCGACTGCTTGTGGTGCCTTCTGCTTGAGCTGGTGGAGGTTCAAATTTGAGTCTTTGCTGTTGACGTCTTCACGAGGGGTGCAAGACATGATAGGTGAAGCGGATGCGAGAGCTTTCACCTACGAGTGACGGCACTTTATGTAGTTCTGACAGGGCAGAGACGTCGAGTCCGATCGATGTTTACAGAAGAAGCGACGGTAAAAATAATTTGGGCAGGAGCGGGAATCCGAAAGCAGTTTGCCGCTCATGCCAAGACCGTTCGTAGAGGAAAGTCAGCCTCTCGATAGCGAGTGACGGCTACGAGGACTTCGCAGTGGCTATCCTGTGCGATACATGACTATCATCATATCTGAGAAGCCATGAGGACACCATAGAGAAGTCACAGGCATGACCTCCATAACCTGCGTGGTCGACGTGGTATCATACACACCTATCTAACAATGTGAGGCCCCGTTGGCGCAGAGACCCCAACGCCTACGCTAAGACGCATCGAACGATCGGTGGGCTACCCAAGCTGCTGTGATGGGGCGAATTGTGCTCTCCAGAACCAGTATCACTCTAGGATACCTTATCGAGCTCCATAGCACCACCACTTCCATTGCCGTTGACGGAATGCTCAACTTCTTCCTCACCGACTCCAACCATGCCTAGGACCCTGGCATACGGCACAACGATGCGCTGCAGCTCTCTGACCCTACCGAGGCCTCGGACCACCTCTCGCAGCAGATCCTCCCTCTTCCAGCCCAGGATACTATCGCTTTCACCCCATTGCCACAGCCCGCTACCTAGTTCCTCAACCTCCTCATCCTCATCATACACCAACCCCTTACCCATCAAACCCCGTAACAACTCCTCGACCTTGCCTTTCAGCCCTTCAGCGCCTACACGCTTGGCATACATACTCAAGTACACCCTAAACTCATCTTTCGCTCCGAGCATATACGCACCATTGACCCTGTTTTCCAGATGACCGATCGAAACACTCGTCTCAAACCCTTCGTAACCTTCCGCCGAGAGTAAACTCCTCACCAACTTGCCCAGGAACGTCGCTCGTCCCCTTAGCAAAGCATGCGTCGTCGTGTGCCGCTCCAACAAGGGTAGGATCCCTGCCGAGAGGTTCTCAGGATAGAAGCCATCGTCCTGATCCTCAGCCCCAACCCTCTTCCCTCCAGCAGTAGTACTGGTAGAAGAGCCAGTACCCCAATACTGACTTCCCACTGCCCACCACCCTTCTGACAACCGTCCCCACACGCCCATTCCAGCATTGAATGCAAATCCTTCCCCATTACTCATACCAACCACCACGCGTCCCTCCGAGTTCAGCCGCGTAAACATTAGACTCACTCCTCCTCCCAGCTTATCTCCTCCCACGCTCGCAGCATCCAGAACAGGAGCCAAAGACACCGGCATGCCCTCCACTCGCCTCTGAGTTCGGAGATCCCAGATATGCACCTGGCCTACAGCTGTGACGACTAGTAGGAACCAGCCTCTGCAATCCATGATAACCGGCTGCGCTTCAAGGACAAGGGCACACATCATCCTCCTGCCTGCTGGCGTCCAGAGGTGCAGAGACCCATCCTCACACCCCGCAGCCCAGAACTTCTCATTACCGGTCGTGAGCAGAACAGCTTTGGGCAGAAAATCCTGCCATACCACTACCGCTGGCATCGGCGCACGTTTCGTATGCGTCAGCGTTATCCTGGTAGGTTCGCGGTCGGCGGAGCGGCCAGTACGAGCGGGAGTCATGGAGTTGCGGGCTTCGAAGATGATGTTTTCTTGTCCCGCAGCGCCGCCGTCCGCAGAGGTGTCCGATTGAGCTTGGAGGTCATCGTACTTGCGGTCCAGATCCAGAGGCCTCAGAATCACACTCCTGACACTAGGCACGGCTAACCGAATCTGGCTGACCATTAAACTCGGGCTCACGATCGCCGGCCTCAAGACCTCAGGCACCTCCACCTTCCCACTAGCCGCACTCCCGCTCGAAGCACCTCCCGCGGGCACCAGTCCCTCAGCCGTGCTTTGCACCACGGGAACTACTCCTTGACCCTGTAGCTCTCTGACACGCTTTTCACTCCTCTTCTTCTCCTCATCATCCTCCTCACCGTCCACCTCAGCATATTTTCGTTTATTGCCTAGTAATAGACTAGCTATCCCACCTTTCGGCAGCCCATCATAAGGACGACTCAGGTCCAACACCTTCCCAGCCGGCTCATCAGAAATCGCACCAGCCCGCGCAGCAGCTTGCAGTTGTGGTCTTGGCAAGTTCGCCTCCCCGACATTCGAAGCAGAAACAAGAAGGGGCGCTATTCGCTTCTTGCCGTCCTTTGTCAGTGTGACGCGTGACTTGAGATTATCAACCCTCTTTTGCTGCTCCGTCTTCTCCTTCTCCGTAGGCATTTTCAGGAGTGTCTCCGACGCGACCGTTCCGTCCGTAGTGCCATTGGCCCCGGCCGCAGCATCACCGTTGGTCAGGGAGCCGAGAGCGGCTTCGCCCATGAGCTCACCCATGCGACCTTCCACTCCTCTCACTTCTTCTCGGCGACCTTCGTCTTCCAGTCGCACAGCCTCGGGACCTTCAAGCAGACCTGTTCGTCGTCCTGCTCCGTACCTGGCGAGAGCGACGATATTGTCTTCGACTGGAGAAGGAAACCCCATCTCTCCTTTCTCGAAGATGAGAGCTGCGATTGTGCCGTCCAGAGATGTCACGAACAACGTCTCGCCACTCGGTGACCAAGCCAGATCCGAGATTGGCTTTGACGCGAGTTCACACGTAGTCGCAAATGGTCGTGGGAAGGAGGTATTCCAAATGGACACAGTCTTGTCCTGCCCCGCACACGCCACCACACTAACAGCAGGCGGCGGAGGATGGACTCCCAGACTCCCTCCCTCGCTCACAGGTTTGTTTGGGTCTCGTGAGAGGAAGAGCCGGGGTGAGAAAGCGCAGACCTCTACTGGACCTTCGTGACCGATCAAGTTGATCTCGCTGTCCCAGGATCCGCGGTTGATGATCGCTACGCTGCTGACAGGACCATTGACAGCGTTTGCAGCTGCGATGTGCGCGCCTTCAGGACTCCAGGAGCAGCGTCGGAAGTATGTCGTTAATGGTGAGGTAGCGAAAGGTGTAGAGACGCTGGCTTCGAGTGTGAAATTACTCGTCTGGTCGTGGGCGTTCGCGTTGGGCAAAGGAGAGGTAAAGCGGTAGATCTTGATACTCCTGTCGTCGCTCGCAGTAGCGAAGTATTTGTTCGCTGGGTCGAACGTTATCCCTTTCACATGCGAGGTATGTGTAGATAACGTCTTGAGCTTTTCGAACGTGTAGCCGGACCAGACTACGACCTTGCTGTCCAATCCTACGGAAACGAGGATGGAACTATCGTGACTCCATCCCAGATCTTGGACATCGTTGTCGTGGCCTATGAGGCGCCGGAAGATCCGCCAGTTTTCCACCGCAGGTTGCTCTTTACTACCAAATGTTGCATGTCCAGGCGCTCCAGGCTCCAGCGAATAGACACATAATATCTTGTCATCCGCTCCACTGGCCAAGTACTTCCCATTCTTGCTGAAGCGCACACTATGCACTGTTCCCGAGTGATATGACAGGCTCGCTAGTTGCTTTGGCTGCGTGTACGATGGGTTTGAGCTGTTCAGAATGGCATCTGTAGACCAGATCCTGACGTGGCCATCTCCAGCTCCTGTCGCCAGTCGTGTGCCGTCCGGAGAGACGTCGCAACTGTAGACTTCCGCATCACGCTTTTCGCCGCAGTGGGCTAGCCAAGTGGGCTTGGTAAAACGCATCTCAGAGGTGGTCGGGCAGCATTGTTGGTGCGGTGGTGCAGGTTATGGGCGCGATGTCATGCGAGCACTTTGGAAGACGTGAGCTGACGCGCTCGATCGCCGAGGTGCCCCCGGCCGCCAAGAGATATGTTGGACTTCACTTTCCAGGCTTTACAGCATACTAGTAGCATTAGCATCATCAGCACCGACATGTCCTTCCCGGTCAGAGGCCCGGCACGAGCTGTAGAGGACAGGTATCGTTCGTACCGACTCACATGATCACACTTGACGCTGAAGCCACAAGGGAACGAGTACTCTACGCGTTCTACCAGTATTCACTGAATCATAGGACTGGAGATTGAGCCTCATGAGCTACTTGGACATGACCGAGCGAGTCCTGCACTCAGCAGCATACCAGCTACGTGTAAAATGCATCGCTACGTTAGCTTATACTTCATCCCCTGTTTCCCAAGAAAGTGGAAGTGCTTTAGGCATCATCAGCTCACAACGACATCAGCATGTACCTGCATGCCTAGCATCGTGACTCAACTCATCAATGCTACGATCTGTTAAATCAAGCGACGCCATGACGAAGGTTGTTTACAATGGTGTAGCTTGACTGGTACATGTCTCGCTGGATATTTCTAATCGACCTGACTGGTTCGACGACGTCAACCCATCTTGAGAATCGCGGAGACCAAAAACTTGGTACCTGTAACTAAGCGCTCGAGATTTTCGGTTGAGGCGTACAGCTAGCTGTACTTCAGGCAAACGCAGCATGCACCTTCGGTACTTCGGTGGCTGATGATGCATATGTTTGCAGGATTTCTTCGTGTACATCGGTGAGCGCTACAATGCTGACCCAGAATCGAGGAAGCAACCTTTCTCTCGGGATTCGCGCTTGTCCTGAACACTTTGACGAGCTAGAGGTGGCTCGCGCGTTTCACTTGGCACGTGCGATCCGCCTTCAGTAGCTGTGAGCTTTTACTTCTACCTTCCACTTACACCCAACACCTAATCCCCGGACACCAGCAACAGTACACTCGTGTAGCGCAGCATACTGCTTCGCACCACCTCGCACGATCCGAGCAACATGACCGACCGACATGCAGTCAGGACTTTTCTCAAGGATCCAGAGGGTTCGAAACTCGTCTCCGATATGTTTCGAGACATGTGCGCAGAAGAGGATCCGGCTGGTAGTCCCGACAGCTACGACTTCAATGGGGTCATACCGAAGCATCTCATCTCGAAAGGCCCTATTCCTGAATGCATCAAGAACTGCAAGATCTGTCGAGGACAGTTCAAGGCACTAGCGGCGCAGCAATCACTTATCGCACGTGCGTACGATGGTTACTGTACGGATGAAGAGGCGGCAAACATCATCACCAACCACATCACGGATACCACGACAAAGCTGGCCTATGTGCGCACGATACTGGACAATCACGGCGATGTTATCAAGAAGCGCTTTGAGAAGCGCAGTCCTCAGAAGCGCGCCGAGTTGCTGCGAATGGCGATGCCGGGCATGTATCCCTCGAAATGGCTCGCGATGTACTACGTCTTCGACGAGTTCATCGACCCCGGGGTCGCGGCTACGCAATACCGCCACCTGGAGCGAGTCTGTCGGAGGAAGTGTTGGTTGCTTCCTTACCTCAATGTTGACATCTTGAGTAACGATCCAAGTAAGCTATTGGTGTTGCTTCATATCCGGTCTACCCACAGCATAGAAGACTTCTTGCCCTATGATATCGAGCGCACCAGTATGGCATTCGAAGACCAGCACGTCAAGACCAAGTACAATCCGCACTGTGTTGTCATGTGCAGTCAGGCTGGGATCATGGGGAATCTGACGGACTACGACAGTGCGGCAGCACACAGAGGTGACATTACCGGATTTCCTCGCGCACAGCTAGCGTTCGAGGCAGCTAACGAGCTTGCCACGTTTCTACGGAGGTTCGTAGACGCCATCCTATCGACTGGACCGCCTGATCAGCCGCAAGGATGTCTGAAGCTCGATTTTACCGTGGACGAATCGTTGCGCGTGTCGTCAAAGGATCGGTCGTCTTACAACGAGCGTGCATTCTCCAGGCCTTCACCGCGCAACCTCACATACTTCAAAGACATAATGCAGTCAATGTTCAAATCGACTTACGATGACCTGTGGCTCCTCCAGACCGACCCCGTGTACTTTCGCCAACAACTGGCCATCATCGAAGCGACAGGTTTCCACCGCGGACTTGACCCCAAGGAAAAGGCTCGGAACGTCATGTGGTGTGTTCGCGAAGCTGTGGGCCGCGTTCAGCTTGCTATGCAAATTGAGACTACAGTCGCTATCTGCTTCGATAGAATTGATGCTTCCGGTAGCCAAGTATGGCGCGGCGATCCGTTGCCCAAGCTATACAATGATGCGCTCGCGTTGTTGCAGTCGGTCACCACGGGCTACTATCGCAGTTACAACCGGAGCTTGATGAGCCTACTTGCGCGAACGCCAACGTTTGAGGAGCACTTCAGATGGGTGGATGGGAAACATGCCCCAATCAATCAACTGAATGCGAACGTGTCCAAGCCCAAAGATATACTGTACTGGAACTTCCTGCAGATCGCGATGCCGCCTCAAGTGGCCCCGCTCCTGCTGGAGCGGTCCTTCCACCTGCACTACATCGACGACCTTCTCCAGTCTCCGAAAGAGCGAACTCGTGTCGACCAGACCCTGTACGACCGCTATTCTTGCATGCTTGCGATTGACGAAGCGGAGAATGTGCTCGCAAGTCACTTGCCACGCAGCAGTGGTGAGCGCTGGCCAAACGCCGAGAATGTAGGGTTGCCAGATGCGTTCGGCAATCTCGAGGAGCCGACAGAGAGCTCGCTGCTCAAACTTCTCGACAAGTTCATGCGTGCTCCTGTGCCGACCGGAAAGCCTACGTCTCAAAATCTGTCACGGATTCAAGAGATGCACACGGCGGCCACCGAATTTTGGAATAGCTTTGCACCCACCTGGGCGGAGCACTCTGTGCATCCTGCAGCCATTGAGAGGCACATCTTTGCGTACCGGAGTGAGGAATATCAGTCGGAGTATCGGAGGGAATGTGCTCGTATGCAGGCTGCGATTGATCAGAAAGGTGAGTGCCTTAGCACTATTCGTACCTTTCTTCAAGACTGACCGCTATCCAGCACTGAATACACAAGTACGTCCGGCGGCTGCTGGGCTCCAGCCTGAAACCTGGAACGTCGTGCAAAATGTTTGGGGCAACGAGACATCACCGACTGGCTCAAGCCCGCAGCGCAAGAGGAAGGTCAAGACCCGCTCGGAAGCCATTGAGGATCCCACATCCCAACTTGCAGACATGCAGCTTGAAGGTTTCGGTGAGGCCGTGGCCCAAGAGCCCATCCCTGTCGGCAGAGACAGCAAGACGGTCTTCACACGCATGTTCAGCCCCTCTGTCGAGATCAAAGGCCTCCTCAAGTGGGATCAGATCACCGCGGCCTTGGTTGACTCCGGCTTGTCGATGGTTCCTAACGGCGGTTCGAGAGTCA
Source organism: Elasticomyces elasticus (assembly GCA_035926095.1). Classification (NCBI taxonomy): domain Eukaryota; kingdom Fungi; phylum Ascomycota; class Dothideomycetes; order Mycosphaerellales; family Teratosphaeriaceae; genus Elasticomyces; species Elasticomyces elasticus. The sequence continues at coordinate 220,801 of JAVRQT010000003.1, forward strand.
CCTTCACTCATTCCGATCCTCAGAAAGGCTCGATTGTGTTCCACCGCCCGCATCCTGACCCGAGTGTGGGTGTGGTCATGCTCAGGTGCATGGCGAAGAGGCTTAGCAAGTGGTTTGGGTGGGAGGCGGGTACTTTTGTGTAGCTCGGAAAGCAAGAACTAGTAAGTTCCTTGGAGGAGATAATTGTCTCAGGGTCGTAGACAAGGATTGGTTGGGTGGAGCGTTGCATCTCGCGCGTAACGACAATGCGATGAAGGGGATCGCATGGTCCAATAGACCCGCTCGCATCCACTTGGACAGGGTAAGCGGTGCTCGCAGTACATAATCATCACGTTGTTCCCGCCTCAGTTTGCCATCTCGCCGTTGGGTCGATGTACCCGAAGTTACGCCGACGCCAAGACGTTTGACCTCACTTCACTCACACTTGTCCTGTCCACGTCCTCACACCTAGCGATGGAGGGGTTGTCGACATGTACAGCGATCATGCTTCGTTATGTCTTGTGCGTGGGGGACGGGAGTTGTTGGGTAGCTTCCGCAGCTATGGAAACGGCACGAAAGAGATGGAGAAAAGGATATCATGGTGGGGACATTGGGAAGCATTGTAGGTTCTACCACTCCGGTCGAGACATTCACTGCACTGCCGGCATGTCGCTTCTGTCGCACACAAAGTTCAGGCTGGTCTTGGTCTATGTCAGGCTGCCACGTATCGATAAAGTATTGCTGCGAAGACATGGTCATGGAATTAGCTGGTGAGCGCTTGATCAGGATTTATACGGCCACATTCGCGTTGAAGTCCCCAGCTGTCGAAGTGCGTCGAGACAACTGTTAGCCGTCATCGATCATCAGCATAGCGAATATCGTGGCACGAGCTGAATAACACGAAAAGCCTCTAAGATGCGCAGGTCTCCCCCAGCTAAGATTACTCTCACGAGACTGGTAGGAGATGTATTTGGGTGCATGTGACATGCCAAGTGATGTGAACGATATCGCAACGGCCCGCGCTGAAGCTGCAGATTACTCGACATCCTTCCCTCTACCCTTATTAAACTATTCGACATCCATGACCACAGCTTCGAGTCCCGTAGACCACGCTGCGAAATGCCGGCACGACCATCTTTGAGCGCGTTGTGGGCGGCCATATCGGCTCCCGGTGGCTATTCAGAGGAAGCATATCAGCGACTGCTTCAGGAGGTGGAAGATCGTGGCATCGACATCTATGCTGGCGATGTTCCGGACGAAAGTGCCAAGGTCAAAGTGGCGCGGTACACCAAGCCACTCGCATCGTATACGGATAAGGATGTTTGCTACTGTCTCCGTGAGGGACAGAAGCACAGAAGCAAAGTGAGCTTTGCTTACATCAAGAACGACAATGCTTTGGCGTCCCCACTTGCATGCAGCCAGGCTTGCAATGTGTGCCCTGCCCAGTATCGGCCATTTGCTGTGCAGCGAGACATGCCAAGCAGGGGTTATGATCGCGCGTGTTCGGATGCTGAGGCTGCCACCATCATCAACACCGACATAGCCGCCACTGAAGCCAACTTGGCGAAACTGCGGCAAATGATTGTTGAGCACGGAGACACCGTAGCTAAGCGGTGGCAGAAGCGAACTAAGGTCAAACGAGCCGATCTGGTGCGTGCCGCCATGCCAGGTATCTACCCGTCCAAGTGGATTGAAGCGATTGGAAACAAAGAGAGCCTCTTTGACGAAAGGGTTGCGGTCACGGATCTCACGAAGCCTCTTCACCAGCAAGGAATCTCACCTCGGAAGTGCTGGCTACTGCCGTACCTGAACGTCGAGAGCATTTGCGAGAAAGACCGGCTGCTACAGTTGATCGTCGCTCGGACACGTTGCGATGCTGAGCAGCATCTGGTCTATGACCTGGACCGGACTGACATGGCATTCGAGCACTGGCACGTCAAGATCGTGTTTAACGCCAATACTGTCGTCATGTGCCATGAGGCCGGCCATGTCGGCGAGCTCACGCCATATGATGCCGAGAGAATCCATCGGGGCGATATTGTTGGATTTCCGAGAGCACAACTGGCTTTCGAGGCGCAGAGGATACTGTCCTCCTTCTTGAGTGAGATGGTCAGCAATTTGCTTGCGCCTGGCCTATGTGATCCTCCGCCAGGTTTTGGCAAGCTCGAAGAAATTGTTACAGTTGCTTCTAAGATATCGGTGAACAGGTGCTCATCATACAGCGTGCGTGCATTCGCCGAGCCGCTTCCATGCGATTTTACTCGTCTTCAGGAGGCGCTGCAATCTCTCATCAACGCAGCCAAGGACGATGTGTGGCTGATGCAGACCGACGTGATGTAAGTGCACCATTTGCCCCACGAATACCGATTGCTAACTAAAGTATTCAAGGTATTTCCGTGATAAGCTCAGCATCACGGAGGCGGCAGCCCGGTACCACAAGAAATCCGAATCAATGCGCAATGAGCACCGCTTGCGTGGCGTCGTCGAAGTCGTGGACAGCGCCCTACTTGCGCTAAAGGTCGAGGCCACAGCCATCGAATGCTTGAAGTTCATTCGAAATTGCTCCACCATGCCCCGAGGACGCACTCTGTCTGAGTCGTACAAACAGGTGTTTGGCCTGCTGAACTCCGTGCTGTCGGGATATTACAGTGCATATCAGAATGGGCTCATGCTATTGATAAATCGGACCCCAACCTTTCAAGAGCACATTGTGTTGCGGAATGGTAAGTTCGACGATACTCTCCCATCGATTGATCAGCACTACAACAAGGATCGACTGTACTGGAGCTTTGTCCAGCTGAGCCATTTTTCTGGCATCGAATCATGCCCGCTGGATCATTCTTTCCACCTCCACTACATTGAGGAACTACTTTGCTCGTCCAAGGAAAGAGATAGAATCGACCAATCATTCTATGACTATTTTTCGCGCATGCTCGCCATCAATGAGGCTCTATCGCAGCTCAAGCGTCATCTACCCTACGGCGACGGCGCCATCCTCAGCTCTGTCTGGACAGGTCTTTTGCCTGTAGGGTACGGGCTTCCCCCTGGAGAAGCGAGCTGCGAAGAGTTGCACACTCTCCTCGAGAGTTTGGTCAAACTTCCGGTACCGACTGTGAAAGTTAACTCGGAGAACCTGTCGCGGTTACGCAGTATGCACGACGCCGCCACTCTTTTCTGGGACAGCCTTCTAGCCAAGTGGGGGATTTGGAAGGACCTTGCCAACAAACCGATGGCGACTGTCGAGGCTCCGGACTTTATGAAAGCTTTTCGCAGCGCGAAACACATCACGGAGTTTCAAAACGAGTGCCGCAGACAGCAAAACGCCATAGATCAGGCTGGTAAGGGCTTGTAGCGGTCAGAATCTGATCATGACACTGACCAAATCACAGAAGTATCCTCGCAAACCCCACAAGTATACCAGGTACCAAGTCAGAATGCTGCACAAAGCGTATGGGGTACAGAGGCAGCATCTACTGCGCCGAACGAGGCCAAGACCAAGATAAAGTCCAGATCGCAGAACGTCAAGGAGATCATCGGCCAGCTTGAGGCTGTAAAGCTCAACAAAGCCGACGAGACTACCAGGCCAACCATCCCCGTCAAGTGCGCGAACCTGAACATCTTCACTCGCATGTACGGCATGTGTGGTGAGGCGAAGAAAGACGTCAAGTGGCCCGACCTTGCTGCTGCATTCGTAGACGCTGGTCTCTCTGCGGTGCATACTGGAGGCTCGGCAGTCACGTTCAGGCATCCAACGGAGGGCTCTATCGTCTTTCACCGCCCTCACCCCGATCCGAGCGTGAAGCCAGTCTGGCTGAGAACGATGGGAAAGCGACTCAACAGGTGGTTTGGCTGGTCCGGCGAGACGTTTGTTGAGCGGGAATAGTGAGGACGAACTGCACCCGCAACGGAAAGAAGAATGACGCCTTCTGCAGAGATGCAAGCGAGAGGCAAGGAGTGACATGCATTGTATCATGTCGAGAGAGAGAGAAAAAGGTAGGCGATCGTTAACTTAGTAGACATGGTCATATAAAACGCCAGGATTCCATGGAGTGGCTATAAGCTCACCAAACGTGCCTGTCTCACTTGCGTCTCTTAGCTGTCAACTTCTGGCATTGCTGTTTTGCAAACGAGGTCTTTCACTGTCGTCAATATATTATCCATGACCTTCTCTCGCTCTGACGGACTTGCAGCATCTAAAGCCATTCGGCAGGTTGGTCTTATGGTCAGGAGGCCAGAGATATATTGAGTTGTTATGGAAGTGTGATTGTCTTGATCAAGTTCTGCCAAGGATCATGATCTTGCCTTACGTGCGTAAGTAACTGCTCTGTCAATCCCCGCCCAGCTCCGTACCTCCCTCTCGCCAGCTCAGCGATCACGCACACAGAGATAGCTGAACAGAAATCCATGCTATACCTGGAATCGCTCTCGAGGGTCTCCTTCATTGCAAGTCAGCGCTCACTGTCAGCCGTGGCCCTTTCGAGGCTCGGCCATCAGTTGGTCAGCAGCAAGGCAGTGCTGAGAGATTCGAGCACTACACGAGGCGCGTTGGTTCGAACAGATGTAGCGGAGAACACTCGGAAGGTTCGTTAGTAAGTACAACTCCGACTCTCCTTGGAAGATACAAGGTCACGATACGCTGGACCTCTGGAATGACGTGCCGTACGATTGCATACCAATATAGCAAACTCCCTTCCGGATGCTAGGAGATTGGGTTCAGTCTTGACCCAGTCTGCCACCATGCCAGCGGGCAAGGACATACGCTTCGTGGTTGTGAGCAACCCGGACCAGCTGCGCAATCGAGCCGAGCTACGACTAAATAGGCAACATGTCATGCACAATTATCTGGCCAAGGAAGCTTCGAAGCCGACCAGTACTGACGCACGAGTCAATGGCCAGCGAAGTGAGGGCAGACGGAAGCGTGCCACCTCGCCTTCTACGGCCACCGACAGCTCGACTACCGATACGTCGATTAGCTCTTCTGCATCCAGCGGCCCCTTACAGACACGAGCGGACAAGAAAGGTCAAAGTCATGCCGGGTACAGGTTCGCAAATTTTCGAGCGGAGGGTTCCAGCAGTAGTTCAGAAACGAGCGGCAAGAGTCGACCAAAAGTCAGGAAGGCCAGGACTGTGAAGTCGCGTATCGGACTGGGTAGTACCGGCGGCTCTCTGGTCGCTGGTATCAGCGGAGGCTTCCGTAACTACACCTACCTTGGCACCAAGGCTGAAGAAGTACCATTCACCCCGGATCGTCTTGGCGGGGGCCTTGACCCTTTTGGCTGCTGGCCTGCATTCGATGAGGCATCATTGAGGGTGAACGAGCTGAAGTGGAGCTGTGTGTACACTCCACGTTGTGAATTAACCAGCATGCTGATCAAGTTGTAGGCAGTCGACGGTTTGGGAGCAGGGGCATTGCAGACTATTGGGTTCCTGCTTTGTTGAGCGCGCGGCATGCGTTTCTCAGCACCATTGCTATCTCGTCTGCCCACGACGACATCATGCGGCGCTCTGCACGGCCGCCCGATGAGAGACCCAAGCACGAGTCGGTGCAGAGAGCTAGGGTGCGTCAAGAAGTGACTAGCATGATCAACCAGAGCATGAGCGACCCGCAGATGCAGATGTCGGATGCGACGATGGTCGCCGTTTTGCATCTGCTCAATGCAGAGATGATGGGTTGCGACGACGATATCATGCGCACCCATCAACAAGGTCTGTCTGCCATGGTGACCTCGAGGGGTGGCCTGAGTATGCTTGGCGTGAACGGGCAGCTGGCGGGCGTGACTACCATGTATGTATCAGCTGTGGTAGTGCGGAGGTCATTGATTCGGCTAATGAAATTTGTAGTACCATGTATATCATAGCCATCCTTCGCGAGGCTCGTCCCGGCCAGCCATTTATCGAATACGCTGGGAACTCGAAACGCGAAACGTTGTGGAAAGATTCTCGTCCATTTCCAGAGTCACCCATATTGTGCCGATCTTCAGGCTACCGAACGATACATAATACATGCGCTCCGGACGGTCCAACTTCGCGCCTGCTTGAGCTTACGAGGCAGCTAACGAACGTGTTCGTTGAGGGAAGTGCTCAACACGAAGACGCCTCATCAGAGTCGCGGAGCGAGCAGCTTCGTGAGATGGAAGTAGAACTCTTCGCGGTGGCTGCGAGTATTTTTGGCAGTACCGCTGCTGAAGATCTGGATGTCGCGAACATGAGCGATCGATATACTTACGAAGCAATTCGACTCACATCACAGCTCTTTGCGCATGCACTCATCAGCCGGGTGCCTTTCTCCCAGGCTGCACAGCAGCTGCAAGCGACAGGTCTCTATCGTAGTTTACAGCCTGGGCCACTGTCAACGGACGCACCGTACATGGAAGGTTGCGCTATGCACATCCACATACGTAACGCTCTGATGCGGACGGACACAGCAGACTGCTGGGGACACATGGCTGGAGTCCTATTTTGGGTTGCACTGGTAGCTGGTGCTGCGGCCAATCCAGAGGTGGCACCCGGAGGCTATGTGCATCGAAGAGAAAGTGGCGAGGATGAGGAAGCAAGGAAGTTTGTCGCAGCTATTGTCGTAAGATGCTCCATTGTGCTTGGGTTTGAGTTTGGCTCAGCCGTGTTGGAGACTGTGAAGAGCATGAGCAGCATTCAGCAAGCACTTATACAAGTGTAAATCACCGAGACCAGATCGGGAGACTAGTAACAACGCAAGACAGCTCCATTCGGCTTGTTCCGGCAAGTTGAGAGCCTCATTGTAAGATCGCATGATAGCGGCTGGTCGAGTAGTCTAGGTTGAGCAGCGTTAGCATAAGCTCAGCAACCTAGGCACCGAATAAGGGTCGCAAATTGTGGTCGCCTACCTTCATCGCGCACAACCTTGATTTTCTTCACCTTACTCATCCCACGTCTTAGCCGCCTCTTGCAGTTTGCGAAGAAAGCTAGCATAAGCGTCGAGCTGATCGGTAACATAGCTTTTCGGCTCAAGTGGCTGCAACCTATCTTGGATCGATTCCGCTGCCGCATTCATTCCTGGGATAGGGGCATCCACATCTATAATCACTTCTTGGAATTCGATAATTTCCTCATCTGGCTCACCGACACTGATCCTAAGGGCCACGACCATCTTCAAGTGCCAAGAAGGGTTGAGGATCTGAAAGCTACGCAAGTGATCGAGAATGTGCTTGATTGTGACGAGAGCCTTTGGTTCTCCGTCGAGAGCATCGCTTCTATCAAATTGTCCGAGGTGCAACGTGACGTCGGTCAGCAACTTGGCGTCCGAAGGGCCAATTGCGGCGACAAACTGTGGTATAGCGGCCACGATGCTTTTTGTTTCGAACATGTCCAGGAATATACCCGGATAGAGCAAGCCATGGTCAGCCAGATAATGTGAGACCTTGTCAAAAGACTGAACCTCGAAGCTGTTGCACAGGATGAACATCTTGGCGGCTTCCTTGTTGACTTGCTTGCAGGTCCTGAGCAGAGATAGACAACATCCGCCTGCTGGCTGCAGTGCGCTGTCCATGTGCATGGCAAAAGAACTTTTGACCAACTTGAGCCGCCTGTCATGTTGGGAAAGCGTCGCGTCGTCTTCATTGATCACAAAGCCTCGTAACTTCCTCGTTTCTCGTCCCAGCTGCACGTAGACAGTGTCGACAGTCATCACGTATTCGTAGATCCGATTCCGCATCTCTGGCGGAAGGCTCAGAAACGGAGAATCTGACACGTCGCCGTGAGTGCAGCTCGGGTCCGTTATCAGGTTCATGGCGGGCATGGTGACTTCCAAGTAGCTGTCTTGTTGCACTCAAAGATTCGATGAGGGTGATCAAGACTCCGTGAGTACAGCCTGGCTCTCCCAGACGCTGCCTTCTTAACCCGCAAGAGTGAGTGAATCAAACGTAAGAGACCAGCACGTTGAGTGCCAGCTCGAGATGTGTCGAGATGTTCGACGTAGAGTTAGCTGTGTGATCATCCGCTCTGTCTCCTTAGTCCACCATACTGACACGACAGCACAGGATGTGATGTATTGTTGGTGTTGTGGAAAGACACCAAAGACGAACGCGTCAAGCGCGTGAAGTCGCGTCCTCGGATCTCGGGTAAGGCGACAAGGCATTCACTTTCACATGCTCGAGCCAAGCCGACGACATCTCCATCGACATGGACTCGACAAAAACTGCTCACCGATGACAACTCCCTTATCATGGCCCCGCTCTCCTCGCTACGCAATCGACCTGTTAAGAAAGTCGACCTGCAGAAGCTGATCAAAAGCGACAAGGTCGTGCCCATCACATACTCCGAAGCACTGGGGCCTCCTGGCGCTCCGAAACCGGGCTACATTGGACCGTACATCAAGTCAATCAGCTGGTCAGCGACCGGTGGGCTGCTCGCAACATGCGCCGGATCTAATATACGCGTCTGGAACACCGACCGCGGACCGAATCTGAAGCTCAGCACTGAACTGAAGAATGCGCATACTAAGGGCGGCGTAGCCTTTGGAACGGCTGGTGCTAGCGGAGAGCTGGTGGAGAAGGTGGCGTTCTGCCCTATCGTGGAGGGCTTACTTGCAAGCTGCGGCGGTGACGGCACGGTCAGGTTGTGGGATGTTCGGGCGACTGGCATAGTGGGAGGTAAAGCATTGGCTGTAGGCACTTGTAAAGTGGGCGGAGATGCAGCCTTCCTTACATGGCACCCGAATGGCAGAGAGCTGTTGGTGGGTCGAAAGGATGACGAGATACACTCAGTGGACGTTCGGCGTATTGCTGGTATGGACGGCGCAGCGGAGTACGAGTTGGCGTCAACAAAACGCCTAGATCGTGGCAAGGTTATCTGCTACGAGATGGCTTTCTCGAACACTGGCCGCGAAGTTTTTGCCACGAAGGCAGACGGCACGGTCAAGATCATGGACTACCCATCGATGGATCTGTTGCATACAGTCTCAGCTCATCCAGCAGCGTGCTACTCAGTTCAACACTCTCCAGCCGGGCAATGCCTTGCTATAGGATCTGGGGACTCGACAATATCAATCTGGGATACGCACACCTGGCTCTCAACGCACTCCCTCTCCGCGCCTACTCAGATTACCAGCGTGCGGCATCTCGCTTTCTCGTGGGATGGCATGTACCTTATCGCTTCCGCCGGATCAGACGCTAAAGAAGGCGTGCCAGGTTTGAACATTTACCATGTCGATACTGGTGAAGTCATCCACACTGTCGAGACTACCCACTGCCCAACTCAGATCGCATGGCATCCGAACAGGTACTGGTTTGTTTATTCTGGCGATCAAGCTGGGATGAAGCTCGTAGGAGGGCTGGGTTCGGGTTTGTGATAGGACGAATGGATGTTCATTGGACCACTTTACGGCATGTTTGCTATAGAGTCTGTTTTGGCTACGTCGAAGCGTTAGAGCATGGCGTTGGTGGACTCAATTGTATGCTCATCTTCTTCAAGAGATAGCTTAGTAACGGCAGGATCAACGGGGAAATCGCCCGATCTAGACGATCAGCATCTTCAGCCCTGCTCAACTTCAACTACATCACTTTTCGCATGTTTCGTCGGCGTCCACACTCTCAACGCTAACGCTATCCCACTGTTTATTGTGACCTCGACACTGGGTGCCAATGTGCTTCCGGCTGGACCCTAACGAAGACGAGGCGGCCATTTTCAATCTTGAGGGCATTTAGGCGGACCACACGATATGCTGCATTGAGAGTCGCCACAAGCACATGATGGACTGGGAGGTGACTATGGCGGATATCCAGGACAGACGTATCAGGCTACTGGACAATCCAGCTGAACGAAAGCTACCGAAGACCGCCAAAGTCAATCCTGGCACAGTACGACTTGATAGCTTATACTTCGCCAAATGGAGCAATGATGTGTTCCGAGAAGCAACAACAACGCTTGATCGCGCCCCTATGTCTTTTGCTACAAGCTCAACTTCGATCAAAATAAGGGCAACGCCTGTACGCCAGAGCACTGCCAAGGATTTACGCAATCAGAACCGGGAACGAGCAAAACCAGAGTTACTTACCCTGCATTCTTCGCCTACGAGCATATCTACCCCTGAATCGGTTTTGTCTCCTGCACTACTGGTTCATCAGCCTGTTTCGGACGACGATCACATTCGCGTAGAACTGGCCACTTATCAGACCAGAATCAAAGGTGACGAGGAGACTTGGAAATGGTATTATTACGAGAGTTTACCCTCAAGGATTGGCCACGACGCCTGTCTTGATCTCACGATCCGAGCATATCTAGCCGCGGCGCATTGCAAGAATGGAACAGCGGGCGTGTCGTTGCGGAGATGCTACGCCGCCTTGGCACAGGCGATCGACTCACTCCAAGTAGCGCTGCGAACCGGCCATCAAGAAGGTGTGAGCGACAGCGTTATACAAAGTTGCGCTTTACTTGCTGCCTTAGAGGTCACGAAAGGTGAGCACAATCTACTCAATGCGGCACACTTGGAGGGTATAGTATCTACGCTTGCAAGTCGGGCGAGGGGAGAAGCTAGCGACATATCCAGGTCAATACTGAACTACTTCTCATGCGACGCAATGACTGCCAGCATTGTTAAGAACAAACCGAGCCCGCTAGAAGCACTTGATCGGACACACTACGAGCCACAATTTACTGGCTCCATAGACCCTATTGCCAAACTGGGATCCCTCCGAATCGAGTTGAGCATCCGTCTCCCGAGACTCGTTGCGCTCACGCGGGCTGTGAGGCAAGCCGAAGAAGGCAACCTTGACGTCAGGTCCCCAGCGGCCGTCGAGAGGCTTTACGACCATACCCTCGCGCTCGCGGAAGAGCTATACCATGTTCGCGATGAGATTGCCGAGAAGGCGTTGCACACCGACACAGTCTGTCCTGGAACGACCTTCTTCACGAAAAAGCACTTCACGTTCTCTAGCCCAGCGGCGTGGGAAGCAGCTTCGATATACTGGCATATGCGGTTCTGCGTTCTAAGACTATGCCTGGTGCTTGTGACGTGTAAGACAGCAGGACTCTCAGACTTAGCAGAGATATACCCGAATAGCGAGGGCTTCGAGTTGCAGGGCAACAGCGTCTTCTCACGCTCTGCACTGGAGGCTGAGATCATCAAGACTGGGCAAAACCTGTTCATGACTGAGAACATCGACCATCACTATCGGCCCAAGCGGCACCGACTGCGAGCTCAGAGCTTCATTGTGCTCTGGGGGGCCTTGAGGGATCTCCCCCAGATCGATCCGGACTATGCGTGCAACCCTTTGCAAGGCTCCGCCGATCGAGCATCAATATTGAGGGACCGCATGCTTGAGTTCACTGTGCGAGCACTGAAAGCTCCTTCGCTGTTCTTTACCGAAGCAGACATGGACGAAGCGGCGGATATCTTCGTTGGAGGCCCAATAAAAGGATCGTACGCCAAGTTGTACGGATTGAAGAGGTTCTGGGGAGGTTGAGGCTGTTAGAGGACGGGAATACCTTGGTCATGATTGTCGCAATGTACAGCATCACACAGATGGCGCCTGCAGGACCAATGCTCATCCCGGACGCCGAAGCATCGTTCTGGACCGGGGCGAAATAGTCTTATTCTCAAAAGCAATCGTCTGTACGGCTCCGCTGGGCACTGAAACAAGAGCACGGTTATGCTGAAGCAATAGACCAGCAGAGACAAAAATCCATATGTTCGACCGTGGCTAGATACGGGAAAAGGGCGTGGGCGGAGCAGGGGATACATCAGCCTTGGTCATACCATGAAAGATACGCTTGAGAGCGCCTAACACCATTCGTGAGCATTGCAGATATGCAAAGCTTCGGCGAGGAGCCCATTCCGCTTCTTCTGGCGCCGATACTGCAGACGACTGAAGTGCAACTCGCAAGGACGACATCTTTCGATGCGATCACAAGCTTTCGTGCTGCCATGAAGACATCAGATATATGGACGATTGTGCATGCTGGCCGTGATCTGAGGGGGGGTTTACAAACACGACTCGCAATAAGGCGAGCCTTCAGAACTTTGCAGGCACGTCTCAGGGATCGATCAGTCGGTACTGATGGTGGAGATGGGTACAGTCTCGCCTTTGCAGGCACATCTCAGGGATCGATCAGTCGGTACTGATGGTGGAGATGGGTACAGTCTCGAACTTGAGGCGTCGCATACGCCGGAATCCGTCCGTAGATCCTCCAGACAACCAGTCAAGGTATGCTTTCATGTCGGCAACACTCAGTCCGGGACTAATGCCTCCTAGCCGCCAAACAATCCACTCGGCGAGTGCGCCAACAGGCATACCGTTCCAGAGTTCTCGATCCCGTAACGCATCCCAGGCAACAGCTGCAGCTTCTTTCATGAGTCTTCCACCAGGTCCACCGAAATTTCCTTGCGACAGGATATACTGCCAGGATTTGAGGATGTTGGAGGCCATACGTGTTTGAGTATCGCGCAGAGTGGCTTGACGGAGACAAGGTTCGATCGAAGGCAACCATATGGTAAGCGTCTGGCACAAGCGGATCAGTATCAAGCGTGCTATCCAATACAGCACTGCAGCTTCCCACTCCTGCAAGCTTTTGTACTGATAAGATGCGGGAACAAACTTCCAGTCCGGGTCCCCCTTGGTCTCCACTATCTTCAGACCTTCCAACAATCTTGCTTCGGCAGCGCAATTCTCAAGGGCACATAAGTTCAGAGCAAGAGTTGCGGTATAGCCGTCATCAACGGTCGCACCTTGTTGGATACTGTGCACATGATTGATGAGACGCGGCAAGCGGACAAGCAATTGCGTGCTCGCCGTCAACAAGCAGGCTTCTACATCTGGTCTGTTGATTTGGGAAGCCCATAGTACATCGTTCCAACGCCCATCATCATACGGCGACAGTGAGTTCTGCGCTATCGGACAGTGGAAGAACCAGTGGCGGTTGTCATAGAAGGCTGCGCGTCGGAAATCCGTTCCTTGATGCGGATCCAACTGCATGAGGATCTGAGGCAACGCTTTCGCGTGTACGCTGTCGGCGATCTGCTGCTTATCCATTATAGTATCGAAAAGAAGCAGAAATGCGCATGCCATGTAAGACTCCTCAGAGGCATCGAGTGAGACACTTAGCTCCCTGAGTGCTTTTCCGTGTCTTCGATGGACCACGTCAAGCAGCGGAGGTGATGGCGCTTTCATATATTCCTTCATACTCAAGAGCATATGGGCTGCTGCGTCGACAGCACCGTGACTGCCTGTTCGCGCTGGGACGTATGCGAACATAGTGTCCTCGAGGCGGAAAAAGCGGATTGCATCGATCAGTCTGTGTGCTTGTGTGGTACTCGCGGCGATCAGTGTGCCCAATGGGGCAGCAGTGTAGACCGAACCTGTGCACTTCGTTCAAGATCAGTATTGCATATTGAAATAGTGTAGGAATGCATACCTTGCACTTGCGAGCATGGCACACTCCGCATGGCTGACTTCGGACGTTTGGCTTGCGTTGTGCAAGCCACGTTGCTGGTGTAATGCTAATATGTTGCACTCGTGCGAAATTCATCCGCTGGTAGCCAGGGCCAGAGGTCTTCGCAAGATCCATTTCCAATGTAGGATTATAGTAGAGTCGTGTGGATTAAATGAGAGGATGGATAAAGTGTATGAGTACCTGTATGAGGCTACCGGCTCACCGGTTAATGCTGCGCCACTCGTGTCATAGTTTGCCAAACCATCTTTGGTCGCCAACGACATCGAATCAATACTCGTTTCGTACGGTTGCATGTGTGCAGGTTTGAGGCACTCCTGCATAAGTTCAATCCTATCATACCTAAGCAACACGCGGTGTTCAGGAGCCCATCTCTCTTTGTCAACGAAAGGGCGTGCAAGACGTGTTACGGCAAGGCAATAGCGCAATCTACGCAGCTCTACCTATGGAGAAAATAGCCACCGTCAACGGCATAGCAGACGCAAATTTGGTGCCAAGGGTGTGCAACAAGATCAACATGTCTTCAATCGAAGGACAACACTACCACCTAGGTCCGGCTTTGAATGACGAGTTTATGAACGACTTCCGTAAGATGGCCGGCGACGAAATCGTCAAAAAGTATGCCTTAGTGGAGATCCACACCACCAATGAGCGACAAGTCCCAGACGTATAGGGAAAGGGAAAGTCGAAGCGAGGTTGAGTTTCTTAGCAACGAAGGAAGCCTGGGGACGCAAGACCGATCGGAAAGCAGTAAAGTGCAAGGTGGTGGACGAATGCAACACAGCCCGGATGGCCTGATAGAACTCGATGTAGAGGAGCCTCAAACAGCACGGCGTTAAATTTCCAGGTCGTCAAGCATGCACTCCTTTTTTCTCGCAATCTTACGACAGACATGTCTTTGAACTGCACATATCAAGACGGCAGCCGATGCAAAGGTGAGATCGTCTTTCGATGTCTCAGCGAACAGCTGCTCCTCACATTATCTTCGTTTGCCACGAATATCTTAAAACGACGCCACTATCATGATTGTAGCACCGTTAGCGATGTATCAAGCTTCACCGGATCGTGTCCCTTGGATGTGGGCCTGATGTAACATGTTGCGCGTCGTCCATCCGTGGCACGGCATTAATCGGGGCACCATCACCCATCTGTGCATCCGCCTTCACCTGCGCGCCCGCACTCATCTTAGGGCTCGCACCCATCTGAACACCACCACCCAATCTCTCCGCCCTTCTCCTCTGCCACGCCTCATGCAATGCCTCCTTGATCGTACTCTCCCCTGCCTCAAAATTGCCTACACAGACCTTGACCAGCATCTCGACCTGTTCCGGCGTCCATACCAGGTTGTAGCTGCCCGAAAACTTGGCAGTCGAGGGATCGAAATCCGGTACCGCCTTCTCATTCGGCAGCAGCGGCATGTAGATCATCGTGCACTCCCGCGCATACGCAGGCGCTGGCGGTGTCTTCACAGTTCTTCCGTATGAGTCAATTACAGTCTCAGGCTGCTCACACGGCACGCCGTCATAGATTTGGGCGTAGAGGCCCTTAAAGCGGTCGGGGTCTTTGGGGTCCTCACCAGCTTTGATGTCATGGCGCTTTGTAAACTTGATACCGCGCCGGCCTCCAATCTGGTCGACTCGCTCAGGAAAAGTGTCTTTCTGCACGTCACTCGAAGCGTCCATGTTGATGATCACGTCCGCTTGTCGGCTAGGATGAAGCAGGACGTAGGTTGGGCAGTTGTTGTCCATGCCTGAGTCAATGAGATGAATACGAGGCGAGTTCTCGATGCCTGGCGGTCGTACTTCGCCTTTCTCGATGTGGGTGTGGTGGTACAGGAAGTTGTGTTCATTGCAGGCATGCAGCGGGTGATGTTCTTGAAACTCCTCCGTGCCTTGCTTGCCCCAGAACTTCGTGATCCGAGACGCCATGGAGTGAATCGAGTTGCCCAGAAAGCCAGTAGGTAGGTTGCGGCTGATAGTGCTGATGTACGATGTCAAAGGCCCAGCTGGCGCACTCGTACATAAGCCGAGAAGTAATGCTAGAGAGTGCTCTGGCAGCTGCATGGTCGACTTGCCCTCCTCAAAGGGACGACCGAAGCCCCATGTAGGCACCCAGGCTTGAGTCTCATCGCAGCCGACCTCGTATGGGGTCATTTCGCTTCAAGATATCAGCTCTGCCTTCAGCACAATCGTGAACGTTGTACGTACTACCACTGAAACCACGCATCATCAGCGTCTTTGTGATCACCCTCATCGTGATCGGCGTCCCCGAACGGATGCTCTTTGTCCTTCCAGTCCTTCCAAGGCCGCTCATGCCGGATGGCTGTGAAGATTGGAAGCGGCTCCGCTCCGTGGTCGGTGTATTCTCGTGCTGAGGACCAGCGATACCACGACGTCTGCCACGGAGCCGGACTCTTAGTCAGATGACGGCCGGGATGTGTCGCAGGCTCATCTTGGAAGAATATCCAGCTGTGGCAGTTAGCGATGAGCAGTATTTCGATCAAGACCTTGCCTTACCCTGTCGTGAACACAGCATAGAGATCCATAGCCACAGTCTGCAGGCCGCTTTTGCTTTTCATGATCAGTGGGCCTAGTGTAATCCTGGCTCCTCCAGGCACACTCAAGATCTTCCTGATAGCTTCGCCTGACAGTGGATGATAAGGTGAGAATCGTTGCTTACAGTGCTCGATTACCTTGTCGAAGTTGGCGTGTCCGAAAGTGTAGTAAGCAGCCAATGACCAGCATGAGCCCGATACTCCAGAAACATAGGTTAAGCAGTCCCACAGTCCCGCATGCTGCATCTGCCTGCCATAACCTAAACAGCCGATCATTGCACGAAACCCGCCACCACTGCCACCGAAAGCAACAGTAGGCACATCCCTTGGGTCAACATCTTCTGGCTTCAGGCCGATGTACCGGGCGAAGTTATCACGAGCTCGCACCTTCCGAGCAATGAGGAAGGCTTGCTCTTCAGGGCAGAGATCAAGACCACGACGGACTTCGGCAACTCGTTCCACCTCTGGAAACAACTTGGAGTCGTGCATCTCCTTCTTGATCCTGGTTTCGAGAGCAGTCAAGCCGCCCATGATCTTCAGGTCCTGAATAGCTTCCGGAAATGCGTCCTTGATCATCCCTTTGATCTTGTGGCCGAAGCCATGGTGCTTGGTCTCATGCTCATCGTTGACGTCCATTTTTTCGAAATGAGGTCCCAGATCTTCGGGAGAAGACTCAGCGCTATGCTGCTTGTCGTAGATGTCTTGTTCATGTTGGAGCTGGGCTGTTGTCTCGCTGCGACGGAAGCCGCTGATAGATGTTAGCAAGCGAAACCGTCGAAAGCACACCTCTGTAGATCGATCGAGACTTACTGCGGGCCAGGGTGCGCCATGTTGATTGATCTGGTCAGCACTCATGCATGGAAGTGTATAGAGAACTGGGAAAGTAGTGGGCGTGAGAAATGTGAATAGAAGCTCAGATGACCACACCTCTCCTACCATATTCTTCCATCCTATACACATATCAAAGCCTGGAAGGTCTAGCCAATGAAGCCAGCACGGGCAGGCACGCCGCAGCTGAGGCAGCTCTTGTTAGAGCATGTGACAGACGCGCTATCCATGGCTCAGCCGAGTACACTCCCTTAGCAAAGCGTGATCTGCTCCAAGATTCAGTAGTACAATTTTGCTCGACTGCATGTGTGCTTGACTCTGCCGCTGTCGTCTGTGGCAGGAGATGAGGTGGGGCTTTCCCGAGCCCGCAAAAGCACGCTAGGAATTCTCGTGCTTGACTTCACGAAAGACTTCGCACAAATACCATCCTCGACGCATACATCGACAACGAGCTCGCTCCCGCCATGGCACAGGCGTCTGGCATATCGCACGATGCAGGAGGTGCCGACCATGGCACGGGGTGAAGACGCCAAAGGTACACAATTCCAACCCCTCGCACCGCTATCTTCAAGGATGATATAACAACATATGAACAATCCAACTCCTATAGCATCATGAAGGACTACACAAACTCTAGAATTACACTGAACGAGAAGACCGACGATGCGGAAGAGTTGAGGCGCGAGCACGAGACCTTTTGCTGACCGCGCGCGTACAGGCTGAAAGTCCTCTCGAGGCACTCCACCCATAATTGGCCTACGGTGGTCACCCTCACCGCCTACGTTCGCATGCGCAAGAATAAAAACAAAGGTACATCACACTCGTCACCACCTCCCTCTTCACCTTGACGTGATGATACTGTGACAAGAATTAGCATTCCTCGTTCCAAACACACAATGTCGAATTGTCCTGCATTATAAGTTTCAGCCTTGTCTGATCTCAACCTATACTCGCACATCAGCACATCATACACTACATGATCACCCGCTGACTCGCTCTCCCAGGTACATCACAATCCACAACACGCCCTCCCTCTCACCTGATGAGCAAAATACAACGCAACGGGCGGACAGACTGCGCACTCCGAGCCTTGCCTTCCATCAAAAGCGAAGCGTACAAACTTCGTGGGGGGTCGGGCTCGAAGCTGCTTGTTGAGAACGCGTTTCCTGATCGCCAAATCTCGTGTCCTTGCTCGTCAATTCTACATCGTGCGAACTTTGCTGACACGTCTGGCAATAGGTATGCTCTACCTCACTTACACTGCAGACCCGTGCGAAGCTTCTCAAATGATGAACAAACTTTTATTCACACTGTTTGACCGGGGGCTTCGGCCCCTGTGGATGACGTTCAACACTGAAAATTCTGATTTAATGAGGTGAGTCCTGGCTACTATCCTGATGACAAGCTTGAGAAGCTGACCGCTGATAGCCTGATTGCAGAAGCTTCGCACTACTATTTGCACAAGATGCCACGACTACGGGTGTGATGTTGAGACTGATGTGCGAGATCAACAGTGTGTCCTTGATGGCCTGTGCGAACCGGACGAGCATCAGACGCGACCATAACCGCCCACATCCCCACCGCTACCACCGCCTGTGCGAGCACGATGCCGACCGGCTGGAGGGGAGACGAAGGTACCACGCTATCAGCCGGCGCGCGATGACGAGTTGCGCATGGTAAGTCCCCTACCCCACGCAGCCCTCTCGAATGATGACAATATACTTCATGCTCTATCCCACTTAACAATTATGTCGACTATGAAATCAAAATCTCTGACTGCACGCTCATACATCACGTTGCTCGCAAGCACATCAGTCAGACTAAACGCTGACAAAACGGTACAGAGACGGCCTCTACCTCCTCACCCACCTACCCGCCCTGAGACTCCGAGTCTGCGAGCACTGCATCATGAACCGCAATGGTAAGCGCACCCACTCCCATCCCTCACTGATCTGATGAACAAATATTATTTCGCTGTGTTCTTTCAGAGGACACGTTCGTTGACGATATAAACCAATCACCTTGGAGAACTGACATACCCTACGCCTCTTGCGCCCGCGTTGCCATATTGTGCTATCATGTCTGGTTACTGACGGCATATTCACAGGTATTGTCAAGCGCATCCCGCCTCCAGTCAATCTCTTCGGAGCCATCCGTGATCCTCGTCTTCACCATGATCCTCATCCAGCTCCCATTAGATACGCAATCGGCGATGATGGTACGCAGGTCGCGCAGTTGTTGGGCAATGGAGACGAGTCACTTCAATGTCTTGCGTGAAAGCAAATACAAGTGCGACACTACTAGCCTATGCTGGGTATATTAAAGCAAAGAACGCTATCCAAACCTTCTCACCAATACCATCTCGTGCTGCTCTCACAACATGCCTCATTCCACACTCTCGTCGCAATTCTCATCGCAACTTAGCTGGCACAGGAGCCCGCTCCGCCACGGGCATAGCCCTCCCACTCGTATCCCTCACACTCACCAACCGTGGCGGCGGTGTGCCAACCGGGCCGGTAATCTTCGGTCCTCCTGCCAGACTACTGCCTGCTCCATTTGCTGTGCCATCTTGCTGTGCTGATCCACCATCCTGCCCTCCACCCCGCTCCCGACTCCCACCCCTCTCCTTTCGACCTCCACCACTCACCTGATCCTCGCTTCGCTCGGGCACAACAATATTCCCCGCGCTCGCCTGCCTACTCCGTCTTCCCCTCTCCCGTCTCCTCTGCTCCCGTTCCTGCCTCCTCCGATCAAAATCCAGCATCGCGGCCTCCTCATCCTCGTCCTCGTTTTCAACCTCCGGCGAGCTCAACAATATCCCCTCCGCTGTTGTCTCCAGCACGCCAGGCGCAGGAAGAGGACCAACCCATTCCTTGGGAATCATGCACGGCACAGCCAGTCCCACGCCAGCGGCGCGGTTGAGCCATCGTGGCGCGGTTTTACCCGTAAGGCGGTGCAGGAGGGCGGAGGAGAAGTGGTTGCAGTTATTTGTTAATAGATTGTAGGATGTACCGAGGAATTGTTCGGAGACTTCACGGATAGCTGAGTCGATTTGGTCGGAGGGGAGGGAGGTATGCCCGATGAGGATCGAGGTGCGGAAAGTTCCTCCTGGTGGGGTTTGGAGGGGAGGGGTGTAGTAGACTCCTGTTGTGGCGCGGCGGTTGTGGCCGCCGTAGGCGTATTCTCTGGCTGTGTGGTTGGGGGGAGGGGTGTTTGAGGGGGTTGTTATTTGGACGCCGGAGTGGAGGAGGGAAGAACCTAGGGTCCAGAGGAGGGTGGAGAGGGGCCCGGGCTATACTGGAAGGTTAGTTAGTGGGCTGTTTGAGGGGGTTGATTGGGAGGTGATGGGGGGGTAAGTTACGGGGAGGAGGTCGTAGATGTTTAGGGTTATTGCTGTTTTGTTCGAGGGGGACTGGGTGGTCGTGAAGCGGTTCTTGGTCGGCATTGTGCTTGTTGTCGTCGGTGTTGTTTGTATACAGTTCGAGCTCGAGCACGAGACCCTTACTCATATGTATCGCACCCCCACGTTTCCCCACAACCACCACGCCGCCATCACATGCCAAAAAACCCGCCAGCCCAGATCCTGACATCGACATCGACACAGCCATGTCGGAATACTGGAAGTCCACGCCCTCGTACTGGTGCAAATTCTGCTCCGTCTACGTCAAAGACACTCCCTTGGAGAAGAAAAACCACGAGGCGAGTGGCAGACATCAGGGTTCGATTCAGAAGAATTTGAGGGATTTGACGAAGAATAAGGAGAGAGAGGAGAGGGATAAGCAGAGGGCTAAGGATGAAGTTGCGCGGCTTAATGGGTTGGTGAGTGGGAAGGGCGAAGGCGGAGTGATGGTTGGTGGGCCGAGAGATGCGGGCAGTAGGACGGGTGGTGGTGGTGGTGGGCCAACGTTGAGTGCAGCGGAGCAGAGACGGAAGCATGCGGAGCAGCTTATGGCTATGGGTGTCCCGCTTCCTGACTCGTTGCGCAAGGAGATCACGGGGGTGGGAGGGTGGGAGGTTACGGCTGAGAGGGTTGTTGAGGATGAACAGCCTCGAAGTCTGGCGGACATGATCAAGACTGAGGAGGGTGAGGAGGGGAAGGTGGAGGTTGGAGTGGATGGGTTGCCTACGGGGGTGGATGGAGTAGCTAGGGGTGTGCATAAGCGGCGAGCGGAGGAGGAGGAGGAAGAGGAAGAGGAGGCCAGGGAGGCTGCGTATAGGAAGAGGGCTTATGGGACTAGTAAGAAGGTGTGGCCTGGTGCTACGACTGAGGCAGCGGAGGATTTGGATGCGCTGTTGAGTGGGGTTACGAAGAAGAAGCCGGCTGCTGAGGTGAAGGAGGAGGAGGCAGAGGTCAAGGGTGAGGTACATGCGGAGGAGGACTCTGTGGCAACGGTGAAGGTAGAGTCTGAAGCGCCTACAATGCCGGTAAAGCAGGAAGATGCAGAGGAAGAAGCATTACCAGCTGTGGTATTCAAGAAGCGGAAGGTCAAGAGATGAGCATGCGCAGATCATCGCAAGAGCGCCCACCAATCCATCATTCAACAACAACAAACATCAAAGCTATCTCGCTAGCCCGTAGAGTGGCATCACGATGCCTCGATACCGTGCTCTCGATGACCGACACACAAGCTTCTTTGGATTTCGGTGAGCATATCTGACACCTTGTGCCAGCCACTCTGCATGAACGGTTGCTGACTAGACTAGAATTGTCTGCCGAATTGCAGTCACGCCAGTCGTCACGGTGGTAGCAGGTACTGGTAAACGAATCTACCATGACCGCAAGCAAGCACATTCTGCTGCGAAGAAGCGGCAGAGTCAAAGACACAAGTTATCACCAACTGCACCGTTGAGAGAAAAGGAAGCAAATGAAGTCTCAATTATTATTCACGCTAAATACTTTCCGATGTGCTCCAAGCACGAAGATACTGCCCAGACATCCTGCTGCTCTCCCATGCAAGATTGTTGTGTGTGGTTTGGCAAGATTGTGGCAAGCCTGCCGCGTTTCTTTCCCACGAAGATGGTGTGCTTGCTGATATGCTTTCTGCCTCTGCAATGGGCATTTCCCAATAAATGGCCTCAGCTGTCCGGCTGATGTGCCAGTGCTGATATGCTGATTGTGTCTCTCACCCAATGAGAGATGTAGGTTGGTCGACCGGCTCCGATGCCAATCTTTCTCGTCCGCCGAGAGATATGATGTTGTCGACCCACCAACCCATAAATTCAACCCTGATCCCAATCCCAGGAAACCAATCGCCCGCCCTCAAGGCAAATCATCCTCATCCAACCCCAAACTCCTCTCCCTCCCATCCTCCCGCTCAACCCCATCAACACACCAAAGCATATAAGGGCCACTATACATATCCTCCCCCACCCCATCCCCCGGACTCCACCACCTTCCCACCATAATCTGCCCACCAGGCAACACAACCCCCTCATAAGCCCACAAACCCTCTTCATCCACGACCCCTTCATCACTCTCAAAGTACTTCATCATAGTCATTCTCTGCCATCCCGGAACGCCGTGTTGCGGAGGCAGGGCATTAAGCCAGCCAGCCGAGAGGAAGCTTTCGGAACTATCTGAGCCATCGCCGTGGAAATGGAAGGATTGCGGGCGGAGATTGGAGATGGTGGAGGCGTCTGTGGAGCGTTTTTGCGCACGGGTCTTGGCTCGCGAGGGAGGGAGCGTAAGAGCTCGTAAGTGTTGCTCGAAGGTTGGTGGCCAGAACGAATCCTTGTCATCCACCAACTCCAGTCTCAGATCCTGGAAACTCCTCGCGCCGTCCGCTTCACCGTTGAATTCATCTGGGATGGGATCTGTGTGCCCTTTTCCGGCGCGGATAGCGGGCATGTGGTCGCGGTCCAGGTAGGCGTAGGAGCCTTTCCAGTTTTTGCCGAGTGTGCCGTTGTGTTGGGTGAGTTGGCGGTCCCAGAAGCGCGGGCGTTCGGAGGGCGGGAGGTCCCGGAAGGGTTGCGCGAGGGTGCATTCGGCTTCGCGCATCATGTGGAATTTCCAGAAGTTGATGTGGTGGAGGAGCCAGGGGGGGGAGATGTCTAGGCCGTTGGCGCCGGTGAAGATTTGGTGCTGGGCGCCCGTGCCGTAGACTACTTCCTGGCTGAAGGGGAAGGAGAAGTGGTTGAAGTGTCGGTCGATATCGAACATGGCGGGCGCGAGCAGAATTTGGATGGTTTGGAGGAGGTCTTTGGGGAGGCAGACTATGTCCATTGTTGATGCTGAGGCGGAGGCGGAGTTGTTGGTTGAGCGAGGGGAGCTGCGGGCGCGGAAGTGTTGTAGGGGTGGGGGAGGGTTGCGGTCTGGGAGGAGGACGAAGTTGAGGAGATCGTGGTTGGAGATGAAGTTGAGGACTGCGGTGAGGTTGCTCGACTCGTAGATCTTGGTGTTGTCCGAGGGGCGGTCGGAGAAAGCATCTACAGTTCATTAGCATTACTTCTTCACTCATCGGTTATGGTTGTTGCAGAGTGAGAAACACACCAACAAGCATCTCCCTCACCACCTCCAACGTCTGGGTCCCTTTCCGAATCTGGACTGCATCCCTGCGAACAAGGGCTGCCTCGTACTTGGCACCGAACATCAGACATCTCCTGCGTCTCTGGTATTCGAGCTTGAACTTGACGTTCTGGCTTGCGCTTCGAGTGACGCCCCATGTCGGGGTCTCGAAGACGCTCAAGAAGCGCCGACGCCAGAAGGAGTTATTGTCTGCGTCTACGGCATTGTGCGTGGATTGAGAGACGAGGCGGAAGGTGCAGAGGTCGGAGTCGGTTGTGAGATAAGTAGCTATGTGTTGGTTTGTCTGCGATGGGAGTAAGTTGGCTGCATTACACTGAGCATAGTGTAACGGCAGCAACATACCTCGATTGGCAACCCATCGAATGGGTTACAAGATGGCACAGCCATTGTGTGGTGGCCACTCGAAGAACTTGTGAGTTGTGGATTGTGATTGGTGTGTTGGTTGAAGCCGTCGCTAGATTGGGGCAGTAGCAATGGCTGTGTGAATGTGAGGGAAGCCGCTGATATCCAGTACCAGAAAGCCCAACTCAGAATTGCAATGTCAAGTCCAACTGCCAAAGGGAAGTCGAAGGTGCAAGTTGCTCAAACCAAGGACAATGGCTTCCCTGATTCAAGGTGGCTGGCCATTGTCATGCACGCATGTGCCTGCAACCTCACTTCACGTTGGGTGAACTTGGCGCACGGACGTTGCCCGTCACCAAATGGCGAATTCCTATGGCAATATGCTCGGTATGCTGAGAGTAAGACACAGAATATGTTGTGGGTAGACCGTAGGTGTGACGGCTTTGTTCTTGATATGCTTCGAGATGTTTGGTGCCCTTTGTTGGAATGCTAAATGTGGTTTGCTCGGTGAAGTGACGGGCTAGCGGCTTCAGTTGGCTGGCAAACGCGCTGCACATGTCAGTGGCGAAATTCGGTAGGCGCAGTTGTGATGAAGTGGTAGGACAACTGCAGCGTAAGTAGTATGGTGAAGGATGAAGCTCAACGCTGTTGCTTGCGGATATGGTGCTCGATCTGGTCGGCAATACCGTCGCACGGTGATGTCGTGCCATGGGCAGCTGCAATTGGATGCCGATTGCATAGCTGGCTTGACAACATGCGCCATGGAGTGCTATCACTCTCTCTTTCCGAGTCTTGCGTTGATGGCGGTCATGTTCCTGTTCGCGCAACTCATGGTCAAACGAATTTTGGGAGGCATGAAGCAGCCTGAAACCGCATGGGACTGCTGAAGGTCTCGTCGACAGGCAACCAAGCCAAGCTGGCTCAAGTTCAGGGGTACCAATCGGCATCGTGACTGCGCATGGATAGAAGACCGAGAATTGTCAGCAAGCTGTGCCAACTCCTGGCTGGCTGGACATGCGCACTGTTGGTCACAGCGAGTGGCGAAAAAGCCCAGAATCGATTAACAACCAAGACTCGAAGCGGCTCAATGCTATGCAATCTGTTTCTTCGTGCATCTCATCAGCAGAAGGCATAAACCGTTGGTATCATACTCGCCACTAACGCCAGCCTCATCACGCATGCCATGCTCCCACTCGCGGTCACCCACTTCACCCTTTATCAGTTCAGAGAGAGTCACTGCACCGCGGCCGCACCCTCAAACATGTCATCGATCTGGTCATCGCCACCTAATCCCTCCCCTTCTTCGTCAGCTTCTTCAATCTCCTCCTCCTCGCCCTCAAAGCCCGTTTCCATGCCCCTGCCTCTCAACCTCTGCTTCATCTCTTCCCTTCGCTCCTCCTGCCACCGCATCAGTGCCGCGGAAGCATGAACTCTGAAGCCATAGATACGTGGTTCGTATCGTCTTTGAGTCTTCGGTGGTAAAAGAGCTGGGTAGACCTGGAACAGGATGTTGTGGAAAGAGGTGCCAAAGTAAGCGCCGTCGATGCTGTTGTGTCGCGAAGATTTGGGGTTGTAGATGTCTTCGCATTTTGGGCAGTAGAGCTTGCAGGTTGAGACTGAGGGTGTGTCGCTCGTGCCCATGGGTAGCAAAGGTTGTGATTCACATATCACGCGCGGGCATTTGCCGAATGTGCCTTGTTTGTACTTCTCCATCTAGAATGTAACATGTATCAGTCTTGCATATCTACGCAGGTTGACAACAAGCGAGCAAGCATCAGGCTGCAGAACCTCAAGGCGCAGCACGAACTTACCATCTTCCCCAATCCTCGCGTAGTAACAATATATCGCGCGTGGACCAATCCGTATAGATGCCTCGCGGCTTTCTCAATCTGCTCTCTCATCTCATCGTCGACTTCCATGTCGAAGACATCCGTTACGAGGTCCAGAGCATACTGGTAGTACTGGACTTCCGTATTCAAGCCCGTTAGGTTGAAGCGGTCGGTCAGATAGTCCTCGTCGATTTCGCAGAAGTATTCGTTGCCGCGGGAGGAGATGAACTGTTCTCGTGTTAGCGCAAAGGCAAAGACGTCGTTCCAAATCGCTGTCGAATAGGCCTGCATGGACACCGTAATGGGTTGAGCGGCGCAGGGCTTTCAACAGATACTAGCAGAACGGTAGTGGTGCTGGAGATAGTAACGATGTTGTCGCTGGTAGCGATAGCGTCGGCTCCGGCGTGTCATTGGGCATATCGTACAGCCTGAAAAAGATGCCGTTGCGAAAGCCCACGGAAATTAGATGCCGTTCTTGTTGCGAAGGCTCCTGGCCTTCCTGGGTTGCCTTTCCGCTCGCCATCGCCAATAATTCTTTCATGAACGCCAGGAAAGCACAAACATCTCATCACGAACTTACCCAGTCTCGCCAGTAGCTGGTATAATCGCTATCGGTATCGCTAGCGAAGTCGTCCATGATTGTGTGAGTGTCTCCGGGGGTTCATTGATCTCTGAAGTCGCGTTCTTCGTCGTTGATATGTTCCTGAGTCGTGTCGATGTTTGGTAGTGGAGTGTTTCGCATGTGCTTCTCGCCAGATGCAGGAAGCCGAAACTCTATATTCACGGGCCGTCGTTCCAGAAGGTTACTGCATTGGGAATGCTTCCAGACACCATACCTACGCGACGACGACGAAAAGTCTAGGAGGATTCTATTAGAAGAGTTGTGGGAGGCGGCGAGGATGCGAGGGAGTTGAGCTGTACCATGTACTGGCCCATTGGCGCACCAAGAGCTTACTCCTTGTCTAAGCATGCGAGTACAGCATACTCGGAGGATGGGACAGATGAGAGCGGAGGTCTAGCAGGGAGTGCTAGGAATGGAGAACAGTTGAAGCCGGTAGCTGGACACCCTCAGTCCAATGGCACAGGAGCCCATGATACAGAAAAGGGGATACTTGCTGCTACACTGTCACGCTCAGGAGCCCAGTTCTGTACCATAACACGCACATCGATCACGGTATGGCAGTCCAAGCCTGTCGTCGCCCTGGCCTCTGTGCTCCGCTCGCCGCAGTCTCTCAAGGCATATGGTGCAAACGTGGCTCTCACACTTCGACCTGACGCCCAAGTCGTGGTGGTGCAGACGGAGCTGGGATTCCTGATCACGTATACCATCTCCATCGACCCTCAAGCACTGGTCTACCGGATACAGCTTCCAGACAGCCACCGCCATGCAGCAGCAGCGCGAGATGCATACAGACGGCCGAGTACCGCAGAAGTGGGACCTGGAGAAAGCGATGGCATTCGGGAGGTCACGTTGCGCTTTCGCATGGTCATACGCATCGACGCTGGGATTAGCGCCGCTCTTGCTTTGGACGAGGAACTCATGGTCGCTACGAAGTCCCCAGCAGCACTACAGTGTATCAGATGGGTAGCTGAGGAGGGCACGCCTCAATCACGTACCCAGCTGCTCAGAAGTGAGGGTATGGAGTGGTGGAAGA
This sequence comes from Elasticomyces elasticus, assembly GCA_035926095.1. NCBI lineage: Eukaryota > Fungi > Ascomycota > Dothideomycetes > Mycosphaerellales > Teratosphaeriaceae > Elasticomyces > Elasticomyces elasticus. The sequence goes on from JAVRQT010000003.1 coordinate 247,936, forward strand.
GCGAGCAGCATGCTGTATCAGAGCTGGTACACGATCGTCCTATGAACCTCTCCGTCTGGACTGCTGAAGACGGCAATGCATATGCTGTGCAACGCCAAAGGCACTCTTCTACAGCTCCAAAGGATCTCTTCCGCGGCTTCTGCTTCCATCAAGGCGGCGAAGCAGCTGTCAAAGTGGCGGTGAACGCACGTTTCTCTCTCATCGCTGTTGGTACCGCGTCGGGCAACGTGGAAATCTACACTGTCAAGAACTACAGCGGAAACATTCCTTTGTCGCACAAGCATATGCTCCAGACCAGCTTCGCGACTTCAGGACGGTTGACGAGTTTGGCATACTCACCTGATGGATATGCGCTGTTCGTCGGCTACGAAAGAGGCTGGGCGTTATGGAGTGTATACGGGAAGGCATTGGCTAGCTCGTGGAGTTGTGATAGGGCCATGGCGAAGACGAATCGGGAGGCTTGGCTAACGCATGGTGTTAGAGATGCGTTCTGGCTCGGCGGAGGCTGCGAGCTGGCCATCCTGTCGTATCGCAATGACAGAATATGGATCCTTGAAGTTGCTCGCAGCGCAGCAACGACTTGTCTAACTGCGCCGAATGTGGGAAGAGGTTTGCTCATTGGCAGCAATACCGTTACTTTCTATCGCGGGCACGACGTTCCGGATCTGATAGGAATAGGCGGCGATATGAGCTTATGGCAGACTGTGCAGATCCCCGGGACGTACCTCGCTGACCAGTGGCCAATGAAGTGTGCTGTGATTAGTGCAGACAGCAAATACATAGCTGTTGCTGGTAAGAAAGGTCTTGCGCACTACTCCGTCGCAAGTGGGAGGTGGAAGATGTTCGACAATCCGGCTGCTGAGCAGACGATTGCGGTAAGAGGTGGTATGGCTTGGTATCAGCATTTCCTCGTTGCGGCTGTAGAGAGTGGCGGACGGTATCTGCTGCGTGTCTACTCACGCGAGAAAGCTCTGGAGAAGACCGTGTTTGATGAAGAGCTCAGCGCACCCGTGATTCTACTCACTACCTCCGGATCCGACAGCTTGCTGGTGTATACGCACGATAACGTGCTCCTGCATTACATCATTACGCCCACCGCTAGCGGTCTCACTAGCAGCGGTGGTGTGAAACTGGTGCAGGTTGGACGGATCGGTTTCCATGGTATCATCAGGGCGCCGCCGCGGGTACGAGCGATCAGTTGGATTTTGCCCGAGGAGCAGATCGAGCACGGCGATCCGGCAAGGGATGTCGAGACGGCCAGTGTGCTTTTTCTAGTAGACGCGAAGTTGGTTCTTTTACAACCAGTCACGGACGGTGAGGGAGGGCTGAAGTACGATATGAGGGTTTTGAGGCAGGGCGTAGAGTATTACATGTTGCTTCAGGATCAAGACCTGGGTGAGGTTGGAGCAGAGGCTCATGGCCTCCAAGACTCACTGTGGTACTTCGATGGCACCGACTACCATGTTTGGACTGATGTTCACGATGTCCTTGCTGCTGCTCCTGCGGATCTTGAAAGAGACTTACCAACCCCAATCCGTGTGCCGCTGGACTTCTACCCGGTCTCTGCTTCCATCGCCGCTGGATTGGCACATGGCTTGGATAGCGAGCTCGTGCAGCGACGGGACATCAACTTCTCTTTCTTCCGGCACCCGGCCCGCACTCAACTGTTCTTACCTCATCTGCTTCGCCATCATCTGGCCGAGTACAACGACAGTGCTGCGTTGGGTCTGGCAGAGAAATATAAGGACTTGCCATATTTTGCTCACGCGTTGGAGATCTTATTACATGACGTTCTGGACGCTGAGGTAGACACCCCTCCCACTCCGCCCGAGACGGCTTTGCTACCGAGTCTGGTCTCTTTCCTCTCCTCCTTTCCTGCATACTTGGACGTCGTGGTGAACTGCACTCGCAAAACCGAGCTCCGCAGCTGGAGGACCCTATTCGCTTGCCTCCCTCCTGTTTTGGAGTTGTTCGAGCAAAGTCTTCAGGCTGGCAAGTTGAAGACTGCGGCAGGGTATCTGTTGGTATTGCACGCTTTTGAGCAGGAAGGAGCATTCCAGAGCAAGGAGTTTGCGAGATTGCTTGGCGTGGCTGTGGGGGAAGGGGACTGGGATCTGTGTGGTGAGCTGGCGAGGTTCTTGGTCGGAATTGACAGCAGTGGAGAGACGCTGAGAGGAGTTTTGGCCGAAGCAGGATTGAGAGATGGGGTGCTGAATGGACAGGGGAATGGATCTGATCATACGTTTTTGAGTGAACAAGCAGACCCGCTACGACGGCAGGCTACTTCCATTATGAATGGCACTGGAGCTATTGATGGAGTAGCTGACTACTTCTCTATGGGATCACACGGGTGAGGCCAAGAGTCCGTTTCGTACGACGACAGCTATCTAAAGAAGGACGAACATCTCAGCAGGATTCCGAGGCGTGGCCAGCATACCTAAACATGGCTCCCCCAACTGTAACGAGCTTTGACTTGGCTGCATCACTATGCATGAGCGAGAGACTCCAGCAAGCCACGCTTTATAGCTCAAGGCGACTTGGGCGACTGTTTTACGGGTTCTGGTCAACAGCCTTCTGCACCAGGGCTGAGTCCAGGTACGCCCGGACTTGGACAATGGTACCATTCTCGTCAAATCGCATCACCCAAGCGTACCGCTGTGGATACTCCATACCTGGGAACAATCAGCGTAGGCGCCGGAAAGGCAGTCTAGCCAGGTGGATATGAATACGCACCATTCTTGCAGACGCTGTTCGCTTCAAGCTCGACAGTGGCCCAGTCCTGGTCGCCGCCACCCAGTACGTTGACTACCTTCAGCTTCAAAGGTTCCTTCAGCCTTTCGTTGATCACACCAAGAGCGCCTTTCTTCCAGGATTCTGGTCACCATCAGATATGGCACTATGTCAAGATTCGACTGCGACTTACCTAGACTGGTAAAATGTCCTGCAGCTGGATGCGTGCCTTCAGGTTGATGGTCAGCCAGCGAGGACACACCTTAGGACAACCCAGCATTGTCTCACCCATCACATCCCAGACGACATCCGGAGATACACGCTCAAAGAACGGCGACGGATCCGAGGTTGCTAGGTGTGAGGCCAGCTTCTCGATCTCGCTTCTGCTGGGTGCCATTGGTGCGGGTGCGGTATGTGTTATTCTCTTTCACGAAGCAGTTTCTCTTTGTTGTGACTTGTACTGACGATTGTCCAGATGCTGATGCAAGTCTGCTTGCCTTCGTCATTCCCATTGTGCTTCCGGGCCTAAGACGGCCCACACAGGCAAGCGGGGTAGCAGTCGACAAAGAGAGTATTGATCGATTGCCTTTTAGCTGACCACGCCATGCTTGTAGAACATTGCCAAAGACGTGTCAAGGCAGCTGTATAAACAGTTGGATGCTGATCTGGCTGAATTGCTCTTGCCCCTGTCCTTTTCCAAATTGATCAAGCTTGAGGGCATATATTGACCGCAATTATTATATAACCCCAAGCCTCCAGTAGAATCACGCAATGGAACGGCACTGCAAAGCGTCTTCGCTATGCAGGTAAGCTGGACGTCGTATAAGGTTGTCTGAAAGCATAAGCACAGCCTGAGAACGGCTTGGGAACGAGACGATGACCTTTCCTCGATGAAGACATTCCTCATGGTAGACACTGTCCGCTTGCGCTTGCGAGATGGCAGGCATGGCCAACGAGCCGCAGCAAGATCCTGCTTCTCTGACGACGACGCTGACTGAGGCTGACGAGTGGTAGCCACACGATTTCACGAATCCATGGCGACTCCTTGTTCGTCTGCTGGAAATTCGAGAGAAGCGTGTGGAAGGCAGGCCTGCGTTTGTGAGCTGTCATGACTCGCTTGTTTCACATAACGGACGAGGTCACGCGGCGAGCCAAGTCTTCCAAACACGAATTCACCTGCGCCTAGCGCCGGCCTACGCTCAACTTACGCTCCGGTTCTTCACGCGTACACATCGCGCCTTGTACGCACGACCATCAGCACGATCTCAGCACTTCTTCACGACGAGAGCTTGCTTGCATGCGAACGCAACACGCACCAATAGTGACCACAGTTTCATCTTGCGTCTACTCTCCTGCGCCAGCCATCTGAACCGCCTACATCAGCACCCAGCCCCATTATTAGAGCGGAAGCACTGCCCCCGACGACGACCAACACGAAACAGCAGGTGTACACAGGCGCGATGCCGCCTAGCAAGGCTTCAGCTAAGTTGAGCGAATTGCTAGTCACTGATGTCTGCCCTGGAGCGTCCGGTGCCCCCTCGGGTAAGGCGAAAGCAACAAAGCGCCAGACGAAGAAGTTCCCATGCGACAAAGACTGCCGTTCATGCAAGAGTCATTATCGCTCCCAAAAGCTGCAGATGACCGATCATGGTTGCTACGACAACGTGTACTCGAAAGAGAAAGCAGGCGAGATAATCAGGGGACATCGTGACGAGACCGCGAGCCGATTGATTCACGTTCGGTGGTGTGTTGACAATCATGGTGACACGATCGCCAAACGATGGATTGGGTATCCCGTCTCGAAGCGCGCCGCGCTTCTTCGTGAAGTGATGCCAGGAATGTCTCGAACGAACAGCCTGCAAGCTCGATTTGCAGCGGCGCGTGAGGAACAGAAGGGATCAAGTGTCGCGAGAACGCCATGTTCGCGAAGCTCTTGGCTGCTCTCAACTATCAATTTGGAAACTTTGAGCAGAGATCCAGATCGACTACTTACTCTCCTCCACTCGCGGTCGAGCGGTACACCCGAGCAGCTTCTGATCCTCGATCTTGAGAGTACCAGTGCGGCATTCCAGGAATGTCTCGTCAAGGTGGACTACAATTGCCATTGTGTTATCGTGTGTCCCGAGGCGGGTACCATTGGAGACTTGGCTCCCTTCGAGTCGATGCAGGTGCATCGCGGCGATACCGTCGGCTTTCCGAGGGCAGAGCTCGCCTTCGAGGCGGGCCACGAGCTCTCAGACATGCTATTGAAGCTTGTGACCAGAATAATGTCTATCGACGGTGGTGCAGTCACTGGGCGCGCTACATTCGATTCCCGTGTGGCGGCCGTGTCGTCAACATTGCATCGTGGTCTTCTCCACAGCGAGCGAGTCTACAAGTTGCCTTCCAGCACGGGCCTAGAGCACCTGTTCGAAATGCTAATATCCGGCACGACGGCGGCATGCGATGAATTGAGACTCATGCAGACCGAGCCTGTCTACCTTCGCGACAAGCTTGCGCAGATCCAGGCCAAAACGTTCTCTCGAAGGATACCTGAAGGCACGCAGGAGACGTATATGGTCCAGGCCATCCTCGACGCCATCCGCAACGTCTCACATGCGGAACGGACCTTCCAAGAGCTTCGGAACGCCGTGGAAGCCTTCAAGCTTAATCAAAGTGGTGTGAGGCGTGGCCAGCCACTTCCCATTGCTTACGACAAAGCTCTTGGGTCCCTCAGGTCCGTTCTGGAAAGGCATTACATTACCTACAAGTGCAGTCTGAAAAGCCACATGTCTCAAAACTCCGCATTCCAAGACTCATTCTCCTGGGACACATATGAAGTGGAGGAAGGGCTACTCGTAGTGGCGCACCTGAAGCCCGAAGAGGCGCCTACCCTACGAAAGGATCCGTTGTTCTGGTGTATCCTCCAAGTGTGTAGGGTGAACTCGGAGGAAACGCTGGCCAGCCGTACTGCTCATCTTCGCCATATCGAAGAGTTGCTTCAATCCGAGGTTCAGCAAAAGCGGCTGGATCAAGGCTTATACGATCACATCTCAATAATGACCACAGTCAACGAGGTAATCAACGAGCTTGCTGGGCATCTGCCTTATGGTAGTGGAGTCGGTCGAGACTCAGAGATGGTGGAGATTGAATTCTTCCTGAAAGAGCTTGACATCTTACCGAACTCCATACAAGCCGCCCAAAAGATCCGCTCACAGGTGCTGGAGCTGCTTAAATCACTGATGGAGGCGCCCCTACCTAAGCCAACGCCCACCCGCGAGGCCCTGCATCGTACCCGAAACTTGCACAGTGTGGCCACGAGTTTCTGGGACTCCTTCCTTGCGGCGTATTACAAGACATGCAGTGACTTGCAACATGAGACCCGAGCGCATCTGGAAGCGTATCGGGACCCAGAGCACATGGCACTTGTGGAAGCTGAGTATGCTGATCTCGAGGCAGCAGTGAGCCGCAAAGGTAAGTCTTGACACACTCTCTACGCACCACGGATGACTATACTGACAGGAAACAGAACAAGCCTCACAGAATGGCACACTCATAAAGCCGCAGAAACCCCAACCACAATTCGCACCTCAGACGGTTTGGGGTGAGGAGAGTACACCGTCTGTCGTCAGGGCCTTGGGTCGCCACGGCATGTCCGCAGCGAGGTTCTCACAGGCAGAGACGAGCGAGCCCGTCGCCATGGAATCTGGTCCTTCGTCCGACTCTACCCTGGCGGAGGAACGAATTCCCGTCGGTCCTAAAAGCTTGAAATTGTTCAAGCGGATGTACGGCCCTTCTCGCGAAGCGCTGGGCCCAGTGAAATGGGACGCCGTCGCCACCGCATTTACGGATGCAGGCTTGTCGATGAGGCCGACAGGAGGGTCGATGTACTCATTCTCACACACCAGCAAAGGGTCGATCGTGTTCCACCGTCCGCATCCACAGCCCATAGTGAATGCAATCCATCTGAAAGGCTTTGCAAAGCGACTTGAATGGTGGTTTGGTTGGAACGCGGACACATTCGTGCCCGGCTAGTCTGCAGGATGGTGATCAGAGTATGATATACTTTGGTCAGACTGGTGAGACAGCTTCAGCTGCTGGGCAGGCATCGCTCAGAGGGGATGGGAGGGTGGAACACGGGTCAAGCGTTGGATCGATCAGCACCGCAAACGATACTGCGTCTCGATCTTGGCCACCGCATCATGTCGAATTCAGAGCGGAGAGCCATCACATTGGCTCCCAGATCATGGCAGCTTGTGTAGATGGGTTACACTCGAATACGGCTTAGGACGTTACGTTTGATGATAGCATAATCTTCGAAACAGATACTGCTACTCTCCATGTTGCCAATTTCGGACCATGCCGGTACACTCTCCTTCGTGAGCTCGAACACCATCGGACGTATAAAGCAGAGCTATTATGATACCCAACACCCTTGTCCACCTTGTCCCAGTGTCACCACATATGTCGATGCCTATGCCCTCGGTCTCTCAACCGTCACAACCTACAAAACAACAGAGATACCCACAGCTTGCTGCAGCGACTAACCATCATTTCCCTATCGCCATATCAAATCACCGCCGTTCCAGTCTATTTGGTAGTCAGAACAGAGAGAGACTCTTGGGCGCTGGGCTGCCACGAGCCTCTACAACCCCTGCATAGTCGAATCTGTTAACGTCAGTACACTCCGAATCGAAGCGTTGGTAGCACCGTGCATCGATAAAATTGGACGCTACTGCGCGACACCAAGACACTTGATCCGAAGCTGATCGCGAGCCAAGACAAAGTGTCAAAGATTGCACTCACACGTAAGTATACTGTAATGTTGATTCAAAACCAAGTATTCATCAACCTTCTAGCCAATACCAAGCCGTCCATCACAGCTTCCTGTACCCGTCCCTTCCACAGCGCTGACCCATTCCAAAATACTGCCCGCAGCATCACCCACTATTATAACAATACCCCTGGACGGTCTACGGCAAAACATAAAGCTGCTCCTCCTAAGAACCAGCCCCCTGCTCACCAGCCCTGCGCTCACCAGCCCCGTGTCCCTCCCCCTTCCCCTCCCCTCCACCCAATCCCCTCTCCATCGCAATCGTCCCAACATCCCTCTTAACAGGAATCACCCCTCCCACCCCTTCCCCTCCACCATGCACCTGCCTAACAACCTGCGGACTCGGCACCAACCCAACAGGCGCCATCATAACCTTCTCACCCCCGACCATCGGACTGCTCGAAGGAGGTAAATCATGTTTCATCGGGATCCCATTACTACCCGGCGGCCACGGCCCGGACATCCCATCCGCGGCAATCTTCCCACTACTGCTCGAAGGACGAGCGGGAGTAGGCTGGTTGTTTTGCTGCTGTGGTGTGACCGCCAGATTAGGAGCAGGTCGGCCGTGCATAGTTGGTGTAGGCTGCAGAGCCGGCGAGGATTGCGGTAAGGCATAGTGCTGCTGTTGCGGGTGTGTCGGTTGCTGCGGAGTATGATTCACAACCTGCGCAGCCCCCTTAACAGGCGAACTGAACCCATTCCCCAACCCCTGCTGCCCTCCCGGTGGACTTTGCTGAGCAAACTCCTGCCCCTGCCTCTGCTGTCCCTGCTGCTGCTGCTTAGTCAAAAACTCCGCCTGCAACCTATAATACTGCTCCCTCCCCCCACCCAACACAGGCGGCGGCGGCTGCAAAGGTGTCCCTGTCACCGGCAACCGAGGCACAGCTCCATTCTGCGGCTCCGGCCGTCCATTATACGCCGGCGCCACAGCATATACAGGATGATGTGCTCCGGTGGCAGCTACAGCCCTCTGATGAGCGTACTGATGTTGTTGTTGATGCGGAGGCGCAGCAGCAGGCTGATGATGGACGTACGGATGTTGCGGCTGCGATACAACAGGTTGAGGCCCAGACCCACGATACCTCTCCCCTTGAACATTGGGCTGCGGAGATCGCGGAGGAGGTTGTTGCGGTCTATACCCTTCCTTCGTATGCTGAGCAGGCAACAAAATCGGACTTCCAGACGCGGAGCCTGCGTAGCCAGCAGAACTTCCCGGCCTAGGCGGCGGCGGGAATCCACTCCCCTGCCACGGCTGCTGCGGCGCGAAATTACCAACAGGAGGATACCTATACCCAGGCGGCCCTTGCGCCTGTCCATGCGGTGACAGACTCGGCCCGTTGATGAGTTGTCCAAATGGTCCCGGACTAGGCCGCGGCTGGGTGTTAGCCTGCTGCATCCCGTCCAATTGCCTCTGCACATGTGGTGGTAGGCTGTTGTCTCTGCCGCCGTTGCTCATCGGTGTACTAGCAGCAGCGCCATTAGCACGATGACTGCTCTCGCCGTTACTCTCGCCATGCCCGTTACTCTGTCCATAATTCGGTACCTTGACCTCCACAACCGGGCTCCCACTTCCGCCCTTCTTCCCCAACTTCAACGGCGGGATCCTAGGCCTACTCTCATCCATCTCCACCGCCTCCTGCCTCTTACAACTCTTACAAATAAATGTGAAACCCTCTCCTTCCGCCTGCCGGGGAGTAAAACCATGACATCCCGAATGCTGCCACACCCCACACCGATCACAAGCCAAACTATGCGTCCCATCATCCAAATTCTGCCCATGCATCCCACAAACCGCACAATCGAAATACCATTTATTCCCATCCGGCCCCCCACCCTCCTCATCCTCCTCCTCCAGCATCTTCAACTCCCTCTCATGCTGCTCCCTAGCAACCTTAGCCTGCCTCACACTCGCCCTCTTCCTCTCCGCCTCAGCCTCTACACCCCCCTCCTCCCCTCCCACCTCCAGCCCCTGAGACGCACGTTCCCCCCTCTCCTCCGCCTCCTTCAACTTCTGCAACTCCTCCTCATGCAAAATCCTCTTCACCTCCCTCTCCTTAATCCTCTGCTCCCTCGTCATCCTCCTGGACTCATGTCCCTCCGCTATGCGCCTCTCACTCTCATGCGCCATCCTCAACTCCCTCTCCTTCCTCTCTTCCTCTTCGCGTTTCTCCCTCTCTTCCCGTTCTTTCTCAAACCTCCCCGCCAACCTCGACGACCGCTTAGCCGTAGCGATTTTCTCCACAACCTGCATCTCCCTAATCTTCTTCATCGCCTTCTGTCTGAGTTTCTCTTCCCGCTGCTCGATGATAGGTCGTACATCGTCTGTGATCCTCTTATGCAGGAGTTTCTCATTCGGGTCCCGGGACCGGAAAATCGAAGCCAGGAAATCGTCGTATTCTTCCAACGTGATAGCTATCAGCGACCAAGTGGTAGAAGTGAAACCATAGCTTTCCTCATCTGCTGTCTCGAGGAGGCGGGGTTTTTGGTCGTCGTCTTCCGCAGCTCCAGGGAGGGCGTCAATGTCCATCTCATCTTCCTCCTCCTGCACATCCTCCGTCTTCCGTCTCTTACTAGCTCTACTCGGCTTGGTCTTCGGCGGCGCAACTTTCTTCCCTTTCCCCTTCCCTTTCCCCTTTGCAGCAGGAGGAGGAGGCGGAGTAGCCGCCCTAGCCAACACGTCCGCGCGTCGGTACAACCGATTATCATCCAGCACATAATACGCCAAATCCCTCCTATCCCAACCCAGCGGCTCCATGCGCCAGGTCAAGTGATCCTCATCCGCGGGCATGGCTTCGCGGATCCTCTGCACGTTCCCCAGAGTCCAGACGGTGAGTTGTTGTAGGACCTGGACGCGGGTGAAGATATCGAGGTCGTTGAAAGGGGTAGGGGTCTCGTCATCGCCGAAGGGGTTGAGGTGGGGAGGGAGTTTGGCGAGGTATTGGCGGCGGGTGTAGTCTGTGAAGATGTCGGGGCTGTGATAGAATCATGAGTATTCGTTGATAGTTTTGTAATATGATACTTGGGACTTACGTCAGGCCGCGGTGCGAGGAGACGTATTTGAGGAGTTGGAGGCCGATGCGCGCCAGTTTCTCGCTGGGTGGATCTTGCTTGAGGCATTCGGCTTCGAGGTCCTGGAAGCAATCACGCCATCAGTATCCATCAACAATCCCATCGTCGTTTATGGGTAGAGGGGTGTAATACCTCAATATCCAGCTCCTCGTCCACCTTGACCACATGTCCAAACAGGAAAATATACTGCATCAAGCTCGCAAACTCCCACATATTCCGTAACTTGGTCAACTTCTCCACGTCCGCCGGCGCGACTTCAGGCATCACGGACGTGACATCCAGCTGAGCCTCGTCGGCCGTGCGCTTGTAGCGCGGCATGATCGCGTTGATATATTCTCCCTGGGGAGCCCACGACTGCTTCTGTTGTGCTGTGCTGGCTTAAATGGGCGCGTAGTTCGATGTCCGCGAGGTATTTGGTGTTGGATCCAGTCCGGTGATGGGCGAAGGCAGGGCGAGTTTGCTGCGGTAAAGGTGTAGTGTGCATATGAGACTCCGACGCGATGAGTTGCACGCTCATTTTAGCATTCACGGGTGTGGCGTGGGGTACGGGCCGGACGATCTTAGAGACGTCACTTCTGCTCGTGAACGACATGGCTTGGACGATAGACTGTAGACGAGCGTACGATGTGCTTTGGGCATACTACGATGAGGTCGCCGTACAATCTCGCTTCAAGGAGCCTTGAGCGATGAGGCCTGTGTAATCCGGACGATAAGCAGGCCTCGGGGTTGACTCAAGCTTGCCCCAAATCACTTCAGAGCATAGCATACCCGTTTACCAATACCGTCAGTGACAATGCTCAGCTTTGGCATGTCTCTCGCCTTCTAATATCTCAAGCTATGTATGGCACAGTCACACTGCATCGCTAGCTAAGGCGTCTCGCGGCTAACAAGTCTATATTGAGATCGATTCAGAGCAATGAGATCAACCTGTCAACAGAATATGGCGTACGCCCTCACCGACGGCGACTCTGCTATGCCAACGACAACCAAGTTATTCGGGATAGAAACACTACTTACACCGGCTCGTCCTATTCAACTACTATATCCGATACACCCCATCTCCGCGACGCAACTTATACGCTATACTCAGCAACCTCAGTATTCTACCATCAGAACACTGCAGCATTACCTCGATAACAGCCATTTTAGGCGATTTGAATAGAGTCATACTACGCATTCCAAGGCCTCGGAACTTTTAGACAAAGACGAGCCTAAGGTCTATCGCCAAATCAATCCTGCGTAGCTCTACTCGATTCCAGAGCACTAGATACTAAGATAGTGACGATTAGGCAGAGCGAATCCCAAGCGTTTTAAGAGAAGCAACGTACTCACCCACCAAGGATCGATCGCTGACGAAGAAAGAAATGTAGTGGTAGGGTACCTTGGGTAGGATATGGGAAGCTCTCGGTATGTTCATATCGATCAAACCGCGTACCTGATCTAGCTTCCAAGGGCCTGCGAGTAGAAAGACGGCCATTTATGTGATGAGATAGAGCTTACCCCGCTAACATACCTGGCCCGAGGATGAGGTGGGTTTATCGGCTAAAGAACACCCATAAGATCTTATCGGGAGACATGCAGGCATATAAGGCGGGAAAGGCTTGTAGGTACCTACATCAAAACCTCATATTCTTAACCCACCCTCTCATCGTCCGCAAGCAATCTTCATCGCAACACACACTGCCAGCCAAGCCAACGAAGACGGACAAACAACGACCATATCTCGCCCAAGATGTCTACACCCACACCCACACCCGGCCTCATGTTCGCCACCTCCCGCCCCATCCCCCCGACAACAGAAGCTCAACTCAACTCCTTCTACCAAAACGAACACCTCCCCGACGTCCTCTCCTACGGCGCAGTAAAAATGACCAAACGCTACAAATCCAGCAACCCCGACTCCAAATTCCCGTATCTGGCCCTCTACCCCGTGGACGACGTCGACTATTTCAAGTCAAAGGATTTCGAGAAAGTCGTCGAAGAAACCAAACTCTCCCGCACCTTCGGCAACAAGAGCTTTTACGATTTCTTGGAATTCGAGATAGGATCCTGGACCAAAATTCAAACCTACGAGAGCCCCTCGACCAAGCCCGACTCAACCTCGCATGCCAAGACCCTGATAGCGCTCACCATGCAACCCGACCCCTCCCCCGACAACAACCCCGACTCCTGGTACGGAAAGCAGTATCTAGATACCATGGCTCAGCTTCCCTCGTATCGGCGGACGACGAGGTATAAACGTGTCGTTGCTGGTGATGGTGAGGGTGATGGTGAGGGGAAACCTAGTTCTTTCCTGGTGCTGCATGAGTACGATTGTAAGGCTGATGAGTTGCCTGATCCAAGGGAGGAATACGTGAGGCGTTGTGAGTTCTGGGAGCGGGAGGTGTGGGAGTTGGTTGAGGTGCAGGGGGATGGGGGGAGGCAGTTGTGATGTGGTGAGGGAGGGTGGGATGGATGGGGTCAGTTGATGGATGAAGTGCGAAGGAGGAGTTGGGGGGTGAGTTTGTGTATGTGGTTGCTCTCTAGCGTAGCGATGCCATGCATTGCTATTACGCATCTAAGCGTAATGCGCTGTCTTGTATGCTTCACAAGAAAGCGCTTGAACGCGCGCCATATCCTGTACCACCTGATCTGCAGTCGCATTTTCGCCGCGCCAAGAGCATTGCGTAGCTCAGCGCGTCTCCCAGCAGAGCTAATCCTCGCCAAGCGTACTCATCTTCATCATGGCTTTTCCTGAGCCGCGAAACATCACTCCCACATCAAACACTACTTCCACTAGCCACTTACAAGCCGCCTTCCTTTACCCACTCTACTTCACGCCGTTCTTCTCGCGCTCCACGAAGGTCTCCTCGTCCCACCCGAACCGTGCAGCCAGTCGCTTCCCCATAGACCTCAGCAACACCGGACTAATGGTTGCATCCGGATGCGGGCGATGGAAGCCAATGGCCGCCTTGCTCCCCGTGGTCTGTCTGAAAGTGACCGCCGAGCCGCCGTTCGGCACTGCAGAGCAACCAGCATCGATCATGGCCGCCACAAAGGCCAACCAGCTTACATCGGCGAGCTCGGCTGATGAAGTGAACATGCTATCGAAGAGCTCCTTGCTCTCGGCCTTCACAGCCAACTGCACCCGCGGTTCTTGGAGATGTATCGCATGGAGTTGTTCTTCAATCTCTTCCACGAGCGCAATGCCGGCGTCGGCAGGCCTTGTTTTAGCTTTCTGCTTACGCTCAACGTAGTCGGTCTGCGCAGTCTCTCCCAAGCGCCAGGCGTCCAGACAGGGCTCAGTCGGTGCCTCGCTTTGGATGGTCTGCTTCAAGCGAGCCTGTTCTGCCTCTACAAACACATCGTCAGTAAACTCAGTCATTGGTAGAATATAGGGATCATCGACTTACCCTGCAGCTTCAACGCTCGCTGCCACGTCTCCTCTTCTTCAATCTTCTCCCTCTCATAGTCCTTCGTCCACGTGAACATCACGAGCTGAACATGACCGTAGATCTGATTCGTGCTTTCTTTGAGCGCGGCAAACCGTCCCATCATTATATGAGTGACCACGTCCCAGAAGGCTTCTGAGGCGCGCCGCAAGTCTTTGCGTTGTGCCAGCGAGGCGCACGACAGCTTAGCAGTCGGTAAGGGCACATCGAGAAGCGCTTTCAGAGGCGGCCACAGCGTGTTCTGTTCCGGCCACCAGTTGGCAAAGCCGGTGTGTATCAGCTCGGGCAGACCTGGAGGTGCCAGCTTTGCAAGACGCTTAAGAAGCTCGTCATCAGACGACAACTCCGGCTGAGGCCTATGACAACGAATGGCTGTCAAGATGTCGTCGATGAGAGTCATGTTTGAGATGTGAGTAGCGAGGAGATGGTCCAAGTTCGCGCGCTTGTGGTCTCTGCTCTCAGACATCAAGTAATCCAGATACTCCAGGTAGAATGTTGGCTCATGTTCCCGATCACGGTTGTCTTCCAGTCCTATAACGTTCCACAACAGTGGGTCCAACCGGAAAAGCTCTTCACGACTCTCAATTTTGCAGAGACCAATTTGACCGTCCTTGTAGTTGTTCTGAGCTTCGAAGGTCCTGGTCAAGATCCGTAGTCTGCGTAGATCCTTAAGTTGGCCGGCGAACACCTTCGTAAGATGCTGTTCGAGTAGTTTCAGTGCACACGCATATTCTGCAGGCAGCGGCTTGCCGGGCTTCACCTGATCCTCGTGCGGTTTCTGAACGAATTGAGCAAATTTAGCATGTTCGAGTGTGACGCGCATCACGTCTGCCCATAATACATAGCCCAAGGCATGTGTTACAGCCTGCTTCTGTCGAGCATCTTCATCAAGAGCTGCCATGAAGGCCGTACTCGAGACACGAGAGAGGTAGTTCCTGAAATACAATGAATCGTGTTGCTGAAGGAGGAGCTCCTCGAACATGACCTCGCATCGCTCCCGAAGCATTCGTACGATGTCATCAATCTTGTAGCAGGGTGGCGCACGGTATGCACCGACACGGCGGGATAGAGAGCCTGCAACCCGGTCGGTCTGAAAATCAGACACAGCTAACGCATCCCACTGTGCTCTACCTTGCGCCGCAGCTTCGAGTCCATTGGCGAGCACCAGATCGACCATCTTGCGCAAGAACATTGTCAAGATCTGTTGAGCTTCGAGGATGAGCGTAGCTTTTGGATAACCGACGATGTCCTGGCGATGAGCCGAAGCGGCGTTCCAGGGAATGAGACTGCCATAGAACTTGCCATACATCACCACGCAGTGTGGGTTGTAGCTCTGGACTCCTATCTCGAGCTGCTCACAATCAAACATCGCCCAAGTAGCCGGATCCGTGTGACTTCGGTTATGCAGGAGTGCGAGGAGAGAGGCTGGGTTCTCACTGAGAGTCTGGAGGTCGAGATAGGGTAAGAACTGATTGTTCCTCGTCTTCTCGTCGTGTTCCTCCTTCGCGCTTTTCACATTCTGCACTGTCTTGTCGTTGTAGTGGCGTGCGGACAATCGGCTCGGCAATGCTACGCTAATCTTGCGCTTGAAGTCATACGCTATGTTCGCAGACGCAAAGTTCTGACCGTACATTTGAGGCATGGCTGTGCGGATCAGAGAAGCGCGCTGCTTGGGATTGCGTCGACGCCAACGGTTTTGCAAAGCATCGCCATGCGAGTCGATGCGCTGTTTGATGTGCTGCAGGTTCGCGCGAATGCTCTTCACATATCCTTGGGTAACGATTGACGCGTGCGCATCGCTATGCATAGCCATTGTGATTCGCATAGCTGGAGTCTTCTCGTTATTCGGGGTAAGGTAGTGCCCTGCGCATATTGAGCAGGTTTCGGGACATGTGGGAAGAGGTGCTTTCGAGTATTCGGAGGGATAGTTCGGCAAGGCGAAGGCTGGTGTTGAGTCGTCCCAATATGCCCCAAGTCCCTGTGTGACATCTTGCTTATATTTCACACAGCGCTCATCGTGTTTGCCGAACACTGCGGCCATGCTTGTTAGCTGTGGTGGTTGGGAGGTCGAGCGCGATGATGTTTGCTCGAGGGAGGGAGTGAGTAAGAAAAAGAGATTCTGGAGAAAGAAAGGTGGGGCTACTGCACTGAAGGGATCGAGGCAAACGGAGCGTCTGTACAAGAAGCCTTGGCACGCCCGTGAAAGACGAGTCGCCACAACTTAGCGAACATATTGCAGTCAACAGGGCATGAGGAGAAGCAGCAGCTTCATGATGAACTAGCCTAAATGCTCCCCAAATACACCAGCAAGTGACTGTCGTGTCGTCAATCTTGGTAGTGGTCGTAACGGCCTTTAGATGAGCGTTTGTCTCTTCGCAATCGCATGATCGAAGTGCCTCGCAGCAAGGCACGCGCCACGTTCGAGGCAAAAGAGTGTGATTTTTCTTTCGAAAGGATAATAAGGGTCACGCTGAGAAGATGAGGTGTCTGGCCAGAGGAGAAGTGAAGACATGAAGTGAAGTGAAGTTCTTAGCGTCAAATTACGTCATCGAGCATGACCTTGAGGTGATACAGAACTGATCTCTTCACTCAGCGCGATGTTCGACATCACATCGATTGCAAGCTATCCTCCGAGCTCAAAGAGCACGTACGTTACCGAGCATGCACTTCGAAGAATTGCCTGATCTTCCCTGCGCAACCTGTAACGCTTTCGGTCTCTAGAAACGATCCTGAAAATTAAGCATCATTTGCATTTCCCTCCTTCCCACCCTCCTTCTCCCGCTTCACGAACGTTTCAGCATCCCAGTCGAAGCGCCTGCGGAGCCGTGTTGCCATCATCTTAAGCATGATAGGATTGATTATCGAATCGTGAGGCCGATGGAAGACGATGGAAGCCTTGTTCACGTCTCGATCCTTGAATGTAACCTCGGAGCCCGTGTTGGGTATGGCGGAGCAGCCGGCATCGACCATAGCTGCCACAAGACTCTTCCAGTCCACGTCTCCCGATTCTGCAGCGTAGGCGCAGAACATGCGGTCGAAGAAGTCCTTGGACTTGGCACTGACGGCCAGCCTCAAGCGAGACTCCTGAATGACAACGTCGTCGAGCTGTGCTGCAATGTCCTCGGCCGTCGGAACATCAGCGTCTGCCCGTCTGGTCTTAATTTTCTGCTTAGGTTCAACCCGGGCAATGTGGTAATTTTTGTCAAGAGTCGCATGTGGCACCACGTACGCATTTGATGCCGGTGCGGCCTGCGGACGTCTGTTTTGTGCTTCTTCTGCGTATCTGTCAGTAAAGCGTATCAATACACTGGACGATAATTGCATGTACCCATATTCTTGACTGCTTGTTCCAGGGCCATGTCCGTCTTCGCCACCTCGTCCTTATACTCCTGAGTGTGCCTATATCGCACGCCCATGAGTCTGCCGAGATCAACGCCAGCAACACACGTGGTGGCAGCCCGGTTGCTGTTCAGCATGCGAGCAACATCATCCCAGTACTGTTCCAACGCACCACGTGACGCTCTGTAACGTGCTAAAGATGTAACCGACACTTTGGCCGAAGGTAGTGGCAGTACGAGCACGCGTTCCAAAGCCGGCCACAAGTTTTCACTTCCTTCCCACCCACGTTCGAGGCCAGTCTGAGACAGAGGCGACATGATGGGAGAATTATTCGCAACGAGTTTGCGAAGGGCCTCGTTGGTCGGTGGTATATCGGGCTGAGGTCTGTGGTATCGGATCGCAAGTCAGGACATCGTCCACGACCATCATGTTTGAGATGTGCGCTGCGAAGACGTCGTCCACACGCTCTTTCCCACTCTCCCGGTTGATCAGATAGTCGATGAAGGCGAGGTTGTATGTCGAGCCGAAGGAATACGGATGCGAATGCTGAAGTTCGATGACATTATGCAAAAGTGGGTGCTTTTGAAACAACTCCTCGCCAGCAAATTCGCATACCATGTTTCCATCGGCGTCGTAATTCGACTGCTGGTCCTGAAACGTCTTCGAGACGGCTTGCAGAATGTTGAGGTCAAGCATTTGACCTTGAAACATGTTTGTAAGGTGCGTCCGCAAAAGGACAAGTGCAGCCGCATATTCCTCGGGCAACGGCTTTCCCACTTGAATTTGTCCTTCGTAGCGTTGCTGAATCGAGAGTGTGTACGCGGTATAGGTTGTGGCGATGCGAAAGAGAGTCGCCCATCCAACGTAGCCAAGTGTGATGGTGATTGCTTGAGATTGCTGTTCCTCCTCGGTCAAGGTGTCGTGCAAAACTGTGTTCTGGAAGTGACGCAGACGGTTGCGAAGATACAACGGATCGCTCTGTAGGCTGTGTAATTCGTCCGCCATAGCTTCGGCTCTTCCCTCTAGGGTGCGAACAATAGCCCGAATGTCATATACAGGGGCTGCGCGATAGGTATCGAGGCGTCGCGTTAAAGAGCCCGAAGAGCGTTGCCATTGGAAATCCACGTCGGCCAACAGATCCCACTGAACCCTACCCATTGAGCTATCTTGCACTCCGGTATCGAGGATAAGGCTGATCATATTTAGCAAGAAAGTTGCCAATTCACTCTGTGCTTCGAGTATCGCGGCGGCTCGTGGGTAGCCAATAATATTCTGTTTGTGCGCGGAGTCTTTGTTCCAAGGGATAAGTCTGCCGTAATGCTTGCCATACACTGAAGAACATAATGTCAGCCAAGAAACACCGATATGCCAATATATTCACTCACTTATCACGCAGTGGGGATTGTAAACGTGGTGGTCTTGTATGAAATTCCAGTTGATCCGAAGAATCTCGCAGTCCAGCAGTGCCCAATCAGCAGAAGTGCTGTGGCTGCGGTAATGAAGGATGGCAAGCAGGTTCATTGGATCCTCGCTAAGTGTCTGTACATCGAGGTAGGGCAGCAGGTAAGCTTTCCGATCCCCGATTTGAGCCTGCTCAAGTTTTTGCAGGACGCGTGGCGTGAAATCTTTCAGACTCATCGAGTTAGGGAACAATCCACTAACCCGACGCTGATTGTCGTACATCATACGTACCCCCGCGAAGTTTTGAGAGTAAGCTTCTGGAATGGCTTTCCGAACAAGAGCCGCTCGTCTCGGGATGCTCGCTCGCTTCCACCGTTTGAGCACTATATCGCCATAGTTGTCTAGCTTCTGTCGCACAAGGCCCAAGCTCAAGGACGTGCTGGCCACGAAGCTCTGCGCCGACGATCGAGCCTCGTCATCGCTGTGGAATTTCAAGACACGGCGCATATACACCTTCTCGAGGAACGGCTTTGGTAGATAATGCTCTTGACAAATTTCGCAGGTTTCGGGGCACGTTGGTAGAGCGGCTGTAGATGGGTGAGGGTTCGTAGGACACTCGAAGGATGCAGATAGAGGCGGCGGGCCTGGCGAATCGAACGTCCGCCTGAGATGCTCATCGACGAGCTCCTGGAGTTTATCGTTCTTACTTCTATGCTTGCCAGCATGTATGGTTATGGTAAAGTCGTTCGTCATTATGTTGCAGCCTGTGTTGCGAAGTGAGCATCCAAGAGAGCAAGTCTGTGTACGCACTGTTGTCAATGAAACGCAACAAGTGAAGGTGAAGAAAGCAATGGAAAGGGTGGAAGGCAAGTGCCGTCCGATGGTGGGGCACAGCGCATCAGATTCGATTCGACAAACGAACGTTTGAAATGCAAGTCTTCCGAAGCACAGAATGCAGGGACCCTCGACACCAACGCCTGCCTGCATACACTCATACTTGTACCTCAGCGAAACAGCAGTGGTCGAGAGCACGGTGAGCTCGGTGGTCATCTGGCGCGGGTACTTTCGGTGAGAGACTCGAGCTCGTGCTTGTCCTTGTTCAACAGGCCAGACTGATGTTGCATTTAGTCGAAGCGGCCTATAACATACGTTGGTCCTGTACAGTCGTGCAAGGCCATCGCTTTACAGCTGAAAACGCTGCATATGTTTGGCTCTCTGGCCTGCACGGTTGCCTTCGATGCATGAGAACCTTGGAAGTGGTGGAGGAGCAGGACGAGAAGGAGGAGGTTTGGAGAGGTGAAGTGAGGTCTGAAGACGTGAAGTTCACACGCGTCTTAGCGCGTCTTTTTAGCCGAGGTTACGTCATTGAACATTTGCGACATTGAAGCTCAGAGCAGTGGCGGTTTATTATCACAACATCCACCATCACCACAAAACCAACAAGCAATCATGTCCTCCAACGAGCAACAACCTGGCCTCATCGGAGCGCACGTACAATACGCCAAGGGCGCCGCTGAGGTACACATCCTCCCACACTCCCAGCAACTACATACTAATCGTCGGTAGGAGATGATCGGCAACGTAACTGGCGCTCAAGCCTGGACAGCCTCAGGCGAGCAAGACAAGAGCGCAGGCATTGACGCCATGAAGGCAGCGAGCGCAAACCGAGACCCACAAGCGTCCGGCTTCGGCAAGGTCGAGGAGATGGCAGGCAAGGTTTCAGGCTGCGAGGGCATGGAGAAGGAGGGTGCGCAGAGCAAGACGCAGTAAACGACGATACCTACGTATAAATCTGAATGAGATCCTGGGTTATGAACGACCAAACATTCCCCTCCGTGATGTAGGCCATCTGGACTTGGTGTACACAGCTGCATGGGAAGGCTACGCAATCTCAGTCGAAAGGCAGCAAGAAGCCAGCAACTCCGCGTACCGATCGCAATGAAGTGGCTGTCGCCAGCATGGCATGAGGGAGGTCGACCAATTCAGCACTGCTGAAGCACTTCGACAAGGGCCACCCACCATCATTCTCTGACAGGTATGGTCGGACCGTTGCAGGTACTAACCCAACGGCCACCAATATCCTTGACAGAAGCAATGACGTTGCGCATGCTTGACCCAGTCCGGCGCCTGCTTGATCTGCTCTTGTGGGAGATCTTCCATTTCTGCGCCACATCTTCTACACACACGAAGCTTCATCTCTTCCGTCAACTGCACTCTTCGGATGGCGTCGTATCGTGAAGCGCCCTTCTCGGGCACACTATTCAATATCCCCAGCCACTGCGTATTCCAGAAGTACACCTTCCCCATATCGGCGTTCTCCTCGAGCTTCGGCAGTATTGTCTCCATCAGCGTCCGCACAACAGGTTCCAGCTCGTCCGGAATAACACCTTCTGTCAACATCGCCAGCTCGATATCGACCCTCCTCTCAGGACTGGCTCCCGATTCTGTGTATGCACTCCGCACCGCCGCGTCGAACTCTGCAATCAGCTCGACGAAGTGGTTGATTCTGAACGGCATCTTCTCCGCCCTCCGACAGAAGTCTTCCATCAGCTGCTTGTGCTCCAGACTCCGTGGGCGTGCTTTTGCTGCATGTATCCATTTTAGGAAGACTGGAAAGACAGTCGTCTGCATGCGTAGCAGGATTCGGGGGAAGCTGCAAAGCAGAATGTGCAAAGATGGGTTACCTGTCTCAGCAACGAGATGCTGGAAAGCTTCCTTTGCCGACTGCCCATCCTTCATACCACGTCTGACTTGTGACAGGGTATCCACGACCGATATGATCAGGTCCGTCACCCATTCGAAGAGCGGAACAAGCGAAGGCACTACTTCTTGAGTACGGCCCGAGTTGTTGTCGCGCGTACTGAACGTCGATGCCAGTGTGTAGCTGATCTGCCGCATGTTCAGGTACACATACGCCAGCTGGCCAGCAAAGTCACGCTCAATACTGCCCGGCTTGCTTCCCAGAGCAAGCTGTGCACTCAGCGGCCGTAGATGTACCTGCTCTCGCAAAAGTGTGTGCTGTTGTTTCGGGTTCTCAAGCATTGCTAAGTCAAGACTGCGACATAGCATCCTGAGAGTCTGCTTGACGAATAGCGCTCGAAGGTCGGTACTGAGATCGCGAGGCAGGACAGCCAATACTTCGTCAGTCGCAGCAGCCATTGTACTTAAGATCGCATACTGTCTCGCAAGGCAGATGACGGCCGTCTCGGTCATGCCTTTTGTGTCGCTGACGCCGTCTTCGAGGGGTTGCCAGCCATAGCGTGGCGCAACGTACTTCATGTCAAGTGTGCCGTCCGACTTCGTAATCAACATGGCGCTGCCGTCTGGGTTCAATGCGGCATGTGGCGTATGATCTCCATCAATGTACTCCAACCCACTCTGAGCCAGACTTGAGGCCATCAGAGTGTCGCCAAAGGAATCGATGGGCGCCCATGTGGAGCGATCACACACTTCGGTCGAGCCAACACTGTTCACGAACGCTAGCATTGTGTTGTAAGATAGCAGTTCGACATCAAGCACAATCTTGTTCGTGATAGTGTCTTGCTGACGCCGTAGGACAGTGACCGGGTTCTGAGCCGGCGCTTGTCCATTTGGCTTTAGCTTCGCGAAGCACTCGTGAAGCGTAGGCGTGACAGACTCAACGGTCCAGCGTGCTATCACACTGAACGCATCTTGCTGTTGCTGGGCGGCGGCGAGTGGCGTGGGTGCGTGTGTGAAGACTGCCAAGACTGTCGTTACGGTGGGTATGCCTTGACTGGCGAACGAGGGTATGGTTGGGATGATCTGTAAAAACGACAGACTTGTCATCTGCGCCTGTTGCGGGCAGACATGGTCGAGGATTGTGAGATGGCCAACGTCGAGAGTTGGCGAGACTGTCGTGTATGTACCATTGCTGCTGGAATGCTGCGCGATATTCCAGTGAACGGTGACTCTGTATACTCGGAAGCGCCTATCGTGGTCGTGGGTAGTCAATACCACGTGGTCGCCCTCCTCACCTATTGCAGCGTGCGTCAGCAACTCGTTACTTGACTGCCAGTCCTCCAACTGCTCAAATGTTGAGTGCCAGACACTATGCTCGTTCTGGTAAAGCAAGACAAGCTTGCTGCTCGACGTAACATAAAGAAGAACATTGCGATTATCCAGTGCATGGTGCATACGGGGCGCAGTTGAGTCAAGCATCTTCATCTGAGTGGACCACTTCTGGCCGATCTTCGTGGCCGGCCCAATGTATGGTGCCTTCACTGTAGTCAGCTCAGTCTATTATCACGACGGTATACACAACTCACTCGGAACTCAGTCGGCCACGTCGCCAGCCAATGCAGGCCAACGACGGCATCAAGTTCAGTCTTGACACCCTCATTGACCGGAACATCAGCTGGCGCGAGTTGTAACCTCCCCAGCACGCCCGCCATGATGTATACGCGCACGCCACCCAGGTTATCTGCAACAGCCAAGTCTGTCCCAAGCCGACTGAACTGTATGTGCACGAAGTGTACACCATCTGGAGCTATGACTGGAAACTTGGATTCCTCGCTCAGGCTCGAGCTACTCGATTGTTGATCCCGGAAGACTGTGCGAAGTGTGACTTCACTGCCATCGCCTGAGATCTGGGCCATATAGCCGGCGTTGGACCAGGCCAGCTTCCTGGAAAAGCCGTTACCTACCGTATATTGGAGCATCGTTACTGGTATACACGGCGACTCACGAGCAACAGCCGGTACGCTGCATGTCATTTACGCGGAAGATCAGAGAGGTTGGCAGCGGCGCTGAAGGCATGACCATGGGTACGGGGACATCCATTCCATCAGCTGGGTCGCCGAAGAGGTCGTCCATGGGGTCAATCATTCCGGACGTATCCATGCCATCGCCTGCGAGATGTTGGTCGACTTCTGGCATGCCCGTCGGTCCGGTCATCGTCTGGTCGTCCATCGCGATTGATACTGGTGTACGCAACACGCAGCGTGTGCTACCGCGGCACGTGTGTTCGTGCAGTTCCAAGGCTTTATGGTGTTCGGGCGGCCATTTCGGCACGTTACCATCTGGTCGGGACCAGGGGAAATCTGAACGCCAAGAAAGTGGTGAAGTGTGTTTTGCTGGATTGCGCTTCTGCTGCACGAAGACGCTTTGAGTACGCTGAGACTGCGCTTATCACGTCGAACTGCGAGCACTGCCAGTACTCTCTGCTCGTCAAGACGATATTGATGGCGGTGAAGGATAAGCTCCTTTTGTTGTTCGCAGTAAACAAAAGAGCGCTTGGACCAGCTCGTCTCCGCATACTCTACCAACCTCGCCCTTCAGGACTCGAACGTCACTTCACCACCGCAACCCTGCGCGCTTCGCCAAATCCACGCGCCAACCCGCCTCGTCGCGCCGTATTGTTGTATACTATTGTACAAAATGTATGAATAGGACGCTCTTTCTATTCACGCGAATATTCGGCCCCGCCTTCTGGCGCGCCGCTCACGCTCCTTCTTCACGATGGACAACTTCTCGGATTCTGAGCTTAGCAGTCTGGCTTCGACACCCTCTCCTCCGCCCACCGAATACGACAGATGTTCCTCGCCGCTTAGCGAACTTTCGCGCTCACCATCTCCACCGCCAACGTTCTCCTTCGACTTTGACCTAGCAAGCATGGCAAACAGGCCAAAAGGAAGGCCAAAGCTGCCGCTACACGCCTATCCTTCTCCGCCAGCATCGCAGCAAACGTCCACGACTGGATCGCCTACACCCGATGGCATGGAAAGTGGCATAGAAGGCCGACCGGCCAAGCGGAGGCGGATATCACGCGACCCCAAAGATCGCACTACAGAATACCTAGATCTACGGTCTGACACCGTTAGCGCAGCGCAGCAAGACAACCTAGATCTCGTATTGGATGTGCTACACAAGCGCCGAAAGATTGTCGCCATTGCTGGCGCTGGCATGTCGAAGTCGGCTGGTAGTACGTCATGTCCTACGCGCGTAAGACATATCGAATGCTGACTGTCCGTGATAGTACCCGACTTCCGCTCTACTGAAGGGCTCTTCAGCACCCTAAAGAAGGAGCACAACCTCAAAGGCTCTGGCCAGCACCTCTTCGACGCGTCCGTATACAAGGATGACGCGTCTACCGAGCAATTCCACTCGATGATCAGCCAGATGTCGCGTCTGACGAAAGACGCGAAGCCCACGCCCTTCCACCATATGCTTGCGACCATGGCAAAGGACGACAGACTGCTCCGACTCTACTCACAGAACGTCGACGGCCTCGACACGAACATGGAGCCGCTCGCGACTCGAACACCACTGTCTAAGGATGAGAACGGGAAGTGGCCTCGGACTGTACAACTGCACGGCGGACTGGACAAGATGGTCTGTACGAAGTGTGGTGCTGTGTCACAGCTGAATGCGGACCTCTTTGATGGCTCTGATGCACCGCTTTGCTCGGCGTGTGAGACGCTGGATGGCCTACGGACCGAGTTTGGCAAGCGAAGTCACGGTGTCGGCAGACTACGACCTCGCATGGTACTGTATCATGAGCAAGGTCCGGACGAGACGGCAATCGGTACATGCTCAGTGGAGGATTTGCGGCGGAGACCAGATGCTGTGATTGTGGTTGGCACGACGCTGAAAGTCCCTGGACTGCAGCGACTTGTGCGTGAGATGTGCAAGGTCGTGCGCAACCGAAAGGACGGCGGGCTCGCCATTTGGATCAATCCAGATCCACCACCAGCTGCAGGAGGCTTCCGAGACTGCTTTGACATTATCGTCCAGGGAACGTGCGACGATGTGGCCGAGCGCGCTGCGATGCGCAAATGGGACGAGCCTGACATGTCTGGCGACTTTAGTGAAGTCAGCGAGGCAGAGGCAGTCAAGATTGCAGCGAAGCGTGCGCAGGTCATGCTGCCTAAGTGCCAGCTTGAGCACGCGGCCATGATGAAAGTGCCATCGCCAGAGCACAAAAACAACAGCTTTAAGCCGCCCCCTCGCGATGTCACGCCGCCGCCTACAGTTGACCTCTCACCAGACTACAGCCCGATGAGCAGTCGCCAGTCTTCCATCGTCGATAGCATCGAGAAGGACGATAACATCACGCTCGCGGAAATTCAGAACGGGCTTGCTACACCATCAAAGTCTTCCGAGGGTACGCCTGCGGAGACGAAACAATTCATGGCGCAATTCAAGCAGCCTGGCAAGGTTAAGAATCCTGCCAGCAGAGCCAAGAAGCCGGCTACCAGTGCCAGTAAGACTGCCTCCGACAAGAAGACGGCAGCCGGCATTCTCAAGGGCGTCAAGCCGAAGTCGAAGAGCAAGGCAAAGCCTCAGCAGCCCCCGGCGAAGACAGCTTCGATTGCGACTGTGTTTGGCCAGAGCAAGTCCGCTTCTACGGTCGCTAAGAACGCTGTGGTGAAGAAGGACGGTGCGTCGCCAGCAAAGAAGCCGAGTAAGCTCATGCAGACATCGAAAGCCGCTGCCACGACAGCATTGCCGGCGAAGGGCAAGGCAGCAAAGCAAGCTTCTTCGAAGGCCGCCAGCACCAAGTCAGGGACGAAGCGGAAAATGTCAGCACGTAGTTGACGAGAGCGAGATGACTTTGATGCATGATATGGGGGATACTTGATTTAGCGTACTCATAACGCATCGCATCGTATCGATATTGGGAGGTACGACCACCGCATTACTATGCTTCATTGCACGATACCCGATCTGCGAAGGCTCGCACTGAAGGTGTCACGCCGCCTCGCGAGGGGAGTGTAGTATTAGTGAAGTATTATCCACTTGAACAACCATGTCCGCCCGAGTCTGTGATCCGCATTTGTCCTGCTGTATGCGCTGCTTTCTTGTGTGAGTGCTTGCACCGTTCTCCCCCTTCCCGTGATGAACGCCCCAGTCGTGCACCAACCATTGCGGTGCTGCATGTATCGTCCTCGCTCTGCCCATCTGCGCCTCTCGATCCGACCGCTGCACCAGTTTCGCCGCAACAACATCATCATCCTCTCAGATTCCGCTCCTTCGATCCCCTCGTTCAATTCACCACCACATACATCCATTGCCACCGTCTCCACCCCACCTTCATAACCACCACCTCCCGCACTCCCGCCTGCCTGCTCCACCATGTGTGTGTGTGAGGGGAAAGAAAAAGAAATTTGCTTACCTGGGTCGTTCAACGAACACCTGCTTGCTCCATCCGAAGTATTTCTCCAACCTCTTCGCGCATTCCTTGAGCATGATCGGACCAACGTGAGAGTCAGGGTGCGGTTTGTGGATGCAGACTGTGCCAGTGTTTTTCTGTGTCAGTGTGAAATTGACCGCTGAACCGGCAGCTTGATGCTAAAAGCCATGGGTTCAAGGGTCAGCGGGTGTCTCAAAAGTTGGGAAGAGCGGCCTGGCTACGAGACATCTCTCTTGTAAGTCCGCCGAGATAACAAGCTAAGACCGATGGCCGTAGCTCGTACCTATTCGGCGGTCTTGAGATGCCAGACCTCCAAGGGACACCCATCAGTTTGCTTACGACGCGACAGCCAGCATCTGCGAAGGCCGCAACCATATCGTCCCTAAACAGAGCAGTCAGTAACTGTCGCAGATGGCGAGCCGACCAAATCGTTCGGATCTTACCACTGCACAGCAGGTGTCCCTTTATGCGTCTCTAATGGAGTGAACATTCGGACGAGGAGATCGAAGCTTTCTGCTGAAACGGCAATGGACCCCTCATACAAGCTCACAATGCTCGCGTGGCGCGGCGCCCGGGTCCAGTCTGGTATCGCGGGAACGATGGGGGTTTCCGTCACCGCGGGCGTGTTCGAGGGTCTAGTCTTGACTTTCTCCCTCTGCACCACTGAAACAGGCTCGGGATCGCTGTTCTCGCCCCAGACTGTCTGGATTTGCGATGATGCTGCGAAAAGTGAGCTGGCGGGTATTGAGGAGCGACTATTGACTTTGCTTTCGGAGGGAGGGATCCAAGACGTGACCTTCGCCCTGGGTATCGTGGGGGTTGATGCCATATTGTCCGCACGGCTCGCTCCATCCGACACTGCCACGCGGGGATCACTCCACGCGACCACTGGCATGAATGGCGCTAAGTCTGCTGCTCGCGCTGCCGTGCTCGATTTGCTCGCCGTGTACAGCTTGGCGTAGGCCTCATCACTCAAACCAAAGGCGATTGGTGCCAAGTAGCAGGTTATCTGGCATCGATCGAGGCCGTACCACGTCAATAGCGCATCCCTGCCTTCGCGTACTCTCGTCCAGAATTGTTTCAAGGTCACCTGTGCTTTGGTGTATAGTGTGATTGCACTGTCTTCCGCAGTCGAAGTCGAAGGAAGTAGAGAAAGACGATTCAGCGGCCCAGTGATCGCGACCGGCTGCTCCGAGACCATGATACCATTTGTGGAGCATCTGAAGTCCCAGTCTGCCCATGTAGGTCGGATCTTGCTGCATGCCAAGCATACGCTGTCATTGAGCTTACCAGGGACGTGCGGGAAATGATGATCGAGTAAGATCAATGTTTCGCTCACTGCCGAAATGTCTTTGAGCTGAGCGTAAACCTCGTGGTTGATGCGCTTCCGGTGCGACCCTTGAGACAGTAAGCCACTGAGCATACCGAGAAGTTGATCGTCGTTGAATAGTCCATTTCGCCCGCGCTCCTGCAGTCTGCACAACGCCCAGTACAACGGGTCGTCTGTGAACATGGTATCATCCGTAATATGTCTATCCGGGTACCCTGGCGTACAGTAGCGTTGATGATGCTCGAATTGCGGCTCGATGGCCACCAGTCCATGCAGGTCGTAGGTCAACATCCTAAGGAACGTCTCTAGTGTACTCCGCATAATCTCCAATGCCATAACGTAGCCATACTCTTTGAGCACGCCGCTCGCGCAGTCCTGAGCACATTGAACAGTGTAAGCAGCATGATGAACCAGCCACTCCAAGCGCTCGTTTCTTTCCAGGTAACCAAGTACACCACGCAGATACTGGTCGTTGCGAAGCGCCTCGCTCTGACGACCCAGCCACTCGGATGATCGAGCACGATCGAGCAGCATACACACGCGCCCGGGCTCGGTCTGAACCCTGAGGAGAGCTTCCCTACTCGCAATAAATCTGTCCTCCAATACCTTCTTGATTTGGACCAGATCGCACAACGGCGGCTTGCCGAAGGGTCGCTCAAGCGCACGAGAAAGCACGTCTTCGCTGCTGGACGTACTCTTCGCGAAGTCCCTTCCTACCAAAGCTAGCCAGGCGTCATTTCCGGCCGGTGGTTTATCCCCGAGCAGTGTATCGACAAAGACTCGGAGGAAGTTTGCGAGCTTGGTCTGAGCTTCGAAGGTGGCCAGTGCCCGCGGAAGTCCGATTACGTCCCATCTGTGTGCAGCCTGCAGGTGCCACTGCTGGAGATCTCCAAAACGGTCTCCCTGAGCGACTACCGCGTGCGGGTTATAGGCTATGTGGAGAAACCCTTCTGCGAAGGGTACACGAAGCTGGTGCGCGTCGTGCCGAAACCACTTCTCGGCGCTATAGTGGGTACGGTAATGCAGCATAGAAAGTAGCCTTGTCGGGTGTTCGCTCAAGCTCTGCAAGTCGAGGTAAGGTAGCAGCCACAACTCGTGGAAAAGAGTCCTGTCCTCCCCTGTCAAGCGTTTTTGTTGGTACAGTAGCGAGAATGCAGCCTCTGGCATGTCTGGCATGACTGCGCGCAAAAGGCCAATTCGCTTCTCTACACTCTTCTTTCGCCACCTCTTGATGATGGCATTTCCGTGAAGCTCGAGTCGGCTTGCAACATGCTTCAGATCTGTTTGCGCACTTTGCATTAAATCTCGAATCTTGTATGCGGCCCAGTCATCCGTAATGCACTCATGGTACTGGAAAATCTTCGACGCCTCTTGCCAGGTCACCGGCCGATAGTGCTGGTCGCATGTCTCACAGCCCTGCTCGTTACATTGGGCCGGAGTAGCCGCAGAGTCATGCCAAGAATCGATATGGGAATAGCTTGGTGCTATGTAGTCGGGGTCCGACGATGTCTCGAGCGTCTCCGTCATCTTGTCGTTCTTCGTGGTGTTGGTATCCGTTATGTGCGGTCAGTCCGATGTTGCGTTGCGGAAGCACTTGTTGTGAGTTGCGAAACCGGTGTGCCTGGCAACGCGTGTCGTCGAAATAGCAGAGTGAGGTACTGCAGGTAGCCGCAGCAATGCACGATTAAGATTAAGGTGTAGGGGCTTCACTTGGTCTTCGTTTTCGGAAGGTACGGCCGGCGTATCATGAAAATTTATTGGGCGCACTCGAAGCTGGTCTGTGAAGCTCCGACGACACGTCTCGCCCACCGAGACGGACAGTCTCGGGTAACGACATGACATGTTTGAGCCTGCGGACCAGATGCGGTGTGCCATCTAGGCTATGAAATCGTAAGCAAGCTGACGGGTGTAACCCTTGGATGCGTGCCATCTCGACACCGCCGTGTAGCTGCGCGCTGCGGCCATCGGTCTCAGCTTGTTATCTCG
Source organism: Elasticomyces elasticus (assembly GCA_035926095.1). Classification (NCBI taxonomy): domain Eukaryota; kingdom Fungi; phylum Ascomycota; class Dothideomycetes; order Mycosphaerellales; family Teratosphaeriaceae; genus Elasticomyces; species Elasticomyces elasticus. The sequence goes on from JAVRQT010000003.1 coordinate 278,187, forward strand.
GTGGACCAGGGCAGAGATGTCTCGTAGCTAGGCTAAGTCCACACCTAAAAGTAATGGGTGGCAGGGTTAGCGGAATCTCTCAAAGTTCTGAAAAGATTCGGCCTGGCTGCGGGACATCTCTCTCATAAGTCCACCGAGACAACAAGCTAACTGGCGGTAGCTCGTAACTACTCGGCGGTCTCGAGATGCCCAGGCCTCCAAGTGTTACACCCATCGGTCTGCTGAAGCATACGACAGTCGTTCGATTCACAGATCACAGATGAGACTGCAATGATCGCGGGGCCATGTGCTTGCTCATAGCCATTGATGCCAAAAGTGCTGTTTCGGGCTGAACCTGTGCGGTATCCTGAGTAGCACTAGTCAGAGATTGGAGTCAGGCTGTCTCGTACCATCCAACAAGAGCAGAGGCGCATATTCGTGGATCAACGGCATCGTGGGCTATTGAGGACATGGGCATGCTGAAGGATAGCATGGCGATGGAGTGAAAGGCACTAGCGCCGGGTTTACTTCGGTTACGCCACCAACCTCCAAGTCGTGGAGAGACAGGAAAGCAGCATACAGCTGTACAACAATATCAGTGAAACGGTCTATCCCGTATTGTATCTCATACATATCTGTCGGTTTCGAGGCTTTCACGGCTCCTCGAAGCTTATACCGGAGCATCTCTTTCGAGAACTCCGCCAGCAGCGGTAAAGACGATTCGAGCAATCCGAGCGAGGTCGAAGAAACAGCTGAAGGTTCCTGTTAAGTTACAAAAAGAGCTGGATCGGTACTGTCAAAGTCTCAACAGTAGAACAACCATCGACTTGTCCTTTCAGCCCTCTCGTTCAATCCGCCATCATGGCTCCCAGCATGCAGGCAGGTCGAAGCACGGCTATCACAGTGGCAGCGACGGCGGCATCGATAGCATCAATAGCAGGCCTCCTTTACCATCTTGAGATCCCATCATTACTGCAGCAGAGGGTCAAGGCACGGCGGGTAGAACCACGATGCTACTCGTCAAAGACAAAGCCATCCCTGCCCGAGCTGAGAATCCTCATGCAGCAGCAGACGCTTCACGAGACATATCCGCTGGCCTCAACGATCGAAAAAAATATCCCCGTCTATGACTGTGCGGCGTTCGACCTTACTGACACCGAACGACTCCAAGACGAGCTTTACCACAACCTCGTGTCTGGCCCCGGCGTCTACGTCCTCAAGAATTTCTTCGCCGACACCAGCGTCATTAACTCCACGAACCTAGCTTACGAGGACATTATCTCTCGTGAGCTTCAGGCCAGCGGTGCTAAGGGCGACCACTTTGGAACCGGCAATTCTCGAATTTGGAACGCTTTCTCGAAACATGCCCTCCAAGACCCTGAAAGCTACGTCCGCTACTTCAGTAACCCTTGGTTCAAGCTCGTCTGTGACAGCTATCTCGGTCCCGGCTACCAGATCACGACACAAGTCAATATCGTGCGTCCAGGCGGCAAGGCCCAGATGCCGCACAGGGACTATCATCTAGGTTTCCAGACGGACGAGGATGTTGTTGCTTGGCCGAAAGCAGTACACCACATGTCGGGACTGTTGACGCTGCAAGGTGCAGTGGCGCACACTGATATGCCGCTTGAGAGTGGCCCAACAAGGTTGTTGCCGTATTCGCAGACTTTTGGAGAAGGCTTCAGGAGCTATCGGCGGCCAGAGTTCATCGAATACTTCGAGAGCAACTACGTGAGTGTGGCGTTGCAGAAGGGTGATGCAGTCTTCTTCTCGCCGTCTTTGTTTCATGCTGCGGGCGAGAATGTGACAGCAGATTTCGATCGAAGTGCGAACCTCATCCAGGTCAGTTCTGCATTTGGCAAGACCATGGAGACCATCGACACTCTGCCATTGATTGAGAAGACGTATGACTTGCTCGCGGAGAAACACCGAGTCGAAGGCTTGAGCATGGAGGTCGATGCCTTCATCCGTGCTGTTGCTGAAGGCTACCCTTTTCCGACCAATCTCGACTGTCGACCACCTGCACCAGGCGGCATGGCGCCAGAAAGCCAGCAACAGATCTTGCGACGGGGCTTGATCGAGGGTTGGGCTCAGGAGACCATGATGGGCGAACTCAATGAGACAAGGGAAGCTAGCACTGCTATTGGGAAGATCGGAGTGCAGACGACAGTGTTCGGCACGTAGATAGCTCGACGAAGATACGGACAGTCATGACTTCCTAATCGCGCTGATCGGAGCAGTGGCAGGGCCTTTATACGCCGGAAGTGGTCGCACGGGTGTTCAATACTGCTCAGTCTGCTTGGCCTTATGGCTACTCGCTTGCCAACGATGGAGAGCGAAACTTCGTTACGCTCATATCCGACTTACTACGTCCGGTGACGAACACACGAGCACGTGAGTACACCCCCGGGTTCGTCATCGCACAAACTCACTCTTCACCAACAGTCTTTGTACCTGTCGGCGCCAAAAGGATGGTAGGAATAAGTACCCAGCGGTGAGCGCCTGGCTTAAGTACTCCTCTCAGACACTTCCACGTCCAGCTCCCTTTGCTTTGCACACGACCCATTCGCCTCACCTCCATAGTGTACGAAGACATGGCAATCGCAATCTCCAGACTCGCCGCTCTCCTCATGCTGGCGACGGCACTTCCAGCATCAGCCAACACCCGCCAACCAGATCCGGGCTTTGTGAACGACACACTGTGTACCTTCGAAGTACTAAAGCTAGTCCCTAAATCACACCTCCTCAACAACACCTTGCTGCTCAGGCCGAAAGACTCGTGCTGCACCACTACCGATTGCGAGCTGCAGAGTTTCAGCTGTCCGTCGAACGATGCACATACGGACAAGCAAGGGGACGTGTGTTGTTTGAAGGCTGACGGGAATGGGGCAAGTGCAGGAGTATGTGCATGTGGCATTGATGGGTATGCGCAGGAGACTTGCTTTTGATTGTTGAACGAAGCGATCTTGTTGGCACGTCTCTGCGACAATATAATCGCCAGGCTAATGAAGATGACCGGAAGATGGCAAGCGTTCGCTGCTTGCTCGAGACGGTGGTAGTGCGGTCTTGTGGCTTGGATGTTGTATGTATGCGAAGCTGCAAATCCGTGGTTATTCCTGAGATTGTGAGGACGAGATTTGACACCCTTACTATGCCTGCAGGTGTCAGCGGAGTGCGGTATGGTATGATATAGGTAGGTTGGTTTAAGGACTAGAGTTTGAACGACGCCGAATGAATGCTCATGGATATCACACCTTTTTGTGCCACTTTCTTGGAGGATGGGCCAATGGTATGTACGTGTGAAAACCCCATTCGTTCACAAGCGCCTCCCATTCGTTCACAAGCTCCTGCCTGGTAGTAGAAGCACGAGCCAAGCGTAGGATGCGCTAGCCACGCCTCGTATTGAGCTCTGGGCGGAGAAAACACTTTCGGCTGCCATTGCATGCCATGGAGATACTGTAAAGCCATTGTATAACCATGCAAGTGTGCTCCATTCCCATTGAGCACTTCTCCAACCATCATCTCATTGAGTTGAACTGTCACTCAATCACTTCTCCTCTAGTAGCACAACTCATCATCTACGATGGCTAACCAAGCCGCTTTGTTTTATGAGAAAGGTGGGCTTTTCACGGTTGGTGAAGCGCCTATGCCTCAGCCAGCAGCGAACGAGATCATCATACGGTACGCTGTGGGCAGTAAGCAGAACGTCCTTCATGAGCTGATACATGCATGTTTTCGCAGCTCCCACGCCATCGCCTTCAACCCAGCCGATGCCGTGGTGTGGAAAACAGGTCTCTTCGTCACCGAGTGGCCTGCTGTGGTCGGTTGCGACGTTGCCGGAATCGTGGCGGGGATTGGGGATGGGATGGGCGATGCTTTCAAGATCGGAGACCGAGTGCTTGCGGCTCCCAACTGGTCGGCGAAGGATCGTATCAACAAGGGCAGTGGCCAGCTGTACTGTGCTGCGGTGCGAGGTCTTATCGCTATACTGCCTGATAATGTCAGTTTCACAGATGGGTGCGTACTTCCGGCCGCCATGGCTACGGCCGCGTCGATGCTATATCAGAAGGGTAATCTGGAGCTTCCGTTACCGAAGCTTGACATGACGTCCAGTGGAAACTCTTTTGTGCTGCTCGTCTGGGCAGGCAGCTCAAGTGTGGGCAGCTGTGCGATACAGCTGGCAGTCGCTGCGGGCTTTCAGGTGGCCACGACCTGCAGTATGTGCCTTTGAACCTGCTAGAGATTATTGCTAACCATTACAAAAGGTAGTCACAACTTCGGGTATTGCAAGGACCTTGGTGCTACTTTCATCTTCGACCACGCCAGTCCAACAGTTGTGGACGACATCGTTGCTGTACTCAAGGGGAAGTCGTTCGCAGGTGCCTTCGACGCCGTGATGTATCCAGAGAGCATCATCAAGAGTGCACAGATCGCACATCGGCTCGGCGGCAAGAAGCAAGTTGCCACGGTTCTGCCACCCATGGCAAGCACGCATGTCCCAACAGGGCTTCCAGAAGATGTCATCATCAGTTTCTGTAAGTACAGCCGCCCCCAAGCTTCACATTTCGATACTGATCGATGAAATAGGCTACAGCACAACCATCAGTGAGGACGAGGTCGGACCTGCGACCTTCAAATGGCTCACGGAGGCACTAGCAAAGGGTCTGATTAGGTGTAAGCCCGATCCTGTCATTGTTGGGCAAGGGCTAGAGGCGATTCAGGCTGCCGTGGAGAGAATGGAGAAGGGCGTTTCGGCCACGAAACTTGTGGTGGAGCTGCCTTGAGTTGCGAACTGTTGTGCCTACGATTGCTTGGGCTTCGCTGGCCTAACCATACCTCGTCGCAGTTCGGTCGCATCAACACCGAAAGGACGCAAGTCCATAGTCGTCAGCTTGACGATTTTAAAGCCGAAGTTCTTGTAGAGCTTCAAACCTGCCTCAGAGGCTCCCAGAATACTCACCAATCCGCGCTCATCGGCCTTGTCGCATCCCCACTTCACAAGCATGCTGCCTGCGCCGCGACGCTGTTGTTCTGGATGCACGATACATATTTGCAAATCTGTGAGAGTGTGAGATATGTCAGGCTATCATGAGGAGCGCAGACGTACTGGCATGCGGGCTTGAGCCAACGAACTCCGCTCTGAACTCGTTCCATGCCTGCTCCAAAGCACTCCAGATAGTCGGCTTCTGCTCATCCTTCTTGACTTCGACTCCTTGCACCGGTGCGGGTGCCTCGATCTTCGGCGAGTCACCACTCAGGACAAATCTCCACAGAGCACATGCGATGATCTCGTTTTCGAGCTCTGTGTCGACGACTTTCAGCCATACCATCTCGCTGTTGTTGCGGAAATCCTGCCGCATCCATCTCTCGATCACATCGTGTCGGTTCTCGCCTTCGCTTGGCATGGCAAGCACCATTGCCTGACCCGTAGCCCAGTCCGCCATGGCCAGTCCGTCGATTGTCGCGAATGCTGGTGCATCCTCCTCCTCCATAAGCTGTACTTCCAGAGGCATGATTGTGGTGAGCTCAAAGTCTCAACGATGTAGATTGCATGGTCAAATGTATACTCGTTATATATGCCTCACCTCAAGTACCTTTTGTCAAGCGTTATCTTGTAATTGACGCGCCCTTCGCCTGGGAGGAGCATTTTGCGAACCGCCGAGTCATGCCGACTTGAGCTCACATTCACCAACAGCACATTCCACAAACATGCTTCTTCTTCGACGGCGCCCGCATCATTGTGCGCTGCACATCGTGCCTAGCTTGCAAGTCTTGTGCTACCGAGAGAGAGGTCAGAAACCTCCCCATTCGACATTTCCCGCCAAGGATTCCCGTCGGCTACACATGACAGCGGCTTGGAATGTGAAAAACCTCCGGTCCTGACTCCGGTCATTCAATCGTTCATGAAGAAGGATTTCGAGTTGCAAATGCCTGGGCGAAGCGCAAATCAAAGGAACGACTTCCGGATCAGTTCGCGGTCACCTCGTGTCATCCTCCTGGCTCTCACGCATGTTTGTGAGATGTGACCGAGATGCGAAAGATCGCTTCCAAATTGCGAGCATGGTATACCCGGCGGGGACCAGCGAATAATGACAGACGTCATCTTTACTCTGGAGAACGCGTTGCGGTCAGAGCTTTTCACGATCGCGTCCGCACAGCGCTACAGGTCGCTTCGCCCGTGTCGACAAGATCACGACGGCCACAGCCGCAAAATGTGGTGAGATACGGCATCATCCTCATATAACAGGCAACGGTAAGTCTTTTTCCCTCTATTTCTTTCCAAAGTTTGGGTTTGCGAGCGTCACAACGGCCACCGTTTGTCTCAGTAACGCCGCGACTCGATCGGGCCATTGGGGTCAGTGCTCTTGGTGGTGCATACCCGCCCGCGATGGACTTGAAGACAAACCAACACCTTCCTTCGCGACGCACCAAAGATCTCCCTACGCATCCGGCCTTGACTGCACGAAAGAGCTCTCCCACTCTTAGGACTGCAACTCCATTCTTCGATCCTAATAACATCATACCGGCCTACTCTACCCCGCGAGCACTTGTCGTACGCAACGCGCATCCAGACGAGTCGCAGGCGCTCACCTTTGGGACGCCAGTCTTTGGTGGAAGAGACGTGTCTCCAATGTCAGGCAGTCTTGGCCGGTCTGCCAGTCCTCCGAGTGTTTTCGACGCCGCAGAAGACCGGCATGAACTTTACACAGAGCCTACGACGGCTCTAGGATCTGGATCAGAGGAGACTTCGTACGACCTCAAACCACCTGCGCCGTCCATCTCGCAGGACAACGTCGAGTCTCTTTCGGTGCGGTACTTCTCGGTCGACCATCTCGATGTCATACTCCGCGACCAGACTACTGCCGCACGCTTCTCTCGATTTCTCTCTCAATACCGACCTCAACATGCACAAGCGCTTGCCCGTTATCTGGAGACGAAGAAGGCAATCGCTGCTGTGCAATACGCAAATGCACTAGCGGAGCAGATACCAACCGCGCCAGGACATCCACCATATGTGGCAGCTACGCTCGATGATCGGTTCGAGGCAAGATCGAGCGAGCTCGTGGAGGATCTGGTAGACGATGCTTTGCCAGCGTATATTACCCACCGGCTGGTAACCTTGGTGACCGATACGTTGGTCAAGGAGATTACAGGCAATAGTTCGCCGATAATGCGGGAGCTCATACCAAGTCTGGCAGAAGTGTACTGTGTGACTGACCCGTCAATGCCAGACAACCCGATTGTCTATGCTTCTGAGGGTGAGTGCAGAGCGAATCGATCGCACGACTGAGCTGACGGATGCAGAATTCTACAACACCACTCAATACGGCCGCGAGTATACCATCGGCCGGAACTGCCGCTTCTTACAAGGTCCGAAGACCTCGAATTCGACAGTACAACGACTCATCAAGGCGCTCGCTGCTGGTCAGGAGATCTGTGAGACGATACTGAACTACAGACGAGATGGCTCGCCTTTCATGAATCTTCTCATGACAGCGCCCCTGTACGACAACAAAGGTGCTGTGCGCTACTTCTTGGGTTGCCAAATCGATGTCAGCTCGCTTGTTGAGGGTGGCAGAGGGCTGGAGTCGTTCGCACAGTTGTTGGCACAAGATCGCAGCGAGAGTAGATTTGGTGGCCGACAGAAGGACGCGAAACATATGTTGGGCGAGCTTGGGCAGATGTTGACCGAGGACGAGGGTAATACAATCAAGAACCGGTCAAGAAGAGGCAGTGAAGATACTGGAGCAAGCGCTATAACGCACAGACCTGTACGTGGAGGTAGAAGAATACTCGGCATGGACGAGCCAGCCACCGAGCGAACCCTATGGCCGGATCGAGCACTTGGACCGTCCGGACGGTTGCCGGGTGTCTATCAGAATGTTAGTCTCTCTCTTGCATGATCTGTGTTGAAGCTGACGAATAATACGCAGTACCTCCTCGTACGACCCTACCCATCGCTCCGCATTACCTTCACCTCACCCGCTCTACGGATACCTGGCCTGCTGCAAACAAAGTTCCTCGAACGCGTCGGAGGTCCGAACCACGTACGAGAAGGCATCCTAGACGCACTGGCGCATGGCACTGGCGTAACAGCAAAGATTACCTGGCTCACGCAGTCGGCTGTCCCAGGTGATCGGGAGTCAAGTAATCTGCAGGGCAAGCCTCGCTGGATACATTGCACACCATTGCTAGGCAGTGATGAGCGTGTTGGCGTGTGGATGATTGTGATGGTGGAAAGCGAAGAGGTTACAGGAGGGCTGAACAGACATCAAGATGCAGCAGCGAGCGGGCTGGGTAGTCCGATGGGCGTTGCGAGTCCAAGATTCACTGGCAGCAAGCTCTATGCTGAGTACTTGCGACGGGAGGGCAAGCCTGCGGAAGAGTCGAGCACGCATGGTGGCAGCCAACGGAGTCGGCGGGATCCTGACAGCTTGAGAGAAAGAAGAGAGGTGGACGATCAATTCCGCGATTTTTGAAGATAAGCACAATCTACGACGAAATACGTTCGGTCTAGGCGCACCGTCGGTAATGTATGAGTAATGGCTTTCTATACAATATGAGCTGAGCTATGTAGTCCATGCATACACGACCATGAAGGAAGTTCCTCAAGAAAGCAATCACACCACTGTGTTCGACCAATGACTGGCGACTGATATGCACAGTCATCAGTGTTTATTCATTTGCTCAGTCAGCAATGAGCTCGCAAAATGGCGCCTGTACTGCTATCGGCGGACGCGGTCTCGATATGGATGTAGGCGATCCGCCATTGGGATTCGTCGTGCTGTAAACAAGAGCCGGATTCTGCGTGACGGCATGCGCTGACTTAGCGAGAAGCATGTGCTAGCAGGGCGAAGCATATGCTAAATATGCCGCAGCACTTTTGGAGAAGTCGTCACTCACCACTTCAATCAACCTTCCTATAACGACATCACAATCATGCCTCTGTCCGAGAACAAGCAGACTAACGAGACCGCCGGCAACCTGGTGAAGACGCTGAAGGGTGCATTCGGCACACCACCAGGCTATCGAGTTGGTGAGACGAGGGATGTCTCTGCAAAGGCACAATGTTTCTGACGCTCTTCCAGCACACGCTCGCGGTAGGATCGCCACCGGCACCTTCACTCCCACGTCCGAGGCCGCAACGCTGTCCAAGGCCCAACACTTCAGCAATAAGACGCCAGTCATAGTCCGCTTCTCCAGCTCGACTGGCATCCCCAGCATTCCAGACAACGATCCCAACTCCATGCCTCGGGGCATAGCTGTGCGTTTCGTGCTGGGAAATAATGGACACAAGCATACCGACATCATCGCGCACTCCACGCCGCACTTCCCAACACGTACAGGGGAGGGTTTCCTGTCAATGCTGCAAGCCATCGGTAATGGAACGATTGGCAAATTTCTGGAAGACACGCCGTCAGCCGCAGCTTTCGTCCAAGAGCCGAAACCATTTCCAGTGAGCTTTGGTACCCAGAAATATTATGGTTTAAACGCGTTTGAGTTCGTCTCTGAGGAAGGCACATCTACCTTCGTGCGATACCTCGTCGTACCAGTAGCTGGACTACAGACGCTGTCCGAGGCAGATATCAAAGACAAGTCCAGCAGCTACCTGTTCGATGAGCTTGCAGACCGTCTTGCAAAGGAGACGATCGAGTTCAAGTATGTTGCTCAGATTGCAGAAGAGGGCGATCCGACCGACGACGTCACAAAACACTGGCCGGCCGACCGAAAGCAGATTGATCTAGGTACGATTAAGCTCGACAAGCTCGAGTCCAAATCTGAGAGCTTAGGGGACGAGAAGAAGATCATCTTTGATCCTATTCCGAGAGTGGATGGTATCGAGCCGAGCGATGATCCACTGCTGGACATGAGGGCTACGGTATACATCATCGGTGGCAAGGAGCGGAGAGCTGCGCCGGAAGCGAAGATGGTGAATGGTGGGAAGGCGAATGTCGATGATGCCGTGTTGAAGGCGGCCTGATGTAGTTCATGGAAGAATCGGCTCTTTCGCGGATCAGAGAGGTTGGTAAGATAGACACTGCCCTTCCTTCGGCGCTGCGGGATGCGAGCATGACATAGCTCCTTGACAGACCGTTCAGTCTTCTACACAACAACCACCCTCGGTCGATACTACATGATCGATACCCATACCCTTTCGACTTCGACCGACTCTCAAAACGTGGCGCAAGTTAGACACAAGCACGTACCATTTGTAGAAGGCAGATACTTCAGCGTTGTGACTATCTAATATACGTCAATCGCAAAGAGCCACCCCCTACCCGTATGTTGGTTTCGGTGATCGAATCTTCCAGACGCGACACCCTGCTACACGGTGCAGAGCATCCGTGTAAACTTGCAGCACGCAGCATTGATCTAATGCGCACAGTTTCCATACGCTTCGTATTCTATGTCAGCTCTTACGCATGTCATCTATAAAGTAGTACTCACTTGTTGTTCTACGGCTTCCCCAACATCATCCCGCGGCCCTTCGCTAGGTCTGTCTTTACTCGATCCGCAACCAGTCGAGCTGAGCCACCTCTACAAGACAGTGCTTCGGAACTTGCTTGACTGCTCAACGAGCTTGGACGACTAGATGGCGTCTTCCCGCTTGCATCTTTGACAGACTGGCCAGGATGAAGTTGTTGTATGTGCTGCCTCAAGTGATCCTTTCGCTTGAACGTTTTGTTATGGTGGCTTCGTTCGCAGATCCTACATACATGGAGTCCGCATTCTCGATGAGTTTTGATATGGCGAACAAACACATCCCGTCTATAGTAGCGACTGCTACAACCAGGCTCAGGGCAGACGTACGCCCTGTGTGCAGTCGTCCGGGCGTGGGCTTCCAAGGTATAGTATGTCGGAAATTGTAGCCTACACTGGGAGCACACAAAGCGTGGTTCTTCAACCTCCTTCACGCTGTCTCCGGCAGCCGAGCGAGTGTCCCAAGACGAAGCACACTTAGTATCGCCTGAGTGTGCAGGCGACGAATGACCCGAAGTTGCGGTTGATGCGAAGTAATCTGGATTGCACTGCTCGAAAGCACCCCCGGGAAGCGTGGAAGAGCTACTGAAAGCCTGTTCGAACGCCCCAGAAGACTCCCAAGGAGGCTGGTAGGCATTAACATCTGGCCATGCGGATGTCGCAGGCGCTGCGATGCTGGACCATTGCGGATCGTAAGTCGGCGGGTGGTCGAAGAGGTCGAGAGAGTCCGCGGAGCCAGCGCAAGCCCGAGCGACTGCTGGGTTGGGTTCGTAGTGATCTAAACCAGGTTGATGAAGTGTGCTCCAAGAATGCTGTCTGCTTCTGAGGGCACTATGGATCTCGCGGAGACTGACAAGACCGAAGTCGCCAACTTCAACGGTGCAATTTTCCGCCTGCTCTTCGCCGATCGAAGGCCCAGGGAGGAAGTAGTTGGTGTATGGAGTGACTGAGGCATAACTGACCATCGTAAGTGATAGTAGAATGACATGGCGCCCCACGAAGTAGAGAAGAGATGCCCTCCAACACTATGTACCACCACCGTCCACTTGACAGTGCAAGGCTACGCCTGAATAGCGGTAGGCTTTCCAATCTTTGTCGCATGCTCCCCCATTTGGGTGACGAGGCATTTTTGTGATACGTTGGGCGGCATGACTGCCGCGAGCCGCCCATGGAGAGTGTAATGGACCACGTCCAGCCAGAAGATAATGCAAGACGTGCAGGGAGCTGCGTCAATCTGCCAAGGGAAGGCGACGTGCGCGTGTTCATGCAGAGTGTGCAACTACACTAGCCGAAAGAAGCTCCGAGCTTGATTGTACTCCCATCGGGACAAAGGGCACGTCAGCCACCCATACACGCCCATGTGCAAGCCGCGAATGCCTGTTGCCCGTTACCTGTTACCCTCGCACACCCTGTCAAGTAGCAATGCAGAGCTGCCCTGAAAAGTCTCAATCTTTCTCCTCGTTTCTTTGCTTGCCAGGCTCAAAACTGGAGACCCTTACCTGCGCAGCCTGAAAACATTTGCTGATGACTGGCGACCTGATCCTTCGGAAGCCAGCCGAGTCGATGCCAGGCTTGGTCAACAGCTACATGCTGTTCTGCGCCAATCGCTTGCCGACACACATACCTTAGCCTGCAGCGGAGCGGTCATGAGATCAATGGGGCGCCATCTAGGCATGGCATGATGCAATACGGCTGCTGGAGGCCTCCCCAAGCCACTCGGAGCAGCTTTGGAGAACGCATCATGCAACGGCGTGCATCTATCACCTTGAGGCCGCCTGCGCTACTACGCAACGCATGAACTTGGCATCGGCTCGCACGGCATCGGCTGTATTGTCCACGCAGCAGCTCGCGACGGTCACGCCAGCTTGTAAGACCTCGGAGCTCGGATGGCTTGTCAATCGAACACAGTGTCGTATCCGAGCGCACGGTGGTGAGGTCGCCGACTTTGCCTAACACCTGTTGAGGGTGAAATAAATGGCCGAGGGCGGAGCATCCCAGGAGTGGAACAGGCATGAATGCCGGGTTCTTGCGCACAGGTGCCCGATATCTGTGCGGGACTTGAGTGCTATACGCTAGCAGCCGCTTCAGCATGTGAATGCGATCCCACTACGATGGTGCTCCCCACCTTGCATTGGGAATGCCCGCCACCTGAGCTCCGTTGTACGGGTGCTTGTCATTATCTCCATGTTCGCAACGCTGGAAAGCAGAGGGTCAAGGATGCGGAGGAGACACTGATGGCCTGTACCTCCGCTCTCTTGCCGCTGGCTATCGCGGAGAACGAGCGAGGGACAGTGACACTACGTCCGCCGCGGCACCACCGACACCGACCGACATTCGAGCTTCCCCGATTTCAGTTTTTCCCGCACCGCGTTTCACAAGCTCTGGTCCATCCCCAGGAAGCGAATGTTCCCGTTGCCAGGTTTCTGGCGGCGACTGCGGTGCTCTTGCCTGTCTCCAGCCATCAAGTTTCTGTAGAGTTCCCATTTCTGCTTCCCCATCTTCTCCCACCTACCTTTGTTGCACAGCTCGCGATCAATTGCAAGCATCAGATCAAAGTCTCGACGGGTGTGAAGTGAATCTATAGCACACTAAGATAAGCTTGCAGTCACCAACTGCGCACCATGGCACGCGAATACGGCACTGCGAGCCTTGCGAGTGTGCGCGATGAGAACCGCACCGGTGAGAAACACCCTACCTGTTTTCTGCCTTTCTCTGACAATTGTCAGTACCCGCCACTGCTGCAGCACCATTTGGGGACGATTTGACGTCTTCCGCTGCCTTTCCGCTATCCCACTGTCAGCCATGGCTCAGCAGTCAGTGCCCATCGCTCCTCTCCCTGCCACCATCTCTCGTCTTCGGCAGCGAGAGCACGTCAATCGATGAAGGCGACAATCTTGAGCCAGATACCAGTAACAATGCTGGCGGAACTTCAGTATCCGAGAGTGAGATTCAGCCGCAGAGTGTGTGGAATAACACTTTTGCCACCAGAAGCAGCGAGAACATGGACGACCTGCGCACTCGCGAACATGCTGAAGAAGTGGTATATGCACATACCAGAGGCCTGTACTTAACGCTCCCAGATGCAGCTGATTTTGCCTCTGGTTCGCCTTCGGACCTGCTTAGCGACATGGCAATGCCTGCCAGTTTCGTCGATGTAGCTTACGCCGGCGCAATCGACACGCCCGACCCAGAAGTGCTTGTTGTCGAACACCAGAAGCACATCAGTCCCACAATGGCCATGTGGCTGCACGACGACTCCGACTTCCTCAAATATAAGCTCAGCCATGGCAGACGTGCTTAGCGACTTTGCTCGAACGTGTAAATGATACCCAAATGACTTACGGGCGCGCTTTGTGTCCTTGCTATGGCGTTTGGGCAAGGTGAAGGGTTTGTGACTGGCAAAGCACACGGCCAAGGCGCAAAAGAGACAGGATACCGCCGACACTGGCAGGATTCAAGAATGGTCTGGCGATGCGTGTGCGATAGGCGAGTCGACATAACCGTGTACAAGAGTCCGTCCTTTTATGTGCGTCGTGCGGCCCCAAGTTGCCTTGGTGGGGCGGAGTATAAGTCTTGGCGCGGCTGTACCAATGCTTCGCCACAAGTCTGCGTTCGACATCAGCACAAAATGGGTGTTTTATCCCTCGTATGTTTCCATCGTCACGAGCTCAGTGTACTCCTTGTCGGACCAGAGCATCGACTTCACCTCGAACTTCACCTCCTTCCGTTGACCTCCCTGATCAACTCCATCGCGTCGCCTCTTCTTTCCACGAGCGATCTCTGGCTGCGATGATGTGTTCTCCTTCCCTGGCTTTCCCTCACCAGCCGGGGTGATATATCTCTCCTTGATGTACTTTGACAACTTGTCGAGCATGTCAAACCTTAAGCCCGTGAGCACGATGATATCGCTGTCATCAGGATCGGCGTCAGAGCACAGCTCCACCTCGCCAGACCGCAGTTCGGTGGCTGTCGCTGCTGCAACCTTGCGCGATCGCTTGGGCGCCGAGTCGGCAACGACCCTATCTTTCTCGGTCCAGTACGCCGAGTCGGTCATGCCGCTGAACCAGATATCCATGCGTGGCAGCATCTCATCACGCAAAGTCTTGTGTACGACTAGCCAAATGCTGCTCGCAAGCTGAGCTCCTGGCTCAAGAGGAATGTAGATGTGTTTTGGCGTGCCATCAGCTTTCCTGGTCTCGGACGCGAAAAACACACCACCGGGGAGGAAGAACAACATGCCTTTATCTTCACCTTTATTACCCAAAGTCCTAGGCTCATCACGCTCCCATCTCATCGGGAAGGCTAGGTTGTCCTTCTCGGCTTGCTCCACGTTCACCTCGACTACCTGCTTATCGAAAAGCTTCAGCTGTCTATTGCAAGCAGTGATGAAAGCAGCGAGATATGTCTCGTTGCCGGCGTCCGATTGCTCAGCGGCGCCAAATTTGCCAGAAAGACCTTCATCCTTGGCACGAACAGGCATCTCGAAATCGATGATCTGAGGCAGCTCTCGCTTTATGGACGAGGCGCCCGCTGCACCAGTCGGGATGATGGTCACTGTATGCTTTGGTTCACTTGGGTGTTGCTTCGTAGCTTTGGTATGGATCGTGCGTACTATGATTGCCTCTATCTGAAGCGTCAACATGAGCACCAAGCACGCACATGATTGTGACCAGTGGCAGACCTCAGCGACGACTGAAGAGACACGTTCGAAGCAACGCAGCTAGTAAGTGGAACACGTACCGATGTGTCGGAAAGGAATCAAAAACTGCAACGGACTTCCATGCTCAACACCTCCGATCTTACCGATTGTGCCGTACCAAAATTCGGGACCACTCATGCGTAAGGAGCCGCCGGAGCCGTCAGAGCTTACCGGCTTCCCTGGCGAGAACCCATCACTGATCTCGATGCGCATCCCGCCAGAATATGGGCTCGTGAAGCGTAGATTGTCCTTGGTGCCAAAGATGTAGCGTCCGCAACCCATACCAGACATCTTCTCATCAAGCACACTGATGCCCTGGTCATACTGCCGCGTCCAGTCGCTCTCCAACGCAGTTTTCTCTTGAACTTCACTCAAGCTTGCTTTTGGCCATATCGAGCACCTTCGCATTGTACTTCTCACGCCTTTCAAACCAGACTCTGTCTGGCCTTCAGGGACTTTGTTGTTTACGCCAGCTTTTTTCGTCGCTGTCTTCGTCGCTGCCGTCGCTTTGGCATCGTCGCCTCGGAAGCCGCCTCGAGTCTCCTGCTCGAGAGTACGTCGTTCTCGTCCTTTTGTAACTATATTCGAGACATTCTGTTTGGAAGTACCGAAGCAAGCGGCAATTGCAGGTCCTCCGCCTCGAAGCTTTCTAAGGTTTACCTTCCCGTCTTCGTCCGCCGTCTCCTTGAGGTGTTCCAAAACTCCTTCGCCCAGAGTATCTTGCTCTTCTTGGGAGTATCGAGGTGTTGCGGCATGTTTGCGACAAAGTGTGTTGGGGATGGGGAGTGGAGTCAACAATCGAAGACGCGACGAAACGCGCCGACTACGGAGGACTGGAAGTGTAGAACGCCACTGCATGTGACTTCTCTTGAGCGCCATCGTCGACCTCAACATCATCATGGCCTTCCTCCCCAACGAGATCTGGCTGGCGATCGTACCATACTGCGAGCTCGACGATGCCTGGCTATTCCTGCGATCGGTCTCCCACCAGCTCAAGAGCTGCGTTGAGCAACATTTCCACGAGCAGATCCTCCCCGAGCTCACATTGAACTTGCCAATGCCACTCAGCAGTCACAAAATCGACGACTATGGTGGGTCCGAAGCTCGGGTGACTTTGCGTGTATGCGCAGGGCGGTCAAGAACGCCAAAGGTGAAGGAAACCGTTGCTGCCGGGATGATCTGCTGGAGTCATGTTGTTGACGTCGAGCCGGCGGAGAGGGAGACCCACATGCTTCACGAATGGCGCATTTTAAGCAATGGGCAGCTTCGAGATCGGCGATGGAATCTGTTCACGCACGATATGATGATCGCAACACGTTTGAAAGAGCCGTATGTTGGTATGGGGCCGGGTTGCGGCAGACACGGTGACAATGCTCAGCTCTCGTTTGAGTGGATGCCGACGATAACTGCTCTGCTAAGGCGGATGAGCAGAAGTCGAGGGTACGTCTGATAGACAGGGGCTTTGCGACCAAGGTATGAGTCGCTGCAGTAAGAGCACAAACCGGAGAGCGAATTGTACCAAACAAAGCGACTGTATCTGCCATATTGACCTCAGTCCATGCCGAACGCAACACCGTCCAACTCCGACACCCCAAACAAATGCCCATCTCGAGGAAAGCTCACCAAGCAAGCTCAACACCACCCTGCTGCAGAGCTTGATTGATGGGCAGACGCCTGTCCCTAGTACAAGTTGGAAAAGCCGAGAACGATGATGGCTTGGGTCAAGGGTCTTGTCACCGGAGTCGCTTACTTTCTCGTTATCTTGGCGGTGACTTTGAACGCCTGCTAGTTCACGACTGACCATTGCAGGCGGACTGCTTCCTACGACACCAGAGTTCGTAGATAGCTGAGTACGAGGTCATGGCTTGTTGTCTAGCAGCTCTCACACTGCGACGGCTCAAGCCGCTGTCAGCTGTAGCGTCCTGGTCTAGATCCTGGTGCACTCTTGTTTAGGTATACGGCAGATGCAGGTACACTCGAACAATGACGATATCAGACTTGGCGATGGCAGCTTGGCGCAAAACATTCGCCACCGTTCGACCACGTTCGGGACACAGCGTGGTCGTGGAGCCCACGGACCGGATTGCCGCACAGTGAGACTGAAATCTTAACACGATTCGAGGCAGGTACTGCTCCTCCGTTTCCTTTTCCGTTCTCTTCCCGCGCTGCATCTGGAAACGCTTGGCGGCTGAATATGTGCGGAGGCATAGCATATGCACACGCTTGCATTGTGACCCACCCGTGCCTATGACCGTTACCCCGCCAGAAGGACGAACAGTGTGTATGCGTGGCTGAACGCTGTGTACATTGCAATACTGGACATAAGTGGACGATTGATGGTCAGAAGATTCAAAGGCCTGCTTACTCCATGCAATACAAGAAACACAAGATCTTACTGAAAATGCTTATTAGCAAAGAGGGTTCGGCTGAGCGGCTGCCGACACTTCTAGACGTTTTGCTAAACAACCCAGCAGCAGCCGCGACTTCGACTCCGCATTTCCACATGTACTCCACGCGGAAGATCTCAGGAACACGCGGTGCCTCCCGATCTGGACAGCGTTAGTGTCCATACGTGTGAACGCTATCGGTGGCCTCCAGATGGGACACGGAGACGGGAACGAAGCAGAACCCGCATGCATGGCTATGAGCCGCATCTTGCAGGCCTTCACTCGCTGAGATGACTTACATATAGCGCTGGACGCTTGTTCCCAACTCCTGGCCCACGATCATCACAACCAGATCACCATGCCGTTCTCTTTGAAGTCGACCCTGCTGTTCGCAGCAACTGCTGCCGCCAAGATATACTACGCCGGCGTGGCGGAGAGTGGTGGCGAGGTAAGACGCTGATGCGCAGAGATGCTCGCAAAGAAGACAACTACTGACGATCCTACCCCATCACTCCGTAGTTCGGTGTGTACTCCTCAGATGCGATCAACGGGACTGGCTTGCCTGGAACGTTCGGTGTCGACTACGCCTTTCTCAATGCCAGCACGGTCAACATCTGGATCAACCAGAACCACATCAACACGTTCCGCATTGCTTTCCTGTTGGAGCGTATGTGTCCTCGCGAATATGGGCTAGGCCGACGCTTCAACGAGACATACTTCGGCCACTTCAACGACGCTGTCACAGCAGTCACGAACGCTGGTGCATACGCCATTCTTGACCCGCACAACTACATGCGGTACAATGATCCATCACAGCAGCCTGCAACAGGCTCGGTTATTGGTAATACGTCTGACCCTGCCGCGGCGACGACGCTCCAGTTCCAGCACTTCTGGAATGAGCTTGCCGGACGGTACAAGAACAACAAGCATGTCATTTTCGGCATCATGAACGAGCCACACGTAAGCAAATCGATGCGTGTAACCCTTGGAGGCCTGGTGGCATCTCGAGACCACCGAGTAGTTACGAGCTACCGCGATCGGTCTTAGGCTTGTTATCTCAGTGGGACTATGAGAGAAATGTCTCGCAGCCAGGCTGAAACTGTTCAAACTTTGAGACCTCCGCTAACCCTGCCACCCATCGCTTTTAGGACATGCCAACTTCACTTGTCCTGCAGAACGACCAAGCCGCCATCAACGGCATCAGGAATTCTGGCGCTAAGCAGCTTATCATTGCACCCGGCAATGGCTATACTGGAGGCCATGTGTGGAACACGACCAGCCAGGGCGACGCTCCGTCCGCAGACTACTTGTACAAGCTTCGCGACCCGATCAATAACACCGCCATCGACATCCACGAGTATCTCGATACCGATTTCAGTGGCCAACACTCCGTATGCAATCAGAGCTTTCCAGCAAACATGTACGGCTTGACGCAGTGGCTGAAGACCTATCAATTGAAAGCCATGGTCACCGAGTGTGAGTAGACTGCTCAGAAAAATTATGAGTCAGTCGCTAATCGTTACTCCCATCACGTTTAGTCGGTGCAGACAACAACACGATGTGCGACCAGTACTTGGCGGAAGCTGTACAGTACATGAACAAGAACCCGGAATATATCGGCTGGACTGCGTGGGCAGCTGGACCTATCTGGGGGGCTTCGTCTCCGTGCTGTACCGATCAGCGGGCGCTCGGCTCGCTTGAGCCTGGAAGTCTTGCCAGTGACGGGTCGCCAGGTCTTTACTACACTGTATGGTTGAAGGTGATTGAGAAGCTGGTGCCTAGGCAGTTGCAGAAGAGTGGCATAAGCAGCGTCCATGGTGGGCCATGCGAGTAGAAGGAGTAGTACGCGAAGATGCAGGTTAGTAGGCGTAGCGCCGCAGCTGCGATATCGCATCTGGTCCGCGTTGGCATGGTGTCAGAGTCCGCACCTGCTTTGACTGGAAGACACACATGAAGCATTTTGTGAAATAACAATTCAAGCCTTTCACAGCTCCCAAGTCACTCGCGAGCGAAACCAGTTATATGACTCCCTTGCGACAGACGAAGACGTGGATGTGGACACCGAGAGTGCATAGACGGACCCTTAACTACCTCCGCTCACCGCAAGACTATATGTCCCGTCCGAGTATGGTGTCGCGGATCTAGACCTTGTTTTAGGCGAGGGTCCTACTCTTGAGGTCAATAGGTCCATCGCAAAGTCACTTGGACCTTGCTGTACTGCTGAATACGGCGGTTCTTAGGTGGCGGCGAGAGCACTTTGTCCAGTCGGAAGGATTGGACGTCCAGGAGAAGAGATAGTGATAGTACTTGTTCCGCCGACTACAACGCCGCTGCAGTGCAGCAAGACAGGAAGCTTACTACGATGTTCTCATACATCAATGCACAAGAACATAAACACTTCTTTTCATTGCCCATCTACAGTCCATACAAAACCGAAAAGCAGCTTACAGGGGTATCAATAGACGCGAAAACCTGCCCAGTCCCATCGCAATGGACCCAATAACTCCTCCGGCCCAATCCTGCCCGGCTAATAGCACGAATGCGCGATTCTCAGACTCCTCGTCCGATCGTAATCCCCCATAGCATCGTACTGCTCGTATTGACGAATTCTTCCAGACGCTCCCAGTCTAGCTGGTCTGACCAATGTCCCTCGACTTATTGTACTCAACATACTCCTCGCATTTCGGCAATGGCCGGCCTTCGTACCAGACAAGCTGCGCGCGATGAATCTCTACTTGACGCACTCCCGCATTTCCAGCGCCGCCATCATCGAGTGGCCTTTTCTGACCCAGCAGTACCCGATTCTCCTGGTCCTCACCATTGGCGGCTGAGCTTGCCGGGGCCTCCTCGGACGGTGTAAGCCCCTGATGCCACCGCTGGATCACCGCCCACAAACGATCGAACTGATCAAAAGAGTTCACCTCGAACACGGCGAAGTTTGGCCTGGTAGCTGCTCCTGCGTGCTGGCCCTCTGGCGCTACGGGGCTTTGCGTGTTCGTCTCGATCCTCGATCTCTTCTGAGTTGCCTGATGAGCGTCGCCGGCGCAGAGTGGCGATTCGGTAATGCCCTCAATGTAAAGCCAGAAGCTATGATGCATTCTGGTGGACACGACGTTCGCCAGCAACGCTATACTACTCGCTCCGTGAACGCCGTCGCGGAATGGAATGTACAGATGGTGCCGACTCGATCTGCACTCGACGAAGATGGCGTCCGGCACGAAGAATACAGTAACATGGTCGTCCAACTTGCTGATGGAAGGGCTATTGTGATCCAGCTGGCGGACGTCCCACATAGCCTTGATAGAGTCCTCGTATCGAGCCTCCGTAATCTGTCTGCCGAAAAGTGCAAGCCGAATACTGCATGCCGTGACCAGCTCTTCTAGGTAAGGCATGATCCTCTCCGGCTTAAAGGCCTTCTCTGTTGACTTCTTGAAGTCAATACATCGTGGCGAGCTTTCCAGGGCTGATGAGGCACCCACCGCCCCGATCGGGACGATAATCACCCGAAAGGAGAACAGTTCGTTTGCTTCATATACTTTAAACAGTATAATATTTTCTAGGACAACAGGGGCGATCAGTAGCATCCTCCGGTAGACTTGGAAAGACTTGACGACCGATAAGACTAAACGGGATGAACAAATCCGGGTACTCTCCAAACTGGCTGCATCGATTGCCCCTCTTCGAGTCGTAGATATGCAAGGTGCCCCAACAGCCCACATTATCCCTGGTACCCGTTCCGCTCAGGATGGCGATCAGCATGCGTCCCGGAAACGGGCTCTCGAAGGTACAGTGCGACTCCTGGCCCATGTCAAAAGCACGACTTCCTTTGCGGAAGCCCGCCAACCGCTGGTCATCCGCTGACAGATCGTGGCGGTACTTGCGTGCTGTCTCCTCAGCCTTGGTAAGCTTCTTAGCCGGCTGGACGGGTGTGGGAACGTCCAGATGGTCTGCGTAGAAGCAGACCTGAGCCAGGCGATGAGAGGAGTATCGGGCCTGTTGTTATTTATGGCAGCGCGTCGAGGCAGAGCTCGACGTGGTTGCTGGACGCCAAATGGTAGATGGCCGGTTTCGGTGTTGGTGGTACGGCTCATGTCTTGGATCACCTCTTCGCCCTCATTGCCATTGTTTCGCGAAGAAACTGCCTTGTCTTGGCCAGCTTGATCTGGAGACGATGTGAGGTCAATGGTTGATGATGGTGCTCTCGTCCGATGAGGTTGATCAGAACCAGAAGGTATGCGTAAGAGTGGATTGAAAGTGCTACCAGGCAAGGGAGGCATGGCAATGGATACGGGCTGAGGATATTGAGTTTCGGGTAGAAAGAGGTAGAGGACTGGGATGAGAGGAAGCAGAAAGAAGAGACGGCGGGGGGATGGTTTTATACCTGTCGAACGGGCGCATGTTGATTCAGCTCGTAGCGTTGAACAGTCGCTGCAACCAAGCGGCGTGGTGATGGGATGCCCAAAGGGACAGAAGGCGGTAGGGCGTAGCGTGTGGTGGTCGTGGAGCGTCGACTGGGTGCAGAGCGAGAGGAGGGCTGCTCGAATCCAGGGCAGAGCGCGAGATTCGAGAACGCTATGCCCAAAGGGGCAGAGGACGGTAGGACGCAGGCGTCGTGCAAAGACGTAGTCTCAGATTCATCCCGTGTATCGTGGTTTGGCTTCAGCGAGGCTCAGGGTGTTGATTGGTCGCTTTTCTCGCTTAGAAGCCCACCACCACACAGTCTGAGGGCGGAAGCCGACTTTTTGGTGATGATGGAGGCACTCTCTCTACGTAAGAATCGTAGGAACAAAAAAGATGCTTCTTAACGCGAAGAATCCGAATCCGCTACTCTCGTATCGATACGACGCCTACGCGAAAAGATACGTCGAAAAGACACAAAAAAGAGGTCGTGTTCTCGAAGTGGGCTAGCCCTAAGTCAGCCCTAAGTTAGCCCTAAGAGTCTAGAAAGTCGACTTTTCCTAGCCGTATAGGCTTTAATAGGATAACTAGGCTAGATATAAGGAAACTTTATATACGTAAGTTATAGATAACTATATATAATACAACTCTATAACTTAGAGCTAAGCTATATTACTAGCCGTTACACTAGTAACTAAAGGTATATAGACATTCTTAAGACGCTATCTATTTAATCAAATAGATAGACAATAAGTATAGTAAAACCACTTTGACCATCACTGTCTTACTCTACATCTAACGGCGCATCTAACGGTGTAATTTTTATAGTTATAACATTAGAACTCGGAGAACCCGAAGCTAGTTAGAAAGTAGTCTTTTTAACGACCTTACCTATTGTAACTAGATAGATATATATCGTATAGCTTAGGTTAATAGATAGTTGTGTGCGTCTAGTCTATAGCTACAATTTGGCTTACTTACTTTTCTAAAAGGATGTCGCGTTATTTAGTTATTTACGAAAAACACGTCTAGCTCCATTATATATAACGGTTTTACGGGGTTCTAGCCCTATCATCTCCTCGAGGCGGGCTTATATAGAAAAAGTAAAGAGACCAAAAAATGGGGAGCGTTACGTTCTCTTATTCTATATAGCGCTTAAGCTACGCGAGCTATCCTCGTCGAGAGAACCTCGAGAGAAGAGGTGGTTTTGGACCCTGTTTCGCTCTATTATCACCAAAAAAGCTAAGCGAGTCCACAGACCCTCCGACGAGAAGCGATTGGACCCAAGATTTCAGCGAATCATAGGAGGGTCGGTTTGGAGACTACAAAGACGCAAACCGCAGAAGAGCGCGTCTCGATTCGTGCCAAACCCCGCGCCGCGATATTTTCGCGCTTCCCGTGACTGTGCCTGCTCGGAATGCTTCCGTCTTTCACTCCAGCTCACACGACCATCTTCAGCTCTTGCCATCTCTTCCCACAACACTACCGCCAACCATGCTCGAACGCACCATGCTCGACACCGCTCGCCCAACCCTCTCTCGCCGCTCCCTCGCCATCCTCCGATCCACCCGCTACCCCCTCCTCACCACCGCCTCCCGCGCCGCCTTCTCCAGCACACCCAGCCATGCCCTTCCCACACCAGGCGAGAGCATGTTCCGCTCCTCCAGCAGTGGCGGTCCACCAAGCACCTACTTCCAGCGCCAAACCACACCCGCCAACACAGTAATCAAATTCGTCCCGCAACAAACAGCATGGATAGTAGAGCGCATGGGCCGCTTCAATAGGATTCTGCAACCTGGTCTTGCCATACTTGTCCCGATCATAGACCGAATAGCGTACGTCAAGAGCTTGAAAGAGAACGCCATGGAGATCCCTTCCCAAAGTGCCATCACAGCCGACAACGTCACGCTAGAACTGGACGGCGTACTTTACACGAGGGTATTTGACCCGTACAAGGCTTCTTACGGAGTAGAAGATGCAGATTACGCCATCTCCCAGCTTGCGCAAACAACTATGCGCTCGGAGATCGGCCAACTCACCCTGGACCACGTGCTCAAGGAGCGTGCGCAGCTAAACACCAACATCACACAAGCCATCAACGAAGCCGCAGCAGACTGGGGCGTCCGATGTCTGAGATACGAGATCAGGGATATCCACGCTCCCGGCCCAGTAGTGGAAGCTATGCACCGACAGGTCACGGCTGAGCGAAGCAAGCGGGCTGAGATTCTGGAGTCAGAAGGTCAACGGCAGAGCGCGATCAACATCGCTGAGGGAAGGAAGCAGTCTGTGATTTTGGCTTCCGAGGCTGTGAAGAGCGAGAACATCAACACTGCATCTGGAGAAGCAGAAGCTATTCTGCTCAAGGCCAAAGCGACTGCAGCAGGTATCACAGCCGTTGCACGAAGTATAGAAGATGGACAACAAGCTGCTCAGGGCGCTGTTTCGTTGTCAGTGGCTGAGAAGTACGTGGAGGCTTTCGGACGACTAGCGAAGGAGGGCACGAGTGTGGTTGTGCCGGGCAATGTTGGAGATATCGGCGGTATGATCGCAACAGCCATGGGCGTGTACGGTACTGTGACACAAGCACAAGTCAAGGCACAGAGTCAGAAATTGCTTGGTGGCGAGAAGGGTGAGCAGGAGAAGGAGAGTCGGCCACAGTCCGAAGGAGAGAAGACGTTGGATAGCAAGAATGCGATTGCGAAGAGTATGCTTGAGACGTTTGATCGGACGCATCAGCGGCATTGATTGATCGGGTTGAGCGACTGGGGATGTGTGCTTCTGATGTATGCTTTGCATGGCGCTAAGGAGTTCAAGATGTGAGAGTATGGTGGCAAAAGTGGACGCTGATGGGTTTGAGCGGCATCCTATTCTACTCACTTTTACGGCCGCTTTTTGTCGTTACTGGCGGCCGAATTGTAACTTTATGTATGTGTATACACTTCTCACTCCTATTGATCTCTTGATGATTTGCGTATGGTCAGCACTCACTACGCCGTGCCTGGTCAAGTCATGCTCCCCGTGTTGAGGCTTTTACATATCAGAACAAGATCCAGTGCAGCGGCGTGGAAGGTATTTGGCTTCGTGGAGAGTCGCGAGATGCTCACAATACTTCAACGATTTCGTCCATGTCAGAGCATAGCCCGCAGTCATCTCCGCGACGCCATATCGGCCACAAGCTCGTATACTCGGCTGCATGGCACCCAAGCAGTGCAATCGGTAGTGGGATACCGAAACTCCAGGCCCAGCAAATCTGTATAGAATCCTAGAATCTTGCGGTCTTGGCAGCGTAAAACCAACATATGGCCACAAAACAGGAAGTAAGGAAATTTACGCTCTCCGCGACGGAGCACCACAATAGCCTGTCGAGAGTCAGTATACTAGCACGAGCATAATACGGCGCTCCGGGGATGCTACTATACCCTGCTCAAATTCCAATTTGTACTTTGGAATTTTGCTCGGGATTTTCGCCATCTCCGTACCGCCATATCTTGCTGGAGCCCGTGCAGCCGGCTACGTGATGCTATAAGGGTGTAGGCGGCGAGAGGATGTCGAAAAGCCGGGCTAGCAGATCTGAATATATTCCTTCGATTTTGCTGTCTTGGCAGTGCAAAAAGTCGTTTTCAGTAGTGAATTAGTGCCAAGGAGGCGGTGGGTAAATCTGCTATCTCGGTGACAGAGCAGTGGTATAGCCTGTCGAGAGTCAGTGCAGCAGCGTGTTCAAGATATGGCGGTTTGGGGATGTCGCCAAAACCGGAATTTAACTTGTGAATTTTGACTATGTTCACCCCAAATTTGCCTTCTCCGTGTCGCCAAATATGTTATGAGCTCGTGCAGTCGGCTTCGTGATGCTATAATAGAGTCAGCATACGTGAGAGCGTTGAACAGACGAAACGGGAAAATCGCAATAAAACTCATTTGGTTTTACTACCGACGGCAGCAAAAACAACCATTCCATCAGCCAAGCCCATGCTCAGCAACGCCATCTCATGCATTAGTCTAGTCCGTAGACCAAACTACAACTCCTCGTCAGACTCCTCCGTCTCCTCGACGATCGCGACGGCCGGGGCACCGTCGTACCCCAAGGCCGTCTTGGCCCCCCCGAAGATGCCCGCCTCCCCCAACGTCACCATGTGACCGACATCCGTCCCGTTGAAGTACAGACGCGGGTTCTTCATCTTGCTCGGCACCAGCAGATTGCGGGCGCAGGCACTGCGGATGACACCGCCGATGCGCGTCTCGCGAGTGACCTGCAGGTCGAGGATGGAGCCGTCCGCTATGATGTGTTAGCATATGAAGTGAATACGAATGGAATTACGTACGGAAGGTGAGCTGGATGTTGTACGGAACCTTGGCCTGATCCGTCCCGAGGAACTTGCGCTTCTGCTCGTAGGAGATGACCTCCTCGATCTTCAGGCTTAGATCGCGGTGGACGTTCTCCAGGTTGTCGAACGACTGCTTGAGCTCAGCGTTCTCGGTGCGCAGATCAGCCATCTGCTGCTGCATAGCAGTGAAGGCTTCCAGAGAGATGTCGCTCTTGACGGACGTGGACGAGCCATCCTTGATGACGATGGGGTTGGTCTTGGTGCCATCATCCTTGGCGACGGCAGGCTTCGGCTGGACTTGAGAAGCGGGAGCGGCGACAGGGTTCGGAGCAGTCGTGATCGGCTTCTCGGCGACCGCGAACGTGGCAGCAGGCGCGGCAGTCGGCGTGATGTTCTCGACCTTGGCCTCGGTCTGCGGGACTGTAGCAGTAGTAGACGTGGTGAAAGCAGCAGGCTTGGGCGCAGGGACCGGCTTCTCAGTGATCGGAGCCACAGTCTTCTCGGCTGTGGCGGTCTGCTTTGGAGCGGTGATCTCGGCAGTCGGCTTCTCACTGGAGTTCGACGCAAGGGAGAGCTTAGCGGCGTCTTTCGCAGCCTTCGCGAGGAGGTGCGGCGCGGTCTTGGCCTTGGGAGTAGTGTCCGCAATCTCCGCGAACGAGAACAACGGCTTGGGCTTCTCCATCGACGTATCCATGGTGTTGTTGGAGGTGGGCATGACCGGTGCAGTGAAGATCTTGTTCGTGGATGTGTTGGGTGTAGTGGTGGAGAGGAACGTAGATGCAGGTGAAGATGGAGTCGCACGTGGAGTGTTGAGTGAGCTGATCGGGGGCCTGTTGTGAAGGGCAGCGCCACCGGAAGGAAAACCCTGCCACGCACTGAGTGGAGTGTTCGCCGCCGCAATGGGCGAAGCGACTGGAGACGGGAACTGACGCGTCGCAGTGAACAGGTCACGCGCAGCAGTGCGACGTGGACCGACTTTGCTGCTCTGAGCGTAGGCCGGAACCAGCTTGCCGTGCGACGCCCCCTGAAGGAACTCGCGTGCTTCCTGCAGTCGTGTGTTAGTGTGAGGAACTAAGTGATGTGAGTGAGTGAGCGGATGTTTGCGTACCTTCAGCTGCTCCTGGCTGCCAAACAGTGAGGGGCCGGCGGACTTGTTGGTGACCGTCGTAGATGCCGAGCTGGTCGTGAGAGCGGGCGAAGCGAGCAGATCGAGCGTCTCCTATTGTCTGAGTTAGCGAATTGCATATGAATTGAAGTGAGTAGCAGTGGAAGCTTACCTCCTTGAGTGACAGAGTCGCGGCGGGCACGTTGAGGTTACGCTCGGTGAGCGTCGGTGTGGTTCCCGTGCTTGTGGACGTCGTAGACGGTGCTGTAGTGTACGCTGGCGGTGTGATCCTCACCTCTGGCGCGGAGGGGCGAGCGAAGAGCGGCGCGTTCTCGACCCTGGGTGCTGGCATGGTGCGAGGCTCGCGGGGAACCGCGTGTGATGTGGTGATGATGGACTGACCGAGCCTCAGCATCGTGGCCTTGTCCTCTTCCGTGGTTGTGAACGCCATCTTGTGTGTAGGTCTTGATGTTGGTGTTCGGTGTGGATGAAAGGTGCAAGGTGCAAGTGTTGTTTTGAATTGGAGAGCGCGATTGTTGTGGGCTTTCTAGCGGTGGTCCGTGTGCCGGCGAATCGTAGGTCAAGCTTCCGGTTGCCGGGGGTCCCCCGTCGTGCCTTCCGCCCTCATAGCATGCCCACAGCAGCCCCCACCTTCCTCGTGATCGTCGAATGAGCCCTCAGTACTGACGACGACAGAGGGTTGTAGCGGCACAGAGCGCTCTGAACACGGTAGCGTCTTGGAGGGTCGTCCAGAGCTGATAGGCAATGTAAGGTCTCGGGCTTGGTTATGGCTACCTGCTGAGGCGACAAGGCGACGGCGACAACGATGGCAATGTCAGTGTATACCCATCAAAGCCGCGGTGTTGCCTATCGACACGGTGCTGATAGTGTAGAGTCAGTCAAAAGCGGCCAATGCTGCTCCTTATCAGCAATTTACCTCGCGGACATGTGCCCGTTGAGATGAGGAAGGCGCATACCACGGCAATATTGCTTGGGCGGCTGGACTGTGGTATGGTCGCCGCAATGAACGGGATGGGTGCCAGCACTGGCCTAGAGCAAGAAGAAAGAGGAGGCAAGCAAGATAGCAAACAATACCGCCGGGCCTTCAAGACACCTACATGCCTGAGCATCGCTTGCGACCTACCTCTTGCTTTACACGGCCTACTCACTGTCTACGCACGAGTGGTAGGACTTTCCGTAGACGCTCCGGAATACTGCGACCTCGAATGGCGAGCGGCACTGGTTGGCCTGCTTACTCTTTTGGACCTGGGGGTAGCAGCAGGGTAGGTGAGGCCTTACACAGGGTGAGTCCATTGAGTGGTGGAAGCATACACCAGGATCTATACCGATGGCGAGAGCCTGGACTTGCCAACGGACGCTGGACCAGTCGACTAACCCAGTGAGGTGTGCAGAGTGAAAGTGAGTCGGAGCGCCAAGACTTTCGCCAATCAGGCCTGGAAAGTGACGATGGAAATTGTAGTCTTGGAAGCCAGAGTTCCGGCCGTACACACGGACACACTCTACGCTGTCGCTCATCAGGGTAGTCCGGTGTGCTTGCAGTTACCTGAACAACGACGTATGCGCCGAGCTCTGGTGGTATCATCCAGCAGACGGAGGTGACACGCTATTGCGCTTAGAGTCCTGCAGTGGAGCTGCCTGATTGATAGCTCAGCCAGCCAGTGTACCCAGCACCACAGCAGCCTCTCTGTCTCGATGCGAGACCGCTCATCTGGCTTGTAACGTCAGCAACTGGGATCTGGAAAACGGTGGTCCTGGCTCTGGGCGCCGCCGCGCCCAACTGCCTCCGAGGCTAGAGGAACCTGGAGCTCAGGGCAAACCTCGAAATCGCCGGGTCCGCCAGTATCGAGCTTCGAGTAGGAATATCATCGCCGAATCTGGTGCACTACTGCGCATTCTGGTACCGGGAAACACCGACACGAGCTCACAATGAATCGCTCAGACAGTCTTTGTGTCCAGCATCGTGCTCCTGGTACCCTTAGCGGGCAAGTGTGTACGGCCAGACTGAGTGGCCAGGTGGCACACAAGACGTGGGCATATCGTCCATCAATTTGTTGTGTGCCTGCTCTTTCTTTCTTTCTCTCTATAACGGCTCGCTTCTCCTTGATATGCTCAAGTATAGTGTTTTCCGTGCTCCATTCTCTTTCTCTTTTCGCCAGCGTGTATGTCCATGTCCTGATCTGCGACAATGGGAGGACAGAACGCCTTTCGCCTAGCTACAGACGAGTATGGTCAAGGCGACATTCTGCTTCCACGGCCGTGAGGCAAGGGAAAGGTCGTTTCGCTGAGCGGCGCTGCCAGAGAACGAGCACGATGGGGTACTCTTCGAGACTGTCACGTAGATGTCGCGTTTCCCGAGCTTCTGTGATCACTGCGTCGATGCCGCTGCGAAGAAGGAGCAGAGGGCGGAGGTGGTGGTCGGAAGGTGCTCTTGGCGCTGCAATCACGACCTTGCTCGAACTCCGCCAGGCACATCTCCATGCATCACTGTGTGCCTCTTCGTGTCGCCATGTGTGGTGGCTGGAGGTTGTCCGCAGCCTCCCTGCTGTCGAGTATTGCAGTCTCAAGACCAGCGTGCCGCTGGAGCGGCTTCTGGAAGCGGTGGAGATGTTAAACCTCTGCTGGAGATGCACAGCAAGCGACGAAGCGGCGCGAAGCGAAGCTCACGCAGACATTGGCGCGTACACGGCTTATGAGTGGCCTTGCAAGTGGACGGTGTTGTGGTGACCTTGGTGGAACCAGGTTCGATCGAGTCGTTGAGACAAATTTGAGTTCCGGCATGCATCTTGTTGGACACAACATTGAATCTACAACGATACTCCCCCTCGCCTCCCCTCCTACATCTTGTCATTCACGACTGCTTGCAGCTTTCTGATCAAGACCACCTCACGAATCAACATGTACGGTCTGCTGATCACTCTCCTCCTGCTACCTGCGGTGGCGCTTGCACAGGTGGGACCGCAAGCCTCCAAGATACCTGCTTGTGTGGTAAGTCAATGTTGACTTGTCAGCTCTCGGACTGTCAAATTTGACACAATGAAGGCTGCCTGCGACCCAGCCGCGATAGTATCAGTCAATTGCACGAACGCAGACCAGTACTGTCACTGCGTACGCCAGACTGGCATCCTAAGCAACATAACCGCTTGTGCGGACACATCGTGCTCCAACCCGAGTGCAGATATACACAGTACGTTTACATGGATGTTTGGAAAAGAAAGAAGACTTGCTGACACCTGAGCAGCGTTCACGACTCTCTTCGGCGAAGTTTGTGCGCAGTTCGACATCACCGTACCTATCATTGGCAGCAACTCCTCGGCCAACGGCACGAAGGTAACCTACCCTGTTCCTACGGTATCGCCTGTAACCTACACTGGACGAGCAGGTGCTGGGCCGGAAGCTCAAGGCACGGCACTCCTTGTGCTCGCCGTGGGCGTAGCGATTGGGATGATGCATCTGTAGAGGAGCTGGTCGAGCACCCTCGAACTCGCGTTTACCGACAGCCCGACAGCTCATTCCAATTCATGTCATCAAACAAGCACGAAGTGCATACTTCCAATATGCTCCGGATTGGACAGACTCTAAGAGAGTCGAGTTCGAGTCAATTCATGTCTTCAGTAAAGGTTATGGACTGATCTGGTTTCTCTCGGGGGGATTTCTTGATTTCAAGTGGTTTTCGGCGTCTATTATTGAACACTGATTCAGGCATGATATCAGCAGCCATCGGCGTCGAACGCGTTGCATACCATACTTTATGGTGGCGAGGTCGTGGTCGCAACGGACTGAAATAAGGCAGTGAGTGATTCAGCAATATGTAGCAACATCGATCTCCCATTTCTCGCAACGAGAGATGCCCTGCTTGCAACCTCCCTGCCGTCGATCCATTGACTCGGTGGTGAGATACCGCCCATGCAAGATTCCAGATCATTGCGAAATGCCAGAAACGGCACTTGAGGACCCAAGTCGTTCTTGAACCATCTCCGTCGCCGCATAGCCACACATCAGGTCAAATCCCTACCGCACTCCTCGTTGTCGTCCATCATTTCTGCGATCCAAGAGTACATCTCTCCAAAAGTCCTCCCTCTGCCACCATCATCAAAGCTAGGGAAGAAGAACGCACCTCCATCGCACGCGACTTCAACCGGCGGCTGCGACAAATACATCCTTCGGCACGATGCCCCGGATCTCACGCTGAGCAGGTCTTTCTCAAACTGGATACACGCGTTGCGGACCCATGGCGAAGACTTGTTTGTGCCTGCCACGAGTGGGTTGCGCAGAACAGTCTTACGCCCCACTCTGCAGATCAGCCCTTCGATCTCTGCTTCGGGTCTGTCCTGCACTGCGGAGTACGAAGCTGGCATGAAGAAAAGAGTTTGTTGAATGTCCCCAGATGTGTCAATGACCTGTTTGAAGGTCTTACAGACCCCCTGAGCAAAGAGCAGTTCGCGCATCGGCAAGCCAAGCAGGATTGACTCTAGCAGTTTTGGGCGATTGAGAACTTGGATGGTTGGTCTCATCGTATGCGTTGTTGTTGCAGGAAGTATCTCGAGGGGAGACTTATTGGTCGATCTGTCAGAGGGCATTGCGGCTGCTGTGTTGTTGGTGTAGGGGACTATCGAGATGCTGTTTTGAGGAGCATAAATATATATACCGAGTCAGCAACAGTAAATGCATTCAACGAAGGCACGAGCCCGCGTACCGAATCCGCACACTGAGTCTTGCGTTGCCTTCTGATTTACGATGATCACTAGAGATTGCCAGTCCATCACGATGTGCCAAACTACCTTATGTAGTGTAAGAGGAAGTCCGAGACTCCGAGGCGGAGAGAATGGTCATTGATCGAATTGACAAAATTGCACATGCAGCTACCGACCAGAGACAGCCTCAAGCTAGTCTTATCATCGCTCCATAATCATCGATCGTGAAGTTCGTACTACCCACTCAGCCGTGCGTGACCTTCGTGACCGTTCCGTCGTCCGCGGTGTGGATGTTCAGCCTGCAATATATATTAGATTCAACATTATCGGCCTCCACGAGTGCGTCAGTTTAGAGAATCGGCATACCTATCAGGCTTGTGGTCCATGGTAGACATATCGCCCTCCTTGATTATGCGGTGCTCCTTTGGCAACTCGGTCTTGGCGAAGGTCTGCTGGCAAGCATTAGCAACGCCGATCGTAACAATGCAACGAAGAAAGCGCACCGTCTCGTTCGACGAGTCTCCGATTTTCTTGCCAGTCAGCTTGTTAACCCAGCTGGTGGTCTTGTCGTCGCCGCCAGTGTTTGTGAGGCCTGGAATGAGAGGCATGGTTGGGTATTGGTTCGTGAAAGTTGTTCTTGAGTGTTTGGTCAGACTGTCCGAGTCTTCCTGGTAGGTTTTGTTGAGGGGGGTGTTGGTAGGACAAGCAAGCAGAGTAAAAGGGAGTATTGATTGTTGATGAATGAGGGCAGTGACGAAGGCTGGGCATGACGTCGCTCAGGAATTCTGCTGCCTTGACCGACGACCAAACAGAAAGCATGTGATAGTAAATCTCATATCATGAATACGTTAGGAAGTTCTACCAACTCAAAGCCATCGAGGCTCTACGGCATCATGCCTCATTAAACAGCCGTTATCGTAAATGCATCGTAGCACCGCTTTACGCAGCTGCTTCATAAACGCCTCATGCTCGCTCGCTCGGCTCAAGTGGTATCTCATGCTGCGTGCTCAGTTCCCAATAATGCCATCGTCAAGTCACAAGCGTTCGCAACTCCCGCACTCTTTCTGCATCACACCTCCCTATGTGGCCGCCCCATAGGATCCCAATCCACAGCCTCATGCGCCAACCGATCGACCTTCTCCTATCGGCCTTCACGCGGAGCATAAGGATTACCACTCAGATCTGGTGGCGGCGGGTCGTTGTAGTACCGTTGCTGCGGTTGCTGCTGCTGCTGCTGCTGAGGCATAGACGGCATAATCGGTATCCTCCCACCAGTCTGCTGCGCCATCCCCTGCATCGACATGGCCATCATAGGATTCTGACTCCACAAATTCATCATCTGCTCCTGCCTCTGCTTCTCCTCATCGCGGGCACGTATCGCTTTCTTCTTGATACGCTCACGCTTGCGCTTTTCGATTTCATGGATTTCGCGTCTGAGGAAAGCACGATGGTCAGCATAGATCACCAGAACCATAGATATTAGGATGACACACCTCTGCTCATTCATCTCCTTCCACTCCGAGAACGCGCCCTTGATACCCAACGCCGCAATACCCACAGCAGCCGCATCCTGCACCCACGCTTTCGTCTGCTTCTTGCGAGCCTCCTCAGGAGTCATCTCGCCTTCCGCCACAAGCCTATGCCTCTTCTCGTGCGCCTCCATTGAAGAGTAAACGCCATGAGCCGCGTGGATGGTAGCAATAGTAGCCAGCCCTGCGGTCAACAGCTCCTTACCCTTCATATGTTTGCGCTTGTTCTCAATGTCAGTCGTACTACTACTGTCACTTTCATGTCCATCCTTGTTCCCTCCTTCTCTCGACGTCGCTAGAGCACCTGCACCAGCTCCCGCCGCAACAGCATTACTGTTGCTGCCGTTGCTAGTACCTGGGCCCCCGCGACCGCGACCGCGATCGTTGGTAGCGGCTAGACTGCGCTGCTGAGAACTCCGATCGTCCGTATCTGCATGGGGTGAGCGACGGGCGTCCCGGCGACGATTGCGGGAGGGCACATACGAGTCTGCGCTTGAATTTGAAGGTGAGCGCCTCTTACGAGATTTGCTGCGCACCCGATCGTAGATCGCCTTGCCTGCAGCTGCCACTGCCGCACCACCTACCAAGCCCTTGATTGCACCACCAGCTCCTCCTCCTCCTTCGCCTCCTTCGCTGCGCGGACGTGATGCAGAGCGGCCTCGGAAACGGTCAATAACGCTGCGACTGCGAGCGCGGAAACCAGTGGCCTGGGAGTCCGGTGATCCTGCGCGACCGCGTGATGCACCGCGAGATTGTGTGCGAGGACCGTTGGCAAGGCGATTGGCAGCTAGACCACCAATGACTGCTTCAGCAAGATGGCGCTTGTTCTTCTTGTCCGGGTCGCGGTCCAGCAGGCCATCGATACCGCCAGAGGCGAGTGCGGCAGTCGCAATACGCTTGCCTTTGTCGCCAGTCCATGGACCAGGTTCCTTACGTGAGCGGAACGCTTCGACTGCGCCAGCGACGAGAGCGGCTTGTGCGGCTTGAGCCCACTTGCGCTCGGTCTGTTTCTTATCGCGCGGGCGTGAGCGACTGCGTGAACCTTCATCGGAAGAGTAACCACGACGACGGCTGACTCGAGAGCGGGATCTGGCGGACTTGCCGCCGCGAGATGAAGAGCGAGATCGATCTTTCTTCTTGCCAGTGATTGCGCCTACGACGCCACCGAGTCCGAAGCCTTCTAGAGCTTCTGTAATGCCAGACTTCTTGCGCTCAGGGCTCTTGCGACGGCGTGGTGGAGATCGAGAATCGTAGGAGTCGGATGAGTAGTCCCGGCGCTTGCGATCGCGTGACTTGGCTCGACGGCCAGCAGCATATCCAGCAGCTCCGCCAGCAGCCGCAGCGCCATAGTGAGTGGAACGGTCATCGTCGGAGTAGTCGTCGTACCTGCCACCGCGAGCACTACGAGCACGGCGGGATGGCGCGGCAGTGGATGCGTACTCCTGATAGCTTCCGGAACGTCTATTGTCTCCACGGCCAGGCGGTGGGAAGTCTCGCGGGATGTCTTCCACGCTATCATCACGTCCACGGAAGACCAGGTCGCGCGGTCCGGTGCCCTTGCCTCGCTCGATATACGTCTCTTCCCTCACATACTCCGGCTCGTCGCGGTCTCGGGGGCGTGTGCGTCTAAGGCAAAGTGTCAGTGGGCTGCTCGAGTCTCACGGGTGAGGGTATGCGCTTACACGCTATGGTAGCGCTTGGGCTCATCGTCGTCGTATCGCGACTGCGCGTACTGCGACATGGCGGCGGTGGGGGTGTGTCAATCAATGAGATATCAAGATGTAGGTGAAAGTGAGGAAGTTGTCGAAAAGTGATGCATAGGTGAGGTTGTTGGCTGGCGGTCGTTTTGAAGGAAGGTTTCAGCGACACCGGTCGGACTTGGCAGCCAAGTGGTGGGTAGGGTGGTGGGGCGCAATGCGTTGCCTTCGTGTTACGCCTGATGGTGCAGGCACAGCCGAGTCGCCTTGTCGAGTCTGTCGAGGATGTGGTGAGGCCACCTTCCAGGGCGATTACGCTTAGTTGCGGATGTTGATGTTGATGTCGTCTGCAGAAACAGAACACGAAAGGAGAGGTTGGCAAGTGTGAGGCATGTTGGGCAGCGAATGACGTAGCTTCAAAAGATGAGCAGAAATAACATCCCACTTCTCAGACCATGCCTGTCACACTTCATCGGAACGAAAATCATGTTCATATCCTCCGGATAGCAGGCAAAAACGACGTTCGTCCTACCACCAGAACATGATCCGAACTCTCATGTCTCAGCCTTGTGATATACACTTTACCCTGATTTCCGGAGGATTGAACAAGCTTCTCTACAACGGCAGCTAGAGCCGCAAGGTAAATAAAGTGCCGAGTGCTTGTCTGCTGCTACACCGACACAGTTGGGGATTGTGACGGTCTCTCAAACCTGCAGCCCGTCTTACGATCTCCCGAGTCTGATCGCCGAAGAAGAAAACCCTGATCTGCCTACATTTCCTTTCGTCCCAATCAGGAAGGCACGCAAACATTTCTCATCATGAGCGGAACGGACGCCTACCCGCAATACCTCAAAGATATACACTACTCGGACGACTCGGACCTGAACACACTAGAGATCTGCATACCACAACCACCCTTCACAACCGAAAAGCAAGTCTGGCTCATCTTCATCCACGGCGGAGCATGGCAAGACCCAGGAATCGACGCCTCATCTTTCCGTAAAACCCAAGAACTACTCCTCAAATCCGAAGATATCAAGAACATCTACGGCCTAGCCTCAATCAACTACCGCTTGTCACCCTACCCATCCCATCCAAAAGATCCATCAAACCCTTCGGATCCAAGCAGGAACGCCAAGCACCCTGTTCATATCAACGATGTCTTAGCCGCTATACTCTTCTTGCAGGAGAAGTATCACTTCGAGGACCGCTACATCTTAGCCGGTCACTCCTGTGGAGCTACGCTGGCGTTCCAAGTAGCCATGAAGCGATACTGGGGCTCTCAATACGAGTCTACGTTCGCATTGGAGATGAATGTTGTGCCACCTATGGCCGTGTTAGCCGTAGAAGGCATCTATGATATTCCAGCAATGATCAAACACCACAGTCGTCAACCAGAGTACAAGGAGTTTGTGACCAACGCTTTTGGCTCCGATGAAGCAGTCTGGAAAGCTGCCAGTCCTGTACATGGTGACTACGACGACAGCTGGCCCGATGGTACTGTGGTAGTGCTAGCACACTCTTACGAAGACGAACTAGTAGAGTGGGAGCAAGTTGAGTTGATGTACAAGGCGATGAAGACGCAGGGCTGGGAAGAAGGCCTTAAAGCGCCGAGTAAGAAGCGGTGGTTGGATTGGTTCGAGTTGGGTGGGAAGCATGATGAGGTTTGGAAGGAGTATCCTACGGAGCTCGAGAGGGCGATCAAAGCTACGGTGCGGATGGTGATGGGCAAAGCGCCGGGGATCGGACGATGAGCGTATATATGCCGTAAGACTCGTTGGGTGGCTGTAAGTAACCTGTTTCCATCGAGAAGCATTCATCAATAGCTTGATTCTTCCCTTCGCATTCACTTGCCCTCTTATCAACGATTTCTTAGTTCTGCGGTGTTGACTCCAAGTGCACAGTGCTTTCTTGATTCGTCACCAACAAGAAGTGAATGTGCCGTTTGGGCAATCTCCGGACCTACGTCCAATGTCAAGCCAAACCCAAACACCCTTACTCGATACTGCAATAGCAGCACCTACCCACCGTAGCCACAACAACATCGTCAAGCCAATATGGCTGCCGTCAAAGTCCTCAGCATACCCGAGCTTCTCGAGGAGATCCTGCTCGACCTAAGTACCAGGGATATCCTCTTCGCACAGAAAGTCTGTTAGACTTGGAAGCAGATCATCGATACCACGTAAGCGATTGTCTGAGTGACTGAAACCCTCGCCAATTCTGACTGCTATAAGACCAAGCCTCCAACGGGCACTTTTCTTCGTACCCGCGCGCGACACCGAGCTCTCTTACTATACAGGAGTGCAAGCTAGCTTCTCGAGATCAGTGGTTGCCGGCCACATTCTCATTCATCCAGGATTTGAGAAGTTCCACCTTTTCCTGCTTAATCCGCTCCTCGTCTGTGAAAAAGGAGGCTACATGGAGACCCAGTGGCACAACTTTGAGCTTTTATCGAAGCCGCTCAACGCAGGCACCGAATCTTCTTGCAATCGGATGTACCTCTCACAGCCGCCCACCGTTGTCGTGAGGTCTGAATACGATCTGAAGAACAAGACATGTTACTCGCTGGAGCAGGAGGATCGGTTGGAAAGCCAGAAGTTCGGGGACTTGATCGCCATGCGACGTATGCGTGCTTCAAGAGAGAGAATGGCGGCGAAAGTGAAGCCGAAGGGACTATTCAAGTCGCGGTGGACGCGATGATTTCGGTCGATCAAGAAGTTACTGCTGCTCGATACATGCGTTCCGTGATAGCGGTTGCAAAGAAGACAGCCGTATGCTGCGGCCAACAGGGTCTTGGTGACCCGCGAGGCTTCACTTCTGTAATGTAAGCGTACCTTCCAAAACGAGTGAACAAACAACTTTCGGCGCCACTCTTGTACCGAGTCATCGTGAACTTCAACTTCAATCGAACATCAAGCGACTCTTCCGCACAACAAACATCTCACGACCTCAGACTGCACTCAACGCCACTGAGTCCGACATGACCGCTCTCAAGGTCCTCAGCCTGCCGGAGCTGCTCGAACCAATCCTTTTCGACCTCTCCACGCGAGACCTCTTGTTCGCTCAAAAAGTGTGCAAAACCTGGCACGAAGTCATCGCCTCGACACCAAGTCTCCAGAAAGCCCTATTCTTCGTACGCAGCTCCGAGGCAGAATTCTGCAAAACTACGACCATACCAGCCTTCGCATGCGGCCGTGCTCTACTCGCCAACTCCCTCTTGATCCGCACCTATCGCAGTGGCGATGTAACAGTCCGTGGCGCATGTTTCGACTTCCAACGCCGTCCCCTTCATGCCGGAGCCGAGTCCTCGTGCCACCGAATGTACTTGACGCAGCCTCCGACTGTCTTAGAGAGTTTCTGGAGACGGTCTCGGTTAACGTCAATTCCGGCACCGTATTACAGACTCAAATCCGCGACAAGACATAACAGCGGCATGACGTACGAACAGGCCCTGGAGTTTAGACGCAATGCAGAGGCAGAATCCGGAGACTGGGAGACAGATTCAGACTACGAGTGGGATTAGAGGTGTGGTGTCGCTTGGATTGGTGGAAATCAGCTCCTTGACGTTTGCGCACAATGCCATAAGGGTGAAAGCATGTCGCTTCTCATGGCACTGGAGGTGAGCTGAGTATATGACGCATGCGACCGCTGCATATGCTGGTCCTCGAGGGGGGAGAGGTACTGCGGTACGTGGGTGGCGAGGGACTGTGACGAATGGAGAAGTCACATGAGCGTCGTTCTGGGTTGAATGACTGGGCTTGTACACTTACATGTTCTACTCATACACTATTACCAATTCAGCCTCGTCTCGTAGACACAGAACAGAGATCACGACTGTTGAGGTTCAATATCGGGCAGCGGTCATCGATCCCGGTCGTTTGCGTGGACTGCGGTAGCCCACTCTGGCTGAAATTTTTGAGTCCGGTTTCTGTCTCGACCTGCCCTTGCAATGTCTACGACATTTAGCACATGCTAGCTGCCTTTCGGCACTATGCTTGTTCCCGGTGATCGTATCCATTATTTCAGTGCTCGTGCTGTGCCTAAGTGGGCAGGCCAGCGAGGGAAAGGCGTTACGTCCTGGTTGTGTGCGTTTGGCCGCATAAAGCGTGCAGCTCTCGCGCATATACGCCTATGGCTGCGCACCTTCAACTACGCCTTCGACCTTCTTCTCAACGCCGTCGGCGCCTTTCTTCTCATCGTCTAGCATCATCCGTCTGCCCTCGACCGTCATATAGACACTCCTACTTGCCGACTCCAGCACATTGGTCACTTGCGCACCGACCCCACTCAACATAGCCACCAACTGCCCTCTCAAGCCTTGCAGCCCGCCCTTGATACCACCGATCCATCGCACACCAGTCATATCGAATACTTTGCCATCCACTCGCGCACCAAGCAACATCAGCTTCGCTATACCATCTTGCACAGGCTTCTCGTGATATGCAGCATTTATCCTTCGTTTCGGCGCCGGAAACTCCTTCGTCGGCGCTAATATCGACAGCGCAGCTGCCAAATGTTGTGGCGAAGTCGTAGGAAGCGTGAGTAGTGCCAATGGCCCAGAAAGCAGCGGCCCAAGATCACTCGGGGATTGCTTTGCCTTGGCCTTGCTGGTAGCAGTATTCCAAGCTTGTCTCGATAGACCATGTATCAAAGTAGGATCCATACGATCGTTCGGCTGCGTATCCGCTACCACCGCCGAAGAGTTCGTTACTGGGTCCGTAGGGTGCGGTGCACCACTATCATGTTCCCTTGGCTCCCAGAACTCCACAACTCTAAGCGCAGATTTGAAGATTCCTGTCTGCACTATCTGCAACTTCATCGCCTCGCCCACAACTTCCTGTTGCGCTTCCCCAGCTTTCGCCTGTTCTTCATCCACTTTCGCGAGTGCCTTGGCCAGTTCGCGCCGTATCCCACTCCATTCCGTAGCTTTGAGGTTGTTGTGTTGGAAGACTAATATGGCTGGCGAAGACCGCAGTAGACTCTGGTATTGTCGATGTAGTTGAGACTTCCTGAACTCCGGTGGTTTATGCGATGGTGGTTGTGTAGGCGGGTAGTGGGTTAGTGGTGGTATGGCAGTTATGGCTGGCGTCGGCGTGGCGGCGAGGGAGGCATATGAGCGTATACTGCTGCGCGCAGGGTGGCATATCCGGTAGGGAGGCATTGTGTACGATTGAAGTGTGAAGGGGCTTGGGGTTTGGTCGAGCATTGGGAGATGTCAAGACACTTCCGTCTTTCGCCGCATTCGACCTCACCTCGTCTCGCTATGACTATGCCTATCACAAATCGTCCTTACAACTGGCGAAGGCCTCTTTCGAAGCAGAAAAACACTAGTCTGGCTTCACCATGACTCCAGTATCAATCACACCACTCCTCAAACGCCTCGCTACCCTCGAAGCCGCCCGTCAAGTGTCCGCCGAGGAAATAGCAGCAGCGGTAGCATTGGTCTTCACAAACGACGTCTCGGCCGTGCAATTCGCTCTACTACTATGGGCGTTACATACAACCGGCCAAGACCACAAGCCAGAGGTGTTGGCAGCATGCGCGGCCTCGATGCGGATAGCCGCAGCTCAGGTAGATCGACCGAAGTTGCAGGAGGTAGTCAAGCGAAAAGGCATGTCTGAGGGACGGTATGGCGGTGGGTTGGTATGGTATGCCCGCGAACATAGCTTCTCGAAACGTGATTCCCTTTACTTAC
This sequence comes from Elasticomyces elasticus, assembly GCA_035926095.1. NCBI lineage: Eukaryota > Fungi > Ascomycota > Dothideomycetes > Mycosphaerellales > Teratosphaeriaceae > Elasticomyces > Elasticomyces elasticus. The sequence continues at coordinate 319,192 of JAVRQT010000003.1, forward strand.
TTCACGGTAGTGTGACATAGTAGGCACTGGCGGCGATGGACACAATACCTACAACGTTTCGACGACGGCCTCGATTCTTGCATCCGCCGTGCTCTTGATTGCCAAACATGGTAACAACAGCTCCACGTCTTTATCTGGCTCGGCGGATCTATTGCAGAATGCCAGGCCTACGCCTCCTGTAATCGCGGCTACAACGGCAGAAAACTTGCCAACTGTGTATGAGAAGAGCAATTACGCTTTCTTGTACGCTCGCGAGTGGCATCCAGGTATGCGCTTCGCGGCCGCTACACGTAAGGAAGTCCCGGTGCGAACGATCTTCAATCTCTTGGGACCGCTCGCAAATCCGGTACATGACACCGGACTTGTGGAGGCGCGTATCCTGGGAGTAGCGAGATGCTCCATCGGCCATCAGTTCGCCGAAGCACTACGGCTGAGCGGCGCACGGAAAGCATTGGTCGTGTGCGGCGAGGAAGATCTAGATGAGGTCTCTTGTGCGGGCCCGACAAGGTGTTGGTATATCCACGAAACGTCAAAGTCCTCCGGCCAAACGAACGGCGATGCGGGCAGGAAGACCGAAGTAGTGACAGACGAGTTCACCCTTCAACCATCAGACTTCGGACTCCCAACTCATCCCTTACATACCGTCCACGGAGGAAAAGGTCCCGCAGAAAACGCCGAGATCCTTTTGCGCATACTGAAGAACGAGCTGCCGGCTGATGATCCGGTGTTACATTTCGTGCTGATGAATACGGCGGCACTGCTTACGGCCAGTGGAGTGTGTGAGGCTGAGGGTGAGGAAGTGGTGAAGGAGAGAGGACCAGGTGGACTGAGGTGGAAAGAGGGTTTGAGGAGAGCGAGGTGGTGTGTCGAGAGTGGTGCGGCGTTGAAACAGTGGGAGGGGTTTGTTGGGGTTACTAATGAGCTTTCTGGGAGTGGGGCATGAGGTGGTGTTCCGGCCGCGAGTGTTTATGATGCTGATCTCGGCTTTTGATCTCCCTCGGCCTTTTGTGACCTGGGCTCGACAGATGAATGAGAGCACGAGGCAGATTGATGAGCAGTGCAGTACATGGCGGAACAAGAAGCCACGCAATGAGTCGTGAATGAATCATTACTAACAGAACTGGGCAAGCTAGCACTTGGTAAGCTACAAGCAGTGGCCGGCCCAGAGTTCAAGAAAAGTGTCTAGATATCAGTGATCATCTGATCATGCTTGACACAGAACGCCCTGATCTCCTCGGTCTTGTGTTACAGTACACGCGATGGATCAGTCGAACGTCGACAACACCAACAATGTTCAGTCCGAAAGAGTCAAAAGATTTGTGGCCTACCCAGACCGTACAATGAGCCCGGCAATCCCTTCGTGTCCGCGAACAGTATCTTAGACGAAATGGTAAGCATATCGATATCTGTTCGAAAGAGTCTCTCTACGTTGTCAAATACCAAACAGGTCCTATACTCAGCTTTCTATATCCAGGTTTACATCGCCGTGACGGGAAGGTCTCGCAGAACACAAAAGCAAACAGTCATTTATCATCTGTACATCAACAGCAACGCCGCAGGCTCAAGCCTCTCCTCTCAGCTTGAAGGTATCGTAACACCACCCAAATCTCTCCTGAAGACGGTTCCCGTAATTCGCTAGCTTGATTGGATCGATCGTCGTTTGGCGACCATGGGGCTTGTGGATACCAATAGACTCCTTTCCCCAACCCTTGAGCACGAATTTCACGGCAGACCCGGGGCTGTCGACAACTTCACATTCGGCGTCCCTCATCGCGGCGAGCCAATCCTCCCATCTCACACTCGCGGTGGCTTTGACACACGCACCTGGCGTGTAGATGCGTTGGAGGAGATCCAGGCTATGTCTGCTCCTTAACTCGATGAAGCGCTGCTCGGCTGGCTGCTCTTCCGGTGGCTCAATCTGCAAGTTCTCGATCTGCGGTACCTCAATGTCAACTGGGCGCGTTTTCGGCTTCTCTTTGGGCGTCGCGGGTGATACTGTCTCGGCCAGTACCGGGCCCCATGTCGTCTGTAGTGGTTGCAGAGAGCTTGTAGGTTCTGCAAAAGGCTTCTCGGCACGTGTACGATCCTCGAGCTTACGCACCTTTCCCTCCAACACCTCTCGCGTTGTAGTCAGGATCTCCTGGTACTGTTCGGAAGCCGGACAGCAAGCGAAGACGGCGAGGACAATTGGGTTGATGTTGCGGCTTCTGTACAGCTCAATCCTGGTATTCTTGACTGCTCCCCAAAACCCAGACATGGCTAGGTGCGCAGCGTCGAAGTTCTCGAGGCTGTTCTTCGTGACCTTGTGTGGGGACGGCAAATCCAGGAGTCTCTGCAGCGGGCGAGCCAGTTCTGAATGTGGGAACGAGGGCCCATGGCCCTGCATCACCAGAATCTCGGTGCGGTACTGATTCCTTTCATGCTGGGACAGACTCAGCTCGATCTCAGCAGACGATGACCTCTTGATGCATGGTCTGTGAAGTCTTATCGTGGAAAGTGCCTGATCCAGGGCTCTCGCATCATTGAAGAGTTGGCGAACGCTGCGACCGAAACCGTTGGAGGGCACGTGTGTGGGCAAGTGATCACCAAGGAACTTCAGGAGCTGGGTCGAGTTCAGTGCTCCATGGTTTACATCTTGGGCGGCAATCTTGCTAAGCATGTTCGCGCTCCAGATCACCGGCGCCTGGCGAGAGTCACCCTTCTTGCTAGTTTCCGAGACTAGCAGACCCGCCGACAGCCTCATTGACAGGCTGACCTTGTGATTGTAGTTCATGAGAAGTCTTTGGAGCCTACGAATTGCGAGGTCGATGTCCGCGGATGGAGCGACGCCGGAGACGAGACCGTTGGCGCAAGTGTGCTGTACCTGCGCAGCTTCAAGACGGAGGATCCACCAGGACTCCACCGCCGAGAGGTGGATGACAACAAGCTCCACGAGAAGCATTTGCTGCTGACGTTCCGTGAGACCTTTCCTGCTGACTTCCGATGTCCACATCGTGGCCAGAATATCACGGAGGTGATATGGATCAGTCTGTAGCTTGTCAAGTTCTTTCCTAGCGGCGTCGTAGCGAGTGTTACAGATCTGGGCAATGGCTGTGATGGACAGCTCTGGTGGTGCATCATAGAACGGAGTCACGTTGTTTGACGAGACTTGAAAGTTGATCGCTGCTAACCTCTGCCACTCGGGATCACCTTCCGTCGGCTCGGGAATGAGGATCGACTCCACGGTTGCACGGAGGAATTTAGACAGGGAATTCTGGGCCTGTAAAACCGCGAACGCGCGCGGGAAACCCTCGATCTCCCCACAGTGCATGGCCGACCTGTTGTATGGTACCAGGGTGCCAAAGCTGCGGTTCTTTAGCGATACACCATGCGGGTTGTAGGAGAGCTGAATCAGACCCGTGAAGAACTGGAAGTTCAGCTGTTCGCTGTCGTACGCTGCCCAGGCCGCAGGATGGTTCTGCGTTCGCGTGTGTAGTAGTGACAGAAGAGGGTAAGGTGACTCGCTCAGGGTGGGCAGGTCAATCAATGGCAAGAGGCTGACATCATGGAGGTCCTTCGACAATAGTAGCTTCGGGTGCCGAGCAAGCTGATCGTGCAAGTCAACCATCAGCCCCTTAAGCTTGGATATGTTAGGCTTGGCCTTGAGTAGCACCGTCTCACGCTTTGCCGATGATTTATTCTTCCATCGACGGATGATGGCGTCCCCGTACAAACCCACGCTTGATCTCACGGCCTCAAGGTTGCGGTCAGTACTTTCCAGAAGATTGTGGACTGCGTCTTTCGCTTCTGTATCGCTGAGCGCTTCCTTATATTTTCTTACCGTTTGCTGAAGGAATGATAGGTAGTGGTTTACGCAAATATCGCAAGTGTCGTCGCATTCCGGGTGGCTACTTGCGCTTTTGTATGGATAGGGTCTGTACCCTAAGCGTTTCTCGTTGTAGGGGTCCTGGGATGCTGTCGTATTAGTGAATGTTCTCGGCTCCATCTTTTCTCAGACTCTCATGTGATACGTACGTCTGTATATCTTACTCCGACCAGCGGGATGGTAATGCAAAAAATGCTGTGATGATATGAGTGTGTGGGTGCTGAAGCTTGCTTTAGTAGTGCTTGGGTATGATTTTTCTTGATATTCTGCCTGAGAGCCCAGGGCGAAGGATATGCGACGGCGCTCGAGGACAATGCTCTTTGACTTAGTCCGCTGCATAAAGACCGAATACCATAGTTGACCAGCACAAAGCCAGTATTACACCAGCACAAAGCAGTATATGATTTGAACAATGCAAGCCCCATTATGCTTTTCTACAGGCAATGTACGGTAGGCCATGGGGCATGGGTGGATCGTTAGTAGACTCCGCATATGTCTGAATTGAATGTCCTCGGGTGGGTGTTGAAAGCATTGACAGCTGCTCTCCGCTTCGCAAACGACTTCCGTGCCAGTGTGGTCAGTTTTGTGCCATGATCAAGGTCGAGCAGGCTTGGAGGGGCCTATACTTGCCGTCCACGTTGTCCTTGCTCCGTGTACTCGCATACCAGCTCGGCATCCGATACCTCAGCTATCCACTCATGACTGATACCGCATCGTCAGTGATCGAGAGATCCATGGTACATGGCGCTGCGTATATTTCCTCAACTCTTTGTACACATATTTGCGGCATTTTGATCGTGTTCAGAGTTATGCTGATACTAAGGGCTCCGTACCCGCGACGAGCCCGGCTGTACGTCGTATATATCTTCCTGACTCCTCCCCATGTCGTTCGACAATGCAACACCAATTTCAGAGCCATCCCACGACTCAGACATGTCGTCCATCACGCCCTCTTCCGTCGTGTTTGGCTGCTGGTAAAGTGACTCAGCAAGCTGTGCGGTATGCCAAGCCAGGTTGCGCTGTTGAGCGGTTTTGCTGTCGGACGGACTGTTCGAGACGAAGGAGGTCAGCTGTCGCAGCATAGAAGGCTTCCTATATGCTGTAGCCATTGAAAGCGTATCGTAGATGCGTCGGCGATGTATCTCGTCTGTAGTCAATCCGTGAGCACGAAAGCCCAGCGTCAATGGCGTATGTCCATCTACAGTCTTTCCCTCCACACTGACACCCTTCATAACCAATAGCTCGACCAGATCTGAACGGCAGCTCCAGGCTGCCATGTGGAGCGGTCGCCAGCCACGAGAGTCAGTCTCCTCGAGCTTGGCACCTCCCGAGATCAACATCCTCGCCACCTCATCATGACCGAATTCAAGTGCGAGATGCAGTGGCCGCGAGCCTGCATGAGGCCAGCGAATCTCCGCCCAGTAGCCACGTCGTGCTGCCTGATTCGTGCGTTTCTCTGGCTTAAACGAGGGTGTCATAAGCTTCTCCTCCACGCTGATGCCTCGAGTCATGCACTCTGCGAGCAAAGCAGTATGACCATAAGCGGCTGCCAGGTGTATTGTCTTCCAACCGTACTTGTTAGCGCTCGAAAGCTTAGCTCCTTGCTCAAGCAACGACACCATAACCTTGGTGTCTCCCTTCCGGACCGCGTGATGAATGGGCTCTTGATTGTCAGCATCTTGTATTGTGACATTGGCGTCTTTGTGCGCGATAAGTGCCAGGGCAGTGCTTGTGTGACCTGCTGCAATCGCCATATGCAAAGCAGCCTCTCCAGCCTTCTTTGTCTGCGCCTTCCACGGCACTTTCAGGGCCAGCAATTTCTCCACCATAGGCTGATGGCCGTGCAATGCGGCAAAGTGCAGTGGACTGTAGCCTGCAGGACTACGATCCTTCAGGCTTGCCTTCTCGTTCAGTACAAGCTCAAGCATGGGTAGACTACCGCTTTGTGCAGCGTATCCCACCATCCGCCATGACTCCTTCATCCTCTTCGGCTTCACACCCTTGGCTAAGATAGCCTGCGCAGTGGGGGTATCACCTAGCCTGACGGCACTTAGAAATGCCACGACAAGCGCTTCATCGTTTGTCTTTCGAAAGGGCACAGCATTGACCAGACACAACACAGCCTCCGTGTGGCCGCCAGCTACAGCAAGTTGCAGAGGCTGCAGTCCCTTCTTGTTGCAGTCTTCTGCGGGCGTACCAGCATCGAGCAGCATTTGACACATTTCAGTATCGCCCTCTTGTGCCGCATGATGCAGGGCGGTATTTCCATCAACATCTCGAAGGTGCAGTCTAGCTCCAGATTTGAGCAATAGCTTTGCTGCATCCCATCGTCTGTAACGCGCAGCCTCCATAAGGGGTGTCATACCCTTGTTGTCGGTCTCGTTAGGACTGTACCCGTCTTTCAACAACGCAGAAATCGATTCGAGCTGAGACTCACGCACGTATTGCGCGACAGAAATCATGCCTACGTTACGAGACAACGATGAGCCCCCGGTCCCTCTACGCCGCGCTCGTGGTGTCGCACTAGATGAAGCGACTGGGCTGCGTGGGGAGCTCGGTTGATACGCAGGCGGTGTATCAGCATAAGGCTGGACTGGACGGCGATCCAGCTCAACATTGACGTAGTCCGACGAGCTTAGGGATCGTAAGCTCTCCGTTAACGGGGTCAGCTTGTCCAAGATCGAGCTGGCCGGCGAAGCGGTGAGCGAGCTCGAGGAGCCTGAGTCTTGTGCGAGCTGAGCTGTCTTGTCACGAGATAGGGTCCTCACAAGCATTGACAGCTCTCCAGATAGCGAGTTCCGCGATAACGGCTTGCGTTTGATCTGTGGCCGCGGAGTAGTGCTGGTCTCAGGCATCGTCGAAGATCGACGTGCGGCCCGCTGAGAGCTCTTCATTGGAATATTGGGCGGTGGCGAAGCAGATCGCTCGGGACTTGTCTTTCCAAGCATGGAGTTGATCTCGCGGAATAATGTGTTGTGAGAAGGTAGCCTTTCGGGGTGATCTGGTCGCAGGTGTGTGCCGTTGGTATCTGAGGGTATCGTTTGCGGTACTCCAAGCTTATGCCTATCCGCTGTCTGATGAATTGCTGGAGATGCAGAGGTCGGCAGGAAAAGCTCGTTGGGGTCATCGATAGGTGTCTCCACGCCGAGCTGTTTTACAAAGTCGTTATCGGTTGACCAAGACTCGGTAGATGCTTGCCTGGTCGGCACTGGGGACTCCTCCGGAAGCTCTGCTTCGGCTGCCATTACTGAAGTAACAAATGCGTTGAAATCATCCGAATGCAATTCCGACTTGGCCGTACTAGGCTCTTGCAATACAGACCGTCGCTCGCGCCTTGCAGACGTCTGCGCTCGGTGCAGTACTTTGGCGCCTAGGCTGAGCTCTCTCACTTCTTGAGCTGCGGTTAGACCATGGGGCCTTTTAACGTTAGTGAGCGATCATAGAAGGAATTAAGGTGGATTAACTCACAGCTGGCAGACGTTCAACGTGAAGTGCATCAAATGAGCACATTCCCGAACGTCCGTCAGATGCTTACGCAATCGACCTTCATTGTAGACGAATTTCGTCTTCGCCCACTGATTGCTTCCAGTTTTGCCCAGCAGTCGTGTCGTCTTGGGTCCTGTGTGTGAAAGGGATGCCACATCGTCCTGCAGACGCTCAAGCGACGAATTAACAGTAGCGATGGCGTCCCCGAGACTAGCCATCAGCTGTACCCGACTTTGGGGGTCGGTATGATGTAGCCATTCCTGTATCCGTTGCGTCCCAGCTTCCAGAATCCGGATCTGGCTGTTGATAAGGCTCAAGGTACTAGAAGCAGAGCTGTAGCTTTCCGAGATCTCGTCCAGAGTATATGCGATGGTAGCAAGGCTCAACAGTAGGCCAGCTGGATCCATTGTGAGACTTCGTTATACCGCGAGAGTTTCGCGAAAGTGACTGCCTAGGCAACTCAAATGTCTTTTCCGAGCACAACCCACCACATTAGACTTGCCGACGGCTGTGGGCCAATGCAAGACTTCTTCTCGAACGAATTACTGGCACGACACCGACCAAAGTGAAGGAAACAAGGAAACAAAGAAAAATTGTGATCTTGAAGAGGCATTGGAGGTGGAGAGGTTCACAGCCACCACAAAATCGACAAGGATTCGCGTTGGCAAGGATGCTTTGGTCTTTGGTCGCACGGTGGCCCGCGCTTACGCTCACGTACAACTCATCACCAAAACATTGCAGTAACATTGTCATGCATCATTCAACGCAAGATAACGACAAAGGTCTAAATGATGGCAGTAGGTAAGTCTGCGAAGTACAAATGAAGCTGCTTCGCCACACCGACTTACTCAATGAGCAGATTCTTGGGGTTATAAGCACGATTGCGATCTTGTGTAGTTAATCGTTGAGAATGCACAGCTATAATCTAACAGACAGCAGCAATCTACGAGTACATATCTCATGTGGTGTCACGGAGAAGCCGAACGTCCCATGCAGCCTGCTGCTGGACCCCGGAAGACTTCTCGGACTCCCTTCGTATGCCTCCGTCTACTTCGACCCATTCGCCTTCCCGTACGATTTTCGGACAGCCTCACAAACCGCCTTAGTGACCTCCTTAGTACTTGCGGTACCTCCGAGATCACGCGTTAGCACACCGTCACCGCAGACTTGCTCTATGCATTCCATAAGCTTGTCCGCCGCCTCTTCTTCCCCGAGCCACCGCAGCATCTCGGCAGCAGTCCAGAATGTGCCGACCGGGTTCGCTACGCCTTTGCCCGTGATGTCGAAGGCTGAACCATGGATCGGCTCGAACATACTTGGGTGCTTTCTGCTCGGGTCAAGGTTCGACGTTGGTGCTATGCCAATTGAGCCTGCTAAAGCTGCTGCCAGATCGCTCAGGATGTCCGCATGCTACGAAATCATTAGCCCCGACCATATTAATATATTTGGTATAGCCTACCAGGTTCGTCGCCACGATAGTGTCGATTGAGTTGGGTTGCAGCACCATACGGCAAGTCATAGCATCTACAAGCATCTTATCCATCTTAACGTCCGGGAAGTCCTTCGATACCTCGAGGGCTATCTCGTCCCACATGACCATACCATTACGTTGAGCGTTCGATTTTGTGACGACGGTAATGTGCTTCTTTTCCCGTTTCTGAGCAATCTCGAAAGCGAATCGGATCAGACGCTCAACACAATGCCGTGTGAAGATGCTGACTTCCGTTGCGGTCTCCCAAGGCTGCCCCTGATGCGAACGTCCACCTTGGCCAGCATACTCACCTTCGCTATTCTCGCGGACAATGACCCAGTCGAGATCACCAGTCTTCGCGTTCCGTAGTGGAGACTCGGTGCCTCGCAGGATCTTGGTTGGCCTAACATTTGCATATTGCTGGAGTGGTTGACAGATTGCTAGTCGGAGTCCCCAGAGCGATATGTGATCCGGAACGTCTACGGTGTAGCGTTAGACAGTCTTGATAGTACACCAAGATCAAGAAGCCTTGCCTGGAGCGCCAACAGCACCAAAGAAGATAGCATCGTGTCGTTTGAGCTCTTCAAGCCCGCCATCTGGGATGTACTTGCCCAGCTTCTTGTACGTCTCGGAACTCCACTAAAAGCGATGGGTGGCAGGGTTAGCGGAGGTCTCAATAGTTGAAAAGGCTTACCCTGGCTGCAAGACATCTCTGGTCTAAAACCCGCTGAGTCAACAGGCTAAGGCACAAGGCCTCAGCTTATAGACATTCAGCAGTCTCGAGATGGCAAGCCTCCAAGGGTTACACCCATCGATTTGCTTACGTCAAAATCGACGAACTTGAATTTGTAGGCGCCATCTGAAGCCTCGCTCATGGCCTTGAGCACTTCGACACCTGCTCCTATGACTTCAGGTCCAATGCCATCAGCAGGCATGCATGCAATGCTATACTCATGCTTCGAAGAGGGTGCAACAGATACGGCCATGTTGGCAAGTCAATGGTAATGAGTATGTATAATCGTGGACTTGGTCAGTAGGGAGTTGAGTTGATTTTCTCACGTCTCGCTAAGAGATATATGTGCACACGGCTCATCATCACTTCGAGCGAGTTCGGCGTGTGCTTGTCCGGTCGGCGTCTCCACTTTGACGTGAAAACGATCGATGATTCGTCCGTTTTCCATTGATTGCCGTCTTCTCCCGACCTCAGCCTGTATAAGGGACAAAACACAAGTGTTGACGACCTCGCATTAGGAAGAACGACGATGTACGCACTTCGACATCGGAGGTCGAGTTGAAGAAGAAGAGAAGGCTGCAAGATGTTATGCGATTATTGGTTGATGTTGCTACACAGTCGCCGACAAGCCTTATCCCACTGTGTCAGCTCATAAAACAACGACACTCTACCTTTTCGTCCGCTTGCATCAAGGGTCAAGAACGCAAAAATCGAATCAAGCGCTCTCCATCATGAGCCAGTCGACGAGGCCATCGGCAAACACTCCCATTCGCAAGGACCAACATAGACACACTGGTAGCCTGGTGAGCAAGGGCAGATCGCATTTGTTCCAGTACAAGCCGGAACGGATGTAGTGAAGGCCGTGCGAGTGCTGGACATCGAGGTCACACTCGGGCTGGTAGTGGTGGTCTGGATAGGTGGTTAGTAATCGTGTGTGACCATTCATCGGAAGAATGGCGCTTACCGTAGTTGTAGCCGTTGGGGTGGTCGTAGTTGTAGTAGTCGTTGTAGGTGTGTAAGAAGTTGTCGTTGTAGTTGTTGTCGTGGGCAGATAGTAGGTCGTTGTGTACGTCGAAGCCGGGAGTACCGTAGTGCTAAGAGTGATGGGTGTAAGGATTAGCGGTGTTTGCGACATGGAAGGGTTAAGTATGGCTGTGCGGCATCTCTCTTGACTCTACCGAGGACAGCAAGCTGTGACGAAGTGCCGCAGCTCGTGGGCATTCGGCGGTCTCGAATCGTGTCGCACGCACCCGAGGGTTACGCCCATCGGTCCACTTACAAGGTTACAGTACTGATGCAATTTCCGCTGGCATCAACCGGCCTTGCAGCCGCATTGGCGTGAGGAGCGACTTTCGCCGGCCCAGAAGACGCAGGCGTAGAGGCGCCTGTCGCAGTCACGGCAGAATCTGCAGTAGTCTGTGCATTGGCAGGCGGCGAGCTATATGGCGCTTGTGGAGCTTCCATGAAAGCGGACACATCCGGTATTGAGTCGAATCCAGCGTTGGCAATGGCTCCCATCTCCCCAGCTGCGAACCCTTTCACCGCCGGCTGTAGCGCAGCACCACTCAAATCTGTCGACTCTGGCTTTCTGTCGTTTGGCTTTACATAGGCAGGATCTTCGCTGTCGTGAAAAGGATCGTCTGCAGTTCCCGATCCTGCAACGACTCGCTTGCTTGCTTTGTGGACGAGCTGCTCGCGGGGCAGACCACGTTTGACGCGTCGGTCTGCGAGGCTACTTCTGAGGTTGACAGGGTTGGCGGGCGCACCTAGTCCGACGGCCGCGACGCAGGAGGCAGCCGTGGCGGCCAGGAGGATTTCAAAGAAGCGCATAACGAGTGTGGTCAAGCGAGTGACAGGACAGGCCGGTAGTGTAGGTGTAGAACGATCGCTCTTGAGGGCAGTGGGACAATGTCGTCGGGTATTCTTACGACGTGAGAACGGGCCAGACATGGTCTGTTGACAGTCCAGTTGAGGAATGCGGGTCACTGGCCTGGGCAATGTCGCGCCATCTGGCTGTCTAGACGACACTCCACGCAACGCGATCAGGTCCCATCAAGGACTACTCACACCAACAATTGAGGTCAGTAGCTTTGCGTATAGCCAGGACGAGAGATACTTGAGGGATAGGAAGGGGTTACTTGTATCTCACATGACCCGGTACTTTGGTGGCCTGCTCGTTGGTCCCGATGCCTCATACTGTACACTGGCGCCCATGGCGAAGTATGGAGAGCTATAGCGTGCACGACAACAGGTGTAATTATGTGCAAGTAGGTCCAAGGTTGTCTCTAACATCCGAAAGGAGGCTTACCTTTTGGGCGTCAAAGTCAAAGCGGGCCATCCCGTACTTTAACAAATTGACGTCATCAAAGGAAATCGGAGTTGGCAACCGTTGACCGCAATGTTGGCGAGATCGACGATCATTTCAGGTCGCCACATGGCAAGGAAGAATTACCTCCTCACCCCGCGGCGGTGATACGGTCGTGTATGACCGCGGCATCGTCTGAATGAAGCAGCCACCCGACTTCCTCGCAGGAATGCGAAAGGACGAACCCGATGTCAATGTGATGGACACATCCGACCAGGTGCCGGACGCACACCACCAGGAGAAGCCCTGGACCCAGAATGGGAATGATGGCGAGACCCAAGACACCCTGGATGTGAGCGATCAACTCCCTGGTGGCGAAGCAGTGTGGAAGGATAGCGTCCTTGGTCATCCCAGTAAATGGTCCAAAGCGCTGCAGTCATACGCGCTGACACTGTCGTCGTTCGCATATCCGGCAGCAATCTTCTGGGGCGAGGAATTCATCTTACTGCACAACGAAGCGTGGACGGAGGCCTCGGGCAAAGAACAGCAGGGACAGCGGCAACGAGGCAACCTTACTGCGGACGGTTTTCGAGCACTGTCATCGGCCCTCCATGGCGGTCAGCAGAAAAGGATTGCCAGCCGCGAAATCCTCAGAAATGGCTCCAAGGACCAGCAGGAGAAGTATACTGTTCTCCTTAGCCCGTTGTTCGCTGAGAACAGTCGCAAGTCTGGGGCGGCAGGACTACTTGCGCAGATGGTTCCGAAGCCCGAGAAAGATAAAAGGCGCAAAACGTCTGGCTCGTCAGAGTCTGGTGATTCCATATTCGATGCTGTGGACCACAAAGTCAACATTAGCCAGCTAGGGACGGGTATTGACAACATTCCTTTGGATGAGCACCCTTTCTTCCACCGCTTTGCTGAGATGCTGCCTTCTGGTCTTGCTATACTGGACCATAAAGTGAGTCGAAAGGATAGCAGCTATCTATTTAAGGTGCTAAAATGGTGCTAGGCACGATGCGTCTTCGTCAACCAGCACTTTTACCAGCTTACAACCCACAAGGGTGATGAGCAGAATTTCATGTCTTGGCCGCAAAGTATCTATCCAGAAGACTACGACCGTGTGATGAATGCATACCAGGAAGCGTTCGTTGATCCGACTACCGCTAAGCGCTCCGCACCGTATTGATACTGGTCTAGATTCGAATCACAGCAGCAGCTACGAGTAGAGTTCCGTTCTACAGGCGCTCAGAATCCATGGCGACTGTTGCTCTTGACACCATTAGGCGACGAGAATCTTCAACATGTCAGTCTGCGCGAGTACGGCGGCTTCATCTGCAGTCTCGTAGACATCACTTCCGAGAAAAGCGCCGAGATTTCTGAGCGTAAGGCTGCGAAGGAGGCGCTCGAGCGAAAGGAGCAGCAGGAGAGGTTCATTGTACGACGCTTTCCTGGTCGAAGAAGCATTGTGTTGGTCTGACTGATGTATTCGCAGGACATGATCTCTCACGAGATCCGCAACCCGCTATCTGCTGTCATGCATTCTTCTGAAGATCTGGGTACGTTTCCCATGAGTACAACCATTATACGTCTGACACATTTACTGACGGTCGTACCTCTCACTTTGCAGCAGAAGCCATAAGCGACGAGGATCATGTCGACATCCCGGCAATTAAGGAAGCGATTGATACTATCAACCTCTGCTTACAACATCAGCAGAACATCGTCAACGATGTGCTGTCGTACTCGAAGCTAGACGCTTCCATGCTGTCTCTCGTGCCAAGACCCTCACATCCGCGCGAGAGTTTGGCCAACACACTTAAGATGTTCCACCCAGAGTTTCGGAAACAGCAGCTTGCCTTCGACTTCAAGGTTGATATCTCCTACGTAGAATACAATATTGATTGGGTCATGGCTGATATGGCGCGCATCGGCCAAGTCCTCGTCAACTTGATCTCCAGTGAGTTGCGTACCTCGCGGAGGTGACAGCAGGAACTGACTGCCTTCCAGACGCGATCAAGTTTACTGCCAAAAGTACTGGCACAAAAGCCATAACGGTCATGGTAGGTGCGACCTACGACAGACCTACAAGCTACCCACCCAACGTGGTCTTCTTTGGTGCGGAAGAGAAAGTCTACAAGATGGACAACACCGAGGGGAACGAGTGGGGAGACGGGGACCCGATCTTTGTCCTCGTGGCGGTTCAAGATACTGGCATTGGCATCTCTGAGAGTGGCCAGAGGCAGCTGTTTGAGCGTTTCCGGCAAGCAACACCAAAGACGAGCGATCAGTATGGGCAAGTTTCAGGGAATGTACCTTCCCAGAGGCGGTGGGCTAACATCTACGCAGTGGCTCTGGACTCGGGCTTAACATCAGCCGGAAGCTCTGTCACCTCCACGGCGGCGAGATCGGCGTGAGCTCAAAGGAAGGAGAGGGCAGCACATTCGGCTTCTTTTTCAAGGTCAAGCGAGCAGACGATCCTGCAGATCTTACTGGTAGCAGGGAGTTACAGGACTTGGACGACGATAGGCTCGAAGGCTATATCAAGGCTCAGGGCCATGAAGCGGACAACGACGTCGACGCGAAAGATTTGCCAGACAGTATCAAAAACCCTCCGGTCGAAGACACTGTCGCAGCTCCACCAGAACGGAGTACACAGATGGACAAACACTACGAGCATACCTTGCGCGTCTCGAACCAGGTCGAGGAACCGGAAGCAGACTCGTATAAGGCTGCTGAGGCTTCACAAAGGAAGAAGGAGAACTCGAAAGGCCAGTCCAGCGAGAAGAAAGATAGTGGATCTTCTGACTTGCCGGTGCGGCCTGGCCAGGTCAGTAGTGGTGCTGATGGCCGCCCAACAAAAGCTGGCCAAGACGATGCGAAGGTAAAGCAGCATGTGCTGTTGGTAGAGGACAATGATATCAATCAGCGTATCGTGCACCGGAAATTGCAGGCGAAGGGCTTCCAGGTCACGACAGCCAACAACGGCCAAGAGGCGGTGGACGCCGTTCGAAAAGCGCCAAGGCACTCGAAGCCTGGCGATGGTGGGTTCGACATCATACTGATGGTAAGTCCAATTGAGGCAACGTCCAAACTTGTGCTAACATTGCAGCAGGACCAGGAAATGCCCGTGCTCGATGGCAATGCAGCGACCAGGCAGATTCGCGACCTGGCCGAAAAGGGCGAGGTGGACAGGATACCAATTTTGGGAGTTACGGCGAATGTCCGCACTGAACAGCAGGACGAGATGGTGAGCGCCGGCATGGATGATGTAAGTGCATCCATGTCTGTTGGTCCGTGGGCTACTTATGTGCTGACATCTGCTAGGTCATCTCGAAACCCTACAAGATAGACGATCTTGTTAGCAAGATTGACGAGATTACGAAGAAAGCTGGGAGCAGGCAATGACGGGTAAAACGAATTCATCAATCAAGCGCGGCGTTGGTAGGGCATTCAGCATAGCGAGGTGTTTTAACAGTCAACGAGCTGCATGCATCACGGGTCGGAGGCTGAAAACTTGGTATTATTCGTGAGTTATCGTCCGAGTTCAAGTACTGTACGATGAAGTGCGCAGTAACCCAACCAGCTCCTGTGCATTGTGCTCACATCAGTATTGCAATCAGGCTGTGTGCCGTTGGCCAAGTCCGCAGTCGTCTGATGTACCTGGGGATTGCTGACAATCGCCTGCACTCGCTCGACTTGGGTTGGTCCCCTGATCATCAACCTTTACATCGCTCTACTAAGCCTTCGCTCCGCCCTTGGTACCCTCCACAAAGATCTCAATACTCCAGCCCAAACGCTTCTTCAACCGCTTGCCCATGATACGCAGCAGGTCCGGCACGATCTCATCTTCGGGATGCGGCCTGTGAAACGCAATGCTGCCCGAAGAGTGCTTGAAGGTAACCGCAGACCCACCGTTGGAGATGGCGGCGCATCCTGCATCTACCATTGCTGACACGAAACGTTGCCAGCGTACGGTACCGGTGTGCCCAGTCACCCCAAACATCATGTCGAAGAACTTGAGGGACTCTTTGTTGACCGTAACTACCAGCTTGAGATCTGTCGACGGGTCCGCAATCTTCACTTTTGCAATCTTCTCCGCAATGCTGACATCGACCGTATCTTGGACGACTGGAGTGCCCTGTGCTCCCGCCTTCTTGAAGCTTGCTGGTCCAGCTGGCAAAGAACTGTTAGCTGCCCAATCTGGAAGTACCGGCATTACGCTGGAGACGCTAGAGGGTCTGCATCGCTCGAGTATGGCTGCGCGCTCCTTCTGTACTTCGGCAAGATGTCTAGGATGTAGGCCTTGCTGTAGCATGTCGAGGGAATACTCAATCTCCGCTCGAGAACGATCCATGCTAAGGGTGACATCACTCCAGTTCGCGTGCATAGCATCCCAGAAAGCTTGCAACGCAGCGCGCGACTCGTCCGCTTTTGCTAGCCAAAGTTCATCTCTAGCACCTTTCGGAAGCCCGACATCGAAGAAGACCTTCAGAAGTGCGCCAGCTCGCTCGAGCCATCCCTTCTTGGGTTCCGCATGGGCCCCACGGCAGTCTCGCCAAGTCACCAGGGTATCATCACGGTCGCTCTGTGTCCGCTTCGCCGTCTCCGCATCCACAGGTGTACAAAATGGTCTGTGACATCGCAAGGACGAGAGTATGCGTTGCATACCTGCCAGGTCTGTGAGAGTCGCATATAGTCGTGGGTCAACCTTGGCTTTTTCATCCTTCGAAGCTGCAGCATACCAGTCATCAAAGACTCCAAGCTGGAAGGACATGTCTGTGTCGACGCTATATCGACGATCGGTGTGGTGTAGCTGGTATATAATCCAATAGAACAGATCATTTCTGAACATATGCGCATGAGTCGGTACCTTTCCCTCGATCCTTTTGAGCCTTAAGGCTCTCCCGATCTTGGGATCTTGGATGATTTCGTAGTGCTCTTGGATACCTGGATATGAGGCTAGCCAAGTCTTTGAGTACTCCAACCGCTGGGAAATGAAATTCTTGACGAGCCTATAGAATGAGCCGATGGTCAAGCCATAGTCAGGCGGCACGGGCTGGTCTGACGAGATCGGTGCCTGTAGTGTACTGATGTATCGCAGCTCCTGCGTTATCCATCGCCACATCATGGCTCGATTGGAGGCGACGTTGATGATCTCAGCAGCAACAAACTTCCAGGAGGCTTCTGCCTCTGGGGTCTCGCCAACGAAACCAAAGAAATCCAGTTTTCGCAGGTTTGACACACGAGAGTGAGCATACGACAGATCTGGAAGCTACTGTCAGTGAACGGTTAGCTTGCAAGAAACACACTCTTCATACCTGTCTGAAGTAACCACAACTCATCTTCAGCCACAGCTTGTTGGTTCTGTGCCAGCTCCAGCATCGCGGCGGGATCAAACGACGGCGGTTCTTGGAAAGGCTGGACGCCGAAAGATGCCCATATCTCTTGGCTGCCAGGTGACTTGAGCCCACCTTCGATGATCTTAGTCCACTTCGCGCAGCCGCTTTCGACAGTGCAGTCTTCTATCAATTTCTCGGTGATCTTGCGAAGATGACCCAAGAGATCTGCCTGAGCTTCGAGAATGAGCTGCGCTCGCGGCCACCCCACGATACTGTATGAGTGTGCCTTCTCCCGATTATAACGGACAAGTTTGCCATACGAATCTCCGTACATCACCACGCAGTGGGGGTTGTATTTGAGACTGAGGTTGCCGCGAGTGTATGCGTCCCTGAATTGCTCACTATCGAACATGACCCACTCGTCAGGCGTACGCAAAGCTCGGTTGTGCAACAGACTGGGTAGCTTAAGTTTGGTGTCACAGAGGTTCTCGATCGTGAGATACGGCAAGAGGTAGGTCTTCCGGTAGCGTCGCCTTGGTCGCCATTCCAGGTGACCTGGAGCATAGAATATATGAGCCTGGGGGATCTTCTTCTCGAAAAGTTCGGGTATTGCTGCTCTGACGAGCTCCTGACGCTGTTTCTCGTTCTTCTTGGTCCATCTGTTCAGGATCGCGTTCCCATGCTTCTCGATTATTTGCTGTAGGTATGTCCTGTCCTGTGCGATTGCTTCAGTGTGCGTGTATGCGATCAATTGCGCGGTAGAGTCGTCGAGGTCGCCTTCGTAGACCCGACTGTCGATGACCTGCTCAACCGTTGGTCGGTAGTGCTTAGAGCAAACATGGCAATCTGGTACACAGCCGAGCACATCGTGTGGAGCGCGATAGATACGATGTTCCGGTCCAGGTCTGTTCATCGCCAGTGGCCGGCCGCCGTACTGGTCGCTCAAGTATTTTGTGGGATCCTGGCCGTATGGTATGACTTTGGCGCTTTCCGTTAGGAGGTCCATCTTTGTGCGAGAGAAAACGGAAGAGCCAAGTGATTGACTGGCTGCGAGTGTATCGATGCGACTGTGTGAGTTGATGCAGAAAATTCGATTCAAGGTTCGTTCGAGCCGCTAGTGATGCATGCATAGACCAAGCCCTCCGAAAGTGGAAAGTGCGTTTGCTACTCGCAACTGAAGTGAAGCTTCAGCGTCTCCGTCGCGCAGGAGATCATTGCGGCCTATGTGAATCAATCTTGCTGGGTCCGAACGAATGGGCTTCGTTTTCGACCCTAACATACACTTTCATATTCGTACCTTTAGCTCATTAAC
Source organism: Elasticomyces elasticus (assembly GCA_035926095.1). NCBI lineage: Eukaryota > Fungi > Ascomycota > Dothideomycetes > Mycosphaerellales > Teratosphaeriaceae > Elasticomyces > Elasticomyces elasticus. The sequence continues at coordinate 337,703 of JAVRQT010000003.1, forward strand.
AACCACAGCAATCTCGCAAAGTGAAGGAACCCAAACAATTGACAGTACTCAACCGCTTCGCCTACCACTTCCTGTTCGTACTATAATCTCGTCTGAGTCCTGAGGGCGTCCCTGTCTACACCAGGTCAAACAATGACCGAAGCAGATATACGAGAAAAGGCAGAGAAGTGTGCGTCGGTAATGTAGATGGTCCAATGGCTCATTCCATTTAGCAGAGCTAACGGGGAACGTCTCGATCATCTTTCTCCATGTTACCTCAACCTGCCCGCTTGCATCTCGATCTCCTCATATTCTTAACCGGACATGATGAGCCTTGGGAAGCGCTACTACTTTCATCGTTACGAGATACTTCTCGAGGCGATACAGCGTCTAGCCAGACTCCACTCACTCTAGCCGCCAACAATGGATAATGTGTATGGCGCTCCAGGTCGCATGAGGCCTTTCATGGATGTACTCTTACGCCAAGGGCCGCCCAAACCAGGTTATCTACATGTCAGACATGACTTGGTGTACGGCCTGGCGCCTGTTGATAGAGATTGTGCGCCACCCGAATTTCCGATGTCCGAGAACTTCATGTTGTTCACATAAGAGAGTCGTCTTCTACGCATGCTTGCCAAGATCATCCAGACCTTGGGATAGCTTTCGGCACGGTCCGTATTTACGGTGGTGTGATGTAGGTCATACTTGCATGCATCAAGGATGCAGAGAACGTGCAGCGCGCTTCGACTCTCCCCCTGCTCTGTGCATGATTCGCTGTGGTATGCGCGACCTTGACCTACCAAGCAGCTCAACAGCAGCAATAACTCTTGCCAAGTCCGATGTCTTTGGTTGACGGCTTCAACAGTCGTTGATTGGTTGAACAGCTCCGTGGCGAGGACGAGTACGTACTCTGCCGGCTCGCGACGGACCAGGACGAAAGCTAACCAACAATCCGCCGAGAACAAGGCAAGCTTATCTGGCGAAAAGGACAGGAATGGCTCGTCTGACCTCATCGCTGCTGGGCGAAGGCGTGGCTGCCACACCTCGCGCGTCCCATGTGACACCTGAAGCTCAGCCTTGAACGGGTACCCGGAAGTTCATATAGCTGCGTCTGTGTCTGCATGCTGCACCTTCTCATTTGCTGCTTCTCACCAATCATCATTTCTCTCAGTCAGTAGCGCAAATCTCAATGCACATTCCGACGACCGCCATCCTGTACGCTGCCGGGCAACGGTACACCCAACCACAGACCAGTCGCCCGCGGCCTGAGAAGAAGCGAAGTTACAGGCTGGCCGAGAAGGCAAAGACGAAGGCAGCCACCAAGCATGTGCACTTTGGGGGTGCCACCGTTGTAGGCTACTCCGCGGAAACGAAGGAGAAGGCCAAGGAACCGACAACAACACGGCCAACCACGAGCCGACAGTCGTCATACAGTGGACGGCCGACCACTATGCGGCAAGCTTCGTATAGTCGAAGGCCAACAAGTAGCCGGCAGTCGTCGTACAGCGCACAGGTTCCAAAGCGCTATGCACACAAATCGCAAAGTGGTCGACCTGAAGAGTACGAGGTCGTCGTCAAGAGGTGACGACTGCGTCAGCAATGATTTCAAGTGTCGAACGTTGCCAGAAGAACAGACGAAGATGTGCCCTGCTATGCGGATCTTGTACTTCAAGCCCAAGTAGGCTCGGAAAGAGCATCAGCCAGGAATTCCGGCCCAACCATAAGATCGACCATATCGGAAGCGTGAGGAGGCAACTGCCGTCGGTGTCGAGAAAGGCAAGCTTAACGATGTCGAGGGTCGTTGAGATCGAGGGATCGAAGTGTCGTGAAGAGTTTGAAGTCGTTGTGGTCGCAGGATTGAGTTCGCTGCAACAGTAGAGTCATACAAAGCAGTGTAGAGGCAACAGGCTCTCACGAGCCGCCGTAACGAGAGTGGTGATGAGTGTGGACTCGTCCATTTCTATATGTACATTAGCTATTCCAAGCTGCAAGTGGCCACGAAGCTGTTGCCTTGCGCGAAACATATTGGGTATCATCGAGATCAAACAATCAGATCGCCTGTACGCCTTGCCTTCCATTTATCCCAATCAAAGACTTTTCGGCAGCTCAAACTCGTAGACTGCACCATGTCTACTCAACACAGTGCCCAGTCCGGGCACAACTTCTGCTTGGAAGGGTTCGAAAGGTATTCGCTCGCCGTCGATGGCAATTAATCCCTCTTTTTGCTTACCGGCCCCACCAAGCCATTGCCCAATCTTCGCTCGGACGCGCTGTTTTGGTGGCGTTGGCCTCGTGCGAGGCTTGATTCTGTACGCGAGTACTTTGCGGTAAGACACCTCTGGGAAGGCCATCATCGTGCCGTGCTCAACTGTGGTCAGCATACTCAAGGCCGTGGTACGTGGGACTGTTCCGTCAATGTTGATCATGTCCAGTCTACCATCTGCTGGGAGTGCCGCGACGAAGAACGGTGTATCTGATGACATGAGGCACATGTTCCCGACAAAGAAGTTGCCTAGAGTGGGCAAATCCTGGGTTTGGAAGTCTGCGGAAAGCGGATCGTTGACAGTTCCGAACTTCAAAGCCGGTAGTGCCATCTCGTTGGGGGATAAAAGAGCGCCGTCGTCGACCTCACTGTGTATGTGCTTGGCCGCTGCTACTCGGTGCTCCTCGACGGTATGCCGATACCGCTCACAAATCGCGCGCTTGTCGTCGCTGTCGACCACCACGGAGAGCTCAGCAGGGTAAATAGTCTTGCCCAGAAGACGAACAAGGACACCCCACTTGAAACGCAGAGGTCCCATCCAGCGTAGTGACTCCGTACCTAGGTCACTCTCCGCTATGATGCCGACAGATTGTGACAAGAAGCTGTACGTAGTGTTACTCCCCTGGGTTATGGCCGTTAGATCCAGAGGTGACCTGATGCCTTTCACTATCGCCACCGCTGCCAACGATGGCGAGTCTGTGCCGTAGAGATTCATGCTCATTGCGTTCCCACTGCCACATGGTATGTGGGCGACCGCGACCCGCTTCAGTGCTCGCCGCGGCTGTGTTTGCTTCGCGAGACCATTGAAGACCTCGTAGGGCAGGCCATCGCCGCTGGCACATGCCACGACGTCCACGGCATCGATGTCCAGCTTCTCCGCGATATCCGCTGCATGACCTTTGTATGCCGTCTTCTCCATGTCGATGTCGCAATGGGCTGCAGCGAAGATGGGCTCGACCTCGCGGGCCCAGATCTTCTGTGCATGTCCTTGACCTCCGAATGGATTCACGAGGACCTTCATCCTCTTCCTTCGCTTCACATTCGATGGATAAGCTCGGTCCAAGAGCGCATCCACCCACGCCTTCGTGTGGCCATGTAGGCTCTTGTTCGTGACGGTGTAGTTGATGCACGCAACCTTACAGCCCTTGTTCTTCCCATTGGGCTGCGCATAGTGGATCACCACTTCAAAGCCGTTCAGCTCCGCCCAGAGGATGTTGTAGAACGGCACGGCTCTGGTTGTCCGCGAGAATTGTGGCAGCAGACCACAAAGATTGCTGTTGAGTCTTTCATGCTTCAGTCCTTCGTCTAGCACAATCAGGGCATCTGTCCCCAGCGTTAGGCTTGCATTCCTGTCCACGTTCAGTTCTCCAGCTGCATCCAGCACTGAAGCTGAAATGTCGGATCCGTCCGGATCGTCGAAGGGGTTGTCGCGACGAGCATCACTCATGTTGGCCATGTTCCTAGCTGCTCACACTACGCTGAGCGAGTGAAGCGCGGTGATCCGAGGATATTGCCAGGAGTGTGCGGGCATGTGGAAGGATAGAGGTAGGTTTCAGAGCTTACGGCTTGCTACCAAAACGGACACATGCTCAGGTCAGCACAACGCCAGGACGCGCACTCACATGACCGGTCTAGGGCGAAAAGGATTCACTGCAATCTTGATAGACGTGGCTTGCACGAGTTGAACAAGGTCATACAAGATTCAATGCGATCTACTAGCGTACAATACACCAATATACAGTCCCGGTCGAATCTCACAAGACACTCATCCTAGACGTGCTCTTCTTCCCAGACTCCGAGCTCGTCGTGGAGTCAAAGCTCATCCTTCTCTTCTTCTGCAGCTTCCGACCAGCGGAACTAGCACTACTAGACCTTGGTCGATAGGCGTTGTGCAGAGATATCGGCGGCGCAGCTCGTTGTTTCTGCATCGGGTGCTCATCCGTCGGTAAAGCCGGGTTTAAGGAACCTGGTTTGAGGATCTCGAAGCCTGTGCCGTGACCACGTATGACGGTGGAAGGCCGCTTCTCGAATGATGTCCGCTTGGGCTCTGGCAGACCGGCTTCAGCTGTCGAGTGCATCGAAGTGAGCGTGGCCGGAGGTAGCACTGGTGTCATTGGAGACACAGGGCTCGAAGGCACGGAGACGTATGTACTCGATGCGTCGCTCGGCCTTCGAAGTGTCGACATCCTATCTTGGCTGGCTTGCCTGGGCGAGGGTGGCGCTGTCTGGCAGAATTGTGCGAAAGGCGTGACATCCGGCATACTCGATCGACGAACGGCTGCTGGCAGAGCATCGATCTTTGGCGTGGAGAATGGGTTCGCAGGTAGACCAGTCTCCAGCGCTGGAGGTAGTCGTCCATTACGATCGGCGAAATAGTCGCCACGCTGGCTGGTGGGTAGGGACGCCACGGACGAATCTCTACTTTGTCCTGGTCTCCTCACTCGAGGTGTGAGCTGGCCAGTCTCTGCCGCTTGCGAGAGACGATGAGTCTGCATCATCTCAAAGTCCACAGAATCTTGTCTTGGTCTTGGTCTTGGCGTTGGTTGTGTGAACAAACGTGGCGCCGACGCAGAGATGGGCTCTAGATCACGGCCACTGTGACTCGAGTCATCACTATTGCTCGGGCTGTCGAGCTGAATACTCGTGGAAGCCCGCCTAATGGCCTCCACAGAAGCTCGTTGGGCTGCCTCCAAGCTTTCCAATGAGGTCTGCGTTGAAGAATACCGATGCGCGTAGGGCGTATTGCTGTACTTGGCATATGACAGCGGTGGATGACGACTCCGGGCGGCACTAACGAGCGCAGCATCTGGTGACGAGTCGCGGCTTGCGTCGCGGCTCGCATGGACTATCGAGCCTCGCTCTGCAGAGACTGCACGTCCGAAGTTCGAGCTGAGTCGGGTTCCTGGGATGCCGTTCGAGCGCGAGCCCCCCCTAAGGTGCGTCCTCGGCATCTGCTTCTCCAAGTCTCCATGTTCGTCTGCACGTTGGTACTGTTGTAGTGTCAAGGAGCCCGCTGAGCTCTCTCGACTGTGTCCCTCGGGCGTGTTGGGTCTCGACACATACACTCCTTCAGTATGAACTCCGCTCTCCAACGCTCTGATGCCAAATGGTACTTCGTCATGTCTCCGTCGCTGGCTCATCTGCCGCTGGACCGCCTGCTCTTTCTTCTCCTTCTCAGCTACAACTGTGTACTTCCGCAGCCGCCAACGAGTGTACAGAAGCTTGAGTGCGCCCAACAGCACCACGCCAACTATGGCACATGCCAGAACCTATCCAGCGTCAATTCAGGTATATATCTGGATAATTGGCGCGGCTCACAAAGCACAATTTCTCCCATAACTTCCAACTTGCAAAGAACTTCTTTCCCATTGTGCCGGGATCGTGACTGCGGCTGCCGCTGGTTCGTCCTCAATGATATTCCAGATCTCGGAAGTGTTTAGGAATGGTGAAGTAGGTGTCTGTAGGAGATCAGTATGCGGGCATGCATGCATTTCCTATCGAACGAAGATGATGTTCGACATTGCGACTACTATTCTTGGCTTACTTTTAGTGAATGACGCAAGCCATGTGCTTTCGCTTGCTGGTTGAGGAAGGCACGGCCAATGCAAACGTCGGCTTGCCGCGAGATAAAGTCTTCAGCTCGCAAACGACACAGCAGTAAAGACGGTCAGGAGTCGACAAGATCGTGAGAGAATGTGATGAGGTCTTGGTTCGGGGAGGACGCGAATGTCCACCTTGTTTCATAACGAGCGTGTACTACCAGAGTCGCAAAAGCGGTGAAGCTGGTCGAGTAGGAAAAGAATGTACGAAGAGTTGAGCTTCAGGAGCTTCGGCTGGTGAAGAATGTACAGAGGATCGGGGCGGATGGCCGGCGATGGCGTGGCTTGTAACGCAATGGTGCTTTCGAACGAGGACGGGACCCAGGACGATGGTCGCGACATGATGATCCTTGTGAAATGCGTGACGCTCGCGTCGCCAGGTACCGAGCCATCTTTTCGCCGCATATGCGGTGGCCCGCTGTTGTACGACGATGATGCCGAAGGCGTGGTTCCTAATCGAACACGTTTGTTTTCCAATAATTAATTCTCGCAACGCTTGCGATCCTGTTCACCTCAATCCTCTCATGATCGCTCGACTTCTCCACGTAAAAGTGAGGAGTAGTGCTGTTTTGCCGTCGATGGCGAAACACAACGGCTCGTCCAAACAATTCCAAAACATCGTGCATGGTCGCTCAGCGTCGAGATCTAGCTTCTTCTGGAAACACGCGCGCGATCGCACAGTGTAACTCGTGCGTTATGCAAGGTCCCTACCAATGCTACGCAGCATGTCGCTTAACGTGTGATGATGAACAGGAGGAGGAGGTCCAAGGCGTGAAGAGTGCGGGCGGAGGTGTGAAGGAGCGGAGCCTTGGCAGAATCATTTCTTCGACCTCACTTCGACCTGGTCTATCTCCTTTACAATACACAACCTCACAAAAGCAAAAAGATGATTGCTGTAGAGCGAAGATAGCTATTCTTGGTTTCGATCCAAGGACCTCCGGGTCACAAGTAGGAATTAATCCAATATGAGCCCGCTGATGTGATGTCAGAACATGTCTCTCTGAAGGAGTAATTGAGTAGCACTTACGCGCGCTTCCGCTGCTAGGAGACTATTAGTCAAGTGCATTTGGATGCAAGGCTTGGGTGCCACATACCGCCAAACAGCTGATTTTGTGCAGTTTCACCACCGCCAATGTCTGGCCGATCAGACATATGAGTTGGCCTCCTGGACTGTGAACAGTCAAACAGAGGTGTATATTTCAGCACGGCGGTGGCAGTAGTATAAGACGTAGGCGGGTGGCGACCGAGTATCTGGCGGAAGATTTTCTCAGGAGTGGAGCTCATATGTGACTCACAGTGAGGGCACAGACTACTAACATTCAGCTGCTATCACCAGATCGCCTAATCATTATGGCGATCCATCAAGCTGCAGCCGTTGGATCGCACTCCATCGATCAATCTCAGTGACACCATATGGACAGCAGCGCGTGTGTCGGCTAATGGGGAACTACTCGTGTTAAGCAGCCGCGAGAGGTTTTGATGTCGCAAGGGGCCAGGTCCATACCTTACCCTCGCCCACTACGATCCCATCAAACCGCAATCCCCTCTGTTATACCCTCACTGTCTCGGCCTGCATCGCTCTCGGTGTCGGCGGATCGACAGCAGCGCGTGTACTGGCCGATCTAGTACTGTCCATGGTGAGCATCCATGAGAGCCCATAATGTCGCGCAGCGCCAGGTTCCATATCCTTGCCCACGACGACGATTACCAGCCGCAGACAAGTCACTCACACTCTCCTACTGCCTCGGCCTGCATCAATCTCAGCAATATCTCGTCGACAGCAGCGCGTCTGTCGTCCAATCTAGAACTGCTCATGGCAAGCATCCACGAGAGACCATGATTGGTACCAGGGTCAGGTCGAGATCCTCTCCTTGACAAGGAACCCACAGGAGCAAGTGTGCTTGGCCACTGACGACTGCCAATCGTTAGCGAACAGGAGAGGCTAGCACAACGCATGTCACGGGAGGAATGAATACTCATTGCTGCACTATGTGCAAGACGCTTGCCTTCATCCGATCGATCGTGTGAGGTTGGATGTTTGTCCGGAGCCGAAGTCATCAACAATCCCTGTGGAAGGGTCAATCTTGCCAGTGCCGGTAACATCGCGCTCAACCCGGTTCGAACGGTTGTTGCGCCTTAATGCCAGTCGACTGGCACGATACCCCTGGGCGAAGGGTCTGGAGTGATAGCCGTCGTCCGCATCGACATCATCTGTCATTGGTGTCGGCTCGCGCGGCGCTTCAAGAGAGCTAGGGACGTATTGTTCAAGCAACGGTACTCGCGGGCATTTAGCGGGTCGATGCTCGTCACCATCCAAACCCTCATCTTCATTCGGTGCGCGTTCGCGCTTGCAAGACTGAGTGGTCGGCGGAGCTTGGTGACCCCTTGCCCTGGCCAACATGTCTTCCGTGGCACTCTCCTCGGTCGAGAGCTGCCTGGGGACCTGGTGGTCCTGTACATTACCTTGCCATAAACCCTGCACGGGGTAGATGACAGAAAATGGCTCAGTACGGCCAACCTCAGTCTCATCCTTGCGGCCATCGTCGCGGCTCCGGGAGTCCGATCCCGCTCCTCGACTCTTGCCAACGTCTGCCATAGTATCCATCGGGAAAGTTGCCCAGGAGTACGACTTCATCGTTCTCTCCACTGGTAACGTCGGCCCCGTGGCACGCTCCTGCTTGACCTGCAGTAGAGCGTGCTCAATTTCTGTGGAATCGTTGCTGTACTCGCCGTTGGCTTGTCGCAGACCGATCGCCCGTGCAACCTCGTTGATGTCTAGACCGAGGCGTGCGGCACACCTAGCGTATGGCAAGAAGTCTGGATGTGCATCTTCGAGCATCAATTTCGACGTCTCAATGGAATCCCGCTGCAACTTTTCAAGGGCTCGTCGAGACAATCTCTCCTTCGCGGCACCGCATAGCTTCTCTGATAGGTGTTTCCCGCAGCTGCAGACTTCTGCGACCAGACGAGGATGCATCGTGGTTCCGCGTACGCTATAGCTGGGTTTAAGTATGAGGTTTCTGGGATTAGTGATTTGAACTTGTAGCTGTTCCTGTCTAAGTCCACCGTTGGAGGGGCTATATTCGATGATGTGAGTGCGACGAGAGTAAGGCGGTAGTGGAGAGATATAGCTCTGTCAATATTTCCGCCAAGACACAGCTCACCCATATCGCCAAACCTTATTGACAGCATACTGGTTACCACGTTCGTTTCGACAACTTATAGCTTGTATTTACCTATGATCCCACCTTCAGCAACCCCTGCTCATCCAAATACTTGGTAATCATCACCACTGCCTCCTCCACACTCGTCTTCTCGGAGTGGATATGCACCTCAGCATTCTCCGGCGCCTCGTACGGCGCACTGATACCCGTGAACTCTTTGATTTCACCTGCTCGCGCCTTCTTGTACAGCCCCTTGGGGTCGCGCTTCTCGGCTTCTTCCACTGGGATGTCTACGAAGACCTCGATGAACGGGAGAGGGCTGTCGGTGTTCTTGGTATCGGCGTGCAGTTCGCGGGCGAGCTGGCGATCGGAAGCGTAGGGCGAGATGAAGGAGGTGAGGGTTATGGTAGTGGAATCGGCGAAGAGTTTCGCGACCTGTAGCAAGTCAGTGTCCTGCCACCCGTGTGTGGTGTATGGTATGCCTCACCTCAGCTATCCGCCTGATGTTCTCTTCTCTGTCCTTCGGCGAGAAACCCAAGTCTTTGTTCAATCCAAATCGCACATTATCGCCGTCCAATCTGTAGCACGCCAGGCCCTTCTGCAGCAGATGTTGCTCAAGCGCAATGGCAATTGTCGACTTTCCGGAAGCCGATAGCCCGGTGAACCAAACTGTGCATCCCTTCTGTTTTCTCAACTCGCTACGCTCTTGACGGGTGAGGCCTGAGTGCCAAGTGATGTTGCTGTTGAACCATCAGAACTGCTTTGCGAGTTTGATGATTGTGAGGCAGAAGTAGAGCAGGTCTACATCTGGGGCAGCAGCATTCGGGAAAGACTGACGTTGACATTTTGCAGGTTAATCTCGATGGTCTTCTTCGTGGCAGCGAGCACTGGGAGGAAGCCCGTCTTGTCAAGAAATGCCAATGGCATTGCGATTCGATTCGACTCTAATCGATAGCGAAAGTGGACCTGCGTCAGCCCTTCTCAGCCACGATGGCGTGCTCTCGTGCTTTCCTTCTTCGTCTGTCACATGCAGTGGATGCTTCGCTCGTCTCTCTAGATCACTACACATAACGCAAAGAAGACAAGAGAATGGCTGGATGGAGTACGTGAACGACAGTACACAATGCTGACAGCAAGTTCCAGAAAGCTTCATGGCAGAACAACTTGTCCAGCAAGCAGATGCATTGATATATCTGAGCAATGCAGTGCAAAGACGTCCCCTTCTAAACTCACATGCTTTTTTCGAAGATCCTTAATGTTGGCGACTCTAGTATTCCCAGACTGCTGTATAACCGCTTAGCCGTCGTAGGAAGTCGCGACGACGACGCCGTCCACCCCACCTTACCACAACGCCCGAAGCTCACTTCACCACGTCCGTGAACACTTGCACCTTTCCATTCACTAAAGTCTCCCTCATCCCTTACACTACACTCACCAGCACCGCTCGCTGATAAACTTCCTCGCCACCGACCATGCTCCCCGCCTGGAATTGGGACTCCGTGCTGGAGAAGGTAGCAGGAACAAGTGAGTTGCATCACTTCACGCCACCTGAATTGTCACTGACCTTCACTCCCTAGAACTCGTCACGCAACTCCGAACGCACCGGTTCCGTCAGGACGTCCAACGCGCCGGCGAGGCCCAAGAGCGACGAGCCCGAAGCGCACAATCGTCCATGCCAACCAGTCGCGTCGTCAGTCCATCGCGAGCTCACAGCCACACACCACCGGACGAGCGCGATCGACTCATAGATGGACCAACCTTCGCCTTGCCACCGGGCAGCATGCGCATTCGTCGCACGCCGTTTCGCCAGACTGTGCACTACGAGATGCCCGTTGCGCCAGCCGAAGTTCGAACTCCCAGTGATCATTTGAGCGTCACGAATTCGGAGGAGCTGTGCCCTAATTGCACTCAGTCGCCAAACGATAGCGCAGTGCAGTCTCCGTCACTGAAGTCGCCGCTGTCATCTTACTCGCACACGCCTGCCTCAGCGTCACGGCGAAGCTCAGTCGACCAGCGGAAGTCAGCAGTCTCAAGCTTCGGCAGTGCGCTGAGTGGACAGCGAAGTGATGCCGAGACTATCGCGAGTTTGCTGAAGAGAAGGAAAGTACGCATCGTGTTGCCGGAGGACGCAGATAGCGCAGTGGCCAGCGACACCGAAGATGATGAGGATGAGGCAGAATATTCGGAGGACGAGGTGGAGCCCGAGCAGGAAGCCAGAGGCATACTGGCTGGATGACCGCAGCAATCGCTCATAACATGCATCATAATTCGCGAGGAGGACCGGCTAGGTACCTTAACCCGGCGTAATACCACCCTTCCAGAACTTGGAGGCCACAAACGGCATTTTCGTCACAGTAGCCTTCCTCTTCTTGCCTCTCACCAGCACTTGCAGTTCCGTGCCTGCCTTGTGTGAACCATCCTTGACATACGCCATCGCGATATTCTTCTTGAGAGTCGGGCTAGGGCATCCAGACGTCACTTTGCCAATCACATTGCCTTCTGCGTCCAACACCTCCACACCCTCTCGTGCTGGCGCGCCTTCAACGACAAGACCTACACGTCGTCTGCTCACACCGGTACCGCCTTTGGCTTTCGTGGTGAGTTGTGGGATGATAGTCTCCGCGCCATTAAAGCCGGAACCCTCCAGTGATCGCCTGTGCTTTGGTACGATCCAGCTCAAGCCTGCTTCCACGGGAGTAGTCGTGTCGTCCAAGTCATGTCCGTAAAGACACATGCCAGCCTCCAATCGCAGACTGTCTCTGGCTCCCAGACCTGCCATACGTAACTTGTCCTTGCCTGCACTGTTCAGTAACGCCTCAGTGACGGCCACAGTTTGCGAGGGATGAATGGACAATTCAAAGCCGTCTTCGCCTGTGTAGCCTCCTCTGCTTGCCACGATGGGTAAGCTTTCCCCAGATGGTAGAGCGAGGGTAATGTGTTTTGCGCGTCCGAAGTACCACTTTGAGATGTCGACTTTACACTCCTTTGCCAACCCATTTTGCATGATCTCTGCTGCGAGTGGGCCTTGTAGAGCAACGAGACCGTACGGCTCACCGTCATACTGAAGGTGGCGGAGGTGCACAACCGGGTTCATGGTGTGATCCCAGTTCTCAATCGCTTTGCACAAGAAGTCGTAGTCTTTGTCCCGACACCCTGCATTAGTGACAAGATAGAAAAGATGCTTCGGTCCCGATTCCAACCGCGTGATGATACAATCATCCACTATCCCACCACTCTTGGGATGCAGTAACGCGGACAGACTACCCTGTCCCGGCTCCAGCTCACCAGCTCCAACGGGCGTCACAGACTCCAGGAAAGCCTCGGCACCGGGTCCATCGACATGGTATTGTACCATGTGGCCCACATCGAAGAGGGAGCATTTCTCACGGGTCCAGGCGTGGGACTCGCCGACGGAGAGGTCCGAGTACTGGACTGGCATGTGGTAGTTGCCGAATGGGACCATTTTGGCGCCGTGGGAGAGGTGGAGGTCATAGAGAGCTGTTTTGCCTAGGTTGGTGTCTGTGTACATTGTTGGTGCTGGCTTGGTGTTTTCGGTAAGTGTGCTTTGGGTCCGGCGTTGCTGCAGTTTGAGAGCAACTGGGTGTGCAATCGACTTCAGTAGTCGGACAGCATCGTGTCGTACGGTCAGCTTTCGTGGTAGGGTAGCAAAGCATCTGTGGCATGTCGGAGGTCTGATTGTTCGACCTAGGCCTCGGACGACCGCTCTACTTGCAACCCTTGGAGTAGACATCGTGTGAGTACCCGAGAAAGGTCGAAAGGTTGGCACTAAGTCATGTCATGGAGGTGATGTCGAGAGGAAGTTGGAGGTCGTTCAATGCCAGGCCCCACACCGCACATGGCAAGCTCTCAGCGGACATGACGACCGCAAAAGCAGCTCCAAACATTCGACATCGCATTGAAGCTCTCCAGACGACATATCACTCTTTTCACACTCTCCTCGACCATGCCGCCGCAGACCTTCTTCCTCGTCTCGGTTCCGCTGTCTGTCTCGCCCTCTGACAACCCCGACGACGCCCTCACGACCATCCGCTCCGCTGTCTCCACCGACCAAGGCACCACCTACCCCTTCACAATACCACAGTTCAAGATCGGCACCCTCGACGCTCTCGTAACACAAGCCGATGAGCTCTCCAAACTCGAACAAGGCTGCCGGGCGGTAGTAGACAAGGTAGCAGACTCCCTAAAAGGACTCCTGGACGGCGACGAAGCGAAACTGCAGGAACAGAAAGTGGTCAACGACCGGCCAGTAGAGAACTACCTGCAAAGTTTCCAATGGAACAAAGTCAAATACCGCGCCGACAAGCCCATCTCCGAGCTGCAGGATACATTGCAGAAAGAAATCAGTGCGGTGGACAACGATGTCAAGGCCAAATTCAACCAGTACAACCAGGTCAAGACTAGTCTCGCGCAGCTGCAGAGAGGAAAGAGTGGGAACTTGTCACAGAAGAGCTTGACGAGTGTGGTGAACCCAGACAACATCCTCAAAGAAAACGACTCGGAGTACTTGCAACAACATCTCGTAGCTGTCCCAAACGCACTCGTAAAAGACTTTCTCAAAACATACGAGACCATATCACCCATGGTTGTCCCGCGATCGGCACAATTGCTTGCCAAAGACGAGGAGTTCCAGCTGTATGCAGTCACGACTTTCAAGAAACATGCTGCTGAATTCGTGCATAAATGCCGAGAACACCGATGGACGCCACGAGATCTGAAGTTCAACGAGGGCGGCCGGGAAGGCGAGGAGGCAGAGTTACGGAAGCTGGAGAAAGAGGAACGGAAGGTCTGGGGCGAGGCCTTGCGGTTGGGAAGGACGGGTTATAGTGATGCGGTGATGGGATGGGTGCATGTTTTGTCGCTGAGAGTGTTTGTGGAGACTGTGCTGCGATACGGACTACCTCTGGCGTATGTCTGTGGCATTATAAAGGTGCGTTCGTGGAGTAATTTCAACACTTGGTGTTTCATTCAAGCTGACATGTGTTGCAGACCGACCCCAAACGCGCCAAGAAAGCCAAAGCCGCGCTCGACAAACAGTTCGCAGAGCTGGGTGGCAACGCAGTGGCGAGAGATAAGAAGGGCAAGGCGACGAAAGACGACTCGGCGGGTATGCAAGAGATGGCTGGTATGGGTGGCGATCAAGGGTTCGAGCCGTTTGTGTTCTATGAGTTTGAAATTGTATAGTGAGCGCATCGTATCGTATAGCGTGGCGTTGTTATAGAGCGAATGAGGTTGTATATACCTTTTGAAGAGAGCGGCGATGTGCTGCCTTTTTTCTGCAGGCCCATTTCCTGGACTGGACTCGAGCTAAACCAAGTTCAGTTGACAAGAGCGTGCGGATAAGCGGAGCACGACACGAAGCATTGACATGGCTCTTTCGGCCGAGCTCGCTGACCTCGAAGACAGGACTGAGGTTCTGGCGATCATTAAGGCTGCAAGACATGGCCCAGACTTGAATTCGGAGGCTTCTCGACGCGCAGCTCAGCAGATCGTGGATGACCGACACGGCTGGCAGACACTCCCAAACCTTAGGAGACCTTCATTTGCACTCGGACAGCACCAGGACAGAGGGACGAATGTGAGCACTGCAAGCACACGATCTGGAGCTTCCGATTGGAGCCATGTACGCAATTAATCGACCACGGCCAAATGACCTACTCTACATGGCCTGACCCGTCTCGTTGCTCATAGCTGATCTCCCAAGTACGTGTCGCCTCGATATGGTGCCCACCGCTTGTGTTCCGCTGAGATGTCTCTGACCCAGCTACTGCCTCACTCCATGTTTCGCCTTCGTCAGGCCGCATCGCCGCGACTGCTGGTCGCCGAGGATGGGACGATACGAGATTGACTTCGTCATCATCGACAGTCCTGGAGACGACATGGGAAACCGGCCTCTTTCTGTCCCTGCCGCTTTGGCTAGGTGCTCCACTCAGCTCGTAGTAGGGCTCTCGGCCGTTACTGTTGCTGCCTTTTGGTCGGTTGGTGTAGCCTGTCACGGCTAGGTTGGTGTCTGTGGCGGCGAAGAAGCCGGGATGGAAGGGTTGGAAGACTGGCTTGAGACATGTCGCTGACGACAGCACGAGGAAGAGGGAGAGCTCGGCTTCGGTGAGAATGGCTTCGGCGTTGTTGTATGTCGCTGATGGTCGAGCGTTGGTAGGACGCAGCTGCGCGAGCCGAAATGCTACAACGGGTACGATACTGGAAGTAGATCAGCGTGGTGGACACAGTGGTAAGCGAGACCTAAGTCTTACAGCAGGCGAACGGCGAAGAGCGCGCCAACTGTCAGACGCTTTCCAACGCTCATCTGTAGTCGCCAGATGAGGCCAATGGAAAAGACGAGCGTGCCACAGTCAACCACTAGACCTACGACCTCGATGATCACCCACCGAGTGAACTTCGTGGGCCGGCAGTCAGCACCCAGATGTCACGACCGACGGCTTATCGGTGGCTCACCATTTCTTGTGACCCATCCAAAGCATTCCATGGTTGTGCCAACGGATACCTCAAAGCAATCGCCAGCAGCAGTACCACCGTTGATACTCCGCAGGCGGTAACGAGACCATACGCCAGGCGCTGATGTCGCTCGCCGAGGGTCAGGATGCGCGTGGTGAAGAGCACGGTCGAAGTACGTGTGAGACCGATCGAAGCGACGAAGAAAAGCTGGGCCGCATACAGCGACTAAAAGAGTCAGTCTCTGGACCTTGGAATTCTCCATCATGCGCACCTTCTTGATGGCCGACTGGTCAACCGTACTGGACTGATCTATCCAGCCATGGCGGTATCCTCGATGCCATGCGTAGTATATGGAGACGACATGACCGATCGCTGCCAGCTAAGCATTGAGGTCAGACGAGATTAATGGGTGTCGGCGTAGACACTGACTCACCATCGCAAGAGAGATGACATTGCCATCCGACCCCCAAGGATCGCTCTTGCTTATCTTGCTCCATATCCGCGCAAGGTAGAGCATGAACGCCCATATCAGGAACAAGATAGCTGCTGATGGTAATCCTGGCGCCGAGTCGCCTGGGTTGGAAGTGGTAGACATAGCACACGAAGCTCGCCTCGTGTCAGTCTGCCATCGCGAGCTTAGAGGAACGATGCGAACCATGGGCTAGTTCATCGCACAAGAGAGCCCGTGCTCTTCCTGCGTGCTGCAGGAGGATCTCGCTCCTCGGATTAAGATGCGCAGACCCTGGCTAGTGGGAACGCCGTTTTCATATCAGACCGTGTTTCAGCACTTTCAAGCTGTGATAGCACAAAATCTAGGCCCACGTCCACAAGGTGAGCCCCAAGTCGTCCAGAGCGTTGACTGCCACAGCTGCGACTTCTCTCGAGGGATCTGTTGCGACTGAAAGAGTGCTGCCTATGCATGATTGTCGACACAATGCTTCGTTATGGAGCATATCACCAAGACCTTATCAGCAGCACGAGATCGATCAACAACAAGACGGCAGACAACCGGGCTAGCGAGCCGGGGAGACCAACGCCGGTGGCACCTGCCGAGCATGCCGCTGGTGCATTAGCGCACGGCAAGGAAACAAGGATTACAAGCCGGCAATCCGCTTTGCTTGTCGTTGCTTATTTTTACTGCACCAGAATTCCTCTATCGCCAATCATACAGTCCATGCACTCGAATGCTGGCGTCTGAGGTGCTGCAGAATGTTGCTGCAGCATTGGCTCCGAATGAATGCGCCCCTGCTGTCGGAAATTCACGACCGGCTATATCCTGCGCCGCACAGCTGCTTTGCCGGGACACTCGCTTGTACAGAGCTAAAGCCATCCTTCATCTATCATGCGGGCCTAGACACGCACCATCCCACTTGCATATGCTAGACCGACCTTCCTCGTTGGTACCTCGACGCCGCGCCACCAAAATGTTTCTATACACTGGTGTTCCCTGAGCTGTTCCTGCGTTGGTTCTGATTATTCTTCTGACCTCTCGTTTGCGACACCTTTATCTACTTCGACTGTTCGCTTCGCCAGGGCGCTTCGCAGGTATGGCGACTGGAACAGATCCTCAGGCCCATGGTGCGCCTGTGTTTCGAGGTTCGGCAATGGAGCTTTCTGCGTATCCACAGAAGTCCACTGGTGTTGTTGCGGAAGAGGGATCCGAAAGAAGCGATACGCAAGATGAAATGGATGGTCCAGGCAGATCTACACGTAAAGATGTCTCTGACATGGCGAGGATGGGAAAGCAACAATTACTCGTCCGACGCTTTCGTCAGATCACCATCGCAGCCTTTATCGGAGTCACGACATCGGCTTGGGAGTACGCGCTATTTCTCGTCTCTCCGGGTCTTGTCGATGGAGGCACTGCTGGGCTCATATACAGCGTTTTGTGGAGCTTTGTCGGCTTCGGCATGATTTACTTGAGCTTAGCAGAGATGGCTAGCATGGCGCCAATCGCTGGGTCGTTGTATCATTGGGTTAGTGAGTTTGCGCCTGAAAAATACCAGAAGCAACTCAGCTATATTACTGGGTATGTGTAGTGTGTAATGTCGCCGCTGAACTGTATCAAACTCACACCAAGTACAGATGGACATCCACAATGGCCTGGCAGGCCGGATATGCTCAGGGTGTGTTGCTGGCCGGCACTCAGATCCAAACGATCATACTTATTATGAACGACAACTACGCATTCCCGGCGTGGCAGGGCACACTCCTGACATTCGCCGCCATACTGATCTCCTACGTCGTCAATGTCTACGGCGTGCGCAGTCTGCCATACTGGCAGGTCCCTTTGTTTGCGATTGGGACGATGGCATACTTCGCGTACATCGTTCCTGTGTGGATCAATGCACCAAAGGCAACGCACAAGGAGGTGTGGACGGGCTTTTCCAACACAGGTGGCTGGCCAAACATGGTCTTGGCTGTGTTTGTTGGTCAATTGTCCGGGATAGGGATGCAGACTGGCGTTGATACGGTACGACTTTTGCCTGCGTTGGATTGTGGCTGTGCTAACAAGTGTTATACAGGCTGCCCATATGGTATCTCTCACGAACGTGTTTGCCTGTGGCTGTTCTAACCTTTCTTCTAGGCAGAAGAGGTTAAGGACGCCGCCATCGCTGTGCCTCGTGCAATGGTTGCCATCTTCCTGATCGACTGCGCCCTCATCTTCCCTCTAATCATCACCATCTGCGTAAGTAAAAAGGTTGCAGCCTATATGTGAGACACCAATGGCTGATAACCTGCGCCTTGGATAGTACCATCTCCCCGATCTAGCGACTGCACTTGAAGACCCCACGGACTATCCTGGCATCTACATCATGCGGCAAGCAATGTCCGATGCCTGGATTGCGGTCATTGTCACTATAATTACGGTAATAGTGATGGCGTCCAACATCACCTACCTTGCTGGTGTCTCGCGAGATCTGTTCGCCTTCGCTCGTGACGGGTAAGCTTTGGAGAGAACGAGTATGGCTAAACATTTCACTGATTATGTGGTAGTGAGTCAGCTCCTATAGGCGCTACGCCTCGACATTTGTGTCCCTCCTCGCATTCATGTCCAACGCTATACAATCCTTAGGGACATCATACGATTTACTTGCTGACATCAATGATTTGGCAGAGGGTCTCCCATTCTCTGCGTGGTTCAGCAAAGTCGACCCGAAACGCAGCATACCGCGCAACGCAAACCTTTTCTCCTGCCTTCTCTCCGCGTGCTTGGCCTTGATCTACATCGGGAGCGACGTCGCCTTTTATGCCATCACCTCACTTGGTACGGCCTCCTTGCTGCAGTGCTACATATTTTCCATTGGCTGCGTGCTCTGGCGCCGACTCACGCACCCCGAAACGCTACCGCCGGCACGCTTCTCTTTGGGCAGATATGGGGTGCCAGTCAACGTTGCGGCTGTGCTGTACTCTTTGTGGAGTTTCTTTTGGGTAAGCTTGAGAAGGGGTCGTAATGGTACTGATTGCTGACACATTCCGCCTCGCGATTAGTGCTTCTGGCCACAATCACAGCCGGTCACGGCAGGCGGTTTCAACTGGGCTGGTCCGCTGTACATCCTGGCGCTGATCGTTTCGGCGTTGTACTACATTCGCGCCAGGCATCGGTACCGCGGACCCGTAGTGGACGTCGTGGGCAGGAATTTATAGAGTTGTAAGGAAGATTGCGAAGTAGAGGATCATGGCCGCATCTACGCAGAGCAGTGCTGCGTCAAGCTCCTGTTAAGGAACCATCTGCTCCGCATCAAATCGTACTCCAAAAATGCCAAACAGCGGCCCACTGATTATGGCCACATGCAACGCCCAAAGAGTACGATCGGCCAGCTCGCATGATCAATTACTTATCAAGCATGCATCTTATGCCCTTCACTTACTCGTGCTGCGAAGACCCTTTCCGTTCGCGAACAAAGAAGCTAACAGCCCAAGCACAGCAAATCCTGTCGATGCAGCAAAGGCATACCGGATGCCTTCATAGTACGCCATCCTGGCAGGCAATTGTATGGCAGGCGCTAAGTCCTTGAGCGTGATGACCGAATGTCGGATGTGCTCGATGAGCTGGGCCAGTCAATCTTCCAAACAACGTAGTGATGGAGCAGGTTCGCACTTACCTCTGGTTTGTCTGGCAGATCACCTAATGCGGCCGGCAGCCGTGCTTTCAGCGTCGTCTGCACGATGGCGGATGATATGGCTACGCCCCACACGCTGCCGACTGAGCGAACTAAGTAGACGGTCGATGCAGATACTGCGTGATCTGGTCGAATATCAGCGTGCATCCTACCGCTGCAGTGGCAACCAGACTCACCGGAGTGCTCGAAGGTCGCTAGGTTCATAAACAGAATTGTCGGATATGATGCCTTGGCCCAGGTTCGCCGGAACTATGAAGACGTAGTACTTATACAAGGCGTTATGGAAGCCCAAGGAAGTCACAAGAGCGTTACCGAAAGCCATGAGTAGCGCACCAACTCGCACCAATGGGTTGAGCTTCCCATAGCGTGAGATGACGAGTCCAGCGATGATACCGCCAACGGGGTATACGAGCGAGGGTATGGCGAGTCGGGCGCCAGTTACGGAGGCGGAGTCGAGCAGTACGACCTGAAAGAAGAGCAGTAGAGTGAAGAGGTACTGTAGGAACATCAGCGTATATTGCTTACAAATGGCTGTGAAGAAGACGCACAGCATACGCTGCCAAACCAGCGCAGACATTGGCGACCTGGATCGATACCGACAATATCCCGGATAACATGCGCAGCGGTATGATAGGAATAGCAGATGTGCGATGCTCTGTCCAGACGAACGCCCCAAGCATAACAACACTGCCAACCAAAGCTCCAATGACCCATCCACTGCTCCACGGCAGCTCGTTACCGCCGAGACTGAGGCCGACGCACTGGATCGAAAGTGCGACGCACCTTTGCCCACATCGAGAGGAGAGCATTCCCAGCATCGTCTTCCCTCTTCGGATCTGTAACGACAAGCCAACCTAGAACAAGCGCTGCAACCGAGACGGGGACCTGAAAATTAAAGCACCACCTCCATCCTATCGTGTCCGCGATCAGTCCACCAAAGGACGCTCCAGATGTAGCTCCGAAGCCAAAGACGGTATTTTGAAGTGCCTGATACATGCCTGCCTGCGGAACGGAATCATGTCGGAGTTGATGATGGTAGCCATAGTCATGAGGCCGCCGCCTCCGAAGCCAGTTATCGCGCGGAACACATCGAGTGTGATGATGTCTTGAGCGAGGCCGCAGCCCAGACACCCGATGGCAAAGGTTGTTGTGGCCACGAAGAAGCAAATGCGGCGGCCGAAGATGTCTGGTGCGGGGAGGTTGATCAGCTTGCTGTGCTCAGCTCAACAGCAAGATGCAGTAGAAGGCAAGGTCTTCCAGCCGTGACTGCTGTGGCGGCACCATGATGCCTAGCGACTGATTGCGAGTGTGGAGCACGTACCAGAGAAGCGACCATACAGCGGCTGGAACGCGGTGCTCGTCACCAAGTACGACGTGGTAAGCCATGAAGCAGTGTTGGCGGCATCGAAATCGGAACTAATAATCGCATGAGTCGCTGCTGTTACGGTCCCGTCGAAGCCGCAAAGGAAGACGTTTGCGAAGATAGCGAGCTCAATCCAGATGAACCCTCTCGGCGGTTTCCAGGCATCTTCGTCCGGTGCTTTTATTAGCTGTACTCTTTCGTCTTCATTGTCGTGGACGGTTGACATGTTTCTGACTGCCAGAAAAGTGACGGCGAAGTTCAAGTTGGTATGTCAACGAAAGTCAGTTTCAATCATCAAACTCACATCGAAATGCAGTCCCTGCGTCATGTCACCCATCACTTACAACAACGGACAGGATCTGAAGCGTTCCTGCATCGGCCTGCAAATTCGAGCGAATGCCATTGCGCCCATGAATTGCGTGCTCGCTAGTCGTGCAGCTGGTCCCGCAGAGCTACCAGCTTCGACAAAGACTACTTGGTCGATGAGTCGGGTCACTTGTGTCGACAACAGTGTTACTCTTGCATCACTCAACCAAGATGAGACTCTGCAAAGCACTGACAGCTATCTGGCTTTGCCGTAGCGCCACAGCAGACTTCCAGTACCGCTCACACCCTGACCTATCACCTCCTCGGGACCGGCTATCTATTCGTTGCACCATTCGCGGGCCTCCCGGATACTCCTCACGTTCAACACGGTCCTCGCCAAGCTGGGCCTTACATCTTGCGAGACGATGGTGACCTCGTCTGGTCCGGCTACGGATACTATAGCATCTGGGCCACTAACTTCCAGGTCGTGCAATGGCAAGGTCAGGACGTCTTGGCCTGCTTCGAAGGTGACCACAATCCCAACTATGGTCATGGCCACGGCCATGTCACGCTAATGGATCAGCACTACGAGACCGTGCGGGAACTGCGTGCTGGTCGACATAAGATTAGCGACAAGCATGAGTTCCAGGTTGTTGATGGTGAGACGGCATTGATCCAGGTTTACCAGCCGGAGGCCAGAGATCTGAATGCTTACGGAGCTGAGCCTGAGCAAGTCTGGATCGTTAACGCTATCTTTCAAGGTGAGTTCGACTGCCAGCAAAGATTTCGGTACTGACCAAACTGCAGAGCTCAACATCGCCACCGGGGAAGTCCTCTTCGAGTGGTCCAGCTTAGGTCACGTCTCGTCAGACGAGAGTATGCTCCCAGTCACCAAAGGTCAGGCAGGGTCCGGCTACAACAGTAGCGATACTTGGGATTACTTCCACATCAACAGTGTCGACAAAGATGGATCCGGCAACTATCTGATCTCTGCTCGGGACGCCTGCAGTATCCATAAGATTAACGGCACGGACGGCAGCATCATCTGGCGACTGGGTGGCAAGCAGAGCACTTTCAAGCTTGGCAAAGACGTAAAAATCTGCTTCCAAAACCACGCCCGCTGGTTGCAGCAGTACGATGATGTGGAAGTCCATCAGCTTGTACGATAACTCCGCTCATGGCTCCGAGGCTGATGGCGATGATGAGCTGCACACAGCGCCAACAAGCAGCGGCAAGATCCTCGAGCTCAACACGATCAGTTGGACGGCAGAGCTCGTGCAAGGCTACTATCCGCCCGATGGTCTCTTGTCCAAATCGCAGGGCTCTACGCCGGTGCTGCCGAATGGCAACGTGCTCGTCAATTGGGGTTCGGAGGGTGCCATGACCGGATACCTACCAAACGGCACCGTCATCTTCCATGCGTACATGGACTCCGGCGAGCTGGGCGTTGGTGTGCAGAACTATCGCGCTTATCGGTACAACTGGACGGGTGTGCCGTACGAGGAGCCTGCCATCGCTGCGTACGACGATGGGTATGGACATCTGTTTATGTGAGCTGGAATGGTGACACCGAGACGAAGTTGTGGCGTTTCCTAGGACATACTGCTGACGAAGGTGAGCCGTACACTCTTGGAGAGGTTCCTCGCACGAGCTTCGAGACTGTGTTGTCTCTGCCCGGCAAGAAGGTGTCTAGGGTGTCTGCGGTTGCTGTGGCTGAGGCTGGTGAGGTGATTGGAAGCACACAAGTCGAGAGGAGTCGTCCCGATGTACTCTCCGATCGAACCATTGCCTCTCAGGCAGATGGAGAAGCTTAACGCCCACTTCGCACTAGGGAGACAGGAAAGCATCTGGTATAGTTGCTACGCCTCTGCCAAGATTCGGCAGTCCCTCAAAAGTCAGCAGTCGATGATGTTTCTTCAGCTATGCCAATGAAGCACTGTGAAGGTAAGACTTACATTCGTGCTAGGAGTGACTCACTGTGTTGCCCACATATATATACATAGCTTGACCCTGATTTCCTGGCGTGCTGAAAACCAATAATCAAAGCATAGCTTACCCTCCCACTTGAAAACATGGCCCAGCGTACCCGGAAGGACTCAGTAACATCCATCACTGATGTCCAGCCGGATGAACCACTTCCAAGCGGGATACTCGCGCGATTAGCTGACATGAGCCGGAGACTTGATGCGCTCGAGAGACGTCTCGCGGAGGATCGCCTCAAAACCAGAAGATCGGTATTGGAGCAAGATTTGGAGGCAAGGAGCCAGCGTCGTACGGTACGCGAATGCGTGGTCGCGACCGCAGAAGAAGAAGAGGCTGCACGGATACTGTTGGAAATGCGGCAAGGTTGAACTGGACAAGGTTGTCGAGATGCTTCTCGAGAATTGGCAGATATCGAGATCGTGTAAGGGCTCGCCCATTGCAGGCTATGATGGAGCAGCGTATGTGGTATCAGCATCATCAAACAAATCAGCCAACCGACCCAAGCATTCAGCCGATCAAAATCATAAGACATCCCGCGGACCACCAACCCCGTCACATACTCAAGATCAGCCTCAAAAGTCCAGAGCTCATCAGATCATATCACCCTCCTCGTCTCCAAGATCCCGACCTTCCTCACACGAGACGTACTCCTATCCCTCTTCCGATACCAAGCATAATTCTTATCCTTCTTGGGAGCCTCAATCAACAACGTCCGGTCTCCCGATCGAATCCGCCGGGTGTGCTCGAACAACACATCCGTCTCGTATTTGTCCATCTCGCGACGGATAATGATGTAATTCGTGTCGGCCTAAGAAGAAGACCGAATCAGTACTGTACAAGATATGGATATGCTGAGATTGGGTACTGCATCGGAAGGGAACGAGGCAATGGGCGATACATCGCGGATGGTGGCTTCGTGAGGTGTCGATGCCCTCCTGCAGCCTGCCATTTGCCAAGCTTCGATGTTTGAACGCGAGGACTCACCGGGTCGATAGTGTAGGGAATGTTGTAGTACGTCAGCGTCTCAATCTCAATGTAATCGCGATGGACTTTCGGGTAGACGGGTCTTGAAGGTCGCCAAACCTCCATCTCATCGGTCACGGTCACGCGCGTGCGACTGCGACTCCGCTCTTCTTTCGCTTTCTTGGCTTTTTCTTCGTCGACCATGTAGTCGATCTGAGCTTGGCTGTACACTCCGAACTCCTCCAACCGTTTGCGCATCTCGCGCTCA
Source organism: Elasticomyces elasticus (assembly GCA_035926095.1). Classification (NCBI taxonomy): domain Eukaryota; kingdom Fungi; phylum Ascomycota; class Dothideomycetes; order Mycosphaerellales; family Teratosphaeriaceae; genus Elasticomyces; species Elasticomyces elasticus. Next base: position 362,186 of record JAVRQT010000003.1, read on the forward strand.
AACTTCTCCTTCTGCTGCTTCGCTTCCGCCTTTTCCTTCTCGGCCTTGTCTTTCTGTTTCTGCAGGAAAGCTTCATACTCTTTCTTCTCCTTCTCTTGCCTTAACTCTTCGTCTCGCCGGAACTTCTCCTTCAGACGATCCTCTTCTTCACGCTCCTCACGTTTCTCACGCGCCATCTTCTCCTGGTATCTGATCTCCGCTTCTTTGGCTGCCGCAGCATCTTTCCGCTTCTTGTCCTCGTACTCCTGGATCACTCGCTTGCGCTCAGCGTCTGTGCTGTCGTCTGCGCGTCGCCGTTTGTCTTCGTCACGCATCTTTCTGAGCTCGTACTCTTTCTCCATTACCATCTTCTTACGCTCTTCGTCCAGTTCTCGGGCTTTGCGCTCAAGATCATACTCGTAGAAATCTGGACGTTCGCGGCCAACGTCTGATCGGCCGCGCGAGCGAGACCGAGCTCGGTCGCGAAGATCCATGTATGCCATCTCCTCGAGCAGATCATCTCCCAATCTGCCGCGACCTCTGCGTTCGGGCGACGCCGGGTATGCTGCCGCTGGGTACGGGTACGGGACGGGAATTGGTATGGTTTGCGGCTGCTGCATCGGGTACTGGCCTGGCATCATCTGCGGTGGGGCAGCGGGCGCTGGAGGGTACTGCGGAGGTGGGTAGCCGGGCGAGGCAGCCCGTTGCTGTGCATCCTGGACTTGGTCGTTGTAGATGTAGATATTCGGTGCGCGCTCGTTGCCGGTGGATCGCGTGCGTTGGAGGCCTCCATTGGCACGAGGGTCGAGGTATTGCGCGCTGCGGCGGTACTCGTCTGGGTAGGCGCGTGGTGAGCGGCGGCGTGGCTGGTAAGGGTAGTCGTATGGGTCGTCGCCGATGTAGGCCATGGCTGCGATGTGAGAGGAGGCAGAGAAAGCGACTGAACGGAGAGAGGAAAAGCGAATGCAGCTGGTCTCGTGGGGGCTGGATCTAGATGTACTTCGTATGCTAGGGCGCTGGCTGGGCTAGGTGGGCTGATCGTTCACCGGTATCTCCTTGATTATTATATACTCACCTGCCCTCTTCTTGCTCGACCACGGTACGCCTGACGCTGGAAACAAGCTGCAGCTGCGGCCGCATGAAAGACATGCACACAGCCGATCTGCGACCTGCTGCGATCGTCATGGTGTTCATTGTTTGGGAACGTCTCACCTTGTGTTGCAGTCTGGCAAGACAGAAGTGGGTAGCCGAAGGATTTGAGTTCGACAAGGATCAGCATCCTGAGTGCACGTGCCGTAAAAGCTTGTTTGTCCTATTCGTGCCTTCCCAAAAGGCTTAAAGCCGTCAGCATCGACCTCACGTCGACTTCCTGCAGCTGCTTGCCATCATACATGGTCGACGATACTCGTTGAATGAAACGAGGCATTCCTTGGACGACGGCATACGAATAAGCTCGATACAAGTATACCATATACACCACATGCACCTCTCAGCCGCACCTGCGACGCCCTACAAGCTGCCTCAAGTGGCAAACTTCAACCAACCTGCGGAGACATCTCCGTGCAGATTGCCGACGGGCCCCCATCGATGCAACTTGTCGACCACTTCCGCCTCCTTACACCCGATGTATGCTGGCTGCAGCGCCTCCGAATCAACCTGCTATTGCCGCTGTGCAGATGCCCTCTCCAGGCCCGGAAGCTGCCCGTAGCGATCTCTTAAGTGCCTGTCGTTGTCTCTTAAGTGCCGGTCCCATTCGTCTAGTCGTGCAGAGATACTTTGCAGCGTCGCATCGATTCCTTGAGCGTGGCCATTGTTGGATTGAGTTCGTTGGCGATGGGTTTGGACATTCCGTTCGAATAACTAAGAAGATAATCTGCACTTCCTTTGAGCAAGTATATACCCTTTGGGATGATGCAGTGAATCACGTTGTAGTGGACTAGACGCTTACCTCTCTACAGGACACTACTGGCAAACTGTGTTGCTACTTCGTCGCTAGGACAAGCCATACACACTACGCTGACGACCGTTGAATCGCAGCAAATTTTCACTTCCCGCATGGTCACACACAATCCCGAATGCTATCGCTGCTCCCATGTCCTTTTCGACGCCGTCTGAACACCCTCAAGGTGACCGTGCTCTGCACAACCACCTCTAAGGATCGCCATATCTTCCCGAAGCTCCACAACTTTCTTCTCAAGCGCTGCAATTTTGGCCTCGGTGTCTGCTTGCTTGATCTCTGCTTGTTTTTGCCAAGCAGAGAACTCCTTGGTCTAGGCTTGTTGGAAGTCCGCTCAACCGCTGTGTTGTTTTGAGACGACGAGAGGGGATCCTGCATGATTGCCATGTTCCGGATCACTTGGTGCCTGGTCGAGATGCTGTGTGAATTGCTCGGATGTCGTGAAGCACGAGGTTCGGAACCGTCAGAGTAGACATGTAAATATATCCTTCGTGATGGAGAAGTGAGTCACGTCAAGATGATTTTCATGCTTACCTCTTTGTGGCACATAACCAGCAAAGCAAACCTTACTGCTAGATGCCGTCTGAGTGTTTGCATTTTCCATCACCACGCCGTAACGCCAACAGCACGAACCACTTGAAATCAACAATATCCGACGACTTCCAGGCACGAATAGATCGTTACTACATGTAAACAATGGTACACTGCACATCGTCACACGCATATGTCCACATTGTACGAGCTACTCAAACCCCATAAGTTGTAGCATAACCTCCAGAATCCCGTTCCAGGTCGCCACTTACAGCGTCGACTGATCAAGCCGCCTCACTCTCGACCCCCTCCAAATACCTCCCAGCACTGCGATCTCTTCGTCGTCATGCTCATCACTTCCTTTAGCCACCTTCGCGCCTCCACGAGATTTCCTCCAAAGCTCCGCAAGATCCCTCTCAATCGCTGCGAGTGCGGCAGCCATATCTGCCTGATCGTTCGGCACCTCGATCAGACGAGCATCGTGTCTACCTGAGCTGGGCGTACTTCGAATTTGACTCTCTGTGGTCTTCTTGCTCCGAGACGAGGTGATGGTACTTATAATGACCGCCATTATGTTCTTGTTCTTGGTGGTTGATTGCGATGCGGTGTGAGTTGCTGATATATTGCAGACAGCCAGAAGGATCGAACATATAGCTCTCGAGATGAAGCAGTGAGTCATGTTTCCCACGAGTTGGATGTTTAACTCCAGACTATAGAGGTCATCACTGGCAAAGCATGTTACTAGTGCCGCCTGAACGGTCGGGACCTTTCACCACGAGCCACACGAGCATATGAAATTGTGAATGTCTAGCACATGTCGAGAGCGAATGTTTGCTGGTATTGATAGGACACTGCTAGCGAATGACAACCTGAACCGACCTTATAGACATGCACATACCGTAATCGAGGGTCCCAACCCCAAGGAGCTGCCACGCGCAACACACATTCCCAGCCTTCCCTTACTCACTGCTACAGCTCCCACCCCTCGATCGGCCCAACGTCTTCACTCATCCTCGTCAACCAATCTTCAACCTCGATCGTTCCCCTACGCACCAGCTCCAGCACCGCAAGCCTCTCGTTCCACGTTTCCTCGGATATGACCGGCAGACTATCATCAGATTCCGAGCTTGGCGGCCCGTCATCTCCGTCGACCAACCTCTGTCCGTTAATGGCGCGTCTGCGCACCCTCTCAAGCACCGCAACCCTCTCATTCCACAATTCCTCGGACATAACCTCCTCGCCCACCATCAACGCCCGCCTGCGGTAGCCTTCATATTGCGGAAGCCCTTCATCACGCTCCTGCTCGCCAACGTCTCCGTTTCCATCCACCAGCGTACGCTCCTCACTCATCTGCCTATGGCCCGACCCTTCAAACACCGCCTCCCTCTCATTCTGCCTCACCTCGGACACAACGAACGGAATATCGTTTCTCCCCAAAATTCCCCGCCTGCCGTGTCTTTGATGATCATACCGCCGTAGCCTCTCATCCTCTGACACGGCAGCGTAATCTTCAAACTCACCCGCCTCGATCGCGCGCCTGCGCAACCCTTGAAGCATCCCCCTGCGTTCAGCAGGCCTCCTCTCAGCAGGCCGAATCCGAGCATCATCGTCCGGCATCTCGTCACGCACGGGAGTGCGTGGACGTCGCTCCCGCTCCACCCTATCACGTTCGAGCACTGTGACAGTCCTCTCAAGCGCTGTGATCCTGGCACGGAGGTTCTCCATATCACATCGGGCGACCGCCAAGTCGCGATCCAGGGCCCGCTGGGGGTCCGCCATGTTGTTCTCTGCCTCTCTCATCATGTCGCCGAGGGTGACGACTCTAGGAAAAGACGTTGGACGTTGAGCTTGCGTGTTGTCGTCCTTATTGTTGTCGTTATTGTTATTGTTGTCGTCCTTGTTGTCCGGGTTATGGTTGCTGTCGTCGCTCGACTGGCCTAGGAAGCCCTGTTGGATAGGCATATCTCGTGTTGTTCTGTAATGTATGGTGAGATATGATGTGTTGTGTTGGTAGGTCTTGGAGTGTGAGACTTCAGGTCCTCGCGCTGCTTATATAACTGTGGACCGGAAGGAGTCAGTTGGCTACCTTCCATTTGACAATCCGTATGGCTACTGCTGCTTGATTGTGCTGGCAGGAGTTTCGCTCACAATTGGAAGCAGGAACGCCTCGCACCAACACCTTCCTTTAGTCTGCCGAAGCAAATGAGCAAGATGGCGGGTGTGAGACCTAAGACCTTGCCAGCTCGAGACAGCGGCCATCGGTCATGCGGTGTCTTCTTGATGGGCTCGTGAAAAAATTCTCGCAGCCAGGCTACAGGTGAGAAGGTTGTCCTTGAACAGACCAGATTAATACATGCTGTATTGTATGTGCACGTAATTCTGGCGCAGCCAACAGCCGCCTCACTGCGCAGCCTCCCAGGCTCACAGTCTCGATTGCTCCCGCTCCTCAGCCTTAGAGACTAGTCGAGCTCTTTCGTCACTCCTTTCCTCCCCGTCGAGCACATTCACCCGCTGATCTCCTTGCGCGACACTGTTCCAGAAGCCCACCTCAGTTCGAGCAAACCACGCAACCTCTCTTTCAAGCGAAGCAGCGCCAGCCCGGAGGTTCGCCAAATGGCGACCCGACTCTGCCATGTTGCGTTGTAATCGTGCAATGTCGCGATTCTGCTCTGCCAATACACGATCCTGCTCTTCCCGTCTGCGAGCAGACTGCGCCACTTCGGCTTTGAGTTCGGCGAGAAGACTATCCAGTGTAGACATTGTTGTGCTAACTGCTGATGTTTCTTGAGAGGCGAGATCAGGTTTCTTGATACCGACCATGTTCATTTGCCCCATGATGTGACACACTGGAGGGTTGTGTTTGGTTGTCGATATTGTGGAGGGTGAGATCCCAGAGCCTTGCCGGGATATAGCTGTTAAAGAGGGAGGACTTGAGTCAGGTTGATGGTTACCGTAAGTCAATGTTTACCTTCTGAAGAGCTTGACTGGAGTCATGAGTGAGTCAGGAAGATTATTGCTCGTATGCGTTAGAACATAAACGCCAGAACACCGAACACCAAAGCCAACGCGCTCATGCTCTCGGTACTGCTCGCAAGACTCGACGAGCTCGCAGAAGCAGACCCACTACTCGTCGTCCCACTTCCACTCCCACTCGCACTCTGAGTCGGAATTGTGCCCGTGGCATTACTACCCGCGCTGCTCGTCTCGTTCCCATCCACCCGCGTGATGACATAGATCTCACCCGTGGCGTCAGAAGACATGAACAGCCGACCTTGTTGGTCCCAAGCCAAGCCTACAGGCCTGAAACATCCTTCCGGGCACGCGCTGTTGTCTGCATTCGACACGATGTCCACAGCAGCTGTTGTACTATTGGATGGCTCAACAGCATCGCCGTTCGCGAACTCGATGACGGAGACTTTGTAGCCTGCCGGGTCGGTGCGGTCCCAACTGCCGTGAAAAGTCACCCATGCCGCAGTGCCTGCTGTGTTGAATAGGATATCCAGAGGCGCCATATGAGCCTGGAAAGTAAGTCTCGGGGCTTGTCGGTTCGCAGCATCGCAGGAAGTATCGTTGATGGTGCTGTTCAGGTCGCCGATCGCGAATTGATCACCAGTCGTCCCATTGAAATCTGGAATGGCGCTAGCGTTCCACGCTGAGTAGCACTCTGGATAACCAAAGTTCCTGCCCTGGTTGGGTGACGCAGTCCCATTGAGGTAGCCCAAAAAATTGAGTTCCTCGCCTGGGTTGTTCTCATGAATGTCCTGCCCTTCGCGGACCATTTCATCAACGCTGTTCTCGACGGTGTAGATCCCACCACTGATGGGCTCCTCGGCGATCCCAACATCGTTGCGGAGGCCCCAGCCCAGGAGCAGGCCGTCGGCGTTGAAGTTGTATGGGCCGGTTTGGTTCGTCAAGTTGAAGGCCTTGACTTGGCTGTGACCTGTGGATAGATCCGCGGCTTCGATATCGAGGTTGGATGTACTGCCACGAGTTACGACTAGCAGTCCCGGGGCATGCTGAGGCAGGAGCAGTGTTCGAGTCGTGTGGTCGCTGGTAGTCATATTCGCCACCAGAATCCTTGGCTCCGAAGTGTTGGTTTGGTCTTGCGGCGAGTAGTCCCATGAGTACACGGCTTCTGGGCTAGAAGCGTAGAGTGTCGCGCCGTCTGCCGAGAACTCGATGCCATGGTTGAGGGTCGTGTCGTTGATGACTGTCTTTCGGCTACCAACGCTCAGGCAATCTTGGCCAGCATCAACGAGCGTCAGAGCTGTGATGCCTGAGAGCTGCTCCACAACTAGCAGAGCGCCCTGGCTGTCGAACTTGATCCCACGCGGTTTGGTGAGGTTGTTAGCGACCAGACGGGCAATGTATCCTTCCGCCATCGAGGGGGCCGCATAGCTGGCTGAGAGTGTTGGTGAGCATGCAGCGGCAGCAGTGGATTGTGCGTTGGCTGCTGCGAGGAGCGTGGCGGCATAGCCGATCAGACATGTGTATTTTGGCATGATGTTGATGTTGTTAGTGAAGTGGAGGATGAAGTTCTTATGCTTCGATTACACATTCGGATATGGCTTGCCGGTCGGTCACCATTGCGGGAGCAAGGTTGCTTGGCTGCATCAATAACTCCGACGGTGTGAAACACAAGAGCAGTGATTCGTGAGCTCTTGGCTTAATGCATTTTGAGATGGTCGAATGGCGTGGCGTACGGTCGGACCAGGTGCCACCACCATATGCGATCGATGGAGAAGTGAAGTCTCCTAGTAGCCTTGGCGCTACGGCCACTCCCGGTGTCGGCGCTTTCAGGAACAGGAAGGACCAATGCATCCGCAGTTGAGACTTGACGGTCAAGTATGCGATCACATAGATTCGCATTGAATGCTATCTATCTGTCATGCCAGTACTGGCACATCACATTCGTCCATTTCTTCGTGACTATAGCCGCATCTCAGTTGAGTGAGGCGACACCACCAATCCGTCTAGACTCCGAAGCTCCTTGCGATGCTTTTACTCATTGCCGTTGTTTAAACAGCCCGGCCCACAGTGGTATCATACGCTAAGTGTTGAAGCAAACAAGAACGCCTTTTGTGTAATGCCGATAATTCTCTAGTAGCGGTACCTGGTAAACGTTAGCAAAAGCTGATAAGTTGTAAGAAAATTCAACTCACATCTCCGACTTGAAGGGACCCTCCCTCGGCAGACCCATATACTCGGCCTGTGCGTCAGACATGGTGGTCAACTTGGCGTTGACGTGGTCGAGATGCAGCATGGCAACCTGCTCGTCCAGGATCTTGGGCAGAACGTAGACACCGACTGCCATGCGCTTGACGCTGGACTTGCTCTGTGACTCCTCGATGATCTTCTTCGGCTCACCAGTCTCGGTCTCGCCCTCGACAGCGCGTGCGAACTCAATGTAACGCTTGGCAAACTCCTTGTCGCCGGCCTTGAACAACATGATCTGAGCCAGAACCTGGTTGGTGAACGAGCAGGACATGACGAACGAGGAGTGGCCAGTGGCACAGCCCAAGTTGACAAGACGTCCCTCGGCGAGGAGAATGATGTGGCGGCCGTTGGGCATGGTGAAGCGGTCGACCTGCGGCTTGATGCTGACGCTCTCCTTGGCGCTCTTCTTCAACCACGCAACGTCGATCTCGATATCGAAATGACCAATGTTGCACACAATCGCATCCTCACGCATGACCTCGAAGTGCTTGCCAACGATGATGTCACGGCAGCCCGTGGTGGTGACAAAGATCTGGCCCTGAGGGGCAGCATCCTCCATCGTGACGACCTCGAAACCAGAGACCGCAGCCTGAAGGGCGTTGATCGGGTCGATCTCAGTGACCATGACACGAGCACCCATAGAGTGCAGCGCCTGTGCGCAGCCCTTGCCGACATCTCCGAACCCAGCCACAACAGCGATCTTGCCAGCAATCATAACGTCCGTAGCACGCTTGATGCCGTCCACGAGCGACTCTCTGCAGCCGTACAAGTTGTCGAACTTGCTCTTGGTGACCGAGTCGTTGACGTTGATCGCTGGGACGAGCAGGCCGTGGCCCTTGCCCTTGTTCTTCATCATCCTGTACAGGTGGTGCACACCAGTGGTGGTCTCCTCGCTGAGACCGTAGCATCCCTCCAGCATCTCCGGGTACTTGTCGTGGACAAGTGCGGTCAAGTCACCTCCGTCGTCGAGGATCAGGTTCAAGCTCTTGCCTGATGGGAAAGCCTTCAGCTGCTGCTCCAAGCACCAGTTGTACTCCTCCTCGGTCTCGCCCTTCCATGCGAAGACTGGAGTTCCGCCAGCAGCGATCGCTGCCGCAGCGTGGTCCTGGGTCGAGAAGATGTTGCAGGACGTCCATGTAATCTCAGCGCCGAGCTCCTTGAGTGTCTCGATGAGAACGGCGGTCTGGATGGCTGAAGATGAATTGTCAGTCTTGTCCTCTGACTCATGACATACAACATACTCATGTGCAGGCAGCCTGCTATCCGTGCACCCTTCAGCGGCTGGTCATCCTTGTACTTCAGTCTTGTTGCCATCAAGCCAGGCATCTCATTCTCGGCAAGGTCCAACTCTCGGCGGCCGAATGCCGCGAGGTTGATGTCGGCAACCTTGAACTTCTGTGCTGGTTCTCCCATGATTGCGGTGGTATGGAGTGGGTTGGTTGAAGAGAGGATGTGTGTGTTGTAGAGTGAGGATAAACAATCGTAACACTGGAAGGTGGGATGATTTTTTGAGACGGCCAAAGTGGGGCTAGTCAACAGAAGATGGAGCCTTGGCAGGGCTTCGGCAATTGAGTGTTGCGGCGGCCGGTGATAGGGACGGTGAGGGTGAATTGACTTCGGACAGCGAACAGCAGACACTGTCAAAGGACGGAGTTGTAATGCGCACATCAATCTATACCACATGCTAGCGCTATCACTTCATATCCCACCATGCTACTCATGCTATGCATCCGAATCATATGTGCTCCTGCTCGACAGAGGAAAGGAATAAACCAAGCCCACCCACCCATCAAATAGAGGTCCAGCGTCTGCGAAGATCCTGGTGCATAGTTTGCTCTTCTCCAAAACCGCCAGACGAAGGTTAAACAAGCCTGTGCCGCGCCATATCCACCATAATCGACCATCTGCTGAACACCGTGTGTTACATCCTGTTGTACAAGTTGCATCGGCTCCTCGCGGTGCCTGGAGAAAATATGCTTGTGAAACTTTTGAGCCCAGTCCAGTGCGCCATGCGAAACTCCTTCAGATGCTGCAAGACGGCGCCAGAATGCGTCGTAGACATTATTACGTATCAATTCCACCTTCGTTATCGCCTGGAAGCCGATAGATTCATCTTCTCTATTCGACTGACAAGGTCGATTTGTTCGTCGCCCCATGGATCATCTGATTCATCATTGTCCGTGAGTGCTTCTTCGCGTCGTGAACGCCTCTTCGAGGTAGGGCTGTCAGGTCCGCGCTCGTTGAACATGCTGCGCACAAAGGCTGGCTCGTCGTCGGACAGTCTTCTGTCAGCCGGCCCGTCATGTGCCTGAGAGCGCCGGTGAGGACTAGAATATAGTCCCTCGGTCTCACGCAAAGCATCTTTGACCTTTCGCTTTAGCCCATTCACATATGGCACGATATGTCTGAGCGTGGCAGTGTCAAAGGGAACTTTCTTCGCGGGCTGTGGCGGATGTAGTGCTGTTGGGTCGGAGACACTACGTTTCGACTGCAATGCTGCTATTACAGAGCGAGCAACGGCTTCGGAGTCCTTGCGAGGCCGTGTCACGACCGGTTGCACGGCAGATCCAGCGATTGACGGTAGTTGGCCAGGCTCATCTGCACCCTCCTCGAACTCGAAGTCTCGGATGGAGCTTGCATATGACCTGTCTGGCATTACGACATCTGCAGGTTCCTCGTCGAACCCATCAAAGTCAAATCCGGGTGAAGACGGCGGAGATCGACGAGGCTGCAGAGTGGCCTCTTCGGATTCCTGATCCGCAAGCTCTATCATGGCATCCACCTCCTGCCATGCGTTCGCGTGAGGCCCACTGAGCATGTCCAAGCCAACAGCACGTATTCGAAGCTCCTTCAGCTCCTCGATGAGTAGACCCCACTCGCGTAGCAAGCCGATATTAGCCACTACGCTTTCCTGCTGCTCCCTGATCGACTTTGGTACGAACATTTCATGTCCACTGTCAATGCGCTTTTCATCCAAGAACGCATCGCTGATCTCAGGGACCGGAGGGACTCCTTCCTCGAAGTCGAAATCCTCATTCCAATCTTCTGTCACTGCCTTGCTCCCTACACCCCATGTGCCAAACTTATTGGCCATTACGCTTCTCTTGCCATCGGCATCCGGTACGACTGGAACGCTATGACTGCGTGCATGTATCCCACTTGGTGCACGGCGGCCTGTAGTCCTGCTGCCTCGATCCGCCGGATCCTTCTTCCCGTGCACCGTTCGTGGCCGTGGCGGTGACTGATCCTGATGGCTTGGACTCGGCTGCTGCTCGGACCAATCGAAGACGTTTGCCTTGTCTGCGAAGCCATTGCTGAAGCGATTCGGTGTGCTGTGTACAGACGTGACGTTCCCAGGCCGAGGAAACCCACCAAAGCGGAACGGCGTGAACTTCACAGGGTCGCGCAATCGCAGTGGTGTGGAGGGCGCATGTTGTATCCCCAAGCCTTGCTCCGTTGGTGGCAGATCATCTGGAGCATCCCAGTCAGGTTCGTCTAGATCCGCTTGCAAAGACATTGCAGGCGGCGATGAGGTGAACAGCTGGTGAGCGCCTGGCCGGGCCGATGGAGTTGATGTCACGCTGTTGTCGTGCAGTGATCGTACCGGTGTACTCGCTACACTCTCCTCTTCCTCGATTGTACTATGCCGATGTCTTCCGATGTGGTCGAAGGTCGGAAATTGCCCATCGCCAAGCAGGTCGTGCAGCTTGGTGCTCCGTCCTGACGAGAACGTGGGTGGAGGAGAGTCGTCAAAGATGGTATCTATCGGTGGTCCTCTCTTACCCGAGCTACTGCGGGTTGTTCTCGTGGGAAACGAGTCAAACACAGCATCACTTTGGTAATCAGTGCTGTAACCACTGACAGACCTCTGCTCACTGTCCGAGCCAACCGTGGAGGCTGCGACCGATTGCGTAGCAGAAACACGGACATGGCGCGCAGCAGCGGAGTCGATGTTTGCAGAAGGTAGCCGGCGCTGTTCAAGCGAAGGCGGCGTGGCCGCCGGAGTCAGTGTCTCGGCACGAGGAGAATCCGCCAGTGGAGAGTGCTGAGATAGTGGCGTGCTCGATGCGTGAGTTATGAGAGTCTCGTGAGCTTGCGTCTGCTCGGGCCGCGTGGTCGTTGGTGATGAGTATATGCTGCGGTGATTCGTCTGCGGGTCAGTAATGTCGCGTCGTTTCGCAGGACGTTCGATGCCATTGCTCGCCGAGCTGCTGAGACTGCTTCCCATAGAAGCCTGCGGCGCCGATGTGACTCGTGTGCGGCCTCTCCGCGCGAGCTTGCTTGTAGGCACCTTGCTTTTGATTGCCGTGGGTCGTGATGGCCCACTTGATAACAAGTCGGAGATCGAGAAGGAACGTCTCGGCATGGCAGCTTCCTCCAGCAACGGCGTAGAAGGCGTCGTCTCATCGCCTTCATCTACGCCGATGCCATCGTCAAACTCGACTTCTGATGTCCTGACCACTTCCCTTCCCGAGATCAACACCGGCGTGTATCTACGATCAGGATACACGCGCTTGATCGGGTTTGGTATGCCACTCGAGCTCGGCCTCCGGCCAAAGCGAAACTCATCGCGGGCTGCTCGTGGCGTGAAGTACTGGCGCCAGGCAGGGTCACGTGCGTCTACGGGCTTGTGGTCTATGGACATGCGGTCGCCTGCGCCAGCACTCGAGAGGCTTCCCTGGGCAGTGACAGACCGCTGGTGGCTAGTTGCAGGACGCCGAAACGTTGGCAAAGGTAATTTGGAGCCCACAGACGAGAAAGGCGAGGAATTGGTGCTGCCCATGGAGGAGTTCCTCTTCACAAGCTTGTTGGGCTGCACTGGCGGTGGAGTAGTGTCCGGGAACATGAGCGTGGTCGAGCCTGTGCGTGAAAGCGCCAGCGAGTGGTTGGAGTTGGATACAACAGCCGATCTGGGACGTGAGGTGGGAGTTCTACTCGAGTCGCGTGACGTGGACATGCTTGAGAAGCGTCTGAGCCATGATGTTGGCCGGGCATTTGGCGTTCCAATATGTGAGGAAGAACCTTCTTCACGCTCCGTTGGCTTCTCCATGCTCAAGTCGCTGTTTGTGCCGGCTCCAGGAGACCAGCTTCTCTTCTGCCGCGTGCCACCACTCGAGTACGTCTTTCCATGTCCCTCCCAGCTGGTCAAACGCGTCAGGGGCGAGGAGAAGGAGCGTTTAGAGGGGTATTCGGGATGGCCGCGGTGCGGTTGAGCGAGAGGGATGGGATATGTCGAAGCTACCGCCGTCATGTCCGTGTTCGCGTGCGTATCGTCGAGTGCCCGACCCAGAACCAGTCCAATGGCCGACAACGAGGTACCGGCAGCAGAAGCAGCGAGTGTAGGTACTGTTCGCATTCTCTATGCCACAGGTCCACCATCAGAGAGAGGTGTGAAACACGAGCTTGACATCGTAGTAATCGTAAGGAGAAGCCACAACTGCTATGCCCGGACAAGCATGGCACCCGTCCACGCCGTTTCACCCCCAAAAAGCGAAAGGCTATGAAGGAATGACGGCGGAGGGGCTTGAAGTTTGTTCTTGGACGTAGTGGTAGGGGGGTTCAGGGTAGCTGAGATTTGGAAAGAATGTATAATAACACGCGACAACGGCCTCGCCCAAACTCCACTCTCTACAGACTAAGGTACACATCAACATTGACGCTTGGGACTGTTGTACAACCGTGCTAATTCGATCTCGGCTTCAGCAAACAACAGGGCCTCCCACCTCTCATGCTGCCAGGGCAGCTCTCCTCATCATGATTTCGGGAGTGTCAGCATAATTCTACGACGGAGCTATCCACATCTGCCGTGGATGAAGTCAACAAGCGATAGCCACTCAGCGCTTCAAGAAGTCCAGCAGCATCGAACTTAGAGCTCCAGACTCACAGGCACATCCTGGTCTCTATAGTCCAGGCCAGGAACCGCATGTGGAGCAGGCTGCAGGCCGCAGCAGCGGGCGCCCACATGTTACATCAAAGCAATGATGGTAATAATAATATTAAGACCAACACCTATCCATCTGCCAACACGCGAGGCGTGGGAGTCTCAACCATGTCCACATCGCGTTCACGTTGCGTGATATGAGGGGATCCGTCGAGCTGAGGTGCTCCTCACGATCGCTTCGTCTCTGCCGACAGGGTAGGGTTTGCGGTCTCCCAGTGCAACGATCTGACTCTGTTGGTACCTTCTCGAATGCTTTTGGCGGTGACAGCAACAAGGGCAAGTTTTGTGTCGCAGCAATTCGCTGTTGTGTACAATTACATCCCTGTCAACGATCTGCACCGGCGGAGACAACGCCATCTCTCCCCACATCGTCACCCGGGATAGCGTGCCGTTTAGCGTGCCGCTCTCGTGTTCGCCAAGCTATAGTGCCTTCCTAATCCAGAAGTCGCACGAAAAGCGGTTGGCGTACACGCAAACTTGAAAGATGGCTAGACAGCTTGCAGGTCGTCTCCATTGTAGTTCTTCGTGAGTTCTTGGCTGGTCAGATGATGAGAGCAAAGGCTTTGAGCACAGCCGTGCTGTTTCCGAGATCATCATTTATCAGACTTTTATGCCTAGTGGAGCTCCAGGGCTCGCTTGCGTGCATGGCGGACCGTGGAGCATCGCATCGCACACAAATCGACATGCCCAGGACTGCCGAGGCTGCCACACGCTCGAGTCGAAGGTACGTCTAGTGTGACACCGCTGCCTTCTTCTCGTGGGTGGTTCGTCAGCGTCGTGGTCGTTCAGAGCAATTGTGTGAGGCTCATCCCCGATTTTGGATCTGGAGACGTCTCATTAGCGCCATCCCGAGAAACCGGCTTCGTCTGCAAAGATGGTCATTGGGCTGACGGTTCGGGCCGTTTAGTGTGCCAAGCCTAACGACTTCACAAACGGTGAAGTCGCAACCGTATGTAAAACATCGCCAACCACAGGTCAGCTCATACCACGTTCTTCGGACATCTTCGTATCTGTACAAAAAACAAGTCGAGTCTTTGCACCATTCAAGCCAGGTGACGCGAGCGGTAAGAATCAAGCGCCGGTCAGGCCGAAATTGCTACGCAACGCCACCTATCGACATGGAAGGTCAAATTCGCTCTCGGCTGCCAGGATTGGACCCAGTGGTCGTGGACTACGCTGCTGGATATTTGAACCATGCAGCTCATCAGTTCAGCGCCGAAGGCGACCCTTTGGCCGACGCAGCTTCCGTAATTGCTCAGCTTCTCCTGTCAGCGTCTGGCGATCTATCAGGTGAGAATGAGGCATCTGTCCAGAAACTCGTCGATGAGTTCGTGCTTAAGCTGCATGATGTGTACGGGGAGAACGGCGAACAGCGACAGCAAGCCCCGTCAGCAAGAAAACTCGAGCAGACGATTCAGGTTGGCGCGCAGAGGAACGTGTCCTCAACTCTGGGACTTACGGGTGTGAGTGTTGACCTTGAGTCCGCAAACTCACGGAAAGTAGAGTCAAGAGTCGACAAGAAGAAGCTCGAAAAGGCAGAGCGAAAGCTCAAAGCCAAGCAGGATGCGAAGGAGTTCAAGACGGTCGAATATGAAGCATCCAGGTTGCTTGACGTGACCGACGAGCAGCAGTCATACGAGGAGTTCTTCATGTCTGTTAACCCTCTGCAGCTGGGCTCCGAGGCTCAGTCAAAGAGCAAGGACATCAAGGTGGATGGCATTGATGTCCAGATTGGCGGTAAGCGTATTTTGTCAGATACCAACTTGACGCTGGCTTTTGGCCGGCGATATGGTTTAGTTGGGCAGAACGGCATTGGCAAATCTACACTTCTCCGGGCGCTCGCTAAGCGTGAGATCGCTGTCCCGACGCACATTTCAATCTTGCACGTCGAACAAGAAATCACTGGTGATGATACGCCCGCGCTGCAAGCTGTCCTTGACGCAGATGTGTGGCGTAAGCATCTGCTCCGCGAGCAAGACAAGCTTACGAAGGAGCTTGCACAGCTCGAGACCGACCGATCTTCAATGGCAGACACATCCGCAGATGCTGCTAAACTGGACAAGCATCGTGAAGGTCTCGATATTACACTCAGTGACGTGCAGGGTAAGCTGTCAGAAATGGAGTCAGACAAGGCAGAGCCAAGAGCAGCTAGCATTCTCGCTGGTCTTGGGTTCTCGCACGAGCGGCAACAGTACGCTACCAAGACATTTTCTGGTGGTTGGCGTATGCGTCTCGCTCTTGCCAGGGCGCTTTTCTGCGAGCCCGATCTCCTGCTTCTGGACGAGCCGTCGAACATGTTGGACGTCCCGTCGATTACTTTCTTGTCGAACTACCTCCAGACCTATCCCAGCACCCTGCTTGTGGTCTCCCACGACCGAGCGTTCCTGAACGAGGTCGCGACGGACATCATACATCAGCACTCCGAGCGTCTTGATTACTACAAGGGCGCCAACTTCGACGCCTTTTACGCTAGCAAGGAAGAGCGCCGAAAGACTGCGAAGCGGGAATACGACAACCAGATGGCAGTACGGGCGCATTTGCAAGCCTTCATCGACAAGTTTCGTTACAATGCTGCGAAGTCTTCAGAAGCTCAATCACGCATCAAGAAGCTGGAGAAGATGCCTCATCTGGATGCACCAGAGGCCGAGTACAGCGTACACTTCAAGTTTCCTGACGTCGAGAAGCTGTCGCCACCAATCATCCAAATGGACAACGTGTCATTTGGCTACACTCCGGACAAGCCATTGCTTAAAAACGTTGACTTAAGCGTGCAGCTCGACTCTCGGATCGGCATAGTCGGACCAAATGGTGCCGGCAAGACTACCGCGCTCAAACTGCTTATTGGAGCACTATCTCCAACATCTGGTCTGATTTCGCAGAACCCTCGGCTCCGGATTGGCTTCTTCGCGCAGCATCATGTTGACGCCCTTGACATGAACGCCAGTGCTGTAGGCTTCATGGCTGCGACATATCCCGGAAGGTCGGATGAAGAGTACCGCAGACATCTTGGTGCGTTTGGTATCACCGGTATGACTGGCTTACAGAAGATGGAGCTCCTATCTGGAGGTCAGAAGTCTCGTGTCGCCTTCGCGTGTCTCGGTCTCACTAACCCGCACATCCTGGTCCTTGACGAACCCTCCAATCACCTCGACATCGAGGCTATGGATGCTCTCAGTGTGGCGTTACAGAATTTTGGCGGTGGTGTGCTGATGGTTAGTCACGATGTGACGATGCTGCAGAATGTGTGCACGAGTCTGTGGGTGTGCGATAATGGGCAAGTTGAGCACTTTGGCGGCACAGTCAAAGATTATAAGAAGAGGATTATGGCGCAAGCTGGAGAAAGTGGTGTTGCTATACAGCATTAGACTACACACTGGCATGAGGCAGCAAAGATTATCTCCAACAGCATCCTGCGAGTTATGCAGGACGTTGTCGAATCCGAGTCAGATGTTCAATGAACGACCTTACACTCGGGCTAGCACCTCCACTAAGTTTGGAGGTCTCTCTTATGGGGTTGACTAACCTATTCTTACAAAAAGCAGCAGCTCAAACACCAGTCCCGTGCCCATAGCTTCCGTTGGAAACCCTTTCTCAGCCTTAGCTTTTCTCGCCAGCCCAGCGCTGCCAGCAGTTGTATGCATCAAGCTTGTGAGCAGCCTGCTCCAATATCCATCTTTCCTCGTTGATCATAATCTGCAACTGTTCGCTACGCCGTCGCTTTCGCCGTCTCGGCGCACGATGTGACTGTCGTCGTCCAGATATCTGCAAATGTCACGAAGTGTTGGCATTGCTGAGATTGTGGTCAGTCGCCCCGAAGCTATTGTATTGCCAGGCTTAAGACGTACCAATCCGTGACCCAGGTATTCAGTCTTCAACACGCATCCCCCACATTCGACTGATGCAGTCGAGGTGACCGTTCCGGCGTGAGCAGTACAGGTCTGAGCAATCGAGGGTTGCTTGAACAAGGTCGTTGTGCAGAGTTGAATGGGGCCACCTGGGTTGATGGACTTAGTGCTAGATTGAAATGGTGACGTTGTTCTATAAGCCAGTATCAGCTATGCGTGGGCGTATTCAATCCATGAATGATGTAACATACCCGCCGAGAGCATGGGCAGCCAAAAGAGCAAGAAGGGTTGGGCGAAACATTGTTGTTGTTGGTAGGTTCGCCGAGTTCGGTAGGATTTTGAGTATACACTGCTATATCTTGACACAAACCCCTTCACTGCTAATCGAGGATGCGATCATTTATACATTGCAGCTACACTAATTCGGTCAGCTGAGCGTGACAGATGGATATTGGCGTGGTGAACAAGCTTACCGAAGCTCATTGCTAGTGACTCAAGCTATACGAGGGATCCGTGGAAGTCCTTGGTTACTCGTTCACCCCTGGGTCGCCTTGCGTCACGCGTATATATAGGGCGTCCCCACCATTCCAGAACAGGTGCTCGTGCGGCTTACGGCTGACGACGGTCAGCGGCGGCGAATGTTTGCGGTGCTCTTGCCTCATTGCCCATAGTAGGCCATTCTGGAAGATGCTCAGCTGCCTCCGCTTCTTGACCACTTATGTGCATGTCGTACAGCAGCTGAGCTGCAGGAGCATCGCTCAAGCTGGATGAGACGCTTTCGCTTCACTCACCGTTCAAGCCAACACTGCATTTACTCAATGGATTCTCTCCTTACTGCCAGCAGGAGGGTAGTACCCGCCGCCAAACTCCAAACTACCTCCGTCGAAAGCATCCTCTTTGACGAGCTCCCAAGGCCCCAGCCAACTACTCTCGTAGATCTTGATCTGAAAATGAGCTTGAAAACTCTGTCCAAGGAAATTCTCTCGATGGCCGTCTTGAAAGGGAGAGCTGAGCGAGAAGAAGCTGCCCTTGGGGGCCGTAGCGACGATGGTCAGCTTCTGTCGAAAGCTCTGGACGCTCAATTCGAACTTCCGATCCTCCCAGCTCGTCTGGTACGACATGAAAGGGCTGAGACCTGCCATGCGTGTTGCAAAAGGCGGGCGAAAGTCGATGTTCAGGTCGTTGCTCCGGTAACCTAGCAAGAAGGCTTCGAGCCCAAGGATCTGACCGCCAGCGCAGCAAAAGCCACGATCGCCAGAGCGAGCCTGCAGCCACATGTGGGCGGTAGGGAAGCTCTGAGCCCAGTTCTTCTCCTGGTGCACAGTGGCTTGGCCAGATTGATCTGCGGCTGGAAGGTCGTAGAATGGGAGCTTCATGTCGAAGTCGCATTTTGACGCCAGAGACTGGACGTGCCAGTGCAAAGGCAAAGGTAAGTGGACGAGCAAAGCCTCCGGGGTCTCTGTCTGTGGTGACCAGGCCGTTCTTGTTGTCGTCTTGGCATGGAAAGTGAAGTCCTCATGCTCGAAGCTGTACTCTGTCGTTGAGTCGGCTTGCCATCTTGCGTATCCAATGCCAGGAACTTCGAGGCCGAAGGCGTTGTCTTTGCTAAAGGTCACCATCTGTATGTCGTCGGCCCAGACTTCCTTCTGGTAGACTTGAGTGGCATCCTTGCTGTCTGGAACGTATGTGAACGAGACCATATATGGCTTATTCTCTGCCTTCTTGACGTGACATATGATCAAGGCGAGATGGCCCCCGGATGGCAGATCGAACTTGCTATAGTATCCTTCGAAGACGGAGCTTTTATGAGGAGCGTTGTGCTCCATGGCTTTCGATTATGAAGTTGATCTGGTTGTCTAGTTGCCAATCACTCGCCGCTGCGTTTCTGTGCTAGATGCAGTGTCAGTGTCCAGTCTGATGTTCGTTCGTTCTTGTCAACAATCATGTCGTAATGGTGATCATTACGGTTGGCTATATCGAATTCGTGTCACAATCACATGCAAATCTACGAACGATGTTACATACTCATTCTCCAACGTGCTAGTGGGGGACGAGTGTTCAAGTGGAAGACTTTCTGCTCCAAGCGGACAACAGCCAAACACTTTTGTTACAAGCTTTTCCTTCCACCGCTATGCACAATACTCTACAGTATCTATATCGTACGAGCTTGAACGCATGGAAGGCCGTTCAGACCAAGGACTGTAGTCAGGACTGCCACTGTTAGCTCTGCTTGAACACCACAGCCTCCGTCCACCGCTCCCTCGCCTTCGCAACATACTGCTCTCTTGCCTTCGAATCTGCGTGGATATCCTCGAGCAGCCGCAGACCCTCCTCGGCTTGTACAAGAGTGGTTCCCTCTTCGCCCAGCGTGTTGGACAAGTCCTTAGCGCTTTGCGTCTGATCACCCTCTGGCTTGAGTGCAGACCGCACACGCACCACACCTTGTACGTGCATTGCCGACTTGCTGTGCTTGGTCAAGTACTCCTCGTTATCCTGCTCGACCTCCTGCTTCGAAGCGAACTTCTGCAGAAACTCCGAGTCTACAATCTGCTTAACCGCTGCGGGCAAAGGTTCCTCCAGCCTCTCCAGAGCAATCCTAAGCCTGCATCCCAGCTCATGGCACTTAGGATGTTCAGGCTCAACCGCATAGATGGCCAGCAAGCACTTGAGCGCCGGAAGGTACTTTTCTGTCCGATTGTCAGCAAACATTCCACCATCACACTCTCAGACATGACCATCACTCACTCCGCCTCATAAAAACCTCAAATCCAGCAACCTGCCCCTCAACATTCCTCGGACTCATCTCAAGCAGCGGCATCAAAAACTTCATAGCATCCTCCAAAGGCTTCTCCCCAGCAGCCTTCAACAACTCCAACCCAAGCGGATCCGCATCTTCCTTCTTCGTCTCCCCATCCTCGTCCTTCTTCGCTGGCGTAGCTTTCTTAGCAGCAGCCGCCTTCCTCTCCGCCTCAGCCTTCTCCGCATCCTTCTTAGCCTTCTTCGCCGCCTTCTTCCGCTCCGCCGCGCCCTCTGCTGTCTCACCATTCGCAGTCCCACCTTTAGCCAACTCCGGATGGTCGAATAGCGCGCAGTAAATCCTGATCGCAGACAATGCCGCCCGAGTAAAGAACGGATGCTCTCGTAACCGATCCTCCCACCTCAGCATATCAACATAAGCTCTCACCATCCCCTTCCTCAAACTAAAAGAGTGGAAATCGAACTGATCATCCTCCCACGCAATGAAGATGTCGTAAACGGCCTTGAACCTCTTCAACGCGAGCGCCAGATTGCTTTGCCGTACGTAAGCCTCTCCATCCTCGGTAATAAACCACACACATTGCATGTCCAGCAGATCGCCCAGGGGACCTCCGACAGCCTCCTTGCGCGTGAAGAGACCCATGGTCGCCACCGCGTCGTCGTGTTGGCCGTTGCGGAGTTGGTACTTAGCGCATTTGGTGTTGATGTAGCGATCCTTGAGGTCCATTTCCCGTGCCTCGTTCATGGCTTTGGAGGCTTCAGCGACCTCACCATTGTGCTTCATGATCCGAGCACGCGTCATGTGGTAGGTGTAGTCGGTTTCTGAAGGTTTCAGCTCGATGGCGCGTTCAATGTGTTTCCGGGCGCGGCTAAGGTCGCGCGACAGGTGGTAGTCGTAATGCTGAGCCAGGAAGTAGTTGACACTGAGCTCCCAGGTAGTTGCTGCATCGGGCTTACTGTGAGAGCCATCTGTGCTGCCGTTCGACTCAGCGCTGCCGTTAGCCTGAGGCTTTTCCGTGGCATAGCCCTCAACCAGCTCGCGAATCACCTCCTTCTTCTCCGGCTCCGAGTAAAGCTGCTTCACGTTCGCGAAAGTGGAAGGCACACCCTTTTTCAGCATCCGTCGGAGATACTTGTCCGCGTGTTCTCGGAAAGCGTCTCCAGTCTTGAAGTCCAGCGGCAACCGCCTCGGCGCATCTATCCTCTCGTTCTTCTCAGCCCAACCGTGATACATCTCGCCCAGCATCTGATGGTCCTCTGTCTTACTCCTATCCAAGCCCTTCGCCTTCTCCAACCCCTCGTAGTGCTCTCGGTGCTCAGCATTGCGTCGTAACAGCTTGGTGTACGCCTCCACGGCCTCCTCTTTCCGATCCAATGCCAGCAAGTAGTGCGCCCTCATCTCCATAACCGCCGTCTTGTCCAACGCCATCTTAGCAATCGAATCCACATGCTCCAGCGCCCGCTCCATCTCTCCTCTCTCCGCAATGATCGTATTCTTATACAGCACGGCCTCAGCATTCTCCATATCGCTCCGACTCGGTGTCTGCCTCATGCTCTCCTCGTACTTCTGCAGCACATCCTCTGCTCCCGCCAGATCGCCAGACATATGCAACGCAATCGCCAACGCCGTCCAATTCTGTCTATGCTGCGGCCGGGCTTGAAGCATCGTTCGTCTGGATTGCACATAACCCGCATAATCCCGCATCTGCACCTGCAGCATCGCCAGATCGCGTAATATCTGCGACGAGTCCGGGTCGAGTCGGAGGGCAAAGCGGTATGCTTTGAGCGCTTCCTCGTAGTTGCGCTGGCCTCGGTAGAGCAAGCCGTAGACGTGCCAGCAGACTTGCGACTTCATGGCGTTTTTGAGCGCGATTCTGCATAGCTCGAATGCCTCCTCGCTCTTGCCTTGGGAGGACAGAATGAGGGCTTTCATGGCTTGGGTGTCGCCATGGTTGGGGTGTTTTCGGAGGATCTGCTCGGCGGCCTTGAGACCCTTTTTGTACTGCTTGCTCTCGTAGTTCTGGACGACATGGCGGAAGAGCGTCTGCTCCTTGGATGGGAGCTGCTGGTTGGCGGCCATAATGGAGGAGGTGTGTGTCGCTGGGTGGAGTGTGATTGTCGGTTCGGAAGATGGCAGGCTCTACACAGTCATTGCGATGGAGCACGCGTAAAAGGAAAGTGACCGGTCCCGTTCAGTGAATGTCGTGTGGTTGTTGTATGCTTGCATGTGCTCATCAGAGCTCAGAACGACAGAATCTCGGATGCTGGATTAGCGCCTCGCCAAGACCCGACGTCAGGCATTGAGATGTTCATACAGCACGAGGCAGCCGACAGCGATGGCATACAGCGGAATAAAAGATCAGGAGATGCTTGCAAAACGACGCTGAGGGCAAAATACATAATTCCCTACTCTCTCTACATATGCTTGCGTGGGTATCATTATCCTACAGATTCTCCCTCCACCATTATTCTACAACTTCCTCACCCAGAAAGTTCGACCCTCCTTCACGTCTTCGATCGAGCAGACTTCCGAGACCCAGATGTGGCCGGCGTCTCGGTCTCCTTCGACGCAGCTTTCTTCGCTTCTGCCTTTCTACCTTTTGCTGTCTTAGCAGGCTTCTCAACCTCATCCTCAGCGCCGCCATCAGCCTGCACGTCCGCAGCCTTCACCTCCGTCAATTTCCTCTTCCTCGAACTCTTCGTCGTTGGAACCGTAACCTCCTCCTCGCTAGACTCCGGCTCGACCTTAGCCTTCTTCGCTCCCTTGGCCTTCCTGGGAGTCGGCTTCTTAAACTCCTCATCGTCCTCCTCGCCCGAATCAAGCTCCACTTTAGCCTTTTTCGCTGCCCTCTGCCTTCTAGGCGTCGGCTTCTCGACATCCTCCTCATCCTCCTCCTTCTCAACAACCTTCGCCTTCCGCTTACCTCTTTTAGCTGGCTTGCCATCCCCATCATCACCACCCACATCACCAGCAGCCGCCGCCGTCTTCTTCTGCACACTAGGCACAATCGCACTCGTCCTCCCACCCACCGTCACATGAACAATCTTCTCCCCATTAGGCAACACATTCGCCTCAGCTCCCTTCTTCCCTTTATTCCACCTATGCTTCATCAACCACGTCTCAGGAAACTGACTACTATCCGCATTCGTCTCCACGGCCAACGTGCATACATCCATCAACGCCTTATGCAATGATTCAATCTGCTCATCACTGAAAGTATAGCTATACTGCTCCGGGTGAAGTCTAGCCTGATACATGATCTCATCAGCCACCCAATTGCCCACTCCAGAAATATTAGCCTGGTCGAGTAGCAAAGCTTTCACCGGCACTTTCTTCCGTTTCAGCAGCTGCGACAACCACTCCACCGTCACAACCTCCTTGTCACGCACGGGATCCGGTCCGTTCTCTTTCAAGGGTGAATGATTGCGTATATCATCTGCCTCGCAATCCACCAACCGTATCCTCGCCAAGCGTCTCGGGTCCACAAACGCCGCTTCAACAGCCTCCCTCTCGCCATCCGCCTCACATTTGAGCAAGAACTTCATGTACTTCGGCGGCCAATCCTCTTCCTTTTTCCCACCATCATCAGGAACAACAGCCTTCTTATAATAAGCCGAGTCCTCCACGTCAAACTTCATCCACCCCGTCATCCCAAAATGCATAACAGCATGTGGAGCTTTATCAAAGAGCATGTAAAAGTACTTTCCCTGCCGATCGGCTCCTACTACTTTCCGGCCTGCGACATGCGATTGGAAGGCCGAGGAGCTGCAGCCTACTTTGCCGTACACGATGTCGTCGGTGAAAGCTTCGCAGGTTTTGACGGTGCGGCCCACGAGGTGTTTGCGGATGTAGTGCACGATGCGCGCGACTTCACCGATTTCTGGCATGGCGAAGAACTATTTGGGTGGGTGATATATGTGTATCGACTCGAGCTCTGGTCGCGTCGAGGTGAGAAACGCGATCTGAGCTTGGCGATGACGACGGGGCGTTTTACATCGTGTCTCTTCCACGACTTCTCATCTTCCTGCAAACATTGCAAGTCTCCAAGTAACGAGCTATGACTGTGCTTGACGAGAGCGAGGCATGCTCAAAGCTAAGCTCAGCTCAAGTGCTGACCGCGGTCTGAAGTTGCCCGAAGGCGACACGATAAGAGCTAGAATGCTGCAGGAATGGCAGGCTATTACCTAAAGCTCCAGGACGGTGAAGTACAGGTAGTCGATCTGCCTCTTTCTCACTTCATCCCTTCTTCTGCTCATCATCGTGGTTGAAATGCTCTCCTTGGTACTGACCGCGGCGTTGGCCACCCTCGCTGCAGCACACGTTGGACACGAAGGCGCAGGCACACAAGAGCCATTTGTAGGCTGGACGAAAGACGATCTGGACGCCAAATGGGGTACTGATGTATGTATCAACATCATTCGTACTTCAAGATCTATACTGATTGATGCACAGTGGGGCTTTTCCGGCATATCAACCTTTGCCCATCTCCCACACACTCGCTGCCTGCAGAACCCAGACGTCGAATATGATATTGCAATTCTGGGCGCCCCGTTCGACACCGCCGTTTCATACCGACCAGGCGCCCGTTTCGGTCCCAGAGCCATTCGAGCCGCATCAGCCCGTCAGACCAGTTTCCGAGGCTATAACCCCCGAGCAGGACTAAATCCGTATCAGGACTGGGCCAAAATAATCGACTGCGGCGACATCCCAATCACTCCCTTCGACAATGGCCTAGCACTGCGACAGATGACAGAGGCGTTCACCAACCTTGCCCACAGCTCCGCACCTGCCTCAAACGCTGAGTCCACCATCTCATACCGCCGCAAGCCCAAACTCCTGACCCTAGGAGGCGACCACAGCATCGCCCTCCCCACCCTCCGCGCGCTGAACAAAATCTACGGCAACGTGGCCGTAGTCCATTTCGATGCTCACCTCGATACCTGGCACCCGGCTAAATACCCTTCCGCGTGGGTAGATCCCAACAACCCTTCCGAGCAATCGTTCTTCACGCACGGCACAATGTTCTGGGTAGCTCATAATGAGTCCCTCATCCTTCCCAACAAGTCTGTCCACGCCGGTTTGCGGACACGACTCAGTGGCATCGGAGATAACGAAGACGACGACACTCAAGGTTGGGTCCGGATCGCGTGCG
This sequence comes from Elasticomyces elasticus, assembly GCA_035926095.1. Taxonomy (NCBI): domain Eukaryota; kingdom Fungi; phylum Ascomycota; class Dothideomycetes; order Mycosphaerellales; family Teratosphaeriaceae; genus Elasticomyces; species Elasticomyces elasticus. The sequence continues at coordinate 387,566 of JAVRQT010000003.1, forward strand.
ACGATATTGATGATTTAGGTGTTAAGGGTGTGGCGGAGAGGATTATGGGGCATGTTGGGACTGAGACGCCGGTTTATTTGAGTATTGATATTGATGTTATTGATCCGGGTTTGGCGCCTGGGACTGGTACCCCTGAGCCTGGTGGGTGGACGACGAGGGAGTTGATCCGGGTGCTGAGGGCTATTGAGGGTATGAACGTGGTTGGTGCTGATATTGTGGAAGTTGCGCCGGCGTATGATGGGGTTGGCGAGACTACTGCGCTTGCGGGTGCACAAATAGGTTTCGAGGCATGAAAAAACTCGAAGTAAGGGATTGCGAGACCTGCGCTGACTTTTCTCAGGTATTGACTAGTATGGTTAAGCGTGGGTTGGGCGAGGCTGGGAAGAAGAACAAGGTACGGGATGAGCTCTGATGCGAAGGCGTTTCGGCAACTGTCTTGTACTGTATTCTGATATCGTGCGTAGGCCAGCTGAGGAAAGCCTTCAGCAACAAACAGGAGATTCGGACGTTAAAGTCCTTCCGAAGACCTCCCAAAGACAAGCCGTCAAGGCGAACGTTTACAAACAGCACAAGGTTAGAGCATCTAGGCCATTAAAACTATATCTTAACAGCCCACGCGACAGATCTAGACCCTTGTCAGTAGCTCATCGGTACCTGCATATACAGCTCCATCGAAGCTTTGCCAGGAACTGATGACCTCTCAATGCTGCTACGGAGGTAATGCCGTGCCGCAGAAGTACGCTGACATCATGACCTTAGGCTGTGTATATGTGCCATGCTCTGGGCTGTCTCATGACGACGTTTTGAAGCAACATTCTAGGACTTATTGACGAGCACATGATTGAAAGCAAACGCACCCGCGCATTCGACGACCAAAGAGCAACCTTTGTACCACGACGCAAAGTAGCACCTCGATCCAACATGCCATCTTCAAAGGGCGAGCCAACCGACCCAGAACTTCGAGAGCAGGTCAAAGAGGAAGTAAAGAGTGAAGAGAAGGGTGCGTAGTTTCATCCTCTCGCGGTCGATGCTTGCTGATAGCGTGCAGGAGGCGGAAAGGGCAGCTGGTCTGCGTGGAAAGCTGGTGAGATGGCCAAACGCTATGAGGCAGCTGGTGGTGATTATGAAGACAAGGGCGACCACAAGAACAAATCGCAGAAGGGTGCGCCGGAGAAGAAGTAATACAGTGAGGTATACACTCCCCGGAAGGATACTCGATCGGTACGAACATGGCATCTCACCAATCTCCAAAACAACACAACGACCCGAGCCTCTGTTTGTGACGACCTTCTGCTATTAGCGTTTGGCTTGGTCGATCGCAATAGTGTGTAAGATATCTATGTCGGTTCCTACCCTTGATGTGGATGTCGCTTGGCACACTGACCAGAAATGAGGATAGGTTTGCGGACGATATTGCTTGTAGTGTTTCGCAGGTGGTTGTAGTAACGGGTGAATCTTCATTGTATCAGCCCTGCTACCACTTGCAGATCTGCTGACGACGAAGACAGGCTGATGTTCAGGTTCGCCTTGCAACTGTGTCGTAAGCAGTGATTCTCGGACTGCAAAAGAATCCACAGCCTACAGCGTACAGCATACCCGCGAAATCAGCAAAAAAGTTCGATCTTGGGCACGAATGGATTCGAACCACTGTCACCGTGCGAAGCGAGAGATGGACTACACAAGCGAATGAAGCAATCCATCGCGCAGTATCCTACCACTAGACCACGCGCCCTTATAACATATTCGAGTAAAGCTTACCAGCTATTATGTAGAGCTAGAAGTGCTGGCCGCTGTTATGCCGACCTTGCTGGTCCTGACCCTGAGTGGTAAGCACCGCATGATTGTGGCTTGGAGAGGTAAGCAAGTGGCGACTCATCTTGGCCTCCTTGTGCGGTAGCTGGTCGAATGGCGGCCATACGAGTCCAAAGGTGAATGTTGTTCCCAGGTGATTCAAAAGATTGAGGCATTACTCCATGCTCCAGCCTATACGCGATGGGATCAGCGAGTAATCTCATACATCAAAAAGGGACTTGATGTGGCTGCGCGACAACTCTCTCGACCTCAAAGTAGACAGCAAGCCAGAGCCACCGGCCGTAGCGTTTTGGCACTCGGTGGCCTTGAGACGATGTCGCACGCACTCAAGAGTTATTTTACCGCCATCGTGAATGCCAGATCCACGAATGACGCTTCTTCCAATCAGCTCTACCATTATGTACAGATGGGGCCGAAGATGGAGTCACTGTCAATGTCGACATTCGACTTCTCCTTGATACGAGAACGATAGCAGCAAGTAGAGTGGCCGGACTTGCAACAATCGTCATCCGTGGGATCATGGGAGTACGGATCGTGGTGGGCGGGCCGTGATAAAGCTGTGTAAGACTTGACTCTCAGCATTGTCTCCTCGCCCCTTCATCATTGATTGACCAGAGTCTCGAAAATGCCAGAATACTGTCATATTTGCTAGTACTTGGACGACCACGGTTACTGGCGCCACGGCAGGATGTGGAACAATGGTAACATGGCGTGCTTTTGGTGGACGAGCAATATGCTGGAGGCCTGAACATCAGAGCTTCGCTGTTTTCTTAGGTGCTGACCCTGCACCGTCGCGATTCAGCGACTCAATATATGCAGCAGGCATCTGGTTCTTGAGTTCCTTGGGCACCGCAGCCCACTCCTTGCGCTCAGCATCTTCGAGCGTTCGCCATCGTTCGATTTCTGGGACGATCCATGAAGTGGCAGCATCTGCCGTCTGGCCCACGACCTCCATTGGGATGAGATGGCCAATGCCTTCGAAAGTGACTTCACTGACTCTACCCGCCTTCACGCCTCCAGATCCGCCAATGCCGACACCGGTTTGTGCACGTCGGTCTGCTTTCAGTAGCGGTGCTGACAGATCAGATTTGTCCCCGTAGATGTAGAACACGCTGGGCCGTACGAAAGGCAGTTTCTTGAAGGTCGGGCTAAGTGCTGGGCTGTAAAACTGCATCTCGGGGTCGGCCTCAGGGTCGAGCTCGGGATGTGTTGCGTCAACAGGTAGTATCTGATCAGCGGTCGGCGTGGGTCGCAAGAATGTCAAGACCTCCTGATGCTTGGTGGTAGCCAATGTGATCTCCTTCTCACTTGCATCCGGCGGCACAGTCGCGGTACTGACGTCTGCCGTCAATACTGGAAGCGTCTTTGAAGCTGGGGTAGCCTCCGGGTACAAGTAAGTGGGAAGATCTCGCAGGCCATACTTGATCCAGAGATCCAACACCCTCGGATCCCAAGTCTGGTAGAACTTGGAACGCTTGAACGAGGTTTCCGCTACCTGACGACTTGGCCAGCGATCTCTTCGCCTCGCTGAGGCTTTTGCAGGAGAGAAGTTGCCCTGCTTGGATAGCTGGCGCTGTATGACAGGGTCAATAAGGATGAGCGTCGTGAACAGTCGTGGGTGCATGATGGAAAGGTTGACAAGATTGTTGCCTCCCATGCTATGGCCAATACCAATGAGTGGCCGCTTCATCTCTTTGCGGAAGTGGTTGACCATGAGAAAGAGATCTCTCGGGTGATCCATCCATGATGCTGAATATTTTTAGCAGTCGAAGTTGATAGCATATCGGTCAGACGTACGATCATTACCCAGATTCTGCTCGTTCAAGACACCTGAGTAGCCCTGATGAGCTACATCCGCGATCCAAATACTGCGTATGCGTATGCCCTTGGCCTTCAGCCGTTGGTACAGCTCGTCCCAAAGGGGTTCGTATAGCTCCTGCGAGCACCCGTCAGCGCGGTGCATTCGAATGTAGCAGGATGCGAACCTTCGGAAAACCATTGGCATGAGCGCCTATCACTGTGATCTCATTACTGCCTCGAAAACTCTCCTTTGGGGTGTACTGCTTCACGGCAAGCTGCAAGACATCCTCCTGGTTGTCGGCTGTAGATCGTGCATACTCGCGGATGTGAGACGTTGGTATAGAATGCTCAGTGATATTGAATACAGCCGTCGACATCATGGGCCAACTGGACTACCACGATGAGGGTTGTGTATAGAGACCAAGTCCTCGATCAAAAGTCAATGCTGGGACGCGATGTTGCCGAGGCATTGTTCCATCTCGGCATTGTGTTCGGGATGTCCTTCGATATGCCGTGAATGACACCAATAGTGTTGATGAACAGGTACGATAGTACGATGTGTACAGAAAGTAATACGCGCTCTGACTATTCGCACAGACCGCCATCCTACAATTATACCGACGACCCAACATGCAAATGCTGATGGTATAGCTCTACACGTAGTGTACTCGACTCGCTTTTCCAGAAAGCAAGCACTCGCTTCAAATGCAGCACGACCCCGAAATCACACCGCAAACTCAACGCAAAGGGTATCAATTCCACAACCAGCATGCTCTCTCGAGTCTCAGCGTAGCCCAATCACGCTCTGCATTAGAGTAAGCATAGACGCTTGGGTGGCAGCACGCCGTACTTGGGATTACTCACCATCTCCAACGTCCACACACGACGAATCCAGACCTTGAGCTTGCCTTCTACGCCTTCAACATCGTCGAGCTCGACGCCTTCCCACCAACATCGGCGGGCAGGCTTGCGCCAGAAGAGCAACAGCTTCTGCGCCATGCCGACTGCGTTGCTATTCGCTGCCTCGCCGCGGATGTCTGTGCGTAGACGAGCGAGGGCGATGGAGCAGATGACTGCCTTGTTGGGCTCGGCAGCACGGTGGCCCCACTGGTCGGAGTGGTCGAAGCCGCTGGAGCAGGTCAGCATGTGTGCAGGTTGGATAGAGCATATTCTTCGTTACCCTGCCGTCAGCATCTCGATTAGATGTTGCTCGGTCGTGCCAGGTTCCTCACTCTTCCGCAGTCCAGAGAAGATGCCGTCTTGTCGCAGCAGAGCCTTACCTGCGGCTCGCTTGATTTCGATCATCTCGGTTTGCTCAATGTCTCTGCGCGGTGGAATGCAGTAGAAGTCCAGGTCCTCTCGCAAGACTATTATTCCGGCGCGGTCCTGCAACATATCGCGTGCATTGCCGGGCATTGGCTCAATTGGCATCGTGTTGGCTCCCACTGGTTCTTGGGTGGATTGTTTGGCACTGTCCTCGGATTCTTGAGGGATGGTCTGTGCCACTTGCCGGAAGAAGTCGAGCATGTACGTGAGTGACGTTGGGTCGTACTGTGAGTAGTAGAGACGGTCAGATAAGTATACATCTTGGTTGGATAGGAAGCGATGGATGTCCTGAATAGACACAGTGGGGGTCTGCGACACTTGGGTGACGAGGCGAGGTCGCCGGGTGTTGCTTACGTCGACTGGGTATGAATCGCCGTCGTGGTAGCTGTTCATGTGTCCTTCAGGTAGGAGGCCATTCGGGAACAGTGAAAGCAGTACGAACTCCGGCATCGTCAACAGCTCATCTCGTGAGAGTGTGAAGCGCGTGCCACTGCAAGAATCAGTAGAGATCGGACGATACTGTGGTATGAACGCCTACCGCAACTCCATCGTGATGTTCTCATCGGATCCGCCTGCTAATTATTAATATGATCACCAGCAAATGGGCATATCCCGACTCACCTTGTCCTAAGCCAGCCGTGTTCAGCGGAGCCGGGCCACCCTGCTGCACCTGCGTGAGGATGCTCGCGGCACCTCCTGCTGCCGACATGACGTACGTGAAGCCGTCGAGCGGGCTAGAGCCTTCTGTGTATGGAGGCGGGGGCTCTCCGTCGTCTAAGTCCTTGCTCTCCTTTGTGTCCCGTGGAAGCGCCGCCTTGGTCTCAGCAACAACCGAAGACGGTGTTGGAGCGCGCTCTTCGAATGGTGGAGCTGGTCCGCTCGGCGCAGTCGCAGTGAGAGACCCAGCAGTGCCGCAATCTGTTACAAGCGCGCGGTATGGGTCGACAGGCGAGGGCGCGGGAAAGTAGCGCGATGGAAAGTTGTGGGAAGAGAAGGGCGGTGGAGACTCGGCCGAAGCTGAGGATTGTGCGCCGGTGGGCGCTTCGAGCTGGAAGTGCGCGTCGACGTCGGTCTTGCCTGGGACGGCGTCGTGGGTGCTGCCGCGTAAAGAGGGTGTGGTATGGACCGAGGAGCCGTCTGAATCCACAATGCAGGTGGTGCGAGGTTTGCCAGTAGGGGCGGTGTTCAGGATCGCATGGACAGTAGCTGTCTGTTTGCAGTTGCCAGTGTTGTCGCGTGGAAGGGGTGCGTGTTACTTCAATGGCGAGCAGGGAAGTGAGATCGAGGTCGACCGCCAAGGTGTGCACGTGCCGCAAGTCGCGAAGTCACGACAGAAAGAACATCAACCTCAACATCAACACAACAGTTACAACACAACAGTGGCACATCGAATTATATCAAGTGGATGACCCCACTCCCGGTCTCGCTCAGCATACTGTAAGGATTCAGGAATTAAGTCGTTGCCGGGCATGACTATGGTTTCCAAATGAGCTATACAGTGCACGCAGTCCGACCAGAATCCCGAAATGCCGCTTTGAACGATCTCCAAAGCATCGATAACTTGTCAGTATAGGTTCGGCCGCCATAGTTGCCTCAATCCTTGAGACCTAACAGCGAAGCCGGGATTCGACTTCGGCATGGATTCATCTCACTTACCGCATCGAGACAGTCGAAGATGAAGGCCAAGGTGTGCTTGGGAATCGTGAGTATAGTTCGTGGTATCTCCTACATGCCATCTCATCTTTTCGTACATCTCCCTCTCTACTCCTTATTGAAGTCAATAACCACCCGCCCAGCGATCTCACCTCTCCGCAGCTGCTGCACACTTTCTGGGAACGCCGACATGCCTCGGACTTCGCAAATAGACTTCAGCAGGCCGCGACGGGCATAATCGAGAGTGGCGGCAGTATCCTGCATCGTTCCGACCAACGTTCCGATGATGGAAAGGTTCTTGAAAGCGAAGATGTTGGGGTCCGTGCCTAAAACGATGGTGCCTGCGGGCGGGAGAGCGATGCACATGATCTTGCCGCCGATGCGGTCGCCGATGAAGTTGATGCTGTCTGCAACAATAGTCAGTTGAGAGTAACATTGACATCCCACAGCCCGCCGCAGCATTCTCATGCCCATGCCATCGGCTTGGTGATCATAACAGAGCGAAGACACGCAGGGAGAGAGGTATTCATCTCACTCACCCTTGTATGACTGGTATGCCGTGACCAGCACTCCGTGAGCTCCAACACCATCCGCAATCTCCTTAATGCGCGCTGCGACATCGCTATGCTCCTTGAAGTCGACAAACTCCTCGGCACCCATCTTCAGGCACAGGTCTTTCTTAGCGCTTCCAGAGTCGACCGCGATGGCTCGCATCCCCATGGCTCTGTACGCACATCAGCATCGAGCACGAACTGCGGCATGCGACAGTACTCACTTCGCAAGCTGCACACCCTGGATACCGACACCACCACCGCCGCCAGGAAAGACAACCCAGTTACCAGGCTTTAGGTTGGACTCGATCAACGCCCTGTGCATGGTCGACGCAGAGCACATGATTGGTCCAGCCACCTCATCTGGCACTCCGTCTGGGATCCTGCTGGTGTATTTTGCTGGGCTGGTAATATACTGGCAGTACGTGCCTTGGGCGACTAGACCTATAGGTGATGGTCGTAAGAGTCAGCCGGTGTCTTAAACAGTTGAAATCGCTTGGTCTCGCTGCAAGACATCTCTCTCCCGAGAACATTGCTGGTCAAGCTATAACCGATGGCCGCAGCTCGCAGGCATTCGGCGCCTTCGAGACGATGTCTTGCATGCATCCAAGACTTATACCCATCGTTTTACTGACCTGTGTATACACCCTTCTGGCAGTAGTTTTCTCGGCCGTTCCAGCACTCCTGGCAGTTGTGGCAGACATCCCAGAGCGGCTTTACACCTCCACGGTCTCCAACTTTCCAATCTCTGCGATAGAATTAGGAGGAGCTTCTTTGAGTCGATTGTTCATCTTCTGGTCTTTTCCCACTCAGGGGGAAGATAGTATGGGGACTGTATGAGCCACATGGGAAAGGCAGGATAATACGTACTGCCGCACAGTCAGCAAAGGTTGGCTCTTTGTTTATGGTACTGTTGTTCTTAGAGCTTACCGTGACCTTCGACCCGACCTTGACGACGACACCGGCACCCTCGTGGCCTGCGCAAGTGGTTCCGAAGTGGGACATGGGAGGGACGGCCCAGTCATTCATCATGAAGCTGCAAGAGTCTCGGGTTAGCTCATGAGGTACCGTGGATGCGTGCGTCTGTCTCTAGATGGAGGAACTCGTGAAGATGAAGGTCGGCACAGGAAGCAGCTTAAGATTGTACATACTGCCTGAGAGTCAGCAGATGCCTTCGAGACGAACGCGTCCTCGGTACTTACCTGGACGTCGGACATGCAAAGGCCTGTGGCATTGAGGCGAAGGAGCACCTCATCGTCCTCTTGGACTTGGTCAGAACTGTATCGCTCACAGCGTCTCGAGGAACATACTGGGCTCTGGGACATCCACTTCTTGAACCTCGACTCTGAACTCCGGTCCCTCGTTGACGACCACGGCGGCCTTGCCTTTCTTTGGGATCTCTTCAGACATGTTTGATTCTGGTTATTTCGTGATATGGAAGGAGGAATGGGATTGGGATGCGAAGAGGCGTTGGTACAGAAAATAAGGTACAGACCTGCCAGCAAGCTATATACGAACACAGGAACTCTACCGCGGCCCTCGACAGGGACCTGAGACGAGCCTTTGAACCGTCACACTCTCCATCCCTCGGTGATGGCGGGGTCACGCGTATGGACGCGAAGGAGAGGCGGGGTATGGCCAACAACGGTTCGACCTAGCAAGCTCAATCCACCAGCGGCGGATTGTACGCGGCGATCGCTCGCGGATGCGAGTAGTGCTGCCCGGTCGGAGCTGGCTCTGAAGCCGGGACACCTGCCCTCAGGGTCGAAGAGGAGTCAAGTGCGGTCTTCTTCCGCCAGGCGACAGCGCCGCTGATGTCGAGGGAGGAAAGGAGTGAGGATCGAGGAGTGGCATGACCGCATGAGGGGCATTTCATTTTCATACTCCACGATTGACATTCTGCCCCTCTCATGCTCGAGTCATGTAGCATTGGCAACTCCACCACAGACTTGGCCATAAAACCTTCGTGATGCATCTCCAGGATAGCGAGAAGAGTTCGCGATCGGGGAATGGTCATGCGGACCGGCAATGGCGTTGTGCAATAGTTGGTACAATAATCTACAAATCTTACATCTATCAGTACAGCGCTCCAGCGAACCTGAAGCGAGAAGCGCGTTCGGGAGCGTAGAATGCTCATACCACACACTTCCACGCGGTCTTTTGCAGGGCTTCGTTATGCCTGTAGATAGACAACCCCAGGAAGTATCCGGCGCGTCCGGTCGGGCATTGATCCATTCGCATTCGCATCTCTCACACAAATGTCAGAGCAGAGATCAATTTCCAGACATCCTGCCTGACGCTCAGCTCTCATCTTCAGCCTTCTTGATTGTCTCCGTGCCTGCGGCGAATCTCTTCGCCCTTTCCTCATCGTCCGCTGAAATTTCAAACTTCCTCATCCTTCCCGCTATTCGCTCGTCCAACACCATATCATCAATCCACACACTCTCCTCGTGCTCCAACCGTGGTTTCCGTACTGTCTTCCACCATTCCCGCTCCTCGTGAGCCAACACCTGAGTCTGTTCAGGCACCATAGTGCTGCTACTTGGTCCCGAATCTGTTGCTGACGCTGTATCAGCATCAGCGGGCACGACTGAGTAGCTCCTGTGTGCTGAGGCGAGCACAGCAGCTGCTACGTCTCGGCCGATGGTGTCTGCGAGTCGACGACGGGTGAGGAAGCGATAGATGCGGATGGGCGTGTTGCGGATGCCGAGGATGTGTGGCTGAGGTATTACTACGCTGGGTCCGAGTATTTCTGGGATGGACGGTGAGAGCGTTGCGGTGGAGTAGGCGGCGGGTAGGATATACGGAGGTGGTTGGCGCGGTTTGGGCGTTTCCTCTTCTTTGGGAGTCTCTTCGACTGGCGGCAGCTCGGGTGTGGTTGGAGAATTGCTGTCACTTTCTGTAGTTGTGTCGGGTGTGGATGTAGACGTGTTCGCTGCTATGACCTCCGCAGCGCCGTTCAGTGCCGCATCGCTGACAGATGCCTGTCCAGGTGTATGTTTCGCTTCGTCTGGCTCTTCGCTCTTAGGTATTTCTACCGCATGTGGATCATCGACCGGCCCTAGCCAACCCTCGTGCAAACCCTTCACATACTCCTTCCACGTGTGTCTGCCAACCACCAAGTCTCCTCCCACACCTGGATACTCGCCCGTCCCCGTCTTGTCACGTACCGTCTCAACCGCATACTCCTTCGCTGCCTCGTCCTCATCCATAGCCGCACCCTCACCTCTCCGTCTCCGCTTCTTCCTCGTCTTTTCCGCCGTCTTGTGCCTGACATCACCCTCCTTTCTGCCCTCTATCACATCCCAATCCGTTGCGCCTGCGACCAATACAGGCTTGATGTACTGGTGGAAGTGCTCGCGCGCGCTCCGTAGACCATCTCCAGGAGGCGCAGAAAGGTAGATGGTGAGTTTGCGCGGCATGTTCTTCGTGTCGAGCGGTTCGTCTGCGAGGTGCCGGACCACATCGCACCATTTCTGCTTCGTGAGGCGGGTCTGGTATTTGTCGTATGCGATTGCGGACGCTATGGAACCGGAGAGCGAGAGGAAGATCATCCAGTTGCGGGAAGGGAGGCGCAGTCGAGGTAGGCCTGATTACAATACATCAGCACAGCTCTACGTATCATGAAGTATGTACTACTGACCCATCATCCGAAAGGCTGGGTTGTCCACCACGGGCTTCTTCGGCGCCGTGGCGGACGTGTTGACGCCGGTGCCATTGCTGCTTGGGACGGCCGAGGCGCCAGCGCCTGCTGCTGCGTTCTCGGCGGGAGGTGTAACTTTAGGGTCAGACATGTGAAAGACTGAGCTCTCCTGGACGAGAGCTGCCGCCAAAATGTTTCGTCTCACTCCCGCGGCGAATTCGACCTCACTTCACTCTGCCTGCATCCTTTCTCCAACAACCATATCTCTTCAGACGGCCAAGGCGTCGTAACTACTTTGCTCTATGTAGTAGTTTTTCTCAGCTCTGCTTATCCTGACGTGCGTCGTCGATGATCCTGATCAGCCCTCCATCGAGACTTCATCGAGGCTTCTGGTGATGGCATCCCGTGTCACGCCTGTCCACCACAAGGTCGAGACTGCACGACTCGTCAGACCAACCCGACTCACTGCAGCTGCAACTAATTCCGATCAAGAACGACGACATGACCTCTGCGACAATCCCCCAGACACCAACATTGAGCGGTGAAGCAGGCACCCGATCTCAACCAACAATATCACGCGGCAGAACCTCGGCCTTCACTTGACAGCGTTATGAGTTATGATCACTCCAATCAGCTCATTCAACACAAGTCAGGAACCTTGGTAAACTGGTATTACAATTGCGAACTAAGCGGTTCACTCCGGTGAATGCGGTCACTTCGCCCAGCGCGTATATTGGTTCTAGCAATAGGACGAGGTTCAATTCCTCGAGGATCCACACATTCATTCTTTTTGCATTTTTGGCCTTTGCTTTTTGGACTTTTGTCAACGCAATCACGATGGCGACGCCTCCTCCCATTGCTCGACCCAGTACTTATGTCTATGGCTAACAGTACTCAGCGCTGGCTGTCTTAGATGTCGGCACATACTCGGGCTTCACTTGCGACTTGATCAAGCGAGATCACCTCATCAAGCATATCAAGCACAATCGGGTTCTTTGGTCCAGTGGTTAGGACAATTGCAACATGAGCTAAGCGGTCCTCTGGATGCGGTTCTGCCGCCTAGCGCGTATATTGGTTCTTCGAGCAGTTGGCCCGGGTTCGACCCCCGGAAGATCCACGAACATACTCTTTTTGCAATTCTTTGCCGTTATCGATGTTGACATGCGGTCACCAACAACGACGAATTCGATGCGCTTTTCGACTTCAGCGATTTCTTGCTAACAGTAGCCTGCGTGCTGATCCGGTCGGCTCTAGGTTGAGGCGCTGCTCCCTTTCGAGGTATTTCTTGTCGCGTCTCTCTTCATGCGCATTCCATCTTTGTTTAGATACAGCCACTGGGGATGCCTTTGCAAGACAAACACAACACAAATGGCATCCGGGCCAAATTCGAATCTTCGCGAAGAAGCTCATACAACCAAAGCACACAACTGTACATACATATAACAGGGTGTCCACAGCTGCCATGCTCATTTCGTGTAAGCACCCCGTCCAGCATGGCTCCGAACTACAAAAAAAGAGCACGGCTCGCAGCAGCAGCACAGAAGAGAGCGGAACTGGTCGCCAGCGTTCGCGACTTCAAGCCAGAACAGAAAGAAGACCCATCGAAGCTGTCGATCTTACTCGATCTTCCACCTGAGCTGCTCGCATGCATCTACGACATCATCTTGGCACAAGGTGGAGGTGTGCGTTTGCCTCGCAAGACTTCATCTCATCGAGACCTGGTCGTACCCTCTACGATGTTGCTTTTGAACAAGCAGGTGTACGATGAGTTCATGCACGGTACGTGACTGTCACCGCCTTCTTACAGTTCGCAAGCGGAAGCTAACACGATTTTCGCGCCACAGCTGCCTGGGTTCTCGCCGACATCCACACCAAGGTAGCCAACTACGACTTCCGCCACATCGTTACATTCATGAACAAGCTGTCCGATGAGGAGGTTCGACGCCTACCCAACATCAAGCTGCCTCAACAGCGCAGTGTCATCATTACGCTAGATGTGGACTGGTGGGCAGGGCTGCTGCACGGAGATCTCGAGCTCCTACGACGCTGGTTAAACCGTGCTAAAAGTTCAACTAAGAAAGGCACGGAGGTGAAATATGGATACCGCCTGGCACACGCAGGGTTTACTGATCCGAGAGCGGCTGAGTGGGAACGTCAAGCGAATCTGATGCCTGAGGGTAGGAAGAAGGAGGAGCTGATGAAGATCGTTGATGCTTTGCATGGGCGTGCAAGTGCTTCGTGAGCGTAACAATTATGTTTTCCCTTGCAACTGTCCTCATATGGCATGGTTTTTTGATCCTGGTAGACTCGTCATACACGATATAAGCGCACCAAGCTACGCAGAGACCAAGTATCGAGGCGCAAACATTGGCCTGACGAGCACCGAAGGTCGTTGTGAATGACTGCATATACAAGGTGATACCCGGGCATTCACAATCCTTATACGCTGATTCACTTCAACAGTTTCTACGTCATCACGAAACATATATCTTCCTTTCGATAGAAAGCCCACGCATCGACAACGAACACAGCTCTCGTTCACCTCTTCTACAGATCCCACAAACAAACGTACGCCGCCCATACAACATGAACATGATTATAGGCATGAGGCGGAAGCGCGAACCACTCCCACCGAGTACGATCCACATCTTCGAGACGCAACTCAAACGCAAAGCCCAAAAGCTCTTCCTATTGCTTGACTTACCAGCCGAATTACGCAACAACGTGTATGCGCAGGTGTTTGCGACGACTGGCGGAGTCCATCTTTCATGCAAATGCCACCGTCGAGCTCTCGCTTCGAGCTCGCGTCTCACCCGCGTAAACAAGCAGGTCCACGACGAGTTCACATCAGCAGCTTGGGCTCTGGCCGACATCACCACTCAAGCACCCGATCTCGATTTCCGCCACATCGTCGCCTTCTTGAATCGACTTTCGGATGCGGAGCTGTTTGCGATGCCCACCAATGATCATCTGGTGCAGCGCAAGATGATGATTGAGTGATCACGGAGCAGTACAACGTCAAATTACTGAGGCGCTGGCTCAACAGGATAGGGAACCCGGAGAAGAAAGGCACAGATCTTGTGTATGGGTACAAGCTTTGCAGTTCGAGCTTGAAGATGGATGTGGAGCAGGCGTTGCAGGCGTTCGAGTATCGACCAGGGATGGCGTTGGAGGGAAGGGGCAGGAAGGAATATGAGAAGATCTGTGCTGCTGCGTACTAAAGTTCTGCGAGGCAGGACGCGGTAATGGAGCGCCGCGGCTACCGTGTGATCTCAGCACGGACGTGGGCCTATGGGACGAATCGTGGTGTGAAGGAGGGCATGGTGCTGAGCGCTTAACTGAAACAGCAATATGCAGAATCACCTAGAAGTAAAGGGCTGGCTTTGCAAGATTGTAAAGACGACCCCATGGCTTCCAAAGGTTCCGTGTATGTCTCACTCTTCCCTGGCTCCGGCGTATGCTCATGCATATTGCCTGCGTTTTGCATGTGACAGTGCGGGACCGCCCGTGAATTAGTGCGCATAGCTGGTGGCAAACGGACGACTTGAACCTCACTAACAACACAGCTCAGTGCATATACTTTCACCATCTGACTGCGTCGAGTGAACGTCACTTCGTCACAGATCGCCTCACAACGTGAAACAGTTTGCTTTCAGCTTCACAGAAGGTTCGCAATCTTTCGAATATGACTGTTCGACACTGACATCGCCAGATACCAGCTACACCGCGCTGACAAGATGGCCATTGGCAAGAGAAAGCGCCCGGCAGTAGCACCAATCATTCCGCGGGCCGACTTCCTCACTTTCGGCACCCAACTGAAGGCAGACCCAAGCAAGTTATCGCTGCTCCTCGATCTGCCCGCTGAGCTGCGCAACGCAATATACGAATTCGTCCTCGCATCCACCGGCGGAGTCCTGCTCCCTCGGTCAGCCACTCGCCGAACGCTCGCCTCGTCCTCCTCTTTGCCAAGAGTGAACAAACAGATCCGAGATGAATTCCTCGCCACCGCAATGCTGATGGCCGAAATTCATACGACTTCCGTCGACTTCTCCTTTCGCCACATCGTCGCCTTCCTGAATAGACTTTCTGAGGAAGAGCTTCGAGCGCTGCCGATTACCAAGCTACCAACACAGCGCAAGATCATCATCCACCTACACCCCGATTTGGAAAGCTCCTCGCAACCGCAGTACTTGGGGCGCTGGTTAAACCGCGTACAACATCCGACCAAGAAGGGCACAAATGTTGTCTACGAATACCGGTACTCTGGCTCGGTACCGCGTTACAGGAACTATCACCACCATGACGACTTCTCAAGAAGGCTACAGTGGTGGGAATCCGACGTCGTAAAGATGGCTCCAGGGAGAAAGAAGGACGAGTTCGGGGACATCATCGCTGCGCTGCGTGGCCCGAGGGTCGTTGGAACAGTTTGAGGCTGTCAAAGATCTCTGGAAAAGCTATGGTAAGATCTTGCTGGCTTGGATGTTGACTTATGGACTGACTAGGCGGTGAGACGTGCATCTTAGCTTGGGTCTTCAGGGAAAGTAGTGGGCCGAGGAAATAGCTAGACAAGTGACCTGAGTTGACTACAGCAAAGTATCCTCCCGAGTACAATTCATGTCTTTCAAGTACATATTAGGCAAGGCTTGTGCAATGTCCAGAGTGGGGTCACCCTTCCCAGAAGTTCCCAATCTCCCTCAAGTCCTCAAGTAAAGCTGACGGATTGTCGATCCCTGGAAAGTGACCTCCAAAATCATGATCTGTGATGTCCCGTTGTTAGCAAGTGGAGTCAATATAATAGACAAAGTTTGGCTGACTTACTCCGATACTGAACCAGGTTCCCAACTGTAGCCACCTTCTCTTTATGCCAAAAAGCGATGTTATACTTGAAAGCGCTGAACAGCATTGGGGCGTCGGTCTGTGCTTTCGCATAAACCGGGTGGAGACCATCCAACAGATTCTGGTAGTAGAGGAAAATCGACGACACAAACGACTCCGTCAAATAGTACAATGAAACTGATCGCAGGATCGCATCATGCGTGAGAAGTGATGGCCCAGTGCCAGCTCTTGGATCCGAGTCTATGTGATCATCAGCGTCAGAGAGGAAAAACTACATCTGGAAAGACGAGTGCCTACAATTGATATATTTCTCACCAATCCATGCAAGCTGTCCGACTGGGTTGTCATATAGAGCGAGTCCAATAGTGTTTGGCTATGAAGCAAGCGGTTAGCAAGAGCTAGATACTGATCGAGCCGGCGTAGGAATCCTAGTCACCTTGGTAGAATGTTCTGCGAAGTATGCGGCTCCGGTTGTGAGCCAAGCTTCTGAAGTCGCCTCCTCGAACGCTTCTAGCGAGTTCAAAGTGATATTATCACTCTTCAATTCTTCGGACGTCGCCGGGAGGAATGGTATAAAAGCAAAATGTGCAGCTCTGGTCGAGGCGGTGTAGTCACGGTAGAGACCGAACGACGGTCCACATCCCCAATCGGTCCCAAAAACAGCGAACGTCTTGTAGCCAAGGACTTTGGTCATCAGAGTGTGGTAAACCCGAGCCGTATCGTCGATTGTCCAATTCGCTGGCGGGGCGGTAGAAAATGCTAAGCCAGGGAGAGAAGGTACCACGACATTGAACGAGATCGACTTGTTAGTCGAAGTTTGCGCCTGTTCCGCGAGACTTTTGATGATCGGCTCGAACTCGAGGAATAAGCCCGGCCAGCCATGGCAGAGTATCAAGGGAATGGCATCCGGATCGGACGCCTTCTCATGTATGAAATGGATCCTCAGGCCTTCGATGTGGGCGGTGAAGTGGTTGAAACTGTTTAGAGATAAGCATGCAGAAAAACATTGACGGTAAAGTTTTGTTCGTGCACACTGACCTGTTCAGAGATGCCTGCTCTTTTGGCCAGTCAAAGCTAGTCACCCATTGCTTTTGCATCGACTTCAGCACATCGAGATCGATACCTGCCGTGGCCCCAAGATCAGGATACTCCGGTTTTTTCGGCAGTCGGGTCTGGCGGATCAAGTCTACCATACGTCGTGAATCGAGGTCGATATGGAACTTTTGGAGGTCGTACTTCTGCTGATATGGGTGGACAGTGCTGGGCAATGCCACACTCAAAAGAGCGTAGGCCAATACGTTGAGGGCGTGTAGTCTCATGATGGTGAATGTGGTGGAAAGATGATCGAGTGGCTTGCTCGTTCAGGGTAGAAGTGCACAAGCTGTTTTATATGTTTTAGCCACTCCAAGGGGCTGTTCCACTTATCTCCCACGCGGAACAGAGCATGTAGGCCAGCATTGAACCCGTTCGAATGTCGATCGGATCTACACTCTACTAATCAGTGATCACTGAAGGCGCTTCGGAGACGACTGTTGAGACGCAGATAGGGCATGCTACGAATACTAACCATGCTGTGATTTCCGCCTGTTCCTGTACCACGTACGTACACTGCAAGCGGGATAGAGTGCTGCAGCAGGAGCATCCCTGGAAGACGCCCACTTCTCTGCGGCTGCATTATCCACGTGTTGCTTGCAATGAGTGACAGTCGACCCTGTGCTAATGTCCAGTATACCTCTTCCTTTCTTCGCACTGCATATGCTAAGTTCGATTAATTGAGACCATGTCTCGAACAGTACGGAAAATAATTCACCACGGATCCATACCTCAGTGCCATGTGCTTTCCGGGTCTCCACCCCGGATGACGCTGGGAACGACTCATGCATCTGACCCCCGTCGTTTCGAGTCGTGAGTTGTCGATTGAACAGTGCTGGGAGTCGGGGTTCTTACAGCCAAGGATTACATTTATCATCTTAGTCGGGGATCACTGAACAACGATTGGTAAACAACTTCACTCAAAAGCGACTCCACCACCCAATCTGAATCACAGCACAGAAGACCAGTCCTCTGCTTTGAAGTATGTCTCCATGGATGTGACCGATACCTTGACGCCGAGCTAGCAGATGTCAGCACAATGCACAATGTTCGATTGTCAGCACTGACCTCCTCGGCAGTCTTCACCTCTGGATCACCACCGGTATAGCCGAACTCCTCCACGTATGCGAATGTCTCCGCAAGCTCCTTTTTGATCGGCTCAGGTGCGCCCTCCCAGAACTCATCCTCGGAGACCTGCTTGTATGTGGCTTTGACGCCTAGAGTCTTGGCCCACAGCTCGGTCCATGCTGGCCAAGTCATTTGCTCCGATACACAGAGGATATGCTTCCCAACCGGCAAGTCGACAACAAGTGCTTTCACGAATGCACCCGTATCTTTGTGCGTGACAATGAAGGGCATCTTGTAATCCGGACCAAACGTTCTCGGCACGATAAAGCTGCCATCGGCCTGCTTCTTGGGTTGGAGAAAAGGCGAGCTAAGCCAGTTCCGAACGTAATGACCGATCTGAATTAGGCACATCTTCTCGGCGAGGTCGGGATATGTGACCTCGATAGCTTGAATCGCTCGGTCCTTGACATCTTGGTGGTAACAGTATGTATACTTTCCGCCACTCCACTTTGAGGCACAACTCAGTGATGAGAACACGAACCGCTGCAAGGTCTTGAGTATTGATGGCGACGCAGCAGCCTCAGCAATGTTCATGTTCTGCTGGAGCTCGCGGTCGAAGGCATACTGATTCGGTGTATGACCTTTGGCAAGCTCGGGGTTGGACAAGGCGCTGAAGAGATGGACAAAGAAGTCGGTATTGGCGAAGATCGTGGTGGAACCTTGGAAGGCGGAGGAAAGTGAAGCCTTGTCGTCCAGGTCACCTTTGACGATTTGAACTCCCCGGATCGCAAGTGCTTGGGCTGCCGGGCTCGACGGATCGCGTGTGACTCCTCGAACTGTCCAGCTGGGCATAAGGAGGAAGGCGTCTGCTACAGACCCGCCCTAAGATATGTCAGTACTCAATATTGCTCTATACAATGTCACAGATACTGACCTGTATTCCGGTGACTCCGATGATAACAATGATGTTCGACATGATGATCTTGCTACTACTCGGATGACGCGAGGTATACGTATTGATTCGGCGAGAAGATATATACCATCCAGAACGAAGCCAAAGAATGGGCTTGGCGATCCAATGCGGCTCAATGCGAGTCCGCTTTTACTAATGCTCCAAATATTGCCTTCTTGCTTTCTCTCTAGCAAGGTTGCAACAGACCGGATGATAGTAGTCGATTACTGTATGACGGCACGGTAGCGGAGATGGGTTCTACATTAGCCTCCGATCAAGAATGTGCTGCATTGCCTACTTGCTGGATACCGTGGGTGCAGTGGTGACACGAAACTGCATACAACCAGACCTGTCAACGACCGATCGACCTGACCATTGCAGGGCTGGTCGTTCGGTCGCTAGCATTTCAGACATGGTTGGTAGGGTCATTTTCGGAGGCACTTTGGTCGGTCTGATCGTTGACTAGGCTTGGCACCCCGCGGGCCTCCGCGGACCCTAAGCGTAGTATACCACCGAACCGATCAAATCGACCGACCAAGCTCCTCATGGTCGGCTCGGAGACGTCTTGGTCGGTCGGTCAATACCCCGACCCAACCAACCCCAACTAACCGACCTTTCGTCGTTCATCGACAGGCCTGCATACAACTCAAAAGCTGCGTCGATGTCTGGTACAATTGTGTAGGCCTGACAATACGGATCTGCAAAGTGCGAGGGTAGCTCACGCGACACGCAAGCTGTGCTCAGAGGTGTGAAAAGCAAAATGCTTCGCAGGATTCTTCGTCGTGAGGGAACTTGCCAGTACGATTCGGTTGGGATCACCGCCTCAATACACAATGTGTTGGCATCGAGAGGCTCTTCGTGTCACATAACAGGATCCAGCCAATAACGACGACGGCATGGGTCGATGTTGCCATTGATAGTGACTCTCAGAAGGATGAAGCCAGCACGTGGAGTGTCATGTGCGTCTCACACCACGCTACACGTTCGAGAAGGGCAAGCTGTCGGAAAGCAATTGCCATCAGACGGCCTGGTCTGAGATCCACGCGGTGGTGATCTGGACACGCTCGACCAGCCGACAGCAGTTCCTGACAGGTTTGGCTGCAGCCAGTGTCCATATTGCCGGCCCGGACAAAGAAAAGCCGTCTGAGGCTCCGGGTCATGCCCCCATTCCAGATACGGCCGCGTCTGCTGTGTGACAGTGCGAGGCCCGCCTTCGCGTAGGTGGCAGACTGCACGAGCAGTCGTTGACAGCCTCATAATTGACCGCGGACACGGGGAAGTCTGCTCTCATCTCGGCACTGCCGTCAGATGTCTGAGTCTTCGACATGCACCCGTCGAGCCAGTATCAGCCTCGAGCAGTGAGTACGCAGTTTTTGCGGCAGTGCAACTCATGGCATCTTGAACGGTCGTCAAGGTATCCAGGGTGAAAAGCATACTTTCGGCGGCGTGCAGGGGTTGGCCGAGATCCTGCAAGCCACCTCCTGCCTTCTCGTGTGCTCTATAGAGCTGAATAGATAGCTCACAAACAACCCTGTTTACGACAGCCTAGCTTCGGCGTTTCGAGAGCTGTGCAGTCAATCAGCATGTCCGCCATGTTGTGGAGAACAGACACGCCTGCTCTCCTCGTCATAGCGCCTGTCCAGGTGTCGTCCGTTGCACGAGATTCCATCTTCGGGTGGCTGCATGGTCTCGATCTCGCATGCGCTGCTGCGAGCAGGTCGAAACGCAGTATTTCGGAAGCCGATCACTGTGAGGAAGATGAACGTGAGAATATGCGGGTTTATACCGAAATGGACGGATGTATGTCATCTCAATCCCGGCAAGCCGAGTATCGGGGCCGGCGGGAGCATCGAGCGATGCAGTGCGCCGCGCTAAAGTACCGGCAACCTGGGCGTGACAGTTCAGATCGCACGCTTGGTCCACATCCAATTCCAACATGGGCCAACCACTTTCGGAATATGCAAGCCCTGCTAGGAGACTTCAGAATATTTTTCGCCTCGCCCTGCTCGCGACTTCCTCGGCTATCCACTTGCACTTGCCGTCTCGACGGTCTGCAGTCCGCATCATGACTGGCTGTGAGACGATCAAACTTCAGACTTTGAACGTTGTCAAGCCACGCGCAACACGTTCTGCCAGATGGAGTGGGGCTCCCGATCCCCAATGCGAGACAAAAAACCGCCGAAACGCCATGCGGCGGCGCCATTTGCAATAGGCAAGGATCTTGACCATGTCTAGGCCGGTCTGCGTAGCGGGGACGCGATTGGCTCCGCGGCCTTGAGCTATATCATTATGCATCTCCCGCCACGGCTTCCGTTGTGCTGCGCTTCTCGTCAACCTTCCTACGACTACGGTACTACTCTCCTACGACTCTGTCGACACCATGGGACTCAATCCTAAAGGTCGAAACTGGGGCTCGCTGGTCAACTGGGACGACCTAGGGAAGGCGTATGCCGGCCTGATCATAACATGGACTCTCCTGCTGTGTGGCGGCGTGGTGTGGTTGATCATGCACCACCGCATACCATTCATCAAGATGCGAAATCTTCCCCTGGCGTTCTTGTCGACATTCTTCCTACATCTCTACTTGGTCAAGATCATGCTGGCATATACGACGAACGGTCACTTCCTGTGCAGTGCTGAATTCGTAAGGCTCGACCGTACATTACCCTCGAATCAACTAACACGGTTTGTAGTGGATCATGAGCATATACTTACCACTGGGCATCGCCTTGTTCCAGGCGAACATCACTCAGCTGATAAGCATCAGCTCTCGCCAAAGCAACCTGCTGTCCCGACAGTTGTCAGACTCGAGCCTGCTGTCGACATCACCCAAGAAGAAGGTGATGAAGTTGTCGGACCTGTGGTCAGGGTGGCGCAATCTCAACGAAGTGCAGAAGAGCTACGGCTTCATTGGCTTCTTCATGCTTGTTCAGGTAGGCAGTTCACATACTCTATCGGTAGCTATACTGACGCTACAACAGATCATCATGACTGCAGCACTCTACGCCAGCAGTCCCGTGCTGCAAGACGACTGGTCCAGCTTCGGCGATGTCACCCACGCCAAGGGACAGTTGCTGTGTCGCAAGTCCCTCGAATGGATTCCGTCCGCCTTCTGGCAACTGTTCTGGTCCTGGGCATACGGGCCTTACATCCTCTACAAGATCAAGAACATCCGCGATGCGCATCACTGGCGTCTTCAGATCATATTGAGCGTCTTATCTGGCCTACCTGGCACGCCCCTCTGGATCGCCGCCGTCTGGACGCCCGGAAGTATCTGGAAGCCCTTGAACATTCGATGGGTGCCGCCAATGTGGTTGGCGCCTGGCATCATCGTCATGCAGTTCTGCACCATCTTCTTCCCAATCTGGGAGTTCTACGAGCAGAGGCGCGCAGTCCATGCCATCTGGAACGATTCTCAATGGGAGAAGCAGGAGAATCGGTCAAGCGTGATGGAATCGGAAGCATCAACGTCGACCCTGCCGTCTTCCCAGCGGCAGCTTCTTGACAACTCTACTGCAAAGCTCTTCGAAGCGCTGGCCGCTGACTCAATGGCTGACGGCAAGGAGCTGTACCGCATGGCTGCGCTCGAGAAGGCGCTGCTCATCAACCCAACCCCACTCCTCCACTTTGCGGCCACAAAAGACTTTACTGCTGAGAACATCATCTTCCTCTTGCATGTCAAAGAGTGGCGTCGAGCTTGGCGGGCAGCACCATGCGACCCCGAGACTGGTCATCTGCCCCACTACGCGCAACGACGACTGTTTAACATGGCGCTCGACATCTTCGCCTCCAGCGTGTCTGATCAGACTGCGGAGTTTCCTATCAACCTCGAAGGCCCCGCCGTCAAAACCTTGGCGACGATTTTCGAACGGCACATGGCATCGTCACGCAGTGGCAGCAGCGATGGCGGCCAGAGCGAAGATGGCACGCTCGTCGGATCGTGGGAGATGTCGCAACGGCCTCGCAGCAAGGTTTTTGATATGGAGATGACATCTGACGGTCCCAAATTGCGCTGGTCGCAAGAGAAGGACTTTGACTTCACCACCGTTACCGCTGTCTCGCAAGGCACTTCGATAGCACCGTCGACGCCCGGAAGTCAGCACGAGCAGCAGTACGACGAGGCGGAGAAGGGCAACCAGCCGATGCTGGAAAGCGTGTATCCTGCCATTGACGATCATGTCTTTGACGAGGCAGAGAAGAGCATCAAGTACCTTGTACTGACGAACACATGGCGGAAGTTCGTCAAGGCGAGGGAGGACGCGATGGAAGTCTAGTCTCCATCCACACCTTCGCAAGGTCGAGCTCCATGTTTGGAGACTCATACTCAAAGCAGCAGGCTCTGTTAGACCTGCCATCGCCGCACAAGGCAGACTGTCGGTAATCATAACCGTCAAACATTCCTAATACTATCACACCGACTCCACATCGTAAGCACACTGCAATACTTCGGAGATTCCAACATACTGACCCTGGTCTATAGCAAGCTTCCCGGTCATTTACGATCGTCGAAATTCTCGGCAAGTGCAAGAGCGTGCGGCGATTCGGGGCAGACTGGCCGAAGTCTGTTTCGGTTTGACAAACTCGTCGGCGATGTAATGTATGGACGTGTACATGATGACGACCCGGATGCCATAAAGCAGGGCTTGTAACACAAAAGACCCGCCCTAATAATGCAAAAATTGCGAGCTGCTCGCTCGATCTACTTCACAGCCTCTGATGAATGCACGTACCATTCGTTGCATCTAATAAGTTTGTGATCGGCTTGTTTCAGCGGACTTGGATCACCTCATGTACCGATGTGATGGACAGAACGTCTACCTCACGCAGCATGCGTCTTGCGTGGGTCCACATTCTTTCCGGAAAGATACCAGTCAAATCAGTAGGACTTCGTGCAGAGCATCTGAATGTGCATCGTAGTGGAGGCACGGGATCTTGTCCTCCCCCAGCTGGGTCTCCATAAGTAGCTCGTTCGTTGCTCGATCCCAGCACTCCATTACTCCAACGCGGCGGTAAGTAGCTGTATACCTGTCGACCAATTGCAGTAAGAGGCACTCCAGGGTGCCAAACTCGAGCTGGCGGTCTTTCTCTCGAACAGGGGCATAGAACAGAGTGCTATCTAGTGATTCGAGGTCGAAAACAGGTATATCTCCGTACATCTGTATGTGGCTATCTTCATACTGCAGCCTACGTTCCTTGACGTGGATTTCCCATAGAGTCCTGTCCGCATTGGGTCTGACACGAATGTTTTTGAGCGTGCCGTGCAAATGTAGTGATGCTGTTCGCAAGCGGCCTGTAGTGTCTCCCGTCACTCCAGCTATGTGTACTCTAGCGACAGTAATGAGAAGTTTTGGCAGCTTCGACCACATCAGGTCAGCGCCACGGGTGGAAGCGTTGATAGAAGCCCATGACCAACTAGGTGCCTGCCATATCCCTGGTTGCTCCTTGTTGATCGCTTTTGCAGACCAGGTACCGTGCATGGGTTGCGGGGCCACCCATAGAAGCTGCTCCTCTATGCGATGAAGCCACATTCCCGCGACATAAGTATCTCCAGTCAACCCTCGCATTTTCTTTGCCAAGCCAGACAAGGCCGGCAGTCTGTCCTCACTATTTGTGAGGTAGCATCTAGAGTACGAATCTTGTATGGCTGTCCAGAGGCGATGGAAGGTTCCACGCGGCGATTCGGCGATCATGGCATCACCCGATATCTTTGTAAGAGATTCTGGCCCAAGCTTTAATGACTCTTGAATGTACAGGCGACCAGACGGAGTCGGAACACCAAAGGGATAGGTTTCGGACAGAGGACCGCAGGCTCGGCAATCCCACATGACCTCGTTCCGGGTGAAATGCAATGTTCGCTTTGCTAGCATGCGCTCCTGCAAAACTGGCGACCGCGATATGTCAGTCATTGTGTCTTCAGGACACTACTCGAACCCGATACTTACCCCATCCCCTCTTGTTAAGAGGCGCGCTGTAAAGTTCCGCATCGAGAAAGTCGGCATTGGTGACAGTGAACCGTCGCTGGCGACCCATGGGGTCGAAGTCTGTGAATGAAGCATCCAATTCCAGTCGGTGACATACAGCTGGGTCTCGGTCTCGGAAGAGGCCGAACGAGCCATCGGAGGATGCAGTGGCCGCGATGTTACAAAAAGCGTGGCCGTAGACTTGGTCCATATCCGTAGATTGCGCATGCCAATCGCTGAGATCCTTGTCGTCCTGCAGGATACAAAGGCTAAAAATGTTAGCATAACATCGTATAAAAATGGCCCAAACCAGGTACGGAGCATAATCATTCTTTATAAGGCTGAGCTTGTGATGTAGCCGCAAGCCGCTAAGAACGATACAACGCCCGACTCGGTCCATGTGGTCGACAGTGGATGCTGTAGATTGCCATACCCTGCACAAAGATCAGCATACCTCAATTTGCACTTCCCTGGTTGACTTACTGTCAATCCAGAGATACCGAACGCTCAATCGTCGTGTGATTGATACAGCTTCCTGAAATGTTTTGGGAAGATCGCTAAGTCTGATACTCTGGCGTAAAGTATTCACGTTTGCTTTCGTGAGCCGCAAGAAGTTTGACATGCCCCAGCAGTGACTTAGCGTGACATAATGTCCGGACATGGCGTCAACACCATTAATAACGAGCCGCAGCTGGTTCTGCTCGCTGCTCCCGATATCTAGGAGGCGCTTGGGATATAAACTATCCTCGTCCTGATCACTGCAAGCGTCGTGGGTCGCCAAGCAGTGGTTCAGCCAAGCGCTTACTGAAGACCAAGCCTCCTTCGAAGATGTGTTCGTCGACACAGGAGCCCCGAAGTGCATTGCATTGAAGTCTAGAGCCGTCAGTAGTGTATGGTCAACGCAGGTTAGCTCAAATTCACCTTCTGAGAGTCGAATTGTGAATAAGGCATAGTTCTGGCTTCTGTTCTCCATGTGACCCCAGGCCTGAGTGACCGCGACCGAGAACCGAAGGATCAGATGATATTGCTGGAACTTAGTCCTGCCATCAACGACAGAGGTCGTTCCCAAGCCGCTGATGCGACACCGCAGAAAGCAACCATTTTGTGCAGTAAGCGAGCGACACCACTCATCGTCGAGGTTCGCAATGACATCTTGTTCGTCCGCGGAGAGCTGAAACCAGAGTGCAGAACACAGCCGACATTTGTACTGTACGGCAAGAAGGAAGCTGGACGCGCGATCGTGATGCTCATAATCTATCACCGTGGCACCCCCATCATCGAGCTTATCGTGCTGGTAGCCACGAGACTTGATACTCTGACGGCCGTGTATACAACTCGTACAGGTTTCGCAGAACGACATCTTGTCGAGCTTGTGTACCGAAGGATATATCCACGAGGTTCATGTCAGAACCGGCACGCGAATGAGGTCAGCTTGAGCTCATGAATCGCATGGTGGGGCGCAGCTGATCGGGTCCTCCAGAATGTGAACGATTGAGTGGTACCAAGGTGCACTACCGTCGACGCTGAAGTTTAAGGCGTTTAAGTCAGCTTGCAGCTACGGGCCGAAAGAGTAAAAGGTTCGTTACGATACTCCTGTAGAGTCTCTATCATGCCGGATCAGATCGGCATTCTGATGCGCCAAGCGCCAAACTCCTCGCATTTTGCCATGACCAGACGTCTGGTCCCTCGAATTATCCGTTGTGGAGGTTGTCCGCCAATGACATCAGCAGCAACTCTGGTCATACTCCCTCACTTCACGAAACCATCTCCCCAACTTTCCCGAGTCCTTTGAGACTCCCTAAACTCAAGGCAAGTCCTTGTGACCTGCTTCGTATCCGCATAAAACCAGTTACCAAACCATCGGCCTCTTGCTCAACTGACAGATTTGCCAAAGCATCCTCACCTGCACAAAGTCAGCACAACTGTCATCCAAACAAGAACGAAAGTACTCACCAAACACACTCCGCGCGTACAGGTTCGCGGACAAGAACCTGCACTCTCCTCCTAGTCCTGCCTCGGGCGTCAGGCAACGCATATTCGTCACCTTCCCCAATCGTCGCAGAAATTCCCGAAGTCCCGTTCCGCCCTCCGCACCAGCAACCATCTTAGTTGAGATGTTGACCTTGTTCTCCCACTCAAACTCCGTCCACATCGTCCTGAAAGCCGCCTCGCTACAGCTGGCTGGGACGATGTAGTCCATGATGTCGACGTGGACATCATTCAATATCACAACCTCGGAGTCCAAACTGCTTGCGCCATCGTATACTACGTTGCCAAAGATCACACCAGTATCTGTGCTCGACACCTTGATAGTGGCCTGCACGTTCAAGAAATCCATGCCGCCCAGGTTTTGGGTGATGGGCCTCTCCACCACCTTCAGGTCTCCCAATGTCGCAAACTCCACGCTCAGATTCTGCAGCGTGTTGGGTGTTTGGTTGACAAGCAAGACATCGAGGATGATGTCAAATTGATGCACTTGCACGTACGCCTCGGCGTAAACTGGATCCGAGAAGCCAGTCAGTTGGACCACCCTCTTCAGCTTGCCACCCAAGCTACCCTCTCCTTCCACGCCTGAGCCTTGTATGGCGAGCTCCAAGTCCTCGACCTCTCCGCCTTCGATACTCGCGCCATCCTTCTTCGCCAGCTGCCGCAGATTCAGCACGTCATCAACCTGTATAGCCTTCTCCGCCTTCTGCACGTCCTCCTTCTCCCGCCTCTTCTTCTCCTCGACCTGCACCATATCTCTAAACGCCCTTCGCGTATCCTCCAGAAAGGCGCCCTCGAGTTCTTTCCGCTTAGCGAACTCCGCAAGACTCCGTACACAACTCATGATGCGATCCACACTATCTTCATCAATCGCCGCTTTGACGAACGAGCTCTGACCAACACGGACGACACTGATCATGATCAACATCGCCTCGGCCCGCAACGCATTCGTCCTTGCTGCATCGCTCGATATCTCACTATGCCGCATCACAAGCTTAGTAAGTGTTGAGGCGAGCACGGTGGCAAGGAAGTAATCCCCGTCCAAGATTAGCTGCCGCAGAGGTGGTTTCTCCGCACCATCCTTCTTCGCTTGCGTGTTGTTCGTAGAAGTCAACGCAGACTCAGTAGCATATGTCCCGTCAGCCAGCACCCGCTTGCTTCCCGTCTTCTCCTTCGCATGGCCGTTGGTCGCCGGCGCACTCTCCTCAGCTCCATCTTGCTCACCTTCCAACGCCCGTGCTTCGCTGGCCACGATTGGAATCTCCCCAAGACTGCCCCGAATAGCCTTCCACGCCTCCTGGATGTCCCTCTGTTCCGTCGAGTACTCACCCACAACCCACAGCACGCCTCGAACAACTTTCCCGTTCCCTCTGCCTTCTCCTAGCGTGCCCACAAGTCTGCGCACAATGCCCGATCGCATTTTGGGGAACTTCTCCACGACCTCCTTCACGAAGCTGATAACATCCACGGCAGATGCGTTGTTGAAGTCGGAGATAGCGTCCATGAGGAGTCCGACAACACTCTCGGCAATGTCTGGATGGCGAATAGCAGATTGGTGGAGAGCGTGGATGAGCAGTGATCGATATTCGTTGTTCTTCTCGTAGCTGCCTTCGTCGACAGTCTTGCCAAGTTCCTTCTTCAGTAACATCACAACCTCCTCAACATTCCTGCTAGTCACCATCTCCATGCCCAAGTCAAGAGCTTTCTGCCTGACACTCAGATCTGGACTCGACAACACTCGCAAGATCTCCATCGTCAGATCGTCCAGAATTCCTGGATGTGAAAGGCGGAGGGTGTTGACTTTCTCCAAAACGATCAACTTCACATTATTGTCCGACTCCTTGATAGCCAGCTCCACGAACTTGGCCGCCGCGGCCTTGACAGCAACTGGATTTGATGTCAAGGCTGTGAGCGAGGACGCAGCTTCGTAGACGACCGTGCTGTCTTTCGCTTCCAGCAAATCAAAGATCAACCGTAGATACCTCGCCTTGTTCCCAGCGTTCTGGAGAGCGTCTTTGCGGATAAATTCGAGCTCTACCAGCTGCAGTAATTCCGTGGCATTTGGAATGCCCTCAAATACACCGCTGAGATATTCCAACGCCTTCTCGTGTGAGATGGACAAGAGAGCAGCGAACGCGTTCCGCTTACATGTCCCGTCACTCTCACCTTCTAGGAAAGCCTGCAGGAGTTCCGGAGCGTCCGGGAGGAGGGACTCGTTGTGCTGATATATGCTCGCCACAGCCCAGACAGCATTCTTCCGTACATAGCTATGCCTGTGCTCCAGACATGCTCGTGCAGGAGCCAGAAGCGGCTCAATCAACTCAGCCTCTCTCAGCTTACACAGAAACCTCAGAGTATTGCCGCGTATGTATTCGTTTGCATGCTGCAAGTCCATCCGTATGCCGTTGCACACCAGAATCATCTCTTGTTTCAACTTGCCCTGCGCATCCAGTTTCGGACAGACTTCATAGTACAGATATAGCAATTTCTTGAGCTGTTTTGATTTGGAAGGCATGACGAAGCGGATGATGTGCATGAGTAAAGAGGGCAGCGGATCGCCATTGAGCATGATGGTCAATATGCGCTTCATGGTCTCCACCTTGCTCTCGTCGCTGCCTTTCTCGAGGGCATTGCGGAGATCCTGGAGTGACGGCGTATCTGGGTGGATGTCGGGCGCGATGAGCGAGTAAGAGGAATCCAGGAAGGTCGTCATGGTTGCGGTAGTTGAACCCAATGGGCGGCGGTGGGAGTGTAGCTGTATGAAAGCCAGGTGAGGTGGTCGCGAGTAACGTGTTCGAAGACCGCCAAGACTCAGCCCTATCAAGCTCAACTTCGACCTCACTTGCACAAGCTCGAAAGCAGCAAGCAGCAACATACACAAAAATGGCGACGACTGGCGAGCCCTTCTACGTGCGCTACTAGTACGATGTCCAACTTCAGGTCACGCGCATATGTACTGACGGTCTACACAGCTCTGGCCATTCCGGTCGCTTCGGCCACGAGTTCCTCGAATTCGACTTCCGCGTTGTTGGCGACGGGAGATCAGCTATTGCGCGATATGCGAACAACAGCAATTATCGAAATGATTCCTTGATCAGGAAGGAGAGTACGTCTACTCGTCCCTCCCAAATACTGCCCTAGCGAGGTGTTGTTTGCAGAGGTACTGACAGATTGTAGTGTGCGTCTCCTCCCTGATGGTCACCGAGATCAAACGCATCATCAAAGACAGCGAGATCATGAAGTACGTGGGCTTCTTTGTGTTGTTGCTGGTTCGTGTGGCTAATGATAATGTAGAGAAGACGACACGAAATGGCCACAGAAGAATAAAGATGGTCGCCAGGAACTCGAAATCAGACTCGGCAGCGAGCACATCTCTTTTGAAGTACGTCAATATGTGTTGTTGCCTAATACTTCCCGATACTGTATTAACGTAGGCTTCTACAGACCGCAAAGATCGGCTCCCTGGTCGACGTGAACGAGTCCGAAGATCCGGAAGGGTTGAGGGTGTTCTACTACCTTGTGCAGGATCTGAAAGCACTTGTCTTCTCGCTGATTGGACTGCACTTCAAGGTATGTCTATGCCGTCCCCTTGGGGTTTCTTTGCGGTGTGTGGTGTGCTAATGCAGCTGGGTGTAGATCAAGCCAATCTAGAGCACGACGTGACCAGATGAGGGAGATGTAATGATGACACGTGAGCTATGACTCATAGACGGCAGGATGTGTGATAGAGGGTAGGACAGCCGAGCACGGGGCAGAATCAGGCCAATCGCAGTATAGGGTGGGTGGACGTGCCAGGTGGGTGCCATCGAACGCGCACGGCGGAATCGGGAGCGAGCGTCAGAAGCAAAGCAGCAAATCTGAAGTCCAGCTCCCAATCCGAAAGCAAAGTACAAGGGTATGTCCAGAGTGCCGGCGTAGAAACATTGGACCGAAGCTGACCTGAGCCTCAAGATACTATTTTATTTTCTTTCACATATGCCAAATATCTCGTGAGCTTCACTAAGGCTGCGGCTCATCGCTGACAGGAAGACGACGTGTACCAACACGAGTTAGCAGATATATGGTGGCTGGATTTTCGGAATCATCTTGATATAACGAATCGTGAACGTCACCCAGGTTTTGAGGCGGCAGCATTGCTCGTGTCAATTCGTCAATGCGACTACGTATCTGGCTGCGTTCACTCACTTATCTCCGAACACTTTTGTTGTCTTGGCTACCACTCGAGGGACATAGCCGGAGTCGCAGCTAGGATTGACTCAAAACGAGGAAGTCAGGCAGTGAAGGTGCTGTCGTCGTAATCTGCGCTTCACTTGATGCAGCCAAGACGAATTTCGTTAAGTCAAGCGACGTTCAAACCTGCACCTCACTCGCTCACTCAATCACCAGCCCCCAATATACCGACACAACAAACCACGCACGTGCAGACATATAGCGCCATGGCCTCATACACGAACATTCCAACAATTCAAGCAGTGGCGGTGGCCGGAGGTTACAGGCTTGGTGGTGGCGGCGACGATGGCAAGCGGTTGTCGGGGTGGTCGTACTACCCAGAAGACTACGAACCTGGGGAGCGACCAAGGAAAAGGAATCGAGGCGGTGTGAAAGTGAGGATGAAGGATCGATGTCTGCACTGCGAGCACGACGGCCATTTCTGGCGTTACTGCATCAATCGGTGCATTCACTGTCACAGTAGGGGTCACACAGCATCGTCGTTGAAGGAAGGCGATGGTAGAGAGTGTCCAGTCATTCGACAAGAGCACCCTACGTGGTACGAGATCATGTCACGCGACGCATTGACGTACGATCAGCTAGAGGCGAAAATCCGAGATCGCGTCGTGCGGGAGCTTGCACCGAGCCGCACTGCGCTTGATGAGGAGCAAGAGCTGCTGAAGGAAGTCAGAGAGCTGACAATCCATGAGACGGAACTTCTACGACGAGCACAAATGGCTGGGCAAGCACGCGCCGCAGCTGAAGCTCGCCTTGCGGCCTTCAAGCGCCGCCAGACAACAATGCCAACAGCCCCGCGCAGCCAAGCTCCTGATCGACGTCTTGCGTCCATCTCGGAGTACAGGCTCACGACCAGTCACCGCCCGGAGGGTCATGGTCCTCATGGTAATGGCTCCGTCGATATGTACGCGCGTCTTGACGGCAGCTCTAACGTCGGTCGGGGAAGCGCTAGAAATTCTCGGGCTCGGGGTGTCGATGACGGTCGTGGCGGGACTCGTGGTGGTAACCGTGGCGGCTTCTCTCCCGAATAGACGCGGGTACAGCAGCAAGGCTCTTATGTCTGAAGCAGTAGCGGTGTGTGCGGTGTTCGAGGCTTGAGGGATCTGGGAAGGGATGGGGTCGTGGCGAGCTCACCAGCACTAGAAGTGGAGAGACATACTGTAGTGATGATGCGAAGCGGTGTAGGGGAGTGAACATGCCACAAACTCGAACAGGTGCTGGTTAACAGACGCACTGCATCACTTCTGATGTGAGAAGTGGATAACAAACGTTCGTAGCATGAAGCATATGCTGTCTCATCTTCTCTAAGCATCACCAGATGTGCTTGA
The DNA here is from genome assembly GCA_035926095.1 of Elasticomyces elasticus. Taxonomy (NCBI): domain Eukaryota; kingdom Fungi; phylum Ascomycota; class Dothideomycetes; order Mycosphaerellales; family Teratosphaeriaceae; genus Elasticomyces; species Elasticomyces elasticus. The sequence continues at coordinate 419,800 of JAVRQT010000003.1, forward strand.
GCCGGTGCCGTCGCCGTGGAAATTACCATCCTTTGAACCACCATCGGAACTCTCGTCCTCACTGAAATTTCCGTGTCGGGCTTTGCTTTCTGACGCCAAAATACCGTCGCTGTCCTTCGCACTACACCAACACTGTACTGACACGAACGCGAGGGCTTCTGACTGTTCTGGACGAGCTGTAAGCCCATTCTGAAAGGCGGCTCGGGTTCGTATACCAAATAGTCATCGGCCTGCAAGACCAACGAGCCGTAGCATTTTAAAGTCCAATCTTCAGGTTCAAGATCTCATGGCTGACGAATGCTTCGGACCTACTTGTGAGCCTGCAGGAGTACTTCGGAGCACACAAAAGGTGCCCTCATCCGTGACGGTTCCAGCTCGAGTGTCACAAATTCTACCAACGTCAGATCGAGCATCGCTTTTGCATCTGGATACTAGATCGTAAGAAGTGCGTAGTGTGTTTATACATGACTGTAGTTTGTCCTAACCCTCCTAACAGTGACACTCAACGCCGACGATATCAAGAAAAACCTCAACGCCTACCGAAACGCACTGGTTGCCTCAAACGCGGAAGAATGTGCCAGCCTCTATGCCTCGGACGGCGTAATCATGGCCCAGAACTTCGTTACCGTGGTCGGCCGTGATGCGATCAAGGAGTGGTACTCAAACTGCTTCGCCAATATCGCCTTGAGCGTGAGCTTCGACATCAAGGAGGCCATCGTAGTGTCCGAAGAATATGGCTTTGCTCGCACTACGTCGGCTGGCACTCAGAAGATCAACAAGACAGGCGAGACAAGCAAAGAAGCGAACCAGGAGCTTTTTGTCATGAAGAAAGTGGAGGACCAGTGGAAAATCGCCCGGTACTGTTTCTGTACCACCAACCCGCCAAAGTATGCCTAAAGGCTTGTGATAGTGAGGCGTTGCTACCCCAAATCAGCATACACTCACGTATGGCGACGGCCTACCGGTACGATAAACTCGGCTTCGTTGGCGCAGTGGTGAATCCAGGACACTTTAATGATTAGCTCTTTCGGGAAATGCTCGAACTCGTTAATTTGTCGCAGCCTCCTGAACCATTTTTGTACAGTGTGAACGATGTACACTACGCCGCCAGGTCGACCGCTCATGCCCAAGACGCGCCTGTTCCAGAGCCATCCTAAGAACACGGGGTATCATGCCATACTGCGATCTGCAAAGAGAGCACCCCAAACGCCAGACGCTGAACGCACGAATAACGAACTAGACCGCACCTTTTGCGCACCCCCCGACTCTCTTTCGTTCATTCTTCCGAATCAACGAAAGCATTGATGACCTGCCCGTCTTTCCACCCAAGCTCAGCCAAAGTCTTCGACTCGTCCAGAAGTCGTCCGCAAAATAGCAACCGTACGCGCTTATTGCCAATCATATCCCGCAGACGACGTGTAAGCGTAGATGCCGGCTGCTTGACATCGTAATCGACGAGAACATCTCTGCCTTTATCGCTCCGTCGGCACTTGACTTGCACGGTCTTACCGGGCGACTCTGCGCGACCTTTGCCCTTTTCCACACGTGATGGCGAAGAAGATAATTGCTTCAGATCGTCCTCGTCGGTATCGTCGTCCTCTGCTGCACCACCACCAGCAGCATCAAGCTCGTCCTTCTCCGCTTCCGCGTCGTCCTCGATGATGTCCAGCGGATCTGCCGCACACCACGCAGGTACCTCGTAGAAGTGTCCCATCTTGTCGTATACGCCACCTCGTCGCCCTTCACTGTTCCTTGCCCTACTCACCTGCCCGCGAGGAGTGGTCAACCCTGTAGCATCCAACACGGCTTGTGCTTCCTCCAAGTTCGGCTCGCGTAGCAGCTCGCAAACTCGCCGGATTGCCACCCATGCTTGCGGATTGCCACTCAACTGGGTCTCGAAGAACTCGGCTCGCTTGCGCTCAAGCAAGCTCCGACTCCAGGGTGGCGGATGCTGCGGCAGGTTGTGCGGACTGCGAGGCACTGGCGTTGGTAGTTGTACAGGTTGGTTTGGCGCTTCATCTGGACGTCGCTGCGATCCTCGACGTGCTCCACCAGGTCGAGGTGCTCCGGCGGCGGCTGCGTTTGGCGGTTGTGCTGCGTTCACATCGCGTGCGCCATCGACCTGTTCATGTGGCACGGCGCTGTCGGTAGACTGGCAGCAACCCATGGCGGCTCATAGCCCGGCCGTGATATGCCGTGTAGTGGTTTAGATTGTGATCTTGTGGGCTGTTGGTAATAATGAAAGAAGCAACGCCGTAGCCCAATGATTCACAATGATGTTGATGTAAGGAGAAGTGATTACAAGGAAACAGGAATATATACAAACAATAGACTCGAGGAAGGTGTGAAGCCGCGGATGGCAGTCTCTGGGCAGGCGTTCACCCTGCGTTGATGACTTCACTGCAGACTCGCAGAGCCGCAGCAAGCGGGCCAGGCTCTGCAGCAGCACAGGAAGGTGGCGAATGTTTTGTCATTCATAAAGATTCCCTCGAGATGGTATGTAGAGTTTAAGGCGTTGACGTTGGGCCGAGTAAGACGTGTGGATGTAGTTGTGACCAACGCGAGCAGAGCAAAGCTGTATTACCATTCTATCTACCCACCAACGACCCGCAAAAGAAAACACACTCTGGGTATCTTCGAAGAATCTCAATCAGTCGATGATCAGGGGTATTCGCGACCGCTCCAGCCTAACCCAGCCAACCGAAGCCGACGGTGCCAGAGCAGTAAAAGCAATAGGAGCAAAAGCTAACCAATACGGCAGCACGCAAAAACAAGAACGCAGCAATGTCCTGTTTCCCCCGCAATGCAATGAACGACGGGCTGCCAGCGCTTTTCGGAATGAGTGTATAGGGTTGGGCATTAGTTGCGAAGTTGCTGCCAGTAGTCATCAGCGCAGGGCAGGAGGACCGAACTTCTTGTCGTGCACGTATCTGGTCGGATACAATAAGCGGTAGTCTGGCTCCACGCCAGGATGATTGGTCCCAATGTCATCGTTGAGCTTGAACTGCGAAAAGCTGTTCGAACGCTTCGACGAGTCACGGCGACCCTCGACACCGTGTCAGCGCAAGGCTGCACTTAAGCGGAGGCAGCAACGGTTGGCGTGGTCTGAGCCTGGCCGATATTGTGGATTGTGTCCGGGCTGGCTTCGCCGATAGTCTCCGGCTGCTCAGAGGCAGCAGCAGTGTGCTTGCTCTCACCGTTGATAATTGGCTTCTCAAAGACATCCAGCACGACGTCCTTGGACTGCTCAGTCTTGGGCTCAGTGGCGGCAAGCGGGTTGCTGTTCTCCTTCTTCGGGGTCTTCATGCCACCGAACGCCTTGCTAGCGCGTCGGCCAAGATTCCCAAAGTTGCCGAGGACAGACTGGCGCTTGTTGGCGGTTGGTGAGGTAGCATCGGTGGCTGCGGCCGGCACGATAGGCTCCTCCGACTTGACGAGCGGCTTCTCCGCATCAAGACCAGCGGCAGGAGTCTCGTGCACCGGCGCGATGGGCTCGTCGATGGCATGCGAGGTGGTGGGCTCACCGATAGCAGCGCCACCGACCATACCCTCAGACGTAGCCAAATCGTTCTGCTTCGACGGCACTGCAGGGATCTCCTCATGCTTGAGCGGCGCATCCTTCATGTTAGCAGACGGGCTAACACTACGCTCCCGCTTCGCCAACAGCCCGGACAGGAAACCGCCCTTTTTCTCCGTCTTCGGCGTGAGCGGGTCCAGCGTGTCCTTGGTCGCCTCAGCTGGCTTGCCGTTGGTGTGGACAGTCGGCTCAGCCGTCTCGAGTGGCTTGTGGTCCGCAACGACTGGGTCGATGATGGGCTCGTGGACCGGCTCTGGGATCTGAGGTGCAACCTCGGAGACACCGGCGTCCTTTGGTGGCACCTGAGGCTTCAGCTCAGCATCCTTGAGGTTCTTCTCCTTGGTGGGGCTCATCATGCTGCCCAGGCCGGACTGCACACGACCAAAGATTGAGCCACGCTTGGATGCTTTAGGCTTGTCGCCAGTGATCATTGGAGTGGCGCCGTTGACAGGAGTGGCAGATTCGGCAACAGGCTCCTCGACAGGTGCTCCGAGCACACGCTCAGCTGGAAGGTGTCAGCATACTGTTCCAGCACATCAGAAGCATATGAACTTACCAGTAGATGGCGCATCGAAGGTGGAACCCCCGACGACCGGCACAGATCCCACGACCGGTGCAACCTCGCCGTGCTTCTCGGCCTCCTTCTCAATCTTGGCTTCCTCTTTCTCGATCTTCTTCTCCTCCTTCTCCTCGTGCTTCTCCTCCTTCTTGACCTCACGCTTGGCCTCTACCTCATCCTTCTTGCCTGTCAGCTTGCCGAGCATGCCGCGAGAGGCCGACCTGCTCTTGTGCTTGGTAGTACCATCCTCGGGATCCGAGCCGGCACGACGAGGCTCGTCGGTGCTCTTTGCGTGAGACTTGCTGCGGACTGCAGCACCACCAGCCGCAACACCAGCGCCGTGTGAGAGGTTTGGCTTGTCTGTGAGATGTTAGCAGCTTATTCTTGGCAGAAATCTCCACTCAATACATACTCAGCTTCTCCATCTCGGCCTTGTAGCCCTCACTGGCACGAATAGTCTCCTTCTCCGCCTTGCCGACCTCGACGGCACGCTCAAGCGAGATGAACCACCCGTCACGCTCGGCATCGCTCGTAGCCTTCAGCGTGTGCTGCTCGCCGTGCAGGCGGAAGGTGATCTCATGCGGGTGCGACTTCTTCAGGTCAGCAGCATCGTAGAGCGGCAGCACGCTGTGCGGTCGAGTGCGCTCAGTCTCGCCCTTCTTGTTGAAGAACAGAAGACCCCTGCCCGTCTGGCTGGCCCACGCAACGACGGCGTTGGATGTCTCCGGCTTCTCGCCACGCATGTAAAGGTCCATGTGCTGCGGCGTGACCGGTGCATCGCTGAGCCAGAACTCCTTCTTCGACGGCACGATTTGCCTGGGAGCATGAACTTAGTGTTGGAACGAGTATGGAGACAAGGTTGCAAGCTTACTTGATCAAACCAGGGCCCTTCACGGCGAGCTGGCCTTCGCTGATGGGCTCGATGCTCCGCTCAGCCGCCTTCTCGGGGACTGCAGGTGTCGTGTCCGCCATCTTCTCGACCGGTGCAACGACGGGCTCTTGCGTCTCCACAGCAGGCTCGCCGTTGGCCACGGGCGCTGTCTCTGCCAAAGGAGCTGCACTCTCTACTGGCGAGACCTCAGGCTGGTGTGTGGTGGTGGCAGTAGTAGTAGTGGGCATGACAGGCTCAACGTCGGTCGTTACAGTAGCGGTGGGGTTGTGTTCTGACATGTTTGGGTACGTGTGTTGATGTGTAACTTGATGGACGAATTTGTAACAAGGTGTGAGCGAGCAAGAAGTAGTAGACAGAAACAACAACACAACAGGGGAAAAAAGTAGTGTAGCAGGAAGGTGGAGGACAAAGTGTTCGAGCAGAAGTTTTGGCGGCAGTAGTAAGGTGCGCCCACAGGACCGTGCTGTGGACCCTCCACTGTTCGGAGATTGCGATTAATCTTTGCCGCTTTCTCACCAAGCCTGTAAGAAAGACGTGTACTAAAGCCATGATAGCGCTACATCGCTATCGGAGCGAGCTAGATACACAGTTGCGACTCGATGCTTAGCCATTTTTCTGACCTCCAGGCTGGCACATGACAGAGATACGACCTGCGTCTGCTAGCGCCGTGACCTCCTCGCGAAAGTTTCCGATGACCCTCTCGAAACCGTTGTTGAAGTACGGCTTGCGCTGCTTGTCCAGCGGCTTGCCAAGTATCGTACTTGTTAATAGTGTGTACCCGCGCACTTCCTCTATCTGAACAACTTCCGTCGCCATCGTGTTATGTTTCCTTCGTCGCACACAAACAGATGCACAACTCTAGCGCCATCGCACCCTTGCTCCACTAGCCATGCGACCACGGCCCTGCCCGCAAGCGCATGTCAAACCTTACGTTGACCACGATCCTTGAGCTGCGGTGAGATCTGCGTCGTCAGCAGCGAAATGGCCAAGTAATTATTGGTGGTGTGTCGCCATCGAGGGAGTGCGAGCAGTCCAGGATGACCCACCTCGTGATGGAGGGTAGGGTAGCAGGGTGAGCTATCCAGATTTCGATCAGGGCATAATTGGTCACAGGACAGACGAGAACTTCAGGGCACTACTCGGGATCAGATGAGCTGTGCCCGTAGTCACACCACTTAACGAGCTCGGCGCAAAGGCCGCGACGCCGTGGCTCGTCCATGCACGTGTCGATCATCCAGTGCAGCCTCTGTTGCGGGAGTAGTACTTGCGTCCATTGACCGATTTCGCGATAGCTGCTGTGAAGGAGTGATACCACTTGACATACTGGATGTACCATGCGACTGGGTGAACCTCCATCTCCACGACAGAGCAGCGAGGTATCCTGTCGAACGTCAGTGTACCAGCACGAGCACAAACTGGCACTTCGGAGATGCTGCTATATCTTGTCCAAATCTCAATTCGTACTCCGGACTTTTGATTGGAACTCTAGCCATCTCCTTACCGCTATATCTTCCTGGAGCCTATGTAGTCGGCTGCGTAATGCTATGAGAGTGTGGCCGGCGCTGGGATGCCTAAAATTCAGGCCGCCAGATTTGAGTACGCCTGATACGTAGCGCTCACTAAACTTGCGATGCCCATTACTGCGATCCCAGTGACACCAAATGCGCCTCGTGCCTGTGCCATCGGGGCTGGTAGTTGTATCAGGAAGTTACGAACTCGGAGAGCCTAGCATTGAATTAGTATTCTCTCTGAAGCGCCGAATCGGTACAGTGCTCACGCAGTCGGCTTGGTTTGTATGCAAACTCTAGATAACACGGAGACTGTCACTGGTCAGCGATGCTATCCCCAAAGTGCCAACTCTGGATCTGAAGACAGCAGCCAACTAGGATGAAAGCATCGACCCCGAGCTTCAACGACGGCACCGGCACCAAAGGCGCCATTCGTAAGGCGATCTCTCCAAGAACTTCGGCGAGGAGCAACTTCGACGCGTTCAGCGAACAGTATGATGAGCAGGAAGCGTTCATACGAAGCCAAGGTCTGTATCCCGAGATGGGGATCGGACCGAGCCTCGAGGACACGGCGATGGCGGATGCGGAGGATGATGGGTATGGAGAGGGCGATTTGTTTTGAGAAGACGCTCGAGGGTGTGTGTTGTGCATTTTGTGCAACAAGAGTAGTCTCCATGTGTGACGGACTTAGGCAGTCAGCATTTCACTGACTGCTGTCATCCAGACCATACGCTTAGAGTTTCATTCCCACGAATCGTAAAAGCTCGCCTCGCCTACACTCCGACCACCAAGATGCTCCAGAGTCTGCTGTGAATCTGACGCTGCCCCTGCACCTCGACAACGACGCATCACGATCTTAGCATCCTGCGGTCTACGCCTCTCCTGCCTAGGATCAAAAGCCAGCATTCTTAATTTCGTAGGTTCATCGTCCTCACTCGCACCATCGAGCCCAGCCTCAAGTTCCCTTCCATCACCCAAAACCTCGTTCACGGCCCCTAAAAACTTCTCCCGATCGTCTTCTGTCGGACCATTAATCTCACCAATACGAAATGTGATGTCGGGCGACAACTTCCTGAGCGGCTCCAAGATGGTCGCTTTCTGCTCCCAGCCACCAGTGAGTGTAGTATCGATCCAGCTGATTGTTACACTTCGTAGGTTATTCGCTTGGTTCAGAACACTACATGCTCTTTCGCAGCGTCGCCTGATCTCTCCGCAGAAGGATTCAAGGCCAAAGGATGGGTACTCTTTCAGTAACAAGATGTCGCAGAAGAAAACGACCTCGATCTTCCTGATCTGCGACAAAGCGGCACTCTTCTCCAGCTTCTGCAGGTGCGGGTCGACACGAAAGAAGTTGAAGGCGTGACTGAATATCAGCTTCCAGGTCGTGATGGTGTAAAAGTAGTCCAGGACTTCATCGGTGATATGGCGGTTAATGTTGAGCAGGTTCGAAGGTGGGAGGCGGTGGGTGACACTCGTAATGCCAACGGAAGGCAATGGGTGGGAGACGTTTTCACGAGGTATCAAATGAGCATAGATCTGTTGGCGAAGTTCCAGTGGAAGACGTAGGAGCGGCGGCGTGTATGTAGGCATTGTTGCTGTATAGTACAGGTTGTGTATACCTCGTAGGATGTAGATGTTCCAGGCTTCAGTTCATGTTGTTCGAACGTTGAAGTGTTGACCATGATGTCATCGTACTTGAGGTCGGCTCTCGGGACGACGCGTGCAATGGCAAGGTTGGCGCGTCTCACGCACAGGTCTCCATCTCCATTAACATTCGCATTGCTTCCACGACTTACGATGACATTGTTACGGCCTGGCATTTGCATTAGCGGAGCATGGAATTAGTTAATGATGCATCAATACCACCACCACGTTCACCACAAAGCGAGAAGCAAGCGGGGACGGGGACGCGAAAGCGGAAGAGAGACGATGCCGAGAGCATTGAGTTGGATAGACGGCCATTTACGATACGGGTGAGTGTGGTGGCGGGAACGTGAGAGTGTACTACTCACGTTCGTTGCAGCCTGACTCCAGCGATCCGTTCGCCGCACCACGAGTATTCACGCCAATATGTCTACTGCCACGCGCGAGACTACCGCTCGCATACCTAGATGTGTCGCCTGGAGGTAGCCGATGCTTCTCAGCCTGTATAAGCGCTCTGGAAGCGCTTGCGGAAGTGGAAGAAGTACCTAGCGTGCTTATTGCAGAGGATGAGAAGGAGAAGAGGTTGTATGCCATTGAGCGAGCGCAGAGCCGCACCTATGCTCTATGTCGATTAGGCCAGTGGGTGAAGAGAGAAGTGCTGCAGCAGGCGGCTAGCATGTTGCTGGCTCAAGATGAAGTCCCCGTAAAGATACAGGCAATTGAGCCACTGGAAAAAGGACTGCCGTGGTGGAGCCGAGCTGCCGTCGGTGTGCCGCCCGACCATGCGCACGACAATGAGCGCATACAACTGCCCAAGCTGAACATGATGGAGCTTGCATTGCCGCAGGCTCATGCTGCAGAGTCAGCTCAACCTTCTGGAAACACGACACCTGTACCCGCAATTCCCGCAGCAGCAGTGATGAGCGCTGCCGAAGTTCTTCAAGAGCTAGCCAGCAACTACCAGGACGCACTGTATCTCTCCCGAACGTCTCTGGCTTACTTCACGAAGGGCCCACTATCTCGAGCCCGAGCAGCCTTCTCAGCAGTGGGAGATACCGAAATGCAACTGAATGAACTCACTGACTTCCTCCGGGATGTGGTCTTGACGGCAGCCGTGCTGGACAAGAAGTACAAGGACGCACTGCCTGGCATCATTACGGAGCTCTCACCTGTCGGTCTCGAAACGCCAGAGCAGACTGCCAAGCCAAAACGGAAGCGAAAATGGAAAGCCAAGCGTGACAAGTCTGGTCTGTTCGCTGACGAGAAGGAGCACATTGAGAAGTGGTGGCGGTCGCAGGATGCCGATATGGGTGGCGTGACGGCCTCTGCTGAGTCTGTCGATGTGGCGCTCAAGCGACGGTTACCACGCGTGCGTAGTCGTGAGACTTATTTGCAGGTCATACTCGTCCTCGAGGCTCTAGCGCTGGAGGCGACCACACTCAATCAGCCAATCGTACCAGCTTTGGCAGCAGAGTCTCAAGACCAGGAGACACAACAAGACGAGTCGCAAGCACCTGCGGAGGGCAAAAAACAAAAGGCGAAAAAGGCTCAGGACTTGCCGGCGCTGCTCGACATACTGCTCGACCGCCTCTGCATCTGGCATTCCGTCGACTTCCACTCGCCGATCAAGAAGATTGGCGACGACAATGGCAACACCAATGACGAGCTGAGGAGCTTCTGCGTGGATGTCATCGTCCCCTTCTATATGTCACGTTGCCCTGCTCACGCCACTGCTGTCAATAAGAAGCTTGGCGGACCAAGTGCACCAACACCAGTCAAGCGCAGAGTAAGCAGTGTGCGGAAGCCAGGCGAGCCGGCTACTCGACATGCTCCGCCAGAACAGAGGGCAAGGAAACCACTTTCACGCGTTGCGACCGAGACGCGCATGCAGCAAACGAAGCGGCCGCCAGGCCTCCATCGATCAGCCACGGACACCGATCTCCTCCAGCAGCAGATCAAGCGCGAGACGAGCGAAGCACCTTCACCTTTGTCTAGCATTCCGGCAGCCAACTCGAACGGCCGACCACCGCAGCCACGCAAGCGTAGTAGCCTTTTGCACACCATCTCTGGCCCCGGACGCCGTGAGTACGATCCCGTGGCCATGGCCGAGGCGAGGAAAGGCCGTGAGCAGAGGACCGCAGATCTGAAGGCGAAGGTCCAGGATGCTGTCTTGACGCTTAGCAAGCCTAATAGAGCCAAGGCGGTCGAGGAAGTGGCGGAAAGTGCTGATGTGAGCTTTGCTAAGGCTACCGCAAGAGGGAAAAGGCCGGTACCCAAGAGCAAGTCAGCTGGGACGGCGGTGCATGTAACGGCTACGCCGAGGGCTGGACGGCAGGTCAAGGTTACGCCTGCTGCGAGGCAAATAGCGCCTTGTGGACTTGAGACTGGGAGATCTAGTGCTACTTCGCGTGTCCCTTCGTCTTCGGCGAGGCTACATGCTCCTCCGCCGGCGTTCGATGAGCCGCCTCCATCGACTTTTCTGATTCCCCAGACGGGTCATCGACCTAGAGTTGCAGCACCTGCAGAGCCACCCATTTCGGGTGTTTTGGATACGCCTTCGCGCGGCTTTGCGAAGTACATGCCACATGGTCTGGCTCACCAACCAGGTACTACGGCGCCGGAATCGCCGATCGCAACACGTCAAGCACTGCAGATCCAGCAGACGCCGATGAAAGCCGTGCGAAGCTTGTCGCTTGTACCATCTGGGATTGAAGCGCTGGTGGAGGCTTCGCCAAACGCTGTCGCCATGGGCACATCTGTCGTAACTGAGACAGAAAGACCTTCGATGTATGATGCTCTCGGGTGGGAGGAAGATGAGTATGAGCCACTCGCTTGACATTGGCATGGACCTATCGCTACATAACGACGCTGTATCACGACATTCTGGTTAACACTACAAAACCACATTTTGCGCGAATTCATAGTGATACGAAACTATAGAGCGATGTAAGTGATGCGTTATAATTTCCATCCTCTGCGTTTTGCCAGCTGTGTCTCTTGTCTCAACGCTAGATCGCTAATGATCTCCTCGGACCCTCCGCCTACAACCATCATCCTCAACTGTGCGCAAGCGTAGAGTCAGCAACTGGTTCCTTCGAGCGTCGTCCGAACAACTTACATCACGACTCATCTGCTCGATTGGCGCACCAGGCCCTCCCTTCTGGTAGCCAGCGCCTCCGAGCACTTGCTGCGCTTCTCTATTCGCCAACTCCTGGATCCGTCCGCCTTGCACCTTCGCGAGAGCGATCCTGCCTGCGACGTCGGGATCCTGCCATCCTTTCGGTGACTGCTGAACAGCATATGCGATCTGCTCTAGCCACGCCCAATGGCTCTCGATATATCGCGCGAGGGTTGAGAACTTTGAAGCAATGATCTGATTCTGCACCAACGGTTTACCAAATGTCTCACGCTTGTTGGCGTACACCAGAGCTATGTCAAGACAAGTCCGTGCCTTCCTATTACAGCCAACGGCCATGATGTATCTGTGCGCTGTCAGCCAAGATTGCATATATCAGGCCGCCACATACCGCTCTCGATTAAAGTTGACCATGATAGTACGGAAGCCTTGACCCTCAACCCCAAGCAGGTTCTCGACCGGAACCTTGACGTCGTCCAGTTCAACCAGCGAGGCTCCTCCACTGTTCTGCCCAGAATTGGGGATACGCCTCCATGATAGACCAGGCGAATTCATTGGTATCACGAGGACAGAGATGCCAGCATACCCAGGGCCGCCAGTCCGTACCGCAGTGGTCATATGCGTGGCCCATGGCGCACCTGTTATCCATTTCTTCCATCCATTGCAGAGCTAATGGTGCAGGGTTAGCGGGTATCCCAAAGCTGAAGTGGCGTACCCTGGCTGCGAGACATCTCTGTCCTGAGTCCGCCGAGATAACAGGCTGAGACTGATGGCCGCAGCTCGTAGTTACTCGGCGGTCTCGAGGAGATGCGCATTCAAGGGCCGCCTCGTTGGCATGCTTACATAGAACTTGCCATCGGCAGACTTGATCGCAGTAGTCTGAATATTGGCTACATCAGATCCACCACTCGGCTCCGTGATTCCCAGACAGAAGCTAGTCTCCCATGTGGCAAGTCCGGGCAGCCACTTGCGCTTTTGCTCGTCGGTGCCATGATGTATCACAGGAGGGATACCTATCACGCTGGCGCCACCCAAGCTCGTCATCACACCGCCCTCTACTCGAGAAGTCTCATCCGTCGAGATCAAGGTGTGAAAGACGTCCAATTCGTCGACTGGTATTCCTGCCGGACCCACGACGTCCTGGGAGCGGTACGGATGAGGCACATCGGCAAAGCAGAATCCAGACTTCGCCCATCGAAGTGCCTCACTACGAGGGGCCTCGCCTTTTGCTTCCCAGTCCATGGAGTACGGCAGTATCTAAACGTGATGGGTGTCATGGTCAGCTTGTTGTTGATACACGTGGCTGCCGTGAAACAATCTCGGCATAGCGACTTCATACAAGACGCAGTGAGTCGAAGATAGCTGCTATATAGCAAATTGGCAGCTTCGAGACAGTTTTAAGCGCCCAGGGATCGCAGCCATTAGTCCACTTACATGCTCGTCAACATACGCTCTCAGCGCGTTTCTCAGCTTTCTGTGTGAGTCGTTGTAGTAAGGCGAAGGGATACCGTGTGACCACGCTGGTTCGCTCCAGGGAGCGAGAGAACCAAATGCCTCTTTGGAGGACATCGCTTGGGATGATCGTGTGGAAAGTTCAGGATTATCTGTTGATTGTCTTGCACAACGAGACCGTCTAGTGTAAGTGAGTTCAGACCAATCTGAATACCACAGGCTCTCCGAGCACGTCAAAACTGCAGAACATAGCAACAACAATGCCACCACGCGAGCATATGTCTGAAGAGGAGGAAGGAAGTAAGATCGTGAATAGCCTCGGCTCGTTGTTTGATGCCTCAGGCTCGTAAAATTCGTCTTGCCCTTTGACTAGACATGCATGATCATCATAGCAGTCCTGCAACTCCGTCCCATACAAGCTCAAGGCCATGCAATCAGCGATACCGATGGGAGTAAATCCATTGTACAATAGCTAATCTCAACAGCCTTTTCCGCATCGGCGCCCTGGGTTGGACAGAGCACGGCGGGGTCGTGGTTTCGCAGCCTTCTGCAAGCGCACGGTGTTGAGAGATACTACCAGGCTTGTGCGCTGCGTCGCTGGAATTCGATCGGATCTAATCGTGGGGCCCTAAGAGTCTCCGTCCGAGGAATATGCTCCAAGGCCGAGTGCAGATGGGGCTGGGGGAACTGTCTTCGAGCCTTTGGAAGTGGCTGAGACCGCGCTGTGCTCTGTCGGCTTCACGCTGCTCACGTCCAGGCTTTTCGCAGGCTTCCTGTCGTCCGTATTCGATGATGCTGCAACAGGTCTTGCAGGACCATCCTTCTCTTTCGGCCCATCCTTCTCTTCCGCTGTCGACACCCGTCGTATCTTCAATCCGCCAATACTCTCCTTCTCACGTCCCTTCTTGCGCTTGCGAGACCCGACAGCCCACGTCTCCGTCGTTGCGGGATCCTCTGTGCCATCCTCTAGTCTGGCGGCCTTCTCGGCCTCCTCCTGCTGCTTGCGAAAGGCTTCTAATTGCTCCCTCGTCTCCTTCTTCACCTCAGCTTCCTTGATGCGCGATACAGAAGAAACAGACTCCAAGAAGTCAACCTCATCTTCATCAAGAGCTCTGAACTGATTGCTCAGTCTTGCAGCTTCTTCAAATGCCTCTTGCTTAGCGGCTTAGCGCACCCCTAACTCGTCAGCTACACACGTTCATACCAGCATATGCCGGTACTCAGTCACCTTTGTTGGCCTGCAGCGTGTCGAACAGCGACTTGCCGCCATCCTGCTGGTTGGCTATGGCTTTCTGCTGCTTCGTGGCCTCGATCTGGAGTTGCGCCTTCGACCAGGCTTCATCGCGCTCAGTTGGGGGATCACCATCGTTGCCAGCGGAGACGAAGCGCGACATCGAGGAGCTCTCTCTGTCTTGTGCAAGCTTGTGGTTGATGTCGAAGTGCCGGCGAGGCTGAAAGCACGTGCGGAGGTGGAGTTTCGGGATGTGGACAGCGTGTTGCTCTCGTGCCTGGCGATTGCGCGTGTCCGCATCATTTTTGACTTTACGTATCCGGTTAAATTGAACCCCACCAATGGAGGGGCAGTTTGTTTGGTGGGATGGTCGTGTTCTGGCAGAAGAACAAAAAGTTGTTCAGACTTATTTCCTGCCTTTGCTGCTCCGTCTTCCCTTCCATACACACACACACACACACACACTCGACACTCAACACACTTCCAATACCTCATATATCCAAACCAATTCCAAAACCGCAACCATGACAAACTGGACCAAGGAGACCTTCACCCTCAACACCGTAAGCAATGTCTCGCCACCACAGCATGCCAAAATGCTAACATTGCCGTAGGGTGCCAAAATCCCCGCTGTCGGTCTCGGAACATGGCAGTCAAAGCCCAATGAGGTTCGCCAGGCTGTCGCCGCGGCGCTCAAGGCTGGCTACAGGCACATCGACACCGCGCTCGCGTACGGCAACGAGAATGAGGTCGGACAGGGAATCAAGGATTCTGGCGTCCCGCGCGAGGAGATCTGGGTGACGACCAAGCTCGACAACCCATGGCACAAGCGCGTAGAAGAGGGCATCAGCTCTTCGCTCAAATCCCTCGACATGGACTACGTGGACCTTTACCTCATCCACTGGCCCAGCTCGTCTGACCCCGAGGACCTCAAGAAGCACCTCCCTGACTGGGACTACGTCAAGACCTGGGCGGAGATGCAGAAGGTGGCCGAGTCTGGCCGCGCGAAGAACATCGGTGTGTCCAACTTCGGCATCAAGCACTTCGAGAAGCTCCTGAACGACCCGAGCTGCAAGACCACCCCAGCGGTCAACCAGATCGAGCTCCACCCCAACAACCCCTCGCCCAAGCTCATCGACTTCTGCAAGTCCAAGGGCATCCACTGCACCGCGTACTCCTGCCTCGGCTCAACCAACAGCCCGCTTGCAAAGGATGAGACGCTTGCAAAGCTCGCTGAGAAGAAGGGCTTGAGTGTTGCGCAGGTCCTGTAAGAGCACCATGATTCTGTTTCTGTATGAATATCTGCTGACAGACCTTGTTAGTCTTGTGTGGGGTCTCCAGCGTGGCACATCAGTCATCCCCAAGAGTGTGACCGAGAGCAGAATTGTGTCCAATTTCGAGCTTGACGGTGTGACTCTTTCGGACGAGGAGATGAAGCAGCTCTCCAGCCTCCCCGACCGGTTCAAGGTCTGCGGCGACTCGTGGCTTCCGGTCAAGGTATGGCAAGCACCGGCAGAACACACGCGCAACAGCTAACGTGTCTCAGGTCTTCTTCGGCGATGACGAGTAAGAGCTTGACAGATTGTTTCGGAGGCAGCCGTAGTGGCGGCCACAGCATAGCGAAGATACCAGAGCTGGATGCTACAGAGTTGCATGAGTAGAGCAGAAAAGACAGCATAAGTGGCAATGAATGCATCGACTCGACAGCCACCAGCTCTCCATCTCAGTATCACCATCGTCCTACTCATCGTACCTGCCAGTGCACTTTACAAGCCATTGAAGCGACCGGCCCAGCATGCTCGCCGCACAGCACACCACGCTCTGCACAGTTATCTGCTGATCGATCAGAGACGTTGGATGGAGTTAATAGCGATGTGCAGACGAGTCGTGTGGTCAGACTTTCTCCAAGCATCGCCAAAATGCAGCGGCGACCGTCGAGCGCGACATGATTGGTCGCTCCTCAAACTGCTCGTGTGACACCTCAGCGATGACGAGGCAAATAACTGGAACAGTTTTACACTTTGGCCTGCGAATGGCGCAGCAGTGACATGCTCCTGAATCGATCGCCACGAACACGATGAGCGTAGGTCTTTGTTTCCTTGCACCAGTGCACTCCGACTTTCTCTCCTTAGAAGATTGCTACATTCCACCTTCCGTCGCATTGCCTCACACCTTGCAAACCTACTAAGAGACAGCACAAAACACTACTAGAAACGATGCGTAAGTTCGCCATGCCGCCCATTGGGCTCACACTGTCCTACATCCTCGACTGGATTGTCATACTCGCCTTCGCAGCGGCGGGTGGAGGGCTTAACTGGGTCTCACCAAAACACCGACCATTCTCGCTACTGGACTTGAGCATATCCTACCCCTACATACCGGAGAGCATTTCTGCTGCAGTGGTGGCTATCATATCCATTGTAGCGCCTGCGATCATCGTCTTCCTGGTCGTCGCACTGTTCGTGCCAGGACCTCGCGCCAACCGCTCCATGACACGGGGACAAATCCTGCGGTTGAAGCTCTGGGAGATTGAAAAAGGGTGGGCTGGGCTTGCATTGGCTTTGGCGACAGCCTTCTTTATCACGCAGGGCAGCAAAAATTTGTTCGGACGGCCACGACCAGATCTGTTGGACAGGTGTCAGCCAGATTTAAGCAATATTGCGGCGCATGCGGTGGGAGGATATGGACAATCTTTGAGCGAGCGATGGGTACTGGTGTCCTCTTCAATATGCACCCGCCGAGACGCTGCGGTGCTTGATGATGGGTTTCGATCCTTCCCTAGCGGACATGCCTCGTTCTCGTGGTCTGGCTTGCTTTACCTCACCCTCTTTCTCTGCTCCAAATTCTCGATCGCCATACCTCATCTACCGCTACAGCCCGTCACCGCAGACTCTGTCAAGTCGAACGAGCAAGAGATGTTGCCGCTACACCATGACCGTGGCAATTCCGTGGATAGCACACACCCGGCGATTTCCAGCGACAAGCAGACGGTCACTAACCCGTTCAACATCCGCAACTATGCAGCCTCACCACCAAACTACCATGTTGTCCTGGCCTTTATCCCAGTTGCAGTGGCTCTGTACATAACATCGACTCGGTTTGCTGAATTCTATCATCACGCCTTCGATATCATCGTAGGCTCGTTGATCGGAATTGCAGCTGCGAGCCTCAGCTTCCGCTGGTACCATCTGCCATTGTCTAGAGGGCAAGGGTGGGCGTGGGGTCCCAGAAGTGCGAACAGGGCTTTCGGGATCGGCGTTGGAACTGGAGGTTATGTGGATGAGGCGTTCTCGAGGGATAGGTTGCAAGGCAGAGATGTCGAGGCTGGAAGAGCGCGGTGATTGTGTGGACTTTCGCGTGGTAATTGAAGACCTGGTGGGAGCGAGGTGTTACGGCTGTATGACATACACGATACGTGATGAGACATAATTGATAGCTTCCCATGTACCATACTTCGAATTGAAGGCAGCATGAGCAGCGAGAGGCCCAATGTTTGACGATCCATGAACACGTGCGAGATTTGCCAAGGCCGTTAGCGCCAGGACAAGGTTTCTATTCAGACTTCGTCAATAGACAATCTTAACAACCGACTTCGACAATAGCAACTCTCACGCCTTCCGCCACCACACATGCGCAGCAGACCGTAGCAAGTGCGTGATGCATGATAGTACAATAGTACATGCGCGAAGTTACAGTGTGTTGACCGAGTAGTGGCTATCAGCCGCCGTTAAGGTTCCTATTATTGCCCGCTTACCACCTGACAATCACAGTCGACAATACGAATATGCAAGGCTGCCTAGGTTAAGCTTGCTATTGATGTAGGTCGATCAATAGCCTGGGAAGGTGTTTCTTATATCTGCTTCGCAACTACCTCACTCTATCGATCAATCCAGCTTCTTCTTCTGACTTCAGGTCTGCACATACTGTACTGCCTTGAACATCTACACTTGCCGTCACGACTGCAGCTTCAAGCATCCCTGGACTCGCATAAGTCAGATACTACACACTACCGTTCTGGCCATCTGGTTCTCGGCTACCCCAACGACCTTCGACCATGGATCCTGTCCAGCACGTCTGCAACAAATTGAATGCAGAACGCGCACGTTGGCAGAAGAACGATGCCACCAATGATGCTCCTCCAGCATATGTCGAAGCTGACGACGACTGTGAAAGCACTGAAGACACAACGGACGGCGAAGAGTCTGGACCGCCATCGCCACTCAAGCTCACGATCAACGCTGCACACCACATCCAGGGGTCAAACAATCTGGTTCCGACCTCACCATCGCTGCTGGCAGACACGACAAGGTTCAGTACCTTGTTGCTCGCCGCCGTGAGCAAACTGAACGAAGCAGCGGAGGGACGTAAACTCAACGTCAACTTGACGATCAACTGCGGCATTACAGTGGTCGGGGACCGCAATGTCGTTGGCAACGTTGGTCTGAAACCGAAGTCTCCGTCACCTTTGGAGGCCGCCACGCTTTCGAGCACACCCTCGCCGGTGCAAGCCACACGGGCGACCACACCAAGTACAACTGTCGGCGCGAAGAGGAAGGCCGAATATGACGACGACGACGACGATTCAGACTGCTCGGATGCGAAAAAAATCTGCTCCGCGTGAAGAAAACAAGGGTGTACTGGACATTGATGTGCCATGAGTGGACGAATGTACAGTCAGAGTGTGGGATCGATGTACAGATTGAGGACTCGTTGCTTTTGCTTTTGCGTTTGTTTGGAAGCGTTCGATGTCAGAGCAAGCGGACTTTGCTGGAGCGAGTAGATGGCTTGTGGCACTGTCGATTATGGCGAGCCTCTAATTGTCGACAAAGTAGATCGGAGATGTCTTGCATTCGCAGATCTTCTCGTTTGAATACAGCTCTTCTTCGACATTGCGCCTATGTGGTCGGTGCTCATGCGGCGGAGGCAATCTTTCAGCCCATCCACCATCTCGTTACGTCTTCGCGCTGTCTACATCGTATGCATGCGAGCCAACAACGCTTTATTGAACGGCTTCGCCCGCAGCGGGGACCCACAATCAGCCATGCTCTCCTAAAGCACAGCCTGCGACTCAACCTCACCACCGGGCTTACCACTCAACCTCTTCCCATATCCTGTACTCAGATAACTCCCATCCCCAGCCGCTCCAGGGTAGTTCCCACCACTCCCACTATGCCCTTCCGCTGCCAGTCTTCGTTCCCGATACTTCCGTCCATTGATAATGTTTTGTAAGCGCTTCCGCTCGCGCGGCTCGGTGACTTGCGTCCAATCCAGGTCCTCGCCCGGTTCGGCGTAGTTCGTAATATCTGCTAGTGTGCTGGCGCTGATCTGTCCTTGGCCAGCGGACGCACCTGTGTAGAGGTGCGCAGACGGGTTGACGTCGATTGGTTGTTTCGGTGGCGGGCTGGAAGCGGTAGGATATGAGGCGAGGTCTGATTGCAGTTGCGCGATCTGGCGCGGCTGAGCAGGAGCAAGTGCTTGGCCGCTCGCGTTGTATGTAGGGGGTGCTACTGCTTCGCGAGAGGACATGTTGCGCTCGGAGGCGAAGAGGTTGCGGTTCCATGGTGGCAGACGGCTGTCACGCTCGTAGAGAAGGCCGCAGTTGTTGCACAGTGTCTAAGCAGCATGTCAATTGTTGTCTAGTTTGTACGAATAAGAGCACACTTACTCTTGGACCGTGAGGCCCATCACGAACACCCCATATCGCAGCGCCCCAGATCTGACAATGACTACACCGCCAGTACTGCCTCTCGCCCTCCGTCAACTGCCCAGACGACCCGCCAAAGCCAGCAACGTCCGGCGTGTCGCGGCCAACAGGTGACAGACTCCGGAACCGCCGCTTCTTCTTCGACCGCTCACCACGACCCATACGCTCATCTTCGCCGCCACCGTTGGCCTGTGATCCCAAGCCAACAGCGAAGTAGTCATTGCTTAATTGAACGCCATAGTTCGCCGTCGTGAACCGCGCAGTCTCTCGCCGAGCTCTCCGTAGCTGTCGCTCTCGGTCACCTTCTCGCTTCTCAATCTCCTCCTTGCTGAGGACTTCGATCTTCGGCTCCCAGTCTGAGCCTAGGCCATCCTCGTCGAATCTCCAGCCCGCGCCAACGCCCAGCGCAGGCTCAGCGGTACCATGAAATTCGCATGCCTCGTTCTCGACCTCGCCCCAACCATTCACACCACTGCCAACTACGCCAGCAAGATTGCCGCCATTGTCGATCATGTCCTTCTTCAAGCGCAAACTGGCCTCGTAGATCGCATGGGCCATGCTAGGAACCCATTCGCCGGACAAGCCCAGGTCTGCGCAAGTCTGCTTGGCAAAGATCTCCGGAAAGCCAGGTGGATGCAGCAGCGACCACTCGAATTTGTCAGTATAGAGCCTGTTCTGCATGTTGATCGACAGCTGCAAGACACAACGATGTGAATCTGGCGGATTCAGTGCAGCCGAAGACGAGGAGTCTCGTGGTAGCTGTTGTGCTGTCACCGCGAGAGCAGGTGTCGTGGCGCCATTCCCGAAAGGCGTCGAGACACCACTGCCATTGAGCCCGCTAGCCTGAGGTAAGCGCAAGAAGCTGGCATCTCCATCAAGCTGCGTTGGTTCTATCGACTCATCGCGAGACAGTGCAGGCTGGACAGACGGAGTCGGTGCGTTCGTTAGTGGCGCATTGGCTGCGCTGCGCTGGAAGATTGGGTGGAGCGCAGTCGATGCATGTTCTTCCAGTTGTTGTCGTATGGAGTTGGCGATTTCGAGCGTTATGGCTGGCTTGCGTTGGAGCGGAAAGTCAAGCTCATCGACAAATGTCTTGGCGAACTGGTCTGGTGTAATTAGTGCTTCGTGCAGATTCCACAAAAAGCTGTCTTTCAGACGGAATTGTGGCGTTGGTTCGGGTGCTTTGTATGCGGGCAGGTTCTCATCGATCCCATATTCTTTGGCATTATGAGGAGTTGGCAGAGCAGCTTCTGGGCGGAAAGGCGCAACGTCCAAGTCTATCCGTATGGGCACGAGAGTAGTGGGCAGCGCGGACTGCACATGCATTTGCCGTTCTGTCAGAACCCTTTTCGGCTTGCCCATCCACTCTCGCCATATGCCCTGTACTTCCACCGGCGCATGTGCCTCCTTGCCCAGTGGTTTCTGTCCCACCTTCTCTGCGTTGGGGTCTGCATCTCGCCGTGGCTGGGTGCGCAGACCAGTATGTCTCCTTGGGGCATCCGAGTCGTCGATGCTATCGTCCTCGAACTCCTCCGCGTAGTTGATGGCGGTCGTGCCGCGCTTGGTTGTCCGTACCTGAGGAACGACTGTTTGTGGTTGTACGGGTGTGAGGAGCGAGTTGCCGTATGTTCGAAGACGAGGCGCGTAGCTGCTTACGAAGCTTTGCGGCGCATTGATGCGGTTAACATTGTTGGCCATCTGGTGCAGACTTCAGACTTTCGAAAGTCTCGCTATAGAAGTCAAGTTTTGTGGTCGCGAAAGGGATGTGCTGAGATCAGGTGGCCGCATGAGGCGATGTGGGTGTCAACAGGAGCGCCTCAGCCTGGTGAGCATTATGGACAGTGTTTGAAGGAGTGGTCCTGATGGCGCGAGTAATGGGCGACCGCACGCTGCGCGAGGTGGCTTGCTAGTCGCGTCCAGGTTCGGCGACGCGGAGAGCTGGGCAAAAGCGCCCGACGAATTCACTCGCGGCTGGTCCCGCTCGCTTACGGGCGTAGTCTAACGACTTGGACTGCCTCACTTCTGCAAGCTCGCTTCAATGCGTCTGACTACTCCCTCAATGCTGTAGTAGGCCCACAGCCCAGCACTCCTCTGCGTGGACGTTCAGCGATGTCACAACATGAACAAATAGGCAATGCACGCGTCTCCGCGATACTACAAAGCGATATTGGCGACCAAACCGAGTGCAAGCGCTCTTGTCCGCTTTGGCATCAAGTGGATGTAGGTTGTAGAGGGCACGACTTTGCTTATCAGGTATCGTGTCGAGCTGTCTCCGATCTCCCTAAATTCACAAGAAGCAAGTGCAGCTCAAACAAGATATGGCCTGTCAGAACGCCGTCTTCGTCCACGAGACGGTACAGGCGAGAGCACCGAACCCCTTGTCCTCCTTCAACCACAAATCCTGCGGTAATATGGGATCCGTACCACAACACTGACGTTGGAACGCTCTTGCCGAATTCAGCGGGCTTCAGTTGCTTCTGCCGCTAAAGCAGGCCGTGTGACCATGGCCCCTCACACCAAGGTCAAACTTCTCTTTTCTTCAGTTGTCGCTCGCTGCTTAACATACACAACACTGCAATCATCGCCGCCGCTGCCCAAATGTCACTCGCAATCGTTCCCTTCTCGCCTTCCAACACTGACAACAGTGAACGCTACACCGCTGCCGACGCTACAAAGTTCAAGGTATGACTTTTCTCGCACTTCAAGTTCTGCACTAACAAGCTGCAGTACGCGAAAGCCACTCCACGTGAGCTCATCCTCCACGAGAGCATCAACGGTCTCGTCGGTGAGGTCGCGGAGCTGCGTGCGCGCTGCGAAGGCCTCGAGAATTTGAACGAAGAGCTCTTTGCCCGCGTCAACACTCTCGAAAAGGCACAACGCGACAGTATGGTACCAATGCGGGCGCCATTGACAAAGGAGAATCTCACGGGCTACTCATCGGATGGATCGGACATCGTCGGTACGTTCACCTAGCAATGCTTTCAGACACTGCTGACATGCACAAGATGCGCTCCAAGAGCAGCGTCACAGAGACTATGAGCAGCGCTTCGATACAGTGCGCTTGGTGCTGGAGCAGTTCGACAGAAAACTTCAAGCGCGGGACGAGAAGGAGAGCAAATTCGAGGCCAAGATCGCGGAGCTGACAGAGTACAAGAGGGAAACCCAGCGACTGTTCGGTGCGCTGAAGAGTGAGCTCAATGGCCTGGACGTCTCAGCTTTGCCAGAGCAAGGTGCCGCCACAGATCAGCAACAGTACAACGATGTCATGGCTCTGTTCAATCACAACCAGGAAGTCATACTTCAAGGTCAGATGGAGAACGGGGAGAAGCTGAAGCACATTCTCGACGGCCTGGAGAGTGTTGCTGCTCAGGCTGTGCACTCCGCGCCCACGAGCGGTGAAGGTGGGAATGGAGAGAGTGATGGACCGGATGGCAACAACGTGCTTCTAAAGCGCGTTCAACAGAACGTGACGAAGCTTCAAGGAGATGTGGTAAGTCCTCAGTAGCCTCTTGACACACGGACAATGAACACTGGCTGATCCTCTCAGAACAAACTTCAGCACTTCCAGGAAAGAGTATCCGCCAAGTTCCGCCAGGAGGAGAAGATCGACGACGCCGCGACTAAGGATGCGCTGTACCGGCAGTTCGCAGATATTGACAGCATGATGGCCATTGATGATGGGAAGTCTCGTAGCTGCGGCGACTTTCACGGTACCTTCAACGAGCTGTGGCTGTTGCGTAGTAGAGTCGTCGACCGCATCGCAATATTTGATGCGAGTGGCAAGGCGTTCCAGGAGGCGAGGCAGGCCGTGAAGGAGCTTGCTGGAGATTTCAGGTGATGAGGCACTTGTGGGGCGAGGAGTGACTTGCTCGGCGGCGCAGTTGTGATGAAAGCTCACCCTGGTGACGATCTTGACTGAAGGTGCCGAGTGACGGTTGAGATCCATGCGCATCGCGCCTTCCGCATTCGATGAAGCTGTTCTCTGATGCAACGCTAGCAAGGTTGATGACCACACTCATTTCGTCGCCTAATTCGACCTCACCTCTATTGAACAATCTTCCCCGTTCGTCCGCTTTGACCATTTACACAATGCAACACTCCTCCGACGCAGAGTGGTAGGTGTGAAAAGGAGGACGATTGAAGGTGCTCTTGACAACAAAAAGTAGGAGACCGCCGTGGACGAGGCACAAAGACAGCGTGTCACCTGTGCGGAAACAGTCTTGCGCTCCAAACGCAGCGGGAGCATGCCTGTGGTTAGAGATCGTACTTGTTACATGACATGATCTAATAGCTGACTGGTGCCGCAGCAACAGCCGCATCAGAATTCGATCGATTCACTGTCGATCACTCGATTTGGTCTCGAGTGCAAGTCCGCAAGTTCAGAAGACACAATCATGGCAACTCACGGAAGGCACACCCAATCCCACGACTCAAGCGACGACACGATGAGCGGATCTGAGTCGTCGACTGCCGCGGACTGCGAAAGCTCTCGGAGTGGCAAATACGGAGCCAGCTCTGCGCGATTTGAGCAAGGGCAGCAGCAATCCCAGCAAGACATCCAGAGGGAGAGCGCTAGTGCAACGGCTGACGAGCTCGATCTCTTGCGGGAGTGCATTGCCACTAGTGACTTGTCTCGGACTGATCGTCAGAAAGCATTGGCCTCCCTCAACAAGCTGCACAAGTACGCTTCATGCAAGTCTATGCAGCCACTACGCGACAACGCAGAGGCTGCGGGAAGTGGTCGAGCATATCAAGTGAAGCTTCAATCGCTAGAGGACCGGCTTGGAAGCCTGAACGCCTACGTCCGGCTGGAAGCAAAGTCTCGCGCCAGCATGTCAGCATTATATGATCGCGAGTTCTTGCGAGTTGGCCAAGATATGTATATCACGAAGAACAATACCGACGCCCTGTATGAGAAGATACAGGAGCTAGCTGGTCGTTCCAGCAACGCCAATGAGGATCATGCCAGTACAGTCAAAGGAGGCATCTTTGAGATGCACGCTCTCGCAGAGATGGTGGTGGATGAGAAGATGGGCACGTTGCAAGCCACTGTCGAAGAAGAGCAGAAGAGGCGTGCAGCGATGACTGTGCTGTTCGAGTGGAGACTAGGTGATCTTATGTCAACGCTCCAGAAACGCAACACTAGCATAGCTGAGCTGCAGGCTTTGCTCGACAAGGACATGAGGGATATCTGGGAAGCAATTGAGGTCGATAGGCAGAAGACGGTACAGCGAGCGGAGAATACAGCTGGAGGAACCGTTGAGCTACGGAAAGCAGTGAACGGCTTAATCAGCGACATGGAAGGCATGAAGAACCAAGTGCAACAGCTTGGGCAAGGTCCCACAGCCTCCGCGGTTGAAGGTATCAGCGCCCGCCTTCAGACCACGGAGAAATCTACGCACAGGCTGAACGGCCGGATGGATAAGATGTACACCAAAGTGGGGACGATGAAGCAACAGGTGCTAGATAGCGCGGCTGTCGACGACATACAGCGGCGCCTCCTGGCTTTGGAGTGTCAACCCGCCTCATGCCGATCCGTCCAGGAAGAATCACCTGGAGCAATGCTGTTTGACATCGAAGAGGATGTCGAACGTGCCAACTCACGCATTGCGCAGCTGGAGAGCACTGTTGGCGATGGCCTGAACGGCGGCCGCCTGGCGGATCTGGAGCTGCAGCTCGAAGACCTCAGCCAAAAGCATGAAGCTCTTGCGGCCGAGGGTGATCACCACGACACCCAAAACCACGTTCTCGACTGCGTCTCCACCACGGCTTTCAACCACGAACTCCAGCATGCCCAGTCGCGCATCACGAAATTGGAGACGGACGTCTGCGACAATCAAGTCTATGATCAACGGCTCGCTGATTTGGAGCGGAAACTTCAGGAATTGCTCAGCAGATCGGAGCGGATGAGTGCGGCGGCGCCGGTGAAGAAGCAGCAGGCCGCGACTGATGCGAATCAGCCACTGGAAGAGCTCAAAGCTCGGGTGAAGTCCTCTTTCATTGTAGAGACTGGTAAGGACGACGAGCGTGGGCTGCTGTGGGCGGAGCTCCCGTTCTTGGGCTTGCGCTAGAGGCGAGTCGTAGCCGTGGGCGTGAGCTGGGCGCGGACGCTGTTGTGGAGAATGATGAACACGCTGCTTTGTAAGACATGGCGGCCGGATCAGCTGCACGTGCTTACGTTGGCAACGGACATGTGAAGTGTATACTCGTTGCTATGCTTGCACGTTGATCAGAGCTGCACGAGATTGTCGAAGAAAAGGAATAAGATATGCTTGTGGTTGCAGCTATGTATACAGCCGCTCGTACACGCACCACACGATCAACCACTCATCTTCTCTAATAGTATTCTCGCCCCAGCATTGCCTTTAGACTTACTATCTTTCTTCCCTTTCGCGTCACCCTCGACTGCCTCGCCATCGGCAGCTTTCTGTACCGCTTTTTTCGCCTTCTTCAGCGCTTCCCTCACCTCAACCTTGACACTCCGGTCCACATCCTCGCTCTCAAGCAACGAAACCACAACAAAGCTCGACGGACTGCAAGCCCACTCGACCAATCTATCCTTGATGATGGGATAGAGTGCATCTGCAAAC
The DNA here is from genome assembly GCA_035926095.1 of Elasticomyces elasticus. Classification (NCBI taxonomy): domain Eukaryota; kingdom Fungi; phylum Ascomycota; class Dothideomycetes; order Mycosphaerellales; family Teratosphaeriaceae; genus Elasticomyces; species Elasticomyces elasticus. The sequence goes on from JAVRQT010000003.1 coordinate 446,093, forward strand.
CCCAGCCTCGGCTCCGACATCTTCGTCGTCTTAGTCGTCGCATCAAACGCGCCACCTAACACAAGCGTCTTAAGCATCCTCCCGGCCGAGGCATCGAGAGCAACATGACCCTCCTCATTGGGGTCACCCTGCGCGAGCTCGGCCACCGCCTGCTTCGCCGCAATTCGCGCCTCCGCAGTACCCTCGCTATGCGCCTCAAGCAAAGTCTCAGTAATGACCTGGCAGCCAAAACTCGTCTTGACCAAGTTACTAGCTCTCTGCGTAACAAGATCAAGGACAGGAGGAGCGAGGTACTCCAACAGCCCCTTCCGCCTCAGCTCCGGGTCTTTTTTCGACGTCGTGGCACGGATGGCATGGATCTCTTCCAGTATGTTCTTATCCTGCTCATTCATCAACCACTTCGCCGCTCCAGCAAGGGGGTATAACAAAGGCACTCGCGCTGCCAAGCTGACAGCCACAGATTCGAAGGTATTGAGTCGCATGTCCTCACTGCCCACGACCGACTGAGCCGCCAGCTCCGAGACGATGGCTTTGCCACTCATTTTGGTATCGTCCGGAACGTCAAGACCGGTAACGAGAACCATCTTGGCGTACTGGTCGAATGCCATGAGCTGTACAGTATCCTTGAAACATCTCAAGATAATCTTGCGATCCTTTGCACTTCCGTATGCCAGAGCTAGGCACACTAACCGGCTGCCGGACTTGGTAAAGGCGAGGTTGCGGAACAGATCACCACCACCTGAAGCGTCGTTGCTGTCTTTGGCCTCCACTTTGGTCTCGATGTCGGCTTTCATGAGATCCAAGAACGCGGTGTGAGGTTCGCTGTTTGGCTCGAGAGCGAGGAAGTATTGCAGCATGCCGTCGTGGAGCATGGTGAAGGCCGTCAATTTCTTCTGTAAGAACGAGTTGATGATCTGGTGGAGGAAGTCCAGGATCGGTCGTCGCTTCTCAGGGTTCTCCTCCAGTATAACCTTCAGGTCGGATGTGGTCTCGTCTGCAGACAACTTGCCATCTCGATTCGCCAGCGCAAACTCGGTGCCATACCACTCCCGCAGCATGACAGCCTTTTGCCGTGGCGAAGCGATTTGTCGGTATATGTCGTCTACGATCCATCCCGCCTCGGGATGATTCATGAGCCGTTTGACATGTCCATAGAACTCTGGCACGATAATATCTCTGACTGCCTGATCACCCTCCACGACCATCTTCGCAACCAAGAACTTGCCATACCGACTCTCAGCCAACGCTCTGACATCGCTCCGCAGCTCATCCACAATGATCCTCCGCTGAGTCTTATCGGCATACTTCAATGCACACTGAATGACCCTCACACTGTCATGTTTGAACACGAAGTCCCGCACCCGTCCCGTGATGATCTCAAACAACTCCGTCACCAGCTCCTTCCGCTCAGCAGCAGGAACATGCGACTTACGCCTGAGACGCTCCCAGATCTTTTTGCTCCGCGCGATGGCATCGGCGTTGGGTTTGCCAGCTTTGCGCTCGCGGGCTTGCTGGCGCTGTTTGGCGTGCGCCTCGGCGGAGGAGCTCTCGAGCTTGAATTTCTTGGGATCGCTGGAGATGTTGTTGCTGGGCTTTGCAGTGGAAGTGCTCTTCTCTTCCGGCTCGTCGTCGAAGCCGCCGAACTCGTCGTCGGTCTGCTCGGCTGCGAGATCGAGCTTGCTCTTCTTCGTCTCGACCGTCTTCTGCTTCTTAACGTCTTTCGCGACCTTTGACGGTGCCTCTTTTCGCTTGATGCCTCCCATTGCTGCCGTATGTATCTCGAGTTGCTTGTTGGAACAACCAAGTCTTTAATTTTCTTACCACTCCAAGGATCAATCAAGCTTTGCGCGCCGAGCCACTCGCGTCCGCTCAGAAACTGTAAACGGGCGTCGGTTGCAAAGCCGACCAAAGGCCTCGACGCTCTCACATGCAGCACGCAAGATTTTTCTTCGCTTGCGTGTCTCGACCTTTTGGCCGCGGAGAGCGATGCGAGTGGTACAGCAGCACTTCGTGACTTACCACATTCACTTCAGTCTGCGTTGAACGACTTTCGCCTCATCTCCGGAGTGGCCGCTTGTTTCTTTGTCTTCACGCCTTCGAAGTATATTAATCCCCCGCACAGCATTTTCCCTGCTGCTGGTCGAGACGCCCAAACGCCATGTCCGGCAGCATCTTCAAACGAAGGCGGAAGTCCTCGAGCATGAGCACTGGCCGACCGTTTCAAGACGACGAAGCGTTGCCAGCCGAATCTGCAGTGGTCGATGGTACCCCAACGGCGGCTCCGAGCCGAGCAACCAGATCCACGCGTTCCAGTTCCATTGCGGGACTTTCGTCGTCGTTTGGCCTGCCAACCCGCAGCTACATCCATCACGCCGGCCATGGGACTTCTGGGACGGTGCAGTACAGCTCTTCCCTGGGCGTCAGGCAGGAGACGGCGGAGTTGTCGTCTTCCTTCATGAGTGACTCGGATGTGTCGCGCTATTTCAGCGCGCCAGAAAGTCGACATAGCTCAGACACTACGCGTCTGCAGTCTCACAAACACGAGACTATCGAGGAACGATCTGAGCCAGTGACGCCTGAAGGGAGGTCTCCGCCGGCTCCAGGATCATCGGAAATCTCTGCCGCACTGCGGCATGAGTCTTCCAATGGGTTTCTCGACCAATATGATATCGACTCTGAGCCAGGTGCATCAGATCCCGAGGCACGCTTCAACAACCCCAAAGTCATAGTCACTGCAGAAGATGAGGATGATGGCGAGATTGAGCAAGCAACAGAGAGGTCAGCTCTATTACCAAGGGCACGCCTACCTTCATATCGAAAGCAGACATTCGAAACGGCATCCGACGTTGAAGCGCAGCCTGCTGGAAAGCCTGGAACGTGGAATCGACTTGGGCACCACTATCCTTCGCTGCACGTCCTGGCCCGTACACTCCAGCGTGTGGCCCAACCAAAGACCTGGGACTTCCGAGCTATAGGACAGGAAGTTGTTGTTCGACCTGCGAGCATGCTGCCAGCGGTCTTTCTTGGCGTCTTGCTTAACCTGCTCGATGCATTGTCTTACGGCATCATCCTGTATGCTACGATCTGCATGTTTTGCTACACTGATCGCTGACACTTTCAGATTCCCACTCGGCGAGCCTGTGTTTGCAGATCTGGGTCCTGACGGCGTTTCCATGTTCTACGTCAGCTGCATCATTTCTCAATTGACATACTCGACAGGCAGCATCTTTCGCGGCGGTGTCGGTTCAGAAATGATTGAGGTTGTGCCCTTCTTCCACAAGATGACTTACATGATCATGAACCGAATGGGCACCGATAGGCCGGATGCTCTCATTGCTACAGTCATCACCTCGTACGCTATGAGTTCGATAATTACAGGTATCGTCTTCTTCGCTCTGGGCTCCGCGAGACTCGGCACATTGGTCAACTTCTTCCCGCACTCCATTCTCACTGGATGTATTGGCGGTGTTGGCATCTTCCTGTTCCTTACCGGCATAGAAGTCTCTGCTCGGCTATCCGGCAACCTGGAACTCACAAAAGCGGTCTTCGATCAGTTGTTCACACCGAGCACGTTAGCCCTCTGGCTGCCGCCTCTCGCTCTTGCAATCCTACTACTGGTCGTTCGACGCTACAGAGATCCGCCTTGGCTGGTACCGGCGTACTACATTGGCATCACTGTGATTTTTTACATTATCACCACGGCCGTACCATCCATCAACATGGAAGACCTGCGAAAAGGTGGCTGGGTGTTCGAAGCACCTGGCAACAAGCCTTTTTACAACTTTTACTCATACTACAAATTCAGCATAGTCGACTGGGGCGCCGTCTGGAGGACCGTACCGTCTCAGCTCGCTTTGACATTCTTCGGCATCCTTCACGTACCAATCAATGTCCCTAACTTGGCCATGGTCGTTCAGGAGGACAATGTCAGCATCAACCGAGAGCTGATCATGCACGGCATATCAAACACACTTTCCGGATGCGTCGGATCGATCCAGAACTACCTGGTCTTCGTGAACAGTGTGCTGTTTATGAACACCGGAGGCAACAGCCGGCTCGCGGGCTATCTGCTGGCTGCAGCGACGTTTGGCTTGTGGGTAGCTGGACCGGTCGTCATTGGCTACGTGCCGGTCATGGTGGTTGGCACACTGATCTACATGCTCGGCATCGAGCTTGCACAAGAAGCTCTGATCTCGACATACGGGCGCCTGTATCGCTTGGAGTACGCCACGATTGTCATTATTGCTTTTGTCATGGGTGTGTACGACTTTGTGGTCGGCATTGCCGTCGGCATTGGTTTGGCATGCTTGGTGTATGTCGTGCAGACATCACGGAGGCCGGTCATCAGCGCGGAGTTCACTGGTGCGGTGGCGGAGTCGACTGTTCGCCGTCATCCGCAACAGAAGCACTATTTGCATAAAGCTGGCGAGCAAATCCTTGTGCTGAAACTGCAGGGTTACTTGTTCTTCGGTGCGTAGTATCCTGAACTGCCACGGCGTTGTACTAACGATCATCTAGGCTCAATAGTGCGTGTTGAGAAGCGAGTGCGGGCGGTTATCGACGCCCAGTCTTTCGCCGAATCGCCCATACGGTACCTGATCCTCGACTTCAGCCACGTCTCTGGCGTCGACTTCTCCGCAGCAGAGGCATTTGGCCGCATGAATCGCATCATACATCGCCGGGAAGTGGCTTTGATTCTGGCAAATGTCACGCTAGACAACGAGGTCGGCAATGCGCTGCAGATGGTTGGATTGTTCGTTGAAAAGGACGAGACACCGGCGCCAAAGGTCTTTGAAGACCTCAACGCGGCATTGGAAAGTTGCGAGAATGACTTGCTCAAGGTGCTGCAGGAGAAGCAAAGATTCGGCATCCATAAGCCTGAACGCTCGCCTCCCATGTCTATACAGCAGGACTCGGAAGACACAACGCATGCGTCGCCGTTGGACAACATGTACGGGTCACCTAGGCGGACCTTTCTTCATGAGGCTGCTGAAAACGCCATCACCGAGACCCGGGAACCTGAGCAGCCGAAGTGGCAAGGGTTTAAGCAGCCCCTGCCGCTTCTGCTTCAAGCGTTCCAGGACCTGACTGATAAGAGTGAAGACTTCTGGTTCCGGAGTGTGCGTTTCTTTGTAAGGCGCGACTTCACCAAAGGTTGGTACTCCAAGCATATACGTGAAATTTGAGAGTGGCTAATCTATTTGTGTTATAGGCCAGATGATCTACAATCGCGGCGACCAGCCCGATGGATTCTATCTCCTCCAATCCGGCATCTTGCGAGCAGAATACTTCCTCGATCAAGGAAACTATCACGAAAGCATAGTCGGAGGTACCACCTGCGGCGAGCTACCGTTCTTCTCCGAGACTAAGCGAACGTCAAGGGTCATCGCCGAGCAAGAATGCATAGCCTGGCTGCTGACGCCGCAGAAGTGGGACGAGCTGCAAGAGGAGGAGCCAGACGTCGCCAAAGAGCTTCTCAAAGTTGGATTGAAGTTGAGTGCTGAACGGATGAACGCTATCGTAAACCACGTCTTGATTACAGCGAGTTGAAAGCCATATAGACCACTTGTACAAAGCTTGAGTGTGACATATGTCTAGACGAAGCAGCAAGACGAAGGACTTTGGTCGCATGCCATCTGTGAGAAGCTTGTCCTACATGGCTGTTATAGTTCAGACACGGAGGTGTATGCGAAGTAGACCCACAAATTTGTCTTTCTTGGTGCAACCCAATCGGACTTCCATCATCCAAACTTCTGGACTCCCGCCCTGTGCACGCCTGTGATGAATAGAGTTTTTCGTCGCCGGCACTCCTCTACTGCCGAAATGCAGTATAGACAATGAGAGCACGTACACATCGCGACGCGTGTGGAGACTGGAACTACTCCTTGCGTTTTCGCGTTTGGACCAGCGCCACTGCATGAAATCCCGCGATATGGACACAAGACCTTCCAAACGGCAACGCGTGACGAGAGCATGTACAAATTGTCGGAGGCGAAAAGCTCGATGTGATGGCCAGACACCGTGTGAGTAGGCCATCGCCACCACTCCCAGATGCGGGCTAATAACCCAACAGGCGAGCCATGTACGTTCAGCAAGCTCACCTGTATTTATGAGGACGGAGGGCGAATAACTTCAACAGAGTATATAAAGTCTTTGGAGAAGAAAGTTAGCGAGGTATCTGCGGATGTTATGCTCGACCACGATCCTCACGGCTAACTGATTTGCAGTACGTATCAGGCCTCAAAAGCACTACATTTATCAACTACATACCGCAGCCTTAAGCGGCTCTTCCGACACATAGTCGTGCATCGCGGCCGTCAAGCTCGCGAGTGTATTCGCTAACGAGAGTGATCAATCAGACTGGAAAGCCTGCTAGGCAGGCCCGAATCATCTTCTCGTTCCAAGTCTACGCCTTTGGACCATGATCACCCTTCATCTAGTCCTTCAGAGGAAGGCTCGGCAGACGATGTCATTGAAACGATTGTTGATAGGGACGACCGGGATCGACGCAACTCCCGACTGAGCGGCACGCTCAAGGAGAACAACCCAAATCTGGATCCAACTCAGGCCTTCGGTGGGCTGAGCCTGTTGAAGCGTGTGCACACTCTGTGTAAACACGTTTCCAGACAGCAAATGGACGGGACCGATGAGCTGGCGGACGATGATCTGTCGATGGGCTTTGAGGTTGCACCACCCGAATCTGATCGCTCGACTTCATGGGAAGCATTCACACTACTCCCAGACCGCCTGACTATAGACGGTGCTATAGACATTGTCACGTCCGAGGCGTGCTGTAACCTGCAGTTCGTAGACAAAACGACCCTGCTCAAAGCTGCGGACTGTGTCTTTGCTGAGCTGGAAGACGACTCAACACCGCATGCACGGCAACCACTAGCTTTATTGTACTCGATCATGGCCTTGAGTAGGCTATTTCATCCTGTCAAACATTCTACTCCGCGGCCTCAAAAGCGCCCAGGCGTCAGCGGGTGAGCATATCCCCACTGCTTGCAGGACTGGACTGACTCCCTGCCAGGCTCCGATACTTCCGTGCTGCTCGCGCATTACTCGAACCAGCCAGCTGCCAGAACATTACATCATTGCAAACTTTGCTCTGCATGGTAGGTTGCGGTCACCAGGAAGACGTTGAGAGCTGGTACTGACAGACGTGATTCTCACAGATACTTTACACAAACGGCACGTCAATGATGTCGACGAGTTATTCGTACGTGTGCATGGCTGTTGCAGCGGCACTCCAAATGGGTAAGTGTGATTTCTCCAACACCTACCCTGCAAAAGGGCGAGATGTGCTGATGGATATGTACAGGACTCTACGCCGATCTTGGAGAGAAAGCATTGGGAGAGGACGAAAAGTCCAAACGCCGGCGCATCTTCGCTGCGCTCTCCATAGCGGACACTTATGTCACTACAACGCTCGGATTACCACGCACTTTACGTGACATCGACCCGGAGCGGAGCTTGCCTTGTACAAGCCGTCCATTCGACGTCCGCGACCCGTTATTTGGCACCTACATGCATGCAGAGCTGATACAGATTCTTGCCATCACGGTCGAGTCGAACCATCCTTTCACTCGACCCATCGAATCTAAGAACGGGACATATGGCGTCGAATACAGGAAAGTCACCGCGACTGAAGTAATATCTCGTCCCTTCGTTTTGTGCATCATGGGACTGCTTGCTAAGGCTGTATGCAGGAAAGGCTACAAGCATGGATCGGTCGACTTCAGCAAGTCTCGCTTCCAGACGACCTCGCGGCCAACAGCGACAATCTGAGATCGCAGTTGATGCTCCGGCTCTACTACGCTCATGTACGTCACATACTCACTTCGCTCATCTGACTTTATACTAACCTCGTCAGGTGCAAATGGTCTTGTACCGTCCTTTCCTCCACCATGCGCTCCGAGACTCGCAGCAGATGGGAGGCCGCACCAGCTTGAAAGCATACGCAATGGGCAGCGACTGTGTCAAAGCTGCGATGCAGGCTGTATGGCTTGTAGAACGGTTGGAGGCCTCGTCGATGTTCAACTCGGCGCATTGGTTCGTTAAGCTGATCGTCAGCTTTACCGCCGCCATCCTGAGCCTTTTCGTCACTTGTAATTATGGAGCACCTACAGTGGACGAGACAGCGGATGCCGTTCGGCGGATTAGAGAATTGTGCGCACGTCATTCGCACGAGAATGATTCGCTTAAGCGATGTCTTGAGTTCCTGGAGGTTCATCGAACTTGTTGCTCAATTGTTGTGTAGATGGCTGACTCTCTGCAGAGCATATCGCAGCAAGGTCCGCACACAGACCTCGAAACGAAAGCGAGCATGTGGAACAGCTTCACTGGAACGACTTCTACATTTGCGGATGCCTTCAGAGGGCCAGGCTCTGAACGATCAGATGACAACGAGATGTTACAGGCGCTCAGCTTGTACGTTTGAACCCTGGCCAACGTGACCATAGAAAATTTGCTGACGAAAGATATTAGGCCGCACCTCCTGTCGTTTGTCAACTGCAAACTCTGAGAACATGAAAGCCAGACACTGGTGGGTCCATGCCTGGAGCGACTCCAAAGTAGCAACTGCAGAAAGCACTATATCCAGATACTTTCTGTACCGCGACCCGTCTGAGACGCTATCTAGCTGGTGCAGACACTGTTGTGAACATTGCGGTCGTCTAAACCGACGTCGGCCGAGAGAGTACCCAGATTAGTGATGAGACTTGGTCACCTCATTGAGTCGTCCAGAGGCCATAGTCAATGATGTAAAAAGTAACATAATCATCAGAAACACGACCTGACCCGTCTAATCATGCCGGCATCAGTGATAAAACATCATGGCCGGTGAACATCTATAAGTCTACCATCCCAAGCTATTCACGCACTTGCATCACAACTTTGCAGGCTGACCTGTCGCCCACACGATGCATCCTAGCAAGATGCGAATGTCGGCTGTGGCCTGGTCGCTCCTGTGCAGCATTGCTTCTACCCACAGCACGCCCGGCCTTCTTCCCAATGTCAATGCGACCTTCGATTCCTGGCCCAAGCCTTTCACTCTTGCCGTCGATCCGGTATTCATCGAAAGCCTACGACAACGTGTTGGCGCTACTCGATTGCCAGTAGAGCCCCAAGGGCAGCTCGCGCCAGGCACTGATGGACCGCCAGTGGCGAATGCTACGACAATAAGAGATTATTGGGTGGAGGAGTACGATTGGGATGCTGTCCAAGCAGCCATCAACAAGGGGCACGCAATATGATCTCCTCTTCTTCGGACTTTGCTAATGAATTGTTCACCAACAGATTCAAGCAATACACGATCGCGGTCGAGATTCGCCAAGCCAACCACTCTCGCTCTATCCCTCTGCATTACGTCCACCATCGTTCACCGCGCGCAGATGCTATTCCGTTGCTGTTCGTGCATGGCTGGCCAGGGTCGTTCCTAGAAGTCAAGAACATCATCGGCAACCTCACCAATCCCCCTAACTCCAGCGTCCCGGCGTTCCATGTGATCGCACCGTCCATCCCCGGTTTTGGTTTCTCTCCCGCACCGTTGTGGGATGGATTTGGGCCGGACGAAGCTGGCCAAGCATTCAATGTATTGATGGTGAAGCTGGGGTACGAGAAGTATGTGTATCAAGGTAAGCGGCCTCGGAAAGGTTCATCCGAGCGATGTTTCGGTTGCTGACACACTGTCCGTTATAGCTGGTGACTTTGGGGGCCTGATCTTTCCATACCTTGCTGCAAGGTACCCGGAAAACCTCGTTTCAGGCTTGTCGAACTTTTGGCTTGTACAGCCGAACGCCACTGATCTTGCTCGATATGAAAAAAACGAGTCGAGTGTGGACGAGTCGGCCTATGTCAAGAACATCCTGAACTTTATAGACAACGAGTCCGGGTACCGCATCGTGCAGCAGACAAGCCCGTTGTCACTAGCCTATGCTCTCACCGACTCACCACTCGGGTTCGCCCTATGGATCTACAACCTTATGCGTATTGCCATCGATCCAACCGTCTCAACATGGACGATTGAGCAGATCATCACGTGGAGCCTGATGTATACAATCCAGGGACCATATGGTGGCCTTAGGCTATACGAGATGATGCTCAGAGAGGGCGCCTTTGCCGGCTTTGGAATCGGTCTCCCACCCTATGTGAAGCAGCCGGTGGCGGTCAGCCAGTTTCCTCATGACGTCTGGTATCAAGAGCCCCTGGATTGGGCGCAGCGACAGGGCAATGTTAAGAGGAGGTTCATCCATGACCACGGGGGGCACTTTGCTGCGTGGGATACACCGGAAGCTTTGCTAGAAGACATATGGACATGGTTTGGAGATCGTGAGGCGTCGAATACCAAGGTGTTTAACGGTCGACACTAGGGCTACCAGATGAAGGGAACTGATACGAATCAGCGACCCTAAAAGCGAATAGTCTTGAAGTTTTAGACATCCAGTCCACCGTGCATGCTTTTCATGAAAGAGTCCGTGTCCATGAGATAACCACTGCTCTCGCCGCCCTGCATTGCCGCATACGCTCCATCCTCCAATACCCACGTCTCTCCAGTTGCATCAAGATTCAAAATTGAATCGAAATCGGGTTCAAAGTCCGCGGGAATAGCGATGGCGCCGTTGAATTCGTCATAACTGGGCTGGTGGTCGGAATCAGGAGGCGTAGTAGCAAGATACGAGTTCAACTGCCTCGCGATATCGTCATCGGTAAGCTGCTGTTCCTCACTGTTGTCAACCGACTTGGCTTCTGGCGGAGGCGTTAGGGCGCCGGATCGTCTGCCGGAGGTCATCCGTCTGCCTGCGTCCATCAATGCTTGGGTTGACGTGATGACACTCCGCGGCTCTTTCAATTCGCTCGCGCGTTGCGGCAGAGTGATCTCCGCTTTGCGAATTGCCGCTTCGAGGAAGGCAGTAGAGTAATCGGCGGCAGCGTAGATGTCTCGAAGTCTAGACATGATCTGCATGCACTGGCAGAACCCCTGCAAGCTGGCTTTCCGCGTCGCCTCTTCTGGAGCCTTTATGTCCAGGAGATGTATAATGATGGCTGGGAGCAATGTCGTGATACCCGTGGTCGGCAGGTACCTCACTAGATCCAGGTTGTAGAGGGAGTTTGCAATCCCAGTGATGCCACTTGCAGCGAGTCTTACCGCTTTCCGCGAGGCTTCCAGTTGGGTCGCCTGAGTCTCCCGAGGAGGCATGGCAGTCGAAGGTAAGACTTGCGGCCGATGCAGCGCCGACAGCGCCGCGTAGTATATCATGTGCAGCAAAGATCGGTTCAACACGACATCTTCATTGCCAGCATCAACGTCCTGCCAGGTTGGCTCGACGTACTTCGCTTCTTCTTCCAAGGCATCTTTCCATTCTTGTAGCTGCTTGTCGCAGGCCTGCACTTCATTTAGCTCAGGATCAAGCTTCTTCACAAGCATATTCGTAGTGCGTGTAGTTCCCTCCTCGCCGGCCAGGCCATGATTGTTGTGCAGTACCGAGTATTGGACGGAGAGCACATTACTGATGCACATACAGAGCTTGACCTTCGCAATGCACATGACTGCCAATTGTCGCTGCTTTTCGGCATCGCGCAAAATGGTGCAGTCTGCTGGCATGCACGACGGTTCGTCTGATAGTACGTCGTCCTCGAAATCCTCGAGACTCAGCATAGGAACATCATAATCAGCGTCCTTGATACGAGTGGGTCTGCGCATACCAAGCGCAACTAGCCGGTCACGCATATATGTTGACCACCACATCCTCCTCCACAATCTTTGCTTTGGCAGGTCCATCGTTTGAGATTTTGCTGGATTGCGATGCAATCCAATGGTGTGCGAGAGCGATACCGCTATTCCCATCCAGTGATGACTGTCCTTTTGATCGTCCGGTGTCTCATACCAGTATGTCATCAACAGCAGCGATTGGATGAGCGAGATGCGATCAACTTCGATGTCGAAGTCATATAGCAGTCTCGTCTTTTGGAAGAATTCCCGTCTGGCATCCCGTCTCGTATCATATCCCGCAGCTTTCAGATATCGCATGTCCACCGTAGCGATACCAGCGAACATAATCGCTTGGAACAACAAGAGGCTGATGGGGTCACTACCATCGTTCCGGTCGATTGTCCTGACGAGCTCGTTCATGTTGAGCAATGGCATGTATGGGTGGACAAACTCCGCGTAACATCTTAATAACTCGTTCCGAAGGGGTGTCGTCGGTATTGCCAAAGCACCTTTCTTCTCCAGATACAAGACATCGTCCGGTCCAAAGCGTGACGGTAGTGGTTTGATGTACAGCGGCAGACTGTAGGATGGCGCGATCTGAGAATGCATATTTGGTAACATTGGCGCTACGTCCGCCGAAGATGGTTTGCGTCCGAGTCGTTGCAAGTTCAAAAGCATGTTGGGAGTGTACAACGAAGAATTTGCAGTTGCACTTGCGAGTGTTGCGTCTCTGCTCAGATCTTGGTCTGCGGTTGGCGTTAGTCTCGGCAAGACACTGTTTATACGACTCCACTTACACAAAGTATGAGGCGTATGCTCTATGTTTCGCTTCAATGGTTCGTACGGCGGATGCGCAGACATTGGGTAGGGCATAATCTCATCGTCTACATCGTTCCTGGGCGATCCACCCATCTCGTTAGTCGTCCATTTCCTAATCGACAGTCAACCTCGTGCTGGGTATCTCGCCGCAATGGACTCACTTCTTCCGCTTGCTCTCCGAAACGATGCATTCAACCTCGTCCAGTCTGCAATTGGTGCAGGGTGCTCCATGCTCTACGACATTGCATCTCACTTTACGAGACCGGCAGCACTGGCATGCCTTCGATGCTCTGCGTTTCACACTCTTGGCCGGCCTCATATTGCCAGGCTTTAAACCAGCCACATCTGCTGTTCGCTTGGATGCTTGCGATTGTAGCGTGACCGTCGCTTCGGGCGAACCTGAGGAGTCGGACATCTTGGCTACGGCAGATGAGTTGTTGTTTCGCTTTCGTAAATCAGAGGGTGCAGTACTCGTAGAACCAGGAAGAGCACATGAGCAGACAAGTGATCAACAACGAAGAAGATGAAGCTTCAGAAAGTCCAAACCGCAATGACCCGCGCTGGAGGGGCAGGGCGATGACCATATACACCACCAAGAACACTCGAGTCTCGCTAGTGGAAAGCGAGCTATCTCCGCCACGGAAATGGTTCCAGATGGTCGATCGACGACTCAGGGTGCGTGCGCAGTGCTGCACCCTACTCCGCTGACGCGGAGCTTGATCCCGCTGTCTTTCCTGGCATGCGACCTCATCGGTCTCACGACACGCGCTGACCTACGCGAGCACCGCAGCGCTGAGTAGTACCACTGGTACGACACTCGCTCACCTTTTGATCGTGGCGCGCAGGGCGCGAAGACCCTGTGTTTGCCTTTCGTTCGCCGCGCGTTCGAAATAGAAACTGTCACAAAACACCAAGACTTGAACCCCCGCGCACTCCACACAAACGAGACGAGGAGGAAGAAGCCGGCCTCGTGGAGACTGGAGTTGTGGAGCGGCATGCATGAAAGGATGCCGTGGTCGGCTTCCCTGCCTATCTTCTCGCCCGTAACTCTGCTCACTTCCGATTTTACCTCTTCCGTTCCGGATAACGATGACCGCCTTATGCAACAGACTCGCATAAAGGCCGTCTCGGCGTCTATGTTGTCAACGCTGACGAACCGGCGAAGCCTTCGACACCGCACTGAGAGCGAAGACAATGCTTAGAAACGACAATTCTTCTAGGTTGCCCGTCAGACCTTCTGCAAACTTCAAAGGCGCAAGCCTAGACGCACCCCACAGTTCGTATTTTTGCGCACGGACGGACGAATGCTGCTCTTCTGACCACTCAAATTCTTCACTTCGCCTGCATATCCCTCGTCAAAGGGGCCAAGGTGAGAGAAAAGAGCGCCATTTCTGCAAGCTGAAGCTCACGCGATTCGCGAGGAAATGCGCATGACGGCCCTCGCGGTCATGCATATAAGCGCTTCCACGTGCCAACCGCGGAGGCCCGCAATACTTCCACCGGATACGATCAACCGAGCTCCCAGTCGGCAGGTTTCCCGCACTGAGGACTGACGAGTCTTTCATGCCCATTTGGAAACACATCGAAGTAAGGATGATACATCGAAGTAAAAGCTATGAAACTCCAAGAGGCGCGGTGTGCACTCTCTTCCTGATACTCGCTGGACGCGCGCACGCTTTTCCACCCGTCTCTGGCGAACGATCCATCTATACTCTATCCATCCCTCCAACTCCTACGCTGATGCCCTTAACAAATGATAGTACACAGTGAGGTGACGTGGTGCCCCATCTCTACTCGTTCGGCGTGCCTGTGCTGCCGTGCAGCGTGGCCGACGTGTTTGGTTGCGTCATGCTAGCCATCAGACACGTACCGCTCATGCATCTTCCAGTGATTCAAAGTCTGCTCATGCCGGGTTATCGCTCTTCTTCTGGTCACTGCCGGGCTCGCCAGCATATGGACCAATTCCGAATTGCGGCGTGGTGTTCGTCGATTGGCTTGGGGGATGGCCTCCAGCCTGCTCGACTGGGTTGCCCGGAACCATGAGTGTGTTACTGGATTTATATTCCGTCTCCGGATGTACATCCAAGCGGACGTCCTTGGAGAGATCGCTCTTCGATCTGTCGCGGCCAAACCTCATGCTATCGCTGTCGCCATGGGCCCGATCTATGGGAGACCACGCGCCGGCAACAGATCCAGCAACAAGACCCGGCATTGCCATGGCGGCAAAGGCGGAGTTTGACCTGGAGCGTCCACGCTTGCGACGAGACTCGGGCGTCGGCGGTGCAGGAGATTGATCGGCCTGCACATCCTCAAGTTCGTTGTTCGGTGTTCGTGGCAGACTCGAGCTAGCACGGCTGCGACTAGGACTCCGACTGTGCAGGAGTGCCTCCTTCGGATGTGCGACAACAAACTTGAGCGTATTCAGACGTCCACCCTTGTATTTCCTGATCCATGCCAGCTCCTGCTTGATTTCAAGCAAGGCTTGGTTGAATTCGAAAGGATTCTCTTCGTCTGTGACAACGACCTTGTCCTTGCTCCTGGTCGCCCAACGACGGATAGGTGCAGGTACGGCTTTAGTCGCCAGCTCGTCGGGTATCAGTCGAATCACTACACCGATAGGCAGCGAGAGGACACCCAGCACAAGCGCCACCGCCCATTGCCATCCAGTCTGTCGCTGAGCCTGGAAAGCAGGCCAACCACCAACGAAGATGATCAGAATCTGCCCACCCATCATGATGAAGAAGATGCCGATGAAGAACAGATTCTTGGTGATGCCTTCGAAGACGTTGAAGCGGTTGTCGAGTCGGCGGTTGTTGAGCGCGTTGAAGATTTGCATCCATGTGAAGGTGTTGAAGATCATGGTCTGGAGCTCGCGGATCTCCCTATCGTTCTTGTCCTTTGCCATGAGGTCGATCAATGGATCATGTTGAGCCAAGCCGAATATATGCCTTCCGGCGAAGTTGAGGATGAGAGTGATCGTGAGCTGGTAGATAGCTTGACCGATGACCATCTTCCACATTGTAACCGAGATGAGTGGCGCGGACTTGGGATCGGGCTTGCGATCGAGGATCTTGCGAGATGGAGGATCGGTGGCGAGTGCTAAAGCAGCCATGGTGTCCATGATAAGATTGATCCAGAGAAGTTGCACAGCGGTCAAGACAGACGCTTCTTCATTGCTAGCCGTCGCTGAGATGAAGGCAAGCAGCACCGCAGTGATGTTGACCGTGATCTGGAATTGCAGGAACTTGCGGACCGCATCGTTGACAGCACGACCCCACATGAGTGCGAGGACAATGGATGCGAAGTTGTCGTCCATGAGGATGATATCGGAAGCCTCCTTCGCGACCTCAGTACCGGCGATGTTCATTGAGAAGCCTACATCAGCAGCCTTGAGCGCGGGTGCGTCGTTGGTACCGTCTCCTGTGACAGCGACTGTCTCACCCATCTCCTTCAGCAGCTTGACCAGTGTGCGCTTGTCTTCCGGAGAAGAGCGAGCAAGAACCTGTAACTTTGGAACAATGGCACGCTGGTCGGCGCGGCTCAGCTTGCGGAATTCTGGGCCCTCAAGTGCGACACCTCCAGGCGTGAAGATACCACACTCGCGTGCAATAGCCTTAGCGGTGAGAATGTTGTCACCTGTGACCATGCGAGGGAAGACACCAGCCATGATACAGTCCTTGACAGCTTCCGGGACACCAGGACGAAGCGGGTCCTGGATACCCACCAAGGCGAAAAATGTCATGTCTTTGCAGACGTCCTCGAATACGGCTTGAGTCTTGTCGTCCTCTGTCCGCCTGGCGCCCTTAGGTGGCCAGCTTTCGAAGTCGCGGTAGATCATACCAATGGTGCGTAGTGACTTATCAGCATACGCATCAATGAGTGCCTGCAAGGTCTCTCTGTTGTTTCCAGTCATAGTCGCTTGCTCGAGGTTCTTCGTCGGATCACGAGTGATAGTGGAACAGTACCGTAGCATAATCTCACTGGCACCTTTGACATGAAGGCGGTAGCCCGAGTTATCCTTATTCTTGATGACCATGCCCATACACTTGCGGCCCGAGTCGAAGGGGATCATCTGCACGATCTCGTAGTTGCTGCGTTCCAAGCTGATCGACTCCATACCGAGGTTATCGCGCGCGAAGTCGAGTAAAGCCGTCTCAGTCTTCGATCCAATGAACACCTTCTTGCCAGCCTCGTCAGCTTCGAAGGCAGTAGAATTGCAGGCAATACCGTCCTTCCAAACAGTCTTCACATTCATGTCCAGTGAGCCAATGAACTCTGGAATCGTGACGCCGACGGTGTCGATGCCATCCTCTGCAGCGTCACCGTTACCAGCCCGAGCGCTAAATCTGTTAGAAGTACCGAGCGAGCCTGCAACAACAGTCATGACGTTCTGCGTGAGTGTTCCAGTTTTGTCGGAGCAGACAGTCGTAGCATTGCCCATAGTTTCGCAAGAGCGTAACACACGCACCAGATTTCTGTCCTTCAACATGCGCTTAGTAGCGTAAGCCAGAGCGAGCGTGACAGCAAGAGGAAGACCTTCCGGCACGGCGACGACAATGATAGTCACTGCTGTGATCAGGATGGTCATGAATTTCTGGCCCTTCTCTGCGGGTGTAGTCTTGTCGTGCGGGAGGTGCGCCAAGAACTTGATGAGCAGTACAACGAACAGAAGCAAGGCAGCACTACTACCCAGCTTTGCGATGTACTCAGCGAGACCGTTGAGCTTGGTTTGTAGCGGTGTGGCTTCGTTGCCCTCCTGCAGCGACATCATGGTCTTGCCGTAGGACGAGTGAATACCAGTAGCGGTAACGAGCATGCGCCCAACACCTTCGGTAACCTTTCCGCCAGAGATCATGAACGGATCCAATTTCTTCAGCTCTTCTCCGGCTTCCATTGCGCGGAAGACTTCGTCGGCGGCAGTCTTCTTCATGATGTCAGATTCACCAGTTGCAGAACTCTCGTCGCATTTCACACCGTGGCCGGTAATGAAAATGCCGTCAACTGGTATAATGTCACCAGGCTCTATCATGAGCACGTCGCCAACCAAAATCTCGTGGATGCTAATCTCCTGCGTCCGGCCAGATCTCACAAGCTTGACATTACGATCGTCCTTTTTCTTGTTGAGCTTCGCAAATTGGCGTTCCTTCTGCCAATCGTTCACAGCCCCAACAATACAGACAACAGCGATGGCGACCATAATGGCCACACCCTCAATCCACTCTACGCCGCCTTCTTTAGTGCCGAGTGCTTGGTATAAGCCGAGAGCTAGTGCAATCACAGCAGCAACCGACAGCACCCAGAGTACCTTGTCGTTGTAAGCGATCCAGAGTAGTTGAAATATGGTCTTGACCTTCTGTTCAGGTAGGCGGTTGTCGGCGAAAATGCGCTTTCGGTCTTCAAAGTTGCCCATGTTGGCCTTCTCAGTAGGTGATGAGATGTCAGGCGCCTCCACAGCAGTCTTGTCCGATGATGGGCTGGCCGAACCAGTAGCCTCCTCGAAAGATACTGAGCCACTCAGCTTACTCTCGTCGCCGCTGAGCCCTGCATTTCTATCTGACCGTAGTCCCTTCTCCAAGCCGACGAGACCGCCGACGGCATGAAACGCACCCAAGCTCTTCGGGTTGAAGAATTTGGTCATATGTCCCGGAGCGAACGCGAAAGGGTTGTTAGGCCGCGTGAAGTCCGACTCAGTACCAGCGTCTGGTACAAGAGCCTCATTATCTGGCAGGACCGGGTGGTCACCAGCACCCAGCCTCTTCTTCTCCGACTCTCCTCCGAAAGCTTTGGGTGCGGTGCCTGACGATGGTGTCTGGGTGTTCACGTATGTAATGTCGGAAGTTGAGGCCGTCTCTTGAGATGCGTCAGTGTCGAAGCTCTGACCTCTACTCCGTTGGTTTGCTGGGACAGCTAGGAAGCTGTGTGGATTGTTCCATTGCGAAGGCGACGATACATTGTGAGGACTCGTTGGTCGCGAGTCTCGGCTGTCGAAGCTGTTGCTGGGTCGTAATTCTGAAGATTTCTGATTTGGCTGTAGTCCACCAGGTGATCTATCGCCGTGGATTGAACGTCCGTCGTCCGACAGCTGGTCCATCTCTTGATCCGTGTGTGCGTCCGCAGGTCGACCTACTGCAGATGTGTCGATGGTAATGGTCGGTGCACGTCGTCGACCACCTTGGGGCGGCCCCAGAGGATCTGCCATGCTTGACGGTTTGTGCCGCAGTACGAAAGCCTTGTGGTGGCTGTGGTGTAGGCGCGCGGTAGCAGGCTATGCATGCAGGATTGTGATCTGCTTGAGGAAGGATACGAGGCAGCGTATAAGGAGGTTGATGTGTCCTATGCCCAGCAAGGTTGAGGCGGAGTCGATGAGGCCAAGCGAATCTCGGGGAAGTGTGTTCTGGTGGTTTGGGAGGCAAGTGTCGTTCGTGAGTTGAGCTGTGCAGCAGGGGCGAGGGTCAGTCTGTGTTGCAGGAGCGAACGATGATGACGGTCTAGAGGGCCTGAGAAGAACATGGACCTCTCAGCCACCGTATGCGCCGAGCCTCGAAGCCAGCCTTGGTAATTGGTCACTGTGTGATAGAGTATTGCTGGGCAGAATACAGGGCAGTGCAAACATGAGCACTTGTCCTTGTCGCTGACCTCTCCTGTTTGACAAGGCTCTCGTTGGTGTCTTCCAGGCTCAAAAGGAAGTCGCTTACCCAGTTTTCAAGGTGTTGTGAGGCCTCCACACCCACTCCCTCTCTTCAATATGAGCTCGGTCAAGCTGCGGATGGCGGGCGCAGCACTCTTTCACTCGGCGTCCAGGAAACCACTGTGGCAAGCGGCGACTGGCCTCCGCGTCGTCTCGATGATAGGTAGCGCTCAACGGCGGCAAACAAGATCATGCTTTCGCCGTGAAGCACAGTTGCTTGGGGCCCAGCCTTGAGTGCCAAGTAGATTGAGGCTGTGTATGTAGTAGCGCAAACCGACCGACACTCCCGAATCCGAAGACTTCTCCGAAATCGGTAGCCGCCGACGATGATTGCACACTTCACTTGACCACACCACCAGTGACACCACTGTGCGATTGTTGTGCGCTGACAACCAGCGTGACATAACAGAGAAATACATCAAATTCATGGTCAAGACGGACATCGACAACCCGGTACATACCTACCAACGTTGGGTTTCTAGCAGCAGACCTCGTCCACCATGATGTTGCCATGTTGGATTTCTTGAGGCCCTACCTTCCTTCTGGCAGCGCAGTGATCTGGTTTGGGTGATATGAGCACTAACAGTCATCAATGACAATGGGTATGGGTATCCGCATTGCTGTGACAACGCAGCTGAAGCTCAACCAACTGTCGCACAACTTCCTCCCGTCGTTGCTACGCAAACCCTTGACCCTCCAGCAAAACAACGGGATGAGATAATGCGACATGTTATCGTGTGTGGCTGGAGAACCGCAGATTGGGCCGAGACTTCGAGGAATCTCCAAGACTTGCGCCCAGTCTGCAGTGCCGTGGCAAGACGTGGCAAACGACCTAGACCGTGCGTGGGGGCAAATATCGCATTCAGCAGCTTGATATGGTGTTATGAGATTTGAGTCGTGAGTATGATACACGATATAGTGGCGACATAATAGTGGCCAACGCCAGACTGCTCGACATGGTTCGATGAGCTCTTGGCATGCTATCGCCACTACTCACGCGTCCTTGAGGCCCAGCAGACTAACAAGCAGCTAAGATGCGCGACTTCTTGCACCAAGCCCAGCATAGCCACGCTTCATTGCGGAAGTCGCCGCATGCAGAGCTTGACTGAACGACACCCCTTACGGTTTCGCTGCTCGATCGAATGTAGAGCAACTCAAGAAACTTCACTCTTGTACTGAGGGAATGTTGATCTCATCATAAGCATTGAGCAGCTGCTGTGCACACTGCCATACGCGCCTCCGGCTAGCAATCGTCATGGATCGCTCGTCGAGTGTCTTGAGATCCAGGACACGTAGTGGTGGGAAGCTTGCCTTGAGCAGATATTCGAAAAGACACTTCCAGTCTGCCTCAATTGAAGGCATTCCAATCTCGCTTTCAAGCATATATGGCATTTCGCTGCGAATTCGTTTCCGCCAGAAGCTAGTATCTAATCTCCACGATATGGCAGGCGTAGCACCGATCAATCGTAACAGGTCGGAACCGGTGATCTGTTCTAGCACATCGTACAATAGCTCAGTCGGCAATCGTGCGAAGGGATGCTGAGGTACAGCCGCGAGCTCTCCGGATGCAATGGTATTCCGTAGTGGCACATCGAGCTGGATAAGAGCGGTAGGGTCGTACAGATATGGCTGGAAAGCAAGTTAGTCTCTGGCGCATCTTAAGCGTTGCTGACAACACCCACTTTTCTGATCTCCACCTCCTTCGCTTCCTCCCAAATACACTCCCCCGGTACTTGTTCAAATTCGTAGTACTGCATCCCGCCGAGGGAATCTGTCTTTCCTTGAAGCATTTTTTGCATCACGGTCCTCAGGCCCTCGAGATCGAGTGAAACACTCTGCCCAGAGCGTCGCGTCCGACCCGCATGCGCTATTCCCAGCATCTCAAAGCACTGACAGTGCACAGGGAAAGGCACCAAGAAGTCAGACCCGTCTCCTATCAATCCCCAGTCACAATAGGCTGACTGGCTTATCTTGCCGCCACTAGGGCCAATCATCATCTTTGGGAGCGGCGCATTAACGTCCTCGCCAGCATCTACAACCACCCAACCATAATCCCCGACCGTGCCTGGTCCTGACACGTACGCACGATTAGTGGCGACGTTGCGTCCGACGACAAGTAAGCGCTCCAACCAGGCAAGATTATCCAATTGAATTGTGGCACTGTTGATGCCAACTGTCGGGATCCGGAAAGGTCCACCACAAATCGCACAATATATGTCGAGGGCGCCCATGTGGAAAGGTTCGAACGAAGGACCGCTGTTGATGGGTGATATTATCTCTGGGTACTGCGATGTATGACTAGGTCCAACGAAGTGGTAGGTGCGAGTCCTTTGCGCTGGTGGTCTTTTCATCTTCAACCGTGCTGCCATTGATCTTTCATATAGTGCCTCCAGGATCCGCAGAACAAGAATAGAGGGTATGAATGATAATCTCGTCGATACGTGAGGTCTCGGTAAGACTCGAAGCGACAGCCAATCCGTATCTGCCGTGTAGGGCCTCGCCCTAAATCTGACGTGCGCCCGCTGCAAAAGCTGACACCGACATCCTGAAAAACACAGTACTTGCGGAATCGAGTCAAGAACGAGGTGATGAGTAAGGCGTCTCAACATGCTCTCGCCATGGTGAACGGTAGCTGCTCTGCGGCCGGACCTTCGAGGAGCAATTTGATAATGCGTTCCAGCCACGAAAATCTCTGCATTGCGGTATGCAGTTCTGCGTGTGCGGGTGCGGTTAGTATACCATTGAGCGATGGCTTCGAATCAAGCATCCCCGTCAGGATGTGAGGCTCGTAAACAATCGAGCTGTGCATCAGCGGAGTCTTCTAGGAGATAGCATTCCATGCCATGACTGCCAAAAGCAGTGCTACCACAAGTATTGTGCGTGCAGTCGATGCTCATCTCTGGCATGCTGTACGTGCACTCAACTCTCCACCTTCAACTTCTGCATGCCCTCGAGCGCATCGTCACCTTCATCCTGCTCCTCTTCGATAGTGTTTCCAGCGAGACCCTGTTGCCATAGCTGCTTTCCAGATAACTTCTTTTCTTCCTTCGGACCTCGCTTTTTCTTCTCCTCTGCTTCAAGCTCAGCCTGCCTTCGCACCGCCTCATCTGCCATCTCCTGCCGGAACTTCTCCCGCCAAGCCAAAAATGACTCTCGAGTGACCTTCTCGCCTTCGAATTTCCTGTTCTCCTCCTCCTCTGCCTTGGCCGATTCAATGTCTTTTAAAGCCTGTATGGCTTGCTGGCGTTCGCTAATGAGCAGCTCTGCGGCATCTTTTAACGCACTTACGAGCGTGAACACCATAGCCATACCCATGCTCTCTTCAATTGTGGGCTGCAACGCTTCCAGTAACCTCACCTTGTCCTCCTGAACATCTAGATGCTCGTATCTCGCTGCATTAGGCGGCTGTGTAATGTCTAGACGCGGCGCCTCATCTGGATATGCCTCGGGGTAGCGTATGTTGAGCAGAATGACCGGGTCTGGACTCTCATCCTCATCCTCCTTCTTCACATCCAGTGCGATTGATACTCGGTACTCTGCATCGTTGACATCCTGGATCTCGTCCGGGAAGATCGAATCGAGCACCTCTCGCTCTTCCTTCTGCTCGTCGCGACCCATTTTGCGCGGGTATCTTTTGCAGTGAAACTGTTCAGCAATGTGTGATATGGCTCCTCGTGAAGACGAGAGTTTGATCGAGAAAGTGATGGCTTGGCATCAAATGCTGACTCATGATTCCAGCTGCGTGATCCCCCAGGACGCCTCTGAGAAGCCAAAAGTCGACGTCAGCTTCAAGTTCTGTCATTGACATTTGCCGAGAAGTTTCGTGTGTACAAAAGCAGCCCACAAATCAATTACATGGCGAAGACCAAGACTAGCAAGAAGACGAAGCAAACGATGGCTAAAGAAACGCCGGAACAAATGTACGCCGCTGCACTTGAGCTTGTGGAGCAGTCTTCACCTGAAGAAGCGTTGAAGAAAGCAAAGAAATTATGGCTACAGGTGCAGAATGGATCTGTCACTGAAGCACTTCCCGCTCTCAATCTTCTTGGAGAGATTAGTATAGAGCTCGGCGATGGCGACGGAGCACGAGGCTACTTCGAGAAGGCAGTTGCCCTGGATCCATCTGGCGAAATTCCAGAGGCTATGGGCGGCGGTGCCGAGAAGTTTCTCTGGCTCGCTCAGCTATGCGAGGAGGGAGGTCAAGCAAGTGTTGATTGGTTTGAGAGAGGCGTCAAGGCTCTCCAAGTTGAGATCGCGGCGATCGAGGGTGGCAAGGTGCAAGGCTACGACGAGGAAGCACTTCTGATGATGCGCGTTGAGAAGAAGCGTAAGCTTGCAACCGCACTGTGCGGCATTGTCGAAGTTTACATGACCGATCTCTCATGGGAGGACGATGCTGAGGCGAAGTGTGACTCGCTTGTCATGGAGGCAATGACAGTGGAGGACGAGACGAGCCCAGAAGTACTGCAGACGCTGGCTTCGGTCAGACTATCTCAGCTTCGAAAAGACGATGCCCGTGCAGCATTGACTCGGTCACTGCAAGGCTGGATCGAACTGAATCCAGAAGACTCAGCAGTGCCGGACTTTGCCACGCGAGTCTCGCTTGCAAGGCTGCTGATGGAGGCCGAAATGGAGGACGAAGCGATGCAGGTTCTTCACCGACTGGTCGCAGATGACGATCAGAGTGTCGAGGCATGGTACCAGGGTGGCTGGTGCCAGTATCTGATTGCCGAGAAGATGCAGAACAGTTCTAAAGCTGGCAAGGGCGGCGATGCAGAGATGAATGGTGCAGACTCGGATCTCGTTACTCTAGCTCTGAACGGCAGCAGGAACTGGTTGAAGATGGCACTCAAGTTGTGTGATCTTCTTGATTACGAGGACGAGCGGCTGTTCGAACACGCGAAATCGGTAGCTGCAGATCTCGATCAGAGACTGGGCCCGGACGAAAAACAGGATGGCGAGGACGAAGAATTCGAGGAGTGGGGAGGCATCGAAGATAGTGAAGCTGGCGCCGAAGACGAGGATGAGGTGATGCAGGACTTGTAGAGCTTTCGGTACTGTCTAGAAGTTCAGGCTGCCCGCTCACCGTTCGGATGTCAGTGCGAAGTCGAGGGAAGAACTCAATCCCGACGACATCGCCTTGAAGTGTCCCCAAAGTGTCACAAGTATACGGGCAGCTACGGTGGCCGGACTTATACCAGAGGCGGCCGTCCTCGGGATGAGCTGTTGCGCCTCTCAGCAAATCAATGAAATTGCAAGCCTAGATTTCAGCTAGGTAAACAGGCTCCTCACTCTGAGCTTGCAGCCCGAATACTCCGCATGGCCGTATGGCCTTGTCAAGCAGCTTTATCCTTTCCGACTTGTCCTACTTCATCTGCACCTCTACCCACCAGTGTTCGCTTGGCACTAATCAGGGTTTCGGAGTGGCCGTTGCATGACGGACATCTGACAGCTCTTGCACAGTCATCATGGCGTTACTGATCGATGAACATGCAGGGCATTTGCGCAATCATACTTGCGGCTCCACCGTTTGAGAGGAGTTGGTGGCCGTTGCGGAGAACAAGATTCGAAGCTACCAGACATCTGCTGTGGGGGTGACAGCCTTGTACAACTCAGGGTCAGCTGTGGCGCGCGTCCGCGAAGACGATAGACCGACAGCATGATGAGCAGGGAGGGAGGAAAGACAATCATTTCGAGTGCCGTTCATGGGCAGATCATGTAAGCTGCGGCAGGTTCCCAGCAAAATTCTTGAAAACGCATCCATCAGCCAATTATCTATCGTAGACTCGATACATTACCCTACAGCAACCGCAGCCGAGAAGCTGGCAATTGTTTCCGTTGGACCCACAAACGTCCGTACAACTGGTTGGAACGCTTGGATTGAGCTCTCCAACGTGAGACAGGGTGCGGTGGCACAACGCTGCTTGCATCGAGGCTAGCGTGCATTCCGCTGGGTCACCCGGCAGCAGCCGACCAAGCCCCTGTCAGCAGCTCGGGCGGCCGTTGGTGCCCTGATGCTGCTTGCGGTACACTCATGTCCAGTGCACCGGAGAGCCTCATGCTAGTTTTGATGTGCGGTGCAGGGCGAGGTGAGCTGGCTGCAAGTTCTGCCATGAACAGGCTAGTAGAATCGGAGACTCTGGGCTCCGTTGCAGAACCGCAGCTCGAATGTAGATGCCACGCCAGGACCCTGAGACGTGGACAGCTGCGACTCGTGAGGATGAAATGCATGCAATCGAGCAAGCGGGTATCCGCGAACGCCTCGTGATCCAAGCGTTCCCCAGATCTTGGTTCAGACGGTGGAGCTAGGCAGCCAGCCGTCGGGAGAGTGCAGTAATCACGCTGCGTTCGCAGATACCGTGCAGGTACCGTGCCCATGCAAACCCGTGGATGGCATACGACTATGTTCACGTTATCGGCAAGCACCGGCACAAGAAATGCTGAAGGTTGTTGGAAGAGTCCGGTTGCGGAAATTTCAGGACCGTCAGCTAAGGAATGCTGCGACTGTCAAGAGGCATGCGTGTAACGAGAGACAGAAACTCAAACCTACCTCCACGCCCTAGCGTGCCTCGAATGCCTACCAAGCTTCCGTGCGCGGCGTATGACTACTGCACCGCAGCCGCACGGATGCCCGCCCCCTGCGAACGAGTGGGGCGCCATGGCAATTGCACGCCGCAAGATAGCCCATAGCAACCCGCAGCATCAACAGTGAACGTGCCAGCAATCGGCCCTGCTGAGCGGGCAAAGCAGGGTCTCCACGCCCGGGACTGGCGTGCAGTGGCGCGGATCGCCGTGCATCCACGCCTGACCGTTTTGGGAAGCCATGGAGGCTGCTCTAGTCCTGAACCGCGAACGTCTATCACGATGCTGCGAAGTGCAAATAGTCTTGTATATCTCGTTGGATCTCGTGTTGGTTGAGATCGAAGTGTGCGTTGCGAGCGAAAGCGGCGAGTGTCCGAAAGCGGCCAAACCGAGACTCACAGCGGGTCTAGGCGCAAGACCACCTCAGACGGATGCGGTGAAGGCCAGGAAGACATCGTTTGAACGTCCGTCTTCAGTCAGGAGTCTGCAAAGTCGACTGAGGAATCTGGTTCCTGTAGTCTGAACTCGGTCAGCGGGATCATTACAAGAAGCCTTGACATTGCGCACAAAGGAGATCTTGTGTGACTTCCCTCCTGAACTGCCTTTCTGTCTCTCAGAGCCTCACAAGACTTCTTTGGCAAACCACAACAACATCCTTCTCTTTCCGAGACAAAGGTCCCATCCATACAGCACATCAACAAGGCGGGCTTTGGCAAACGCGTTGTTTGCACCAGCAAAGGAAGACGCCGGACCGGTATCCGACAAAGTAAACGTCGACGGCTAGTCGCACAAGGTACGCTTCACCCCTGACTTTTGCACCGTGCTGCCATGCAATGGCGGACGACACATCCATTGTCGTTGTCCGTCGTTCATGCAGACGTGCGTGCTGCAGAGACAAACTTGCAGCGCGTGCATGAGGCACGATCCAATGGCAATGACAACCCATGCTTACAAGACATGCAGGCAGGCGACCGCCATCAACGGGAACCATCACCTTGGAGCCATCGGACATTCTGATTGATCCCTTCCACACATCCGTCCGTGGTCTCAGAGATCAAAGAGTCTGCGTCACAATCATGACACCAACCACCGTCGTCCAACGACGAGGCCATCAGCAGTCCGAAGACTCCATCGGCATTGCGGCCATCGCCCACTTCAACGCCAGAGAGTCCACTGAGCAGTTTCCCGAGTTCCATGATGACGCGAAAGACCTGGGCCAATACCAGGACGGGTACATGCCCTACGGTGACTCCCCATCATACCTCCACAACCCACCGACACCCCGCAGCAACACGGCCAGCGAAGGCGTCCGAACGCGCTCCGGCCGCTCGACCAGAGGACGTACCGACTCGCCATTCTCCAACGGTCGCATCTCCAAGTCGCCAGCAGCCCGTACCAAGAAAGAGAAGAAGTCCAAGCTCGATCGCTCCAAGACGCCCAAACTCACTGCACCTCTCTCGGTCTTGACCAAGGACCTGACTGTACCCTGCAAAGACATGGACGCCTGGGTGCACCGCTCAGCCGAAACCCGCCGTGCCGAAGTCGAGAAGCGTAACGGTTATGTCACCCGACCCATGAACAGCTTCATGCTTTACCGGTCCTGCTACGCGGAGCGCACGAAAGCCTGGTGCGTGCAGAACAACCATCAAGTCGTGTCCAGCGTCAGCGGCGAGAGCTGGCCCATGGAGCCGCAGGAGGTCCGGGCGCAGTTCGAGGAGTGGGCGAGGGTGGAGAGGGAGAACCATGCGAAGGCTCATCCGGAGTACAAGTTCTCGCCTAGCAAGTCGGGCAAGAGAAGGAAGGGTGAGATGAGCGATGACGAGGGCGATGATGTGTCCGAGATCGACCCGCATGCTGATCCGGATGGCGAGTACCGCGGTGCTGGAGGCCGCAACACACGGCAGCGACGCGCGTTCCAGCAACAGCAACAGCAGCTGGCTCAGCATGTGCCGATGAATGATGTGATGGGCTTTAGCTCGAACCCGTACTACGCCCAGCAGACGATGCCTGGATACGACCAGAGCCAGTACCAGTACGTCCACGCTGGACGACCTTTACCGAGCAACGTCGCTTTCGATAGCAATGGCGTGCCGTTCAACACCGATACGAACACGTACATCCCGCAGGCAATGTACCAGCACCCTCAAGTCCAAGACTTCCATGGCATGAGGGCCCCAACTCCTCAACAGCAGCAGACCATCGGCGGCTACGGACTCCCAGGTGGCCAGCAGATGACGGCCGAGGAGAGCTTCGCGGTATCATCCAGGACCGGCACACCCAGCATGCACCAGTACAGCAATGCGTACAGCCAACAGCAGCCGATATACCAGCAGCAGTACACCAGCAGCAGCAACCATGGCCAACAGCAGCAGCAGCACAGGCAGTCTTTCTCGCAATACGTGCAGCCGACCATGGACGCAGCTATGGTCGAACACCAACAGTGGTTGGTCGATGCAGCCCAGCCGCAGCCAGCGATCGATCCTGGTCTGGATGAATATGGACATTTCGAAAGCGCGATGGGTGATATGAACGGGCTGGAGTTCATTCAAGATTCGACAAGCCCGATGGATGGTCGTGGAATGCCGTCGGCATGGAGTAATGGCGAGAGCTTGCAGTGAGCAAGATGAGTGCTTGTGCTATTCGATGGGAGATCAGGTTCGGGGCAACCCAGGAGGAAATTCGTGTTGATAGATTTGGCACTGCTGTGCGAGCAATGCTATCCTGAGACAATCCCGCTGTTTCAACTTATCCTGTCTTCGTCCATGTGCGTTGAAGGCTGCTATGGTGATCCAACAGTCGGGACACCTTCGCCATAGTTGATCGATGCCGGGCAGGCGAAGTTTGAACAATGCCATTGTGGTCATGTCGCACCACGGACACCTGCATATTCGTTACGTCGTGTTGGTTACACAAGGCACTCAATGAGGACATATGCTCTGCTCCTGGCGTCTTGCGCATAACCGACGTTTGAGAAGATGTCGAACACGTCGCCTTCCTGCTCAAATATAGACACCGGTCGATGCGATGTCTTGTCGTTGCATGCGTGGCTGAACTCCGCTGTGGCACCCCCGAAAGCCTCCACGCATTGGGATGCCTTTGGGTGGGTACACATCATCATGTCTATACGAACAAGATGAAGGCTCCAACTCCACTGGGCCTACGGGCGCTGCGATCTCTGGCGTTCCCACCAAGTACCACTTCACGAAGATGCTACGCTGCGGTCCCAGAACGCGCTCAGATTCAACCACCTCCACCTCCTCGCACCTTCAAGACACCTCCTCCGCCGCCAGAACCGCAACGGGCCGACAGTACGCCTTCTTCAATCACTCCCACTCCACCGCCGCCGCCTCCACAAGCTCAAAAGCCACCTCCTGCACCAAACTTCCGTCCGACACCCTCAGGCCCGTCTCTTCGGAAAAAGCGCGACAACGATGAGGACTTCACGCCTTACCCTCTCACGCGCCCCATCGGTATACCACATCCACCGGATCCCATGGAGAATATGGGATTGGACAAGCGATCGTTGTCGCAGAGACGAGACGACTTTCACGATTACAACAAGCATTTGGAGCGGAGAGCGAGCATGACGAAACAGATCGCTAAGCCTTACTTCCGGGACTGGAGTAACATGCGTTTCCACAAAGGCAAAGTGTTCGTAGCTCCCGAGCGGTTATTCAGGGCAGACGTAGCGTTATGGTTTCCCAACTTCTTTGGACGGACACTCCTCAAAAAGAGCGCTGTGGAGAAGAGAATGGGAGTCACTGACGGCTATGGCGGTCTAGGAAGAGGCACGACAGAAGTTCTACGCAACAAGATCTCGGTTGTAAGTCTGGTAGGCAATGACTGGGCTCAACGCCAAGTCGATTCTTTCTGCGGTAAGACACAAAACCCAGAGCTACACGCCCTCCTCGCGGAACATAAAGGCCTTGCGCAAAGAGTAGAAGTTAACTGGGAAACCAACTGGCTGAAATGGTGGATTCTCCGGCTCTTCGCCATACGCAATCTGCGCAAGTCCCGTGCAGTAGACGAACAAGGTCGGTATTTCCTGGTTCGGAGAGGTTTCAGCGAGATCATGAAGGAAGCTGTTGGTGTCTTGAATGACAAGGGTGGGTATGTGTACCTTGTGGACGGGCAGTGCAGGATCAGGTGGGCAGGCAGTGCAGAGGCTGAGGAAGGAGAGAAGAAGAGTCTGGCCGAGGGAGTCAGGAGGTTGGTGAAGGAATCGAGATCACCACCGACACCGAGGCTGAACCCGGTGGAGCAGAAGGAGAAGCTGGAGGCGGCTGTGTTGGATGTCATGGACGAGCCGTCAGTACCGCAGAAGACGCCTATGGGCGCCAGTCAGTAGTAGGCCGTCTGGTGCACATGTACGAAATGTTCCAGAGCAGCGGAAGCTCTCAGCTCAGCCAATTACTTCTCCCCAGTCCAGATCATGTGTCTTCGCTGTCCCAACAAAGGTCGCTAGCGATGGCCTAATGGTCAGGCTCAGCACCACGGTTTACAAGGTCTGTGGCGAACAAGCCCATCTCACACAAAAACCATTGCACACGTAGCAGTCTCGCACAGTAAAGCTCAATTCATGTCATTCCGCAATTCGCAACGCTACAAAAGCCCTCACTCATAGCGCCCATGCTTCAAGCACTCTCGTATCAATTTCTCGCCACACCTTTCCAGCGCAGCATCATCGCCTGATCAATTCCACCATCACATTCTCGTCCTTGCAGACTCTACTCCTCCTCAACCGGAGCCTCCTCATCGTACTCCTCCTCGCCCTCCGACACAGACGCCTCCTGGTACTGCTGGTACTCAGACACCAAATCGTTCATGTTCGACTCCGCCTCGGAGAACTCCATCTCGTCCATACCCTCACCCGTGTACCAATGCAAGAAAGCCTTGCGCCTGAACATGGCACTGAACTGATCTCCTACACGCTTGAACAGCTCCTGGATGGACGTGCTGTTGCCGACGAACGTGGAGCTCATCTTCAGGCCGCGAGGAGGAATGGAGCACAGAGCAGTCTGCACGTTGTTGGGGATCCACTCAACGAAGTAGGCCGTGTTCTTGTTCTGGACGTTGCGGATCTGGTCCTCAACCTCCTTCATGCTGACTGCGCCACGGTAGATGGCGGAGCAGGTCAGGTAGCGGCCGTTGCGGAAGTCGGAGGCGGCCATCATGTTCTTCGGGTCGAAGATCTGCTGTGTGAGCTCTGGCACGCTGACTGCGCGGAAGCTGTATGCGCCACGGCTGGTGAGAGGTGCGAAGCCAACCATGAAGAAGTGAAGACGAGGGAAGGGCACCATGTTGACAGCGAGCTTGCGGAGATCGCTGTTGAGCTGGCCGGGGAAGCGGAAGCAGGTGGTCACGCCGGACATGACGGCCGAGACGAGGTGGTTCAAGTCGCCGTAGCTTGGGTTGTTGAGCTTGAGAGTGCGCATGCAGATGTCGTAGAGTGCCTCGTTGTCAATGCAGAAGGTCTCGTCTGAGTTCTCGACAAGCTGGTGCACCGAGAGGGTGGCGTTGTAGGGCTCAACGACGGTGTCGGAGACCTTGGGGGATGGCATGACGGAGAAGGTGGCCATCATGCGGTCGGGGAACTCCTCGCGGATCTTGGAGATGAGGAGTGTGCCCATACCGGCACCGGTACCACCACCAAGGGAGTGGGTGATCTGGAAACCTTGGAGGCAATCACAGCCCTCGGCCTCGCGACGCACGACATCGA
Organism: Elasticomyces elasticus; assembly: GCA_035926095.1. Classification (NCBI taxonomy): domain Eukaryota; kingdom Fungi; phylum Ascomycota; class Dothideomycetes; order Mycosphaerellales; family Teratosphaeriaceae; genus Elasticomyces; species Elasticomyces elasticus. Next base: position 477,614 of record JAVRQT010000003.1, read on the forward strand.
GGACTTGGTCGACAAGCTCGGCACCCTCAGTGTAGTGTCCCTTCGCCCAGTTGTTACCGGCACCCGACTGGCCGAACACGAAGTTGTCCGGGCGGAAGAGAGCACCGAAGGGACCTGCGCGGACAGCATCCATGGTACCCGGCTCGAGATCGACGAGGACGGCACGCGGGACATACTTGTTGCCGGAAGCCTGTCGCGTGTCAGTATATACCTCATATTGGAGGTGAATATTAGGACATCGCATACCTCGTTGAAGTAGACGTTCATGCGCTCGAGCTGGAGGTCGGACGTGCCGTTGTACCTATACCAAATCAGCAGCTGTTCTCGTCTCCTTCATGTGCGCTCAACATACACGCCGGAGCCATCGAGACCGTGCTCGCCGGAGATCGTCTGCCAGAAGGCGGCACCGATTTGGTTACCCTGTGTTATGTCAGTCACAGGCTCTTCCCACCGCTAATCGCCCACCACATACACATTGGCCGGTCTGGAGATGAACCTGTACACACATCACTCGTTAGCCTGCTGTTTCTTCATTGTGGACATGGCAGACGCGGGGCACGCGTGCCAGCCCAGGGGTTGTGTTTGGTGCGGTGAACGTACGATCTCACGCATCTTCGCGGTTGTGGGAGGTCCGGAGGTGTAGTGTGAGGGTATATGTGTGTGGTCGAGGGTCGAAGAGGTTATGAGCAGCGCGTGTTGACGTTTCGATGTTGTTGCGGTGAGAGGCAGCAGCGATGTTTTGGTGCGGGAGAAACAACCGAGTTGTGGGCGCGCTAAGGAAGAACACTTTTGACCGTCAGTCAGAAGTCGACGTATGTGCATTCGCTTTCACTGCCAAATGCGAGTCTTCGATTCACATCACCATGGCCTCACTACGATTACTGATCCCGCGCGCAAGCCTGACGCTTCACTCCAAGCAGCTACAAAGCCGGCTCATACTTCCGCAACTGCGATATGCCTCAACAACACCTCCACCGAAACCTCGACTCCTCGAGAAGCCCGAGAGATTCAACCCACCCTCGCACCCATCTCGCATACGCTCGAGGCCAAAGTACGCCAACTATGGAGCACCGTTAAGTGGCCATGAGCGCGAAGCACAGAAGACGCGGCGGTATCCGCACATGATGCCGCCGCCAGGCAGCTTCATGTTCTGGTTCCTGACAGACAGGAATCTACATCTGTTCATTACTTTGGTATGGCAGCCCAGTACAAAACACGCGATCAAGCACTGACGGTTGGCAGGGCATATTAATGTCCCTAGTAGGCGGCGTATGGTACCAAGACTTCATGTCCAAAACCCCCTACGCCGATCTGCTACCACCCAATTCCATGATCTTCGCACACCCCATCGCTTTCTTCCAGCGTTGGGCAGAAATTTACTCAATGCATGTTGACTACATCTCTGCTCAGACCGCAGAGCGAAGGAGGCAGAAGATGGATGATGTGCAGAAGCGATCGGATTACAGGAAAGCGCATGGCATTGGTCAGGAGGAGGGCGTGTTTGGCGGCTGGACGGCCAGGAGTGATGCTGAGGTGCTTGGGCCGGGTATGAGGGAGGGCATCGCGCCTGTTGATCCTGGGAAGGTGGAGGTGCAGGATGCTAGTCCAGTGGCTGGCGAGGAGACATTTATTGATTTCGAGGGTAAAGCGCAGCCGGCAAAAAAGAAGTGGCTGGGAATTTGGTGAGGGTATGCAGGCTCAAGAAACCTGTTAGTCACCTCATTACTGCGCTTCCAAGCAGGCCTTTCTGAGGACCATCCATGTGCATACCGCAGCGTCGCCGAGATGGCAGCATATCGCACTCGGCCTTCTTATATCGGTCCTCACGTTTGGATAGTACACCAGCGCTTTCCAGCATGAAGATACATTACATGATTGAGCTGAGTGGGCTTACATGGTTGAGCCGAGTGGGCTTACGATGGCATGGGCGGAAAAGCTGGCCACACTGAGCCTCGACAGCAAGGATGTAGTGGGAGAGCCAGCTCTAAATTGGAGGCTGGTCTTGGTCTCTTTAATGCTCTTGCTAAGTATGAACGACCCGAAGCAGAATGGCGCCAAAAAGGACGGCACCACCAATAGCGCAGCCATGGCAAATGTCCAGCTCGAGTCCACCTGCTGCCTCGTGGAGTCTTTAAAAGCTCAAAAAGAAACCCTCCAAGGGCAACACACTCCCAGCTCCTATAAGGCGGAACTCGAGACCAGTCGGCACATTTTACAAGCCATTACGAACTGGACCTTTTCACGGGCAAGTCACACCGAAGTGTGACATATCCCAGTCCATCTCCTTACTGAAACTCAGAAGAGTGCAGTTTCTGGAGACTAATCAAGCTAGCCGGTTGACGTCGACCCCACTGAGAATGCCAGCCTCGAAGTTGATGTCCGGGATTTGGTTAGGTTTATATGTAATTTGGAGGGGCTGCGCCGAAGTGGGTCCGCTTTCTGGATGGGAAGTGTGAAGAGTTTTGGGAAGGCACGAGATTTGTGGGGCTATATTTTGCGGCTGTGCTCTCGCAGCCTCACCAAAGATCAGTAATTGCGACAGAAGGACTTCGAGGTTGACATTCAGCCACATGTGGAGTTCAGACGTGGGCGCTTCAGCTCAGTAATCTAATAAAGTGTACGGCCGGATCGCAGGACCCAAGACTCAGCATAGGTATGCGAACATGGGCTATGCTCATCAGATCATCAGCGGCTGAATCTCACCATAACCTCGTGGAGCGAAGGGCAGAGCTCACAGATCAGGTGGTATGTATAAGTAGTGTCAAAGCAAACCGTCTCATCTCTACCAGCTTACCATCTGTTCATTCAACTCTGCTAATTGTACCATGTCTTCCAAACTCTTCTTCATTACCGGCGCAACAGGGTTCATCGGCGTAAGGGTGCTTCATGCTGTGCTCGAAGCAGAACACCGTGCACGTATTAGCGTGCGCAGCGAGGCATAGATCATAGATATCATGACATTGCTCTCCAGGTACATTGGCGAGATGGAGTTTGTGGTGGTCCCAGATATCACCATCCCAGACGCCTTCAGCCATGTACTGCACGGCGTAGACTACATTCTCCACATCGCCTCGCCCATGCCAGGGGCCGGCACGGACTTCCAGAAAGATTTTGTCGAGCCTGCAGTAGGAGGCACGGAGTCGATCTTGAGGGCTGCAAGCAAGACGCCGAGTGTAAAGCGTGTGGTTATCATGGCGTGCATTGGCTCGATCATGCCCTTGGACGGGTTGGGACGTCCGGATCTTGTCATCAAAGGTGTGACTGCTCGACAAAAACTGGCAGCACTGCACAGACACTAACTTGAGCCAGAGCACGGTGATGAAATCCCCATCGACCCAAGAATGTCTTTCCCCGACGGTGTTCCAGGCCAGACGACACGGTATCTCGCCTCTAAAATCCTCGCGCATCAAGCCACACAGCGTTTCGTGCAAGATCACCACCCGCACTTCTCGGTTATCACATTGCATCCTAGCTTCGTGCTTGGACGCAATTTCGTGCGAAAGAAAGCTGCGGATCTGCACGCTATGAACAATTTCAATGGTTGGTTTGTCCGTTCCCTTGAATCAGAGACACCAAATATGCCGCCATATGTGATTGACGTTAGAGATGTTGCTCAAGCTGCACTTGCTGCTGCAACGGCCGAGTTTGATACCGAGCAGAGACCTCTCGAAGAGATTTTGCTGTCTGGCAAACAAATCGACTGGGATGCTTTGGCGGAATATGTGAAGGCGTCTCGTCCTACCTTTGATGTGAAGCTCAAAGGTCCATTCCCAAAATTCGTGGGAATTGATACTGCCAAGGCAGAGCGTGTATTAGGTTCGAGATCAGGATCGTGGGAGGCAATGACGGATGATGTGCTGGGTCAGCAGGAGAGCTTACGGGAGAAGGAGGCTTGGGAAGCATCAACGGCGTAAAGAATCGTAGCTCGGAAGTCAGGTGCCTCCAATCATAGCATGTTCCGAGGGGTGTCGCTCCTTTTGATCGTGGCCTGCATATCAGCCTCGTCACTAGGCGCAACCGTTGCTGCGAGGAGTCTCGTGGTACGAAACAGCGCGAGTCTACAGAATCTTACCCGGTATATCGAAAGAGCAGAGAGCCATTGTAGCTAGTGTGGAGTCTTCCATGCAGCGAGGCGTTAAAGAGATTCGTAGAAAAGTCGCTTGGACATCGTGAGACACATCGCATGATGCAGGTAACTTGAGCATTGCCAGCCTACGTTACGCTACTTCGAGCTTGAGCAGCCGGCCTTTTCACCGCCTGTTCAAGCACTTGCAAGTGCAGTTATCACCCGTACGCCGCGCGTTGATGATCGATGAAAGCGCTTCCTTGCCCATTGTCATGCCTCTCATAGCACCTTCGCTTACTCGGCCGTGATGGCGTAATTTCGCTGCGGGAAATGCGCCTGCCTCTTCTTCTGCTTCTGCGTCACAATGCTCGCCTCGTCCTTGGTGAGCGCCCGACGCTTCGCGCGCGTGAGCTTAGGTCGGAGGTCGAGAGGCAGGTACTTCTTCTTCTCGTAGAAGATGCGGAGTTGATGGCGCTGGTTCTGGTTGATGACGGTGAGGATGCGGGCGATGGCTTTGCGGACGTCGTGGCTGAGCAATGACCGTTAGTCCATATTCAGATGCAATTGTCGCTTTCCATATTGGAAGTATCTCCTCACGTACATCTTGTTCAGCTTGCTCTGTGCGCCACCGGCAATCTTCTGTGTTCGCAGTGCCACGAGCTCATTCTTCTGCTCCTCCAATTGCTTCCTCAACTCCTCCTTGTTCTTGCCCCAGAGCTGCGAGGCCCGGATCTTGTTGGACGTCGACTGTGGCGTTTGTTAGCGCTCCACACTGGCATTTCGTCAAGCCTGCGATTTGTGTGTCCGTACCATTGTGAGGGAGTGTGTGGGCGTGCGTCGTGAAGGGATTGGTGTTGTCGACGTTCGCGTGATGTCGACTAATTTCGAGGTCCGATTTCGAGCAAGGCAAGTCCCGTGTCTTGTGGAGCAAAGTATTGGCGCTTTAACCGCTTTGGGCCGCGACACTTGGACAAAGACCGAGGATGCCTTGCTCACATCTCAAGCATAACACTCACCACATAGCACAGCATGTCAGCGCAAGGGACCTGGGCGCAAGTCCGGCAGCAAGCACGAGCACAGGAGACACAGGTATAGCATATCCCAGAGAAGCGTATATGAAGAGTACTGACAATGCTCAGACCGAGGCGCTGTTTCACACATACGCGCAGTTCGCCTCGACGACAGAGATAGAGCCTAAGCCGAGCGACGAGGAGCGAAGAACAGAAGAGCAGCTAAACGAGATACTGGAGAAGGTACGCGTGCTCCACCACCAAGAAGGGGTTATGGTCTGACTGACGCTGACCAGCGCACAGCCATTCTCCAGCAACTTGCTCGACTCCTTGACAGTGAACCGACTCCCTCTGCCCTGAAATTAACTAACCTAGCCCGACATCGGGAGATCTTACAACAACACCGCACCGAGCTCTCACGCCTCAAATCGCAAATCACCACTGCCCGGGACCGTGCGAACCTCCTCTCCAATGTACGAAGCGACATCTCTGCATACAGAGCTAGCGCCCAGGATCCACATTCTGGAGAAGCAGAGTACATGTTGGACGAGCGCAGACGATTGGATAACAGTCACACCATGATGGACAGTGTGCTGAGCCAGGCTTATGCGACAAATGAGTCTTTTGGTATGCAGAGGGAGACGCTAGCGAGCATCCAGCGGAGGATCACAGGAGCTGCGGCACAGATCCCTGGGATCAATGGGTTGATGCAGAGGATTGGGAGTAAGAAGCGAAGGGATGGCATAATACTTGGAAGCTTCATTGCGTTGTGCTTCTTGGCGCTGCTGTGGTTTTGGTAGTCGGGAATATCAGGAACCGGTACGAAGCACTTAGACCCGGGTTTGCCTTTAGCGAGGCGTTGCGATATGAAATCGTGTAAAAGTAAAGGTATGTGAACGTTCTGGCGCTGATCAAGCCATGCAAACGAGACTGACAGATCTTCGACACTCCAGTATGTATATTATCTACAGCACAGCCTGCCAACTTTTGAGCGTGAGCTTCATGTCTTTACCGAAAAGGAGCCCAGCTCCGGATCTTTGCAGCCCGCCCACCACATTGGCTTCGAATGCCCACGCGTCCATCACCTACGAGCAACCTTCCTCGTTCCAGTCTTTTGGTTGCGCGACATCGCTGGTACTGGATCCTCAGCACACTGCACGCAATGGGCCTCCATCTTCACAGTCGCCCAGATGTCGCCACGTCCGCACGGTCGCTGCACTAGAGCTGATGACGGACAGAACGCTGCAAAGACTGTCTTGGTGTGACCGCACGTGTGGGTGTGGGCGTAGTATCTGGCATTCACGGTCAGCGGGGTCATTGCTGAGGTGGTGCTAGGTGGCAACTGACTTGCACATGGTCGCGGGTGGAGACTGTACGCTGGTCTGTGCAGTGACGTTTGATGCGGTGGCTTGGCCGGACTGAGTAATACGGACTTCTTCTACACTGCGGTCAGCACTCGGCGAGGACAGTGCCTTGTGCAAGACCTACGCTGCAGGTTGACTGGTTGGCTCTGCTTCAATTCGAGGGCTGCGATGCTGATAGTGGCTTGCAAATTCTGCGCTGAATGCTGATGAGAAACAGCAAAACCAGGAGATTGCACGGCATTATATGGACGGGTCTGACATCGGATCTGTACTCGGTGCGACCTCGAGCAATCTGCTTTCTGTGTGTACTCATGCCACCACTGGCTCTAAGAAGACTTGGACGCTGTCCGAGACGTTTGCTTCTTGTGGCCCGACTGGCACAAGGTTTACCAGGAACAACTGCGCGAGTGTCAACATGGTGGTCTCGCTTGATGAGGATTGATGATGGGAAGCACAGACAAATATACAGCCGTCTTCCGCAAACTGCATGCTTTCACAGCATGAGTACCGCCGGAAGCCCAATCGCTGTCTTTACGACCAAATCACAACCGCGCGGAAGCCGGATCCGCTGGGCCTGAGAGCGCACGCGAGTGTGACAGGCCGGGCTCACAACACTCACAGATCGACTGTGGGACCATGCCCGTATCTCGCAAACCACACTCAGCTATCGGGTCCTTGCAGCCGGGCCATGCACTCGGATTCCGCAACGTGCAAGGTCAAGGATGCAACGGAGGTTTGCCAGTAGAAGAGTTCGCACAGCGCGAGTAGACACGGCAACATGCATATCCGTCTGGTAGGGCTGAAGACCTTGGTGTGACTATGTCGTTGCACCATCGGCAATGGACGAGAGTGCAGAGCAGCAAACTGGACGCTGAGGCTTCCTGTACTCATTTTGATTGTCGCGGGATATCAACCTCGACAACGAATTGGGGACTCAGGGTCGTGGTCCTGATGATGATGGGCACGAACGACGACAATACATCAGCCTGTCGCTACCACAGCTTCACAACCTTGAAGCATCACAAATATGCCTCGCGTTCATAAACCTCACACATTAGGTCACGTGGGTCTTCTCCACCACGCGACCTATGAAAACTCAGCTTCACCGCTGTTTCATCGTGGCTTGCACGAGTGCATTGCTAGTTTGTTGGCTGTCAGACGGTTTCAGCTAGTGAGTTAGATAGTATAGAGTATGAGCTTGGTCCATAGTCCATGGTCGTGGGCAGTGGGTTTTCTGCTGGTGGACGAGGCAATCATTGTCGACCGCTTGATTATGTTGATTTATGCGTGCCATGTTGCAATCCTGAAAGACGCCGACGGCGACTTGAGACAAGTCCGGGCAATGTTGTTGTCTTGATCGTATATGCTGCTGTCGGTTCAGTGATGGTGTCGGGTCTTGGCAGCCGGCGTCGTCTTCCTTTTCTTTCACTTCGTCAATCTTCTTTTCCTCCGCAACATGGGCGTCCTCGGGAGCGCGACACGTCAGATTCGGCTATGCTCGATGACATGACCACATCGCTGGCAGTGCGTGCGCGCGCGTTGTCCGGTCGGTACGTGGCACAAGCTCATTCGTAGCGGGTCCCTCTCATGCAGGACCACTGCACGATCCCGGCGAGCAGAGTGCGGTAACTATTTCCAATGCTTTCTGCTTTCGCACTCTACATTTCGTCCTTTCGGTCGCATTTTGGGCAGCAAAGGCTCTGGCGTTGGAGGAGTTTGGTTGCTTTGCGCTGGCGAAAGAGCTTGCTTACAGATAGTGGTCAGGATCCAGATATCGTACGTTAGGCGAACCGCTGGGCCAGCACACCGTGAACAGTGTCGAGGGCACCACTGGATCGCAGGCGCCCTGGGAAGACTGAAAACTGCGCTTCCGCCCAACAACCATCGCCATCATCTGAACCAGCAAATCTTAGTGGCAATGCACCATTCGCAGTGACCCCGTACGAAGAGAGCAGGCTACGGATATACCAGCCATCTTCCGCATCTCGCAGGCCTTGACGTGACGTCGAGCCTCACAGCACCAGCCATTGCAGGCATTGCGCTCAACTCTGTTGTCCCATTGGTGCGCAATTGAGCATCTGGAGCGAATAGGAAGCAGCCTGGCCAGTGACAGCGCACAGCACACAAGGTAGGCCATCCTCGATCTCAAAATGGTATGTTCTCTGGTATAGTATGACTGATGGTTCTTAGCGACTCTGCTATCGTAGCTGCTGCGTTCGTCTGTTCCTCCTCCGATAACGGCTAGCCGTTCTGGTCTGCTGTCGCCGCATCTTGCAGTCGGTTGAGATCGGCGCATACATCCTTATTGGGTGTCAGCGTTGTCCAGGGCATCGCATTGCAATCTCCTAATCATCTTCGGATCCAGCCACTGATCCACGTCAAGCGCTTGCCTGTGCTTTCAGTCGCCGAACTTCCAACGGCGCCGACACAGTTCCTGTTCTGGTGCTCGCATAACCGACTGACATCCGACAAGACTTACGATTTACTCTTTCGAAGCCGGTGGTGGCTCGTACACTCAGACGCGTGGATCACTGCACATACTCGGGCGCTCAGCGGCGACAGCCAAGCGAACCTCAGCGTCTTTCCTGGAAGCTCAATCGATCCAAGTCCTTCGACGTCGAGAATTGTCAGCGAATGCGTTTCTGACAGCATATGGCCGTCTCGCAGATCGAGGAGAAGATCTTAGGCAGGCTGGCCAAACACACGGCACCTTCGAACCCACTGCTATCGGCATCTTTGTACCAAGTGCTCGGCTTGTCAATACTGCTCTCGCGGAAACTGCACAAAGCACGGCGAGTCCGGCGTCTGGACGTTACACGTGACACAAGGTCGTTACAGCTATACCACCAGATCGTTTGGCTTGCGCGGGAAGGACTGTCTATCACCGAAGTGTACATCCTGCCTTACTGCCAGGATGGCGAGCAGGGACCAGAATGCCGCGTGATGGCGGCGAAGCTACGAGCGTCGCTCTACCATGTCTTTTGTCTATTCCATAATAATCCGCCCATCAGTACCATCAGTCCGCGATCACAAGAGACAAAATCATCGCCGTCCAGCGGGCGAACACAGAAAGGGGACAATGGAGGACAGCCACGACGCTCTCCGGGAAAGTCGCCCCGAAGTACGAAAGAGGGTAGCGAGAAACGCCGAAGGGCTGGAAGTTCCGGCTTTCGCGATCCAGTACCTTCGATGGTGTCCGAGGCGTCATATGTGACGAATCCCTACGCTGGACCTGCGCAGACGTCGCCGCCGCCTGGTCCCCCTCCTCCCATACCAATCGAAGCACGACGGACACCGACACGACCGCCTGGCCTAGCGCCCATCAACATAACCGCAGCTCAAGCGTATGCCTCGTTCTTGTTACCACCACTCAACTTCATTCCGATGACAGAAGAGCATTTCGATACCGCCCAGCACCTCGCAAACTCGCTTCTTCCACCCGCCAATGCCCTTCGACTATCGATCGCGCTTGAGCACTCGGCATTTTTGTGGGAGTGCGGAAAGCAGTATGAAAGATCTGTGAGGTTGGCTGGAAGAGCCGTGCGGACAGTCTACGACTCTCAAGAAGGCCTGGATGACGAGGAGTTTGCAGATGCTTCTGCTTTGGTACAGAATCTTGCTGCTATTGTCAAGCGAGGCAAGACTGAAGGGACTCAGCAGTCGAGTCAGGAAACACTCGCGAGTCCCCATCAGCCTACGGTTCATCGTATAGATCGCACGATTGCCGTCAGTCCGACTAATAGAACGACAAGCACGCAATCTCCTTTCGACAGAGGATCGCTACTGCGCACACCAGAGCGCCTCTCGACTGTTGCAGAAGATGTGTCCGCTGAGGCACTTAGCTCTACTCACACGTTGGCTGCGCTTGATCCGCCAGTATCGCGCTTGAGTAGTCGTAGCGGGAAAGGCAAAGCTGCCTCAATTACCTCTGATAAAGCAGCGAAGAGGCGAGCAGTGGAACAGGCAGAGGAGATACATAGACGGACTAGCGCCAGTGACAAGGGCAAGGATGCTGGCCAGCAGACTGCACAGTCGGACGGGTATGTGAGAAGTTTCATCCCAAAGGCCACTGGGCGAAAGCGTAACGGCGGTAACGGATGAGAACAGAATACCATTGCGACCTGCGAACCAGACGAAGCTCATTACGAGGGACTACAGTGTTCGAACAAGCGCGGATGAGAGGCGTTATGCTATTCTGACGGCGCTGAAGATCATCACGTCTGTCTCCGAGGGTCTAAAACACGGCAATAGCACCGGAGTGTGGCGATTAATGTAATCATGTACAGAATGTCATCCTCAGCCCGTCACTCCAAATTGATGTGCCTATCTCACATGCGAGCGTGTAGAGTGTGCGCACTGTGGACTCAGGTAGAACTCCTCGTATTAGCATCAGTAATTAGGTACAAGTAGTTTCAACCGTCAGAAGTAGTCTCAATTGTCAGCACCTTCCTCGCCCTCCCTCTCACAACATCATCCCAAGCCCTGCCACAACACCCATCGCAATCTCAAACATTGATGGACGTCGCTGGAACGCAGACCCATCTGATGGTGGTGGTGTATCCGGGTTCGCTGGTGGCGTTGCCGGAACCGGCGCGTCAGACGTTGGCGTGGGCGCATCAGACGTGGGAACATCAGTGGGTGCGTCTGTCGGTGCAACTGACGTGGGCGCATCGGTGGGCGCATCGGTGGCGCCAGGAAGGATTGTGGTGGTTGAAGCTGTTGGTAGGAGGTCAGTATCGATCGACGGGGTGGTCTCGATCGTCAACAGCGAAGTTATTCCGTCGGGCAGAGTGGTCGTCAATGTGGTCAGTTCTGGCAGTATTGTGGTGATTGAGGTCGCACCAGGCAGCAGCGGTAAGGTGGTCGTCAAGAGCGAAGTCACCCCGTTCGGCAAGGTACTAGTCAATGTAGACAACTGCGGCTGTAAAGTGGTGATCGAAGTCGCACCAGGCCCCAGTGGTAAGGTGGTCGTGAACTTGGAGGCCACGCCTAGCAGTGCAATGGTGGTCGGCGTCTGCGGGAGTGTTGTCGTCTGCGTATGGCTACCCATCACCCAGCTGGTCACTTTGCCAATCCAGCCCAGAGTTTTGTTTTGAGACATCGTCGTTGTCCAGGTCGAGCCCGGCGCAGCAGCCGAGAAAGTCGCCACTGTGGTCACATAGCCGGTCGATGTACTGACAATAGTTCGCGTGATTTTGACTTGCGTCGGAACTTTACCTGTCGAGGTGTCGCGGACTGTAGTCGCAGGAACCGCAAGAACTTCAAGGGTGGCCGTGGGCGTTGGATGTGCGCTGATAGTTGTTGTTGTTTTGCTGATTTGCGAGGGGCCCAGCGGCTTCTGCGTGACGGTCTTCGAGGAAAGCTGACCGCTTAGCTGACCGCTGATTGTGGTTGTGATGGTTGAGCCGTGGCTAGACGGTCCTGGACCGACCAAGACAGTCACCAATGTAGTGACTGCTGACACACCAGCAGGCAAAGTCGAGGTTGCTGGATTGGCGTACGTTATGGTGCCAGGGACTGTTTGAGTGACAGTGGCAATCACGTTCGTGCCCGGTGGCGCGCTCTGAACCACTATGGCCACTGTCACAGTAGGCGGCTGAGCATCATTCAGGCCTGGTGTGTAGTTCGGCACAACTCCTGGATATGAGATTGTGGTGGTGGTACCCGGGGCTGGGCCAGCTGGCGCTGGAGGAGCGACCACAACAGGAGCCGGCTGATTCGACGTAGCAGGCGGCTTGTCTGTGTAGACGGTTGTAGCTGCAGCAGGAGGTTTGTCCGTGAGTACAGTGGTGGCACTCTACGCCGTTGTCGTCTGCACGACTGTCGATGGGTTCGACGATCCAGCACCGTTCGCCGAAGGAGCCTGACCAGCTTGACCAGTAGGACCAGCAACCGGAATCACGACGGATGAAACACCATTACCACTCGCACCAGGGGAATACTGACCAGGTATGGTAAAGTTTGCGCATGTTATCCGTGTCTTGTTCGCAAAGTGAATGACAATGCTCCGATTACCCATGAACGCCGGCGTACCGGGTTGAGTGGAGATATACTTGTCGATGTAGCTGTATGCAAGTCAGCAGCGAGTCACATATTCACTTTAAATCTCGACTTACTTCGCCGTCAAGCTTGTGCCGTTGATCTTATAATGCTTTCCAGAAAGATCGCCCACTTGGCAGTCTTCGGGCTTTGAGGCGTTGCAAGTCACAGCCTCGGTGACATTGTATGGGTCGAGGTGGGCGCCGGTGGTGGTACAATTGCCTGTCGAGTCGACGGGGTTGACGTGGATGTGGTACACTTGAGACGATAAGTCAGTAATACTTTACGATTACGTCTTGGCTCAAGACTTACGAAACGGGCCTCCTGAAGAAGGGAGGTTGTTTATGCTGATCTGCACGTCTACGCCGTTGCCATCGGGCATTGAGCTGACCACGACGTTGCCATTGGGCAGGCTGCCATTATTCGGGAGTGTTGCGATGTACTGTGCACCGCCGGGATTGCCTGTGACTTCTGGGGCTGTGGTGGATTGGGCGAGGGTCGCAGGGAGGAGGATGGCGAGGGCACCAGTGGCGAGCGCTGAGGTCCGCATGTCGAGTGATGCGAGTCTGCCGGTTGCTTCAAGCCGTGAGTGATGTTGGATCTCGACGTGAGGTTTGGTGTATGCTTCGACAAGGTGTTCTGGAAGGTGTGAGGAATGTGAATGATGTCAAAGGTAAACAGCAGCTGAATAGCCAATGCCCGCACTAGCTTGCTGCTGTAGTGAAGGTAGGGAGTTCAAGAGTAAATGCAGAGTATGTCGTGATCGAAGAGGTGCGTGGGGAGTTTGTGAAGTGAAGGATGGCGCCATGTCGCGTGCAGAGGAAGTGCAACAAGCAACAGTCGACGGGAAGCGGGTACCCGTGTTGTACGAGCAGGTGCTACCGAACGGAAACGGCGACTTGCGGCTACGCACTTGGCGCAAACGCTGTTCGTGCGCGCATCGAGACACTTTAAAGTTTGGTGAGTTTGTGTTGTTGGCAGCATGCTTGGTGCGACACCATTGTCCGCCGCCTGGATCCAAAGGCTGGAGGCTTCGCCATATCTCAGCAGGATTTCTAACGGATCAAGATAATAGAAGGGCGAGTCTGAATACACTCATATCTTCGCTCGTTCCTTGCGCGGAGCCAACTGCTTGTTCATGCTGCGTTCAATGTTGGCCATGAACCACTTACTGCCATCTTCGGGAGTTTCTGGGTTATCTGCCTGGTCATTGAAGTCGCAGATCAGGCCAAAGACCTAGACAGCATGTTAGCAATTATACAACTAGGACATCCATGTTACATACATCGCGCACGGCTTCTGGCGCCGGCACGCCCTCGTGATGTGGGAAGTCGTATCCTCTGGTACGCTGCCATCTCGTTGCAGCGAACCAGCCAGTACCGGCTTCATAAATGCCTCCCGTAGGGTCGGGACATCGATCGCTGGATAGCAATGCTACTAGCGGCGCGACGAAATCCGGCGACATTGCTTGAACCTCCTCCTCTGGTCGTACAGTTCTGGTCATGTTCGTACCCGCACTGGGGGCTACAGCGTTCACATAAATATTATACTTCGCGCCTTCGCGAGCCGCTGTCTTCGTGAGACCAAGCATGCCAGTTTTCTAACCTTGTCAGCTATGGTACGCACAGAGTAACGACAGACGTACTGCTGCAGCATAGTTCGCTTGTCCAAAGTTGCCATAAATCCCGCTGGTAGAGGTGATATTGACGATTCGACCGTACCTGACAGAGCACCAGTCAGTGTGTTCATGATAAGCTAGAGAAAACATACTTCTGTTTCAACATGTGCGGCCAGGCAGCCTTCGTAATCTGGTACGTCCCACGGAGATGTACACTGATGACTGGATCCCACAGCTCGCTCGTCATGTTTGCGAAGGCCTTATCTCTGAGGATGCCGGCATTATTTATGACAATATCGATGCGACCGTATCGATCAATCACTGCCTTGACGACTGTAGCACCGTTCTCGACTGTCGTGGTCTCGGCAATGGCCTCACCACCATCACTTCGGATCTGCTCAGCAACCTTCTCCGCGCCCTTGATGTCATTCACCACGACCTTCGCACCCAGTTTGGCGAATAGGTAGGCATATGATCGGCCCAGGCCCTCCCCACCGCCTGTCACGAGAGCGACCTTGCCCGTGAAATCGAAGTTTTCTCCAGGATCGTTGCGTGGTAGCTTGAGAGCCTCATGTAATAGTGCCATACTGTCAGCCACCTGGACAATGTCAGCACTCGTTCCAACCTTAAGTCCGGAACACTTACAGAGTTGGGATGTTCTGCGTCTGTGAAGTCTCGAACTTTCGGCCAACCTTGAAGCAGTGCACCAGGAGTAAGACTGTCGTCCGCTCTGAGTATCAATCCTTTTGAGCGCTCCCAACGAATCTTTGCAAAGTGACCAGCAGCAGCCTCGAAGATGCTGCCAGTCTCCTTGTTTGATGTGTGCACAAGTGTAGCAACCAGAGGTACAACCCATGTTGGTGCCATTACGTTCATCATCTCAGGTGGCCATACCGTTGCGGTCAGACGACTCGCGGCGCCAGGCGTAAGCACATTAGCAGTAATGTTGTAATTCCCACCCTCCTTCGCTAGCGTCTCTGTGAGACCAACGAGCGCGAACTTGGCGGCAGCTGTATATTGTCAGTCGAGATCGTGGCTAGAAGAAGTGTTTGAGGGCTTTGCTTGCCGTAGTTCGCCTGACCGAAAGCCCCGAACAAACCGGAAGATGAAGAGGTATTGATGACTCTGCCGTAACGCTGTTTGCGGAAATGTGGCCATGCAGCTCGAGTCGTCTTGTAGGCTCCGGTCAGATGGACAGCCATGATGATATCCCAGTCGGCATCCGTCATGTTCTTGATCGTAATGTCACGCAAAATGCCCGCGTTATTGATCAAGACATCGATGCGCTTAAAGTGTTTGATTGCCGTGTCGATAATCTTGTCGCCTTGCTCGACATTGTTGTAGTCGGCTACAGCGTTGCCGCCAGCCTTCTTGATCTCATTGACGACCTCATCGGCAGCCTGGCAGTACACTCAGTTGAAAATAAAGCAAGGCATAGCAGTATAAAATTACCTTCGAAGCTCCTACGCCATGCCGTGAGCCACCAAGATCGTTTACGACTACCTTTGCACCTCGTGAGGCGAAGAGCTTGGCATATTCCCGCCCTAATCCTGCGCCAGCACCAGTGATCACCACTACTTGGTCGTCGTATCTCAGTTCGTTGGTCATCGTGAGAGGCTGTTCAGCTTTTCAACAGCCACAGACTCGAGAAGCCTGATCTAAGCTCTCGTGGTGGTCTTCCTACCTGGTGCGGGGAATACTTGCAGTAGCGGAGTAAGCCGAGGTGCTGGTACACAGAGCACTACCTAGACCATGTCAATGTTGAGAGATGGAATGTGTATGCTAACTGCCTTGCGAAGTTCGTGTTCCGTACGATGTTATACCGGGCGTACTGACTAGGACTTGGCGGTGTCGGTAGAAAGCATTGCTACAACGGACTCCTTAATCTCGTCGTCTTCGAGTGTGTTTATGTTGGATTCTGTAGACGTCATCTTGTCGTGGAGATTCGGGACCTCAGACCCTTCTACTGCACTCGATGCCACGGACTCTTCAGTAAGCAATCGAGGGTCGATATTGTCTAGTCCGGGCGACGGCTGTGGCTTGTGTACTGTATGCCGTGACACGGACGGGCTCAGCGGGAGATTAGTACTTAAAATGCCCAATGGGACTCTTGTTGGCAGGGTGGACACTATTGGTTCGGGTACTGGATCGCCAGTATCAGTGAAGACGCCAGGGATCGCAAATTTGGGCAGCGTCTTGTGGTTCGCTTTGGCTGCAGCGCGGGCCGCGTAGAAGTCAATGGCAGAGTTCCCGGCATAGGCTCGTGACAAGCCACTGGCAGCTGCTTGCACGCTGTGGCCAAGACTGTCTTTCAAGTTGTCGGCATTGAACCCGGGTCTATCTTCGGCATTGACGGCGGTCTTGGGCAGAGATGCGATGTCCCGGGCGGCTCCAGACCGTAGGGCATGTGAGTGAACGCGACCGATGAGATCAGACACCACCCCCATGCGCTTGATGGTATCGTTCACCTGGTCTGTCCCAGCAGGCTTGTCGAGCGCAAGTTTGTGTCTAGACAATTCGACTTGTGCGAGGACCGGTCTATTTGGATACGTCCAAACAATCTTCTGCTGTGGTTGTTGTGCTGCGTGTGCAAGTATGTTTTGCAGCCGGTACCCGCCGCCTGTACGTACGAGCGTGTTCTGACGGAAACTGTCGAAGCGATTTACCTACGAGGCAGTATTAGCACCTCGAAATAGGCGGGAACCATCTCCTAGCTGTCTCTGATGTGCATAGGCTTACCCACATATCCTGGAGTTTCCGAGTTCCAGGCGAACTATAGCTATACTTCATCCCCTTAATGTATTTCTTCGTGCTCAGTCTATCTTCCGCAGCAGTGGCACGCATGCGTTCAATCGTGGCCTTGCCGGCGTGAGGGTTACGGCGTGGCTCCTCGTCGGCGTTGACATGGTCTGACGAGTTGAAAGAGCAAGCTGAGGTGCTGGTACACAGAGCACTGCCTAAACCATATCAATGTTGAGAGATGGAATGTATTTCTTATAGTGTATGGGCCGTTCGGGGTCTTACTATCGGTGAGCACGTTGAAGATGGTATCCATCCTACTGGGCCAACAGAGTAATTTCCGAAGCGACCTGATCGCCGGATCTGCTACTTCATTGAGTCGAGGGCATGGAAGAGTATGTGATGAGGTGTTGAGCTAGCTTTATCAGCGCAGGTATTCACAATCAAGTGTAGTGCGGCACTGCTGCTTTGTTCCCAACATCGCCATTCGAGCCATTCGAAGCTCCGTTGACGATCTTCGCCGGCGTCTCTCGCTGGAAATGCGGCTTCAGAGGCGCCCAAGACTCTGCATTGTAGTCTTGCTGCACCTTTGCACACTTCTTCAAGCCCCACTCCGTCACACCCACCATGTAGCAGCTCTCGAACATGAACGCCATGCTGCCCTCACCCACTTTCATGGGCTTCAGCTCGGCATTGCTCGCCTTTTCGTGCGTGGATGCATCTGGTCCATGTGCACTCATGACGTTGTGCAGTGAAGCGCCGGCAGGCTGGAAGCCGCCTCCAGTCTTGGCATCGTACTGTCCGTGGATGAGGCCCATGAACTCACTCATGGTATTGCGGTGGTACCAAGGCGGCCGGAAAGTGTCTTCGGCGACAAGCCAACGCGGTGGGAAGATGACGAAGTCTGCTACTGCTGTGCCAGCATGATCAGATTGTGCGGTTAGCACGGTGAAGATGGATGGGTCGGGATGGTCATATGAGATCGAGCCTATCGTGTTGAAGCGTGCCAGATCGTATTTGTATGGATAGTAGTTGCCGTGCCATGCAACGACATCGAAGGGCGTATGCTTCTGCTTAGCAGCAAAGAGATGGCCACTGAACTTGGCTAGCAGCGTATGCTCAGTCTCCGTGTCTTCATCAAATGCTGCGACAGGTGCCTGAAAGTCGCGAGCGTTGGCTAGACCGTTCGACCCTATAGGCCCAAGCTCTGGAAGCTCGAAGTGACCCTGATATAACTCCAGCATGTAGCCGCGTACTGGCCCTTCTGGCAGAGTAACACGATGTCTGATACCCCGAGGAATGACGCAGATCTCATTTGGTCTTACTAGCAGTCTCCCGAGTTCGGTTTGGATGTCAAGGACACCGTGCTGCGGCACGATCAAGAGATCACCATCAGCACTGTAGAATGCCTCGTGTGCATCCATATCCTTGCCTGCTGCGAAGATGAAGATGCCAAGTCCGCTTTTCATTGTTGGATCACCCGCGCCAGCGACCAGACGTAGACTGTGCACCCAGTCCACAGTCTCGTCCAAGTCGAAAGGATCCCATCGAAGCTGATTCGGGATCTGGTGCCAACGCTCCTTGCCATGCACTCCCGGGTTCGTGTCAAATGTGTCGGTTTCTCTTGCTTCAAACGGCTCGTGTGCTGATGCTGGGAGTATACGGTAGAGCCAAGTCTGCTGGTTCTCACGTCTCGGCGCAGTGAAGGCGGTGCCTGACAGCTTTTCATTGTACAGGCCTAGGGGAGCCTTCTGAGGGTTGTTTGCGCCGACTGGCAGAGCTCCTTTTACAGCTTCCGTCTCGTAGTAGGCATTGAAGCCATTCTGATATTGGTACTTCTCAGGGACTTTGAAGTCTGTTACAGGCATGGTTGTCGTCTGGTTGCGTGGAGTGAGGGTAAGAAGCTGACTTCGCTCAGGGTGGCTGGACTGCACGCGATATGTCTTCCACTCGCTCGCTCATCTCTCGGTCGTCGAGGCTACTTTTCACGGTGTCCATGGTACAGCTTCTCGAGCTCTGGTTCCGCGACCCAGACTGACGTGAGGAGACGATCGTCGCCGCGTAGCTTCGTGTCAGCGGCTAGTGAAGGCTGTTAGGTGCACGGACGCCCCACAAGTATCGCGGAACCAGTGCGCGCTCGACGACTCCTCCTCCTCCTTCGACAACTATCTCAACAACAGCGCATCGGTTCCTCACCCTGTTCCGCGAGCGGAGCATTCTGCTGTGCAGTGTCTTGGAGACTGCGCGTTGCCTAGTGGCTAGCTTATCGAGCTGCGTACCCAGACAACTCATCAATTGACCTTCCTGAGTGTTTTCTTTCTGCTTAGTACTGACTTCGATAATGGCACCGCTCAAGAGCTGGCTGAAGATCGACTCTAGTTCACATTTTTCGTTGCACAATCTCCCCTTTGGCATCATCTCCACAACAGCGAACCCTGATCCGCATCCAGCCGTGGCTATAGGAGACCAGGTGCTTGACTTGGCAGTATTCACCGCAGGAAATGGCTTTTCAGCTTTGTCAATAATCCAACCACACCAGGCGGTCTTCTCACGGCCAACATTGAACGACTTCGCGGCCTTGGGTCGGCCTATGCACCGTGTTGTAGGAGAATATCTGCAAAGCGTCCTGTTGGAAGACAGCCCATTTCCCGGCGTGCTGAAGGAGAACTCGAGCCTCCGTCACAATGCCATACTACCTCAGAAGGACTGTGGTATGCACATGCCGATGAAAATCACCGACTACACAGATTTTTATGCTGGTCTGCATCACGCATACAATGTTGGAGTGCTGTTCCGCGGACCGCAAAACGCACTGCAGCCCAACTACAAGCACCTCCCCGTAGGGTACCATGGTCGAGCAGGCAGTGTGGTGGTCTCTGGTACTCCGATTAGACGTCCTAACGGGCAGATCCTCACAGACCCTGCTGTAAAAGAGCCTGTTATCGGTCCTTGCCGTAAGCTCGATATGGAACTAGAGCTTGGGTGTTTCGTGTGCAAGCCTTCGAAGATGGGGGATCCTGTCAGGATCGATGATGCTGCCGACCACCTTTTTGGTATTGTATTGATGAACGACTGGTCAGCGAGAGATATACAGGCATGGGAGTATGTCCCGCTTGGTCCGTTCAACAGCAAGAACTTTGGCACCAGCATCTCGGCATGGGTCGTACTTATGGATGCTCTCGAACCATTCGCGAGTACTGGTTTGCACAATGACATGAAGACACTGCCCTATCTGGACGAAAAGGGCAAGAAGACACATTACGACATCAGTTTATCTGTGATTCTGAGTACTGCGTCTGGGAGCTCATCTACGATATGCAAGACCACAGCTACCAACTTGCTGTTCTCCTTCCCGCAGATGCTAGCGCACCATACGGTCGGCGGGTGTCCGTTCAACGTAGGCGACTTACTCGGCTCAGGCACTATCAGCGGCGAGTCAAAGTCGCAAAAAGGCTGCTTACTCGAGCAGAGCGAGAATGGCAAGATCAGCATAACTCTCGACGGTGGCCAGGATCGAATGTTTCTCGAAGACGGCGATACCATCACCATTGGTGGTGTCTGCGGTGAGCAAGGATCTCTTGTCGGCTTCGGGGAATGCAGTGGCAAGATACTGCCCGCCATACAGATCGAGCCATAGGATTGCAACATTTATCGGATTGACCAATGCCAACGCCCGCTATACTGCTACGCACATCTTCCAGCCACGGCCACTGTCTGTATGTGAGCCCCAGTCGGTGGGTAGTACCTCAAGCTCTGCTGTTCATTTTCAATCCGAGTCTCGCACGCTTTTGTCTAAGCAAGACGAAAACCCGATGAATCCTGACCATTGCACCAAGCTTCGACCACGTCATCTGAGCAAGTACGCGTGGACGGGGCAGTATACGATAGCATGATGTACATCGCTCTGTAAGGCTGAACGAGAGCGGAAAGACCGCCATTCGTTCCGCTCGCCAAGCCACCTAGCGCATCAACCCAAGTTTGACCTCACGCTTTCCCCTTGCCCGCCTTTCGTATGCACCATCATCACCTCCACCCCCGCTCAGGCTATCAGAGTCGGTGCTCACGAGAGCAAAGTCTCTACTATAAGCGGCTCCCTGCGTAAGCTTGAGATGTTGGGGTCGGGTCTTCTGATCGCGGAACTGTCCTTTGAGCGGGCAACTCTCGGCTTAAGGGTACCTTATAGCTCCAGTTCTACATCACTCGCAGTACATCCGTAGGTCAGCACGATCACTTGTCCACCTAGTTACATTGCGTCGCTTGAGAAGTCCAAGATGGTGCAAGCCGAGCAGCACCAGAGCGTGCTTTCACTACTCACTCAGCCTACTGTACTACCCCTCTTCCTCATCGCTATTGTCTACACTCTGCTGAGGATTCTGGACCGCACCGATGTGCCCAAGATCAAAGGCCTACCGGAGATCCCAGGCATACCCATTCTAGGCAACCTCCATCAACTCGGCCAGAACCATGCCAAGGTCGCTCAACAATGGAGCAAGAAGTACGGGCCCGTCTTCCAGGTCCGGATGGGCAACCGCAGGATCATTTTCGCAAACACCTTCGACAGCGTCAAGAACCTTTGGATCACGAACCAGAGCGCCCTCATCAGTCGACCAATGCTGCACACCTTCCATACAGTCGTGAGCAGCTCGGAAGGCTTCACGATTGGCACGAGCCCGTGGGATGAAAGCTGCAAGGCGAGACGGAAGGCTGCTGCTACTGCTTTGAACAGGCCGGCCGTGCAGAGCTACATGCCCATTGTCGATTACGAGGCCACGAAAAGCATCAAGGAGCTGCTGCACGACTCCAACTACGGACAAGTCGACGTTGACCCGAACGCTCACTTTACCCGCTACGCACTAAGCACTTCCCTCACATTAAACTACGGCATCAAGATCGAAGGCAACGTCGAGGATGAGATGCTCAAAGAGATCACGCACGTGGAGCGCATAGTGTCAAACTTCCGATCGACGAGCAACAACTGGGCTGATTACGTGCCGCTACTACGCTTGATACCAGGCGGCAGCTCAAAGCCTCAGGAGTACAGGAAGCGGCGTGGTGCCTATATGCATAAGCTACTCGACATGCTGAAGCAGCGCATCAAGGATGGAACTGACAAGCCTTGCATCAGTGGCAATGTTCTCAAAGACCCCGAGGCGAAGTTGAGTGATGGTAAGTCAACGCTATCTCAGTATCTAAACGTGTAGCGTACTGACTCCTTGCAGGTGAGATTATGTCCATCGGTCTGACCATGGTCTCCGCTGGGCTTGATACTGTTCCCGGGAATCTCATCATGTGTATTGCCTACCTCTCCTGTGAGCATGGTCAAGCGATCCAGAAACGTGCGCTGGAAGAGATCAACAAAGTCTACCCCAACAACGATTCGTGGGAGCGCTGCCTATACGAAGAAAAGGTTCCGTACATCACTGCACTTGTCAAGGAGACCCTCCGGTTCTGGTCGGTGATCCCAGTGTGTCTCCCCCGGACGAACGTCAAGGACATTCGTTGGGGAGACTCGGTCATTCCAGCAGGTACTAGCTTTTACATGAACGCTTACGGTGCAAATTACGACGACTCGCACTTCAAGTCGCCCTATGACTTCAATCCCGAGCGGTATCTCCAGGATGACTCTATCGACGACGCTGCGGCGAGCCGGGGAACGCCACACTATGGCTATGGAGCTGGCAGCAGGATGTGTATTGGCTCGCATCTGGCTAACCGAGAGCTGTACACGGCGTTCTTGAGAATGATCACGGCATTCGAGATCTTGCCGCCGAAGAATAAGAGCGACGAAGCGATCATGGATGCGCTGGACTGTAATGCGTTCCCAACGAGTCTGACATTGGACCCCAAGCCGTTCAAGATTGGCTTGAAGCCAAGAGATCGAAGTATGGTAGAGAAGTGGATCGCTGAGAGCGAGGAGAGAACGAAGGATCTGTAGGCATTCATAGCCTTGAAAGCATACATTTCCGCAATAGCGATGTCGATTGCTAGCCTCATGATACCGACGGCATGAGCGTATGGCCGATGTGGCGTGCCGGAGATAGCTGATTTCCTGCCTAGCATGGTATACGTCTCCGCGATGGCGATCCCGATTCTCAGCCTCATGAGACCGACGGTACGAGCATATGGCATATCCGGCATCACTGAGATGGGCACATTCTTGACCTGGCAACGCATACATCTCCGCGAAGGCGAACGCAAATTTCAGCATCACGAGACCGCCAGCATGAGCATATAGCGGATTCGGCGTTACTGAGATGGGCGTAATTCTGACCTGGCATCGCATACATCTCTGCGCCGACTGTATCATTTCTAGACCCGCGAAGCCGACGGCACAAGCATGTGGCATATATGGCACTAGGAAGATACTTACTTTTCCATGTCAGCAAGACATGGATCACCGCGACAGCAATATTCATTTCGCCTCCCGAAGCCATTGGCATTGGCATTTGTCAAATTTGGCACCACGGAGATGTCGACATTTTCGAGTCGAATTCCATGCATCTCCACGTCGCCAAATGGGTTTCGTGCTGGTATAGTTGGCATCGTAGTGTCGAAATCCCAGAACGCAGCGGAAAACAGTGTCATCAACAGTCGTAAAATTGACACCGCTATGCTAACATCTCGCAGGCGATTTGTGCCCGCGGGCCTCACCACGCCGACGGCAAGGCCTCGTGCCAGAAATGGCGCCACGGGGATGCCTACAAATTACTGGCGTTTGATCTGCACCATCTCTGGCGCGACCAGACGCTTGCTCTGGTTGGCCCTCTGGCCGCCCATCCTGTCTCCACCACGACGAAACATCATCTCCTCCAGACGGTCCAACTCCACTGCCATCTCAGCCGCATTGGGCTCGTCTATGCCTACATCTGACGCCAAATCCAAGTCCGTCGGATGGAAAATGATCGTCGTCCCGCTCGACGTCCGCTTGTCGGTGCGTGTGATAACCGGCATGGCATCGTCCGAACCGACCGTCACCACACGTCCACGCACCCGTCTCGCCTCCATCCCTTGCCCGACGACACCGTCATACCTCTCTGGGTTCAGGACGGATGTGCGTGTGCTGTTGACGGTAGTAATAGACGCCGTATCTCCAGCATCTAGCTCCGCAATGTGGCCGGATGGATAGTTGCTGGTGTCAATCGACTCATCCTCGAAGAGCTGGATAGGCGGTGCCCTCTTGATCTCTGGCAAGCGCTCATATGCTTGCACTACTCTACTGATCGACGTGAAGGTCATGTAGATAGTCGAGCCTGGGAGATCGCACATGATCGCTACACGATCTCTACCAGGCAGCCGATGGGAAAGGCAGAAGCCAAGCGTTGCCATCATGCAGATCGCGCTGGTGATGTCCTTGGTTGATATCTCGACGTGCTTGACCAGGGTGCGAGAATTCTGGCTGAGCGCACGAAGGAAGGCCGGAGCGGTGAGCTTCCAGTCGTAGTCGCCGCGAAGGACGAAATGATTCTCGCCATAGAAGAGTGGGAGTACCTCCGCGCGGATCTGACGAGTGACCTTCGAGAGCACGGGCTGCTTGGACAATGTCCAGCTACAAACACTGGGGGATATCAGCAAAGATCAGCAAAGTGTGGGCTGGGACCAGACTTACCCGCACGCGCATACGACGATATCGTGAGGAGCCACGACAATGAGACCGTAGATCTTGTTGCGCACATCGAACGGCAAACTCATGAAGTCAGTCTTCCTCTCGTACTCGACTGTGGCCGGAGGAAGCCCGAACGTTGTCGGATGGTCCTGAGCACCCATCCAAGGCAAGCTGAAGTTCCTGCTGATGCCTCGCTCACGTTGTGGCAGAAAGTTGGACAAGTCAATCTTCTTCGCCGATGGCGAACCCGGCTGCAGTATATCGAAAGCTGTCCCATCGACGCTCACGTGGTTCATGCCAGGCGAGAGCGACATGGTCCTCTTCGGTGAGAGCTTCTTGATAGGCGGCAGCAGCTTGACAGACGGTGTCTTGAGGGCCAGCATGCGAGTCTTCTTCATGTTCAACGATAACGCCCGAATGGGTGTCGCGGTCTGCTCGCGGCTGTAGTCGTCAATGCGGCGATTGCCTGGGCTGAGACCTTGCTCCATGAACTTGGACTTGCGACGCTCCGAGCGTGACTGCTTGGGATCTGGCTCGTGTAGCTCATCGGCGCTGATGAGTCCGACCATGAGCATTCTCGTCTCGGTGGTTGTGTCGGACAGCGAACCATTATCATGCTGCTTCCTCGCGCGTGACACCTTGCGCGCCAGCTGTGGGTGAGGGAGTGGCAAGTTAGTCAATGGCTAAGGTAATCAGTGCGGTAAGGGCAGACATACCTTCTCAGTTTCCTTCGGGTCATCAGTGCCCAACAGATGCATCCTCGTCTTCGCCGTAACATTCTCAAGCGGACTCAGACTCGGGTGCCACACCGCCGTGCCCTCGCCACCACCTCCCACCACAAATCCCTCCTTCGAGTAGTTCTTCGAGTAATCCCTCATCATCGCCTCCTTGGCACTCCTCATGCAGATCTCTCCATCACTGAGCTCAACGGAGGGCTGCACCACCTCCGCCTCAAGCTCTGCTATATTGTGAAGGTTATGCGAAGGGGCAAAACTCTGACGCTTACCTCCATGATCGACTGCCAGCCCGGCTCTCTGCTGCAAGTAAACACTCTGGTTGTCGTAGCGCTTGCTCATGCGTCTTCCGAATGAGCCTGTGCCCGTGAGCGAGGCATAATCCGGCGAGTCTGGATTGAGTGGTGTTGAAGCACGACGTTGCGTCTTCTCGCTTGTGGTGGCCGCGTCCGCCATGCTGGAGCGGCGTGTCGATGTATCGTTCTTGTGAGTCTCGGATGCTGCTGTCGTTGGAGCCATGCTGGTCCAAGTGAGCGATAATATATACGTTGAAAAGTCTGCACCAAAACGATGCTGCTGAGTGCAAGTCCAAGACTGACCGGTGTAGTGAGCTTGAGAGCCAGATAGTGGGCATCGAAATTGCGATCGGCATCAAGCCCCACCACGAGTGAGCTTGCTCACGAAAGCGGAAGGAACGTCAAGTGAAGGGCCGGCGCTGAACTGAAGCTGTCTCATCAGTATATCAGCAGCTCAACAACACACTATCCGTAACGGGGCACACGAATGAGTCGGGACTGAAGCAATCATGTCTCATTTGAACTCCTTTGACAGGCCAGCCATGGCAGCCGTCTTCCATGCCTTGTTCGTTTCGTAGTAGCATCGGTTCGCCAGCGCTATGCATGCATGCTTCGCTTGCTTCGCTGTTCCCAGTAAACGCCATAACTCCTTAAAGCATTCCCATTGCATTCGCTTGAGCATTATTGAGCGTTGCACAAGCATTGTCGCTTGAGCATTATCGCTCGATCGCTGGCGCCCGCAGCACTAATCGCATGCTCGAGCCAGCCAGTGCAAAAGCGCCATTCGCTCATGCCATTGTTCGTCGTCGTGTTCGCATCCTCGCCGTGCTTCGCTGCGAGTGCGTAGCTAGCATTGTGCTCGAGGTCTTCGGTGAGCTTTGTCAACAGTCCACACTTCAGGCACCACCAGAAGCAGTACCACCAGAGACACCCGGCATACCACCAGTACCCTCAAGGTCATCAGCCGGAGCCATCTGAGCAAAAGATCCAACAGCCCTCCCTCTAGCCTCCTTCGGCACACCAATGCCCATCTGCAACACGCTCTTGCCACCAGTAGATCCAGCATTGCCGCCCATGCTATTGGTGACCTTCTCCATCTGTGCGGCGCCGTCAATCTATGATCAAGTCAGTAACCAAAACCAAGTCATAACCCGTGAGCTCACTGAACATACCTTCTTCGCCTCCGGAAGCACCCCCTGCCTCACCCACATCTCAATCAACGGCCCCATCGGCTCCCAATCCCCGGGCCCCAGCAACCCATACAACCTCCCCACATTCACAAAATGCACAAAACACGTATTCAGCTCCTTGTAACTGTTCGTGTGCCAGAAGAACAACCAGTGCTCAAAGTAAAGGTGGGCATAGCATCGAAACATCTGCTTGTACATGTTGCGGATCTCGGTCTCGAAGCGGCTGGGGAAACCAGAAGTCTTGCCGAGCCAAGTGTTGGGGTCTTGGGCGAGTTGGGCCGGGTTGGGCAGGGGTGGCGCGGACGTGAAGGTGTCGGTTGGGAAGAGGGATTGGTCGGTGATTTTGCCGGTGATCCCTGAGAAGGTGTAGTGTTAGTAGAGATCTCTAAAGCGATATGGGAGTAAAGGGCAGTTGCAAACGCCGGGCACGCCCTCAAACCCTACTCGACGCTCCGGAGAGCCCTTCACGCTCCAACTTACAAGTCTGAATGTGCTTGATATACTGCTGCGCCGGAATATTGATCGGCTGCCGATTCGTATCGATCCACGTCCACGTCGTCCTACAAAGTTTTCACCCAGTCAGTAAAGGTCCCGCCGCACATCATTGCAATGAAAGAACTTACGTCCCAGCACTCATAGTAGGACAGCTAACCTCACTGCACACCTCCAGCCCCGTAGACCGATCCTGCGCACCCTTGATGCACTTAATACATCCACTCAACAATCTGTCCTGCTCCACCACTAAACACCCCCAAAAGCAGTCAGCACAACGCCACATATCATATCATAGTAGGGTAGGATGATAGTATACTCACCAAGATGAGCCAACCACTCCCCTTCCTCCACCAAATGCGGCTTAGCAGCCAACGTCATGAAATTCCCCTTGACAATAAACCCGCTCTGCGGCTCCTTGAAGAATACCGGCACCTTCCCCTCCCGCACAGCTTGCTCGTGGATCGTCTCCTGTGCTTGTGCTTGTGACGCTTGTCCTTGCCCGGTATTGTTACTGCGCGCTTGGTGGTTGGAGGACATACTCGCCGCCAGGCCTGGTGAAGGCGGTACCGCGGCAGCAGACAGGGACGTGACGCTGCTGTTACCGTAGCCTGTATTCGTCGACGAAGCGGTGTTGCCACGGGGCTGTTGGTTCTGGTTCTGGCTTGGCTGGTTGTTGCGGGGCTGTTGCTGTTGCTGACTGCTGCTCCCAGCACCGCCGCCGTTGTTGTTGCCGCTGCCGCCGCCGTTGTTGTTGTTGCCGCCGCCGGAAGGTCGCTGAGCGAAGGCCCGCCTGCTATCCGCGTTAGCTTGTTCTTCGCGAATGTGCTGCGCCCACGCCATCTCGAAGGCAATTGGTCCCGCGATGAAGCGGTAAGCGAAACTGTATTGACGCGAGGCAAAGTCGACGTGGCCGAGAGGGTTCCGGTCCGTCCGGGGGTTCCAGGGAGGGGGGAGTCGTCCGGCCATGGTTGTGGATGTTGTGAAGTGAGAATTCGGATGAGGAGTGGAGATGAAGGGTTTTGCTCGTCCGTGACTCAATGCCGTCTAGCCGTGTTGAGGAGACGATCGCAATCTCCACAAGATGGTCGGATCACGAATAGAGAAGGAGCGTCAATGAAGTGACGGGATGGCTGCAGCACTTTGTCACGACGACCAGCAGACGTGCATAGGATGCTGCTGCATCTGACGACACGTCTTCACCCACTGCAGTTGTAGGATCACCAAATGCCCCGTCAACAGTATCTCCGCGCCGCCAAATCGCCTTCGAGGCGGTGCAGTCGTAAAAAGCACTCTCTCAAGGCTGCGCTGATCGAGGGATGGTGGCGATGATAGCTGTTGCAACTGTTGCAACCAAGATGTTGGGCAGTATTTTGTAGCGTTGAGCAGTGCTGTGTGGTCTGCTGCAGTGCTGGTTGGCGAAGATGGGTGATTTAGTCGACGTCGATAATGATTGCCGTTGGTCGTGGTGACAATGCCAGGCTGCGTACGGCCAGCGGTCTGGTAAAGAGCGTGACCATGATCTTCGCGACGTAGTTCTTGAGCAGTGAACAGTATAGCTGCAGCTGGCCGATAAAGACCTCCAACGCCTTCGCGATCGCAACCCGGCGCCTGAAACGAGAGCGCACTGTCCCCACGTACGGTACACTGCAAACACTAAAGAAGCCACTCCGCTGTGGAGGTGAGGGCGACAATGCTGTTCATGCCGTCACTGCTCCTCGTGGTGGCGTGCTACGCTTTGCAGAGCTCAGACAAAGTCAAGTTCTGCACCAATATAGCCTGCCATTTTGCAGCGCTTCGCCCTCATCATGCAGCAGCTGGGCGTACGTCGTGAGCTTCACCCAGCCCGTCGGGTAAGCCATGACTGGGGAAGCTTCAGTCCTGTCTTTGGTGATTCCAATGGCTGGTCCTTTCCTGGGGCTTGGCGTGAAGTAATGGCCTTACCGTAGACCGCATCACACCAGGTTCAAAAATGATTAGAGATCCAGCATTTGGCTGCAAGCGCACCTCCCCGTCCCAGCAATTCTTTCTGCCAGCCACTTCCTCACGCCCATCTCCCATAGCATTCTTTCCGCGAAGCGATTGGGGGAAAGCAAGCACACACACACAAAGTTCACAACTTACAGATTGCTCATCCAGTTCGACATCCTCGCGGTCTGTCACCCGTCGTGTCGTCGGTGAAGTGGCGTAAGTGAGTGTACGTTGTCGACTTGTCCGTGTCGCCGTCGATATGGCGTGGAAGGTGCTTGTGAACTGAAGCCCCCTCGAGCGAAACACAGGGTCTCGATGTTGGACCTGCAGGGAAGAACGGACGCTAGTGGGCGGGAACGGGGATAGCCGTGTGGGGCAAAGCGCGTCGACTTTCACGAACTTGGACATTGAGCTCGAAAGCCGAACACACCCTCAGCTTTTTGTTATCGACATGGCCTCCTCAGCAGCCGTAGGCGCCAACGCGGCCGAGTCTCCACCTCTCAACGACATCAACGAAGACGGCGGCAATGTCGGCGAAGTGACGAGCGCGGTGGGCAGGATAGAAGACGGCATCGAGGCTGGCGAGTTCGCCGAGGAAGAGGACGATGTGCGACCTAATGGCCGGCGGAAAGGCGGTGGTGATGGGGAAGCGGCGGTGTTGGGAATCGAGGACGAGGATTTATTCGGGGACGAGGAGGAAGCGGAGCAGCCGTAAGAGTAGAGACAAGACTGACTTGCATGAGCTGCGCTGATGATAGTGTACAGCAAACGACAACTCGACGACGAAGAGCTGGACTCAGGCGACGATGCAGACCGCACAGATCGCATCGCCGAAGAACCTGCTACCCAAGAAATCGAATACGAAACGCAAGAGCGCATCACAATGTCCATGTCCATGGCGCGCCAACCCGTCCCGGAACCCAGCGACGGCGAAATGTACCTCCTCAAACTCCCCGACTTCATGGCCCTGGAAGCCCAAGCCTGGAGCCCCAACAACTTCCAACCCCCCACCACCGACCACCACTCCTCCAAAACCCCCTCAACCTCTTTCTCAGCCTACACCACGGCCCTAACCACTCTACGCTGGCGACACAGCCCCTCGAACCCCGAACAATTGCAGTCAAACGCGAGGATGTTGCGCTGGAGCGACGGCAGCCTAACCCTCCAACTCGCTTCCAACCCCACAGTCCAATACCAACTCGACGGTAACCCGCTCGCGCCTCCGCAGCGGAACGCGCTAAAACCTACACCCGTCTCTATCACCACCTCCACGTCCAAATCCGGTCGACAAGGCTACGTCTCCGCCACCAACCTAAACGAGAAATACGACCAGAGCAAAGACGCGTTCACGTACCTCCTCACGCCCTCGCAATCCACTTCCACCCTCCGCGTTACCCATAAAATCACCGCGGGACTGAGTATCCATCAGCCGGAGAGTGGGCAGGATGACGCTATTGAGCGGCTGCAGGCTGCATTGGCGTCGGCCGCGAATGCTACGAGGGTGAATGGCGTGGGGAATTCCGAAGGCTTGGAACTTATTGATGAGGATCCTGAGGAGAAGAGGCGGCAGGCGGAGAAGGCGATGAAGGAGAAGGTTAAGGCTGATAAGAGGCGGGAGGCGGCTGTGATGAGGGAGAGTGAGAGGTCGAATCGTGCGCTTGGGAGGAGTGGTGCGAGATCTGGTGGTGGTGGGGGTGGAGGGTTGAGTGCGGGGATGTTGGAGGGAGACGAGGAAGGTGGGGTTGGGACGACGAGAGGGGCTGGGAGGAAGGGGGCTGGGAAGGGTGGGGTGAGGAGGCAGAGGAGGAATTCGATTTATAGTGATGATGAGGATTTTGGGAGGAAGCATTTTAATGTTACGTCTAAGGAGGATGAGTACGACGAAGAAGACGACTTTGTGGCTGGTTCGGACGAAGAAGATGAGGGGGGCGAGGAGGAGGAGGAGGATGTTGATGATGGGATTGTGGAGGTGGGGAGGAGGGAGAGGACGCCGAAGAGGGGGAGGGAGGTGGCTGGTGGGGAAGGTGAGGCGGATGCTGAGGGAGAGGTGGATGCGGACGCTGAGGGTGGGGTGGTGGAGAGGAGGAAGAAGAGGAGGGTTGTTGAGGATGAGGAGGAGGATGAGTAGGTCGATCCTTTTCAAGGTTGGGATGGGTGCTTGTTTTCCTAGCGTGGCGTTCTCATTGGGGCTCCTGGGCAAGACGAGCGGAAGCACGCATGGAGATCTTTGTAACAATACCAAAGGGTGGTGTAACATGTACCCATGTATCTTATACAAGATACTCACGGCGGATCTGAGTTGCCGATGATAGCGAGAAGACGAAAGCTGCGCGCGTTTCGCTGATCTCATCACAGCAGCACCATGCCAGAACCTTCGCCCTTGGAATTGGAAACACCGTCGGTCGACCGTTGAAGCAACAACAAAACGCATTCGACAGTCAGTCCTGAGGGAGGCTAGGAATTCTTACCAGGGTCTTGAAACGCCTATACCACTCGAGATGGTGGCAATAAAGCTTGGCTCAAATCCAGATGTAAGTCACCTACCCACAACCACCTCGAACAGCTGCTATAACGTCGGCACCACATCGGGATCCTAATGTTGTCTTGATAATGATAAGTGGTGACAGTGGTGAGCAGGGAAGTAGCTACAGCACAACAAAACACCATATTGAACTTGGCAGTTGCCTTCGGGCTTGGACCTTGGCCGGTCTTCTTCCTTTTGGCGCCTTTGCCTCTTATCGGGCATATCTGTGATTTGGCTTCTTTTGTGCTCTAGGATCTGATCTCGTCGCAGTCGGCGTGCAATACAAGTCAATCGCTTTTTGGGGAATGATTGTCGACAAGACACCAGAAATCCATCAACCCTCCCACCTGGGAACACAACTTAAGCGACGGCTACCCGAAGAATGACGTTAATGAGTGTAGGAGAGCCTTTCCTTGCTATTTCTGCCTTGTTGCCGAAGAGTTGGCTGTCGAGGCTCAAAGATGATACTGTGGCCTGGGCGTGCCTATTTGCTGGAACGTCTTGAGTCCAGCTGGCGAAGGAGCCAGGCCGTGAGCACATGGGATCCTTGTTCTTTAATATGCCTTTTTGCCAAGTTACTTGCGAGCGGAGACGTACAAAAAGGAACGATTGGCGCAGCCCGGACCACTCAACGGACGTACGTCGCGATGGTACGCCCCTGAGCTACGTGGTTCGCGTCGCTGCCTCATGACATGCATCAAGCCAATGAGCTGCCGGATCGCTCTGCGGTGTAACATGCGACTGCCCGTCGCATGACCCACACGGACAGCGAACAGTACAACACACGGCAAGACGTCGGTTCTGTTGTTTGTCTTGATAGTGATAGAAACTGACAGGTGATCTTTAGAGAAGTAGCGGCGACAAACATACGTACAGTTTGACTTCGGTCGGACGCCCGGACCCTTCAGGGTCTCCTTCTCTTTTGGTTTGCTGGTCTTCTGTTCTCATCAGATCGAATTGAGGATTCAACTATTGGGAGACCGGTCTGTCTGGACTCTGGCAGCTTTTGGTCATGAGCGTTCTCGCAATGGCAGCACAGCGTTTATGTTGATGACGATCATGAACGTACACCTAAGAAGCCGACCACGACTGACTCTGTTGGCTGCGATAGTCTCCAGAACCGCGAGATCGGGGTCGGTCGCGTGGGAAGCTTAGGTTTCTTAGCAACCGAGTTCGACTGCCTCATCATTTGACGGAATGCTGGTCATGTAGCCTCGAAGCACTCGAAACCCCATGGTCGAACACACAGCAATCGTTTCCATGAGTACCTAGCGACATGGCGTACACCGGCTATCATTGACTCGCCTGGATCGCGAGAGACTAAGGGCAACCCCTGCTGCAATTCGCATCCTTCGCATCCTTCCGCGGCGGTGAGTCACTGACGTGTGGGACGAGAGCCTGAGACGACGGCAGCATGTCGGCCGTGTATCACAAACGTTATAGTTGTCGGAATAACAACGTTCATCAGGGAAGTAGCGACGACCATCCATTTTCAAACTTTGGCTTGATAGCATGAACCTCACGGTTTCCTTCCTTTTGGCGCTGTTACTCTTTTACTCGTTGGCTCGATCTCTGGTCGTGCTTTTGGCAGGTAAAGGGACGATGGTAGCAAGAGCTCAATCGTTGCAAGTTGTATATAAGCTGAGACTTCGACAACTGACCCTGTTGCGCTTTAGTAGCTACTCACCAAACGCTTCCGACTTTTCCAAAGTCTTCCACTCCCCTACGAAACTGCGATCTTCGCCAAACTTCCGAGTGCTCAAGCGAAGGCTGTACATTTGATCCGTGTCTACGATTGACGCTCTCGTTGTTGAACCATCCGGCCTCCCTATGTCCGAAAGTCATTTCTGGCTCCCAATTGCGGCTATCGGTCCACACGACAAGTTGTTGCAACGGAGAACACTACAGTAGTGCTCACAGAAGCCATTACTCTCTTGCGAGATCGTGCTAAGTGAAATGGACCCGTCAAGGTTCTTGAATAAATTCAGTTTTGTCAAGATTGAGTCGCCAAGCGTGCGGTGTCGAGATTGGGCACAAACTCGGCAGGAGCTCCTCGAGGTCCTCTCCTCTCCTCCCTCCTTCCAGATGCCGCCATCGCCCAAACAGCCGTCACAGCCATCGGTGAAATGCCGGTGGATAACACCTCTGAACATATCTTTAATTTTGTCCTTCCCACACCAGGGAAGTAGCTACGAAACAATGAACAGAAAATCTTCGGATCTTCGAACGGGGCTTCGGCTCTCTCTTCCTTTTGCCTTTTTACATTGAGTGGGGTGTGCCAATCGTTGGACGCTGTGGCCGTGGAGATATTGAGCTGAGTATTGTCGAGCTGATCGAACTCACTCGGTCTTTTGCTGGGCTACTAAGACCTGGTCTCCTCGTACAGATCACCAGCTGCCAATGGGTCCTGTCATTCAAACAAAACATTTCCGTTCAACATACCTCACGTCCCTTCTTCAAGTCGAGATTTGGCACAAACGCGCAGGAGCTGCTCCTTCCTCGAGGTCCTCTCGTCCTTGCCTCCTCGCCTCGTACAAGTCACACCGCCACAGCCTTCGGCGAAATGCCGGTCGTTCCCATCTCTGAATATGTTCTTGTTTTTGTGCTTCCGATATCAGGGAAGTAGCTACGACACAATGAGAGAAGGTCTTTCGATCGATGTTCTCAAAAGGGGACTTTCGTCCACTTTCTTCCTTTTTTTGCGGTCTTCATGATTGAGATGAGTGTTCGGATCAATGGGAATCGTGATCCTGAAAATGTTGAGCGGCGTCGATTCGATCTTTCCGCTTCGTTCGTCTAGACACCTGCGGTATTTTCCTGGATTGCGTCTCTGCTGCGACTGAACGTCATGCTGCTTATCGACGGTAGATCATATCATATGGCTAGTTGTTGAAGAGCGCACGGCAAGACTTCGTAAATCAGCTCGTTTCTTCACGCCGCTGCTCTTCCTTCTCGTCCGCAGTATAGTCGCTCGTTGCGCGATCGATCCGCACGAATGCCATGAAGATAATCAGTGCTGTACTCCCACATGCCAAATTCAGCCAAAAAGCATTCTTGTAGCTCTGCCGTTGCCCTTGATCCGCTGTCTCACTGACAAGTATGTCCGCAAATCCAAGTAGCAAAGCGATGGCGAACTGAGGGATAACATTTGCCAGTGCACCAGCCAGACCCTGCTGCCTCGCGGGCATGCTTGTCGAAAGGAAGATATTGGCGACGTTGAAGATCAGATCGACTGCGACAGTGGCGCAGATCATGCTAGGGAAATACCAAGCCCAGTAATTTGCGTGCTGAGGTGCGAGTGCGAAGAGTAGCGAGTAGATGATGATCGCGGCGCCGGTAACGAACATGAGAACCAGAGCAGGTATCCGGTGTAGCAGGAGGCCGCCCACTGCTGCGAGTATGCAGCCGCCTACCGCCATTGGGACGTACCATGCTACTGTCAGCATGGGACTCAAGCCTAGGACCTCTTGGAAGCTGTGAAGCTATCAGCACGAAATCCCAAGCATCGGAAAACTTTGAGCAC
The DNA here is from genome assembly GCA_035926095.1 of Elasticomyces elasticus. NCBI lineage: Eukaryota > Fungi > Ascomycota > Dothideomycetes > Mycosphaerellales > Teratosphaeriaceae > Elasticomyces > Elasticomyces elasticus. Next base: position 512,783 of record JAVRQT010000003.1, read on the forward strand.
TCACTAAAGCGTTGCATTCAGCAGGAAAATACCAAGTGTGCCGTATGTGAAGAGCAGTCCAATGATAAAGGGCCTCATACACTTGATCCGAAATACATCGAAGGGAAGTAGTGGCTGCTCGGCGACCCATCCTTCGACATAATACGCGGCTCCTAGTGCGGTAACGGCTAAGATGAGTGTAACATAGATGTACGGAGTAGCCCAGCCTTGCGGAGCGTGACTGCTATCAGTGATGGCGAATACCAGCAGGATGAGTCCCACAACAGTGGTCAAGCTTCCCCACCAATCCATCTTCACACCATTGCCTTTGTGCTCTTCGAAGTCGTTGGGTGTCGTGAAGTATGCCACGCAGACCGTGACGAATGTGAGCATCGCGCCGATGTAAAAGTACCTAAGGGTGATGGGTGTAGCGTTAGCGGGTGTTTCGAGACGATGAAAAGATATTAGCCTGGTTGCAAGACATCTCTGTCGGGACCGCCGAGGTTACAAGCTGGGACCGATAATCGCAGCTCGTGGGCACTCGGCGGACTCGATGATCTTTCATACCAGGTCAACCCCATCGATTTGCTTACCACTCCCAAGTAGCGTACTCCGCGGCCACTCCAGCGAAGAAGATACCAACAAAGAAGCCGAAAGGCGCCATTGCTCCGTAGATTGAGAACACGAGGTTTTTGCGTGGCCCTGGTCGATACATGGCTCCGAGTAGAGTCAGACTCGCAGGCAAGTATGCTGCCGGTCCGAGGCCTTGCAACGCACGACAGAAGTCTAGCATCAGCTCATTTTTTGAGAAGCCTGCAATCAGAGACCAGACACAGTACCAGACGCAGCCTGCGATATAGACAGGGAAGCCGCCGTATATATCCGCTAGTCGTCCGAAGGGTAGGAGAAACGAGCCTAGCACCAAGCTGAAAGCACTTGCTGGCCAGGTCGTGGACGCAGGCGGGATGTTCAGCTCGCGGACTACGGTGGGAATGATGACTGTGAATCCGGATACGAAGTACTCAGTCAGGAGCTGTGACATGGCGACAGAAAACACGAATCCAGCTTCCTTCCATACCGAGTCCAGCTTCTCCGGCCGTTGACGTCCAAGACGCTCGATGCGGGCATCCTCAGACTCGCCCTCGACCTGACCTGGGTCCATAGTCCGGGATGGAGTGTTGTCACTCGTCGCGCCACTGGTTTGCGTCTCCGTGGTACCAATTTCGTTTCTCGTCGGTGCCTCCATATCGTCGAGTCGCTGGCGCACAATGATGCTGAAACGAAGGAGATTGAGAAATGCGCTTACATATATGCCTACTCCTACATGCAGTCGGTCGTCGTTGTGACGGCCGCCAGGAAGGGATTGCTCATCAGCCGGACCATTGTCGTCTTGCGGACGCTTGATGACGACCGCTAAACCCACACAGGACTTTCGAGGCTGTGGCCGCTCCGCACGACCAGTACCATCGTGCGGCGTTCGTGACTCCGATACAATGGTGCTGGAAGACTGAACCCCGATACGGTGCTCGGAGGAGAAACTTAGGTGTCCATAACACAAGATGTTGTCCAGCAGTTGAGGTTGATTGTCGTCTTGCCAGCCTTGGCAAGCACAGACTTCGAACGGAACCGTCCGCACGCGCTAGCGAATTCTTCCTCAAAACCTCGCGCGACCTCGTCCTCCTCTTCTTTTCTGCATCAGTAGGTAACTACATGTTACTTGTCGAGGCTTCGCTACGGCGACTTGCTGAGGGTTATCCAAGCTTCTCGATGGACATCCTTCCGTTCCCGGCCTCGTAGAACGACTGGGCTTTCGTGCGTCCGTCTTTCCTACCAATCGCGCATGCTTTTTCCACTATGAAGCGAGGTTGTGGGATGGCCGCTACATCTATTCAGTGTGCTTGTGAGTGTTCGGAGGCAGCGATGTTGCGCAATGGGTGCGGTACTCGTGCTGGCGAAGAGAGAGAGCAGCGTATGGCAAAGTTTTCCTGATCTTGCGAGACGTCTCAGCAGTATCCCAGTGATCTTGCTGGCTGTTTTGGAAAGGTTGCTACCTTGTCCTGTCGTTTTTCCGGATGTGTTCCATTGATGCTTTGTATACTTTATATATACTCGTGGCCATCTTAAGAACTACCTTGATAAGCGCGGATAGTGTAGACGGACGGACGGTAGTGGTAAGAGGTTCGCTCGCGTCTTCTCGCTATGTATGAAGAATAGAAGGCATGTCAACCACGTTCTGCCGTTCATACAGTCTAAACATTCAAACACGATTGGATATGGCAAATATGGCAGTCTTGCTTAACTCATGAGAAGGCACGTCAAGTAAATGAGGACGAGTAAAGACAAGCAACTTTCATACTCCATCCGGGCAGTCCTGTACACACAGAGCAGCGCCCAGCAAAGGACAGCAACGCCTAGCAAGGACCACCCATAGAATGCAAACTACCCAGCGCAGCACCGTTATCATGATGGAAAGGAGTACACGCTTGTTGCTATGACAAGAGTACGCCGCACAGCCCTGAGCAACACCACTTCCATGTATTGCTCCTTCTCCACTCCCTCTACTTCATATGGTCTGCCCGCCTCAGTATCGTGCCAGGCTCTTGACGATGTCGTGATAGGTGCACGTGAACCGAGGTCAAAATGGTATGCGTGACGCCGATTTGTGCCTTGATAGGGTTGTCGTGCTGCTTAGTTGTGGCCCGCCTTGCGGAGCGAGTTGCTGAGCCACTCGAGGCCCTCGTACAGACCGTCACCACTCGTAGCGCAGGTCGATTGGATGTACTGCGCACGAAACGATTAGCATATTGCGCAGTATAACACACCACCTCTGCCATAGACTCACCCAAGCGCGTTGCCTCAAGCTGTGCAGACCCAACTTATCCGTGATCTCCGCCGCGTTCATCGCATTCGGCAGATCCTGCTTGTTTGCGAAGACCAACAGCATGGCATCCCTCAGCTCGTCCTCGTTCAGCATGCGCTGCAGCTCCTCGCGGGCCTCGACGATACGGTCGCGATCATTGCTGTCGACGACGAAGATGATGCCCTGAGTGTTCTGGAAGTAATGCCTCCACAAAGGTCGGATCTTGTCCTGCCCTCCCACATCCCATACTGTAAATTGGATGTTCTTGTACTCGACAGTCTCGACGTTGAAGCCTGTGGTACGCAGATCCAGTCAGTATACACTCAATGCTGTGCGGCCAGTCGCATGCAGTGGTCACATACCAATGGTTGGGATTGTGGTAACGATCTCGCCGAGCTTCAACTTGTAGAGAATCGTGGTCTTTCCGGCTGCGTCAAGTCCCACCATCAAGATTCTCATCTCCTTCTTCCCCCAAAGGCGGTCGAACAGCTTCGAGAACGTGAGACCCATGATTGCGGATTGATGTGGTGAGGTGGTGGAAAGGTTGAGTTGATACGAAGGACCAGTCTGTGTCTGGCCGGAGTTAGCAAAGCGAACAATTTCTTCCCTTCACCGAGTCTATATCGTTGCGCTCGAATGCTACCGCCTTGGTGCTGGCGCAAGGTGTTCTCTTTGGCTCCCGTTTGCGCTGACCGTATTGCGATATACAAGCTGAGCGCTGCGCCAATCTCATTGTCCTCGGGGCAGGCTCCAGTATGCGGGAATGGCTCAGACTCACCTAATACGACACTGGTCCGGTGATGTGATGGTTGGGAGTGGTTTCGAGTGTTGTTGTGGCTGATAGAGGGCGGCGGTCAAGTGTTTCCACTCGAAGTCGACCGGCGCCAAGAACGGCAGGAGCCGGTCGAAGGACTTCGCGTTCACGTCTCTTCGAGATTGTGTCAACGACGATGAGCATGAGGCAAGCGTTCACTGTCACGGGCTAACTGTGGTGCTCGATTGGACGAGAAGAGCATTGCGAGAAGAGCATGTTGCAGCGGGTCGTATACGTGGCGGATGCAGGAAGCCGTCGTTTGGCACGACTGTCAAGATGAAGGACTTAGACACCCCCCTCCACTCTATTGACGGCATGAAACACTGAGGGACCGAATAGACCTACTACGCGTAAGACCTCCAAGTCTACGATAGTGCAGCACCGCGGCTTACGAGAACGAAGCGGCGTGAATGCGAATACTAAACTTAGCTGGGAGCTCTCGTTAAAGAGTTTCTTACGGTAACTACTTGCGCCTCCCCGTTGTTCTTATTCACTCGGATATTCACGACCTTTGTTAGTCTTTTCTAAACAAGCGTAAGCCCGAATATTCACAATTCCCTACCCTACACCTATAAAGATGTTGTAACTAATCGGGAAGCTATATATAGTCTATACACGGTTTCGGACACGCGATTATGCCTCTTACTAACCTATTTAAAACTTCAACGAACACTATCGAACACCGCATTCTTACACACAATCTACTTACAAGAGGCCGTATCCTACGCCGCGCCTACGCGTACCTACGACCGCACGATGTCGGCGCGAACAGCTAAATATAGCAACTTTTAGTGTAGGGTGTGCGGAACACCGAGAGGTCTAGCCTAAGCGAGCTTACACGACATCTTCCTCTACTAGTACTACGATAATAGTATATTGAACTAGAACCTTAAGACTAAGCTTAAATAGTACGTTTGCTATTTATTAGCGCGAGTCGTAGGACAGCAACTAATACTATAATCACGTAGGTACAATATAGGAGGACATACCGCTATCCGGACCGAGTTCGTCTTAGTAAGCGGCACCGAATAGCCGCACGCTTACTACTAGTATTTACCGGACTCTATACGTAACTCTACCCTAAACTAAGCTAGTGCTCCTAGTATCTCTACGGGCGCGTCTATATATCGCTCGTTTACACCCTTAGTAGGAGTAGGCCCCGTAAGCGAATCTATAGGTATAACCCTAGAATACGCGCGATTAGCTATCTCGAGATCGCCGGGTACTTACAAGCTACGGTTATTAGCTCTAGCTTGTTAGTCGGTGTTTCTAAAATAGAGATAGCTCGTAGCCGGGCTAAACCTTTCGACAACATTTGAGACCTCCGCTAACCGCTACCTATCGCTTTTAGGTACCTATAAATCCCCTTCTCGTAGCCGTACTCCTACCGGGAGCTAGTAAACCTAGATCGTACACTAGGAAACGTGAAGCTTCACTATCTAAGCGTAACCTACTAAGCCCTCGTCTCCTACCTACTCGACTAAAGTCTCGGGTAGGTCCTCTCCGGCTAAAGTCCCGCGTAGGTCCTCCTCGACTTGTACCTAATATCTCCTAACTAAAGCTATCTACCCGCTATAAACTAGAACGTAGGCGCTTATATACGGCACCAACGGTAGGTATATAGATTGCGATAGCTCTCCGAGTAAGAGAGTAGAAGCGCCCTAAGACGTCTCTAACTCGCTTACCGTCGGAGGTAATCTCGAGACTACACTAGACTAAGACTAGTACGGCGCTATTTAATAACGTGTAGTATGTTATTTACGAGCGCCTAGAAGTAGCGGGAGTTCCTACTAAGGTAAGCAACGTATTAGTAACAAAGAGAAGTATAGTGCTAATTCTTATTAGATCTATAGACTAAAACGACTAACTTTCGCGCTTCCCGACCCTATTACGCACTACAACTACTAGTACGAGAGTGTATTTCGAGAGCTCCTCGTTCGACCTATAACTGTCCCGGACAACTAGCTCTAGATAATCTTCTAGCTTAAAGGCCTACTTAAACCTAACGAAGGCAAAGGCTAGCTACCGTTGCTTAATAAGTTCGTACACTACTTCCGTAGCTTTGCTACGACGGTCGAAGACCTCCGCGGCATTATCGTCTAAATAAGGCAGCTTAACTAGACAAATAACACGCTTATAGCTTAGTTAGCTTAGTGTGATGTCGTACGTAAGTACACGAGGCTGTTTGTCCGCTATAGCGGTCGCTCTAAAAGGGTATCTATATAAGAGAGAGCTTAGGAGGATAAGGATCGTAGCGGCTTCTATAGTGCTTTTCTTAAGATCTAGACGGCAGTATCTTACATACCCTACCCGCCAACTCGGACATTATAAGCGTTCGAGTTTATATCCGCTATAGGCGATCTAGTCGGTCTAGACAAAAACCGTGTCCTTAAGTATTAGCTTGTCGACGCGGAGGAACAGACTATTATTGCTATCCTAGGCCCTAAGTACTTGCTAAACCGCGAGGCTAGTAGCTTCTATCTTACTTTTCGCCTAAGTACTTACCTTAACAAATTTTCTAGTAAGGTTGCGACAGCAGCGGCAAACTAGAACCTAAAGCTGTATAGCTTTACCGAATTGCTACGCCGAGCAACACTACCGTCCGAGTCCTAGAAGAAAGCTCTTCGCGAATAGGCCTAGGCGTTCGTTACTTTCGCTACCCGCACGCTACAAGACTATACGCTTAGCCTTACCGGTGCTTACGCAATAACTTAGGCTAAGGCAATGTCGTATACTGCCTAAGGACTTACTACGACGGTGCGGGTTAGGCAGCGTGATTTTCCGCTTCTTACTTGCCTTACTAACACCCTACCCCTCGATGCTTTTAGTAAGACGACGCTAGCCTAGGAGTAGGACGCACGGAGTTTAACTACTCTACTTAATATCTTGTCTAAGGTCTAGGCTTACGAAGATAGCTCCTCTAACCCCTATACTAGTCTTCGTAAGACTATAAATAAGCTCGTAGGGAAGTATATACTGCCTTTTACTAACGTTCTACTCTAGCTAGAGAAAGTAGTATAGTCGAATAGCTGCAACATTACGTAGGCGTATTGCAAGATCACTAAGCCGTTAATTGTGCTTTCTATAGGCTCGCTCCCTATACTCGTTTACTAAAACAACTTCGCCCCGCTAAGCCCCGATATACCTAGAGTCTAGAAGAAAGCTATCGAGGTTACTAAAGTTATAGCCTCGCGTAGGGATCTAAGTCTCCGCTACTATTATAGTAGTACCGATACCTCGGCCGTACGGGATAACGAGTAGTACATCTATATAATAGACGTGCACCTAGGCAAGATTAGCTATACGGTAGACATTAGCACTAGGTAGAGCGTAGAGTTCCTTACGATACTAAAACTCAGCCTCGTGTAAAGTATGTTACTAGACAAGATATCGAGCGGCGTTCCGCGTAGCCGTTAGTTACTTGTAGACACGGTTTAGACTACCAACTATATCTAGGCTGCTACGGGAGGGTTAGAAATAGACGCTACGAACCTACACGAGCGGCTAGTAGCGGAAGTACGTAACTTAACTTCGACTCGACAGCCCGCGTTAGTAAGTTAGAAAGCTAACCTTGAAGGTAACGAGGTAGCAGTAGTTCGTACTTCTTTAATAAAGGGCAACTACTTCGAGATCTTCTAGATGAATCTAAAGAACAACCGTAAGCCCCTAGTTAAGTTACCTTACGCGATACCGGCCCTACGAAGTAATTTTACACTCTAAGAGAAGCGGTACATCTTCTTTTATAGTGAAGGAATCGATATCTACTCCGACTAGGCTAGGTAGAACTCCTACGTAATAGTAGAGACAGCCTTAGGAGATACGTCCGCTAGTTAACCGACGTTCCCGGGCTCCCTACTACGTTCTCGTCTACGTAATAGCTTTATAGGTGCTAAGAGGGCGATCGAAATGTAGGAGTATTATACTAGGCGGGTGTTTAACTTAGAGTTCCCGGACACTCTTTAGCAAGACCTTCTAGAGGTCTATACGTAGTATGTAATCGCCGAGTATACTAGCACGAGCGAGATCTTCTACGTACGTAGCTCGTACTATAAGAGGTGTAATCCCTATAGAGTAAGTAACCTTAAGTGCAGCTTGTTCGATAGCCCGGACTATATTCTAGACACCTAGTTTAAGCGGGGTAGAGGTGTTCTAGCACCTTCGACTTCTAAGGGTATAGAATCTCGGACGACCGACGAGTAAGTTATCGCTACGATTAGCGAGATAGAGAATTTAGACTACTTAAACACTACGAAGTAGTAGGATATTAACCGGCGTAGCCCGAAGAAGCGTACGATACGCTACGTTTCTAGTGAACTATCTAGAAAGGTTGAAAAATCATCGACCGAGACGTATGTTAGGAAAGGCTCTTCGTATACTCCGTTGCTTTCGATAACCGAAGGTGTCTACGGCCTAATATATAGCGTAATACGTGCCTTCAACCCTACTACTAATGTGCGTCTAAGAGACTATAACACTCGAGCGCTACTACTACTATAGGACCTTAGGCTACCTCCGCTATTCTCGATACCGGCTATTGCGCTAGTGTCTACTTAAGCTAAGCTTAACGAGCGAGTAGATAGAACGGGTGCGTTGTTAGCAAGGCTCGTATAGAGCTAGGACTAGTCGAACTCTCGCGATTAGCAAGTATTTAGACTATCGGGTAGGTTACCGGCGGCAACCCGGCAATAGGCGCAGCTATACGAGTCGCTATACGGGCTACAAATCAACCGGCCTTAAAGCGCACTTAGCGCACGAGTAGAGTCATTTAAACTATAGTAAGTATATCGATAAGTGTTAAGTCTAACTCTTGGATATATACTATCTCGAGACCGCCGAGTGTTTCAAGCTACGACTATTAGCCTCGGCTTGTTGTCTCGGCGGACGTAAAAAGAGATATCTTGCAGCTAGGGTAAGCCGTTCTAGCTTTTAAGACATCTACTAACTATTGCTTTTAGTCTTTATAGGTAGTAATAGAGCTACTAAGGGACATATAGCGTATAGTAGCAGCAGTACTAGTAGTAGTAGCACTAGTAGTAGCAGTAGTACTTACCGCCTAGTCTAGTCTACTATAGCTACCCTACTTAGTAGTAGCAAGGAGGGTATAATACTCGGCCGCAATACTCGCCGCCCGGTTCAGTCTACTATAGCTACCCTACTTAGTAGCAGCAAGGAGGGTATAGTGCTCGGCGGCAGCAAGGAGGGTATAATACTCGGCAGTAGTACTCGCCGCCCGGTCTAGTCTACTATAGCTACCCTACTTAGTAGTAGCAAGGAGGGTATAATACTCGGCGGCAGTAAGGAGGGTATAATGCTCGGTAGTAGTACTCGCCGCCTACTCTAACCTACCCGCTACACTACTAGTAAGGAGGATATAATACTCGGTAGTAGTACTCGCCGCCTACTCTAACCTACCCGCTACACTATTAGTAAGGAGGATATATTCCCTTTAGCGCACCGTAGCTACAGCCGCACCGACTAGCCCTACCCCCGCTCCCTCTAGGTATAGTATAGCCGTACTTACGAGCTAATCCTATTACCTAAGGACCTTAGCTTATGTACTAGAATAGTCGATTGTATACGCTATATGCGTAGTGTGCGTAGAATAGTAGCAACAAGGCTTACACCCGGCCAAATTACTTATCGTGTGTATAGCCCTTTAGGTAGAGGGTAGTATAGGCTATAAAAGCGGTAGCGAAAGGATAGAGTAGGGAAGGGGAAGGGAAAGGTTAGCGGTCGGAAGCTCTAGAAAGGACGGTACGGCAATAGATAGTAGCGTGCGGTGTACAAATTAGTACGAGCGACAGCTACACAACGAAGCGTTGCGTAAGCGTTGTGTTCGTGTTATATATAGATACTATAGTGTATTGTCTTTCTCTACGTCTATATACCCCTATCTCTTAAGCTAACCGATCGACCTTAAGCTTAACTGCCTATCCTCTATAGATAGTAGCGTCTATATATAGACATCGTGCGTATTAGTCTCGACAAATCGTCTTCACGTTCTAGGCTGAATTCTCTATCCTATCCTCGGCGCCTAACGGTAAAGATCGTCTACGTATAGTCGGCGGCACTTATTACTATTGTTACTTCAACATCTCGAACTTAATGCTCGTACCTATTAGCATTCCCTCTTTATCGAACATCTGTAAGGGTTCGAGAAACACGTCGTAGTTAACGAGAAGTCCTAGCTATTCCGTAGTATTCCGTTGAAGTATCTTTAGTAATAGATTAGCGAGAGTTGTTACTCTAGAGATTCTTAGTTGCCCTACTTCGTAGAATAAGACTACTAACAAGAGCCTTATAGTTAAGTATGATTCCCTAGTTACTAACAGTAACATCGCTACCGTACGTAAGAGGATATCGCCCTAAGTCGTTCAATTTTTAGTACGTTCTAACTAGACAACCCGCGCTAGTAATGTTCTTCTTTCCGAGTCTACGTAAAGTATAGTAATGCATAAATGTATTCATGCCGGCGGAGTCTAGTTAGCCGGATAATAGTACAGTAGGTTGATGTAATAGTGTATTTAATAGCACTAAATAGAGGATGCGGTTTCGGTCTAAGCTAGTCCTAGTGCTGCTGCTATTACTTAGGTCTTCGGAACGGATATCTATAAAGCATACTATTAGATAGTACACCTAGCTAGCCGGCTAGGCGCGTGTTCGACTATACCGTGCGAATAGGAATAATAAAGCGTGCCTATTAAAGTACTAGACCTCGAAGATATAGTAGAAGTGCACCTACGAGGTCAGCCCTATTACGCTCGGCACTGCCCTCTACGAAGTCTACGAAGCCCTTACCGTCCTTTACCTTACACCGCCCTACGCGAGGTCCTCGCGGCGCCCTCCACCTTATACCGCCCTCTACGAAGTCCTTACTCGCGTTAAAGAAGACAAGTCGCAGTACCTAATCATTAACCTCTACTACTCTTAGGTCGAGCCTTCGACTATAGAAGTCCTTATACTAGTTAAAGAAGACAATCTTCAACCTCTACTACTCTCGGGTCGAGCCTTTAACTACACCTAGTCGGTGTCAGCCTACCCGAGAATAGACTTCGCTTGCAATTTAATAGCCCGGAACGGCAGCTAAGACTTGTTAAAGTGCTGTACTTTGTAAAGATCAAGCTATAGCACAAGGGCAGCGACTTTATTAAAGTCTACAAAGACAGCCTATCGCTATTAGGTCTAGTGTTTAACACGAGATCGCTTACGCTATAGCGGCACCGGGAATATAGGTCCTCTAGCGGTTCGAGTTACCTAGGGAACTTATAGCGATCGTGAAAACGTAGTAATCGACTAAGGACTAAGTTGTAAAGATTAGTATTCGTAATTATTAGAGAGGAATCTATAGCGTAGTCTATTGTCCTTTTGTAGGGTCGCCTAGCTACATTCTCGATCTTGTCCTTAACGATAGATAAAGTATCACTAATAGCTACGGCTACTCTCGTAGCGTAGACAGCGTTAAGGTAGACAATTAAGTCCAACCTATCGAGTAATATTGAGGTGCGGCGACTGAAGTCGACCTTAATTTAGAACACGGCGCTAGCGGTGTTTAGTGTATATAGCTAATCGGCATTGTTAGTTCTTATCCCGTAACCTCACTTCAATGCCTAGTATTAGGTCGACCTTCATCTTAATAGAGTTGTGTATAGTGTCGTAGATTAGGTCGACCTTTATCTAGATAGAGTTGTATATAATGTCGTAGGGTTAGTGTATTATGTAGGAGAGGGATAGCTAGTGAATCTCGGGTTTTAGTGTGTCTAGTAGACGTGTATAAAGGTGCGGCGATAGAAGTCGACATCGATCTTACCGCGACGGCATTGACTGCCTTACCGAAGCGCCTCGTAATGTTTAGTATATATAGCTTATCGGTATTTGTCGTCGTACTTTTGTAGATCCTTGTTCTTAGGCTCGCAACCTTACGTCGTAGTAAGTCGACCTTCATCTTCGTATAAGAAGTCTACGCGAAGTGTACTGCGGCGGTTAGTCGTAAGATAGCTAATGTAGAAGGACTTTTCGCTATATTGCGATAGTGAACGAAGTCGTAGTAAGGATAGAGGAGGTAACTAAAAGCTTACTTAGCTTAGTAGGCAAAGTCGTTGTTAAACACAAGGTTAACTATACCGTCGTTAGTTAGGATAAAGACGACGCAATAGTAGATACGATTGCTCTACCTAGTGTTGAAGCTAAGGAACGTACTTTAATACGATACGCGGATATATAGTAGTCGAGGTTCAATGTTAAGGATTGGTTCGTTGTTAGTTACGGGCAAGAGCTGTCGATATACTATATAGCCGGCTTTCCGCCTTAGCGTTAAAGGACGAACCCCGGCCTTAGCGGACTACGCCTTAGGCACACGCCGCCGCGGTATTGCGACGCCCGGCCGCACTCTAGCAACTGTATACGGAGCTAGGCTATTCCTATACTACGTAGTGCCGTTAGTCGCGCTTTATTTGCGAACGCTTTAGTACTATATCCGGGGCTTAGATATCTAACATACCCTATAAGGAGAGGTATACGGTACTACTAAACCTCGGATAGAGGGTAGATGCCTCGCGCCGTATAGGACGGTAGCTTCAGCGACGCGCCGGACTCCGCTCTATTTACCGCGACGGTAGTGTCTCCTCTAGTCCCCTAGCCTATCTCTTATCCTACATCGGATCGTCGAACTCGGCGGGCGGCGGCGCTAGGGAGCTAGCGCGCGCTAGCGCCGGATTTCCCGCCTTAGCGGCTATATACCTACCTTTATATAGCGTTCCCCCTCCGTCCGCTCCGCTAGGCGACACTACCGTTAGAGTCGCCTCGGCGCGCTAACGACAGCGGACTCGTTCCCGAGTGTAATAGACGACGTAGCGTAGAACGTATAAGTTTTGTTACTTACTCTCTCGCTATAGCCCGACGCCGAGCGGCCCGGCGGGCTGTAGCGAGAGTCCCGAGAAGAAAACATAGTCGGGCTAGGCTTACATAGGGCAGTAACGATAGAGTGCGTCGTACGGAGCACGGCAAGGCGATACGAATAGAACCGGTTTCAGGAATTTCTAATGTGTAGTTGTAAAGATAGTAAAAGTAGCGACAACTCGTCGGCCGGCGCTCGGTAGGCCTCGGCAATAGCGCCTAAGGCTACACAAGGCGGTAGGTATAGCGGTAGACACGGTCGACCCGAGGGTTACTTCTCTAACGTATAATAATGCTTTGTTACCTTGTTGCGGGCGGGTAGGTCGGAAATATCGGCAACTACAAACGTCTATTGCTCTAGTAGCGCTAACCTCCTAACTTCGATAGATACACTAGACATCGATAGCTAACGACTCCCGTCACTACCGACTACTGTACATCAATCTCTCGACCTTAATATACGCGACATATTACCCGAATATAGCGTGTACTAATAGCTAGAGGCTCGTATACGAACATAGAGACTAGTACGTTCAATCGCGAGCGTTAATACACGATAGCGGTTAGGACACGAAGGCAATCTTTACTATTACTACATAAAGCGATATACGGAATAGGTCCTATCTACCTTTTCGACGCTATACTCCCGAACAACGCTCTATTGCTTACGTGCGCCTCGATATATAGTAAAGCGATTACCTCCTTAGATAGGTCTATAGGCTAACGACGCCTTATACTACTGCTAGGCGCCGGTATTGTACGCCGTCTACATTCCCGTAAGCTAGATCTACTTTCGATTCGCAACCGGAGTTTCTCTTATATTATCAGCCGTCTCGAGATCCTGTAGCACGGCTTTAGCTTTGCAACTCCCGGCTACGCTACGGCGGTAGGTTTTCACGCACGATTAAACGATTAATCTTGGTACCGACAATAGAGTGCGAGATATGCGGGTAGTAGAAGAGTAGGAGTTAATCCTAGTTAGTGTATACGAGGATAAGAGCTATAGTAGATAGAAGGAATGAAACAAGGATACGAACCTATAAGGTAAGGGTAGGTATATCCTCGTATCGTAGTCTACGCTTATTACACTGCTAGGCTAGATACTGCCGTAGGCGGAGTGTAGAGAAGGGCGCGGACGGTAAGACGGACGTCTTTAGTATAGTAGCTACATCCTAATAGCTCTATCGCTATCACTACTATCAAGAAAAAGCGGACAAATACAACGCGGTGTGCGCTATTGATTCGATAAGATCGCGTACATCACTAATGTAATTATACTTTACGGCGCATCGATAAGCTTACGTATAGAGTAGAAATCGATACGTGTTAGGAAGCGCACGACCGGCTTACCGTCGGCGTTAGCTTACAAGGGTACGACGGGCTCGCGATTAGAGCAGAATCGGCGCTAGCCTAGAAGCGTATCGATAGGCTCGCGACTAGAGCAGAATCGGTGCTAGCCTAGAAGCGTATCGAAGGCTACACGTTCGATAACGAGGTAAGCTAAGTACGAAGGCTCTAAGTTTCGTAGATAGTCGCCTACACTAGCAACGCGATCATGCTTTACGGCGCACTACGGTTCTACGCTTAGAGTAGAAGTTCACGCTAGTCCGGCAAACGCCCGATAGGCTCGCGACTAGAACAGAAATCGGCGCTAGTCCGCAAGCGTATCGAAGGGTACACGTTCGACGACGAGGCCGGAGACAATAATAAGTCTATATAAGTCTTTATCTACCGTACAGTTACGGAAGATAGGATATGTTGCTAGCGATCTAGCTATGCTACTATCTTTAGTCTACTTAGGAGCTTATAGGATGTCCCGAGGAGAAGCTTTAAGTATATTGTGCGGTAGAGGATCTATAGGCGACGATAGCGTCGAGGGAGAAGACTTTTATAGCTCGTCTAGCTCGTCTCTCGAATCTTTCTATCCTCTCGCTAGAATAGCGTCTATAGGTTCGGTTTACTGTCTTTGTCGGCTTTTTGTTAAGCTTTACTCTCTTACTTAACCTCTTAAGATTATCCTCCTCGATCATTACCTCTCTAGTACTCTCCTACAAACTCTACTACCTACCCTAGATCATTTTAAGCTACGGGAAACTACCCGCTTACGTACTTCAAGTTAAGCGCCTTTAGTAACGCTATCGACTAATATCTTCTCTTCTACTACAGTATATCTCAACGTAATACGTACTGTTACGCTAGCGCTAAAAGCAGAATCTATCTTCGATCCTTTTAATTTATCGGTAATAGGACCTTAACGTACTAACAAGCGTTAGACCGGAAGCTATAGACTCGATGTTTAATAGAGTCTAAGGATATTAGGAGGAAGAAGATTAAGCTTAGCGCAAAACTACGACGGACGCATTATAGAGTATACGTCCTAAGCGCCTACAAACCGTATACGAACTACAGGAAAAGCGAGTAAGAAAGATAACGTACAAGGAAAGACTAGCACGATCGATATCTATCGCGAGTAGGTATAGACGCTAACGATACTACTAAAGCGGACGAAGTAAATATCGGAGCTACATTCTTCGAATACGTAGCGCGCGTAGAAGTGAAGATAGAGAAGATAAAGAAGATATATCTAGAGTCTAATAAGCCTACGAGAGTAGAGGCTACAATCGAGTAGTAAGTAGAAGAGGTTGCGTAGACGCCTACTCGTCGACGCACTAACTTTAGCCGGCAACTATCTAACTTACAACTAACTCTCTCGTTCTATAGCAAGCAAAACGAAGTCACAAAAGCCGGCGTAACAGTAGTACTAACGAAAGTAGGAAAGAAGGATATAGCGTTACTAGAGGATGCGGCGCGTATAGAAGTAAAGATAGAAACGATAGATCTAGAGCCTAACGAGCCGAGTACGGTAGAAGTAGAGATCGCCGAACAAGCTAAGGAGGAAGTATAGATGTTAGAGAAACCTAATAATCGCAATACGGATGAGGCCCTCGGTAGACAAGCCTTAGAGATTAACGTAGACATTTCGGGAGGCAAAGGTGTAGGCTAGGTAGTAGACAAGTAAACAGACGCTCGCTAGATCTCGAACATATAGATTAAGCGATACTAGCGGTAGAAGGAGGAAGAGCGGATAACGACGCTAGGAAGGTATTGTAGTGTTTAAGGTGTTAAAAGCGGAACATAATCGGCGTAGCGGGAGTGTTTCGAGTATACACCGATATCGTACGACTTAAGCACTAGAAACGAGCTAATCTAGTTAGGCTGAACCTACTAATCGAGGTGTTAGCTATGATTCTTAAGCAAACGGAGAAGCCGATAAGACATAGTACCTATTAGCTTCTCGTCCGGTTACTTCAACGCTATATTCAACCGGAGATATAGAAGCTATCCTATAAACCTCTATCAATAATGAAAGCCTACACCGCCGCTACTAACAACAACTACAAGCTACCGTAGCGGAGCTAGTTTCGCGTATACTTATACCCGCCTACATCTTCCTTATCCGAGTCTATGTAGATACTGCTATCTAGCTCTAGAAGCTCCGGTATAGGGTTCTATAGGAGTTCGAGAAAATCGAGGTGCGAAGTGTCGATAACGACGGAGTTAAGTGTAAAGAGCAGCTAGATAGTCTTATCCCGGATCTACGCGTAGGTTCGCGTAATGTTTACGCAGCTAGGGAGAGTAACTCTATTGTAGTGTGCGTCTACTATAATAGTGCCGTACGTAGTTATAAAGAGTATCGTGTAGATTAGGTCTCGGAGTTCTCTTAGTAGTCCTAGTAGGCTTAGATACGATCGCCCTATTATATCTTAAGGCGCTGCTTTTAGCTAGTCGGCGCAAGTAGTCCTCGAGGTCGCTATAGTAGTAACAAGATGTGTCGATACGTACAGTAGTAGTGTAATTCCAGCCGAGATTGAAGTGCTACCTCCGACGCTACTCGGCCCGTAGGTGCTAGCGCCTTTCCTTAAACATACCTTTACTCTAGAACGCGCAGCATACCTAAGTTCTAACATACGGTGACCGTCTAGGCGCATTGGACTACGTAGACGTCTAGTAGCTTTTAGAGGTTACTATAGTTAGTAACTTGTAAGCTAGACCGCTTAACCTACTATAATCTTGTAGGCACCGCACTATATTCGAAGCTCTTCGGCGTTATTGCAGCGCTTCCGTTAAGAGGCTATACGCTACAACTCTAGCGATTAAGCGAATAAGGCTACGGCTACGTAAGTAGAGCGTAGGATTGGGCCGAGCTCGCGACTCGACAAGACAGGCATCGGAGCTAATCGAAATACTTAGGGAGGCTAGTCCTAAGAAGAGAGGTAGCACTTGTAGGAAAATCACTGCCTACGAATCCGCTATACAATCGCTAGCCTAATTAAATTCGAGATACGGAGGGTACTTAAATTAGAGAGTTCTATACTGTAAAAGGTTATATATAATATAGTTATCCTAGGCCTATACAGTGATTAATAACGGTATAGCTACGTATCGCTTACCTTAGTAGCTCCTAGACTTCCTCTATCCTTAGCGCCTTCTTCTCCTCTCTACTTATAATACTATAGGAGTATACGCGGTTATACATCCAAGCTAGTACGTTACTAGCACATGCTTTACTATCGTCTTCCTATCTAGATACTATTAGAAGCCTCCGCTATTAGTATGCTACACGATTATCGTATGTAGGTCGTCCTACGACGACTGCGTATAGCCGTTTATATAGTATACGACACCTTTGAAGATGTTTAGCTTCTCGCCTAATTGCGTCCGCCTCGGTAAGGCTATCGGTATATACGTTACTATCGTCTTCCTATCTAGGTACTGTATAAAGCCTCCGCTATACTATATAAAGCCTCCGCTATACTACATAAAGCCTCCGCTATACTACATAATTATAGTATGTAGATCGTTCCACGACGGCTATGTATAGCCGTTTATATAGTATACTACGCCCTTGAAGATATTCGGCTTACCCCCCGGTTACGTCCGTAGCTACACGTCCTTCGGGAAGCCTCTACTATACTGTACGATTATGCTATATAGATCATTGAGGGATGGCTACGTATAACCGTTAATATAGTATACTACGCCCTTAAAGATGTTTAGCTTGTCCCCTAATTGCGACCGTAGCTAAGCGTCCTTGTTCTACAATTTGATCTTCTTCCGCCTAAAGTACTTAGGGAACCCGCTAAAGTATTCTAGGAAGCCCCTAAAGTATTCTAGGAAGCCCCCGAACTCGTCGCCTGCCTCGTCGCCCGCCTCGTCGCCCGCCTTAACTCCCGCCTTAACTCCCGCCTTAACTCCCGCCTTAACTCCCGCCTTCTCTCCGGCGTTATCGCCTACTTTATCGTCGAACGTGTGCCCTTCGATACGCTTTTAGATAGGTGTAGACTTCTACTCTAAGTAGACGGTAGTAGGAAGCGTAAAGCTGGACCTATAGCTTTCGCTCGTTAGGTCGAGGATAGTATTCTATTCGAGTTACTGTAGTGTATCGTCTAGTAAGCTATCGAAAGCGTCGTCGGAGAAGAAATCCTCGTCGTCGGAAAAGAAATCCTCGTCGCCTATCTTATAAGCCGAACTCCTCTATACTCTATTAATTTATATATAAACAATTGTTTCATTAGAATCGCGTAGGAGACCGAGGAAGATACGAACTTATTTCGCGCTAAGCCTTTAGTAACGTTAGTAAAGTCGAGGCTACTACATTCCTTAAAGGACTTATTAGTAGGAAAGGTGTGTAGTAGAGTCCTCGTAGTAGCTAATATAACGCCTACGCCGGCGCTAAAAGTAGCAAAGCCGCCTAAGTCTATCTTCGATCCTTTTAACTTCTCGGCAATACGATAACAACGCGCTAACAACCGTCTAAGCGAGAGCATATCGCCGGCGCTAAAAGCAGCAAAGCTATAGGCACTAATGCGCCGCTAACCGCCTAAGTAGGAGCATATCGTGCGCGCTACTAACCGCCTAAGCGGGAGCATATCGTAGCGGGATTCGCGATCGAGGTAGGGCTAATAGAAGGACTAAGAATAGCGGGTAGCTTCTAGGCTTAAAGGGGCGGTAGGTAGGGACGTACGACAATCGCCTAAGCGGGAGCATATCGTAGCGGGATTCGTAGGGACGGGGGGGGCCGATAGAAGGACTAAGAATAGCGGGTAGCTTCTAGGCTTAAGGAGGCGATAGGTAGGGGAGCACTATACCGTAAGCCGATAACTCTTATCGTAAACGTGTACACGTAGTTTAAAGTCTATCTTCGACTCTACTCCTTTAAACCGTAGGTAAACTAGACACTAACGTACTAACAATCGCCTAAGCGGGAGTATATCGTAGCGGGATTCGCGGGCGTTAAAACCGAAAGAGTAGTTCGCGAGTAGTACTAGAGGCGGGACCCTAAGGATACCGGGTAGCTACCGAGCGCACAATACGCCCGAAGCTGCTCCTATAAAGACCGAAGATAGTAGTATAGCTAGACCGCTAACATTACAGCCTATCTTCCGTAACTACACCTTCTATATTAACGGCTCTATAGCGCTAACTATCTCCGACTACAAACTTAAGTATCTCCTTAGCGAGTACGGCGGCGGCCTCTCAATATTACTAGGTCGACGAACCGTAACGTACGTCGTCTTTTCGTGCTATCGTTGTAGGAGAACAAGGACGATAGTGTCGTTAAGCCGCTAATATTATAGGGCGATAAGGTAGCGCTACTTTATAGTAGCGCCGAGACATCGGATCTATAAGCCTAAAGTTAAAGTATATCGTAGCGGGATTCGCGATCTTCGAAGCTAAAGTAACAGTTCACGAGTAGCGGGAGGGGGTAGGCGTATAAGCGATATAGTAGGCGTAGGCAGTCTAGACTTCGGGCCTAATAGAAGGACTGAGAATAGCGGGTAGCTTCCCGGCTAATAGAAGGACTAAGAATAGCGGGGGGGCTTTCCCGGCTCGAAGGGATTAAGAGGCGATAGGTAGTAGAGTTTATAGGGAAGTTTACGGGTAGTACTAGAGGGGGCAAGCGTGTAAGCGATATAGTAGGCGTAGGCAGTTTAGACTTTAGGGCTAATAGAAGGACTGAAAATAGCGGATAGCTTTCCGGTTTAAAGGGATAGAGAGGGGATAGGTAGTAGAGTTTATAGGAGAGTATAGAAGGAGTAAGTATAGGAGGAATAAGTATAGAAAGAGTGAAGATCGAGAAGATAATCTTAAGAGGTTAACTAAGAGGGTAGAGCTTAAGGAAAAGCCGATAAAGGCTATAAACTATAGAACTAAAAAGGCAGCTTATAAGTAGTACTAGAGGCGGCAAGCGTGTAAGCGTGTAAGCGATTTAGCGTAAGCGATATAGTAGGCGTAGGCAGTCTAGACTTTAGGGCTAATAGAAGGACTAAGAATAGCGGGTAACTCCTAGGCTTAAATAGGTAGTAGGTAGGGGAACCGTAAGCCGATACTCTTATCGTAAACGTGTATACGTAGTTCAACGCCTACTATTACGCCGGCGCTAAAAGTAGTAAAGCCGTCTAAGTTTATCTTCGACGCTACTCCTTTAATCCGTCGGTAACTAGATCTACGGTACTAACAATCGCTAGAGCGGGAGTATATCGTAGCGAGATTCGCGATTTCTTCGACTTTCGGTAATAGGGCACTAACGCGCCGACAATCGCCTAAGCGGGAGTACATTGTAGCGGGATTCGCGAGGCGGGGTCGATAGAAGGAGTAGTAATAGTAGGTAGCTTCTAAGCTCAAAGAGGTCGAGAGACGATAAGTAGGGAAGTACTATACTATTCGAGAAAGGCTGCCTCTACTAGTAGAAAGAGTAATAAGAACGAGGAGAACTTCGGTAATAGTAGCGGCTAGAACGACGAAATTAACAATACTGCTCCTACTACTAATAGTAGTTAGGATAGTAGTAGTAATATAACGAACAATAGCTAGCTAATAAGGCACGGCTATACGCCCTAGGTTACGGACTTCGCTTACGTCGATAACTAGCTAGAGGCGTACAACACTAAGATCTACAACTCTAAGTACGCCTCCGACGAGCCGAGTATAGTAGATATCGGCAACGCTGTTACCGCCTCTAACGCTAGCTTAGGATTCCGTCAATATCTAGATAGGAAGACGATAGTAACCCGTACGTATATTTACAATCGCCTACCTACCTACCTATATTGTATAGCTCCTTCTATTCTTGTCTATATATCTTACTTCTACTTTACTTCTTATCTTTGTCCGACATCCTAGCTAACATTGTAGTCTATAGATTATCGTAAGCGAACCTAACGTAGTAGCTTCTAGAAGAAATAAGAATTCAAGCGCTACTATATAGTTAAACCTACCTAGAGGTATAGACTCTATCGCTACTAGCAAACTACTTCCCTAGGGCGCTATCTATATCGTCGATAAAGGCGATAGCTAGGAAGTCCTCTACTTCGACAATAGCAACGTATACTACCGACAAGACCTAAGGCTATAAGGAGTAGATAATACGAAGCACGAGATATTTAGGCCGCTAGTAGTTCGACAGTACGGCTACGACCGATCCTTACGTAAAGTGTAACGCTTTCGGAAGAGATTGAAAATAATAAGTATCTATTACCTAAAATTACGAGTTCGATTAAGCGGGCTATAGAGGGTATAGATAGGCTCGACGACGACGACGACGCCGACGACAAGCTACCCGAACCTATAGAGCGAGGCGGGGGTGTTCTTAGACTAGAGGCTAACGCTATAAAGACACCTATAAGGTAGGCTTTTTACAAAGCTATCGTATTGTCTCTAGGTCCTGTAGCTATACTTGCTCGTATTAAGTCGCCTACGAAACAAGAGACTACTCTATAGCCCCGCTACGGCTCTTAAGAACCCTTACGAGTTTAATTAAGCGGGCGATAGAGGACGACAATAGAGGACGACGATAAGGACGACGATAAGGACGACGATAAGGACGACGATAAGGACGACGATAAGCTACCCGAGCGGACCGGCGCAACGGGAAGAGGCTATCGATACTAGTATAGTAGAAACCTTAGCACTCACATTACACAAGCCGCAATAGCGCAGTAGACTACTTATCCTTACTTTAGAGCTCTATCTACTAACCTATCTTTAGGATCACGACCTACAACGACATAGTCAACCTTAAGTTCTTCAAAGATCTAGTCTCTCCGAGGCGAGCACGCTGCCATCTCAACTCGGCTAAGCGTGCTTACAGCTCTTCTAACATGCTAGCAATTCCTTAACGAAGCCGAGTGTCTCTTCTTTGACATCAATCACCTCAGCATCAATCGCACTCTGCGCGATACATATGTTGTGCTACTACTACGCCGGACTTACAGTCTATATCACGTGTCACTCTCAAGTCCCTGGCTGGAGACGATGCCTACGAGACGGCTTCCAGGTTCTGCTTCTACATTCTGGAGAGAGGCCTTTGCAGCCTACTGCATGCTGAAGCTGCTGGATACCGGATTTTTCGGCTCTTGAGCACAGTACAGAGCGGCATTTCAGCAGACCCGGCAAGGAGATGTACACCAGAAGACTCCACAATTTTGACGAGTATAATATGTCTATTACAATTTTGCTCGCGAGCCTGTCGAAACCACTTCTCCGTACACGACCCTGAGATTCCTCGCATACTCTGCTTTCCACGACGTTGAGCCAGCACCCTCGCCGCCAGGGCCGCGATCGAAGAGTCTCTCCATGAGCCAGCAGTCGAGCACATCTTGAGCAATTGTATCGTCATCGCTTTCAGCATCCGCAATTAGCAGAATGCCTTGGACGACATCCACCAACCGCTCCATCACTACTCGAGCCCTCATTTCCGCCTCACCTTTTTCCACGCTCTCCAGCCAGGTCTCCCAGTTGTTCCACCACTTCCGTATGGTGTTCTTCTGCGCAGCGAATGCCTTGCCCTCGGTACTGGCTTGGACCCAATCTCTCATTGCTTGCAACACTTGGACCTTGGTCTTGCCATATACCACTCGCAAGACATCGTGCGCCATCATATCCGTGGTCCCTTCCCATATCGGCAGAACATTTGCATCTCGGTATAGACGTGCAATGTTGAAGATCTGATCATCGTTCTCAAGATAACCGACACCGCCCAAGCACTCCATGCACTCCGCTAGGCCAGCGATGGCTGTTTTGGCCGTAACACCCTTTAATGCTGGCGTCAGCAGACGCAACAAGTGTTCCGCCATTTGGGCGTCTCGCAAGCCCGGCACTTTGCCCATGCTGCCAATCTCGACCGCAGCGCCTCCCACGACCGAGCGGAATGCCTGTATCTGATCTTGCTCCACTACACCCAAGAGACCGGCCACGAAGTAGTTGAAGAAGACATTGGCTCGGTATTCGACGTGCATCTTCGCTAATGTTGTGACATAGGCTGTCTTGTCTAGGAGTGGTTTCTCGCCGACATTTCGAGCACGACCAAACGCTCGCACGACACTCAAGCCTCTGCCCCAGAGGCCGATGGCAGTGAAGCCGTTGTGGATGCGGGCAATGTTCAGGACGGTGGCGATCTCCTTTGTACCTCTACCTTCCTCGCCGATGAGATAGGCTCTGGTGTCATTGAGTACGAGTTCGGCTGTGGGTAAGGCGCGCGTTCCTAGCTTATTCTTTAGACGTTGGATGCTAATGCCGTTGAGCTCAGTCTCATGGCCTAGTATGTCCTGCTCCGACTTCCGCACGGTTTTGCGCATGGGTGCGTAGAAGGTGGAAATACCTTTTTTCGTGCGCGCGAGCATCACGACCATGTCCGCATCAGTTGCCGAGCTGAACCACTTGAAGCCATCGAGCCTCCAGGGACCCAGCGGGCTTCCGTCGACCGCGGTGATATCAGCGTCTTGTTGTGCAGCAGAATCGTAAGTAGCAAGTGTTTCCGTCTGGCTGACATCGCTACCACCAGCCCGCTCAGTCATCCACTGGCCGGTCGTCCAGGCTATGCTCGGATCTCGGGACGTAAGTTTGTCGTACGCGCTACGCAGCACATCTCGTTCCCTGCCCTCGACTGCAGGTTTCGAGAGATGAAGTCTTAGCAGCGATGCAACACCATCGACCATAAGACTCGGGCAATTTACCCAGGCCGCGCTTCCCGCCCACAGGTGGTACTTGGCGAACTGGTGCACTCTACTGTACACGCCTCGCTCGTTGTCGTACGGTATAGCAACGATACCTTCCTGGATACCGAGAGCTTGTAAGTTTCGCCAACCTTCGCTCGTGATGAGGACGTCACGACGTTTGCCCCAGGAATCCCAATGCTTGACATATGGCGAGTTGTGCTCGGCGTCGTTGATCCATGTTGTGACCTTCGGCGCTAGAACGAGTTTCGAGAATGTGGAAAGCTCAGGTGCCAGTCCCTCGCGCTGTTGGTCTGGCAAGAAGAATCTGATCGCTCTCTGGAAGGCAATGTCATCGTCATATTGGCTTTGCACGTTCGGAGCTCTCTGAAAGAAGCCTGCTGTGGAGCTGGACGGTGTTTCGAATCGGACTCCAGTGGACGATGGCGAGCCTGACTTGGTCTGATTTGCTGATGACATCGTTGCAGAGAATGGAGAGTTCAAGTCGGTATCCTGTCAAATATACTTGTTGCTACCAACTGAGGTGTAAAGGTGTAGTCCCACAGCTGCTGCAAGATGCATGAACGCAAGGTACCCAAGTACCCATCCCCCGTTAGGCCGAGGCTAAAGAAGATATACTGTGCGAACCTAATAGTTTGTATAGATCTCCATGCAAATCTTCTGATCAAGTACTCTTCATGAGTAGCCCGACGATATGATCTGTATGCTATCTCATGACCGATTACAGCCTCGCAAGCGATGCGCGATCTCCACCCTTTATACCGGAAGCCGTAACGCCTTCGTCAAAGCAGCCGACGGTGAGACTCTTCTCGACCTCACTGCTTCAAGATCTTCTAAAGCGATGCCTCGTTTCTCAACTGCAGGATTGTAGCCGAGCCTTTCCCTACCGTCACGGACATCCTGAATATCGCTCCATGCCGGTGCTGCCCTGCCGTCTAGTCTATATAGAGCCATGACGCCAACTGCTCCATTCTCGCTCACAGTACAATACAAGCAATTTCGGATCTCGACAGGCGGTCCGTTTTGTGACCAGCCTCTTAGGCGCTATACTATGGAAGGTCAGTGGAATTTTCTATAAGACCACGATGATGTCCAGCCATTCACCCTGTTCGCATAATCCAGCAAATCCGGTGCTGCCCGCAAGCAGAGATGACGCCTCTGGCGGTCTGGGTTGTAAAGCCTCGAACCCTCGTAGCGCGTGTTGTGCACTTGTGCTGAAGCTAGGCTGAGCTTCGACAATCTGCAGTTCTTTAGCACCCTATCCTGCTTGGCGAAGTGCGATCTGCACCGCAATCTCTATAGAACGCTGAATGTGTGCTTGTTTAGAAGACGATGACGAAGGGCGACTCCTTAAAGAGGTTATGCGGATATAGACCGCACTATCCTTTAGGTATGCGTGCGATGTTAAGAAGAGCTTGGAGACCAGTACAGCTGCGACGGCTATAATCTCCGCGAAGTCAGTTTATTAAGGACAACGAGATATGAGAGGAGTTGACTGTACCCGGGCTTGGCTTTCGCTACTTGACGCGGCCTACGATAAAATGAGTATGAATTCTTGTCAATTGCGATCTATGCTACCCTCACCTTATCTATGCCGATCACTAAGACACAATTGGTCTCCCTAGATGCGACACATTAGGCTGCTATAAAGAGCGCCGAGTGATTGTCGACCTCGACTATTGGAGCTTCCTCTTCGCTAAAGACACGGAAGCATTCGCGCGATACTTGCAATTCCCTATATACGAAACCTGCTACGCCCTGATCTACCTCGCTGAACACGATACCTACATCTAGTAACGCTTTCGTGGCGGCTGACACCGCAAGTTCGTCGAAACTCGCGTCTATCCGCTCTGAGATCCCAACTGCTACTATGTGAACGCTGGAAGCGTGCATGGTGCCCCGGAGGCAACAGATCGTTCCACGCTGACGGAAAGTTGCAAATGGAGACGTGTGCGAGATAATCGACCTTCGCCTTGCGGACTCGTGTCCCAGCAACAGCGCCACCTCTGCATCCTGATCGTCGAGGTTGCATAGCGGTTGTTGAGCGTGTTGTTGGTGTTGTAGCCTTTGAACACCCATTCGGAGTGGTCTCGTAGCTTGTCGAACATTGCATCAATCTTCGCACTAGGAATCCCGAAGACGACCTTCAGGCCAGAATTGTAGATGCTGTTGACAAGGATCTCCGCTACCTCTTGTTGGTCCTGGTGTGCCATCGCAGCGTAAGAAGCGAAGAGATTGGATTAGTGTGCGAAGGAGAAAGCCAATGTTGAAGACGAGATCGTCGGTCAAGTGTTGTTCTCACCTTCCATAAGCCTTTGCTGCGAAGCTTCGTCAAAGACAGCTCCAGCGTTCAGCCTTTTGACGTAAACAGTGGGCTGTGGTGTAATGTACGAAGCATTGTCAAGGCTACAACACTATGTCATCGCCGTCTGGAGTGACAATCCGGGAACAGCCGAGAAGCGACTTCGCGTCTTCCGATCACATGCAACACTTTGACCTTGCAAACAGTAGGGTATGTGAGAAAGACTCCGAAGAGCTCCGGCTCAGCAACGATGTCGCAGAAGCGCAAACGCACGCCCGATCCACCGCCAGGCTTGACTGAGGATGTATACGTCTCGACCGCCATCGAGGACCGTCAGTCGAAGTTTGTCGGCTACTTCTCGCCTACGTTGCCTGCGAAGGAGCTGCAGAATATTGTAGAGATCAGGAGCGCCTCGCACAAAATACTTGCATGGCGAAAAGAGGGCAGGCAGCGGTCGCTTACTGGCAACATAGCTCAGTATGAGGTGGGAAATGATGATGACGGTGAGAAGTATGGTGGGAAGAAGGTTCAGCAGATCCTCGAGCAGATGAGGGCAACGGGCGCATGTGTGGTAGCTCGTTGGTATGGCGGCGTGATGTTAGGGCCAGCACGCTTCGCGCACATGGAAGATTGTGCCAAGGGTGCCATCAACAGATGGTGGGAGCATGAGGCGGAGGAGGGGCGAAAGAAGCGAAAGGTTGAAGAAGACGATGTGCAGCGAGGTAAGCTGGCGAAGGCTTTGGCAGACCGCGATGGCAGCATAGAAGTGTTGCGAGCTTTGGCATTAGAGAAAGAGACCAAGGTCAAAAGCACACTTGTGGCAGGGATGGCCAGCCTGGAAAGTGGCGAAACGCCATCCAGCTCAGAGCAGACACAGGCTGTGCAGAGTTCTCCAGCCGCGGCTGCTGTTGTCTCCTCACAGAGGCCCGCCGTTGACTATGCTACCATGTCGCTCGATCGCCTGAGGGCGCTTGACAAGGCACGGGATGCGACCATCGCTTTCTTGCTGAAACGTATCAGCAAGGCAGAAGCTGATCTCGCTGCTCTGGGTGAGGCGCAGAAACCGCCTTGAAAATTAGGCAGCTGTAGTACGAACTTCTTTTGCATCTTGAAATACGAACGCCTGGTCACATCTGAAGTCGCCAGTTCCACCGAAAACCCGCCCTGGATCCCACCCACGCTTTTGCACCTCCGTATGCCGCTAATGTTACATATCGTGACAATTATGACTGCCTCCGCATCACCGTTCCCACCGCCCAGCCGTCAAACCCACGCTTCCCACCTATTTCGCAAAGTGCAAATCGTAGTTCAGCCATTTTCGGGAGTTCACCTGTTCGACACTCAAGCCCGGTTTGCCGTATGTTAGTGGCGCAAAGAAGATGAAGCCCCAGATCAGGACGGCCACGATGACAACCGCGGCAGCCCATGTAGCCAACAGACTCTGGCCCGCGATCCTTTCCCTAATAGGCTTGCTTCGTAGGCGTTCGTCAGACTGCTGAGCTTGGGTCTTAGTGCTGCCCTTCTTGGCCTCCAGGAGCTGGGCTTCGGTGAAGTTGGCGAGCTCGGGAGGCTCGATGTTGAAGACGAATTCGACGAGGGCACCAGCAACTAATGCGGAGGCGAGGTGCGCTGGCAAGTAGTGATGCAAGAACAGCTGGCGGCCCATGATGAAGAATGGGGCGTAATGCGCTGCCCAGATCAGGAAGAAGAACCCAGTGCTGTTGTACAGGCGCGAGCGTGTACCTGTGCAATGTGTCAGTGCTTCGAACATAATTAGATGTAAATGCGAGCTTACGTTTGTCCAGAGCATCAACGCCGCGGCGCACGGAGACCTGGTCTGCGAGCAAGATGCCTGCAAAGACGGCCAAGATGGACGATGCGAACCACCATCCAACCGGGTTACCGAGGAAGTAGATTTGCTGCCTGGTCTCGTTCTCGGTCCAGAAGCTCACACCACGGAGCAGGAACGGCCATTGGATGGGGAACGAAGCGTACGGGTGGCTGCTGGTCAGTGCGTTATTGTGGTAGAACATGGCGCGCTGAAGCTCAAAGTACTTCTTCAAGAATGGCATGCTCTTCGTCTTCCGCTCTTCTTTGACGAGGCGTGGCGAGTCCTCGGCCAGACCAGGCACTTCTTCAACGTACCAGATATTGGAGCCCTGCACCAGGTTCTTATTGCCGTTGATCTCGGCCTGTTTGAACCCCCACTCGGGAAGTGGCGCAATCGTGTGAGTAGTCCACAATGCAACTTTGGTAGGTACGTGCACGAGCTTGAAGTGCGAAGCCAATGTCTTGAATTGTTGTCCTGGCTTGCCGTTCTCGATGCGAAGCTCGAAAAGGGTATCGTTGAACCGGGCGCCGTTAGCATCTTCTCCTGTCACGGTAGTGAACTCCTGGTTGGTGGGCATGCTTGGCGAAGCCACATCATGGGTAAGGAGCCAGGTATCAGTGACCAGATGACGAAAGCGCACGGTATCGCCGTTCTTGACCGGGTGTCCGAGACCTTCGAGAGCTTGAGAAGGAACTACCTGCCAGAGGTTGTTGGTGTCGTTGTGCGGGTAGCCAGTGACTTGCTGGCCTTGCGAAGAAATCCGACCATCTTCGTAGCGCAGAGGGTAGTGATCCACATGCGAGTGTAAGTAGACCTTCGTCTCCTTGTGCCTCATCGCAATGTTGTCAAAGTAGTCAATGCCGACCGCTTGCTGCGTCATAAGGTTGTCGCTCAGTGTCTCCTGGAACTCTGGTGTCATGAAATCGTCGCCGGGTCCGGATCGTGACAGGATTGCAAAGTGCACCTGGAACCAGAAGAGATACATTAAGAACGGCACCACGATCAGGCCGATAACACGCGCAGCGAGATGCTTGCCAAAGTCTGGCAGGCTCAACGGCCCTTGCTTTCGTTTGATGTCCAGCAGGTCCCAGAGATCGATGGCGACCGGTACACCAATGGAGAAGAAAGTAAACGCACCAACGTACTTGGTGCTGATGACAGACGACATGTTGATGCCGGTCAGCAACAGCCACTTCCACCACTTTCGGGTGAAAGGTTCGTGCCGAAGCTTGTAGAAGCGAATGTAACTCAATACACTCAAAGCCATGAACAGCACCAGCGTAGCGTCGAGTAGAATGAGACGCGTCTGTCCAATGTGCGCGTTGTCGAAGAGTACGATCGATGCCGCGACGATGCATGCAGGAAGACTATAGCCAGACTCCCACATGATCCAGAACACCGTCGTAACCGTGAGGGAGCCCATGAGCGCAGGCATGGAGCGGTAGGCGACATACGGCACCTTGTTCGTGATATAGGAGTCGCCAATGTTCTCGAAGAGAAAGCTGCCATCATAGCCCACCAGCCAGCCGGCGAAAGCGAAGAGTAGCTTGCCAAAGGGGGGATGTACGTCGAAGAAGTAGGTCCGTTGAAGGTAGTACGATGCGAACTGGAGGACGTCAGTACGCTCAATTATCATACACACAGCTTCATCGCCCAAGTCCAATGCCTACCTTGCCGAAGTGAACCTCATCGAACACCACCTGGTTCGGATGGCTGATCCCCCAAAACCTCGTCACGAATGCCAGCACGGTTATTATTGTGAGCGCAAGCTTGTAGTCCCAGTCCCTCTGCACCACCTCTTTCCCTGCCTGCTTCACTTGCTCGATCTTTTCGCTCATGTCGACATTGAGCACGGGAGCATCAGCGTCTGCGCCGACCTTCTTGCCGTTAGGCTGGCGCTTGCGGACGCCGACTTGAGGAGACGACATTGCGTGGACGGTTGAGGAGTATCGCACTCAATCAGGAAGTCATCGGTGGTTGTCGTGATCCGGTGTGAATGTTGCGACGTATTACAGTTCGAGGCAAGGCTGATGGACAACTTTCACCAATGGGCACCCCTGTCAACTGTTTACGCGCGATTCTCGTGTCATGCGGTGCAACACGCGACACTACGACAGTAGATACAATAGCGAGCACACGAATTTATTGCACAGAGAAACGGCCTGGGACACGACGCGACCGAATTACTGACTACGCCTAGCTCGTCTCAAGTCGCCGTCTTCTTCTTGCTACCACCCGCCTTAAACGTGGAGCCTCTCTTCGCACTCCTCGTCGTCGGCTTGCCTTTCTTTGCGCCCTTTGGCTTACCACCCAGCTTCAAGCCTGTCTTGCCAGACTTGCTCGTAGCTCTATGGCCTTCAAACACAAAATCCTCCGGACGCTTGAAGGTATCTGCGCGCGTACTACCATCTCCAAGCTTGGTGTTGTTCGGGTTGTCCGCACGATGCATGGGCTCTCCTCGACCGGGCTTCCTCATCTTCGCCGCACCAGCACGACCAAATAGCTTTCCAGCTCGTCCAGCTTGCGATCGCTCCTCTCCGGTAACCTTGCGCTGATATCCAGTCGCATTAGGGGCACGATTGGTCGGTCGCCCGGAACCAGGCTTCGCGTTCCTCTTCACGGCTTTCGCGCGTGTTACTCGCAGCTTGCGTGGCAACATCGGAGGAAATTTCTTCTCATCGTACAGCAGTGCCGCTTCCACCGCATTCGCATCCTCGAACTGCACATACGCAATGCCTTTGCCCACGCGCGTAGTGCTGTCCCTGATCACTCTGACCGACTCTACGTTTCCACACTTCGAGAACGTGCGCCAAAGACCCTCTTCCACATCAGAAGGCTCCTTGCCCTTCTTGCGTACTTCACGGCCTTCATCCTCGTTCGCCTGCTGGATGTTGGTCTCATCATCTACAAAACCTAGGTTGCCGACAAAGACGCATCGCCTGTGATCAGTCGCGGCAGGATGTGCAATCTCATCCACGCGTATATGTCGGTCAAGCACTGTAGTACCGTTCAATCGCTTGGCAGCTTCTCGCGCTAGCTGAGGCGAGGAATAAACTGCATATGCGTTCGTGGATTTGGTTGTCGCGTCCATGACTTCCTTTCGTGCGAATGCAGCTTTCTTCGGAATTGCAGGTGCGTATGGCGTAGAGCGAAAGCGGATAGACTCTACTTTGTGTTTGACGTCTTTCTCCTTCGGCGTTGGGAGCTCGTCGAAGAAGGACCCAAGATGGCTAATCAATGTCTTGCGGGCAGTCTTCGACGTGATCGCTGAGGTGGCGACGTTGCCGAGGAACACCGTACGATTGGCTTTCAGCACATCGTCGTCTGCGGCTTGCTGCGTTTCGTGTTGCGGTGGTGGGGAAGCGGCATCATCGTCAATTTCATCGTCTGAGTCTGCAGCGGGTGCATCAGGTATTGTAGCGTCCTCCTCGACTTCTGTAGCTGATTTTGTCACATCGCCCTTCCTCCGCTTCACCGCATCCCGCTCATCGTCACGCGCCAACCGATCCAGGTACGAG
Organism: Elasticomyces elasticus; assembly: GCA_035926095.1. Taxonomy (NCBI): domain Eukaryota; kingdom Fungi; phylum Ascomycota; class Dothideomycetes; order Mycosphaerellales; family Teratosphaeriaceae; genus Elasticomyces; species Elasticomyces elasticus. The sequence goes on from JAVRQT010000003.1 coordinate 543,994, forward strand.
GCCTCCAGATCCTCATCAGCGTCCTTGCGTTTCCGCTTGCGCTTGCGATCTGGAACAGCACCCTCCGCAATCTTCGTGGCTCTGTCTAGAAGGACTGGATCGTCCTGTGACGCTGTGGGCTTATGGATTTCAACATCAGACTCGTCCTCAGCCTCCTCCCACTCCTCCGGTTCGATAGGTGCCGCGAGAGATGGACTGGGCGCGGGCTAGACGATTGTCAGTCGAGACAACATGAACTGTAACTACGAACACCCACCTTCGCAGCGAACAAACTCGACAGCGCTGGGTCTACAGCTTTGTCGTCGGCAAGGAGAGTGAAAGCTTTGGCAGTAGCATCCTTCTGCTCCTTCTTCTCTTTCTTCGCATTCTTGTCCTTCTTCTCTCCCTTCGGCTTCTTGCCGACCCCGTCGCGATCACTCTTCTTCACTTTCTCGGCCATGATATGCTTGTCAATGCTGTTGTCAAGGAAATAAATCTCGACGTCGCAGAAAATAGAAGCTTTTAGCCGTCTATATCCGGTTAGAGGACCCCACATTGCCGGTACTCGTAAGTCAAGGGTTGTGACGCTCCAAACGCTTCCAGTTTCCCACGCTCTCCCTCGACCTCGAGCTTCTATTGCCCAACACCACCATACCAACCCTCATACCGCGATACTTTTCAGCTCTTGTCGGCGCAAAGGATCGGCTGTACCAGTCATTTGGCGCATAATCCTCGATTCGCGACCAGATCGCCCTCTCAGCCCTCGGCCTACTTTTCGTCACGATTCGGCGATCACGCAGTTGCACGTTCGCATCCTATCTCGCCTCAGACCCTGGCAACGTGGTAAACTCGCCATAAGACACGGAGCGCTGGCGTCAGACTGTTGGCAAGATTGGATAGGAAGACGGCACGGCCGTGATGTCTGCCATGCCAGTCACTGCTCGTCGCAGTGAGCTACACTCGACTACAAGTGAGTACAGCCGTAACACGACAATCATATGTCATATGCTGGCACGAAACTGACTTCATACCATGTAGAACTTCACGCAGATCTCAGCGACATTCGCTCACCAATGCGCGGTGTGCGCCCATCTAGCAGCCGTGCTGGCACTCCTCGACCCTCCATTTCACCTCTTAGTACTGCGAACCGGTCACCGGAAGCGACCAGAGATACGGTGTTGAATAATGACGTGATGCAAGTAGAGGCGGACAATGGTATTCACGGTGATCTGCAAGACGACTCATCAAGTATACTCAGCGACCCGGACGATGAACGAGACGAATTTGTGAGCGCAAACGCGGCCATTGGGAATCGTACACCACAACCGCAGCTTGTCGCGCAAAGCACAAGAGAGGATGACTCTGAGGCCGAGACCGAGAGATTGGATAACACACCCCAGAAGCTGTTACAGCATGCCGATAGTACTGGCAGAACACCCAGCAAGCTCAGTCAAGCCGCGACAGTCGAGGAAGAGCTCAGCGAGCCGCCGTCGCCATTGCAAATGAATACTGGTGCAGCCTCGAGCACGAGCACTGTGGGCCCAATTGGTGCGTCGCAGTCCTGCACTGAGAGCCATTGGTAGCAGTACACTAATCATACAAGTATAGGCAAGAAACGCAAGCGGTCAGAGACCGCCGAAAGCCCATTGACGAGCGCAGAGTCAGACCTCGAGGAGTCGCCGAGGAAAAGAAGCCATGAGATGCACCCAGAGCCCGAAGCTGAGGAAGGAGATGACACAATAGTTCCTGATGAAACACTAGACGGTGTTGCCAAAGCTGAAGTGGAGGCGGTCGCGCCACAAGAAGAGCTAGGAACACCAGCACCCGTGGCGCTCACGAAAGGTATCAAGGGCAAGAAAGGAAAGCCCAAAGGCCGAAAGATGAAGGAGACACAGCCGGAGATCGAGATCGAACAGCCGGAAGAGGTTGCAGACGCACCAGAAGCGGAGCCGATTGCGGACGTGGCCAAGGGTGAAGGAGAGCGATTGGCGAAGGCTGCTGCTTCGTCAGCTTTTGAGGGCATTGCGAAGCAGTTCACAGCCTTCCGCGAAAAGCTGTACGACGAGCGCTTGGCCACCATGAATACCGAGATCAGCATGCTTGCGCAACCAGATTGCCAGCACCCGGAGTATCTTCGACAAGTCGCGTGTGTTAACGCGCGACGCGAGAAGCAGATGCGCGAAGCGCAAGCATATTACCATTACCGCCTCACCTCAATTCGACAACGAACCCTCGGCGATCGCAGCCAGCTGCAGAGCCAATACCACCAACATATCCGTGAGATGCGAGAAGATGTCATGTACAAGCTTGGCGAGGATTGGTACAACATCCAGAAAGAGCGTCGGCAGCAACATCAAGAGATGGACGACGCGTACATATACAAATTCCCGGCGAAGAAGAGCGCGCAGATCCGGCAGCAGGCCAAGTACAATCAGGAGATCTCGGTGTTGAGCGGTGTCGCAAAGTATGTTGGCTTTCCTGCAGCGCCGGATATCAATGGTGCGGACGGTGATGGCTTGGAGGACGACCTGAAGGCAATGAAAGTAAGCTCAAGCATTGCATCCTCTTCGCGTAATGTATATTTGCTGACCAGACTGTTTCAGATCTCAAAACGCGTGCCTCAGCCTGCCACGGCACCGGCACCAGCCCTACCTTCAGCTCAACCTGCTTACCAGCGATACCCGACCGTGCCAACGCAGAACGAAGCCCTGGCGCACCAGCAATACATTGAACAGAATGCTTGGGCGCAGCCACAACGACCTCTGCACAACCTCGCAACACCAGGCCTGACCCACACGCCAGACTGGGTTGACCGACCTGGTAATCACAGCTCGGCGCGGAACTTGATCCGGAACCTCAGTGGACAAAACCACTTACAAAGAACTGGTAGCCCATACGCGACTCCGTTGCCACAGAAGCGACAAGGGCCGCCCGAGCAGCTCAGCTCGTCTGGAACGGTCGCGATCAATAGCGATGGCGTGGATCCTCCGTCGAGTGTGCTGGCAGCTCCGCCGACAAGCGACAGGAGTTTGATCATGCACCATTACGCCAGCACACCACAGCCTTCACCATTGCACGTTGGAAAGCAACGGATTGTGAATGGTGGTGGCGGTGTTATGGATCGAGATCTGACGGGCTTCCGTAATGTATCGAACATCTCCGCCATATCAGGGACGAGCACGATTGATGCGCCTCAGGCTCCTGAATCAGCGGAAAGGCGACGAGACTATACCGCCAACAGCCTACCAGCACTGATCAACGAAGCCAATCCGCAGCAGCATGGTTTCACTCCGAGCCAACAGCATCGTGAGGACGGTCAGGGGAAAGAAGCGTATGCGGGCGTTGGCTTCCGACTAGGAGAGGGTGCTTTTGGCACACCCGCGCCTTTACCTCCCTCCAACATTGCGCCATGACCTGGCCACGCGATGGTTGACTATGAAGTTTGCGCAGCGTAGCGCTTTGGATTTCGAGGCTGGTCTGCTTAGATACCCAAACCTGTAGCGCGAAATGACAATCCCACTCTCGAGATCGCCAATTATTGTCTCCATTCATCTACAGTTTTCGCTTGCTGTCAATGGGCTTGGACCGATATCGTCCTGTTGTAACGAGGCTCCCGTACTGCGTTCTACACGATGGAGATATCTATTTCTTTGCACGGCAAGAGTAGCTCAACGGAAGTATCGTCGACCCGCGGAAATACTAAGTCGATGTAAAGCTGCATTCGTATGAAGCTATATCAATGTTGACATCTTGCCCCAGCCAGGTAATACAGCGTCGCAGCCTGCCATGCGTAGGCCTTGCCACACTGTCACAACAATGCTGTCAACGACAATCGCACTGGTCCCTGCCTCGACAGACTCTGTGATCAGTGCGGCTGGCCAATTCGTGCAAGCCGGCACAACCACTTGAACATGTGGCATCTTGGCCGCTCTCATAACCACTTTCTCGACATCACGCAAGCTCGTCTTAGCAATCTCCAGGTTGCTGGCTGGCGTTGGGTCCTGGCGAGCCACACCACACACATGAAAGTCATAGTCCACGATCTCAGCATAAAATTCGCGGACCTTTAAAGCCAAAGGTTCGTCGTACGGAACGGCGATACCCAATTTTGGCTTTCCAAGCTTGCTCAGCGCCTCAACTGTGGCCAGGGTGGTGGTACTGCATGGGATACCTGTAGCGTCACTCATAGCCTTCGCAAGCTGCCTATCGGCTTCCAGACCAGTGCCAACCCACATGCCAGACGTACCGTTCCAGAGGATAGCAGAGCACTCTGCGTCGGCGAGAAGCTGTGCTGCAGCAACCATTGTGTCTGTCGAGAACTGGGATGTCGATGATGCATCCGTTCCGACAGTTTTGACGCCAACCCGTGTAAAAAGAGGGATGATGTTTTTGTCATCAGGAAGTGACTGGAAGATGGCATTCGTGATGGGCTCGACCGCTGAGTTGCTGCTAGGCACGATGAAGCCAATCTTCTTGCAGGTGGCGAGATCAGGTATGGGCGCCATGCTGCTTGTGGCTATGGAGACTGTGGTAGAGTCAGTGGGAAGAGTGAACGAAGGTCTTCGGTCAGCCGCGAGATGGATTCTGATGACTTTGGCTAGAAGCATTACGGCGCAGCTCTTCATGATAGGCAGCTATGGCAGATCGCTCGGCCAAGCCACCCTAGCCCGCAATTGTATCGAGATGCCTCCAGACATGTTTGGCGTTGATAGGATCTGAAAACTAGGTAGCACACAACAGGCTCGCGGAGAAGTCTTGTCTGATATCAATTCTTGTCCCGTCATGCCTGGTATTTCCAAGATCAACCGCATGATTTTGCAAGCACAAGTCCAGTACTGGTACGAACGTGTAGTCTGATGTCTCCGGAGCAATATACTTATCCGAAGATCGTAGAGTGACGTTGATATATGACTTGTTGATGTTGCGTGGTTGCCTTACAATTCGCAGTATTGCCACATTGCGCAGCGTCATCGGAGCTGCGGAAAGGAACGGAAATGGGACCTCCAGGTAAACAAAGCAAAGTTTCCTCACCACCGCGCGAAGACAGTCTGGCAGCATCAGCGATCAAAACGTGCCGGTCAAGCTGCGTTCACTACCAAGTCCAATTTGAGGTGTGCATCGTGAGGATCGACGGTGGCGAGAGTCCATATTAGCGCACAGGCCACCACCTCCGACTTCGAATCTGTCTGATGCCAACGCTGAAAATCAAGCCCCCTCGACCACCAAACGACCGCAATTCCAGCTCGTCGCCAGCTCAACAGACGGACACTGCGCCACCCGCTGGCAGCTTTACGTTCTCCGCTCCACCTCCAGCATCTATACCCTCCACTGCTTTCGCTGCGAACCCAACAAGGCACTCCTCTATAGCGCCGGACTATAGTCCAATCACGCCGAAAGTGCAACCAATTCTGCCCTTGACGCAGTATGGCGCGGCGAGGTTCATGCCTCCGGCGGAGACGAATACAACAGAGCAGTCGCAGCCTGACGTAAGCCATGCTGCGATACCACCTGCGCAGTACATCGCGCAGCCAGCACCATTGCCGTTCTCAAGCGAGGATTCTACGGATGCTATAGCCTTACGGGCAGCAATCTCAGCATTGCAGTTTCAGAAGAAGAAAGCGGTGGATGATCTACGGACGCTTGAGGTCAAGAAGAAGGATGCGCTGGAGCATCCACGGCATTTTCGCAATGAATTGGTAGCTGGACGGATGAAGGAGAGGAGAGAGCAGTATGGAGGCGTGCAAGCCATACTGGATCGATCGGATAGCGAGGATGAAGACAGTGACGAAGGGGAAGAGGACGCGACAGGGGGCGCAGAGAGGGAAACCTCACAAGAATCGGAGAATGTAGAAAGACCGGCAGAGGTTCCCGATAGCCAGCCTTCGCGGCCAGGCACAGGCGTACCGGCTACCAAATCTCTGGACCCTGCACCGAGCAAGCCGCTGCCTGACTTCTCGAACATACCTGGACCTCAGGACATCGTTCGTATGCCCCCCGTCAACTGGGAGAAATATCACATCGTCGGCTCGGCTCTCGACCAGATGCATGAGCAGCAACGGCGATGGCCGGGCAGCAGCTTCGCATATGGCGAGGAGCGGGGCCGAGAGCACTCCGTTGCGGCACCATATAGTCCGTTCGAGGACTTACTAGCTGGCGACGGAGAGGAGGGTGAGCGCAAGGACAGCGCGGGAGGCTCTGTTGGATCCGGTGCGGCAAGTGTAGCGCAGACCCCAACAGTCTCCGAACACCCCATGAATACACGCAGAGCGTACAAGGCGCAGGGTCCGGCGCCGTAAGCTGATGGCTGGCGAAAGCACGATCCTCATGCACCGGCGATGCTATCAAGACATAGATGAGGAATGCATTATGCTCAAAGCAATTACTTCGTTCTTTGGGTATCTTGATAGTCATACTTTTCACTCCATTTGCAAACAATGATGTCCTAACGCCGCGCTTAAAACATGTTGTACACGCTGGAAGCTCAAAGCTTGGTGGTTGCACCACCAGCCAGTGCCGAAAGTAATGTGGTGCTACTGCATCAGTACGCTATAGTAACAGTGTCAGTAGTCAACCAAGCACGTTGAGTATTACAACATACCCCAGGAAGTCCTCCCTTATACTCCCGATGGCATACATCTGACCCATCTCGCCTCGGATACCCTTGATGCGTAACCGCACTTGAGATCCGCGCTCGATAGTCTGATCGATGTTGTCGGTGAAAGAGGGGGTGGAGCCTTCGACGGTGTATTTGAGCTCTGTTGGGATCATCTACTGCACGATCAGCCATACCCATCTCTATAATACCTGCATAACTTCTATGCATGATATAACATACCGCCTTGCTCACGAACACATTCAGCCCTCCCACATCCACAAAGAATCCAGTCCCAACAACGTTGCTCACCAACCCATCCACCACCTCTCCCTTGTACGGCCGCCAAATGATTGCTCGATAGCTGACGTTGTACTCTGCCATCCCGGTCCCTGGAATAATCTTGGGTTCCGAGATGTCATCGATGTCGATGATAGCCAGAATAATCATGACACCAGTGTTTCGGCCTTCATTGCGCGTGTAGAGGAGATCGGTAATGTACTGGCGGGCATGCGCTCCGAAGTAGGAAGGATGGAGAGGGAGCGTATCTTGGAGAGTCTTGACGAAGAACATGGCGGGCGTGCTGTCAGAAGGGCTTTTCAACCTCTGCGCTTGCGCCTTTCTTGCTGGGTTCGCGCGCGAGGCTGCCGGCGGTGTTCCTAGCTTCGCAGCGCCCGCAAATCGGATTGCAAGTGGCAAGTTCTCGGTCTCTGCAGTCTAGACAATGCGCTCGTATGAGTAGTGATGGAAGCCTTTCAGTGAACCAAAAAGTCGACACCAAGTGCATGCTCGTGCGAGCAACCGAACAGCGAGTGAAGTTGCAAACAGTCGGATCTTACCGAGATTAGATCTGGCAAACCAGCCTTGGCGATCTGCCAACCATTTGCCCCTCCCCTCCTCTTCCTCCCCCTTCTCCTCACGACATACATGCGGTTGTAATGCAGCTCACTGTCGCTGGCCCCGTGGCCGCGAAGAGCTTGCACGGACGGTAGCCAAAGTTTCCAGTCTCTCTGTCAATTTTCTTGATCTCAACTTTTGAACAACAGCCTTTCCGACCACTGACCACAACATGCCTTCAGGACAGACTCAGCTCGTCCGCTCGGATGGCATATATCACGGCTTGCCGACCTTTACAGACTCCGCCGAATACTGTGGCCTTACTGCGCTGGTCACTGGCGCGAATGGAATCAGTGGCTACTCTATGGTAAAGGTGCTGGCAGCTGCTCCAGAAAGATGGTCAAAGATTTACTGCGCATCCCGTCGCCCACCACCGGACTACTTCTTTACTGAGCTCGGGCAAGGAGCTGGGCGAGTCGAGCATATCGAGGCCGACTTTCTATCCGAACCTGCTGCACTGGCGGAGACGTTGAAACGTATACCCTCACTGTGCGATCTCACGTCTTTGGGAAGTGATATTCGTGCTGATACTCGCTCGCTAGGGACTATGTGTTCTTCTTCTCGTACATGCAGCCGAAGCAGAAGGGCGATGTGCTAGGCATGTGGAGCAACGCCGACGAGCTGGCGAAGGTTAATAGTATGACTATCGTGTTGTGCCGCGATACGAATGGCGATACTGATCGCTTCTCATGTTATAGCGGCACTTCTATCAAACTTGCTCGGCGCTCTGAAGCTGGCGAGTCTGACGCCGAAGCGAGTACTCCTGCAGGTAACTTTTAGGCAGAACACGAGCGTACTACCACGATTGCTGACTATAATGTAAAGACAGGAGCTAAGCAGTACGGTTTTCACATGTATGATGAAGAGCATGTCGCAGATCGGTAACATCGGTTGCTGACTTGATCTTCCTCTCCAAGAGGACCTGCAACAAGCCCGTCGTTCGAAAGCGACCCTCGTGTGAGGCTGGAATCTAATTTCTACTACGGACAAGAAGATTGCATTGTGAAGTATTGCAACGACACTGGAGCGCAATGGAATGTTGTTCGTCCATCTTATATCATCGGCGCAGTACGCGACAATCTCCTCAACCATCTCGTCGGCTTATCTGCATACTGCGCAGTGAAAAGCTACCTTGGCGAAACTATCGCATTTCCTGGGGACTACATAGCTTGGGACCGTGAATACTGTCAGAGTACTGGCGTGCTCAATGCCTATCTCGAGGAATGGACGGTCCTGAACCCGAATGCTGGCAACGAAGCTTTCAACGCTCAGGACGGGCTGCCGTTCACCTGGGGCAGACTGTGGCCACTGCTAGGCACTTGGTACGGAGCGAGATGGACACCGCCCGAGATCGAAGCTTCGAAGTACAATACGTTCACATCTCGGTGGGAGGAAACGCCGAGAGGGTGAGAGCTGCCGTCATCTTCCGCCGTGTCTTGTACACTGACGCCTGCTGCAGGTACGGCCCACGAGGAGTGACAAGATCCACGTTCAGCCTCCTCGAGTGGAGCCAAAGCGCGAAAGTCGGGAAGGCTTGGAAAGAGTTGTCTGCGCAACATGGACTCCTCTTCGACCCATTCAAAGACAAGGCTCAGGTCTTCGGTATGACAGATTCGGCGATCATTGGCGGCTGGCCGCTGTCACTAAGTATGCGAAAGGCGCGAAAGATGGGATGCCATGGGTGTGTCGACTCGTACGAGTCGATGTTTCAGACCATACGAGACCTAGCACGCCTGAAGGTCACTCCACCGATGCAGGCCACTGATTTTGAAGAGTAGTAACATGAAAATTCCTTGCGGCCAATGACTTCCTCGACTCTCCTGATGCGGTTTGCCTGCCTAGGTGCTGACGAAGCGAGTGTTAGTAAACATGGGTTGTCTTGGCATGCCAGCACGTATCATCATTTCCAGCGACATGGCAAGCGAAAAGGCGTACGGATCCCAGTGGCTGACCACCAATGCTGACCTCGATGTCATCAGGGATGCATGGGAGATCAGCGTACAAAGGGTAGAAGAGACTTTGTAGTACATAAGTCGGCTGACCCTCCCTGCACTGTGCAATCGACTGCAGTCTTACCGCCATGCTGTACTTCAAGATCTTCACTTCGCTGGCTTGTGCTGCACAATTCTTAGTACCGGCATTGGCAGCCCCTTTCAGTCACAGTGGTAGCGGCAACGCCACGATCGAGACTGTCTATCAATTTCCCAACGAATCATGGGTGGAGAATATTGCAGTGCGCGGCAACGGTAATGTCCTCGTGACATTAATCACTTCGCCAGAAGTATGGGAGGTCGACCCAACGACGCACACCGCGGAACTCATCTATAGCTTCCCAGATGCTACAGCCGCTACTGGTATCACTGAGGTCACCGAAGACGTGTTCGCGGTCGCAATCGGCAACTGGTCAGTTGTGACGGCTGCAGGAACGAAAGGCAGCTGGAGCATCTGGACCATCGACTACCGCAGTCGTCAATCCTGGCACAAACATCATGGCCCTCCATCAACCCGTAAAGTGGCCGAAATCCAAGAGGCAGTATTCATCAACGGCTTGACGGCATTACCAACACTTCCCGATACGGTCCTCGCTGGCGACTCGGAGCTCGGCCTCGTCAACAGAGTCAACACTCGCACAGGCTCTCACAGCGTAGCTATCCAGGATTCCGCTTTCGCAGCCAACACCACTGCCGCTGCACTCCTCGGCATCAATGGGATCCACGTTCGCGACAACTACCTCTACTTCACCAATTCATTTTCATCATCGCTCGTCTTTGGCCGCATTCCTATTTCCAGCAACGGCTTTGCTACAGGTTCTGTGCAAACCATTGTTGCTACTCCGCGGTACCCGACCAATATCGGATATCATGCAGATGACTTCGCATTGGATGGAGACGGCAATGCATGGATCACGACCGATGCGTCGAGCACCCTCGTGAAAGCAACGCCGGGTGGCAATGTGACGATCATCGAAGGGGGTCCGCAAGCGGCGGTCGTGGCTGGTTGCACTTCTGCAGCTTTTGGCAGAACACGCGGAAAGCGGGTTACCTTGTATATTACCACGAATGGCGGCCTAGTGGTTCCGCCTGTCGGTGGTATCGTAGGTGGGAAGGTCCTTGCACTGAATACGCGCGGCTTGTGAGTGGCAGTGTGAAGAGTATTGTTCGGTGATTTCGAATCATCCGCTCGAGATTGAGGTTGTATCTTGAGTGACATCTCATCGCATAAAGCCTGCATGTGATATCAACGCTCCAAACAACAGCTCACTCAATACAGCTCACACTCCCTCTCCAACCACGTTCGACTCAGTTCATCCTCGGTGAAGAACGACTTGGTCTTCTCCAGCACCTTTTGATGATACGAGTTGAGCCACTCCTTCTCAATCCCAGTCAACATTTCCAAATCAATCAACTTCCGACACATCGGGACCATCTGTAGTACGATCGTCAGCAGATGTCTCGGACATAGTAGTGGTTACACTCATGAGGAACGAACCGTAACATGCTCAAACCCCAGATATGGCTTCTCACCAAATTTATGCTTCGTCTCAACTTCCTTGACCATGATGATATTCTCTATCCGGATCCCGAATTTGCCGTCCTCATAGTAGCCTGGCTCGTTGGAGATGACATTGCCGACACTAAGCGGGACCTCAGAGTACTGGATCCGTGTTCCGATGCCTATTGGTCCTTCGTGGACGTTGAGGTAGCTGCCTACGCCGTGACCGGTTCCGTGTCGGTATTCCAACCCGTGAGCCCAGAGATGTTGGCGTGCGAGTGTGTCGAGAGCGAAGCCTGAAGTTCCTTTGGGGAAGACGGCGAGGTCGAGAGCGATGTGGCCTTTCAGCACGAGAGTGTAGGATTCCCGCTCCATGGCTGTGGGCTCGCCGAAGTGTAGTGTTCGCGTAGTGTCGGTTGTGCCGTCAAAGTATTGCGCGCCAGAGTCACAGAGGTATATCTGTTTCGGGTCGATGGTGGAGCAATTGCCTGGCTCAGGCTTGTAGTGTATCACCGCCGCGTTGGGCCCGGTACTGCTGATGGTATCGAAAGACAGGCCGACGAAGTGATCGTGCTTGCTTCGTATTGACTCCAACTTATCAGCGCCCTCGACCTCGTCCAGAGTGGCCTCCTTGGCAATGAGCTGATCCTCGAGCCAGGCGAAGTATTCGATTAGTGCAGCGCCATCGCGGATGTGGCATTGCCGCATGCCTTCCAGTTCTGTGCTGTTCTTGATCGCTTTCGCGTCGCCAATCAGCGAGCGGACCTCCTCGACATTCTCTTCGCCACCGAGTGCTCGTGATAGCGCCCATGATGCCTTGGTCGAGATGAGATATTTCCGTCTCGGCGTCGATGTAGCGTCTTTACTACCGTTCGCTGCAGTCTGCTCCTTCACCATGGCCGCGATGTCGGAGAAGATCTCGTTGTATGGCCGGATAGTGACGCCCATCAGATGCGCTTTCGCGTTCTCGCCAAGCTTCGATTCATCGATATAGAGCGTGACGGTCGTCGGTGTGACTACAGCGTACGAGAAGAAGACCGGGTTGTACGGGATGTCGTTGCCGCGCAGGTTAAACAGCCACGCGATCTCATCCAGCATGCTGACCACGAAGCCTGCCGCTTTCTTCTTGTCCAGTTCCTTGCGGAGCTCTTCAATCTTGTCTTGATATCTCTTGCCTGCGTACTCTTGGCCTAGCACTTTCGCGGGCTCATTCGGCCGTGCAGGTTTCTTTTTCGACCAAACCAAATCAACCATGTTGTCTGATACCGCAACCAGCTCCTTGCCGCCCTTCTTCTTGATCTTCTCGCCTAACTTCCGGCCTTCTGGTGCAGTGATGGTCGTCGGATCCACGCCGACTGTCAAGCCAGGCTTGTCGTCGCCTGGTGCAGCCTGCTCGACCGCCCACTCCTGCCAGGTGGGAACATCTTGCAATCCCTGCTTCAACAGCTCCCAATTCTTGTCCAGCTGCTTGCTAGCCTGATTGAAATACCGTCCATCCGTAGCTAACGCAGCTTTGTCCAGTGTAATGACTGCCGTCCCTGCTGAGCCAGAGAAGCCAGAGATATACTCCCGCCTGGCATCAGTAGGAGCTATGTACTCGCTCGAATGTGCATCTTCGGATGGAACGACTGTGCAGTATCGTCAGTCAGCCATTGGGTCAAGCTATTAGACAGAGCATACTGTAGATATCTACCTTCTGCTGCTTCATGAGCCCGCGGAGCTGTCGCAGCCGCTCGGTCGTGTCTACTGTCTCCATGTCGACGGTGCTTCGATAAGTCCGGGAAGTGCTGAAGCTGCGCGCGAAGTTACGAGATGTCCCGTGGAAGAGTCGATAAGCACGCGACAACATTGAGGTGTGGATGCACCTTGGTGGAGCTCCGAAGAAGGAAGGAGGATGAACTTTTGGCCGAGAGATACAATACAACCTGGGCAGACTCACTTCTGCCAGCCATTGACTCACGTTGACCAGATCACAGGTCGACTCATGGCTAGAGCTTTCGACACATAAGTGAGAGTTGTGACTGGATCATCACTTACACTGGCGATATCGTGACCCCAATGTGAGGACGAACTGCTTACATCGACGCCTCTGAGATCAGCCATTGGCACAATGGCACCCACTGGACGCACCTTGAAGCGAGTCTTTTCTGCGGCATTCCAGATCCGAACATACTCTGCCCCCGCTGAACGAACGATACCAGCAGCAAAGCAGAAGTATGTTCCCACTACTGGCACCTATCCCAAAGGCTTCCTGGCTGGCACTTCTCACGCTGGCGTCAAGGCGTCGAACACCAGCAACGATGATGTTACTATGATCGTCTCAGACCAACTCTGTGCGGCAGGCGGTGTTTTCACCAAAAACATCTTCAAGGCAGCACCCGTACAAGCTTCGAGACGATTCTTATCACAAAAGGAAAACGACAACTTCCGGGGCGTGATAGTCAATTCGGGCTGCGCGAATGCAGTGACTGGCAAACTTGGACAAGAGCATGCCGCCATCATGGCTCAAGAGACTGACAAGTGCTTTGAACCTACATCTTCGAACGATATACCTCAGACGCTTGTGATGAGTACTGGAGTTATCGGCCAGCGTCTACCAATCGACAAGATCACGGCTGCAATCCCGAAAGCACATCAAGCGCTTGGTACGACTCACGAACATTGGCTCAACGCCGCAAAAGCAATCTGCACAACCGACACATTTCCCAAACTCATCTCTCGCATATTCACCCTGCCCTCGCATCCCGACACGACTTACAGCATTGCGGGAATGACGAAAGGCGCCGGCATGATCCATCCCAACATGGCTACCCTCCTCGCCATCGTCTGCACCGACGTCAAGATCGCACCTTCTTCCATTGGCAGTTTCCTCCGCTTCGCCACCAACCGCACATTCAACTGCATCTCCATTGACGGCGACACAAGCACAAACGATACCGTCAACCTCTTCGCCAATGGCATGGCTGCACCCGAGGGCATCTCAGCTTTGTCCCTCCCCCCAGCACTACTGGAGAAGCGCAGTCGAGCATATCCATTCCCAAGTCCACCACAAGACCCCAGATCCCCAGACGCAGAAGCCTTTACCGAAGTCCTGACAGACTTCATGCGAGACCTCGCGAAACTCGTCGTGCGTGATGGCGAAGGAGCAACGAAATTCGTCACCATTCGCGTCACGTCCGATCTCAGCCATGCCGTAGCCAAGCGAGCAGCGGTAAGTATCGCCCGTTCGGCCCTGGTCAAAACCGCGTTATACGGCAAAGACGCCAACTGGGGCCGCATCCTCTGCGCCATCGGCTACGCACCAGGCATCATGGATGCGATGGAATTGCCTGCTATTACTAGAGCTCCATACCCAGTGGCTGGGGCAGGGGCAAAGCAGGTGGTGCCTGAACGGACCTCCGTAGCTTTCATCCCTACGGACGGGAGTGCAGAGCTTAAGCTCTTGGTGCGTGGTGAGCCTGAAACGGTGGATGAGGAGCGGGCGAAGCAGATTTTGGAGATGGAAGACCTCGAGATCTTGGTGAAGTTGGATGACGGGCCTGCGTTACCGGAATATGAGAGGGATGAGAGGGTTAAGGAGGCTATACCGAGGAGGAAGCAGCATGAGTGTGTGTTTTACACGTGTGATTTTAGTCATGAGTATGTGACTATCAATGGAGATTATAGGACGTAGACACAATCGTAAATAGAAGGATGTAAATGGCTACTGATGTCGATATGGAGACTGTTGTACGCGTCGTAGATCCGAAAACATGTACATTGCTCATAGTATACTTCATACGATCGTCTCACTGCCATCGCCCTTCTCCTGTTTCTTGCCGTTTGCATCTCCCGTAACCTTCTTGGGATCCAAAGCCCTCACAGCCTTACTCTTCGACGCCTTGGGATCGATTCCCTTCCGCCTCAATTGCTTCTTCAGACTCCGCTCAATATACACCGCGTCCTCCTCGTCGTCCCAGCCTCCAAACGCACCCAACTTCACCCCACCCTCCTCATCCTCATCTTCAACAGCAGCATGCACATCCCCATCCACAACCCCGTTCTCAACATCAGCAGCTACACCATTCACCCTAGCCTGTTCAGCAGGTGTACCCTGCGCCTTCACAGCATCCGTGGGCGTGACAGCAGTCTTCTTGAACTTGGCGACGAAGAACCCATCGACGTTGAAAGCGTGGGGGTAGTATCTTCGTGTCTCCTTCATGCTGGGGTGGAAGCGTTTGGACATGTACTTTGTGAAACCCTCCTTGCCGAAGATGAGACCGGTGCTGACAAGCTTGACGTTGGGTCGCTTGTTTAGCGCGTATTGCACTACCTGTTCGTTTTCTTCAACCGTGACGGAGCAAGTGGAGTACACGATGTATCCTCCGGTCTTGGAAGCGTGATCAACGGAGTCGATGGCGGAGAGCAGAAGTTGTTTCTGGAGATGCGGGAGGCGAAGAAAGTCGTCCTGCGTTTTGTTCGTCTTGACGCTTGGATCTTTGGCTATAACGCCAGTGCCGGAACATGGCGCATCGAGGAGCACACGATCGAAGCCACCCATCACGCGAGGGAACTCCTGCGCGTTGTAGTTGCAGACAATGGTGTTCTTGACACCTAAGCGGTGGATATTACCGATAAGACCTTTGGCACGGTCCTTGCTGGCATCGTTGGCGAAGATGCAGCCGGTATTCTTCATCAGCGCGGCCATGTGCGTTGTCTTGCCTCCGGGAGCAGCAGCCATATCGAGGCAGCGTTCGTGTTCTTGAGGTGCTAGAGCCATGACGGGGAGGAAAGAGGAAGCGGCTTGCAGAATGTAGTGGCCTGCGAGGTACTCGGGTGTGGCACCGAGCGGGACCTGGGACTCGTAGACTTGCAGGCCGACTTTCGACCATTTGCCGACGGGTTCGAGGGACACACCACGGTTGATGAGAGTATGTGCGAGATCTCGGCGGTGGGTACGGAGAGTGTTGGTGCGGATGACCATCGGGCGAGGCGTCTCGTTGGCATCGAAGAAAGCCAACGCTTCTTGCGGTGGAAACAGAGAGAAGAGCTTCTCAGCCAGGAATGGCGAGTAGCTGTAATATGCGCAAATGTCCTTGAGCACGGCCTGCGTGTACTCTGCTCTGCTTCGTGTTTGGTCGCGCAGCTCCTTGAAGTTGCTAAGCACACGGACAGTCTCTGTGATGCGAGTCCGCAGGAGTTGCAGATCGGGAGCCAGCTTGCTCGTCTTGCCTTCCTCATCCTCATCATCCATATCCAGGTCCGCAGGTGCGATATTGGTCTGCAGCGCATCGTCCGCCAGCTCGGCCTCTGCCTCCGCGTCTTCCTGCGCTTGCTGCTTGTCGAGTCGTTGCGATAGTCCAGCGATATTGGCAGCCGTCAATAGCTCCTCTCCATCCGAGTCGTCATCGTCTTCCGACCACACGCCTTTCTGTGCCTGCATTTCCGGGTCCGAGTCCAGCACATCCTCGTCTTCCGACGCTGACAGTGCATTCGCGAAATCGTCCGCATCGCTGTCCATCTCATCGTCGTCCAGACCCAGCACATCGATCTTCCCACCATTCAGTCCGTCCAACGCAGCGCCTGCCTCGTCCTCCGGGTCGTCGCTTACATCTGACAGTCCAGTAACATCCTCAACATCAGCCATCATAGCCTTAATCGGCTTCACTGGCTTCACCGGCTTTTGTTGCGGCTTGAAGCTACCCTTGGTGCTCGTCTTGCCGGCCGAGTTCGCAGTGTATTTTGTTCCGCCATTCTGTTTATTGCGGTTCACAGGTAGTGCGCTGATCTTCTTCTGCTTCTTGATCGCGCCATTCGTTGGTGCTGAAAGCTTTCGCTTGTTGCCGATGCGGGACTCGTCCAGTGGTGCAGGTGGACCTTGCTTCTGCATGCGCCGAGAGAGTGGTTTGGAGGGTGCCATGGCTGTGCGTGTGCTGACGAACCTAATGTGGTATGCTTCTTGGTTGTTGGAGAAATATTCTTTTCCTGCATGAAGTCGGCAGTAATGGCTAGCGCCGGCGATAAGTTTTTCAGTCCCGATATGTCTGCCAAGGAAAGAAGTCGGCAAAGTCGGGCTCGGTCGGGCTTGACAGAAGGCATTACAACCACATACATGGAGATAATGTTTGCAGTACGGCTGGCGATGATCTCGAAGACGACAGTAGGCCATTGATACGAGATCGAGGAGTGCCGCTGCTCCGTAGCCGTGGACACTTGAGAGAAGCCGGATGTCACCACCAGCAACGACATATTTCTTCGGCTGTTGATGCAGCATTAACGAGCAGAGCAGAGTTCGACTTGAAATGATCCGCGAGCTACATAGTTGTCTTCTATGCGCCAGCCATGCTGCACTGTCCTCGAACCTCGATGCCCAACGCGTTCTGGCAAACACTCGCGCTTCAGAAGAGCAAATCTACATCACCAAGACTTGCCTTCATGATCTCCTCCCAGCTGGGCAGTCCCATCAATGCCTCCTCCAACGACATGGTCACGTCCGCCATGGAAGGACCTCGCTTCATGCAGCCTTTCCAATCCTCGAACTCTTCTTCATCAGTCATATGCCACATTCGCGCCCTCGTCTCCGTGCTTGGCTCCTGACCAGCTTCGATGATAAGACAGTCGAGAAAGATCATGGTATCTGAGATGTCCCCCACCCGATCGCTGAGACCATACATCTCCTCGACGATGTAGCTGGACCTTCCGTCGATCGTCCTTCCCAGCTGCTCATCAATCTTCATTTCGGTCGGCTGTACGACCTTCCACGGTCCCGTCGAGCTGATGTGCGTCGGTTGCCAGACCGTATTCAGCTTGGCCTGGAAGATGGTAAGGTCTTCCAGAGTCTGCATATTCTGCTTACAAGCAAAGGTCGTGGCTTCTTTGGCGTACAGCGGCAGACATCCCATCCCTTCTCTCTGGCGCTGCAGTCGCATGGACAATGCACGCGATTTCTTGGGTAAGGCCATACGATCCCGGATGTCGTCAAGGGTGAGATTGATGCCTTGCTCCGCAGCCTTGCGCTCATAGTAGAGGAAACGCCATCCTGGAATGTCGGTTGGGATGTGAGGTGGTAGGAACGGGACCTCACGCAGCCGATTGCCTGTCGATGCGCTGATAGTGGGGTTATCGTTGTGGTCCGTCATGCCTTGTGGGTTTCTTAGCCTGGCAACCTTCCATGACTTCTTGTTGCCGGAATTGCAGAACGTTCCGGGCTCGAGCTTGCCCATGAAGTCGGCTAGGTTGTGCTCCGACACATCGCTGTTTTCTGAGATGATTTGACTGCTTGTCGGTTCGCCTTTGTGGTCAACGATGTGTTCTTCGAATGTCGCAAACTCGCTAACGTTGATGGTCTCTGTAGTTCTCGCGGAGTAGAATTCGCGGCACCCACGGCAACAGCACAGCTCGCTTGGTGGTTGGCCGTGATGGATGTGGGTGTGAGCCAGCACTGCGTCCTTGTCGGCGAAGACGGTCTGGCAGACATAGCATGATACTGGGCTGTTGGAGTGGGTATTGATGAAATGGAAGCCAGGACAGTAGAGTACATCGAAGCCCAGCTTGGCGAAGACTGGGTGACGGACCATCTGCACGGTAGCTGGACGGATGGTAGGTTGCATATTGGAGCTGCGTTGCGTCTGTGAAGAGTACATCTCGGCTTGGGCGTCCATAATCGATGGTGTGGTTCCGAGATGGGGTGCAGTATAGAAGGTTTGCACCGCGGAGAGGCTTTATGAGTGGATGAAGAAGCATATTAGGTAGAGAAGTGTTGTCGAGCTCTGGCGCTTGTGTTTTTGGCAGGCACGAACTTCACTTGGCGGACGTGTGAATGTAGAAGGCGAGTCTGTCGAGGTTTCTTTGTTACCTAAGGATGACCCAGAGCAGTCGCCTGTATAGTCATAGGTGAATGTATCGCTACAATAGCAGCGACGACCTTGTACGCCTGCGTAATGTTCTGAGTGTGACGCCAGCATCAGTGATGCTCATTATATGTTGTCCCGTGAAGCCGATGTTGAAAGGTCGGCGTGTCAAACTCATCGCTTCTTGAACAAGCCATGGCAGAGACCACAGAGGATCAGGGGTATCACCGCGATAAACCAGAAAATCCTGGAAGGCAGCAAGTCAGCATACTTCTCAGAGACCGAACCTTTCCACCCGTCAGTATCTTACCAGACAATCCCAACCGCAAAATAAACACCCGCCATGTTCGTCCAAGAACCGTAAGAACCGTCCGTCATTTTCTCCTCCTTCGTGCGACTGGGATGCTCTGAGAAAACCGCAGCCAGCTCTAACGCAACTTGATTGTTGATCTTGTCCCAGGTTGTATCGAGGGCTTGTAAGCGTGCAATGGTTCCCATGTCACGCCGCAATGCAGCGTCAGTCGCCAGCTGCCGGGCATACTTGACGAACACATCAAGATCATGCGGCGGCACCAAGTAACCAGACTTGCCGTGCTTGACAGTCTCTGACGGTCCGCCCTCATCACGGGCAATGACCGGCACACCAGACGCCATAGACTCGAGGACCACGAGTCCAAATGTCTCGGTGATTGAGCAGTGTAGGAAGACATCCGCAGCCGCGTAGTTCTTCGCCAACGCATCTCCGCGTAACATACCGGTAAAAATGACCTCGCTTTCAAGTCCTCTGAAGTAGTCCTTCACCTCTTGCATGACAGCCGGGTTCTTGTTACCACCTACTATGAGCAACTTGAATGGCAGACCGCTCTCCTTGAGCTTTCGAGCCGCCTTGGCCAAGAATTCGAAACCCTTTTCTGGAGCAATGCGGCATATGCAGGCAAAGATGATCTCACCGTTAGGAGCGATCATCTTCCTGTACGATGCGTCCCGTCTTGCTGGGTGGAATTGCTCGGTGTCGACACCTCTGCCAAGCTGTCGCATCTTGTTGGACGGCGCGCCTGTCCGCTCCATGTACTTGCGCACATACGCGGAAGGGTAGAATATTGTTCGCACGGAAGCAGCGCGGAACAAGTAGCCTTGGACAATCGACAGAAGGTAGACGCCATACCGATCGAGTGGCGCAGGAAAGAGGATCTCAGCGTAAGCAGACAGATCAGTCTGAAAGTTGAGGAAGACCGGCGGTGCGCAATCGATCTGCCGCAGCTGAACCAGAAATTGGAATCCCACCGACGCCGGACTCGCCAGGTAGATGATGTCGGGCACGAATGTCTTATCGTAGACTACGCCGAGTCGGAAGGGATATGCAACGGACAAGTCAGGGTTGTAAGGGAGAGGGTAGCCTTGGAGACGGAACTCCGGATTGCTTTTGAGCTGGGTCGTCTTCATGCCATCGCCGCTTTTGCTGCGCCTGATCATGGGAGTGCGCTTGGATTGTGATGAAATTTGCGGCGATGACGGCGACCAATGGTTGATTTCATCGCGGTCGAAATGGAACTGCCATGATCCGCCGATCGCTCTCGACGCCAACGACGATGACTTAGCCTCGATCGAGCGTACCCAATCGGGGTTAACGATGGGTTGCCTCGCTGGCTTCGGCTCGGTAGCAATAATAGGTTGGCCTTTGTAGGATGGTGCGCAGGTTGCGACGTTTACTCCGTTCTTGCGCAAGTACTCGACGAGCATGCCCGTCGTGCGGCTGACTCCATTGACGGGGCCTGGTCACCAACCCGTCAGCTCAGCCTTGCTTCATGTTTAGACATGTCAATGTACCAAGAGACTCGGTAGCCAGGAGTACCTGCCATTGGTTAGCATAGTCCTAGATGTGGTTTGTCAATGCGTACTCTCTTGCCGACGAGAGCGCGAGGAAAACCGGGCGAGAGGTGAGGTTGGCTTTCGGGGAGCCCAAGCCTTTCGGTTGTCCGCGGAGAGATGGTCATGGTGCGTGACATGTTGGCGAACCGTCGCGTTGAGATCTCTTGTCTGCAACTTCCTATGATTTTGGAGTTATTCAAGGCATGCACGACTGAGCCTCGTTCATGCAGTCTTCATCGAGTCCTGATGATGAGAGGAACAACAAGCCTCTGCGGCGCAAGGACGCGTATTAAGCATGCGCCTTTGCGATGATGAGCTGGTGGGCATGAAGTTTTGTTGGCCCCGTCAACTGACACCACAGCGACTCCTTGAAGTTCATCATTGAGGCGTCGTTGACCTCTCGTTACGGACACGTTTATTACGTGCAGCTTGTCGACCAGAGAACGACCACAAATCAGGTCGTGGGTACGTTGATTGGACGAGAAAGCTCACCATGCATAGCACGGGCTGGGCCGTTGTGTTGTACTACCTCGATGAGAGCGCCCCGATGAGCAGTTGTCAGCAACGTGGTGCTGGAACTAGGTTTCGATGACAAGACCGCTTGAGACGACGGCATCTCACTGATTCGACCCCTCGTGATCCGCCATTGACATCTTAGCGCTCACATTCTGCAAAGCCTGCGCAATGATCTCCGTAACAAGCACACCAGAACAGCCCCTGAGGTGACCGACGTCGATCTACGAAGAAGATGCAGATTCAAGAGTGGGCAGGAGAGATAATGGACATACAGTGACTCGAAGTACGGTACTGAGGATCGCATATCCTGATGAGCACACTACCACTGCCCTACGCCCATCCGGCGCTGCCACCTTCTCCGAGTGTTGACACGAAGAGCAACAACTGCGAACGGCGATCTGATCTCAGCGTAGCGTAATGATTTGGAAAGCATGCAGACTTGTGCCAGGGAAAGGACACGCTGGCCCTACTTAAGACCGCGTCCTTCACGATACTGCTCTGGCTGGTAGATCGCGCCAGTAACAATCGCCGGCACGGATACGATACGCGGCTGTCCAATGCCTCCCAACGAGCCGATAAGGATCATGGCGAAGATACAAACACCGACAGGGCGGGACTGGCGACAGTAGCATCCAGACCTTTCTCCACGTCGCCGCATAGTTTCCAGGCCCACGCCATCGGCTCCGTAGATATGTTGTCGTGGTCACGGAGGAGATGCAGACATGTCGAGACTGCGAAAGACTCTTGATGGTGCGTTGCACGTGACGCCAAGAGATATATGTTGACAATAAGAATCGGACGACGCTCCTTACATGGGACGATCATCGTCCAAATTTATCTTCATAGGCAGGTATGGAGCGCTTATCCGAGCTCACGTAGGTTCACGACTCTGTGCTCCTGGGCATCGTGGAATACGATCCACGAAAAAACGTGGACATCGCGTGGAAGCACTTTGACAATGGCTACCTACCTTATTCAGACCCGAAATGAGTTGCGCCAAGACATCGACCTCACATGTCTCTGCGTGCTATTTGCGTGGTTGGCATTGATCGTATCTAGTCTCATGCTCATTGACAACCTATTGACAAGTCGTGTTTCAAGAGTATTGACGAATGGCTATTCAGCATGTTGATCTGGTTCAGCGTACTTGCAGAAAACTTATCAAACTACTTACTGAACAACAGCAATTCAACCACTGCAGTCTGCAAGTCGAAAGCACAGCGACTCCACCACAGCGACTTGCTCGAAAGAACACGCAACTGCAATGGCACCAATCACCCACCTCTTCACACGCCTAGCGGCCACAGCAGCAACCGCATCACCAGCTGTCACAACATCACCATACCCAGCCGCCATCATACTCGCCACACTCAGCTTGCTCGTCATACTCCTGCTCGTATCACCGCTCTGCTGGCATTACCGAAATCGCAACGTTGGGGCAACATTACTGGTAGCGTGGGCGATCGTCATCAACCTGCAGACCTTCATCAACAGCATACTCTGGCAGAACGACGACATCACAAATTGGTACAACGGTGCTGGACTGTGCGATGTTGAAGTCAAGCTGCAGATTGCTTCCTCCATAGCCGCGCCGGCAGCTCTGGCAGCAGTGCTGAGAGCATTGGCAAACGCGATCGATACCGAGCGAGCGACGCTGGTCAAGAGCAAAGCGCAGAGGATACGGGACTGCGCCATCGATATCTCCTTCTGCCTCGGTTTCCCGGCCTTAGAGATGCTGTTCCACTACATCGATCAGCCGAGTCGATATCTACTAGTCGGCATCGCAGGCTGTGGTCAAACCGTCAGCCTCACTTGGGTCACCACGCTGCTGTTGGACATTCCGCCAATGCTCTGGACTCTGCTCGATATGTACTATGCAGGTGAGTGCATGATATCTATTGATACTAGACAAGCTACATTTACTGACTTCTGTTCGCAGTCGTCATTCTCGTCCGACTCTGCCGATATCGTGCCACCATGAGCTCCATCCTCGCAAGCAGCAACATCAGCAAAACTCGGTTCCTCCGTCTTTACATCTTTTGCATCATCCTCATCCTGGCCTTTGTGCCCTTGCAGGCGTTCACTCTCTACCAAAACCAAGCACAGCCGAACATGCAATACAAGTGGAGCGAGGTTCACGATCCGACACAGTGGAACAACATAATCATGGCACCCAGCGGCGGCCGCGTCTCGCCGTTCCCATGCATCTGGCTCGCCGGGGGGTTCTTCATCTTCATCTTCTTCGGGCTGGGAAAGGATGCGATGGCGATGTATCGCAGTGGCTTGCTTGCTATGGGCTTCGAGAAGGTCTTCCCGTCGCTGAAGCCCGGGTATACGCCGAATAATACCGGAATGATCAGCTCACTCGGCAGCAAGGCGAAGCTCATGTTCAAGCGAAAGGACTCGCGGTCTTCGTGGCTATCCCAGGCAACCACTTCGGGTACGACATCTACAACCGACTTTGCATCGCCAAAGACAATGGCCATGCTGGAGACCATCGAGGAGCACGAACACAATCGAAGTTCTGGGGGATGGTTGGCATCGTTCTTCAAGAGACAGTCGCATGGGCAGGGGCATGCTCTCTCTGAGGTCGGACAGCACTCGACAGTCGGATCGAACGTGTCTGCGGCCGATGGCCGTAACACAGGTGGTATTGAGGTCATCGTGCGGCGTGAGGTCAGGCAAGCGAGCGAGATGGCGGAGACTGCACCTCCAGTCGCCCTCTACCACGTCGTGTGAATGGAGTGCGATCGGCGTTCCAGGGTGGCTACAACTTACCGCGAGCCGATATGTCTCGTAAGCATTTCGAGCACCACGATATTCGAAAGTGTACATTGAGCTCTGTCATACTGTGCTCTTGTTCACTGATATATCCTTAAAACACTGCTGCCAATTGGCACACCACGCTGCTGTGCATAACTAAAGACTCCATCTCCGACCTCGGCCCTCGTGCCTTCCCCACTCGAATTGCAATGCCTGTTGGGGCGATTTGAACGATGGCGAGCACGAATGAACTCATATCCATCAGCTACGCCTGAACGCTCTGTCAACTCATCCTGTAGACCCAACGATTTTGTGAAACCACAGCAACCATGCCTCTAACCTCTGACCTTACGCTTGACCCAAGCAAGTGAGTTTATGAAGTCTTCAAACAGACATATCAAAGGCTGATGAAACGACTGTTCGTCAAAGGTTTGACCCCAAGTCGATCTCGGAGCAGACGCACGCTTTCAATGACAAACTTATCAAGATCATGGAGGGCGGACCAAGGTGTACGTTGGTCGTCTCTACCCAAACAACAACTACTGATCCTTAGCGAAGGGTGGGACGTTGGCGCAGAGAAGTACAGGAAGATGCGATGGAATGGAGAGACGCCGTTGCCTAAGCCAGGTATACCTGTCAAGTCGTGAAACACACAGCTTTGAACTGACAGGCCATGAGTCGTGCTCGACTCTGGAAAGAACATCACGATACCTTCTCGAGAGCCAGGCCGCTCCATACCCTGCCGAGTGTTCACACCAGACAACGGAAAGCCAAAAGGCGTCTTCTACCATATCCATGGTGGAGGATGGGTGCTGCAAAGCGAACATCACCAGGATGTAATGCTCAAATACTGGGCCGATCACAGTCAAGTGACGGTCGTATCGGTAGGCTACCGTCTCGCTCCAGAACATCCGTATCCTGCCGGCAATGAGGACTGCTTCGACGTTGGTGAGTACCTGGTCGACGACTCGGAGAAGGACTACGGTGCACGGCTCTTGTTTATGGGCGGTGACAGTGCTGGAGGACATCTCAGCGTTGTCACCTGCTACCACCTGCTCAAGACCCGACCAAGCTTTGCATTCAAAGGTCTGGTTTTGAATTATGGCGCTTATGATATCAGCGGCTTCATGCCGCAAGCATGGACATTTGATCTGCCGCTCGTGCTTGACGTCCAGATCATGCAGAAGTTCATATGTCACCCTCTCCAGTAGCGTCAAGCATGGCACTGATAGTCCCAGGTACATTGAGAGCTATCTTCCCAATACGACGCCAGAGCAGAGGCGCGATAGCTGGATTTCGCCCTTCTTCGCCGATCTAAGCAAGATGAAGCTGCCACCAGCTTTGTTCGTGGTCGGTACAATGGACTGCTTGCTGGACGACAGTATCCTCATGAGCGCCAAGTGGAGGATGAGCGGTGCTGAGTCCATACTGCGTGTATATCCAGGTATGTTCTTCGTCACTCCGTGAGCTACAGGATCAACACTGACTCGTTGTTCAAGGTGCGGCTCATGGGTAAGGTCAACGCTTCCTACGCTCGTTAGATGCCGACGCTGACCTCTTCTCTGATTTACCTTGTTTCCACCGGAACACTTAGCGATCGCGCAAGAGTCGCTTGACGATGTCACGACGTATCTGAATGAGCGGATGTAGAGAAGTGGGAGTTATTCGGTTTCGCTTGAACTGCACTATTTGTCACTTTGACTTCACGCTGTCGCGCCGTCATCTCGGCGCGATGCACTGTGAACAGTATGCGATCGTCAAGTAAAGAGTCCAGCTCTGTTCGGTCGTTCAGAGACCCTGCGCGAACTTGCATCAATCGTCCGAGCCATGGTGCTATAGGCTTGCTCCATCGGCCGCTTGAAGTGCAATGTCCTCTGTCAGGTATCTTGAATGGCTCAAGCTTCGTTAGGAGTCGTGGGTTTGTACATAATCGTTGTAAGGAACTGTCGTTCGTTAGCTTTACTGCTTCCAGCACCACACATCAGGCCTCATACCTTGCGCTTGTACCTCGTCGTACCGCTGGTTGCCAGCACACCATGCTTGATACTACTCGTAGCAAGGTGGTTCAAGACGGTGTGATTCGGCATCAGCAACACGCTTGCGTCGTCCTTATGTGGCATGTTGCCGTTGAGGATGCTCTTCCCAAGAAACATGGGCAGTGAAGGTGGTGACGGCAGAGTCTGTTCAACTCGTTTTGCGCGCTCTGCACGGCCGTCATTCTCATTGCTTTCGAGATCTTTGAGAAATGCCGGGACTTCTGAGTTGTACTTGGGTCTCGGCACTTTCTCCCGTGGTGGCGCTTTCAGTCTTCGGTCTGAATCGCGACCTTGTGGAATCGCATCAGGCGGTCCGTGTGCCGATGACTGGTTCCCATCTGCTCCCGGTAGCGAAGGTCGCTGTCCGGCTACTGTATCGGGTGCGCGCGTACCCGCACGGATGTCGATCGGTTTCGCGGCAGGCTCACCAACAGCCGCAACCTCACCCGCTTTTATGGCAGATGTTGCTACTGCTTCGATAATATCTGCTTCGGTGATGGGTTTCGGTGGTGCCTCGACCTCGATGTAGTTCACGAAGTTGCCAGCGTAATCCACGGTTGTGGGATAGTCGTCAGATGTGGTTTGGTCGCCGCGAATCATGAACTTGAGGTGATGCGTGCCGGGCTTGAGGTGGATGGTCGCTGAGTAGCCGCCGCGCTGCTTGTCTGGATTAAGCTTGATTTTGCGCTCCCAGTTGACGAAGGTTCCCGTCACGTAGACCTTGTCCGTATCGCCTTTCCATACTACCAGCGTAGGAACGGTTGGCGCATTCAGCGAATGGACTTCGGTGGTAAATATGTCATCGCCGAGGTCGTCGTCGTCCACGGTCGTCGAGCTGAGCACACTTGTCCTACGAGGTATGACTCCGTCGCCGTCGCCGTTGGTGGTTTGCGTATCGATTGGTGAGATGATTGGCGAGCCAGGTAAGTGAAGCTCCTCCTCAATAGGCAGCGGCAATCTAGGCGGCCTGTCATACCGAGTGGAGGCACCGATGCCGAATGTCGAGTCGTCGGGCAGTCCAGAAGGCTGGAAGTCGGCGCCCTCAAGAGGCTCTTCACCTATGATGCGCGGTACATCTACTGCCCGAGAAGAGGGCGATGGCACAGGTATAGGACTCGCAGTTGAAGACGGTGGCAGTGTTGACGAGCGACTCGGTGGCCTATTCTCCTCCTTGCTCTCACCCTGCCCCATGATTGATTTGTTCGACCTCTGACTCGAAGAAGATGCTTCCGGTTTTAGTGTTGGGGTTGGAGCGGGAGCTGTGATGGATCGTGCCCTCGAGTGGTGCGACGATGCTGGATTGTGCGTGACATGAATTGAGGGTGCTGCCGTGGAAGTCGCTGTGGGAGGAGCCGGGGCAAGCGTCGAAGTCGCGTGAGGTGGGTAGTTGCTGTGCGAACATCAGCAGTGAACGTCTAATCGCTTCAACATCGCTGACCTCTTGTTGCTTTGCGAAGCCCGCGAATGGTTGTCATGTTTCCACGAATCCCGCGTTGTCTCACGCCGATGTGCATGTTGCGATTTTCGAGTTAAGGTGGGTGAGGCTGTCTCTTCATTGCTCTGACTGTTCCCCATTGTTAGAACTGCTACTGCTCCTGCGAACAGGTCACATAGGGTTAGGTGCGACAGCGGCAGCGGCAGCAGGCAGAGTTAGTCTCAGTCCTTCCGGCGGGTCACCGCATGGTGGGTAGTGAATGAGGCCTGGAATAATATGATACAAGTGCTAAAACCGGCACGCACACGACAACTACACAAACGTGTCGCAGGAACAGGAAGATTCGCATGTGACGACGGTGCGGGGCGGAAGTGATGTCGCGGACCCCTGTCAATGTCGTGCATAAAAGCACGGACCTACGGTTGCTCGCCTATGCGGTGTTCGGATGATGATGTTGACAGGCACCACGACATTGTACAACATCAAGCAAAGGGTCAGAAGTGACTGCAATTAGCAGAGAGGGTGGCGATGAGCGAGGGTGTTGACGAGCAGCGGATGAACGTCTACCTTGCCACGACCATAACGGTCCTGTGGTACATCTGCTACCCAATTGCATTTGCCGTGTACTATGCGGCCATTGCTCTTGTCTTCATCGCCAAGCTGCTGTACCGACCCGTTGGTTTCTTGCTGCAACCGTTGCTCTACTTCGGCCGCTTCATCTTGGCCTGTTTGATCGCACCGTTCGAGTTGCTCGGACGTTTCGAGGTAGGTGCAGGATACGGTTCTGAACATGCCAATGCTAACCTGATACAAGACGGTCTACATCTACTTGGGCATTGCAGCACTCGTGGGCATCATCATCGGCCTAGCACAGCGATATCTGTACAATCTGCTCATTCGGCTGCTAGGTCTGGACACCAAGCCAGTACCGCAAAGAACACGCACAGCTAGAGAGTACCGCGAGGCGAAACGCAAGGAGCAGGAGAAGGCCGACGCTCCGTTGATAAGTTCTGGTGTGCTTTCGATGATCGAAACGTCGTCAAATCAGCTTTCACCTGCGTACTCGACACAGTCAGACACAGCGCGCAGAATGAAGCGGAGCAAGGGTTTGCTCAATCAGACCATCGCCGAGGAGATGTCAGACGGCTGAGCTTGTGCCAATTCGGATGATGATGCTGTCGATAGAGGAGGTCGCTAGCGGGCGGTTGAACGCGCAGTACAGCCTCTACTCTAACAGCGGCCTCGCCTTCACCCACACCCGAGTATCATCGCTTGTGTTGTATACGCCAGTCGCCTTTTTATGACGTGGCATCTTCCACAGTCCACCTCCAGCCGGCTCGATATCCCACATGGCAACGATAGCAGCAGTATACATCATGCTCTGCTTGAAGGCGAACGCTCGACCCTTGCACATGCTGGCGCCACCGCCTGTTCGATGTAAGCATTGAACCAGTGACAACCAATGAAGATCGACATACCGTAAGGCCTGATGGATCCCATATCAGCGGCGCCATGCTTGTCGTCGTTTTCGTACTTGATATGTCGATCCGCCCGCCACTCCATCGGATCATCAAAGTACTTTGGATCTGTACTGTGGAGATCGTGGGCTATATGAGCGCAATCGCCTTTCCGCAGTCGCCACCCCTCGGCACCTTCTCCACGACCTTGCAGCACAAAGTCTTCCTTGATCACTCTGAAGCTCCACGGGGCGGCATCGAGCCGGAGAGATTCGATGTACGAGCTTTTGAGCAACGGGCAATTGTTACTCAAGCCATCAACATCGAACCTCTCTAGCCTTGGCGGCTCGGCAATGGGAAGATCAGACGGCATTTCTACGAACACGACGTAGGGTGCGATCTCCTTGCGAACCTTCTCTAGCAGGGTCTTGTCGGCGTAGATGCGGTTAATCATCCAGAAAATCAGTGTGTCCTACGACGGAATCAGCCTAGGCCTCTGCAGGACCGCCGTCAAGTTACTCACAGAGTTGGCATTAGCTGCCCAGAGTAACGAGAGCTCCGTGGCGGCACGAGCGCGTATGCTCCAGTTGTGTTTCCGGTACACGGCCATACCTAATATAACGGGTATGTGGGTCAGCAGAAGTCCTTCGATCAATGAAATGGGGCCTCCCCGGGTACAAGACATCTTCTGATCGGCCGGTGGCCGTGAGATGGACTTTGCGCGCCCATGGCTAAGCGATCATGTGGCTTACGAGCTTTAACCAACGATCCAACGTCATCCAGCGAGCCCCAATCCGTCCCAGCATCTTCGCCGTTTTCGTAATGCTTCTCCATGGCTTCGTGGAAAGTCTCCAGCTTGGCGAGCATCCTTCTCCGAGCTAGGTGAGCTTTAGTGAGGGCAGGAATGGGGATCCAGCGTGGCAACCCTGTAGCGAGGAGCAGAAACGCCCGATCGAAGATCCAGAGGTCGTCGAGAAAGTCCGGATAGTTCGCGAAGACTATTATCGAGAACCACAAAGGTCAGCCATTAGTTCTGTAACTCAACTGAATCTTCAGTAAGGCCACGGCAGGCTCCCCTGGGCATACCGCTAACAGCAGAATGTGAAGCCTGATGTAGCGGCAGACCGCAAGCCAGTAGCGAGGAGAAGGTCTTGTAGCTTGACCCCTTGACTACGACGGATCGCATCATGGTCATCGCATATATGCTCCCTGAGCTACGCAGTGGTAGCATGCTGCTTAGTGGCAATGCATCGGTTCGATGATATGTGGCGGCAGAGAACCCGTATCGCTTTGCAGCTACACTCTCGCTGTTGTATCTCGACTGTCTGATTCAGAGAGCCCAACTATCATGCCTGTCAAGATACACTTACAATCAGAGCCGATAAGCGATGGATTTGCGGTTTGGGCTGCGTAGTCGCGAATCAGAGGTAGTAGGCTGGCCTCTACTACTGGCTCGCCCGACTTTTCGTCCGTTGCAAGGTAGGTATTGCTCGTCTTCTCCCAGGGCGTTTGATCAACGAGGCTCTCATTGCCTGTGACGAGATCTACGATAGTACCCTGTATCCTTCTGGCGGTCTGCTTGCTACCACAACGCGCGTGAAAATCAGCCAGTGTCCCAGAAATCGAAAACGATAGTACGAAAGAGACGTATGTTCAGCAAGGTCCTCGCAAGCGTGCGCAGTCCTTGATCGCAAGACTGAAAGCCACCGCACTCACACTAGGTCGCCCAGGCTTGGTTCGCTCAGCAGGTGCTTATAGCATGCCATCATGTCCGGCAGACCCTCGTCATACTTGTGCAGCTCCCACTTTGGAAAACCGAAGATTACGTTCAGTAGTCTTCGCGAGACCTCCTCCGAATTCGCTATGTGCTGCTTCTGATTCAAGAGTGCCGTAGCAAGTCCAGGGCCATAGAGAATGTTATGGCGCCCACCGAAGAAGTTAAGGGAGAAGACCTTGTTCGATGTGGTCAGCCTAGTGTGCATGCAGCTTCAATATCAGATATTGCGACGGGACGACAAAGCTAAGAGCAGCAGTATACGGCTAAGCAGTGACACGGAGGAGCCTGCATAATGAGTCCATAGACGAAGCTCACTGATTTGACTTACTCCTGAGGGAAACCGGCTACGTAGATTCTTCACGAACCCATCCGCATCATATGCCATGTTTGGCATGTGCCCGATGAGCGGCAGCCAATATGGGACCGCGGGCGGGCTCTTTGCATCTTGGCTGGTCTTTGACGCAACGGCATGTCGACTGCTTGCTGCACGTGTGAGAAGTAGTAATATGATCAGACCAACAGCTAGGAGTGCCGTAGGACTCCCAAAGTAAGCGTGAAGCGGCCCGGGCGATGTGCTGGCGTGGGCGTTAGGGTATAGGTCGTCCAGAACCAAACTGTCCGATTGATGAATTCGTGCCATCTGTTCTGCTGACTTTAGTTGTGAGATGGAATATGGGCTGTCTATCATCGCAACAGTAAATGTTCAGTACAGGGCTGAAGTTCAAGCGCACGGTCCACGACAAGCCCTGAAAGGATCAAGCGAAGGCCATTAAATTTCCCGCCACCCCATGTCTCTGCTTTGTTACTCCATCGGATACTGACACCCATCACCATGCAAAATGGGTTTCATAACTCTCGGTACTGCCACAAGCATGTTGCAGGCAGGAAAATAACAAGCGTACACGCGGCGAGGGGAAATGGAGTGGCGAGTAGGATGATGCCTCGGTCAATGCTCCATGAAGGTCAAGCTCAAGGCAGAGGTGCTCTCCTGTACTGAAGACCCTCAGATCTTTTCAACGCAGTCCAATCACTCCAGACCAACCGTGCAGTGAAGTAAAAGTGCAATGGAAAGGGTCGACAGCCGGGACACGACGACACCGTCGAACACTATGATAGAGATCAACATTACGGACGAAGATATCAAGTCCCTGAAGGACAAGGTGGTTGTGCTCACGGGTAAGACCATACGCTCAGCATAGAGCCTCCGGCTGACATTCGAGCAGGTGGTTCTGTAAGTTCAACACCCAAGATTTGGACTCGAAGCAGATGACTTGACGAAGACGCACCCAACGTGCAACTCGTCGGTCTCATGGACTGTTCAAAAATGACTCGTGTCTGGTGTCTGTTCTAATGTCGTTCCCGTAGTCTGGAATTGGTCTGGCGACGACGAAGCTGCTTCTTAGCATAGGAGCGTTGGTCGTCTCGGGTGACATCACCTCACCACCCGTCGAACACGAACGTCTGAGCTTTGTCAAGACGAATGTGACAGAATGGTCTGATCTGGTCGCATTATTCGATCTTGCACAGGAGCGTCATGGTCGTATCGATCATGCGTTTGCAAATGTGAGGCAACTTCACACACCATTCGTTCGTGCTTCACCATCTGACCTTGTAGGCCGGCGTTTCCGGTCGCATGGACTACATGGAAGACAGAATGGATGAAAATGGCAAGCTGGTCGAGCCAAACCACGAGGTGCTGGATGTGAACCTCAAAGCCGTGATTAACACCACATACCTGGCGCTCCATCATCTCCGAAACCAAGAGCACGCTGGAGGCAGTATCGTCCTAACGGCATCCGCGTCTTCATACCAGCGCTTCCGGGTGGCGGACTACACAGCTGCTAAGCATGGTGTTCTGGGCTTCATGCGCGGTATCGTTCCGAACCTGACACGTCTAGGATTGCCGATTCGCATCAACAGTCTCGCTCCAGGCTGGACGGAGACTGGGATGGTTCCGAAAGGAGTAGTCGAGGCTGCTGGGGCAGCCACACAATCGCCCGACGTTGTCGCGAAGTCAGCGGCACTTCTCATGGCGAGCAACTCATATCAAGGCACCCTGATCTACTCTGACCAGGGGAAGTACTGGGAAATCGAGGAGACCATGCTGAAGCACGTGGCAGACATAACCGGTAGTGGTGAGGGCGAAGACGTTGTAATGGACAAGATCATGAAGTTGGCTGCTGAGCACGGTTCTGGCACCGGATCGTTGCCGGGCAGTAGCAATTGAGTAATCTTTTTCGCTGTGTTGCCAACAGGGAAACAGCAGCTACAACCGGTACTCAATATAGCTGTTATTGTCGAGATAATGGCAGTGCCCGTGTCTTCACTAGCCACAACAACTCTCAGATCGATCTCGCAACGTTGTCGTATACTTGTAGCAGTCTCCTCGGCGCGAAATGGGCAGCTGTCGTTGAACAAATTTGGTGGTCTTTGCGAAACAGAGCTTGCCACGAAGTCGCACGCATTGATCCCAGATCAACGGTCAACCTTCAATCGACTGCCGAACCGTTCGTGTCGAGCAGCTAATGTACATTACTTTCAGATCTAGAATCGTCGCATGACTCGCGAAGTCGACCTCAGCTCAAGCTCCAGCTTC
This sequence comes from Elasticomyces elasticus, assembly GCA_035926095.1. Taxonomy (NCBI): domain Eukaryota; kingdom Fungi; phylum Ascomycota; class Dothideomycetes; order Mycosphaerellales; family Teratosphaeriaceae; genus Elasticomyces; species Elasticomyces elasticus. The sequence goes on from JAVRQT010000003.1 coordinate 577,232, forward strand.
CTTGCTTTCTCCAACGATTATAACCGGCTGTCCCGAGGTCAAATCGAAACGCCCGCTCCAGTCAGAGTCCAATTGACCTGGCCGTTACTGTCATCCATTCGAGAATAAGTTCATTCGTGTAAACTACTATTCACCATGCTCTACGACCCTTCCTCAACCTCGCTTCCCAAGCGGTCGGAACTTCCAAACATCGATGGTGCCCCCGAGGGCGCTGCTTGGTTCTGGGGCAAAGACGACGAAGTGTGTTACTGATGCCATGCCGATCGTTGCTGCAGCTGGACTAACAAGATTGACCGTGACAACGTAGCTGGGAAGACTGAACTTGTTGACTCCAGCAAGAACAGCTGCTGCTGCAAAGCTGATCAAGACCGGCGAGGTTGTCAATTTGGAGTCAGTACGACTCAATGTAACGAGAAGTTGACCTGTTGACATTTCGACAAGCCTAGCTGCCAATCTTCCCGACCCTCCTATGTATGGACGGGAGAGGTTCAAGCACACTATCAAGCCTTTAGGAGAAACCGGCAACGATGATCTGTATGAGATGAACACGCAGAGCGGTTCGCAAGTCAGTACTATATCACCTTTCGAATGCTGATCGTTCTGACGAATGTTCATTAACAGTGGGACGGTTTCCGTCACGTTAGTCCTTTACAGAAGTCCATTCACCACCACAGTTGCTAATCAGCAGCTGAATGAAGGTCGGACTCAAGCATGACGGAAAGTCAGTATTTTACAACGGAGTATGGTGCCACGACCGTGTTCGATCCATCGATGGGACTGACGATTCATCAAGATCACCCAAGATGACATCAATAACACGCACAAAATGGGCCTTGATGCTTGGGCTCGACACGGCATCGGTTCGATCTCCCGTATGGCCAATTAGCTACACAACTGACTCAATCCGTTTCTAGCTGGACGTGGTGTGCTCATTGACATTTACAATTACACGTCGGAGGGATACGATCCCTTCACCTCACGCCCTATTACTCTCCAAGAGATCAAAGACTGTGCCAAGGCCCAGGGTGTTGAATTCCAATACGGTGTAATACTGCCACCCGAGTGATGTAGCGGATGGGCATGCGCTGACTACTTTACAAGGACACCCTAATCCTTAGGAGTGGTTGGGTAGATGCATACAACAAGAAGGCGACAGAAGACCGCGAGGCACTCGGCCGCGTGAAGAACTTCGCCCACAACTTTGTAGGTCTCGAGCAAACTCAAGAAGTCCTCGACTTCCTGCACGACAACTACTTCAGCGCCGTTGCAGGAGACCAGCCGGGGTTTGAATGCTGGCCGCCCAAAGATCTGAGTCTGCACACCTACCTGCTGCCACTATGGGGCACACCAATCGGAGAGATGTGGGACCTGGAAAGACTATCGGAAATGTGCAAGGAGAGAAAGCAGTATGCTTTCTTCTTCGCGAGTTCGCCGCAGAATGTGCCAGGTATGTTGACTAGATGTGGAGTTGGAATTGATCTACTGACTTGTATTCAGGCGGCGTCGGCAGCGTCTCCAACGCCATGGCGATCTTTTGAGGACGTCAGGTGTGACTATGGCGAGGCCACAGCCCGATGGTAGTGCGGGACCTTCACGATAACATCATACAAGCGCCTGTAGCCTCATTCTCAACTATGCCACTGCATCTTGAATGTCCATCAAGCACCGACTTTCCCAAACCTGAATTGGCCCCAAGCCAGACATCCTTCCGGCATCGTCCACGTCTGCGCGCCACTATCATTCCCTGCCGCACCAGCCGCAACATGAATCGGCAAGATATGATCAAAAGTCGGGTGAGCCTTCCGAGCATCAGACGTCTGCAACAACGCCTTCATAGCCTTTTGTCTCTCCTCCGGGGCCGTCTCAGCAGCGGTCTTGAGTGCATCATCGAAAGCCACAGTGTACGGCATGTTATAAGTCTTGTCTCCCATCATGTGCAAACGACGGAAGTCTCGCAGATTGTGCACCGACATACCGGTACAGATGATCTGTACGCCTTCGTCTCGAAGAACGGAAAGAGCTTGGCCAAGCTTGTAATGTTGGTCCGCGTCCTCCGAATCGAACAGGCTGACCTGCACAACAGGAACTGCGAGCGGGTTCGTTTTAGGATTGAAAGCTACCATGAAGCCAGCCCAGACGCCATGATCAGGTCCGCGAGCAACGCCTTTCGCTTTGATGCCTGCCTCGCTCAAGAGCCCCAAGATTTGCTTGGCGAGCGCAGGCGAGCCAACATGCGGCCATTGCACCTCGTAGTAGTGGGAGGGGAAGCCATAGAAGTCGTAGATCATGTCTGTGTGTTCCGACGTGTTGACTTCAACGACGTTCGCCGATGACTGCCAATGCGCTGAGATCACCACGACAGCTTTCGGCTTGACTTTCTGTGTGATCTCGCGGCCGATGGACTCGAGTACCGGGTATACAGGGTGCTCTGTCTCGTAAATCACGTTTGGCCCGCCTGACATGGTCAACAAATGTCTAAGAAAGAGTTCCGAGCGTTGATGGGCATACCATGACTGAGAAAGTACACCTTTCAACATTTGGTAGAGTGTTAGCAACGGCTCAATAGCAACGCTCGAAGTCTGTCCTGCTCACTGGAGTACGCTCCGACGCCATTACGCTGCTGCTCTTGTGTATGGTTTGGTCGACGACGTCCTTCCTTGTCGACGTCTTGAACGGCCACCACATGCGTTAGCGGCCTCCTTGGCTCAATGCTGATCGAATGTGAGGCGAAATACGGGTCGAAAGCGTCGATTTTCCTCGGGTATGCCTACTAGGTCACACAGCTGAGTATGTCGAAAGCTATTAGCCAACTAAATGTTGCGTACGATGACCAGGCTTGATACTCACGCAGCCCAACACGTGATACAGACCAGGGGTGGCAGTGATTTCCTTAGTCCCAAACCCAGTCGGTATGGGCACGCAGACGAAAGCTATCAGAAGTGCGATGAGGGCAGTTTGGTAAGTGAAATATCGAGGCATGGGGGCATCGGTCGGGGTTAGAAGCGAATGTATATACCTACGATCGATGAGTGGAGATACAGCAATACGCAGAGCTCGGCACCGGTGCTTTATAATATTCCACGGTCGAGAGGGTGGATTGAGTCGAGAAGCAACGTTGTCTACAGGCTTCAAGCTTACGAGTAACGCGGAAACCAGGCCGCGATATGAGTGGGTCCCGGATCCGTGACTCGTGTTAACGTCACGTCAATCAGTTCGACTTCGTCCAGCATCAGTCTTTCATCAAACAATGTCTAGCGCAGCTGCACTCGTAGTGCCCGCTATCAAGCGGCACACCTCAACAGTGATCGTGGCACATGGTCTCGGTGACAGGTGAGGCTGGCCGCCTGCTGTCTTGCCAGTGCAGTCGCTGACCAGGCCACAGCGGTGCAGGATGGTGAGCTTGCTCTGGAAAAGTCACGGTCGGCGGCACAGAACTTATAAATTCTAGGATGTTCCTCGCAGAGCAATGGCGCAGCCGCAACAAGTTTGAGGAGACTAAATTCGTCTTTCCTAATGCACCGCAGATCCCCATAACCGTCAATATGGGTATGCGAATGCCGGGCTGGTACGACATTGCCGACTTTGGAGACCTCGCCAACCGGTCTGAGGACGAGGCCGGTGTCCTTCGATCCCAAAAAGTCTTCCACACCCTGATCCAGGACGAGATCAAGGCCGGCATACCCACTGAACGCATCGTGCTCGGCGGGTTCAGTCAGGGAGGAGCGATGAGTTTGATGGCTGGGATCACGAACCCGACTAAGCTTGGCGGCATTTTCGGGCTGAGCTGCTATTTGCTTTTGAAAGACAAAGTACAGAGTATGGTACCATCCGACAGTCCGAATAAGGCTACGCCTATCTTCATGGGTCATGGTGATGCGGATCAAGTCGTACGATATGTATGGGGCAAGATGACGGCCGATACGTTGAAGGGATGGGGCTGGAATGTCGACTTTAAGACGTACAGAGGGCTGCCGCACAGTGCTGCGCCGGAGGAGATCGACGATCTGGAGAAGTACCTCAACCAGCGGATACCGCCATTGGGCGACAAAGCTGGTGGATCGTGACTAGGAAATGCGGTGAAGGAGCCGTACGATGCTGGAGAGATCCGGCTGGTATTTGGCTTGGCCTTGGCCGTGCTGATATGCGTCGGTACGATGGCTAACTGGCGTCGTTGGCGTCGTGTATACGATGAGACGTAGATTCGTAATGCTATACAAGATGAGAGCATTGATCTAGCATCAGTTAACCAGCTTACCGAGTATGCGCACTTTTGCGCCATGTTTCAGGTAGGAACACAGAGGCTTGTTGTGGTCCAGCTCGATCGCTCAACAGCAATCTGTGAAAAGTGGTTAGGTCTCTGTCACGTCTCTTAAGCCCATGATGGATTCATGTTGCTATCCGCCATCACGCTCACCAGTCGAAAAGTGGGTTCGGCGTCCGGGCGGTCCCGTCGGACGACCGCGCTTCTCGCGTTCTGCTTGAGCACAGTCCAGAAGACAACACCATGGCTCATCACCTTGTGCCTGCAAGGAAAGGCCATGGATACCGTCCAGGGCTTACCACCCCCATCCAAGAAGCGTCGCACTCCGAAGGCCTGTGCTGCTTGCCACAGATCTAAACTAAAATGCGACGAGAGGAGACCTTGCACGCGTTGCGTGCAATCTGGTACGACGTGTGTATGGCACGAGAAAATCCAGGATCCTGTGGCTGAACGGTTTGAGCGGATTGAGCACGCGATCAGAGCTCTAAACGAACGCATCGATGTGCGAAGCACGCCCATCATGGCGGCTACAGGCTCGACACTCGATCGGCCACAGGATACAGCTGTTGAGCACACCGCGGTGGACGAGACTTCGGCTACGATCTGTGGCATGTTTAGTGTGCGTCAGCCAGCGATTCGGGATGTGATCGCTTCTGGTGTCGTGCTTGAGAGCGATGCCCAAACGTGGTTTGCATTCTTTATGGCAGGGTGCGACCGATTCGTGCCCGTGTTTGACCCTAAGAGAGACACATTTCACAGCGTTCGGCGCAGGAGCACAGTGTTGTTCGACGTGCTGATTACGGTTGGATGTATGGCTGCCAGTGGGTCGTTATCGAAGGCGTTCCTGAGTCTGTATCAGGTCGTCAAGCAGCACACATCGGACTTGACGCTTCATGACTCTGGACATTGTCTAGAGAGCGTTCAGGCGCTGCTCGTCATTGCTTCCTATTCGGATTCGGGCGCTACCATTTTAGACACCGCAGTCCGAGCATCACTTAGATTACGCCTACCAGAGACGGTTACTCTTGTTTACACTTCCATCGCCCAGGGGATAGACGCAGGATCGCGGACTGAGAAGTGTTCTGCCGAGCAGTATGCATCGACCCGTACCTGGCATGGACTTGTCCTACTCGACCAGATACTTTCGCTAGATGGCGGTAAAGCACGCAGCGTGACTGTTGCAGTCCCTCACCACGTGAGGGCTCTTCTATCGCATCCTCATTGTTCGATTCTGGATCTGCGGCTATTCGCACAGGTAGAACTTAACGAGCTGAGGGCTTCGTGCCACGCAGCTGTTGCTGCTAGTGCCAATGGAGGCGAACAGGTTCTCCACCAAACAATCAATGGATGTCTTCTGGATTTGTCTATGTGGCATTCGGAATGGGAGGCTCTGATCAACAGGAATGTCTCTGGGGACGTTGAAAACACAGTGTTCGTGGTCAACCTTCGAATACAGCACGCCTGGGCTGTTCTTACCTTGCAACTACGAGCTTTGGCGGCATCGGGCGTGGAGAACCTCGCAGTCATGACAGATACGCAACGAGCACTTGCCTTCTCCGCGAAGCTGGCGGCGGAACGACATCTGGAGTTGCTCCTCACTAGCACACCTGCGGCTCCCAGTCCTGGTACTCCTGAAGAACACACAATCTGCTTGCGACCATACGCCTCAAATTTCCGCTTTGCAATGGAGTTTGTGTGGGCGAAAAACGTATTCTGCGTGTTGATAGTCCTTCGACTTGCGATACTGCTTGGAGATCCGGTCTCCACGCTTTCAAGGCGCTTGCAGCAGACTCAGGATTTTCTGGACGAGCTGAAGAAGGTTGGGAAGGGAGCTAATATGCACTACACCCAGATACTATCACAGATAGCGGAGAAGTGCCAGCGAGCCGTTGAAGGATCCGTAGAAGCTAGCGCGGATTTGCTGCAAGAGTCAAGTATTCCTCACGAGTTCCTGCTTGGATGGAATTTCCCAGGACTGAATCTCTGCTATTTGCCACTGGATTGGCAAGACCTCTTCTTGGACTTCGACCCAGTGGACTGACGCTGTGTATACGACTACAGCGCAACTATTCCAATCTAGTATACATATATGAAGTCCTCATTTCGAAGATCCGTCACATCGTCAAAGGCCTTATCACCAACGGTACCAGCTGTCTTGCCGTCGTTGACAGCATCATCGTGCTTGGCGAGGGTCTTGTTACTCTCCATACTGAGATCGACGACCTGCGCGGATTTGCCCATGCGCACGCGCTCTGCGGCATGCCTTCTGTTGAGTACTGTTCGGAGGTGGTCAGCTAAGATTCTCGAAGCTGCAGTATCGACGATCTCACCTCTAATCCACGCAACACCAAGTCCGACGAGGATTATGATAACACAAAACAGTGCAAGATTGCTCCGGAGGCCACGCGTGTAGTGCGGCGCCTCGGATGGCTTGTAGAGATTGGGCTAAGATCAATATTAGCATACGTTTGAGAGTTTCCTTCAATCTGCTTACCCCGATGATGTTGCCTGCCGACGCACCGATGAACAGCATGCCAGTTGTAACCTTACGCTTGGTGTCGCCAGCTGTGTTCTGGCCACTCCAGCTGTAGATAAGTGGCGAGATTGCAGGATACACGGATGTGATATAATATGCGAAGAGCAGGAGCCCACGATTTTTCGGAGTGTATTCGATGTTTAGAAGTAACGAGATTCCGATGATTGGAGGTATGCACAGTATCGCCAAAATGGGAGACTTGGCCTTGTACTTGGTGGCTGCAATGGCTCCGCCGATAGTTGCCACCTGGCAGTGAAGATCTTCGAGTTAGCGAACGTGTTCAAGCACACCAGCAGCAATTCGTGCTCACCATCTGAACTGCACCGAAGGGCATATTGAATAGGATTGTGGTGAAAGAGTCGAATCCGAAAGACTTGACGATTAACGGTCTATGGTCAAAGAAGAGTTGTCAGTCAAGAGCTCGCCGTGTGCAAACAGAGTCAGCATGCGTACCCGAAGGTCGAAATACCTCCGGATGGTATAGAGATGGCTGTAAGTAACGACACCCACAGCCACGTCTTCACATCGAGAAGACAGTCTTTGACGTGATCCCATCGCCATTCGCCTGAGGCGATACCTTGCTGGTTCATGCGCAGCCGTTCGACGGCAATGAGCTTATCGTCCGTCGTCAAGAAGCGAGCACTCATCGGCGAGTCTGGGAGAAAGATAAATACGACCACCGAGAACGCTACAGTGAGGCAGCCGCAGAACAGAAAGATGATCTGGTAGGAGTGCAGAACATCTGACTTGATGTGGGCCAAGCCGTAGCTCAGCAGACTGCCGAACTAGTTTGGGTCAGCAAGACTCGTGTACAGGGACACGAGACTCACAATGTTGACGACACCAAGCATGGAGTACCACGCAGCGTTACGGTTGGTCTGCTCTGAGCGTCGATACCACCTGATGCAGCGTTAGCGGACGATCAGCTCTTGGGTTGAAAAGCATGCCCACATTTGAACCAAAGCTATGAACGTTGGCGCTACCGAAGCTTCGAAAGATCCAAGTATGAAGCGCGCCGCCATTAAGCCACCGAAGTTATGTGCAGCGCTCATGCCTGGGAAATATATTAGCCAATAACCCGGTTTCTGGGCTGGTCATAACCTACCGCATAGCGTGATGCCCCAACAAAGGACCATTGTGGCGCAGAACTACATCAGACATTAATACAACTTGGTGGTTGGTCGCAGCGTTACTCCAGCTCCGCACTTGCGGGATGCAGGACACGTACTGCTGGTTGTCAGCTTATTGCCTAGCACTACGACCATCCGTGCAGAGACCTACCCTTGCCCAAAGGGAACTTGACCAGAAAGTAGGCAACCAATGGCTGCCATACCAATTGGGCCACGTAAACGATGGCACCGAGCCAGCTGAACTCCAGACCCTTCAAGTTGGTATCATCGATCAAGCCGAAGACCGAAGCGTAGCTGAGCGCTGTCTTGTCGAGACTCTGAAGAGCGTACACCACGAGGATGATAGGCATGATAGCCAGATCTATCTTGCGGAGAATACGCTTATTGTCTTCTGGAGACACAACCACAGAGTGTCCAGCCTCTTTTAGCAATTGAGCGGCCTTGTCTCGCCCACTGTTGTGCGGCTCGTGGGCGCTGACAGCTTCTATCGTCTCCATGTTAACGTCCGCCGGCTTGTGGTCGGTTGACGACGCCATTTCGATGTCGTTGGCGGTCGATGCGCTCGGCATGGAAGTTTGGCGTGTTTGGAGACAAACAAATGATCTCGAGAAGGCGACAGATCATGTTGACCATGGCCTGCCCAAGAGGCCGTCTTATGCCTCCACTGGCAACCCTGTTCCACCCTGTCGTCAGTTTGCATCCGATCAAACGCCGTCAAAGGAAGGTGTGGAGTTCTCCGCACGCCCCCCAGCGACCCCAAGAACGCTTTGCCCAGTCGGCGAAACAGCCTTGGCCCGATCAGCGACCAATAAGCTATCACTACTCGTGTCATCTCACGCCCTAGCGTCGGTTTTGTCAACCGAAGAGCGAAGTAGCGTGTACATGCAACGGAGCACTTGACAGTTTGCGGTACGTGGTGTGCATACCCAAACACGATCAACAGGAGTCTGATACCCGTCTTGATAGCATCGGCATTTGATAGTTGCATGTCTTCGATCACTCCTGCTAACGACCATTGTGACCCTTGACCTGGACTTCAACATCATCAAACTTTTGCAATTATCTTACTGCCAAATCTCGACATATTAAAGTCAAGATGCCTCAAGACGAGCTGGTTCTCTGCAAGTATCAGCTAGATCCGTCGATAACTGCCGAACAACCAGGCGTACGACTACACAGCACGGAAGCAGGCCAGCCTGTAGACTTTACTTTCGAAGCTATTCGACCTGGGCTCTTCCGAACACAGTTCACATCGAGCAAACATCCCTTACCGCCGTTCCCGAGTGCACATCGACCGACAGCCGACTCTTCGTCTTTCAATGTGGTTAACTCAGGCGAAGTGTCGAAGACTCTACAGTGCGGCGACATCGAAGCCAAGGTTCAATGGAATGGTGAGCCCATTGTTTCAATCGGATTTGTAAACGAGGAGCCTCTCCATGAGGATCTCAAATTTCGATCGTATGCCCTTGACGGGCCTGGTGTTGCTCACTATACCAAATATGCTCGAGGTGACCTCCATGTTGGTCTGGGCGAGAAGGTGAGCTATTCAGAGTCGACGAAAGCAAGATTTCGGTAACTGACGAATGCAGGCTTCCCCAATGGACTTGTCCAATCGACATTTCACCCTCACCGCAACTGACTGCTTTGGGTATGATGTTCTACGAAGCGATCCGATGTACAAGCACATACCTCTTCTTATAAGAGCCTCGCCTAAGGGTGTCGTTGCTACGTTCTCGACAAGCCACGCTAGAGGGTATTACAGCGTTGGAAGTGAGATGGATGGTAAGCTAAGCCGTTGTCGAACTCAGAGATGTCAAACGCTGATCGAACAGGCATGTGGGGCTACTTCAAAGTATACAGACAAGACTTTGGAGGCCTTGAGGAATATACCATGATTGGTCGTACTCTCCAGGATGTCGTTACATTATATGCTGAGCTCGTGGGATACCCGCAGCTGGTGCCACGATGGGCTTTCGGGTACCTTGCTGGTGGCATGCGTTATTCCATGATGGATACGCCACGTGCGAGTGAGGCCCTCATCGAATTTGCGGACAAGTTGGTGCAGCATGACATTCCTTGCTCCGGGTTCCAGATGAGTTCCGGCTATACAATGTCGGAGGAAGAACCGCGCTCCCGCAATGTGTTCACATGGAACAAGCATCGCTTCCAGGATCCCAAGGGCTTTTGCGACGAGTACCATAGGAGAGGCATCCGCATCATTGCAAATATCAAACCGTACGTTTTGGCCAACCACCCGGAATACGACGAACTTGCCAAGAACGGAGCTTTCTTCACTGATCCGCGAACGGGTAAAACTGGTATCGCCAGGCTGTGGAGTGCTGGTGGAGGTACTAGTGGTGAAGGTGGGCATATAGACTTCACGTCCAATGCTGGGAGCGAGTTCTGGTACAAAGGAGTGAAGGAGCTGCGAAAAGTTGGCATGGACTGCATGTGGAACGATAATAACGAATACCTACTTCCAAGCGATGCGTGGCAACTTGCTCTCGAATCTGCTGCAACGGCCGAGGGTACAAAGGCTGCTACTGAGCGGAGTGATACTGGTCTATGGGGACGTGCAATGCATACTGAGCTGATGGGCAAGAGCTCGTACGATGCTCTACTTGAAGTCGTGCCACACGAGCGACCATTCGTGCTCACACGGTCTGCCACGGCTGGCACAATGCGGTATGCCTGCTCAACCTGGTCTGGAGACAATGTCACAAGTTGGGATGGCATGCGTGGTGCCAACGCTCTGTCTCTGAACGCCGGTATGAGCTTGATGCAATGTTACGGCCACGATATTGGAGGCTTCGAAGGCCCGCAGCCCTCGCCCGAACTCCTGCTTCGGTGGGTGCAGTTGGGTTGCCATAGTCCTCGCTTTGCAATCAACTGCTACAAAACAGGGAACGACAGCTTCGCGGGCGACGTTATTGAACCCTGGATGTACCCTGAGATTGTCCCTGAGATCCGCAAGGCGATAATGAGGCGGTACAAGATGATCCCCTACCTCTACAGCTTAATGCTGCAAAGTACACGAACTGCAGTCCCTCCGCAGCGATGGACAGGCTGGGGATATGAGTCTGATCCGGAAGTCTGGAGTAACAAAATCCTCAAGGACGGCGAGACACAGTATTGGCTCGGCGACACCTTGCTCGTTGGTGGCGTGTATGAGCCAGACGTTCGCGAGGCGAAGGTCTACTTACCCAAGAAAGGACGTGGAGACCCAGGTTTCTGGAACACCAATGCACCTTACCAGTATTTGCCTGCCGGTGCTTGGTATACCATCTCTTCGCCATGGAAAGCCAGTATACCCGTGATTGCACGTATAGGCGGTGCCATTCCCCTGGGCAGAGATCAGCAAGTCGTTGCGCCAGGAGACAAGGTGAACGAGGCGAGTCTACCTTCCGACGACAGGAGGGAGGTAGAGGTCTTCCCGCCGCCAGAGGACATGAGCGATGGCAGGACGTGGTATACCAATACCTGGCTGGAAGACGATGGCATATCGCCTCGTCCAGTCAAGATCGCTAGCTTCACTGTCAGCTACATGGCTTCTGCGACGGAGGTCAGCATCAAGTACGAGAAGGACGTCGGTGCTTTTGAGCCTCCTTGGGTGGTTGCGGGGTTGACTATAGTTCTTCCTCATGGTGATAATAGGTCAATAGTCTCAAGTGACGGTGCAGTCGTTGAGACAACGAGGCAGCACGAGAGCGGCCGGAAAAGGTTCCACATCGGAGAGAGCAAGGCATGAGCGTTACCAGACAAGTAGCAAAGCTCCATCTTGTAGACAAGTCCTTGTGCGGCGCGATAGTGGCAAGCACCTTGGTTCGAATGACCATTTCTTGGCTGTATCAAACATGCATTTGTGGCGTTGTCTGACCGTGCTCGTCCTCGTACGCTCCTGTCACCTCGATGCGCAGCCAATATGAACCGGATCATAGTTGGACTGAAAACTGATCGACGCCTTGAGCTGATGTGCATGGCATAGCTACATCAATGGCTATCCATGCTAACGCCATGCAAACTCTGCAACTCGGCGACGGCCACTGATGCCATGCTTGACCGCATCATCGTAGAACACCCCCCAAAATTCTAGCTTAGCGGGTAGTAGCCTTGACCTTGGGCGCCGAACCCTTCGCTGCCTGCTTGCCAACCACACTATCACAGAGTCAGTACGAGTCCAACACCAGCCAAGATACGCCTTCACTTACCGTCCCGTGGACTGACCAGCTGCGCTCTTCGCCGCACCCTTGGCCTTCTCCGCCTTCTTCACGCTCTGTGCAGCCGCACGCTTCTCCTTTGCGGCAGTGGTGGCCTGCGAGCGAGCCGCGGCACGAGCCTCTGGGCGCTGAGAGCGACGCTCCTTGATCACGTCGAGCGACGCACCAACAACCGCACGCTGGGACTTGACCTGCTTGCGGCGACGGCTCTTGGCTTGCTCCTGGAATGGAGGTCAACATCACATTATCTCACTGTTGCAAGTGCCGGTTCTAGCGTACCTCAGAGATACCCTTCCTCCTCTGTCTCCGGCACAGCACGGTCCAGGCGATGCGGCGGGGGTTCTTGCGCTGGAGGAAGAGGGACTCGGTCTTGCCGTTCTGGAAGCGGAAGATCTTGCTGTCGGCGCGCACGAAGAGCTTGCCCTGATGTGGTGTTAGCATGTTGTTGTAACCTCGTCGATTCTTCCACCCCAATTCCATCCATCCCCCCCAAGCGTTCCCAAGATATGCAACTGTCCGGCACTGCGACTTCAGCCACGTGCTCCTCCATCTCTGAGATATGCATTCATGACACAGTTTGCAGTCGTTCTCTTGCGCAATCTGACCACTCGGTCGCTCGCACGCTACTGTCTTCCGCTCACTCTTACTGATGTACGGTGATTCCTTACCTTGCCAGGGTAGATCCTCTGTCCGGAGAAGGTGTCGTCGTAAGTACGCATGTTGGCGATGTCTTGTCGTGCTTGTGTCCAGTAATTCGGCTTCCTTGCCTGTTGTCGTTGCGATGAAGTCGGCGACGATTCAACATGAGAGGTCGATTGAAACCTTGGCATCGAAATTAGTGCGTCCCCCGCGCGCACCGCGAACTTCAACTTCACGGCTTCTCACCGAGACAGCGACATCAACGGCAACTCACCAACTCTCCGGTACGCACAGGACATACAGCAATCTCGAGATCACCACAATCTAACAGCACCACACAGACCCGATCAACACCTCCAAAATGGGCGAAGCATCGGTCACCGCGAGCAACTGGCGCCTCGTAGAGGTCGGCCGTGTTGCCATGTTCGCAAAGGGCCCCAACACTGGCAAATTGGCTGCCATCGTTCAGATCATCGACCACAAGCGCGTTCGTTCACCTGAAGCCACACAAGCGATATTTCGCAATACTAATGAGGTTCTCAGGTCCTCGTCGAGGGCCCCTCCTCAGACGCAGCCCAGCATGTCCCCCGTCAATCCGCACCGCTTTCCCACGTTTCGCTCACCAGCATCGTCATCAAGCTGCCTCTCGCAGTTGGACACTCCGGCCTGAAGAAGAAGTGGGACTCCGAGAAGGTGGAGGAGAAGTTCAACAACAGCGTCTACGCTAAGTCGAAGGCGAAGTTTGCGCGGAGAAAGCAGTTGAGCGACTTTGAGCGATTCAAGGTTATGGTGCTGAGGAAGCAGGCGCGATTCGAGGTTCGCAAGAGTCTGGCGTCGAGCAAGGGGAAGGCTTGAGGAAATCATTCAGGAGTACGCGCTGGGACTGTGCTACTCGACCACTCAGTACCGAACTGCTGCAATAAACTACGGCGCACGTGAAGCTGCGAGCATTGCTGGCTGGCGCAAGGTGGAATGAAATGCAACTTGAGCGTTTCCTAGAACTGCACGCTTTAGTCGAGGGGGCTGGAGTACAGTACGAAGGCCGTCCGCAACTTCAAACTTCTTCCAACCATTGATATCCTGTCTGACCCTCGCAATCGCAATCGTCGTTCACACACGTGATCTTTAACATGACGGTGCTCCGTCGGGTGCACCCGTGGACGTTTCGTCGAACGTGTGTGGTCAACGGTCTTGGCATAAATCGACTTCAAGCTTCCAACCTCACGCATTGAGCAGCATACCAACAATCGCTCTACACACTCATCTCCGCCGCAACCAGAATCGTACGTGCCCTCGTCTCTGGCCACCACACCCTTGGCGCATTCCACAATGACGAGACAACGTTCGCACAGGGCACTGAACTAATACTTCACAGCAACATGGCCAATCCCCGCGTCGAAGAGCTTCCCGACGAGGTCGAGGAGAAGAAGAACACCCCCGAGGTCGCGGATGATGACTCCTCCTCGGAAGGTTCAGATGGTGCGGACGCTGAAGGCGAGGCCAACATCCCCGCCGGCGCAACCGTCGCAGTCCACAACCGCAACGAGAAGAAGGCTCGCAAGGCCATCGCCAAGCTCGGTCTCAAGCACGTCGAGGGCATCACGCGCGTGACCCTCAGGCGGCCGAAGAACATCCTGTTCGTCATCAGCCAGCCAGATGTCTACAGGAGCCCGAACAGCAACACGTGGATGTATGCGTTATTCCGTCCTAGAAGTAATGCGTAGAGACTAACGAGGTGTGCAGCATCTTCGGCGAGGCCAAGATCGAGGATCTCAACTCCCAGGCCCAGGCCTCCGCCGCGCAGCAGCTGGCCGCTCAGTCCGCTAACGACTCCTCTGCTAACGGCAGCTCCGGCGACAAGGGCAAGGCGGTCGAGGACAAGAAGCCCGCGGAAGAGGAGGAGGACGATGGCGAGGAGGTGGACGAGACCGGACTGGAGGGCAAGGACATCGAGCTGGTGATGGCGCAGGCGAGCGTCAGCCGGAAGAAGGCGGTGAAGGCACTCAAGGAGAACGACAATGATATTGTCAACAGTATCATGGCGTTGAGCATATAGGGTTGGTGGATCTGAAAAAGTGGTGATCGCTCGGTACGACAGTGAACTTGCTCACTACCACCACCGAGCGACGACACGACCATCCTCAGCTTCGTACGCCGGACTCCCGGGTCTTGCGCCCCAAGAAGAGTATGGAGGGACGAGTTTTGTATGCATATTGCTCACCAAACATCATACATGCTACCCAATACCGTGCACATCTCTCCACATGAAACTGATTGACAATGTCGATCAGAGCGTCGGTAATGGATACAGGGAATATGGCTATGTAATGATTTAAGCTTGTGATGTGCGCAACTAACAAAGCATTTATCAAGTCATGGCACTGGGTAGCCCTTGCGCCAGCACTAGAGACGAGAACGGCCTGGAATTGCATCGTCTGGTTGGCGGGATTGACTTTTCAGAGGATGGTAAGGACAGACTATCTACAGTAGGAGGGCTATCTGATTGCAATGGGCTATTCGAGATATCTGAGAGCATGGCGCCACTCTTGCAACTGATCGGCGGAAATTGGCCAGGTCACCATCTGGAAGCACAAGTAACATCATCTAGTTTGTAACGAGTCCGAAGATTCCTTACAATATGCTCTACCTTCTGGCTCAGATCTAGAGAGTCTTGCAAGATCCTGATAACGAGCAGTCTCGCAAAAATGGCATAGTCTTGCTGGAACAGTCGCGTAGTTCTCGCTTGACCAACGTGCAGTTTTTGTGGCTCCAGCGAACCCTATAGCAGGATTTGATCCATCTGTCGGTCCTTAGTACGTGTGTTTTACCCTAATCACTGTCCATTGCGATGTTATTGAGAAGACGATGGTTGTTGAAGCTCAAGCTCAAATCGTTGCAAGGAGGAAGCACGGGATCTTCCGAAAACCGCCGACTTCAACCTCTCTCTTGCAACAGGACTGTCGGCATTGCTCTCCTCTCACCAACCATACACCGGACACAATGGCGGCCACAACTGTATGTACATCTTATCCGCGGTCAGATCCACCACAACGCTTCGACCCGCCACAGCTCCTCCGAAGCCATTACCGAGACCACCTGCTAATACCTCCCACCAGCGCTCCGCTGCTCTCAAGATCGACTGGGCCAATCTAGGCACCAAGCTCGGCCTCAAAGGCAGCACCGCTCAAGCCCTCGCCTCCTTCAAGAAGCGCAATGATGACGCGCGCCGCAAGGTCATGCTCCTCTCCGAACAACCGCAAAAGATCGACTTCGCGCACTACCGCTCCGTCCTGAAGAACAGCGCCGTCATCGACGACATTGAGAAGCAGTTCAGTGCTTTCCAACCAAAGAAGTACGACGTGCAGCGTCAACTGAAGGCCATCGATGCGTTTGAGGCACAAGCCGTGAAGAGTGCAGAGGCGACAAAGGGCAAGGTGGATGCAGAGCTGCAGGATCTGGAGAAGACACTGAAGAACATTGAGACGGCGCGACCGTTCGAGGACCTGACTGTGGTATGTATATGCCATTGGCATCTCAACATCTGTCACGTGATATGGATTGCGCTAACGCTATGCTGCAGGACGAGGTTGTGGCTGCACGCCCAGACATCGACGAGCGTGTCACACAGCTCGTGTCCAAGGGCCGCTGGCAAGTACCAGGCTACAAGGAGAAGTTCGGCGACCTTTCTTTGCTTTAGATGGCTTGACTACCGGAGAAGTGTTAGAAGAGCATGTAAATATGTGTACTTGTTTCGAGCGATCATTTGCGTTTCCCTCTCATCATGGATCGCACGCAGCTACCGTGCCTGCAGCAGGGCCAGAAAGCCCTGAGACCAAGCGGCAGCATGCTGATAACGAGTTACCGCAGTCTAACGCGCTTTGTTCGCCGGCTTGATTGGTCAGCTGCTGGACGTTTCGATCTTGAGTTATGTCTCACTGATGTGACGTGGTTGCTAGGAACATCCATCGTATGCTTGCTCGAGTGATGTTTGGTCGCGGGGATGTTTGGATAAAAATTGAAGTATGAGACTGGCAGGTGGAAATGGCGCAATGCCCTGCTACTGTTTGCTTTCTCGGTCTAAAGTGACCAGGAAGTACGAGAAGAACGCCGTTGACGCCTCCACGATAGAGACTACCATGGTTTCGCGATCTCAGTACATTCGTCTGCGTGTTGAACCAGAGCAGCAACAACAACTATCTCGCGAATGATTGCTCGCCTGCTTGCTAAGTCCATGCTCCTGATAGCCTGCGGTACGCGAGCGTAGTGTGATCAGCTCACATGGACCAGCTTTTGCTGGGGTGCGACTGGACATCATATCTCCTGCACTTGTCGACGCACTTACAATCGAAATTTCATGCGACGCGATAATGGTGGAGCACGACGATCAACGAGGGAATGTTACGGCTATGCTTCACTCAGGCTGCGCGTTGCTTGTTGGTTGGATCTTAGCAAAGGGATATCAAACACCTTCGGGAAGATGCAAGGTGTCGAGGATTGTTATGCAGGTAATGTATGTTACACTTTACACATTTTATTCCGGCCGTCAGCAAAAAAGAGACGACGCCTGGCCCAGTCACAGTGCCTGGATATCGACCCAACGATCCCCAAGGAGGCCGTGAGGCACTCAACGCACCCGCATATGACCTCACGCGGTACCCCAAGCGCCGTGAACACCGCGCTCAGCAAATGAGTTTTAGACGATCAGAATATCTCCTTCATTGCAGCATCAACCGAGATGCCCAGCGCCACCGTTGGCATTCGCACCCGTATGACACCCTCTTTCGTGTCTCTTCATATTACTTCGCACGCTGAACGCCTTACCACAACCCCCATGCGGACATCTGAACGGCTTCTCACCAGTGTGCGAGTGGCTGTGGATCTTTAGACTGCTTGGTCGGCTGAAAGCTTTGTTGCATGTCTGACAGATATAGCGATCTTGCGATTGCGGGAACGTCGCCTGTGATGATGGACTGATATAGTGGTGGTGCTCCCATGGATTGCTGGTCGCGCTGGTCGGCGTCGACTGAACAGTTGTAGACGGCACCGGTGCTGATGGGAAGCTTGATGGCAATGGTCGTTGTTGATACACGCCTGAAGCTGAATATGGTATTTCGGGCGAGTAATACGAGCCGTTCGATACGTTGCCAGGCGATGATGTGAATGGTGATGTCTTGTACGGCACCTGACCATATGGCGATGTGTTTGGTTGCGACGGTATGGAATGTCGCTTGAGGAAGTTGGCGTGAGTAACGCGCTGATGATCTGCTTCCATGTTGTTGAGCGCTGAACCGGCGTAGTGGGTCTGCGCTGGCACAGAGGAGCCATTCGAGGTCGACGAGCTGTCCGTACGAAGCAGGTTGGCTCGCTCAAGGACGGAGTCGTTACGCACAGGTGGTGTAGGCGGTCTTGCGATTCGTTGGCCGTTTGACGGATCTTGCGACATATATGACTGCCGTGATCGCTGCTCAAAGCTCATAGGTTGCGACTGCTGGGACTGCTGTGCTGTTTGCTGCTGTGCGGGATTGATATCTAACCACGATCAGCACTGAGAAACGGAGTGGTACATCGGACACGACTAACCACTTTCACGGACAGGCCTGTTGTCGCCGTTTGCGATACCAAGTAGGTTGGATATCGATGGTAAGGACGGTCGGTTGCCATCTTCTGACGTCCTCGACCCTGTCGAATCCGAGTGTCGTAAGAGCGGTTGCTGTTGTTGCATTTGCTGAGGTGCCGAGTTTAAGCCAGAGTATGGATCTATGGTCAGGGAAGGCGCGGCATTCTGCTGAAGTGGAAGGTTTCTTGTTGCGTAGTTTGGATATCGCTGCGAATGGCTTGGGAAACCTGCAAAACCCTCTCCTGATGGATACGCCATGATGCCAACCGCTGCCATTCAATGCGCTCTGGAGGCGAGTTCGAACGAATTCGAAAGGTCGTTGTAGAGTTGTTGTGTCGGAGGGAGCTAGGAGAGAGAAAGCCAGCGTCCAGCAACAAGTTGGTGCGAGAGTGTGGTTTGACTGAGTATCCCGATGAAGTGCGGAACAATGATCGCCGCCCAAGATGAAGACCTGCACAAGGGTACTATGCGTAGCGGAGCGTAGATGGACGTCGTTTGGAACCACTTTCCCTGCAGCGATAATCCTCGATGTTGGTGACGGCGCTAGATCTGCTGGGCACTCTGCGTTTGATGAGGTCGACGTTCTGGCGGGGCCGCTTGGGGAAGTCGAGAAAGGTTCGATGCGAGCGACGGAGCGTCGCCGGTGTGGATCCCTGCCGTTAATCTATCGGGGCCGGGAGAGTCACGCTTCGGGTGAGCAAGAGATTCGCGTGGGCGTGCGTGCTGATCAGCGGAGCAGCAACGTGATGACGATCGGCAGGTCGAAAGTGTAAGGTCAAGCCTCCCGGGTGATGCGGCAGATTGGGCGATACTGGTGAGCTTTCGTTGAAACGCAGCGCTGGCAATATTCAGGACAGATGGCAGCTGCTGCGCCGAGAGTGCAGTCCGCAGTGCGTTGGCCAGTTGACTCGAGAAGGATCGCTAGTTCAGCTGTTGGATCCAGGTTGCAAATTTGATGTCGTATCGTGACTGGCGCAGGGTTCGAACTGGGGTCTGGCTGTGATGTGCTCGCTATTTGGACAGTAGCGCAAGCTGACTGGTTGTGGTTACGGGCAACGTCTCGAAAACGGTAACGGTTGGTGATGGGTGGCGGTCGGTCTAGTTCTTGGTATGGGCGCTCGGGAGATTTCGAGGGGGAAAGGAAGGGACAGGGTTGCGATACACTCGGACCATGTGAATTGTGCAGGCTGCCGATCATCAAGCAAAGTGAAGGTTCCTCTGTGCAACTATAGGCTATTCGATGAGAGGTCTCGTTCTTACCTTGGAACAGAAAACGGAAAGACTCGCAGCCTGCGGAGTTCGAGATCGTCGCGGGCGTCATCCTTTAGCGTTGCGACAACCTAGGCCGCCCCTCCACTACTTCGTGAGCACACCACTTTCCAATCTCGCCTACAGCGCCAAAGGCCGTTGGCAGACGAGCAAAGCTTTTTGTTTCATAGTTTCGGACGTGTCGCCAAACAAAGGAAGCCTGGGACGATCGACAGGCTGGCGCAAAGCAAAAGCAGCTTCTCGCGAACAGAGCAGCCAAAGGTCCACATCGTCCTGCTGCTAGAGCTGCAATAGGAGACCTTCCACCGATTTGCCGCGAGGCGACGTTGGAACAACATGCGCGGTGTCGATCTCAAGCGTGGCTGACATGGATTTGCAGCCGAAGTGCCTCTGACAGGTGGAGATCCACGGGCAAGCCACGCGATGCATGGCTGAAGCGTGCGTGAATCGCTGATCTTCACCCCGCTACGGGAGAGCGCATCCACCTTACCCGGAGAGTTGCAAGCTCGTCGTGGGTTGGTGGAACTTCGCCCGTACGCGATACGAACATTAATTAATTGTTGTTGGATGATTTAGATCGGCCATCGAACGGTTTGATTAGGGAAGCGGTTGGAAGAGAAACATGAATTGGTGCCTGCTGCTCTGAAGTCAGTAAACCTTGGTCATGTCATCATCATTGTCCAACTGGGAGGACTGCTGCTACGCTACTGCTCACATCTTGAATGGTCAGATCTGCTGTGGTGTAGCACACACTTTGCAGGACGTCTCGGTAATTCAGTCGGTAGCCTCCTGATCGTACCATGGTTCATCGACATGCTCGATGCCAGCACGCAGGGTCCCGGGATCTTGTTTCTGAGACATTGGGCGGCTAATGGCGGCGGCCGTGCAGATCATCTGTCGTCAGCAACGCCGAACGGTCTGCCGCTTGCATCATCTTCGCACACCTAGATCACCAGAGCATACTTGTTGAATAATGATGCATGCCTGGCCAGGTTGTACACGCCGATCACACGGCAGCAGCAGGTCGACTCTCCCTACCATGCCCTACAGAGCAATGCTACAGCCAGGTCTTGCTCGCTTCCATGAGGTTCGGGATGTTGATCGACCGGGAAGCCTTGCACGTGTGGCCCACGCTATGGTTTCACCTTGTTCCGACTGCACGCGAGCTTGATGCTGACTAGATCTTGGGTCTGCATTTGGCGAATGCATGTCTCTCGCCTTCTTCGCATGTACGAGTGATAGAGGATGGGAACATTCTACGTCGATCGTTCTGTCCAAAGAGGTAAGAAGAATTCAGCGTTGTACACAGCCTGTAGATCGATAGCTGTGTAGCACAGCATTGCTCCTTGAGAGATGAGACGAGAAGGCGACTACACATGTTCAAACCTTCGACGATACAATTGTGGTTCACATCATATGCGGTACCATATTCACTGAGCACACCATGCAGCGAAGATAGACGCTTCCGAACAGTCTCCCAAGAAGCAACACTCATGTGCAGCAGCTGCTGATCTCTTTGCTGCCTTAACGGCTATGCATGGTCAGTCCATGGGAAACTCGATCTTGTGCAGCGGCATTGCATTTGCCAAGTATGGATAGCCGACCGCTCCCTCGGTCCAGCCGCCAGGCTGGTGATCAGTACGTTGGCCTCACCAGTGGCAATGACAATAATGCTCCATTCATTCGGTGCGGTGAGCACTTGGTAGTTCTGTCGAGAGCACTCTGTAGAGGAGCGGCCTTCCATCCGATGCTGAAGGTCGGTCAAATGGTCGGTGAGATCCTGCATGGCTGCTATGACGGATCGTCCCACATTACCACGTAGCCAGGTCTTCTTCTGGAAACAATCTAGACCGACCGAAGAGAAGTACTAGCCAGCCGAGAGGCACGAAGTACAGTTTGAAAAGGTGTGAGCGATGGATAATGAAATGCAGCTACTATGCTTGAGTCAATGACCTTCTAGGCGTTCGACAATTTACTGACTCCAATTCTTACAGAT
Source organism: Elasticomyces elasticus (assembly GCA_035926095.1). Classification (NCBI taxonomy): domain Eukaryota; kingdom Fungi; phylum Ascomycota; class Dothideomycetes; order Mycosphaerellales; family Teratosphaeriaceae; genus Elasticomyces; species Elasticomyces elasticus. Next base: position 598,897 of record JAVRQT010000003.1, read on the forward strand.
ATGCACTCCGAATTCGTGAGTATCATTCCAATAAGACCAGAGCCTCCACGCAGGACGGCGTCCTCGATTTCGTTCAGACCAATATTGAGTATCGACCAGTTGGCACCAGTGCTTTCGTCCATCGTCCCCTTCGTCGGGACCTCCTGAATTTGTCAATGAAGCCCGACACTCGCTATCTGGATCCATCAACGTGATAACCGCCCACGATCTCGGCCAGCTCCTGCCTGTGTTGGTGCATGCCTTCGAAGACTGGCTGTCGAGAGACAGCTGACGGTCTTGAAGATGCCCAGCATGCAATGAGCTCTTACGATGATGTACCTGAACAGGCCGATTGTGTCCTCCAAAGCAGTATCTGCGAGCGAGTCGTTCTTTCGAGATGGGCAGGCTCCAGTACATTCACACAATCTGCGCAGCTCTTCGAGTGGCTGGTATTCACACGTTAGCATACTCACATGCGCCCAAAACCTTTCGTGGCTTATGTTCGGTGTCGTGGTGTCGAGGATACCAGATGAAATCAATCCGACAGCGTCGGGCTTGTCTGTGAGGGCGCAGGTGAGCTCGTAGGTTCTAGTATTGATGAACGACGTCGGTTCGGACGACTGCGAGCCCGAAGGCCATACTTGGCTTCAGACAGTTCCAGGCATTGCCTCCACTAGTGTTGTTCCACAATGGTTAGTGCCTCGGTCGCACTCTGTTGCCTGCTTGTCGTCCCTGCGCAAATCAGCGCGATCGGTCTGCTAGTGAAGAGCATTCCAGCCAGATGGAGGAGAAGATGAGAACACCAACACCACGACTGTCAATTGCTCTTGCAATCGGCGATGTTTGCGTCGGATTGCTGGTGATCAGGAGACGATGCCCATTGCTACGGTTTGAAGGGACGATTAGATGTTGCTGTGGACGAGAGCCGCATCGTGGTCGCTAGCTCGGAAAGACACTAGGCTGTCACTGCAGTGCACCTCCTCTTATGCACCTTCCACATCCTTCGCTGACACGCCCTCGAACAATACTTCTCCTTCTTACACTTCGCACACACGTGCAACTTCTCCCCACCCTCCTCCTCCCGCTTCCCACAGCCTGCACAACCGTCCGGGATTTCATCCAACGTCTCCGCTAGCGCTTTCACCTCGTCCGTAAACTCCACGCCATCATCGTCCGAGTATCCCACACTCGCGTTGGCCCTCTCCAGCTTGCCCGTAGTATCAAGGATATACATCTTCGCTGTTACAGCGCGCGAAAATACGTCCCGAAACATTGGACTCGAGTCCGGGAACTTGGGATCGACTTTCGCGGCGAGATGCTGTAATGTGCGCAGCAGAAAGTCTCACATGAAGTACATTTTGTTCTTGGAGTTAGCTGGCGTGGAAAAGGTCTGTTGCAGATTCGGGATCATGGCTGGATGGTTGATGAGGAGTCCTACAAGCCGCTGGTGCACATTGAAAAGATGAGTGTAGTGCGGGTTCGCGTCTGAGGCCGGGCGGAAACGAAGGAAGAAGTCGGTGAAGTCGGTCCGTGTTGTTGTGGTAGTGTCTGGCGACAGATACGAGCCTGTTGCGGCGTCGATGGGGATTGTGGCGGGCCAGTCTTCTCTAGGCATTTTGTTGGTGTTGGTCGGTTAGATGTGGGGAGGTGGTGAGTCGTCTGGTTGCAGGAAGTCGGAGAAGATGGAAGCAGAGAAGAGAGAGCAGACGCGACTCGACTTGTTTATGCTCGAGCGCGTTCGATGCCACGATCTCGATCTCGCGTGCTGGTGACGACAGTGGCGCAATGCGAAACGCGACTGCACGTTTCGTACATCCCCTCGGTAAAGACCAACTCTGGCTTCATATCACACAGTTCACACTGGCTTCGAAAGCGTCGGACTGTTGGCCGGAGAAGAGGCCCCAGGCGAAGTGATCTCCAGTCGCACGCGGTATGGTCCTTACATGACCTGCTTGTGAATCCGGACTTCCATGTCAACTTTGTCGCCAGGCTTCAGTTGCTGGCACCGCAAACGGCTCGATTTTGATCCTCCCTCAATGTCATTCTTATACTACCTAGGGTGATCGCACGATCGAGCTCAAACTATCACGACTTCTTGGTCACAACGTTGGAAATCGTAGCCGACCTTGTTGCCGCGGTAATTATGGAGCCTCCAACATCCCAGACGTTCGTACACATCCGACTTGAACGAAGAATCCTCGGGCGGATGCGTCGGGCCAAGGACCACAAAGTACAGACTCTTACCGCCGCCAGGATAATCAAAGCACTCCTCGTCGTTAAGCAGTAGTTTCGCGCATGCTGTCTTTGCATCTATGCCCAACTCTTCATCCATAAGAGAATCAAAGAGATCGAGCTCTTCACACATGAGCTCCACGTCAGCCATTTCCTGGTCAGCCCAGACGTCGCCTTCACCTTGCCTATATGGTTCGATCGAACCAACCGCGTCGTGCTGACTACCCACGTAACCCGCCATCTGCTTACCTCTCCCTACCACAACCACATGTGCTTACCACCCCGTCCCACAGCCAAGTCGGCGTAACAGCGGCCACCACTTTGTGCTCTATATATTAGTCAATAAGCTCTAGCAGATATATGATATTAGGGACGCGTGGTCTAATGGTAGGATACTGTGCGATGGATTCATTCGCTTGTGACCCATCTCTCGCTTCGCACAGTGATGCTGGTTCGAGTCCAGTCGTGTCTAAGATCCAAATCTTTTTGCTGGTTTGTGGTGTGCAATGGATTTTTTGCAGTGCTCGAATTTGTTGGTGCCAGCGTGAGGCAGCGCCAGGCCTCCGATTCGTGGTGGAGCGAGGCAGACTCAGACACTCTGAACACTCCTCCGCAGCTGCAGCGCCGTCGTCTCGAGGCCGGCCAAGAGGGCAATGCTCATCCACTCTGGTATTGACGTTGACGTTGCGTGAATGTCGGCGGTGGGACACGATCCATACGCGGGAACTGAGGTCATCTCAAGAACCTGCTATACTGCTAGACATGACGGCAGCGCGAGTGGATCGTGAACGTATCTTGGAAAGTTTGAAGGCACCAGGTGCATTCTGTGGTAGCCCGAGATTGGCCATGAAACGCTTGCCGCTCGTCCTGTCATCGTCCGCGAGTATTCCTTGAGCTTCATCGCTCGGGCGTTGCCCTCCTCGTCCAAATCTTACCGCTTCCTTGCATAAGCGCTTTGACTTTCTCCTCGTACCTCTCAAGGACGTTGCATGTTGCTACAGGAGCTTGCTTCGCTCATCATAGCGCTCGACCAGCAGGGTAAGCCCCGTGCGTGCAGCGGCAAGGACTTGTTTCTGCTCCTGCAAAGCACCAGAATAAGCAGCCTTCTCTCCAGCTAGTTCAGGATATCAGCCCCCTCCAACTGCTTAGTATGGCCAGCTGTCTTGTGATATTTCTTGAGATTGCAGAATTCGGATCGCAGACTCACTCCACTGCAAAAGGTCATGCGGAACGGGGGAGACACGAAAGCGATGTCGTGACTTCCTGTAGTCCAGTATGGCCATGGCTTGCACTTCAATCGTTGCACTTTAATCGTGGCTATATTGCGTGTCGTTCGTGGAGGACTAATCCTCTTCCTCTCAGCTTGCTGAGCATCCGGGACTCCAGACCTCTTAGTGACAATGCCCGACTAGACATCTTATATCTGTCCCAGCCCGCAAATGACCTGAAATCGGCACAGCGATTCAGAGCAACATCCCATCCATGTGCAGAAAATCCAGCACCCAAAATCCATCATGGAGAGTTCAATTACCCTCCATGCCCAGATCGTGCCGCACCCTTGATACTCTCGTTCCTACCACGCACCAAAGGTTTCCCATCTTCGCGCTGAAGATCCACAGGCCTCTTTCCCCCTTCCCTCCCCTTGGCCTTCCTCTGCAACTTCCTCGCCTCGTCCAGCACCCACCCCACACTGTTTTCCACCTCCGTCTTCGTGGCCGTCAATGCCAGGCCACGCTCTTTCGACAGTATGATCAACAGCGCGCCAGTCAAGCCTAGCCCATTCTCCTTCCCATCGTCCGTGACCCCAAGCTTCTTAATCACAGCAGATTTGAACCTCTTAACAACCCAGTTCCTCACGTAACCTTTACGGGATATGTCGACAGGACATTGAACCCTCCAATGCAATTTCTTGGGATCGAAAGTTTCCAGACGACGTACGGTGCGGATGTGGAAGGGATGTGAGGGGTCCGCGGCGAAGTCCCTGGTTGAGGGGAGGGTCGTGCAGTTCAGGGGACTGGGATGAGCTGTATACACAAACCGCAGTAGTTCGTGAGGTTTAATGGTGCTTTGCTTGACTGCTGTAGACATGTGGATGGGTTGTTGTCCTGTGTTGTTCTGACATGTGATTGCCCTGCAGTGAATGCGGTTTCCTTCTGACCAATCGGTGAAAACTGAGCCGACAAAGATACCCCACACGCCACCAAGGCGCTGTCACTAACGATCCTACTGCCAACACACAATCTCAAGACTCACTCCCGCAGAACAACACACTCATAGTATTTTCCAACACAGGCGACGAAGCCGACCTTGAGCATACGTACAGCGACCTGCTTCGCGACTAGCAGCTCAGCGCCAGCATGCCCAAGAACAAGGGAAAGGTTCGTTGACCGTGAGGACTGGGATGATTGAGAGGACTTGGCTGATGTAGTGTATGTGTGACAGGGAGGAAAGAACAGGCGAAGAGGAAAGAACGAGAACGACAATGAGAAGCGTGAACTAGTCTTCAAGGAGGAGGGGCAGGGTACGCACAACCAAACCCCCACCAGACCTCTCAGCAGCATACTGATATGAGGAATGATGTACAGAATACGCCCAAGTCCTAAAAATGCTCGGCAACGGCCGCCTCGAGGCGCTCTGCTTCGACGGCTCCAAACGTCTGGGCCATATCCGCGGGAAACTGCGCAAGAAGGTGTGGATCAACCAGGGAGATATTATCCTTCTCTCTCTGCGAGACTACCAGGACGAGAAGGGGGATGTGATCTTGAAGTACTCGGCGGATGAGGCTAGGTCGTTGAAGGCTTATGGGGAGTTGCCCGAGTCAGCGAAGATCAACGAGACGGATACTTATGGTGGTGAGGAGGAGGGCGGGATTGGGTTCGATTTTGGAGAGGATGAGAGTGGGAGTGAGAGCGGTGGGGAGGTGGACGTTGATGATATTTGATTTGGTCGTGCTGGAGGTGAGAAGGCATGGCTGTGGACGTGCACTACGAGAACATGGCATTTCTACGGCTGACGTGGTAGATGGGTTGCTGTTGCTGCATGACCTATGGATAGCATGACGGCGTACATGAGCCAATGACTTAACTTACTCCATCTTCATCTTCACAATCTCGATATCGTCTTCGAGCACGTGAATGCTAATTCCGTGCCTGGCCTTGGCAGACGCGGATTACGTACATCAACCTTTCAGCCCTGTCCACTGCTACCTTAACCATTGCGCCTCGCGACACTCTTCCTCCCCCAACACTTCCCTCAAAATGCCATCAATACTAAGCGACGACGACAAACAAACGGTCAAACGCTGCGTCCCCAAAGCGTCGAACAAGATCTCGGCCGTCGCCGTCGCCAAACTCTACGTCTCCCTCCCCAACCGCAACTCATGGATGCCCACGGGACTTCAAGGCGCCTTAGTCCTGGCCAACGACCTCGTAGGCAACACGTTCTGGCTGAAACTCGTCGACATCTCCCCATCAAACCGAGGCGTGCTGTGGGATCAGGAAATCTACGATACTTTCAACTACAACCAGGACCGCACTTTCTTCCACTCATTTGAGGGCGAGGAATGTCTGTTCGGGGTCAGTTTCGCGGATGAGAAGGAAGCGAGGCTGATGCTGAAGAAAGTTGCGGAGAGAGAGAAGAATGCTAGTAAAGGGACGAAAGGGAAGGCGTTTGCGTTGGGGCCTGCACAGACGGGGTATGGTGGGCAGCAGGCTACGCAGAGTATAAACGGCGGCGGCGGCGGGAGTGGAAGAGGACATGGCAGGTTCGGGGGCTTGTTCGGAGGGCACAGACATAGTGGTGCTGGGCAGACGTCGCAGCAGCCGGCGCAGAGTATCATCCCGCCGAGGGGCGTGGAAGTTCATGGTGGAAATGCGTATGGGAGCCCTGCGCCTTCGAGGCCGGTCAGCTCGAGTGGGATTGATTTGAGTGATCCGGATGTGCAGGCTGTGTTGCAAGATTTACTGCAGATGGGTATTACCGAAGACCAGATCGAGGAGAATGCAGGTTTCATCAAAAGCTATCTCGAACAAAAGAAGGCTACAGCAGCTGCTGAAGCGGAAAAGAAAGATCGCGCCTCGCGAGCCCCTCCTCCGCCTCCACCTGCGACGAACATAGCCAACCTCAGCCCTCAGAACACCGGCAGCTCAGGCACGAGTAGAAGAGGTCCGCCACCTCAACCACCCGCCCCTCGACGAGCAACACAACAACAGCGTCCTCCTAGCCCTAGCCCCTCGCCACCACCGCGCGAACCATCGCCACCTCGTCCGCGCTTCCGAGCCCCGCCTCCGTTGGCTGACGCAGGAAAGTTCGCGAACCAAGCTGCACCTCCGCCAACTCCAGGCAGAAGCAGAGGAAACAGCAATGCAGGTCCTCCGCCTCCTCCCCGACCACCAAAAGAAGTGGAAGAACCGCAACACTCTCCCGCTCTACCGCAACGATTCGGTGTCCCGCCGCCATTCGAGGGCCAACGAGTTGCGAGCGGTGCTGGGTCAAGACCACCTCCCACGCCGGCAAGAAGTGGTGGTGGTGTGCCTCCCCCGCCACCGCCGCGGGAGTCTATGCATGCACCAGCTATTGGTGGTATTCCTCCCCCGCCTCCGCCAAGGGGGTCACCGAACCCTGGTATACTACCTCATCCAATACCACCCGGAACCTCTTTCTGGCCAGACGCTGGACCACCGCCTCCTCCACCTCTCCCGCCGCCAAATATCCGCGCTGTGCCTCCTGCGCCTGCATTGCCACCACCAAGTTTCAGCACTGGACCTCCAGCTCCTCCTCCTCTACCACCTACATCATCTGCAGGAGGAGGTCCACCACCTCCACCACCCATGCCACCAAGAGGCGTAGATAATGATTCTGCTGCTGCTTCTGCGGCGGCTGCGGCTGCTGTAGCGCCACCACGAGGAGGACTATTGGCTGATATCCAGAAAGGAGCGCGGTTGAAGAAGGTAAGTGATCAGGAGAAGAGGGATAGGAGTGCGGCTGCTGTGCCGGGAGGTGAGCCGGTGGCGACGCCGGCGGGAGGTGGGAAGGGTGGTGCTGGGGACGATGCTGGGGGTGGATTGGCGGAAGCGTTGGCTGCGGCGTTGGCGGTTAGGAAGGGGAAGGTTAGTCATAGTGGTAAGTTTGATCTTTGTTTGAGTTTGAAAGGGATGGTGTGTGGGTGTTATGCTAATTTATGTGATGAGCAGATGACGAGAAGGATGATGATGATTGGTAGATGGCGTGTGGTAAAAGCTACTGCTAAGTATTACTTACTGTACAGCACTTCCACGACCTCGGCGGTTCTGATGTACTGCATGGACTCTCATTCCGAGATCTGTAACATCAGCTATCAGTGGCACGGTCTCCTGGCCACAGTGTGACATGCTGGTGATACAGCAAGATCTGTTTAGTTCGACGATGATTGCTAGGCTGCTAGGCTGCTAGGGAGCTTTCAAGCCTGGCTTGTTACTGCGTGCCCGACTTTGCTCACGAATGCGTATTGATCCTGCTTAGTCCGACTAGCTCTGCTTGTGAGACGCTTTGTGAGACGCTTTGGGAGATGTCACTGGCCAGCACAGCAAAGGATTTCGCGATGGCAACATCGTGCTGAGGACAAGGATGCGGAGCAGGAGGAAAAGCCAGTCATTGGTTGTTTCAAGGGACACATCAAGGTACCCGTCTCAGCCCACGCACTTTCCTCTCGACCTTGAAATTTCCGTCCTATCTCTGCAGCTCCCATGGGGCTGTGTTGTATGAGGCCGTTTCGAGCTTCCAGAGCGTACGGTACTGACGCTCCAGCTCTTCGCGCGCACGTCCGTTCACAATTTTCATTGAACACGGCCCACAGCACACGACACCGCAGCCTTCTTCAGGGCAGCCACCGTGTACGCCCCTCGTCCACTCTGTCCAGGGATGTCCCTGATCAAGATTGTAAGGATACCAATCGTCTTTGATCATCTCGCGTATGGCAGCCATGCGGATTGGATACCCTGCGAATCTGACGAGTTCTGCCTCCACTAGTGTTGCGGCCGCTGTTAATAATTGACATGTGAAAGGCAATGATATGCCTGAGATCCAGCAGCGGGAGTATATCCCTTGCTCGGCTCGCCATCTGTATTCGAAGATGAACATTCGAACATCTTCATCGAATAGCTCTCGAGTATTCTCCCCGTAGAGATCATTGTGGATGATGTCAAACCTGGCCATTGCGAACCACGCCCGGAAGCGCGAATAAAAGTCTTGAGCGCTGTAGATGGGCTTCTTAGCATTTTGCTTGGTGAACGAGGCTGCTTCCAGGGTGTGCTGAACGATTGAAGCATTGTCGGCGTTCACGTTTGGGGCCGTTAGTAGAGATGGGTTCTCGACAGGGCTCACACTTTGCGTCGACGCTTGTTTCAAGGACTTGGTTGGCCTCTTCCACGATGCAATAGGTGTCGATGCTGGTTTCAAGGACTCGGCTGCCCTCTTCCACGGTGCAATAGAGCCTGTGATCTTCTCCAAGTCGCCATGCCACGCTCCGTCGAAATCAAAGAGTGTATCGACCAGCATGACTTCCGTTGCTTGTGGCTCGCGAAGACCAACCGCAACGCAAGCTTCGCGCGTACGGTCCATGACCTGCAGTCTGTCGGGCGAGTTGTTCGGTATGCGCTCCATACCTTCGTACAGTATACTCTGAACTTCATCTTCTGCGTTCAATGTCAGCCTCTACCGAGATTATAACGCGTGGATGTGCAACTTACTGCTGTAGGTGTCACGAATGTACCCTGCGAAGAGCTGATTGTTCTTCGGTCGTCTGAACAAGCCTGCGAAGTCAAGGAAGATAGACAAGGGAGCGCTCGTTGTGTTGTCAGACCATCGGCCGTTGCCTCCAAAGTCATGCACGGCAGTGTCGAAAAGTCGGGCAAGTTCTGCGGCGTGTTCCAGATGTTCTCCGGTAAAATGTGATGCATCACCATCCAGACTTGGCATGGCTTCGGGGCCGTACCATTGATGCGACAACTGCAGTCTACGGTAGTACAGCTTCTTTTCCTCCACCTCGTTTCCCTCAATGTGTAAACCAGCGCGGAAGTCGTATAAGCCATGTGCCTTGAGCTGATCGAACATGACAGGCCTGTATGGATTGTTTGTCAAGTCCAACTCGCCGAGTGCCACGTACTCGTGGTGGAAGCGCGTGCCCATGAGCATGCGACGAGACCTTTCAGACAAGCCCTCCCACTCTACAATGCCGAGGATGTCGAGAAGCTCGGGCACGAAAAAGAATTTTGCCTGCTCGCCAGTGCGAGTAGTGACTTGCCGGGTAGCAACTCGAGTGATAGAGATATCGCCCTGTCCAAAAGCCTCACGTCTTCGTGCAAGCACAAGAGCAAATGGCAGAGAGGTAGTATACGAAGTGAATTGGTCGGAGTTGCTTTGTGTGCAGAGAAGACGGCCGGCAAGGTTTCTGCTGGCAGCACTGAGGCTCGGGAAGTCAGAGAGTTCGTGATAGATGGGTGCACCGCTTTTTAAGCCTTCGACAGCAGCAGGCGGCTTGATGTGCTGCTGGCTGGTCGAACCTTGGGTGTGATGCGAGCCTGTAGCGGCGCTAACACGCCAGAGCTCCAAGGGGCACGATGTGGCAAGAGCTGGAGAAAGGTTAGCACTATGAGTGAGTTATAATGGAGCAGCATACCATCGGCTTTTGTGGCCTGCTCTAGTGTCAGACAGTCCTCCCGATGGTCCCGGTACGTGGTACTTGTGTGCCATGTGGATGTGTCTGTTCCGGCTCGGACTTCACTTCCGTCCCCAGCTTTATCGTCATCCTCGACGTCTGAATCCGCAGCATCATCCGCGCCGAATGTGTTGCTTGCAGGATTCGGTGTATCAGGTGCGATCCCGACCAGGGCTGCTCTCGGCATGTCATGCCTGGCCTCTTTGGGCTTCCTACTTGTCCGAGCCTTCGCAAGCCCGTGCTTGTGCTTGACCAGCGCACGATCCGCTTCAAATTCTGCCTTGCTCGTGTATAACTTCGGCTTGGGGGTTCCAGCATACCCAGTCTTAGGGGGCTTTACATCACTTATGCTGACGAACTGGGCAAGCACTTGCTTGGCACTAAGAGCATGGGAGCCATGAGCACTCATGGGCGTAGCGTATGGCGTTTCCGAAGCCGATTTCGCCATCGTTCTGTCTTCACCTTCCTGCACTATCGAGCTCTCGTGGCTGTTGACCGCCATCATCTGGCGCTTGCTGTCCTGGAAGAGAGACTCCGTATCTGCAGACAGGCTTGTACCTGACAGCTTTCGCTTCAAGATATTGTTAGGCAGCTGGGCACCGCTCGCATCATGGACAGATTGTTGCAGGGGATGTGGTGGATGCACGACTTGAGCATTGACATTGGATCGCAACGCCGCTCGAGCCAGGATGCAAAGTGCCTCCACCAACTGGATGGCGTAATACTTGGAGCCCACTGGAAGCCATTGTAGACCTTTGAGCTTAGCGTCCTGCAGTCGCTTGTCCAGACTTGATTTGCTTGTGCGCGAGAGGGTGTGTTTCAAGCCCAGTCCGTGCAGTATAAGGCGCAGCTCGGACGTCTCCTTGAGATTGTTTGGTCTGATTGCAGTAGCCTGGCTGAGGTCCTGTATATCGGACAATTGTGTGATGAGACGAAACCCTTCGTCAACATGCTTTGGGCGTGACATGTCTTCATGCGGGACACGGACCTACGTAGGTGAGAAGGAGACAAGCCTTGTAGGCCTATATCTTTTGGCCTGCGGAGGAGGCGTTCGACGTGTTGCAGATGAGAAGGTGCAGCTTGGATGGAGCAAAAGGTGCTCGATATATAGTGCTGCCGATTCCCTCACGGAAGTTTCACACTCGAATTATGGCACATGTGACGCTCACCGTCGGCAGTGAACTGATTGAATTGGCGCGGAGTGAGCCAGGAGATGCTCAGTGCAGCTAGGAGCGGTGCGTCGCATGATAAGTGAGTCCAAGTTGTGCGGACGCGTTGGGCTGGCCGAATCTGCAATGGCCGGAATATTTGCAACTTGGCGGTCTGTGGTCTGTGGAATCAGCGTAGGATGATGCGCTCTCGCACGGCTAGACGCTGTCTAAGTATGCAATCGTACAGAGCATGCACGTACTGCCAGCCAATATCCACATTATATCCGAACAACATGACCTGCACGACGGTGCTAATGAGGATGTGGTCATTACCAGTGCGTCGCAGTACGACTGGTCGGCGGATGTCGTCCAGGACCACGAGAAGGTCTCCAATTTCTGCTCGATGGTTGAGCACTAATTCTCCGGGCACTTCATCATCCCCCAGTAAAAGCGTGCCTTCTGAGATAGTCCACGCCCCAGGCTTGCGGACGCGATCACCAGGCTCCACAAAACGATCAAGCCGATGGTGCGCAGGGCTCGGCCGAACAGTGTACATCATGCTATCCCACGTGCTGGGATCGGAGCTAGCTCTGGCATGCTCTGTCAGGGTCGAGATCAGTTCGTTGGTCATAACAGCCCGCTCACGAATTGTTCCCACGATGAGGCCGTGTACATGCAGCACACCGACTTCAACCGTATGCTGCCAAGGCACAGGAAAGCTACGTTGAGCTTGATCGGAAGACAGACTAGCCGAGACAGCACAATGCTTTTCGTATGCTGTCAAGTCACTCCAGTTTGGTGTCCAGGTAGGGAGCTGAAGAGCACCAACTGCCTGGAGCCGCCCGTTCTGGTAGCGTAAGACTTGTAGAACATCCAGACTCCGGTCACGGTTGATAATGTATTTAGTTAAGTCTTGGTACACGACCGAGAGAGGCCGCTTGTAGTCAACCAGGAATGCAGGACATCGGATCTCCTGCCGCTATGCAGCGTCGAGACTCGACATCCGCTGAGAGGAAGTAGAGCGTATATCTTATCCCTCGGATCTGTAGCCATCAAGTCTTTCGTGCGCAGCAGTACCGAGTCTAGTCGCATCGCCGGTGCTGGGTTGGGGTATGGCATCAGATGGCCGGCTCCTGTCTCCCCCAGTGATCGGATTAACCCCAGTTGAACCGTCTCCTCGACGCTGGCCTGGGCAAGGTTTCGGACATTGCTGCAGGCAGTATCCAAGCTGGAGGTCCACCAAGTGCGTGATGCCTCGGATTTGAGGTCGTACAGCATTTCTGCAGCGTCGTGATAAGTCTCAAGAGTGAAAATGTTCTCTCCGCAGTGGATCGACGCCGTACGCGCCGCGAATATCTCTTGCTGTACCCACACACGGCGGGTCCATGGACGGTCCACAAGATCTCGTAAGCCCTGTGCCCACAGTATTGGGTCGCCGTCACGTATGAATCCAAGTTCCACGAGGTTTCCAACTCTAACGCCACTTGTGGAGATAGGTACCAATTGCGTGGGACTTGGCTCGTCCCCCAGCGTTGAAAACACGTTGCGCATGTTATTCAGAAGCCACTCCGCTGCCAGGCTCGATTCACCAAGCCAGACGAGCACTCCTTGCGCTTTGCGGTAGACATTGAACATCTCCTGAACCTGTTCGCTCTTTTCATCGTCGTTTGCTTGATCTATGCACAGAGCGTCCGCTGAAAAGATGCAGTTTTAGTATGTAGATAGCACAATGGCAAAATGCAGCGACGAGACAGCAGCAGCAGATCGGGAAAGTGCTGCTCCATAGAAAGGCATGGGGCTTTGGAAATGCTATAGCCTACTAGCGGACAGCGCAGGTTGGGCGAGAGTACAGGATAAATGTCAACTGTACATACCCTAGATAAGAGTCAGCTTGTATCGACAGCATTTCCCTGGATTGATCTACATACCCACAAATATCGAACTTTGTCGTGGTATCGGAAGTGCTTCAGAGCGGACTCCAAGGTCGGGGTTATAGGGTGACGGTGGCCATTGACATTTATCTTACCAGTCAGAACAGGCTTGCCCCAGGTGTACGAAATTGCTTCGTATGCTACAAGCACTCCCTCGTCATGTAGAGCAAGTCCTTCCATATGCACAACGTCTGCTACCAGGAGATCGCCACTCAGTGCATCGTCTCCCTGACCCGCAGACAACCCGAGAATGCGGGTCTGCCATCGCTTCAGTGGCGTGTACAGCGAGCTGGCTGGAGTCACTGTCTCCATTTCGAAAGGTTATGCCATGGTTCAGGCCAATAACGGCTCCTGCAAAGCTCAGTCTGCCGGTCAAGTTCAGCGTCCGCAAGAGGCTGCCGACGAATGCACAAAGAACTGCGGACGAGTAACTCTTACTGATGGCACGTACGACCGAGCATCTTGATTGTGTATCTGCTTGAGGTCTACAGATTCTTGACGCGGTCAAACCACGCCAAGCCACCATCGCGTCTCAAGCTCCACGTCCTCCTCCGACCTCACCTGTTCACGCCCTCTTTCGATGTCGGCGCCAGATGATTCTACTACACCCGCCGAGCCTCCGGTCCGCCTCTCACTTCCTCTCGAGTACCAACAAGACGTCTTTCACGAGCTCCGAGAAGAAGATGCCCTCCTCGTGCTGGCTCGTGGCCTTGGCCTCCTCCGCTTGGTCACGAACCTCCTCCACTCCTACGATGCTGCAGGCAATAACTTGATCCTCCTTGTTGGCGCCGACGATCGCGAGAATGGATGGATCGGTGAAGCATTGGCTGAACAAGCCGCCGTGAGCGGTAGTCCAAAATGTCGCGGCTTGAAGCTCGTCAATACCGATCTTATGAGCGTTGGTACACGGGAGAAGCTGTACGCCGGCGGAGGAATATTCAGTATCACGAGTCGTATATTGATCGTTGACTTCTTGTCGACACTGCTAGATGCGAGCAAGGTGACGGGAATGATAGTGCTGCATTCCGAGCGTCTCGGGGCTACTAGCCAGGAAGCGTTCATCGTACGGATGTATAGGCAGAAGAACAAGGCTGGGTTCCTCAAGGCGTTTGCCGACCAGCCCGAACCCTTAACATCGGGCTTTCAGCCACTCACAAATATCATGCGGAATCTTTTCTTACGGAAACCGATCCTGTACCCACGCTTCCACGTCACAGTCGCCAAGTCGCTGGAAGGCAAGAGGAAGGCAGAAGTCATCGAGTTGGAGGTTCCCATGACAGATGCTATGCGCGATATCCAGAATGCGGTGCTCGAGTGTGTGGAGGTCTCGATCGCGGAATTGAGGAAGGGTAACACCGGACTCGAAATGGAAGACTGGACGCTCGATAGCGCGCTACATCGATCGTTTGACACCATAGTCCGGCGTCAACTAGATCCGGTGTGGCATCGCACAAGCTTTCGGACGAAGCAGATTGTAAGAGATCTGAGTTTATTACGCACCATCTTGCATTCGCTCCTCACATTCGACGCTGTCAGCTTCAACAAGTACCTTGACACTGTTCTGGCAGCTTCAGCACCACCACCTGGCAGTACGAGGCAATCGCAATCACCTTGGCTGTTTTTGGATGCTGCACACACACTTTTCGATACTGCAAAGCGACGAGTATATACCGGCAAAATCACGGACGAGCCAGTTGCGCGCGACAAAGATGGTCTCAATCCTGTGCTGGAAAGCATGCCCAAGTGGGATCTGCTTGCGGAGATACTCGAGGAAGTAGAGCGAGACATGTATCTGAATCCGCAGCCGCAAGATGAGAGCAACGGCAGCATTTTGATCATGTGTGGAGATCAAGGGACTTGCAGACAACTCCGAGAGTTCCTGCAGACTATGCATGTTGATGATGATGAGGTTCAGGACCCTGACGACGATGGCGTACCAGATGAGCTTCGTGAGAAGAAACCCAGCGCAAAGTTTATGATGCGGCGAAAGCTGCGCAATTACCTGCAGTGGAAGCGTGACTTTGCTCGAGTCAGCAGCAACTTGTTCGCGGAGAACCAGAAAGCCATCAACGGCACCACATCACATGGTGGCGGGCAGGCCAATCGAGGCCGCGCACCACCTAATAAGCGTAGACGAATGCGCGGTGGCGGAAACATAAATGGGGCACAGCGCGCAGCAAATGGTAGTGTGCATGTCGCAGGCGACAAAGATGCACATATACAAGCTTTGATGCAAGAGCTGGCGCCTGCGGAGACAGAGGACACGGCAGCGACGAAAGCGATTGACATTGGCGCCGATCCGCTAGACAACATGGAAGACTACTACGAGCTATACTCCATGACTGATCTCATTCTCATACATCCTTACGATGGCGACATGGACGATCACCTCCTGGAAGAGGTCAAACCTCGATATGTGATCATGTACGAGCCGGATGCGGCTTTCATCCGGCGGATAGAGGTCTACCGAAGCAGTCATGGCAGCCGGCAAGTCCGAGTATACTTCATGTATTATGGTGGTAGTGTCGAAGAGCAGCGGTACCTCAGTGCTGTCAGAAGAGAGAAGGATGCTTTCACCAAGCTCATTCGCGAGCGTGGTAACATGGCATTGACCTTTGGACACGAGGCTGCGAATCTCGACCCACAAGAGTCATTCTTGCGCACCGTCAACACTCGCATAGCAGGTGGTGGTCGTCTCGCGGCAACAGCTGAGCCTCCGCGTGTGGTTGTTGATGTTCGCGAGTTCAGGTCAAGCTTACCCTCTCTCCTGCATGGCCGCAATATGGTGGTGATACCCTGCCAGCTGACTGTAGGTGACTACATCGTCACGCCAGAGATTGCGGTCGAGCGCAAGAGCATCAAGGATTTGATCTCATCCTTTTCGGACGGACGCCTATATAACCAAGCCGAGACTATGCTACAACACTACAAGAGTCCCATGTTGCTAATCGAGTTCGACGCCCAAAAAGCATTCACCCTCGAGCCTTTTGCAGATCTTTCCAGCACTATTGGCACCTCAAGTATGGTAGGTAGCGATCTGCAAAGCAAGCTTGTACTGCTGTGTCTGGCCTTCCCAAAGCTCCGCATCATCTGGTCCAGCAGCCCCTACCAGACCGCGGAGATCTTCGAAGAGCTCAAGAAGAAGCAGGATGAGCCTGACCCGATTCGTGCCGTGCAGATTGGGTTGGAAAGTGGAGAAGATCCGGAAGGGAGGACTTTCAATCAGACACCGCAAGATATGTTGCGCGCGGTGCCGGGTGTCACGTCGAAAGCGCTGCAGAGGCTCATTCTCAAGTATGAGAACGTGCTGGAAGTGGCGAATGCGGGTGACGATGAGCTGTCAGCGTTGGTTGGACGTGAGAACGGAAGGCAGATAAGAGGGTTCTTCGATCGCAGCGTGTGGGATGATGGAGGTGGAGAGTGAGAACTTGACTGCGGAAGTGCTTATAATGGTTCACTTATACCAAGTCTTGGCGTGGCATGTGGTACGTATAAGTGCTCACTTTGGCTTATATGGGCTTCGTCACCAACAATCTAACCATCGATCACTTCGGCCACCAAATGATTGATCAAGCGACTTCACCGTGTGTCTAACATCAACCAACTGGCTTGATTCCAACCACAGCCATAACTACCACACACAACCATCAGCACACACTGCAACACCGGAACTGCAACACCAATCTTCCAACACCAATCTTCCAACACCAATCTTCCAACACCAACCTTCCAACACCAATCTTACAACACCAACGCAGCACCAGATCTGCAGCGCCACACAGCGAACACTGTTGTTATAACACCGTGGTCACGACATCAAGCACCGTAGCACCACGGCTCCACAGCAGTATAGCTCCATAGCACCACAGCACGACGTTCATAATGGATCTCCAGATCTCATCGCCAAGTGCATCTGTCGACCCCAAATCGCCCACGCCAGCAGCTTCGAGCACCACGGCGAGGGCGAGAGGCCACAATCCGAAGCTCGGAACCTTCAAGAATCTGCTCAACAACGACCGTAATGCCATCAGGAATTTCGTACAGAAATACTTGGACAAGCCCGAGAGTCGCCAGCCTTCTGCGAATATGATGGATCTACTCGTGACTAAGATGAATGAGAAGCTCTCAGCTCGTGAAGCGGAGGGGAAGCCAACAGCTCGCACCACGTTTCCGGATTCATTCAACCCTGATACTGAGAGAGCATGGTTGAGGCAAACCTTTCCTTTGGTAATGCATGGCGATAGGTACGGGGATCAGGATATGGATGACGAGGAAATTCTCCCTCCCCACATGAAAATTAAGCACGAGGAGCTCGAGCGACCTATAGGGCACGGTGTGCGTGGTGCACCAGAGAAAAAGGGCAAGTCTACCTTTATACAACAGGTTCTCCAACCGCACGGTGACGAGATAGTTGTAAGGACCCGCAAGCGCCAGTCTCGGCCTAAAATGGGCGCCTGTACGGAGCAGTCGAGCGAGGAAGAGAGCGATCCTGACGATAAGATCTACTATGCAGATCACCAACTCGTTGAGACGGGGACCTTGGCGGCGTGCGATCGTAGCAATGCAATCCGCTACGGCTGCGCTGGCATGCCTACAAAGTCCAATCAAGCAGATGTCGGCATCTCGAGCATTGTCGGCCCCTCCAAATCAGCTGCAGTGCCTGTTGGCGGCGTGTGGCGTAGCTGGCAATTCCGGGATGGCAAGTTGGTTGTGTGGCCGCCGTTTGGAGACAAGCCTGCTGCAAAGCCCAGCTTCACGTCTATCACAGCTACCGAGCCAACAGCCGGCGTGGTCAAGAAGTTCTGGCACATGGTTGACGGAAAGACAGTCGTATGCAAGCGCAAGGCCGATGGCGAGATTGAGGTTGACGTTGCGTTGGCTAAGAAGGCAAGGTGCTAGGATCTCCGAGTGGTGATTATGAAATCTGGGGCTATGAGCGGCGATGAACTCTTATCACGGAACATTACTTGGGAGAGGCCCAGACAGTAGATAGTGAAATGATCAACGATGCACGGCCAGCATCTTGCCCTCGCAATGTCCTCCCCAAGCCTGTACATTGAGCTCACGCATCGCGAAAGCCGTGAATTGTGCACTAGATGCTAGCATGCTATGATTTATGCGAATCGGAAAGTGCTAGTAACACGTAGCTGAACATATTTAGGTACAATAACCAGCATCCCACGGCCGCCAAATATCTCTCGAGCTCATTCGCAGGAGCATGCACTGCTTGATCACCACGAGTTGCTATGGAAAAGTCATCACCCTCTCATCAAGTTCCGAAGATGGACATTGATACGAACGAAGAAAGACTAGGAAAGCATATTCCGAAAATGGCACAGCCAGCATCCCACGGTGGCCACTTCTCAATCTAGCTCATACGCTGAGCTCGAAGATATCGAGGACTGCAGAGCTGCCAGTGAGATGTCAACATGCTCCAATTTATGTGAAGCGGAAAAGTGCTAGTAACACCAAGCTGAAAATTATTCACAATGCAACGACAAGCATCCCACTTGCGCCAGTCTTCTCTCCAGCTCATGCACAGAGCTAGCACATTTTGAGGACCACAAGATGCGTGCGAGATGACGATACGCCAGCACTCTCGCTACCGGAGTGAACTTCGCATTTCCTGCTTTCTTGCCTCCGCCTCAGCAGCCTCGTCTCTTCTTCGGTCGAGCTCCTGCTGAATGGCAAGCTGCTTTTTCCTCTCGACGTCCTGCTCCCATACTGCCCATACTGTTCAACGTTAGCATTGCCGCGTTCCGGTCGATGGGATGAACTTACTTGGCTTGTCGCTCTTCGAGTACTCCTTCAGTCTGCCAACGAAGTTGTCGAAATCTTCTTGCTTCTCCTTTCGTCGCTCGAGTGACCGCTTCTGAAGTTCTGGGTTGTATTTCTGCAAGTTCTGTTAGGAGTGGCGTAACGATAGACAGGGGTCGACATACCAAGAACAGCGCTTCCTCTGTAGGTGTGACATAGTATATTAACGCTGGTCCGCCAATGCACATGATTCCTCCGCTGTCCACTATCAGTCCGGGTCGTGGCATTATGATCTGATCAGCCATACGCAGCCGCCATCTTCACCCAAGTAATCGTTCTCATGGTGGCGGGTTGCGCTCTCCTAGATCGAAGTTGACGCAGAACGCTTTTGCGGTCGGTAAGCCTGGTCGGTGTTTGCTCCTGTTTGATTCTGAGTGTCAAATCGTCCAATCTTCGTGTTCGTTGTCGCGTGTTCGATGATGCGACGTCCCAAGTGAACGCCACACCCTCGTCCTGCAGCGGCCCGCAACGTGGCGCCGCGTTTGGAGTTTAAGCGCGCGCGCCTGCCTCGACACACCCCCACCAACGAATGAGCAGCTTCTACTCGACGATCAATCGATCTAACACAGCTTCACGACTACATCTGCTTCTTCAAGACAGCAACCTTCAAAACGGCATCCTCCAACTCCCAGCGAGTCCCGCGACCTTCAGTCCGGCGAGCAGCAACCGCCGAACAGCAGCTCGAAGTCATCGACCACTTGACGACTGCACGAGGAACCCTTTGGGATCGAACATATACCACCCGCGAGCCGCCTGAGATACGACTACAGCCAGCGGACGCAGGAACTCTCAGTACTGGTGATCGAACAGACAGCAACATCTCGGTGCGCAGCCTGGGTGGAGGCCGTACAGTCGTTCCGATGGATAGACGAAATCCCTCGAGCTTTCAGCAGCTCGAGAAGCTGGGTGAGGGCACATATGCTACCGTAAGAGCGATCGATCTGGAGGAATGTATATACCTCGCTGAACGCTATACAGGTCTTCAAAGGACGCAACACCAGCACCGGCGCATTCGTTGCGCTCAAGGAAATACATCTTGACAGCGAGGAGGGCACACCCAGCACAGCCATCCGCGAGATCTCACTTATGAAGGAGCTCAAGCACGAGAACATAGTCAACCTCTACGATGTCATCCACACCGAGAACAAGCTTATGCTCGTGTTTGAATACATGGACAAGGATTTGAAGAAGTACATGGATACATACACATCACCCACGGGCGGCCCACGAGGTGCGCTGGATCCTGTCACAATCAAGAGCTTCATGTGGCAGCTGCTTCGCGGAATCGCTTTCTGCCACGACAACCGTGTGCTGCACCGCGATCTCAAGCCCCAGAACCTTCTCATTAACTCCCAAGGACAACTCAAGCTTGCAGACTTTGGTCTTGCTCGCGCATTCGGTATCCCGGTCAACACCTTCTCGAACGAAGTCGTGACACTCTGGTACCGTGCTCCGGACGTCCTCCTCGGATCGCGCACATACAACACTAGCATTGATATATGGTCAGCTGGATGCATCATGGCTGAGATGTTCACCGGGCGACCGCTCTTCCCGGGCACGACGAACGAAGACCAGCTGCAGAAGATCTTCCGGCTGATGGGTACGCCCTCCGAGCGGTCATGGCCAGGCATCAGCCAATTCCCAGAGTACAAGACCAACTGGACGATCTACTCTACTCAAGAGCTACGCTCCTACCTGCCACAGATCGATCCACTTGGCTTGCAGGTCTTGAGCCAGATGCTGCAGCTTCGACCGGAGCTACGGTGCAGCGCACAACAAGCAGTGCAGCATCCATGGTTTCAGGAGCTCAATGCTGCGAGGGCACAACAGCAGCAAGGCATGCAGGGTCAGTTCCGGTAGTGCTTGTTCTTTCCAGCGTTCTATATAGCTTGGCGTCCGGTGTCGTCTTGCACGACTGTATCACTCTCTGAAGGCAGCACGGTTGCAAAAAGCGTGCCTCTTCTGCGGGTGTTGGCAGTACTTGAATGTCACTGCACTTACCCAAATTATTACTATCCTTTCCACATGCTCGCTGACCCTCAGTCTAGCAAAGCCAACACAGTCTTCAGATTTGCCGACCTTCGGGATGGCCTTGCTTGTGCCCAAGATCGAGATCGAGCCTGTGGAGGCTCAGAAGTTTGACGAGACACCCACGCTGGAGGCTGCTTGGATCGCTGTGTGAAGCAGAAGGGAGAGGCGTAGGTATGATGCTGGTGTGTTCTACTCGCGTTGGTCTTCGCTACTGCTGAGCAGTATTGGTACGAGGAAGGAAGGCCACTGTGACCAGGGCCTCGGTCGGTTCATTGTTTGGGAAGGCAGCTGTAGCACAGTATATACCCGGCAGTATGAGTGAGCTATTGTTCATTCGCATACATGCAACGTAGCAAATAGCGCACATGCTAGGTACGCTGAGTGTGCACTCTTTCTCCAGCGCAGACCACAATGATGGAGGTCGCCACGGCTTTCGTTCATGTACCTTGATGATTTTGAATAGAAGTGAGGCGCAATCAAGCACGTGCCACCTTGCCGAAAGTGAAGAAGGCACGCTTCATCAACCTCGTTTCGAGTGACTCAAACGTTTGATATCCAACATCAGCACAACAAACAGCTTGCCAAAGCGATCTGTTGGACACATCCTCCTCCTCCTCTTATTGAGCATACCTCTGCACGACACAGACGACGCAGCAAGGCTGTAGCACTATTCACACCCAGTGAGCACTCGCGGAAGAAGAAGGATGACTGCTCCTCTGCCGAAGAGGATCATCAAGGAGACAGAGAGGCTACAGAATGAACCAGTACCGGGCATATCAGCACAGCCGCACGATGACAATGCGAGGTACTTCGACGTGATGGTGGAGGGTCCCGGCGGAAGCTGCTACGAGGGTACGGCATCTCAATATAATTGATGAGATTGTATGGAGCGTATTCATGCTAATGCTGACACAGGCGGTGTCTTCAACCTTGAGCTTTTTCTCCCAGACGACTACCCCATGTGCCCACCACGAATACGCTTCCTCACAAGAATCTACCACCCCAACATCGATCGCCTAGGCAGGATATGCTTGGACGTGCTGAAGAACAACTGGTCGCCGGCGTTGCAGATACGGACAATCTTGCTCAGTATCCAAGCCCTGCTGGGTGCGCCGAATCCTGAGGATCCGCTGAATGAGGCTGTAGCGAAGCAGTGGAAGGTACGTCAAGCTATAAGGTCAACACGGAATGCGTACAAGGTAGCAGTCATGCTGACAATACGCAGGAGAACCAACCTGAGGCTATCAAGACGGCACGAGAATGGACTCGGCAGTACGCTCAGAAGAAGTGAGTGCCGTCAGGACCATGACTCTGATACTTAAGCGGGCAGGCAGAGTTCTGCTACGGAGTGCTACTCATGCTGTTGTTTATTGCGTTTAAGACACCTGCATGTGCGTGCATACTGGAGCCAGCAGATAGCTTCTCCTTATGATGAACGACGAATGATAATGAGCGCGATCATCCGCTGCTGACAGTGCCAGCGCTCTGACATCGCTATCATATCTTTGGTCTCTCAGATGGCGGCGGCGCAGCATTCGGGTCTCACGGCACGACACTGAGTAGCCAAATCCCAGAGTACGTATCCCAATTCTTATATGAGGTCCGTGCAGATTCGCAGCTCATGCACCTCACTGTCAACGTCAACGTCACTTCATGCGCCGCCGAAGCTCGGTGTGGCTGCGAACAGAAATTTTGTGACAGGCGCGCAGTCGCTACTGACTGGTCTTGTGCTACTACTCGCATAGCATGTGACGCTGCTTGGATCGCATACATGTCGCCTATGCTCCCTCCAGCAATACCACCGAAGGACAGGCGGCGTGGTGAACCCAAGCTCGCTGCGCATTCACTCGAAAGCAGTACTGCCGTACCAGCATTCACTGGAGGGGAATTGATCAGCATGTCTTCCGCTGTTGAGCGACGAATCCGAGGCAGTCCTCCTGTCACGCGGATGAACAGCACTGCTGCATCGCGACGTGAGTTTCCGACAAAGCTCACTTCACTTGCATATTTCCGCGACTAAACACTTCTCCAGCGACCAATAAGCCGACCCGTACACGAATAAGAGACTTGAAACCTGTCTATACACCGGTTCCAGTCCTCCTGCCATTACACAAGCTACCTAATCACTCTACGTCGACCGAAGTCACGTCGTCAGTTGATGGTGACGCAGTGGCAAACATGCCGAAGCTGCAAGCTCGCGACGACATTCGTCTTAACACGAGTAACGTTGGCGATCTGAAGCAGATGATACAGAGTTTGGATGATGAGTTGGACGAACTCGAGGCTAGCAACAACTTGCTCAAGTCGACCATGGAGTGGGACAGTGATGATGACGACGAAGTGGAGAAACCAGCTCTGCGCAGATTGTTCAGTACACTCAAGCGCAAGTCCGCTGTATCCGACAGAAGGTACACCATGTACAGTCGGTCTTCGCAGGATCCCGAGGATGCCGCGAGTCGTCAGCAGAGCAGCTCTGCCACCTACGATCGCGCCCTGTCACAATCAAGGCTGAGCCAAGAAGAGATTGACAACAACTCCGAAGAGTTCAAGTCCATGTTCGTCAAGCGAATGCAGGAGAAGGCCAAGCTTCGTGTTGGCACCGCCATTGCTCAAAAACCTACTTCCGCGACTACGCAGACTTCGAAGGACTTGACACAATCTCTGGCCACTACTCCCAGCATCGCCTCGCGAGGGGACAGCGACCCCTTCGTGGGTGCTTTGGTGCCGTACAAGCCGCTGCCGGACCTTCCAGTGAGCTCTTCAGCCATCACATTGCATGTCACTTCGCCGACCCACAACATAGAACCCTCGCAAGATGTCGTCCAGAGCTTCATACAGAAATACCCTCCTCCACCAGACCCAGCCACGCCTACCAGAAGTGCTGGAAGGAGTCTGCGATACGCCAAGTCTGAGACTTCTATGCGCTCCAGCATGATAGGACCGAAGCTCGCGCCACAGATTGCGCCAGCGAAGCGGACGGCCAATGTCGAGATCACGAACCCGGATGACAATCCAGGAGTTTACATTGCGAAGGTGGCTGTTTCAGCTGGCCTGCCCCAATCACCATTGCATCCGGATTGGGAGGCAGCCATCAAGGCGGTCAAATCAAGTCTGGTAGAGGACCTGAAAGAGGCTGATCGTAGAGCTCGTGACGAGGTTAAACTACTCAAGCTCAGTGCAAACGAGAAAAAGCAGGCGGAGCAATTTCTGTGGAATGAACATGGCGATAGGATCACATCAAGTGCGGGTCACTTAGGACGGGTACCTACTGTCGATTATGCTGCGATGACAGACCATGACTTGCGCATGTTCCGTGTCGCGCTTCAGCGTGAAACCGAGCCCAGCAAACCAACTGGCGTGGTCAAGCGGCTCTTGGGACAAACAAATGAACAGAAGACAAAGGAAGATGTCATTCGCAATGCTGTGCTCGAAAAACAGAAGTGGCTTGTTGATCGAGAGCTGGAAGCAAGACTCGAGGCTACTACTGGCAGCACCTCTCCGAGTACGCATGGTAGAGAGGATAGGCTCGACCAGCAAACCCCAAGCAGTGCACGAGGTCGAGCGACGTTGTCCTCAACGGCAGACTCACCGGAGCCGGAGTCAGCTACCGGAGGCAGGTACGATGTGCAGCCACATGCACGCCAGATTAACGAGCTACACTGTACGGAGACCGGTCTTGAGAGCTCGAGCAAGATTCATGCACCATGTACCACGCCTGTCTTTGGTTTGGGCATCTTTGGTGCATCACAGGACAATGTCTCCAGCACGTTGAAAGCAACGCCCCATCTCAACGATCGATTGACTCCCAAACACTCACCCTCTGCACCGCCTATTCAAGTCCACGGCTCCGGATTTACTACACCAGCTACGCCCTCGCACCCAAGATCGCCGTTCGGCGAGGAGCCTCTCAAGGTCACGCCACGAAACCACCCTGGCTCACCAGTCTTCCAACCCAAGCGGAACAACTCCTTCAAGCGCAAGATTGAGGCGGCTGCCGATCGCGCCAGAGAGCTCAGAAGCATAGGCAGTCATCCGGCACTGCGTGAGAGTCCGAGCAAGTCCAGTCTACCGCCCGTACCCAATACAGCTCCACTGATCACACTGAACGACATCTGGGACTTCAATAGAGGAGAGGACGGCAGATACGACAGTGTGGTGAAGGAGGACGAGCTCGATTCTGACTTCGGCTTGAGAAATGCCGATGTGACTACGAAATCACCTTCCTTCACAATGGAAAGCGACTCTGGCATTCGCAAATCGGTCTTTAAGTGGGACGTCGTTGACGAGGGCTACGCCGAGCCGCCTCGACATGCTGCTGGCGTCCACGAAGCTGAGACCGACATTAGTGCGGTCGCGCTCCACGATGAGCTCAGGCACCTTAGCGAGTTCATGAGTTTGAAGTACCATGACCGGCCCGCGAGTGACTCGGACGACGAAACAGAATACGTCGATAACCCCGACTACAATCCGGCACAGGACATCAGTGGCGAGAGCAAAGTATTGATTGACGATGTGATTGCTCAGTGGGAGTCACCGTCCACCTCCGGCTCCCACAGCCCTTCCACTAAGACATGTTGCACACGCGCAGCGGGTTTGCTGAAGGCCGCTGGCGGATATGACCAGCTGACAGCACATGCAACCGCAAAGCTCGACCTCAGGCATTTTCACCCAAGCGCGGTTGACTCGCGCGATGCTCTTTTGACCTGTGCTGTCTGCAGCAAGGTCGTCTGTCCGAAATGCGCGAAGCTGTGCATCGAGGCGTTGTGTTGCCAGGTGATGTGCAAGGAGTGCGGGAGGAACGCCGAAGGACGATGCGATATTCACTAGGAAAGATGGCGTGAGAATATTGCCAGGTGGTGCCGTGATAACGCAAGGAGGAAATGAGGCAGCTGCATGATACAACGCTGCTGTTTGATGAATGTGAAGTTGCTCAACAGGGACGATGACTGGACATCTACGAGCGCTAGGCTACGATGATTATCGCCAGGAAAGTTTGACAGTCCTACAGACCTGCAGCCCTCTTGAAACCCGTAACACGTCTCCTCCAGCCGTCAGCATAACCTATCTCTACAATGGCTCGACCCGTTGGCCAGCTGATCGCCTGCATAGGGTAATCAAGTCTTCCAGGAATTGTTGTCTTGATTAGCCATGGCCACCGATCTACACACACACTCTTGACATTGCACAGGCTTCTTAGACCTTCCTCTCCCGCGAAGCGACCGTACCCTGAACCATTGACGCCTCCGAAGGGAAGTTGAACGGCATAGTAAGCGGCAAAGTCGTTGATCGCCACCATTCCCGTACGGACATTGTTGGCAATGTATTGCAAATTCGCGCGTGCAGCTGAAGTGCTACTCGGTCCAAACACCGAGCATCCAAGGCCGTAAGGTGTGCTGTTCGTGGTTGCTAGTGCAAATTCGACGCTGGAAGCACGCATAAGCACGCATAAGGGTGCGAAGAGCTCTTCGTGCGCGATGCGCATGTCTGGTGTGACATCTACCAGGAGAGTTGGGGTGAAGTAGTGTCCTTGTGGGTGTTGCGGATGTTGGTATGCGTGGCCACCGACGAGTAGTCGGGCTCCTTTCGCAACGGCATCGTCGATCAGTGACTCGAGGCGAGAGAACGAGGCTCCGGATACCATGGCACCAACGTCCACGGTTCCATCATCCGACGACAGGTCGTCGCCCTGTCGTAGTGATGCGATGCGAGGCTCTGTGTCTTCAGTCAGCTTTCACTCTCCCTGCACCAGGCGCGATCAAGTATGATTGGAAGACCCACGGAGAAGTTCGAGCAGGCGATCGTAAGCCTGCGGCATGGCAATCACCCTCTCGATGCCGACACAATTCTGGCCTGCAGATTGGAACACGCCGCGCATGAGGATGCTCGCCACCCGTTCCATCTCACTCTCGCCAACGACCTTTCCCTTCGGATCATCGAGCACAATGGCAGCATCCTTGCCACCAAGCTCGACACAAAGCGGCGTGAGCGACTTAGCAGCCGACTTGGCCACCTCATGAGCCACAGGTCGACTACCAATGAAGGTAAGGTGGCTTATGCCTGGATGACTGGTAAGGTGTGCGGCACTCGCAGGCCAGCATGACATGACTTGAACAAGATCCGGGCTGTGTCCGCAGGCGGAGAGGCAAGACCGTACAATGCTAGCAAAGTATGCTGACGACCACGCTGTCTGCTCGCTGTTCTTGACAACAATTGCATTGCCTGTGAAGAGAGCCGAGATGATGGGACCCAGCAGATTGTGGAACGGATAATTCCAGCTCACGCAAGCAGCGACGACCCCTAACGGCTCGTAGCGTACCTCGTTCTTCTTGTAGAACATCAACAGATTCGTTGGTCGTCGATCAGCTCGTAAAGCTTTCTTGCCATGATCAATGGTCCACTTCAGCTTCTCGACCGTAACAAGCACTTCGCCGAACAATGCGTCTACGCGTGTCTTGCCGCTGTCTAGACATGCAGCACGTACAATATCTTCCTGGTTATCAAGGATGAAGGTGAGCAGGCTCTTCAGCACCACCCGACGCTGAGCGAAGGTCGTCCGAGCCCATGCTAGCTGTGCCTTGCTCGCCTTGGAGATGGCTCGGTCGATGCCGTCCGGCGTTACTGGGTTGATGAGACCAAGAGATCGTGCCGTAGCTGGAGCGTAGCATTGTATGGCTGTAGAGCCGGACACCTTGATAGAACGGTTGTCGAGAATTTTGCCTTGCCATCCGGGCTTGCACTGTTCAGGGGTTGGGACAGTGAAGGGTATTGCTGGCTCTGGGTCGCTTCGGATGAGGCGGTATACGAGCCATGCTCCCAGCAAAAAGGCGAACGCTGTGATCACTGTGGTCTGAGAGTACAGCCGCGATCCTGTCCAGAGGTCCGAGATGTCCATTGGGTTGCAAGTCAAGTCCAAAGAATATTTGCTGACAAACCTCACATGCAGCCCACCACCGTGGCGTCAGGCTGCAGAGTGGGGCAATGGTGGGGTGTGCCTTCCAAATCAACGTCGACCGGGAATAAGTTTGTTCATTAATCAGACTCGACTCAACCAATCTTGACACACATCACACTCCCGTACACCAATCTAACACATACCAACCACCCATCATGTCTGCACCACTCAAAGCCGGCGATAAGTTCCCCGAGGGCGTCAAGTTCGAGTATGTGCCCGTCACGGACCCTGACCCGAAGAGCTGCGGTATGCCCCAGGAGTACAATGCCAGCCAGGAGTTCAAGGGCAAGAAGGTACAACATCTCTAGCATATACTGCAGTCTACACCTGCTGACTGCCTACTCAGGTCGTCCTCGTATCTGTGCCCGGCGCGTTCACCCCCGGATGCCAGGCTTTCCACATCCCACCCTACCTTGAGCAGTACAACAAGCTGGCCGAGAAGGGCGTCGATCTCGTTGTTGTGATTGCTTTCAACGACAGCTGGGTGATGAGCGCGTGGGGCAAGGTCAATGGCACAACCCAGGACAGCAAGGTTCTCTTCATGAGCGATACCAAGACGAAGTTCAGCGAGCAGATCGGTTGGATGGCTGGCATGGGCGAGCGTAATGGCAGATGGGCCATGATCATCGAGAAGGATGGCTCCATCACGTACGCTGAGACCGAGAAGAGCCCGCGGGAAGTTACGGCAAGTACTGAGCGGATCGGAGATGGTAAGATGTTTGCTAACGTGCTATGCAGGTCTCGGGCGCGGAGGCGATCCTGGCGAAGCTGTAGATGTGCATGCAAGCCGGACAACGAGTTCTGCGCAAACATAGATGCAACAATAGAAGAAACAAATGTACAGCTGTACGACAATGCTTTAGAAGAAAGAGGCCTGCACAAAGTGATTTCTCGCAGTTCGAAACACAGGCAAACCTTGCACAAGAACTGAGGTAAACGACCTGTGAAGGATAAGTATTACAACATGTCCACTGGCATTCTCGTAAGCTTTACCGCAATCCGTTCCTTAACAGCATCCCAGATCTTCCACCTGCTGCCAAGCAAGCGCAGTCGCCAACGTCCCCCGAGGCCTCCAAGCATACCACACCCAGCACCTCGCTTATGGCTGACCTGCTTGAACCTTCTAACACGACGGACGCCCCTAAAAATGCCAGCGACCACATCTCTGTGCATGGTCAGAGAAACCCGGCCTCCACTAGCTCAGGCTCCACGAACATCATGACCCAGAGAAACACCGGGCTACCAATTACAAACGAGAGCCAAGAAGCACAGCAAGCTGGCTCGCCAATCTCAAGGCCGACTTCAGAACCAGCGTTCAAAGTTGGCGGTCAGAGACAAAATCAGCCTAAAAGACCAAAGAGAGCTGGGCAGACGGTGACAGCGGAGGAAGCTGCCGTGCAGCGCCAACTCGAGCTCGAACGAATGCGCAACCCAGCGAGGGCTATGGAGCAGACCAGGGGCAGAGGCGGACTGGATAGCTCGACTATCGATGCTAATCAAGTTCCTGCACTGCTAATGCCAAGCGCCGCACGATCGGTTGAGCAACGAGCTCAACACGACCTGATTGCGCGACTGCGGTTTCAACGGCAATCTTCCCAGCCAGAACAAGCACGAAGAGTTGACAGTGACGTTTTCCCGGCTGTCGAGCGCCCGCCTCGTCCGATCTCAAACGACCTTAATGTGCCTGCGGTAGCGACGGCTCAGTTTCCTACGTTGGCAGAAGTCGAGAGCGCGATCTCTGCATCAAATATCCGTGTGTCTGAGTTACAAAGCCGGTTTTCGCATCGGGTAGGGAACCGCCAGGACGATTTATCAGAGCTTGTGTTCCAAGTTGGCACAGTCAGTGCCGTAACGGGCATGATTGAGCCGTGGCCATTGCTGTATACACGCAGTGTAGATGATCTACATATGCCGACAATTGCCCAGGATGCGACTACATCAATGTGGAGCTGGCGGAGCATGCGGTCATGGTGGCCGCCCGGAACGGCTATCGCAGCCCAGGACTCCATTGACTTGTTGAGACAGGAAGCTCAGACAAGGTCTGAAGTGCAGGATGCCGAGCCGGATAAGTTCGCAGAGAGTGACAACGATCAAGCTGGGGATTCGAGCACCGAGCTGGACATGATTTCTGACAAGTACGCCCACGTCGCAGGTAATGAAGAGCACATGGCCCATGATGCTGCCACGATCGCTCTAGAAGACAAGCCCAATCAAGCACACACCATCGAAGGCACTGCCATGAAGCCAAGTGTGAATGAACCTTCGTCTCCTTCCGCCCTATTACCAAAGTCAGATGCACGCGCAGAAGAACGATCATCGCCCGGAAGAGCGGGTCGAAACAAACGATTGCAGGAAATCGAGCTGGTCAGCGATTATGACGAGCCGCACGATGAGCTTGTGATGTTGTCTTACGAGAAAATGGGCACCGCGCATGAATCAGCCGTTCTTGACCCAGCTCTTGCCATGCCTGTGCCAGTTGAGGAAGCAGACGAGCTTGAAAGATATGGGATGTTAATGACGACCGATCAATCAAGAGAGTTGGGAATTGCCCGCGTTCAGAGCACAACTATTACCGACTCTCTTTCGGCAATGCCGATTGAGCAAGCAGAGGACGGTCACCGAATGGAGATGCCAGGAACAGCAGTCCCGCGTATGGGTTTGCGACGTGAGGAAGTAGCAGACGTGGTGAGTACACCTCCAGACGCCAGCGAGGCTACGTATTTCGATCCAGGTGATGGACCAAGCAAGCAAAGCTTGCTCAAGGCTGCACAAAGCGAGCAGTCAAACACCGGCGACGTTCCAACTGACCACGAGCCAACTCCAGCACCAGAGCCCGCCGTCAAGGACACCGACGAGGATGAGAGGGACTCAGAAGACTTGTCGAGCCTGGAAGGAGTTGTGAACACACTTCCAGATTCACAGCGGTCAATCCGAAATAGTCTGGCGAACGAGGGCTGGGGAATTGGCGTACTGCAGAGGGGGCTTGAACGGATTGCGAGTGTGTCAAGGTTGGTATCGATGGAAGTGGTCGTGCTGGTGTGCGAGCTTGTGGTGTTGGGAATGCTGTATGTGATGTGCAGAAATTCTACGAGTTACTGAGCAGCAGCGAGGGAAGAGTTATGCCGGGCAACAAGATTGCTGATGGTCGACACGCGGTGCTTGGAGATGCACGGCCAATGGTATCGATCACATCATTAAGATAACTGCATCTCACGGCAGCTTCACACCGCTTAGCTCCTCACAGATCTTCACAAACTCGTCCTGCTTTACCTTGTCCAGCGCGCTGTCCTTTGGGCTCTTCGGGCCTCCAACACCAAGGTACTGCGCCGTCTTCTCTCCTGAGATCTTCCTTTCGCCGCCCGCAAAGTCGGCAATGGCCTTCGCAGGCGCATCAGTGGTTCCAGGCGCGCCACCGCCACCCATCTTCGTCTTGACCCTGCAGATCGTTCAGCATTTATGTTTTTGGAAATACCATCTGTCAATGTCTTACCATCCTGGGTCCAGCGAGCAGGATTGAACATCAGTCCACCTCCGAGCAACAAAGTTCGCGAGCAAGATGTCGTGGAACTTGGAGTCGTTGTACGCTTGGAATGATTCGTACGATCGATTACTCCACGTCACGTCCCGTAAACTGTCGTCGCCACCCGAATGTAGTCCAGAGCTTAGGTAGAGTAGTCGTTTCGGCTTGTTCATCAGGGAGGTCAAAATGTATGGCGCCAAGCTGTTGACCGCGAAGGTCGAAGCGAACCCATCTGCAGTCTTAAAGACAGACGATGACGGTCCGAGTCCAGCATTATGTACTACGGCATCCCACGGTCCAGCATCGTTGGCTTTCTTCGCAAGATCTTTGGAGCCCGCGACGGTCGAGATATCGCCTATAAGCACACCTTCTGCACCTGGAACGGCTTTGTGCGCAGAAGCTGCGCGGTCATCGTTGCGAGCGTGAAGTGTGACTTTGTGGCCTTGGTCGACTAGGATTTTGGCGGCTGTTTGCCCTATGCCGTCGCTGCTGCCGGTAATAAGGATGCGAGCCATGTTCATGACTTGGCAGAAAAGAAAGATGTAATGCTGAAATGCTGCGGTGGTGAGTACGCGTCCATCATATAAAGCTACGGACATGATGTAATCCGGTCTCAAAGTCCGGACATTACTGCTTGTGTATTATCACCGCAGATATTTGACTGTCGCCGCACCTGCAGTGAATACATATCTGGTCCCGCCGTTCATGCCATCTGCACACACCGCATGTCTTGCACGTTCCGTGTGTATGTTTTCGCCATGGAGTGACGTCGAAATTGGGCGTGGTTTCAGACCACGCTTTGGGCAAGCGTGAAACAGCTCATGCCTCGGCAGGGGACTCGTGGCGCAGATGTCAGGAACGCGCCATGCCCACGCACATGAACCGAACATTCGCCTTCTCTTCTTCCACACATTCATAACTAGCAACATTGCTGTCGCGAATATCCAGAAAGCAGACCCCGACTATCCGCGACACCACGCGACAACTGTTACGCCTTCAACTCCCACAATTCTTGCATACTACATCTGGATACGAGACTCGAGGCTGCGACAACGGGAATCAACAGACTTGGGAACAACGCCGCAACTATGGCGACACTAAACTGGCAGCGCGATATTGCGTCAGATGCGGCGGGAGTCAAGAACACATTCTCTTCATGGGATCAATGCATGACCAAAACATACTGCAAGTGGCCCGTGATAGCGGCAATCATAGTTGGCTCTTTGATTGTCCTCTCACTTCTACTCTGCCTCTTTCGGTGTCTGTGTTGCGGCGTGGAGTGCTGCTGTGGCTGCTTCGCGTGCTGCAATGCTTGCTGCCCGTCACCACGAGGCAAAAAGCGTAACAACGATGGTTACTATCAACAACCACCGCCACCTCCACAACAGCCTTTGCAACCGTACCCACAATACCAGAGCGCACAGCCGATGTATGCTGCACCTGGCGGATACCGAGGGGCACAAACGCCATCAATTGCGACGTTTGACACACCAAGTCACAAAGGTGCTCCAAAATACAACGAGGATGCGCTACCGCCAATGCCCAGCTGGGACACTGCAGCAAGCAAGCACGTAGAAGACGATGACGTCGAGATGGCGAAGCTCAACCACCCACACGCACAACAGCAGCAAAGTCTGCTGCAACACCAAGACGATCGAGGATCATACTACAATCAACAGCAGCAAGGTGACATTGGGACAATGCCTGCGGCGCCATATCATGACTACGACGCACATCGACAATATGTGCCTTCAACTACGTCGGCGGCTTATCCACCGACTTACCACACAAGTCCGACGTCAACAAGATACGAGCCAGCGCAACAGCAGCAATGGGGCGGCTATGAGCCGAGTGTTGCGCCTTCATATCACACTCATGCGCAAGGCGCAATGAGTCCGCCGCTAGGTGCTGGAATGAGCCGGAAACCAGTGAATGGCACCTGGCGGGACGTATGAGCTGGTTTGGAAGTGAAGGCTACCATGAGTTTGGCAACGAATGAACGATGGGGATAGCCCTGGCGCTTGGACGTCGGACTGCGGTCTTTCTGGTGTGTACGATCGATCTTTGCATGGCGGCCGGAGGGTCTACGCTGCTCGGTAGCATTGCGTGCCGACTTCACTGCTCTGTACTATACCTAAGTACCAGAGCGAATGGCGAACCGTTTGCAGCTAATACGCTCAATCTTTGCAGCCTTGCAGTCGACCATCTGGACTCACTCGAGCTCAATCGCCAACCTTACTCGAGAGTCACATGTGAACTCGACGCAATGGTTAGTATATAGCCAACCCCCTTTCCTCCACCTTCAACTTTCATCGTCTTCATCACAACAACAAATCACAATGGCGTGTAGGCCTATTTCTACCGACACCTGACAACTGGCCGCTTCCTGTTACTCAACTCATCTCGACCACAACAACGGCCTTAGACGATCTTACTGGCGCTGTAGGCCTACTTCCGCCTACCCTCTACCACAGGACCGCCGCTTTAACATCGAATCTTCCAACTTCCTACGCTATGTCCGCGAACGCAACGATCGAAGAGCGGCTGCTAGGCTGGCCGCGAAATATCACACCGCAACCTTACGCTTACGCCGTCATCAACAACTCGACACCTTCAGCACTACGACTTAAAATTGAAGATGCCCGAAGTAAAGACGAAGAGCTTATTGAAATCGGCGGCACGTACTACAAGTTGGACGATTTCGAAGCTACCCTTGCACACTGTGAAGCCGTCTTGTCTACTCTGCAAATTGGTCAGCTCTTGCGGCATACACCTATGCCGCCTACTACGACTACAGGAAGCGATATCGCAAACTGTCAGGAGAATGGAGACCAAGAAATGGCTACCCAAGAGAGCTTCGACGAGCATTCAGGACTCAAGCGTAAGCTGTCTGATTCCCCTTTCTCCGCCGATTCTGGATTTGCGGAAGACCAAGAAGGTCGGGACAGCAAGCGCCAGAAGCCTGCTAGTGAGGGCTCGCCAGTGGAAGAAGACACGGGCGCTAGTGTAGCACAGCCAGAGTTCTTACCCGGTTCAGGGAAGCTAGGGGGTAATGTAGCAGCTGTAGGAGACTTAGCAGCTTCTGGCTACAAGAGTGAGAGTAGGGAGGAAAGAGGCGTACAAAGTACTATGCAAAAGCACATGCATGCAATGGTAGGGGATGATTTTGCGGGGAACGACGTCGACGTATCTGCGCTAGAGTCTAAGGACGAGCATGATCGTGGACAAGATCGGTCGCAGGCTGTGCAGCACTCCAATGGCCTTCGTCCGATCCGATCGTCCACTACGTTCACGAACGAGCAACCAAACTATATCACGGATGTGCAGGAGAACGAAATGAAAGGTAACAACTATAAGATTCTCTAACATGCAAAGCTAACTATACTACAGCACTTACACAGGGGAAGCCGCGTTATCTTTGGCGCGTCCAATCTAACGGTAAACCTGGTTATGTACACGGTACAACTTCCCAACAGGAGATACTACCTGCCGCCTGGGTACGTGGCAAGAAATGCTACACCAGCATTTTCGACTTTCCGACTCTGAGTGAGCTCGTCTCAAATCTTGGAGACCGGGCGCTGTCGTACCACAAGGAGGGAGACCAGTTCACCTCCTACACTACTTCACCACTATTTGCCTTGGTGCATGCGCAAGCCTTGACGCTTAAGGGGGAGCGATACATCACCATCACGTTCATCGATACTTGGGCAGCTAAGAATTCTGCTGGCAAACCCGCCGAGTTCTACCACCTACCTACGCTCCAAGAGATTATCGGAACAGCTGAGTGGCGAGGTTGGACTCCGAGGGAGGCGAACAGCCTTAAGTCTCCCCAATTCAGTCACGAGTATGTTGCACATGGCGTCCTAGACCTTCGCACGAACCCATTCCAGCCAGTGCCTTTCGGCCGCTTCCTCTCGATCGGACTATATGACCACGTCCCTAGCTTCTTCGACGAAAAAAACCCCGAGGAGATGTTGAAGCTTTACCATCGATGCCTACAGATCAGAGTTCTGTCCTATCACAGCGCGAAGCCCACGCCCTTCGACAGTGCCTACCTTAACCGCGCGGCCGATCTCGCCCGATTGTTCTGTCGTGAACCTTCAAGCGCTGCGGCCAGCAACATCAGCGTCAACGAGGCATCGGAGGAGAGGCCTATCAATCTGCACATATTTCTGGACCTTGTTGGGCTTACCAAACGCGAGAAGAATGATGCGATGTTCATCGCGTACATTAAGGAGCACTTCGAAGGTAGATCTTGCCTCCCCAACTTGCAGTCCTCTACATATTCTTAACAATCCTCGCAGGGCGTGAAGTAGACCGAATAATGCACCAAGGTATGAATCGCATACAGAATAACCTTCCCGAGCTCCTGCAAGTTATGGATCGTATCCGCGAGACCTGCAACGCACTTGGCAGTGTGGAGCCCGCGCCCAATGTCCTCGATCGTGCGGACAAGACTAGATTTGACGCAGACGGGGGCTGGAAGGGCAACTGGGATAATATCACGGGTCCTGCAAAGGAGAACAGCAGGGTACCTGATGAACATGACACACTCGCCTTTCGAGCACAAGATGTCGTCCGGAAAGTTCTGCTACAGCATACGTGTGAAGCCCCAACACTGGTCTCACCGCCAACGATAAGCCAGGCCACGGTTGCGCTTCCAGATTGCTTGATGCTAGGCTGCTCAGCGCCCCGATTCTGTCCGACAGGCTGCCGAACCTGCAAAGACATAGGAACTACCATCGACCTATGTGATGATTAGCCAGCACTAGTTAACACTACGTTGACTGGGCGGTCGCCAGGGCAGGAAAGCTTCCAAAAGGTGCAAGATGCACGATTGGGCAGTCCGCAGACCGCCGTCAAGCAACTTTGGCGTAAGTCGATTCATTCTCGAGGGTGGACGAAAGCTTTAGAGGAAATGTTGACTGACGACAACGAGCAGGCACAAGTGGCGGACGTGCAGGTGACGGCGCAAGTGGTTTTTCTGCCAGTTTCTGTTCATGACGAGGAGCTGCGATACAACCGTCCCAGCATTGATTTCTCGGACGGAAGCTTCGGCTTCAGGGAAGAGCCGTCGTACTACAGATCTGGCAGCTTGGAATGCGAATGTGATCCCGAGGAGTATACGACGGCCGCAAACGCAACTGCATTGCGTGGGTTACCGGCCCAGGGCGACGGATTAGCGAGCATACGGTGGTAATCGGAGCCATATGGCACAAGACTTTGGACCATGTCACCAGCCTTGGTATTTGTAGTTCGCGGAAATGCACACTATGCTTCCAGCAGCGAGGCAGGAATATGTACAGTCGTTCGAGCTGTCGAATCAGTTCCTCCAATACATAACCACTCCCAGCCAGACTTTATCGTAGAATCGCGTGTCCAGTGCAAATCCCAACCTTCATACAAGATTTTTTTCTGCTTTGCATGAAGTTGAGGAAGGAGGGGTGCTTGGCACGCCGCGATTCGGCGATTGCGAGCCTTGAAGAGCTCTGTATCTAAGAAGCATTTTCTGCATGAAACAATGATAAACAGCTGGTCGCCTCACTTATAATACTGGCGAACTGATCGATCAGAAGCTGCCGAATGCTTTAATACACACGACACAATGCAAGCACTCTCCCGACCACTGGCGCGGCAAGTCGCTGCCCGTGCAGTCACCAAGACCGCATCCTACTCACGATCTAGCACCGCGCTCGTCCAGCGAACTACACCCCTCCCACCAGCAAAGGCCAAGCGACGGCATACTCGCAACTTTGCCTCCTCGCGCTACGACGACGGCTCAGCTCGGTCTGCAGTTATCAATGTGCTCAACAACATCGCCAGCAAGCGAGAGGTGCAGCAATACCTCGCCCAGTTCACCTCCGTGTCCTCGCAGCAGTTTGCTGTGATCAAGGTTGGCGGCGCGATCTTGACTGACTACATTGACCAGCTATGCGCCTCACTACGCAACCTCAACCAGATGGGCTTGTTCCCAGTCATAATCCACGGAGCTGGCCCGCAATTGAACCGATTGCTGGAGGAGGCAGGCGTTGAGCCAAAGTATCAGGAGGGCATTCGCATTACGGATGGCAAGACGCTGGGCATTGCGAGGAAGCTGTTCCTCGAAGAGAATTTGAAAGTGGTGGAGGCTCTCGAGTCGTGGGGTGTACGGGCACGCCCGATAACGTCCGGCGTGTTGATGGCGGACTACAAGGACAAGGAGACGTTCCAGTTTGTGGGTGAGGTCAATCAGGTCAATGTGGGAAGCATCAAGGCGGCGATCGCAGATGGATATATTCCCGTGCTCACGTGCATGGCCGAGAGCGAGGACGGACAGGTGCTCAATGTCAATGCCGACAAGGCTGCAGCAGAGCTTGCGAGAGCTTTGGTTCCGCTCAAGATTGTGTACCTTTCTGAGAAGGGTGGTATTCACGATAAGGAGACCGGCAAGCTGGTTGAGGCTATCAACTTGGACGAGGAGTATGACGAGTACATGAAGAAGCCCTGGGTCATTCACGGTACCCGGAGTAAGATTCGGGACATCAAAACGCTGCTTGACGACCTACCGCGTTCTTCGTCTGTAGCTATCATCCACCCTGAGAGCTTGGAGCGCGAGTTATTCACTCACTCAGGAGCCGGCACACTCATTCGACGAGGCACGAAGCTGCATCAAGCTTCATCTCTTGCGGACTTCGAGGCTGTCAGCCCGGCACTGTTAAAGAAAGCGCTTGTCCGCAACCGCGAGGGCCTCGACTCTGCAGCTGTTGTTGATCGCTACCTAGATAAGCTTGGCTCAAGCTCATTCCGCGCATACTTCGATGAGAACATGGAAGCGCTGGCGATTGTTCTTCCGCCGACTTCTGGATCCTTTACTCAGCTTGCTCATCTCTCCACCTTGACCATGACTCGCTCAGCATGGCTTAGCAACATTGCCGATAATGTCTTCCAAAGCCTCAAACGCGACTTCTCAAAGCTTGCATGGACCGTGAAGCAAGACGACGAAAATCTGACGTGGTTCAGTGAGAAGGCTGACGGCAGCATCGCGAAGAAAGGCGAAGTGCTGTTTTGGTACGGCATTGAGTCACCGGAGGAGGTGCGTGAACTCATGTCGGAGTTTGTGCAGCACGGCAGGCAGATGTTTGGCGATGTGAACCTCGAGAGCCAACTTCATCGAGCCGCGGCAGCGGCGGAGAGGATCCGGGCTGGTGCTAATACTCTGATTGGGAACCGGCCAGTTGCACAACAGCAGCAGGCTAGAGCTTTCTCTACGAGTGCTAGGCCGGTCACTTCAGCATCTGTTGGTCAACAACGACGAGGCTATGCCACTACCAACCCCAACCCACCTCTTGGCATCAAGAATAGTGAAAAGGACTACCCGTCCAAAGTAGCTCTTATTGGTGCCCGTGGCTACACTGGA
The DNA here is from genome assembly GCA_035926095.1 of Elasticomyces elasticus. Lineage (NCBI taxonomy): Eukaryota > Fungi > Ascomycota > Dothideomycetes > Mycosphaerellales > Teratosphaeriaceae > Elasticomyces > Elasticomyces elasticus. The sequence goes on from JAVRQT010000003.1 coordinate 637,599, forward strand.
CAAGCTCTGATCGATCTCTTGAACCGACATCCCAACATGGACCTTTGCCACGTTTCGTCTCGTGAACTTGCAGGCAAGAAGCTCAAAGGCTACACTAAGAAAGATATCACATACGAGAACCTTTCGCCTGATGACGTTCGTCGAATGGCAGAGAGGAAGGAGATCGACTGCTGGGTCATGGCTCTTCCTAATGGTGTCTGCAAGCCTTATGTTGACGCCCTGAACGACAGCGGGCACAAGGAGGCTCTAGTTATTGACCTTTCAGCTGACTACCGTTTTGATTCGGCGTGGACTTACGGTCTCCCTGAATTGGTGCAGAGGTCGAAGATTGCATCCGCTACTCGCATCTCAAACCCGGGCTGCTACGCTACAGCTGCACAGCTTGGCATCGCTCCACTGCTACCTTACCTTGCGCCCTCACCCGGTCACCCAACTGTCTTCGGTGTTTCAGGCTATTCTGGAGCAGGCACCAAGCCGAGCCCGAAGAACGATGTTGACAATCTTACCAACAACATCATCCCCTACTCCCTCACCGACCATATCCACGAACGCGAGATCTCCGCTCAACTCGGTACAGAAGTGGCTTTCATCCCTCATGTTGCGGTCTGGTTTGCCGGAATCCACCACACCATTTCTCTTCCGCTCGCGCAGCAAATGGCATCCAGGGATGTCAGGAACCTATACCAGGACCGATATCATGGTGAGAGACTAGTAACGATTCGAGGCGAGTCCCCGAGCGTGAAGACGATTGCCGGTAAGCACGGCGTGGAGATTGGAGGTTTCGCGGTGCATTCAGGTGGCAAGCGGGTTGTGGTCAATGTGACAATTGACAACTTGCTCAAAGGCGCTGCAACGCAGTGTCTACAGAACATGAACTTGGCGTTAGGGTATGCCGAGTACGAGGGCATCCCGGAGGATAAGTAGACTGGGAAGTTTTTGCTGGCAAGAAGCCAGTTCGACGTGTATATCAAAGTAACTGCGTGCAGGTCGTTCACCTTATGCCAAGTCCCTAGATCTTGAGACTGAAATGCTCGTGCTCACGTGCAATCACAGGAAATCTGCATACGCCTTCTGGAGTGGTATGCATGTATCACAGCGTTGGCAGGACTCGTACGAAGAGCTGAGATGCCATAACACCAGCAACATGAGTACAATCGTCTACACACCGTTCGACTTCGCGATCCGCACGACCGGTTTCGGCGTTGGACTGTTCGACATGATTAGCCTTCACCACACGATCAACTAACGCGCCAGGCTACTCACTCGGCGCCGAGCCACAAAAGGTCAGGGCGAGAGTCTGGGTGGTTCGGTCAGCCTCTGATCGAGAGCAAAGGACACCTTCTGAACTTACAATGCCCGCCTGCATCCGCGAACGTCTTGGTTTTTGTGACATCGGACATGTTGAGATCTGCGATGATCAGTTGCTCACTGCCAGATTCTGCGGCCTTCAGCAAGCGTCCATCAGGCCCAATAATGGCTGAGCTGCCCGCGATTTGACTTCCCATAATGGGCCCGTCAGTCTTCATCTTGCGAATGCCAGCATCAGACAGGACTGCAGTGCAATGTAGAACAAAGGCTCCAGACTCTGCAGCGTAGGTCTGTGTTATACTTCGACAACCTACAAGCACTGCCATCAGTAGCAGTTCACACACAAACACAGTCAGACCAGCACGTACCTTCTGCTGACATGGACCAGAAGCCTGGAGATCCCTCCACGAAAGGATCCATTGGCGGCCAAGCAGCTATGTGTATCTGCTCGTTCTGCGAAAGCGTGTAGTACTTCAGAAGCGGCTGAATGTGCTCCCTGGGTAGCAATAAGTTCCACGCAAACCTGAGCTCGATCGCTTTGACTCACCAACAAGCCAAACTGCCCACCCTCGGACCGTTTTCAGGCAGCTGAACCACACTGGCAAGGCACGATCCAGAGGCATCACCGAAGATCGTGCGTTCCATATGCGTCGGCTTCATCTTCCTGCGCTTCATCTGGACCTCGCCCTTCTGGTCGATCAGTACCTGTGCGATGTACACCGAGTCGCCGTCACGTTCCGAGAACCCAAGCCCGACATTGATATCATGCGTAGCCGCGGCGTCTTGGATTCGTCTCATCTGTGGGCTGTCGATCTTGAGACTGTTCTCAACATACTTGACGCCGAGCTCAAAGTCGACCGGTCGAGACCAGATCCATGCTGTGTACTCGGTTAGTCGTTCGAGGTCGTACGTCACAACGGGCAAAAGTACCTGGATAGCCTGGCACCCAGCACTCGGGAAGACCACGAGCTTGGCGCCAGCCTCAGCGGCCTCTGTGATTATGTCGCAAGTCTTGTCGATGGTCTTTTCGAGATCCAGCCATACCGGCTCGTGCTGGGTGACTGCTACGCGCATTGTGGGCTACTCAATCCCGGCTTGTCGAGATCTGTTATCTGAGATATTGTACGAGCGAAATCGTGGACAAGTTTCGTTCTTATACAACTGTCGGATACGGTGCCCGTTCTGGGAGCTCGCAGCTCCGTAGGGCGTAGGATCTTACTAGTGCAGCCTGCTCTGCCTATCGTACTGTCGTGGTCTTCGACATTGGTTGAAGGCACGAGTCAACATGAGAGATATATGGTGAGGTTCTCAATGCACGATCTGGACAATGTCGTAAAGATAAGGAAGGAATGTAGGCGGATGCATTTCCGATTCATCGAGCGACCTGGCGGAACCAAACCGTCTTTGTGGTCGCAGGATGCAATGCGATTGCGACCTCCATCGACCATCCGATGATCCGACAATCACACATGAGTGCTCGCGTCGTAAAGCATAATTCTTTGGCAATCGCAACTAGCTGCACGTACACATTCTTTTGCTGAACCAAGCAGTCAAGCCCTAATGAATCATGCCTGGCCCCAAGTCGCTAGGCAGAAGAAAGGCCCTCTCACTCATTCGCACGTTCGAGCAAGGAGCTATAGAAGCTAATCAGGCCTAGACCATGATCTGCCAGAAGGATAGAGGTAGGGCCCGTCATGGCAGTGAATCGAATCAGACCGAGCGTGGTATGCCGAGTACATCGGCGCATCGTAGGTAGTTAGACTGACACTATGCTCCTACACCATCACACTACTCTTGGCTGTGAAGCAACCTAGATACATCCACCGAACCAGGCACGAAGAGTCAACAATGGCACTCGAATGCGGCATTGCAGCCCATCTGGTCTGCGAACGCACTCTGCCAGCTAAAACGCCTGCAGACTACCATCCACCATTCCCTGCCTATGTTGCCCGCTTCCCAGCTGATCTCAAGGATCTCGTCATGGCGGTCATGGGAGCTCAACACAACAACGGAAAACCCTCCGAACTGAATATCGCTCGTTCCAAGTTGACCAGCTTCCTCGACAAAGGTCCAGTGCACTGCCGCCCAGAGTACCAACAACCTTCATCACTCACGGACAGCTCAGGAGCGTTTAACGAAGTTGTGGTTGCATACTGGCGCAGCAAAGCTCACTACAATGAGTGGTCTGCCGCAAGTGGCTTCGATCGCTGGTGGCAAGGTCTCGATCCGCACAACGAAGACCATGGGTGGTTCCTAGAGGTCTTCTTCCCTCCCGTAGATCGCTTCGAAACTGTCTTCTCGAACAATGTGGTTCCAGAGGGCGCTGCACACATGCGCGAGTGTGTCAGCGGAGAAATACAAGAGCATGTCTACTGGGGCAGCATGCGAGATCGGTTACCCATCGCCCAAACGGATACGATCGAAGGCGTGAAGGCTGACTTCCACGGCGGGCATGGCGAGGACAGCACCAGCAAGCGCATCCGGGTCGCAGGTCGCAGGAATCTAGCCGTCATTCGCTCCGGTCAAGACTGGTCGAACACAACGCTTGTCGAGCGAACGCTCTACCTAGACACCATGCACCCTGTCTTGATCCGAGGCATGAACTTCTTGAGTGACCATGGCGATGAAGTAGGCTGTATCAGCTGCCGCTTCATGGACGTTCTTGATTCGCAGGGAGGTAGCGGCACCGAGAAGACCTTTGGCCTCGCTTACTTTGACGATCTAAGCTCGTTGGAAGGCTGGAGCAAGCATCATCAGACGCACCTTGACATATTTGGAGGGTTCCTAAAATACGCGAGTAAGCTGCAAGGCGATGTGTCGCTTCGTCTCTTCCATGAGGTCTTGGTTCTAGAGGCAGATCAACAGTATCTCGAGTATGTCGGCTGCCACAACGAGACGGGCATGCTTGCGGCGCAGTGAACTAGTTAGTTGAGAAGATAGAGGCACATCCTGCTCCTAGCAATCGTTGTCAAACTTGTACGCCATAGCAGATCGATTAGTGCAGCTGCCAACTTCAGTTGGCAGTCCGGGAATTGTAACAATGGGCTTCGATTTGGTTGCAGTCGAGTCAACTGGAGGCCTAGAGCACAGAGTGAGTAGTTACATCGTACATACATGTACCCAACGCTCAATGTACGCCTTCACGCCATATATGCACAAGATCACCTTCATCCCTCTTTTGGTACCCAAGCCTTACCACGGATTGCAGCCAGCAATGCTGCAAGGCACGCCTGTCATGCGAAGCACAGAAAGGGTGCTCTACACCCTGACTCGGAGATTTCGGTTCAGGTCTTCCAGGAATCGGCTGAAGAAGCCGCCAATACCACCCGCAGTGGATCGATGGGTGTGTGAAGCGCTCGATCCTGTCACACGAATCAGTCTGCGGTCATAACTAACATGTCTACTCGACTCACCTCGCGTGGCCTTATCAGCGACCAAAGCGATCAGTGCAGCACCAACACCACTGCCATCCTTGGCAATGCCAATTCTGATCTTTCTCTCGCCTTGCAAACCAATCTGCGGGACCTCCCTCAACGCCTCGCGGATGTACTCCTCGAAGTTCGGGTAGAACTCTACGAGACTGCCGTCAACACCCACATCAACCACATTGTCCTCGTTGACCTCAAGTGTCGCATTGTTAGTCGTGGCGATATCGGTGGGACGCTCGAGCTTGCCGGTTGCAATGATGATAGCTGCGATAGCCACAGCAGACAGGCGAGCAGCACGCTTGCCGACCGCTGATGCAATCAAGCGGACAGCCTCTGCATCTTCGGCTGAAGCAGCAGAGACACCATACTCGCTGTCGAGGGTTTGGCGAGTAATTTTCAAGCCACCAGAATTGTCGCCGGAAGTGATGGACAGGAATGAGGTGTCGAGGCCCCATTGCTTGTACAGGTTGCTGTTGTCATGGATGTTCGTTGTGCTGTGCATGTCGTTCTGGTTGCTGTGCTCATCGCTGAAGAGCGGAACAGCAGGATCTTTGATCAACGTGACCAAAGCGCGTCGCAGGATCTCACCCAAGAACATGCCGGACACACGCTTCTCGAACATTTGAATACCAGGGTTGTTCGACTCCTTGTCAAGAGCATTGTCGTATGGCGTATCAGGCAGGACCTTCATCTCGTTGTCGAAACTGCCCCACTCAGTGTTGACAATCATCTCGCCGGTGCTGCTATCAACATCACCAGCATCCTTGCCCATGTGTTGCAGCTTCGTCACACGCTCCAGCTTCTCCACGTAGGCTCCGTTTGTGCCGGTACCAAAGATGGCGCCGAGAAGCGTACCTGTCTTGCCAGGGCTCGTGTATGACCGAGCCATGAGCGTGCCGACTGTGTCGTTCACCAACGCCGCAACACGTACAGGCAAGTTCAGCGCATCAAGCTCCTTCTGCAGCAATGCACACACATCCTTTCCAATCGTCTCGTGGATGTCAAAGCCCTTGGTCCATCGAATCAGCGTCCCCTTGTTGATCCCAGATTGCTGCACCGGAAAGCTGAACGTGAAGCCAAGTTGGAAGACCTCGGTGTTCTGGACGCCACCACCAATGTAGCTCTTTCTCCGTTCAACGTGGCTTGTGTAGTGCTCGCCATGGTGTGTCTTCAAGAACAGCTCGATCTGCTTTGCCAAGAAAGAGAATAGCTCGTGGCTCGTCTTGGCCACCATCAGCTCCTGCGGAATCTTGACCTTGCTCTGCGTCAAGCTGAACGTGCTGTTGCCATGCAGCTGGATACTGCAGACCCGGAAGTTCGTCCCGCCCAAATCCACAGCCATGTACAGCCCTTTCTCCGTACCATTGGGTACCGCCGTGACGTAAGTCGGGATCTGGGACAGCGTAGCACCCTGCTTGCTCAGCCCTTCATCCATCTGCTTGATGAAGTGCTCCACGCCACGGATCACATCCTCCTTGGGATACTCGAACTCGGCAGCCACCCGCTCGGCAGCTGCAGCGAGAGCCATGCTGGCTTGCGATTTGCCGTATAGCTTTCCTGGATGATGCTCTGGGGCTCTACAGTACAGCTCTTGAACGAACGGGTTGTTCGCCGGCGCTGGACAAGATGGCGGTGGAGCCGGCGGCTGGCGAAAAAGTGGTGCGAGACGCGGGAGGACGAGAATCTGGACAAGAATGACGAGGAGGCAGAGGAGCACAGTGAGAAGTGTCGCTGGCGCTGGGAGCTTGCTCCAATTAACTCTATAGCCGAATCGTCTCTCGCCCTTCTCGCGCAGGTCTCGTAGGAAGGGAAGCTCGTCTGCTCGGCCTCGTGCCTGGGACGAGCTGCGGGAGGGGACGGCGGGGTCGGAGTGGGAGCGGTGGGCACGGACTGCCAGCGTGACGAGAGGAGGAGAGGAAGAAGAGGCAGACGGATTATAAGTATACAAGTCAGACGCACACGAGCCTCCTCATGCACCGTCTCCTCACCTGCAAAGTCGACGTGATGCTTTGCTGTATGGAGCTAGAGCTGGCAGAATCTGGGCTTCCGAGGTGCGGGGCCGTGGCCGTGGCGTGAATTGTCACGTTCAACGTCGTGCATGAGACGAGAGATCAATTCCTTGTTTGACAGGGCGATGCGAAGGCCTGATAGGAATTCATCGCGTCGAATTGGTAGCTTGATCGAACACCTTATACATTTGCAAATATTGGTATAAAACAATTAGCATTCACATTCGATTCCGCCAAGCCGCGCCCGCGCTACTACGGCGCGGCTTCCGCTTCATGCGAACCGCCTCTCGACTGCGTGTGCGGACACGAGGTAGCACGCGAGCAACAAAGACACACAGCTTCAGCTTCCAGCTTCCACACGAACAAAACACTCGGCGTCAGCCGCTCTGTCCTCGAAAGCATGCTTGGTGCCAACGAGAAAATGTTCCCACCTGTACAAATACACGGTGGGGCACTGTGTCCAGGACTATCAGTACTTCAGCTCGCAAGCACAACAGTATCATCGGACGGATACATACTATGGGCATTGGTACTGGCGGAGGACTGTACCAGAACCAACAGGACAGAGTCGGGATGAAGCGTCGCGCGGATCGTGGTGGGAGGTGTGTACCTCATACGCGGCGGTCTGAAGATGAACCTGTAGGAATCCATTGCGCGTTTGTGGTTTGTTAATTATCGGTGGTCCGGGACTGATAGCTGTGTCGGGATGTTCTGTGGCTGCCGTTTGCACAGTTCGTTCATAAGCTAGATGAGCCAGGTGAGTTGGGTAGGAGGTATCGTAAGACAGAGCTGAGCACGCAGCGTATACGATGACCCTGAGTTCCAGGGAAGACCTGCATGATTGTGCAGGCTGTTAGATTAGGGCTGGTAATCAGTGTGTTTCAGTAAGCCGTGGCCTCACAGTGTTGATCAGAAAGCCCATGAGCTCAAAGTAGAGGCCGATACAGATGTGACTGAGCCTCGTGGCCTGCTAGTCAGTGTCGCCTCCGTGCAGCCAACCGTCCGTCGGCTGACCATAATCACTGGATGGACCCGAGTCAACCATTTCTCACGCCTTGCTGGTTGAAGGACATCAAACACTGTCCAGCATTTGGGCTGTCATATATGCCACAATGAGGCCCTCGCCGATCATCTTTCAGCCTGCTAACGGACTTCACACTCGACATAGGTCCGCTGGCAGGAGACCACTCAAACGCTCATCCCTCCTTGAGTGTTTCGGTAGTGTTCGTGAAATATAGTACATATGTCCATGCTGTCGACCGCTCGGGGCTGCTCGTGTTTGGCTATTGCGCCGCGTCCTTGACCAGTCCCGTCACTTTGTCCTCGATCGCCTTATCGTCCAGTCCTATAAATCCACTGTTAGCATATCACAGTAAACCATCACGCCAGCTCCAGCTGTCTCTCTCTGCCGGCTCATACGCACCTCTCAGATCCGCCATCTTTTCCCTTCCAAACTCGTATCGCGCATACACCCTCGGACCAACATCTAGTGCTTCCCGGATCATAATAGGTGTGTGAGGGTTGTTTCGCTTCATTGTCGGGTATGCGCGTGTGAGGAAGGATCTGGTATCGACGTAGCTTGTCAGTATCCCGAATCGTACTGCGTAAGGTGTATGATTGTACCGTATCGCATTGCTGTGCTCGCTCGTTTGGCAGTGATGAAAGCGCAGCTCTTTCAGCCCTTTGGCGAACGCGTACTTGCCGGACGACATGCTGTCTCTATAGTACAATCTTATTCAATCCCACCGTCGTTGTCGTTACTGAAGTGCACTCAAGCATCCCCGCGGACTTTCCCGAACAGCAACCCCCTCCCTTAACGCCGACGACAGCTCTCAGACACCTACACACATACCTAACTCTCCACTCAAACAACACCAAACCTCAGCATGGCCACCCCCGCCCGCCTCGGTCTGCGCGCCTTCCGCCAATCCCTCGTCCGCCAACCCATCCAGCGCCGCACCTATGCCTCCGCAACCGAAACCGCAGGCACGGGCGCCGTCATGCCCAACCCGGCCGTCGCGAACGAGAGCGCGCTGACCAAGTTCTGGAACTCGCCCATTGGACCCAAGACGGTGCACTTCTGGGCGCCGATCATGAAGGTAAATACAGCAGGAATCAAGATAGTATTGGGATAAGATACGGCAAAGCTGACAATGTGCTACAACAGTGGGGAGTCGTCCTAGCAGGCGCCGCCGACTTCGCGCGTCCAGCTTCTGCTCTGTCCATCACGCAGAACATGGCGCTCATGGCTACGGGAGCGATCTGGACGCGATGGTGCTTTGTGATCAAGCCGCGGAATATGTTTCTTGCTTCGGTCAACTTCTTGCTTTTCACTGTTGGCGCTATGCAGACGACACGCGTACTGCTGTACCAGAGGGAGTTGAAGGCGAAGGGGCTCGAGGAGGTGGGCAAGGATGAGATGGAGAGGGAGGCGGGTATTGCGGAGAGCATTGCTAAGGATCCGGCGAAGGTCGTGGATGCTGTCAAGGGGACGAAATAGTTGGGCGTGCGATAGTGGAAGAGCGCGCCTAGAATGCTGCTCAAGGGAGGCAACGGTAGGCGTGCATCGGTGTCTTCACCTTTTCTTCGTGGAGTCATGGGCAGGCATGTGTACAGTGTGTCAAGCATATCAAGCATTTTCATCAACCAACATACCTACCTTCATTGTGATAACGCTGATGCTCAAATAGATTCATTACCGCCCCTCATCACTAACATAGCCTAAGCTGTAGCAGACCAAAGAAGCGCCAGAGAACATGGCTGCCTTTGCTCACGTCCTTCTAGGGTGTTTTTCGGATATGGCCACCTCAGGACCCATTCTCAGCCCATCCGCCGTCCACGATCTCGAAACCATCGTCGCCTTCAACGTCGTTAACGGCAAGCCCGTCAAGCACGACATATTCTTCAGCGACCAGCTTGTCGAGTTCGGCCTGTCGTGCAGCTGAAGCAACTGCCGCTGCTGCTTCGATCTCAGCACGCCGTGCAGTGGCTGCAATCTCCTCGACCTCAGCCCTGCTGATCCCAGTAGCATGCGCCAGACCTCGATAAATCTCACTCCGGTCTTGCTCATTGGACTCCATGTCCTCAAGATCCTCTTCCATCCAACGTGCCTGCAAGTGCGCCATCGTTCGCCTAGGAGCAGGCTCCGCGGCACTCGACGCATTCGCCTTTTCCGCTGTCAGCACTTCTGCCTCATGTTCCCGCACGAATGGAGGAACTCACAGGACGCTGCTCTGCCTCGGACCGCTGGCCAAACACCGCCCTCTCAAACCCATCAAGCGAAGCATTGGAGTCATCATCCTCGTCCTCCTCTCGCTCAGGGCTTGCCGCGGCATCAGCGAAGTGCTCCGAATGAGAACTCGTCGCTATGCATCTACCCGAATTCGAATTATGTGGACGAAGCGGTCGATCGATGCAAGTCGCCGCAACGTTTCCGGGCGAGCGCGAGTGGGGTTCGTCACCTGGCTGTTCTAGGGGTTAGCGGTACTCCCTTTTGATTTGGGGGACTAGGGAGGCTTACTGCGAAACGGCAACGGGGCTGAAACCCGAACGAGTTGGCTCGTTGGCGAGGTCTGCGCGGAGGCAGGTCGGCTGGGGTTTCGCTTGAGGGGGCACGTCGTGTGGACATCTCCGCGGTATGGTTGGCTACCCGGGAAACACGGTGGCTAGAGGTGCTTGCTTAGATTTAGGGCTGCTTGGAAGGTGAAAGGTGGTGGTAATTCGTTTTGGCAATGAAGAAGTACAGTTGTAGAAGAGAGAGGGAGCAAAGGCATGGCTATAAGTGCTGCGTGGGCGGTGTATACGGTGACTGGAGCGTACTGACGTGCGTGGGAGAATGGTTGTAGTAAAGAGTGGTGAGTGTTAGGAATCATATACGTGTGCTGGGATTGATTGTTCACTGGTAGCAAGCACTGGGAGCTCAAGCATACCACGGGCATTGAAGCAATTCCCAAACAACGAACTGGATTTTAGTGACCGGAGCAAGCAGGTACAGGCTGAGCATGCTTGTGGCGGACGTGGGATTGTGACGTTGCCTGTGTTCTTCATGCTAATCGTATTCAGTTCTACCATGAGCAAAGAAGCAATCCCCAAACTTGAAGCTCAATTTTCTTGCCAAGAACAAGCAGGCACAAGCAGAGAACGCTCGCTGCGGCCCCGAGGTGCGACCCATTTACTCCCAAACGCCATGCTAATGTGACCACCTCCACGACGCCGCAACAGCTACCAGCCTAGGCCCTCTTGCCCAGCGTGATACTGGCCCACTCTTCGCTGATGGGATCCTCGATCACCTCCCAATCCTCCTCGTCGCTCAAATCTTCGGACGGCTTCGGGAACGGCTCGTGGTATAACCGCGCAGCACCAGGGTACATCCCAGCCATGGCGAGCAGCATAGCGCTGGAACTCACCATTAGCTTCTCCGGCGGACCAGCAGCCTGATATTGTTAGCAAGGTCATTGCACTTGCACGGAATCGATTTGGCACTCACGAGAAGCTGGTTGAGACTGTCTTTATCAGCCTGCCGAGCACGATTTTCCAGCGTGAGCTGTGCTGCCTCTCCAGCGTCGCCGTTTGGAACGGAGGCAGTGTCGTTGGTCGCATGAGTCTCATCCACTTTGTTGCTGCTCGGAGAGCTTGCCGTCGCCGCAGCCTGCTTCTGCTTCTGACGCGCCTTCAGGCTCTTCAGAGCGCCGCGGGATGAAGTGCAGGGCTCGAGAATGCGTGAATTGCTCCTCAGCATCGCGCCGCTTGCTGGCTGTTGCCTGTGTTGGATAGAGTATTGCGCATCTGGGTTGTACACGACGAGCAACTTAGGAGCGGCGCAGTCCATGATGGCGCAATTCTGTACGTGTAAGCGATCGCCGCAAAGACCGTCGGTGGCTGCAGCTTGTGCGGAAGCTTCGTCGAGTGGGACTGATAGGGAGCGTGGAGTGGACATGATGGTGATCTTGGAAAGTTGATGGTGGTTTTCGAGTTTTGATGTGGTTGTAAGCAAGGTGCAGGTGCAAGAAAAGGTAGAGGCAAAGGCGGAGAGCTCTGTTTGCAGTGACACTGAAGGTCGACGCGGGACGGCACGAGAGGCTGTTTCGAACTCTATACTGTCAGTGAATATGTGACGTAAGCAGTGTGGAAGGAAACATGTCCGAGCTGATCCAGTGCAGGCTGTCATAATATGTTCGCAATACAATCTACCGATCTATGCAGCAAGCAACACATAGCAAGCAGCAAGCAGTTCCGCTTTGACTACAATTCGCACAAAGAATGTCAACGACACACCACAACGCTGCAACACCAGCAGATGCCGCTGCCAATCATTCACACCATGCGTCCCAGGCTCCGGGAACTCGAGTAGACTGCTCTCTCTGGAACTCCTCGAGCATGTCCCACTCTTCGTCCTTTGCCTCGCCTACGTCCACCTTCACCCATTCCGCCTCTGCTGTCTCCTTTTCGACCCTGTCAGCATGGTCTGCAATCTGTGCAATGCTGGAAGCACCGTCCTTGGCGCTGTGATCGAGCAATGTGCTCTTCCGAGCCGAGATGGTGAGGGACTCGACAACAAAAGTCGTCTAAAATGATTAGCATACTGGTGGCAGCGCTTTGCGTTTGAGATAGTGCTCACAGGTTTGGCAGGCTTGGCTTGTGCGGCACGCGACGCCCTCATGAACAGTGTCGAGTCGATCTTCCTCTGGGCCTGGAAGCAGTGGTCGAGAAGCTTTGTCGACCTCTCCGTACTCGGGTAGACCATTGGAGGGTAGTCCGGTGATCCGTGATGCACGACAACGTACGAACCATGTGCCTTGTACATCATCAGGTCTTTCTTCTCCGTGCAGTCCTTGACACGCTTGTCCAACGCATGGCTCGCATCCCCACAGAAGCCGTTGTTTGTGATGCAGATGGCTTCCTTTTGGGCCACCCGCAGCCTGAAGCTCCAGCAGTCTGAGGTCACTTCACGGCCCATCGTTGCGGTTGTGTGTTGGTCTTGGATAAGTGAGTGATTGGCGGCAGCTGGAGGCGCTACAGATTCTGTATTGCGTAGCGTCCAAGTCTGTGCCAAGATGGTGTGGTGGATGTGATGTAGAGGCAACTCGAATTGAGTTGAGATCGAAGGCGTCGGAGGACGCGCTTTGGGCGGGCCGAGACGTGTCGCCAGTCGAAGTTTATACTGTAAGTGAATGTAAGTGACGTATCCAAAAGACAAGATAGACAACAAGAGTCCTTGAGCAGGCGTGTCTTTAGGCTTTTGACAACGATGCGCACCAACATGATAATAATCGGTATCATCAACCACCAGACACATGGGGCGTATCGCAGGGGATCACCCTTCACATAAGTGTTAGCCTTTGACTATTCCGGGCTTCGAGATTATCAAACAATAGCTCTTTGTGAACGATCCCAGACCGTGCTACATGTTTCTATGCTGGCGAACAAAGCTAGGCGCTAATAGCAGTACTGTTGTGCGTGCCATTGAGCATTGTTGTAACTGGGGCCCAGGGGTGCCAGTAGTGACTGCCAGTTCGATTGTATATGGTCGGCTCGAACGCACTGCAAAGTCCTCTCCAGCTGTACCACCCGCCGCTCGCATCTGCCCACGCGCCATCTACGCCTCTTAGACGGATATCATCAGCTTCTGGAGGCTCAGCGTTATACCATCGATACCCTCCAATCTTCTTGCTTGGCGTCTTGCTAATGGCGTCCCTCGCGGTAACATTCAACGCAGCAAGTCGCAACATCTCAGCACGTTCTTGAAACCACATCCGGTGCCACCATATCTCGCGGAAGGCCTTTTCTTTGCCGGGCAGCCCCGCAAAGTGGATGAGCACGGGTATCTGCTCAGTAGCGACGTTGTAAAGCAGATCAACATCGTCCCATTTAGCGGCAAGATCCAAGTCAGTTTCAGAAGCTGGATCGAAAAGCACACTGAATGGTGATGAAGATTGAGCCACATCTTCCGGAACCCGGACCACTTGAGGGTTATACGCATCAGGGTGAGTCGCCGGCGGCCAGGAGTGGGAGGGCCGCACAAGGGTAAGGTATTGCTTCCAATATGCCATAGTCTGGAACATGCTCGACGTGTAATCGATGCCAATGTGGTACTCGGTTCTGTTTCCGAACATTGTAGGCTCGGACCGTCCTAGACCCTTGAAATCACCGCTCTCATAGGTCCAGTTCTTCCGAGCTACCATCAAATCCTTTCCAGGTCCGAGTCCTCTCGTGCGTTCAATGCGTGCGTACTCCTGTCGGCCAAAGATTTCGGCAACGTAGAACTGATCGGAGTCAGTGACATGATTTCGATGGATGTCATCGAGCGTCGCCTGGAAGAGGTCCCTCAAGTTTCGAGCCGAGCCTAGAATCGTTCCACTGTTGAGCCAGCGTGGTGTATTGAGTTCCAAAGGACCCTTGTCCTGGTGCGGTCCCAGGGCAAAATCCGGTATGGCTGGTGACGTTAGATAAGATCTGAACAGTAAGAGAACGCTTTCAACTTACAAGTTTTGGGCACAGCCCAGCAGGCTGGTCGGCTGTAGTCTCAACGCATTTGGTGTAACATTAGCAGATATCTCATCAAGCGTCCACTTGTACAATCACGCACCAATCGGCCAACAAATTTTGTCGGGTCCAAAGATGATGGTCTGCCTCATGTCGTGCTCTTCGAAGAGCTCTTGTCCGAATTCACGGGCGGTCCGCTCATCAGCTGCTGCATTCGATGCGAAATAACGTTCGACAAGGACATCTCGATGTAATTGCAGCCAGACATCGTAGCCGTCAACAATGAACACCAAGTGTTCCTCTTCTACGCCGGCTGCCTTGTCACGCTCCAAAATGCTCCCGAGGTAGTCCAGAAAGCCTTGTACCTTCGCGAGATGCTGAACATAGGCGTCGGGGTTCTCGGGATCGCCTGAACATCAATGGGTAGGATTATCAGCATGTGTCCCAAAAATTGGAAACTTATGCGCCTCATTAGCTCACCAAAGTTGATCAGCACAGGGGTCGGATAGCCCAGTATTTCTAAAAGTAAGGTCAGCGAGGAATCAGCTAAGGCGAAGGACTTTTGTGCAAGCTAGACCAGTCGGCACAAATACTTACGTGCACTCAACATCAGTTTGCAGAGGTTTGCATTCGAGCTTGTGGCAGGTACCAGAAAATGGAGGCGTGCCTTTTTGGCGGCTATATCATCTCCGGTACCATTGTTGCTGCTACCTCTGCTCTCGCTGAGATCAATACTGTCGACCGCTTTCGCATTTGGTCTAGTGAAGGTGAAGGCCAGCAACAGGATCAATACAGTAAAGCCGGCTAGGACAATTGTAATGATCCTCCGTGGTCTCCTGAATGTGAGGTAGCCTTCCATGCTCCGGCTCCAGTCCTGATCGGTCCGCTGTGTCCAAAGATGCTGTAAACTTTCCAACATCTACAACGCAGTCGCAGGCCAAAAACACTTGAGAACGCCGACAAGATACGAAGGAAACATAACGT
The DNA here is from genome assembly GCA_035926095.1 of Elasticomyces elasticus. Taxonomy (NCBI): domain Eukaryota; kingdom Fungi; phylum Ascomycota; class Dothideomycetes; order Mycosphaerellales; family Teratosphaeriaceae; genus Elasticomyces; species Elasticomyces elasticus. The sequence goes on from JAVRQT010000003.1 coordinate 652,810, forward strand.
GGTTGTTTCCATCATGGTATCTCGGCCTAAACGGCTTGATAGGGCTTTAAGCGAGACACCAACACCCAAGTGGAGCGGCGCCGAGATCACGAAGACAAAGAAGTGGAATCATGCTTCCCGTTGCTTCGGGCCGCGACGGATGTTTCACCCTGGCAAAGCCCTATATATCTTGGCGGTACATTATTGTATGGACAGATCGCTGCTAGGGATGTATCGCGAAGGACCTAAGGGACAACTGGCTCTTCATCGACGCACTAGTGACTCCACGTATGATGCAATGAGCCTGCGGAAATTCCTAGAACGTTCCACTTCATTATGTCAATATGCAATATCTATCCGTGCCCTATGGTACATGGGGCAGAGAACCGCACCACGCGTGGTCGTCTAAGGTGCTCTGAGCCAGATTAGCACTACTCCGAGCAGCACATCCATCATCGCAAATCAATCTACAGCAATCCCACGAGCACCATGCCGACAGCACCAAGCAAAGCAAGTTCTGGCACCACGGTCATTGCCGCAGAGTCCGACGTTCCACTCGCACTCGCAGCAGCCGCGCTTGTGGAAGCAAATGTAGCTGAGACTCCGGGATGTACATCTGTTGCAGCGCTTCCTGTTCCGGAGGCTGCGGAGGCTGCGGAGGCTGCGCTGGTGGTCGCAGAAGTGGCTACCGCAGCAGTTGTTGGGGTGGTTACAGAAGTGGCTACCGCAGCAGTTGTTGGGGTGGTCACAGAAGTGGCTACCGCAGCAGTTGTCGGAGTGGTAGCAACGGTCCCAATCAGAACAGTCGTGCCTGGTACTGATGTGGAAAGTACTGTGGCGCTCGTCAAAGTGGTCGAGAGGGTCGTGGAGCTTAGCGATGTGACCGATGTCGATAACAATGTTGATGTGCTCAATGGAGTATTGCTAAGCACGGAGTTCACGGCGGACGTCAACGCAGCCGCTTGCGTCTGTAGGCTGGTCAACTCAGCGCTCAAGCTGGTTGCATCTGCTCCGGTTGCCGTAAGCGCCTCACTTGAGATTGATGCTATGCTAGCATCGGCGGCTGATTGTTGAGTGGCGAGGATGGAGCTGAGAAGCGATGTACTGGATCCGAGGCGTGAGGCGAGGACGGATATTCCTCCTGCTGCGTCTGTTGGTCGGCCATCCTGGGCCAAGGCAGTACCTGCAAGAGCAAGGATGGATATGCTGGAAGAGCGCATTTCGTTGGCTGGTGATTCGTGGCGATAGCTCCTGTGCGTGGGCTTGCCAGTATCTCGATTCTGTCGGCTGTCTGTAGACTCGTGTGATGGTGTAGTGGTAGAAAAAGGGAACGGGAATGGGTTATGGGAACGAGCAGAGCCTCATGGGCACAACAGCCCCGGAAATACTTGCTTACAGTTGCTTGCGCGTCCATCAAGGGCTGACGGTTGCTATCTTTCGCAGTGTGGTGATCTGGTACGGCCCCATAATCTCCGGTCAGACGTGCTGCTGGGCAGCATCATCGATATCCACGTCGCACGGAACGCTGATCAGCAGCGTAGACATCTTTGCGATTGAGTGCACCGATGTGATGTGCCATGGCCACCTTCACGCAAGCTGCCGCTATTTGGACGACATGGGGAGAGGATGTTGGAAGTTGGCTGAGCGAAGTGATGTGAGACGGCGCGGCTCTACGTGTCTTGGCAGAAATCGACCCTCCCGATGCCCGTGCCGAAAGTCAAGGTTCAGCGGCAATATACTGATCACCTTCAACGTCTGCTAATGTTTCATAGGACTGGCGGACATACTTCTGGTAGGAGTCGGCGAATTTTCTACTGATACATCGACGTGTCTAAGCACCAACAAGCATCCGGCAACAGGGAGAGCAGCCACCCATTCCCGTAGGCACACTGCCTTGCTCAGGAATGACCGATCCCTGGATGCCCTCTGCGATGTTCGACGTATTATGTACTGGTGTACGCCTTGCCTCAATCCTAATCGCCTAGTCCCCGTAGCAGCCATCCATGGTCATCCAGACGCCTACTATAACGTCACGCCGATCCAGACAGCAGCAACCGCGAACAGAGCCCACTGCACCACGACTCTGTCTCCAGCGCTGGCGCTCGTCGTACTTGCCATACCCGACGCTCCGGATGCTGTCCCTGTCGCTGAACCGGAGGACGTCTGTGCGGCAGCAGTCGCAACGATCTGGCCGTTCGAAGTAGCCACGCTGGCCGTCTCGGATACACTACTGCCGCTCGCAGTTTGGCTCCCGCTATCACTTCCACCCGCAGAGCCACTGGTCGCGCTGCTTGTTGCCTGCGCGAGGACCCAGGCAGCGCTGCCGGTGATCGACGGGGTATAGTAGTAGGATACCGCGGTCTGGTTGCCGATCGGATCCGAGAACGTGCTTGGCGAGGCTGTGCTAGCCACACTGGCCAGACTGCTAGCCACAGATCCAGTCGCAAGGCCGTAGAGCACCTCATCGAAGCCCATGGTCGGAGTGTTGGTGACGGCACAGTATGAAGAGCTTACGCTAGCAAAGAGGCTCGGCGCGAGGTCTCCCACAATATTGTCACTCCCAGAGGCGCCGTGTGCGTTGTAGCAGTCGTTGCATCCTGCTGCAATGTTGAACCACTGGCTCTGACAAATACACTCCTGCTGCGTGCTGTTGCTCTGCGTTTCCACGGAATTATCCTCGTCGTCACTGCCGTAGCTGGTGTCCGAAACGTCACCCTGAAGGGCGCTGAGGCCGGCAGAACCATACATACTAATGCGCAGGAGGTACATGTCAGCAGGTGGCATTCTCCAATCCTTCTGATAGCGGCTACTTACCACTGGAGAGTGATAGCTTGGATCTGGTTGCAGGGCGCATTGAAGTCGGGATAACCGCTTGCGTTTGCTGGATTGCAGACATGCTGGATGTAGTCGGCCTCTTGCATCTGGCAGTCGTCCGAGGTTGGGTCTGTGCTACATTGCAGCTGTCGCTTCATGGAGGAGGCGGTGCTACTCGCGGCGGCGAGGCCAAGAGTGAGGATAATAAGGCGCTGCATTGCGGCTGTCATGCTCGATATCGCTGTGGGAGGCTGTGATGGTCAAGGTGACAGGTTGCTGGTGTGAATGCTGTAGTGGGCGTGTGGTGTAGTATGAGAGCAAATACCAAAACGCACACCGGAACAGCACCTACCTATACATATACTATTGAGACATGTCTTCCTTCATTGGCGCTGTGCGGGTGGTTGGTTCACCCGGATGGAAATTGGATGGATCCTCCAAGGCGCAAGGGGCAGCGCCGATCAGAAATAGCACGAGACAAAACCACATCGTCGAGACGATAATTGCGTGGTTCAGTTGGTACGACTGCGACATGAGAAGTGTAGAAGCACGATAACGTGGTTGTTATTCATCGTGTTGTCAAGTTCAGGTGAGACGGAGAGACACGGAATTCGCCGCAATGACGAGGCTGTTTAAAGCGCCAGCGATATACGACAGTGGTGGTGCATGATCGTAAACTGCAATGTTCAATAACAAAGTCTGCTCTTCGTCTTCAGTAATGGGAAAAGCTGCAACATGACCACCCACACCAAGGCAATTGTGTTCAGCCACACTGATAGTCGAGAGCATGCTCGGCTTACACGAAGATTCTGTTGGCAGCAAAACACTTCCAGACAGACTGTAGCCAGTCTTCGCTGTCTCGCTCTCTTGCGGCTCCAGCCACATTGAGAGTTGACCGAAGACAAGTGAAATAAGTAAAGCCGAGAGCGGACCAGTAGATATGTCCTTCTGCGATGCGCAAGGCAGAGGCATCAGGGGGATCGAATAATCTTTGACGACGACGCTGGTTGTAGTGGCGCCGCAGAAGTGATCTGTTGCATTGTTAGAGCTTGGGTCGTTGCCTAGACGGGCTATTGCCTCTCAATTCAAGGTAACGAACGTACTATAGACCAGGCTGCGTTGGCAGCAGGCGTGCTTGTAGTACAAAGGGTTGAGAGGGCGAATATTGCATGAGCATGGTGCTGGTCAATCTCGAGAATTAGTGTTCTCCACTCAAGCCGATCGAGGGTCGATTGTCGTGGAGCATGATATTGTGGTAATTTCCTCGCGAACAATACGGCTTCGACAAATATTCAAGCATTCCAGTCCACTACACGCTCGTCCGGCGCGCGGTCAAATGCGCCATAACACCTCGCTAAATACTCAATCGTTCAACATTCGATGTCTCATAAAGCGGGTCCACAATGCTGGCTTCCGCGCTCAAAGATCCAAGTCCGGCAACCACATCACGACCTCCTTATCCGCGCTCGCGACCAGATTGAAGCGTGGGTTATATGCCACAACAGCCGCGGACCGCTGACATGGCAATTCGGCCATGGGCTCCAGCACTCGATCGCCTCTCTCCTTCTCGAACAAGTCCCAAACCAGCAGCCCAGTTTGCGAACCGTTGCCACTAACAACATATCGACCATCAGGCGTGAGACAAGCGTCACCTTGCGTGAACGTGGATGATGAGTCCGGCAACGGATCACCAGGCGCAAGACGTGACGTTGGACCACTTGGACGGTGAAGGTAGTGCATCAGGTCTCCCGAGAAGGCATCCAAGACGTAGTGTCCGGGCCCGTTGGTCGCAACGAGCAAGAACTTCCCGTTCGTGCTGAATTCCAGTGCTGTCCAACCTTCCGCTGGTCGCTGTCCAAGGTGCATGAATTTCTTCTCCGTCATTTCCAGATCGAAGCTCGCGAAAGGCGGCTTGTCGTAGTTCTTCAGATCGTAAAGCAGCACCGTCTGCGCCGTCGGACTGCCAATCGCTATTACGGTCGCACTGGGGTCGTACGCCGTAAGCCAAGGATCCACATTGAACTTCATCTCGCCATGTGCGTTCGCTGATCTGCAGTCCCACAACTTCACTGTGCCATCCAGACTTGCGCTCAGGAATGAGTCGGCACTGGGGCTCAACGACAGACTCGTCACTCTCGCTTCATGCCCGCGAAAGTATCGTATGAAGCTGTTGTCGTGCATGCTCAGGTACCGTATCCCATCGTCCACTTTCGTACTCGCGTAGATGATGCTCGTGCTATGATGTGTGAACCTCGCCAGTGCCGAACCATATTTTTGCGACTTCAGCTCTTTGGCATATGCTCCGGCTTTGGTGTTGTAGAGCTGAATTGTGTCATCCGTGCGCGACAGGAGCAGGAACTCGCCGCTGTCGTCGAAGTCGATAGAGGTGTACGATGGACTGCCGGCAACGGGTGGTTTGAACAGTTTTGTGGGTCGGTATGTGCCTATGATGTCCTGTACTTTGGTGGCCGGCGCTGGCGTAGAGTCGGCCATGTTGGGTTGATGTTACCGGAGGTGCATCGACGTGCAGGTGCAGGTTGTTGAAGAACGTTCGACGTTTGAGGTGCGCTGATCCGCACAGGGATCATGTGAAACAAGGCTTTCCGAAACGGGAAAGAGCCTCTTTTACCCGAGGTCGGCTTCCGAATTCACGTCCTCGTCTTTAATCCTTGGTCAGCTCTGGCGCAACAAATCTCTCGCAGCTCACATCAGACTACACAGTCAGCGTGGTTCCGGCGACCACCTCCACAGCATATATACGCATCACTTCCCTCACATGCGGTGACCCAGGTCCACCAACTGCAGCGTGAGGTGGAAGAAACGAGACAGTCGCAGGGATGTCGACCACCATTGGAAGCTTCATAGCAGGAGGCGTCGCAGCATGCGGAGCAGTCACAGTCACACACTCCTTCGAGACGGTCAAGATCCGATTACAACTACAAGGCGAGTTGAAAGCCAAGAAAGATGCGCCCAAGATGTACCGAGGAGTCTTCCACGGCGCGAGCATAATATATCGGAATGAGGGTATGCGAGGTTTACTTCGGGGGTTGAGCTGTGCAGTGAGTGTACTCGAAGGCTGGTTGCAGTCCAGACCTGACCTGACTGACGGGAGTAGTACATTTATCAAATGACACTTAACGGCTGCCGTCTCGGCTTCTACGACCCTATACGCACGCACGTCAACTCTCTCGTCCTCTCACACGACCTCTCTCACTCACACTCTCCGGACGTGAAAGCATATCAAAGCCTCCCTATCAATATCCTTTCCGGCGCAAGCTCTGGTATCCTGGGCGCGGCAGCTGGTTCGCCATTCTTTTTGGTCAAGACGCGATTACAGTCCTTCAGCCCTTTCCTACCTGTAGGAGTTCAACATCCGTATCGCAATGCGTGGGATGGCCTATCCCAGATCTACCGCGCCGAAGGTGTGAAAGGTCTGTATCGTGGTGTAGGTCCAGCGATGATCCGGACAGGATTCGGCTCATCCGTCCAATTACCAACATACTTCCTTGCCAAACGACGACTGGTTCACCATTTTGGCATGCAGGAAGGCGCACCTCTACACTTGCTGTCCTCCGCCGCCTCGGGAGTGGTGGTGTGCATAGTCATGCATCCTCCGGACACTGTCATGTCGCGCATGTACAACCAGACTGGCACTTTGTACAGTGGAGCGATCGACTGCTTTGTCAAGACAGTCAAGACCGAAGGACTTCTTGCGGTGTACAAGGGCTTCTTCGCACATCTGGCGCGAATTTTGCCGCATACCATCTTGACTTTGAGTCTGGCGGAGCAGACGAACAAGCTCATGCGTAGGTTCGAGTCGAGCGCGCTGGGTATACCTGACAAGTTGAAGGGGGCCTAGATTTGTCACTTCACGATAGACGGTGGGTGTTGTACAGCTATCTGGACTTGTATAGTACGAGGTACATCTGGGCACCAACATCTCCCCGCAAGACGCACAGTTGCTTCTGGTTCGCGGTTGACCACTGAACCAGCTGCTCGGAACAGCCAAGATCCGTACCTGCATCAGTGCCAGGGCATTGCGGCGCCTTCCGTCTGCGAGTCATTTCTACTTCTTGCCTATTTCCAGAGCAGACCCTGGCTTTCTCTTCACCACCCCAAGGTTTTACCCATGGCATGATTCCACTCGCAGATCCACGCGATCTCCTACGCATTGTCTTACAATGCTCTATCGGTATCCTCCCTGCTGTGCACGTCGTCGAGGCACAAGACCGAAAGAAGCCCGCTAATCTGGACCTTTGCGTCTGACTCGCCAGAGCCGATCTTGAACCTTGAATTTGTGGTTCGAAAACAACCAAATGCCGACACGGCAGTCAAGCGCAACAAATTACATAGGGATAAGCACGATGAACCGACTGGAAAAAAACATGGCTCTCACAGCCAACCATAGAATACACATCCGAATACCAACGCTGTCGCTGCCATGGCCTTCAACCACGTGCGGCCATGTGAATTCCAAACTCAATTTCCGGCTAGAAGAACGCGCCACCGAACGACCCACTGATCAAAGCTTGACGTTTGTTTAAGGGCACGACAGGGCCCATCATCCATGTCGTACCTTCTTCAGTCTTTCCTTCATATTTAATTTGCTTGAGTTTCAGGCTTGCAGAGTGTTTGACCCTGCCGGTGCAAGATGTCGACTGCTGTCGCACTTCCAAGTGCAGATTACATCGTATGCGGTGGTGGTAAATGTTGAGAAACACAGACGACACGTCAGACTGAGGGCTGATAAGCATATGATGTTTAGGTACTGCAGGCCTCGTCCTGGCCAACCGCCTATCCGAGATCCCCACGGTCAACGTTGCTGTGATAGAGTATGGACAGGACCGATCAGAGGACCTCAATGTGCTCGCCCCAGGACTGCTCACGGCGCTGTATGGCAATCCTGACTACGATTGGATATTTCATTCAACGCCACAACCACACGTCAATAACCGTGTCATCGGTCACCCGCGAGGCAAGCAGCTCGGCGGGTCCAGCGCGATCAACTACATGGCGTACACACACGCATCGCAAGTGAACCTTGACGACTTCGAAGCTTTGGGAAACGCAAACTGGACCTGGGATGTGATGCAGCCGTACTACAAGAAGTCCGAGACCCTCACGGTACCGAATGCTCAGGAGCGGACTGATCTGAATGTCTCTTACATTAACCCGACATATCATGGCAAGACCGGGCCCATCCGCAATGCCTTTCCGCACGAATATAGCCCACTGGACTTCGCATGGCCTCGGGCCTACGACACGCTCGGCATTGGTGTCAAGTCTGACCCTCGTGATGGACTGGCGCTCGGCGGATACAACATCCTGACCAACCTGAACTTGGACAATAACACGAGGAGCTATGCCGCAACCGCCTACCTCAACCCAATCAAGTACCGCCCGAACCTTAGGGTCTACACAAGTGCTCTCGTGACTAAGATCAACTTCGACAACACGACTGGCACCCCAACCGCGAACAGCGTCAACTTCAATGTCAACGGCACAAACTATAGCATTCCGGCCGCTCGGGAAGTCGTTTTGAGCGCAGGCAGTTTCGGCTCGCCTCACATCCTTGAGCTATCGGGCATTGGTCAGAAGGATTTGCTCTCCACGTACGGCATCGACTCCATCGTTGATAACCCGAATGTCGGCGAGAACCTGCAAGACCATGTCTACATGCCTCTCGGCTACAAGGTCAACCCTGGCATCTTCACCCTGGACGACCTCGTGAACGAGACAATCTTCAATGCTGCCTACGATCAATATCTGGCCAACAACACTGGCCCGTTGGCCACAGTAGCTCTTGGTGGTGCTCTGCTGTCGACCCAGCAGATCATGCCTGATAAGAGTGTGGCCAACAAGTTCTTGGCAGACATCAATTCACTCGTTGGCAAGAACAACGGCAACACCGAGGAGTTCAAGGCGCAATACAAGCTCATCGTCAAGAACATGAAGAATGAGCAGGAGATCGCCCAGCACATGAACACTGCTAGCGGCATGAACCCTGAGTTTGCCAACGACACAACCAAGCTCTTCTCCGCACCCACACCCGGCAACTACTTTACGATCTTAGGCGTGCTCGAGCATCCCTTCTCGCGCGGTAATGTGCACCTGCAGTCTGCAAACGCATCCGTGTACCCGACGATTGACTTCCACTATCTGGAGCACCCGGCGGACGTCAAGATTCTGTCGAAGATCGCGTTGCACGTCCAGAACTCGCTCGCCAAGGCTAAGCCGCTGTCTGATCTGCTTCAGGGCAACGGCACAATGCTGCAAGCGGAGTACAACACGCTCACTGAAGCCAACGTCGAGGACGAGATCCGGAGAGTGCTGCAAAGCGAGTACCACCCCTCTGGCACCTGTGCCATGCTGCCTCAGGACAAGGGCGGTGTTGTGGACTGGAAGCTGAAGGTGTATGGCGTGAACAACCTGAGAGTGGTAGACGCGAGTATTGTCCCGTTGCAGCCGCGAGCCAACCTCCAGACTTTCATTTACGCACTTGCGGAAAGAGCTGCGGATTTCATTAAGCAGGATCTGGCAGAATCGCAGGCTGCGGCCAAGGGAATGGCGGTTGCTTAGAGGATTATTGCACGACAGACATGTTTTGTACAGACAAGCGATATCATATGGATACCTTCAAATCGCAAATTTGCTTTGCATACCTACAATAGCTCTGTCGTCTCCGCACGTCCAAGGATTTATATAGAGTGAAAGACAGTACCAGGATTCATACCTCCCGACAAGTCCGCATACGACTAGTCATTTTCTAGCCCATGCACAGGTAAAAGCCAATGACAATCAACAACCTGGAACGTGCCCTTCCAACACCTTGCTAATGATGAGATCGTCCAATTCGTGGTCGACCATATAACGCGATCCCATTAACGCACCATGCTTCATGACGCAGTGACTGCTCTGAAGGGACTGCCAAACGCTTTGTCTACCATCGAGCCTTGCTTCTTATTCTGTCTGCCATACGATGTGCGCATAAGAGGTGCCGAAGGCGGCTTGCGTGGAGACGTGGGAGGCTCGATTACCTCGTCTTCCTGCGCCTCGACTTCCGAAGCTGGCACCGGCATTGGCGAAAGCTCTGTTTTCTCAATCGGCAGCGTTGGGCTCGCAACACCAGCAGCTGACTGCTGCTCGTCATCGATTGCCTCCTCTTCGACGAGGTTGTCAGCGACTGAGTCGACTTGGACAACCTCCTTGTCACCCTGTAACGGAGTATCGGCCTGCTCAGCCAGCTCGACGGGTGGAACTTTCACGTCTTTCGGGACACCGGAAACTGCTTCGCGCTCATAAAAGAGCATAAAAACTCCGCCCTGCTCGAGAACATTGTCTTCCGTGACGGCAGATACATCCTCATCGCTCAGACGCCACCACTGCTCCCTATCGACATCGACATCATGCTCGTCGCTCTTCACGGCGGGTCGTAAGGGATGTCTTCGATAGCAGATATAGTGCCCGTTCTCGTGCCTACCGTAGTGCGTCACCACAGCTCTGAGTCGATAGAGGACATCTTCATTCTGAGCATCCTCCAACATCGACCTTGTCGCCTGTCCGTTCGAGCCGTGGCTCAGCATCCACTCAGCCAGATTTAATACCATGGGATACCGCACGCAAGCGTAGTTCTTCCGCTGCACGCCAGTCATCTCGTCGAAGACGCTGCGATTGACATGTACTACCAGCGATTGTGGTGCGCGACCAATGACAGCTTGCCGTGTTTTCGTTGTTGACACATGTGCCTTTTTCGGGATCTGACAGGCATCGTTGAGGGTCTTGTCGGCGAAGTCATCGTTCTCCAGTGCATGCCGTATAGCTTCCAGACGCGTGGCGGCGAGTATGCGAAGTTCAGGTGGAAGGCTGAGAGTGCGTGCTGCAGAGTTCTCAGTCTCTTCAACATCTTCCGAAGACGGAACCATCTGCTTGAGCTGCCCTTCCGCACTGACCAAGGTACACTTCGGGCAGTCTACTTCATTGATGTCTTCCAGCTTGGTGTACTCATCCAAACAGTCGCCAATATGACATGTTGCATCCAGGCCAAGCGGTACCGTGAGGCAGTTGAAAGGTATCATGGACAGACCCTCTGAGAAGCCGCACCGCGTGCAGGCCACACGCTGGGCGAGTAGTCCTTCCAGAGGATTCCGGACAGACGTCGAATCCTCTCTCTGGCCGTCCGCACTCACCTCGTGCACTACTCCCTCCAACCCACATTTAGCCTTCTCGGCTGTAATCGCCCTTGCTGCCTCCTTGTCCAGGTCGTCCATGATCTTTGAGAAATACTCTTGAGCATCTTGCTGCTGCCAGCTGCTCATGCTCTTCAGCTTCGCAGGAGTCCATAGTTGTTTGCCATTATTTGATGCATCGTTCAGCTTAGCGATCGTATCCTGCAGACTGACACTCGTGCTCTCTGCGTCGACTCCTGCCATTTGAAGATAGCCTGTTAGCGACCCAAGCGATGCCAGACCCTGCAGTACACTGTTCTGATAGCAAGAGTTGTCCCAGTTGCCAAGACCAGGCGGCGCATCGCTCGTAGGTTGGTCATTTCCAGGTAGTATGCTTATCTTCCTCATGAGCCCTTCGCCACCTACGAGCTTGTGCGACAACGCACCGCCGCCCAAGACCATTCTGCGTAACGCCTCGCTCTTCGCTGCCTGCCTTTGCGACAATCCGCCCTGTTCTCGTAGTTGTTGCCGCCTCTCGCTGTCCAACAAGAGGCGCGCAGGTACGATATACACCAACGCGTTCCAGACCAGCTCCGGTAGTGAAAGTATTGGATAGTCAAGGTACGCCAGAGCCTGGTGGACCAGGTAGAGCGCGAGGATGCTGTAGCCCAGAGTTGCTCCAGGAGATGGATATGCTGTTGGTAGCTGGAACGCTTGATGGCTGGCACGGTCTCTGGATTCCATTTTTGAGATGTGTGATGATTAATTGGGAAAGTGTTGTTCGTTTGAAGGTGGGAAACAGAAGGTGGGACAAGAGCAAGGGTCCACAGCAAACTTTCGAAATGGAAGTCGTGAGAAAGACAACATTAGCAAGCGATATGGCGAAGACACCCAAGGTCAAGAAGCGAGGTGCGATTATTAGCAGAGTGCCAGCGTAATCAATAGGACTGACTTTCGCACAGAGGTCAGCTTCCGTTCGAGAGCTGCACGTCGCGGCGCATCGCCGCCTGTCAAAGATGCGCCAGCGAATGCGAAGCCTGCCGTGAAGGAGACCGAATACAAGCCATGGCTGCACAATGCACAGAATGCTGGTATCTCGAAGAAGCAGAAGGCGAAGCCACTGAAGAGGCAGCAGAAAGTGCGACAGGCCAAGGCAATGGAGAAGGCGGATGCTGTCGTGGATAAGCTGGAGCGTAAGGTGGCTGATAGTAAGGCACGAAGTAAGCGGATACAGTCGCGAGCGAAAGCTTGGGAGGAGCTCAATGAGCAGGCCGTGCTGAAGAAGACGGTGGTAGAAGGGAAGGTAGAAGAAGATGCCAAAGCTGCAGCGGAGAAAGATGAAGATGAGGTCAAAATGGGCGACGTGACGGAACCAGAACCAGAGAGCACTATCGAGGCTACGGAGGATGTGAACGTCGACCCAGCGCCGGCATCCACCGCTGCAGCTTCGACAGAGGCTGATGTGGATGTGGAAGTGGATGAGGTGACATGAGAGATCTCTATGATTCAGTCTCACCATGACTGCAGTCATTGTCATTGACCGCTACGAGTCTATGGAGGATATCCCACAGCTCTCCGGATGGAGCGCGTCATGTTGAATCTTGGGATGAGGCTGCGAAGTTTTTGTGGGCGCCAGGAGGAACCCAACTGTATCGGCACCATTCACCGGCGCCACACATCACCCTGTGGCGGTAGACCTGTCACTCTGAACGGTGTGCGAGCACCCTCACAGAGCTCGATGCAGTCACAACGGACGCACAGCATCGAACTGGATGGGTTTATCCAGAATCCAAAAGCGGCCTTGCCGTTGCTACAATCTCGACGCTCCTGATCGTTCCAACGGTAGCTATTCTGAGTGAAGAGAGGCTTATGGATCAATCTGTGGGCACGAAGCAATATCAACCAATATCAGCAACATCGACAGACTCTTGGCAGACTTTGCCCTAGATCGAATCGTGCCGCTGAACTCAGACTCTTACAAAGCCTCAAAAGCCATCATTCGGGCCCGCCATTGCGATAGCCCCAGAGAAGTGCAACAGTTCGCATCGTAATCCTCGGTCAGAGCTCGCTCATTCGGGGTACTGTCGGGCAGCAAAAGTGTACGTGCTGCTATCCTCAGCGCCCAGAAGTACTGCAATGCGTCGACCACGCTCGTATGGCTCTGTCAGCTACTCGGCTTTAAAGAGCACCCTTTTACTCCCACGATATCAGCGCTTCGCCTAGGTAATTCTACCCAATTGCTTACCAGGACAGGCATGGCTAACCAGTGCCTCTACGGCCGGCTCTTGGATCATATTGCAATGCATAAAGCTCAAAAAGACTGCACCATTCCTATCCATAGCCTGTAGAAACCAACAACAGCCAGGCCGCACTTACGAACGTCACCACTCCGATCGAGAACGGAACGCAATGGGTTCAGTCGGTCTTCCGTCGTTGGCACACGCCACGACCATCAAGCCAGCACCGGTCAAGCCAAACTACAGTGGATCAAAAGGCTTGACTCCCGGCCTCTCTCCATGGAGAGACAGCACCCAAGGGTCCTTCGGGAACATCACTCAAAGCCCTAGACCAGATTGGCACTACGGAGACGGTGCGACCGAGGGAGCTGTCGATCCTTCTATCACTCCACACGTCGAAATCGATCCCTTCGCGGAAGGTCGACCTATGTTCTCCAATTACGCCTTGATGGTCTCCGCGATCGTTCCTCGTCCGATCGGGCTCGTCAGCACACTCTCCGTCGACGGCAAGCCAAACCTTGCTCCTTTCAGCTACTTCCAAGTCGTCGATCACAATCCGCCAATGTTCGTAGTGGGCTTCGCTGGACGAGCAGGTGCATCGAAGGACACGCTGACGAACCTCGAGGCTAATGGAGAGTGCACAATCAACCTGGTGTCGGAACACATGATCGAAGCAGCGAATACGTGTTCCATCGACGCTCCCTTCGGCGTCTCCGAATGGGACATCTGCGGGCTGAAACAGGCCGCCTCGGCCGTTGTACGGCCAGCACGTGTGCAGGAGTCTGTGTTCTCGATCGAAGGCAAGCTCGTCAAGATAGTCGATTACGACAGAAAATCGGTCGGATCTCCTGGTCGCCTTGGTATCATCGAGGGCGTGCGATTTTGGGTACGAGAAGATGCTATCGATGAGCAGCGCAAGAACGTTGACTTGAATGTGCTGAGACCGGTCGGACAGCTTGGCGGTATCAGCTACTCGAGGACTACTGAAACTTTTGAGCTACCGAGGACGAATTGGGCGACTGCTCTCGAGATGAAGGGGCTGAAGGAACTGCTTGGTCAGAGGTAATGAGGCTACTACTGCCGAATATGTCGATTCGTCGCGAGTCATGTACAAAACGACTACACATGCAGCTTGTTGACCTCTTGCGTGCCAGACAAGTATGCGAAACTGCCAGCTACCGCGAGTCGAACATGCGAACCAAGACTGCCAGTCTATGCTCACGCAGCTTTGCACTATTGCGTCACGCTACTGATATTGACGGTGATTGGGCGGGATTCTAGTTCCTGAACTTGAGCCTTTGCTTTCCAAGGTTCTTATGTCACAGTCAAACCGCATGTATTGACCTGGACCTTTAGCTTTTCGGCATACGCCACCTCGGACTATTGCCATTATGACATCCGTGAGTGACTCGATAGGAGTAAAGGTCGACGCCCTTCCCAACGGAGAAATTGGACTCAGCGGCATCAAGGCTATCTGGTGGTTCGGGCTTGCATCTGCATCCGCTGGAGCACTGATTACCGGAACCATGGTTCGAATACCGAAAGCAGAGGAGAAGTAATACGTGCAGTGAGGGGATGGCGATGATGCTGGCCTTGGGATCTTATAAGGACACGAAACAACGCGACTGAAGATAAAGAATCCCAGCAGAGCCGAGCGCTAATTAGGAGCTGGTGCGATCCTTGTCAGCTTGTTCACTGTGCACGCAAAGGGACATGGTGACCATCGCATTCATGCCCTTTCAAGTCTCACTCGACCGGACTGCTTCTGGCGTTGCTCATGCCCCGTCGCCAAATCGAAGCGTCCAGTGTCTCTTTTGTCGACATAGGAATTCCATCGTAGCATTGCGGGTTCAAGGGGTTCCCGTGTCACCATCTGCTCTCAATATACTACATTAGTCTGATCTACATAATTCAGCATGACGTTTGGTACTGAGTATTTTCGACTTCACGCTCGGACTAGCTACCGATCGAGCCGATCCCGTGTGGGTCCGAGGGCAAACTTCAATCTCATCTCGTCTCGTCTCACAACAACAACGACGATACCTGGGAGATAGTGTTGAAGCTAGAAAAGGCCTGATGCTAACAGGTTGGAGTAACTTACTTGTTACTCTCTGACAAAGTTCAATCTGGATCACTGTGTTGGATGGTGGAGCTCAGCGAGCGCTGATTGGGTGGCGACAATGTCGAATGCATCAAGCCATGCGAATTCGGATGGATCGAACGACACAACATCTCCACAGGCCTCTGCCCTTGATCAGGTTCCGACTGCGAGGTTAGACCAGCCGCATACGAACGGGCACAACACTACTGGCAAGTTGAAAAATGAGCCCACTTCGAATGACGACGACAGGGCGAAACCCAAGGAACGATTGCCAGCGAAGCTCAAGCGGATATGGCTAGCGAAGACTGGGATCGACCAGCGGACTTACATGCAACTGTTCAAGGGAGCCCTAGCCCCCACCATCGCCATCTCTGCATACCAGAGCACAGCGTGGTCACAAACGTACACCACGATTGGTTATTTAGTAGGAATCATGACCATTTTGTCGCTGCCGATAACACCAAGAGCAAAGTTCTTGCAAACCATGCTGGTCAACGTCTTCGTGGTATGTCTGGGATGTGCTGTCGCATTGCTAGCAATGTACTGCACGGTCTCAGCACGCATCAATACCGAAGGACGGCGAGGCTCATCTGCTGGAGGAGCAACCAGCGGCCTCGCAACTGGTGGTGCACCGACGTCTACGTACAATTCGTCCGCTTCGGCGGTGGCAGGCGTCTGGTTGTTTGTAGAAATATATGCAATCAGCGCCTACCGAGCGAACAGACCACAATTCACGATACCTGCTATCATGCTTGCAATCTTTGCGAACGTGAGTATGATCTACGCACCGCAGTTCAGCTCAATGGTACAAGCACAGGCCTTCGCTCAGAGATTACTCGAAGCATTTCTTACTGGCTTCGCAATTTCCACGGGGGTTTCTCTTCTTGTGTTCCCACTGACTAGTCGCGAGATTGTCTTCAAGGAGATCGCTGGGTACATTGCGTCTCTCTGCGGGTCCTTGGACGCAAACCTTGCGTACCTCCAGAGCTTGGAAGAGTCCGACATGTTTGCACCGCACCGAGTGAATACGGCCGGTGACGAGGTTGTCGGTAGCAAAGAAGCAGACGTACTGAAAGCCAAGGTTCAAGCGTTACTTGCACTACACGCCAAGTTGAGCGTCGATCTCCCTTTCGCCAAGAGGGAGGTGGCAATTGGAAAGGTCGGCCCGGACGACTTGCAGGATATCACGAAACGCTTGAGACAGGTGCTGGTGCCTATTGTAGGTCTCAGTTCGATGTCAGATCTCTTTCAACGCATAGCAGAGGGTAGAGGCTGGGATAGAAACCTCGATCTCTCGCATGCCTCGGCCGAAGAGGTGCCTCAAGAGGAGAAGGCTCGGTTCAACTCAATTCAAGCCTGGCACCACCTCATGAAGACACTTCATGGCCCGTACAATCAAGCCACCCTGGCCATCAAAGAAGGTCTTCAGCACGTAGCAACTACTCTGCAGCTGGCCCCGCAGAAAGCGGCTCGTCAGGCAGACGACGCCGCTGAGATGGCTGGAGACGAACCGGGGCCGGGTGAGAAGGGCTTCACGGCCTACTACGAACGCCGCTCCAATGACTTTGCCAATACTCGCCAGATTATGCTCAGATCTTGGTGTGAGGTGCATGGCATTGAGCTACCGCAAAGCTTTTTCGATGACCCGTATCATGCGGACTTCGAGGCCCCAGCTTGGATGAATGGTGATCCAATGTCTTTGAGCCGACAACAGCTTCGGCGGCAGCTGTTCGTTTGCCTCCATTTGGCGTTCTTACTGTGGAAGACCAATCGCACTGTATATGAGCTGATGCTCTTCGTTGACGGTCTGGCAGCATCGGGCAAGCTGAGTAAGACTCGTTTGATTGTACCGGGCGTCAAGCGCCTGCGTAAATGGGCGATGTCTATTGCCGCCCATGATAACGAGGCACATGATGACCAGCAGATCGACTCGGGGAGCAGTGTACCGGCTGTATATCTCGGAGAAGCATATAAGAAGAGGAAAGATCCAGAACATCTGCCACCGCGGACAGCCTGGGAGAGATCGAGCAACATGTTGAGAATCGTTGCCCACTTCTTTGCTTCACCAGAGTCTGCGTTCGGATTCAGGTGCGCCTGTGCGACCATGTCCATCGCTGTCGTGGCGTATCTCAGCGATACGCAAACGTTCTTCACCCGCGAGCGACTCTTCTGGTCGCAGATCATGATTAGCATCAGTATGAGGTGCGCACCACGTCGAATATCGAATTGCTACACAGCATAGCTGACCTGAGAATCACAGTCCAACAGCTGGCCAGAGTGTCCGAGGGTTCGTGCTCAGAGTCTTCGGCACGTTTGTAGCCATGGTAGTGGCATTCATCGCCTATTATATCGTAAGCGACCGATGAGTTATGGAACATCCTGCATCTGCTGACCAGAGTCACTCACTCTAGGTCGACGGTCACACAGCGGGAATCCTGGTATTCTACTTCGTCTTTCTACACGGCGGCGTGTACATCGTCAGCAAGTACCCCAAGTACATACCCGTAGGTATGTATTATCTCGGCGGCGTTAGGAGAGAGATGTCTCGCAGCCAGGCTATTCAACTTTGAGACATCCGCTAACCCTACCATTGAGGGATGATTACTCAGGTGACCTTGACGCTTATCCTGGGTTACGAGCTGCAGGTTCGCAAGGTCGGTATTCAGGTCGCCGTTTCTAATGGTCAAGCATATTTCCCGATTTATGAGCTTGCACCCATCAGGCTGGCTACAGTCTGTGGCGGCCTCTTTCTGGCATGGATATGGACCATCTTCCCATATCCTATCACGGAACATTCTCAGCTACGGCAAAACCTAGGACGGTCGTTGTACCTGCTCGCCAACTATTACTCGATAATGCATGAAACTGTCCGTGCGAGGCTGAGAGGCAGCGACGGCTCGTGGACTGCAAAGGGTAGCCCAACGTAAGTATTCCACGGCTAGAACACTCACAGACTATCGAACACTGCCTCTGACATCGCCTAGATACCAATTAGACAAGTCCAGGCATAAGATCTTCCTCAAATGCTCATCGATCCTGACTGGGTTGCGAGCTCAATCCGGCTTCGTGAAGTTCGACATCCCCATTGGCGGTCCCTTTCCTCGACAACAGTACCAGGAAATTATCGCCCTGATGCAGAGCACGTTGAACTACATGGCCTTGGTCAGTCTGGCTTCAACCACGTTCACGGAGCTGCAGGAGAAGGAGGCGAAGAATGAGCACAATTCGGAGTGGCTTCGGAATTTCCGCAAGCTCATCAGCCAAGCCAACGTTACATCAGAGGCCGTGACAACACTGCTCTCGTTGTTGTCCGCATCAGTCAGCAGCGGTTCACCTCTGCCGCCGTACCTGCGGGTGCCTGAGCCCTACCAGTTGTCACAGCGGTTAGACGAGATGGACAAGGACATCCTCTCGGTCAGACACATCGCTGAGCCTGGCTACTCGAGTTTCGCTGTCATCCAGATTGGCACGCGATGTGTCATCGACGACCTACGCAAACTTTTGGCTCTTGTCAAAGAGCTCGTGGGCGAGCTGGATTTCTCATACCACGTTGTCAGCACGACTGATGCCACACGGAACAACTCGTCAGAAACGCTGTTGTACAAAGGCGAAGATCCTACGGCGGAGAAGAAAATTGATTGAGAAACAAACACGACCCCACAGTTCTCCACGATTTGAAGAGCTTCTCCTCACTTGGCTTTGCCGATGGCCGTTTGAGTTTCCCTTTGCAGCTGCCGTACCTGGCTAAAGACGCCGTGAGACAGAACATGACGTCGGCAGTGAGAGCTCCAGCCGGCGAGCAGCTGTACCTTCGTACAAAGAGTGATCATCTCCACTTCTAAGCTTGAGTGTTCCGTTCATCACACCTTACACCTCACACCGCCAGCATGGTCAACATCACGCAAGTTGACCTCTTGAGGTTGGCGACAAGCATTCCATATGCTCAACAGTTGCAGTCCATCGCCAATGCGTCCACCGACCAGATCTCGTTCCTGTCGTACAGCGACTACTTCATGACAGACATCCTTGGGCCCAACGTTACGCAAGAGCTCGTCGCTCATACAGACTGGGTAGCTTTCCACGAGGCCGGAATCTATAACATCGCTACTGGCAAGCTGTATGCTACGAGCAACTGGGCTGGTAGCCTCGATAATCCGGTCAATGTCACCGCGATCGACATCCACAACAACAACACGATTGAGTCTATTAGATATGAGCATCTGGCAGAAGCCAATGGAGGTGCCGCATTCTATCCAGTCGGATCACCGGCCAACAGCAGCGAGGGCCAACAGATCGTCTTCTGTGACGAAGGCGACCTCACAAACCCAGCGCAGTTAGTGCTTGTGGACCCGGCAACGAATACTAGCCGCGTGCTACTCAATTCCTTCCTTGGACGCAACTTTACATCAATCAACGATGTCGAGCAGCACTATCACACGGGGGACATCTGGTTCACGGACGTACCATGGTTTGTTGCCCATGAGTAAACACCCCTCGTATGTCTAAGGAATCTGCTGACGGTTGGACTCACAATCGCGTAGTAAGCAACCCGATAGGTATAACCCCTGGATGCGTGACATCTCAAGACCGCTGAGTGTCCAAGAGCTGCGGCAATCGATCAGAGCTTACTGTCTTGATGATTTCCACAGAGAGATGTCTCACAGCCAGGCCAATTCTTCAAACTGCCAAACCGTTTTGAACACCCGCTAACCCTTACACCCATCACTTTTAGATGGCTACTGGCAGTAAGGACATCGTTGTTTGTTCGGAGAAAGACAAGCTGACACAAGCCGACTAGATTCTTCCGTCCCGAACCGGTCATCCGTTACCAGGCCTACCGCTTCGAGCCAAAAACTGGCGTCGTCCAAGCTGTAGCGGATGGTTTCAACGCTCCAAATGGCATTGAGTTCTCGCCAGACTTCAAATACGTCTACATCACAGATACCGGGTCACATACGTTCGCAAACAAAGACAACCTCACGGACCCTGCGACGATCTACCGGTTCGATGTAACAGACGATGGAAAGCGATTGCACAACAGGCAGGTGTTTGCGTACAGCGATGTGGGCTTCCCGGATGGTATTCATACGGACACGAACGGAAACGTGTTCAGTGGGTGTGGAGATGGCGTGCATGTGTAAGTCTGTCCAGTGGATATTTTCGTTGGACACTGCTGACGATTTCAACCAGATGGAACCCCGAAGGAGTGCTGCTCGGCAAGCTCGCTGTGGCAAACGGCGGAGTCAACAATTTCGCTTTCGTTCCTGGGGGATTATATATCTTCAACGCCGACAACCTGTTCAAGGTTACACTCAAAGCTGAAGGCCGAACAGTCAAGCGAGACTTTGGGTTGTACGACAAGCCTGCAGGTTACGGACGATGAGCTGTAGTCGTAGTAGAAGTATCGATACCACTCGTCACTGTCGGCCTAATCCCCAAGCTTCGCATTTCTTTATGTCTCAGTCTCCGCTATCGTCCGTGACCACTCGCCAAGGCGGATATCCATTGCGGCTCCAACGTCCGGCTGCACTCCGGCAAACATGTGCTCGCTCGCGACGTTTCATGTGACAATCACATCGCTGTTCCTCCCACATCAACGTCAAAACAACAGATACATGTAGCAAGTCAGAATTACGCAACAATTATGTGTCTTCGTAGTGTCGTGTCTTCAGCAAACTTTGGAATGATTGGATGAGCATTGATGCGCGAGATCTGTAAACCCGAGCGTCTGGTTCGGAAAGAAGGTGTGGCTGGCTGGAGGAGCCCGTGCGCCGATCGCCATTAGGGGAGAGGCCGAGAGGTTATCCAAAGCGTACCAACATTTTTGAAACCACGACAACGACGTTTCCAACGCACCGAACACTCATACTGATCTAGCAAATCCATCCACGGAAGATCGCGATAAGGTCCCCTCGAGTTTCCAATTTCCGGCCGCCACATCGCACGCGTACTCGACTCTAGCGCGCTCTGGCAGCGTGCAGGTCAATCTTCGGTCGACTTCCACACGCTCGTTAGCCATTGTCTGAAGTCGACTGGGCATCCTCGAGTACACAAGAGAACAGCGAACAGTCGTGAAAGGACCGGGTGGATTTGTGGACTGGTGCGGCGCATACGAAGGCCAATATGTCTCGGCCTGGGATTGTACGGGCAGGTAAGGAAGTACAAGCGGCAAGAAGAGAGGAGGAGTACTTACGACATTTTGTAGATACACTGGACCTTCAAGACGAGCATAATCCCTCCGCTTCTGAGCACCAGAAACACCCTACCCAGAACGGACTTGCGCCACACCAAGCATCAGAAGTACACCATGTGCTAAGAGAACGACATTCCGAGGAGCAATCGCTGGCCGATGCCTGGAACATTTCTGACAGCATCACCGAAGAGCCTGGAGCAATCGATGAGGCGCAAGCAAATCACCAGCAAGCGCAAGCGGCCAATGGCAGTCGCCAAGGTGGAGAGGACGGAGGAGAAGGCGGCGAGTCGGAGACGGATGGTGACGATGACATGATGGACAGGATTTCGAGCTCGCCGAGCATTGACGATGGTGGGTACACTCTGCCCTCTTCACCTCCCAGCACAGGCGGAACAGTGAAGACGCACCGCAGCCGGCTGTGGCCTACGCGAGCGTCAAGTCTGTCGCCAACACCCACTCGTGAGACCTTCAACAGCTCCACATCTTCTGCGTGCTCAACCGCAGAATCCAGTCCGTTTCTGCAGACACCGCAGCATCTGCCGTTGTCCCGGTTGTGGCCCGCTCTTGAGGCTTCTCCGCTGTCGAAGACGCTGGTCTAGGAGTCCAGTCCGTCGTTTGATGAGCATATGAGAGGCTCACCAGTGAGCCATGGCAGGGAATACAGCGCGCAACGTCACACGTCGGAGCATCATCATTTGGGTATGTATGGGCGGTATCTGGAGACTGGACTGGCCGAGGACTTGATTGCGAGCTATGGAATGGACGGTGCTGAAGACGACAGTAGGACGGAGGATGATGCACGCTCGGAGAGCTCAGTGATCGTTCGCACTGATTTGAGGCCCATCGAAAGCCCATTCCGCAGACATTCATTTACACGCAGCTTGACTGGTTTGCGGGACATGCCATTGGAGCAATCGCCGAGTCTGACCAGCATTGGCAGCATAGATCTGGCTGCTGTGCTCCTTCCGCTGGACGACCCGTGGCTGGATACGCCACCTTCACCTACCGGCTCTTCCAATGGCTCGTGGGAGAGCACCACGGACTCCGACTCAGAGGATGACGGGCATGATGATGATGCCGAAGACGTTTTTCTTAATCTTGATTCACGCTTCATCGATGTTGGCTGGGGTGGCGAATGCTTACGTGAATCAGAAGATATCGATTTCGAATTCGTTTACGCGTTACATACCTTTGTTGCTACAGTAGAGGGCCAAGCGAACGCTACAAAGGGCGACACGATGGTGTTGCTTGATGATAGCAATAGCTACTGGTGGCTCGTCAGAGTGGTGAAGGACAGCAGTATTGGTAAGTCTGCATCAGAGTTCAGCGGGACGCCGTCGAGAATGTGCTGACGATCGGTTGCAGGCTACCTACCTGCCGAACACATCGAGACACCCACTGAGCGACTTGCGCGGCTGAACAAGCACAGAAATATAGATGTGAGGTCCGGAATCAGTATACCTCTTTCACACTGCTGACAAGATCCTAGCTATCGGCGACCATGCTCAGCGACAACTCGGAAAAGTCACGAAACCCGCTGAACAAAGTTCTGCGGCGGCGAAATGCAAAGACGGTACAGTTCGCGGCGCCGACATATGTGGAGGCTTCCGACTACGACTACTCGTCCGACGAGGAAGAACAGCCTGCGACTGATCTTCAGCGAACGGCTGCTGCTGCTACCACAACACAGGTGGAGGAGCCTCAGCAGGCTGTCGTCGCAGAGGAACAAATCGCTGCAGATGCGAGAGCAGAAGATGGCGATGAGAGAGGAGGTGCTGGCCATCGTGGCTCATTCGACCGCGAGCAAGCAGCCACCCATACCCCGTCGATCGATGAACCACAGCTCAGTCCGAAGCTTGTAGACAAGACTGAGGCGGCGCCGCTTAAGTCAAAGAAGGGCCGCAACCGGGACAGCTTCCTCAAAGACGAAACCGAGACCCGGAAGATTACACTGACGCCTGGCCTATTGCGGGAAGATAGCGTGTCGTTGAAGTCAGTGTCGTCAGAGAGCACCAGGAATGGCAGTACCGAGAATTTGGTAAAGACTGCTTCACCTCCCGAGCAGCCTGCGAAGAAAGACACAAAAGACAAGAAGAAGGAGAAGCCAAAGGGTGGTATGCTGAGCGGGCTGTTCAAAAGTAAGAAGAAGGATAAGAAGGCTGCCCAAGTTGATGTCGGCGCCGATAGCGATGCGGAGAAAGCATCCCTCGAAATCAAGCGAGCGGAGTCACCACGAGGGCGATCAGCGGCCGGCAATGGTGCGAGTTCGCCTCTCGACAAATGGCACGCTGGGTCCGCCGCTTCAGCACAACAAGAGGCGCAGGCTAAGGCAGCCCAGGCCAAAGGCAAACTGCAGAAGCAGCCGCCGAGCCAGACTTCTAGCCCTGTTCGCGAAACTGCGAAGCAAAGTGGCCCCTTTGTGGCCGAGCTGCAGGGCAGTGAAGTTGCGCACGAGATGGCTACTGGACAGGAAGCGGTGCCTACTGATGCTTCGCGACGGCCAGAACAGGAAATGGGCCAACAGCAACAGCAACGCGAAGGAGAGGGTGCTCTATCGGCCATCAAAGGCATTCTTTCCCCAGCCCCAGACACGCATACCAAACCGCTCAAAGCTAAGCGCTCGAAGCAGCGGATGGAGCTCGACGACTTCGACTCCGCGGACGAGGAAGGCGACAGCTCGCCCAATCCGTTTGTGGAGCAGGAAGAGCTCCGGCAGCGGCAGACATCGGAACCAGACGGTGGTGAGGTGAAGGAGAGGCTGTCGGAGAGTCCAGTCGAGATCACACCGGGTACTTTTATGAACATGCACGGAACAGAGATCGTACACATCCCGACACCAGGCGGGGAAGAGGACGAGGAAGAGGACCCGATGGAGAGGGTGGATACTTCGCCGACTATCATTGAGCATCCCCCGGAGCCGGCAGAGGAAGAGCCAGAGCATGATGCGGAGCACGAAAGCGATGTGCAGGAGGAGGATGACGACCCCACGCCTACTGCTCGATCACCACAACCAAGCATACCGACCAATTCTGCGCCTCGGATCAATGTTCCGCCCACGCGCGAGATGTCAGCCGACGATAGTAGCACCGCCACGGCGGACTCTTCACAACTCTTGTCGCCCATATCGTACCCGACTACGCCGAGCATCAGCCAGATGGCTTGGTCAGACAGCAGTCTGCGATCATGGCTTGATGATGGCAGTGAAGTGCGGGATATGCTGACGATGATTCACGCAAAGTCGGATAACATAGAGCCTGTTTCGGCTGATCATCCCATGATGGTGGGACTGTACGTAGATCAACGGAAGGGCGTGGAGAAGATGATGAGCGAGCTGGATGGACTGTTGAGCGGGTATCTCAATCGCAAGGGCATCAATCTTTGAAAGGAAAGCACAGGAAGCTTGGGCGATAACGACGATGTGACGAGCACGCGCGCTATACCCCTTACACTTGTAGACATAGGGGTTCTTGGGAATCGCAGGTAATGTTGTACAACAACGCAGCACTCATTACATTATGCTTCCCCGTCCTCAACTCTCGCTGCAAAAGGCCACTGCATTCAGCTTCTCAGTTTCTCGCTTATACCGACCAAACATCTCAAAGCAGTGGCGCACACTTTGAGCTCGCGCACGTAGTCACCAGCACTTTAGCTCGCAATTCAGCGCATACCACCTCCATCTCTCCCGCTCACTGACGCACCGGTACTCTATTCTCCCTGCTGTGGTACAGCCCAGTGCCCCTCGGAACCGCAAGCTCTAGTGACTGCCCGTTGGTCGTCCTCATAGGCAGACGATGAACCTGGACAGGCGACGACGACGCGCTCCTGGACATGTCTGCGATCTGTCCGGAAAGCTCACGGACCAGATCCTCCAGCCTCGCGATCTTATCGTTGCTCTCCTTGAGTACGGCAATAAGAGCATCCTGCTCGCCCTCGAGGTCAGCAATGTCAGCCTTGAGACCGGCCAAGCTCTCTGCGAGTGCGGTCTCGATGGCAGTGGTCTTGATGCCAGCTGCGTTGGCTGCGCGGATCTCCTCAACGCTGGCCGCGAGGGATTGATGACGTTCACCGTGCTCCTTCATCTTAGTAGTTGTGTCATCGATCTTCGCTTGTTGAGTTTGGAACCGGATCTTGCTCGTCTCGAGCCGCTCTTGTACTTCCTTGACGTCAACTTTCTGCTGAGTTTTCCTCAGCTCTGCCTCCAGCTTGGCAATGCGGATGGAGGTAGAGTTCGTCGTCTCATCAGCTCTAGCCATGCCGAACATCTGAGCTTGAAACAAATGCTCAACCTCACTCTGGCGCTGCATCTCATAGAGAAACATGGCCTGCACGGCTGACGCAGGCGGCAGACGCTTGCTGCAGGAGAACCCCAGCGATTTCAGCTCCTCGATGGAATAGTGACAACTCATCTCAGCGCGAGCTCCGCGAGATGGTGCCTGAGCAGTCGTCTTGGTTACAGCCTCCGTTGTAGGCGCGGGCACTGTTGCATATTAGATGTGTCTCATCGGGGATTGAGAAGCGACACTCACCGGAGTCCTTCACTGCCTCCTCGTGGCGAAAGCGACAAGTCTCGCGATCGCGGCACTGCGAGCCGTACCTGCACACAGCGGGCTTCACGGAGTATTCTCGCGAAGGTACTGTGGAAGGTTAGCTTTCTCTCGCCGATAGTGCTCGTCTGTCTGTCAGGTACGTACCAGCACTGTCTGAATCGTCGTGGCGGAAGCGACACATCTCACCCAGCGGGCAGCCTTGCGCACTCGTCGCGTATCGACAGATCGGGCGGGTGGCTATGACGAGTCAGCTGAAGGTGTGGCATTGAACAACGGCGTGCCTTACGATCGTCATCTTCGTACTCGTGACGGAATTTTCAAGCGTCGCCGTTCAGACAGTGATCGTTGTTGAAGTGATACTTGCATATCGGAATCTTGGATTGAGTTGGAGTGCCTGTTATGAATTCAGTGATGGACGCCAATTGATGGCATCAAAGTAAACTTACCGCCATTGGCGCTGCCCTTGACACTTATTTCGCGCTGCTTCTCCATTGTCCTGACAGTTTGCTGGATGTTGTTTTCGTTGTTGTTGTTGTTGACTTGGTTGTCCACGTTGACGATATGCCGGAAGAGACAGGAATCTCTCTCAGGACACTGACCTCCGAAGTGGGAGAATATGCAGATACCTGGCAGAGCGGAGCGCCCTGGCGTGTCTGAAGGACAATCAGTGGGCGCCATAATGTTCTACAGTGAGGGCATGCTAACCGTATGTGTCGTTCTTCTGAGTCTTGACGGTCGGGTTCTTGTTCATGCCTGATAAGTTTCTCGAACGTTGTTGTTGTCGGTCAGTGAAGAGTGAGAGCAGCGAAGTTTGAGAAGTGAAAAGAGGGAGATTGCACACCGGTCCGCGCCATCCCGCTGCAGGCGACGAAGTTATAAACGAAAGGGGAAGGAACGATGAACTGAAGGCTACCACTTCACTTCGTGCCGTGGGCTGAGTCAAACCTGGTAGCGAATACAGACATCACCTTCAGCAATTATCATCGGTTCAGTGCTCGTCTCTGACAATTTACTAATGAACATCTGCATTCGACAATGTTCTCGTCGTTGTGGGAATACTCTCGCCAGCCTTCACTCTTCCCTCCCAACGACGCCAGGCTCAAGTAATGCCAAGCTCAGCGCCCACCGCGACGGACACCCATACTTCCTTGAGATCACGAAGCCATGAGCGTTCGTATGCAGCACGATGAGCTGCGGTGTGATGTCGTGTCGTGGTCTGCCCAGCCTCGTTGTTTCTCGCCCGACGGCCGAGGCCGCTTTGTTTTCCGTGGGACGTGCACACGCGCGCGACACGCTAGTCGCGTCCTTCTCGACTTTGCATATCCCTCCGTCCATCTGCTCTGCACTTCTGCAACATCTCATACTCTTCCACACTCCCATCCACCTCGACCGATACCCAACATACACAGCCATTCCACCGCAACGATGAGCATACAGACCACGCCTTCAAAGAAGGTTCGATGACGCACACTCGCCACGAAACGAAACAAAGAACTCACCAGCTAACATCTCCCAACCAGGCCGCCGCGCAGCTCGAGAGCTTCAAGATGGAGTCGCCCGTAAAGAAGCTTCTTCTCGACCCACTCGCCGACAAGGAGAACATTAACACGCTGTACGAGTCGGACGAGGTTGCTGTCCCGATCAAGGGCATCCCACTACTCGACGAGGCATTGGTACAACAAGCACAGAAGCCCTCGCCAGCAGAGGAGGAGATAGAAGACGACACAACCGAGCCCATACTACGAGAGAACGCGCAAAGATTCGTGCTGTTCCCCATCAAATACCACGAGGTAAGGATCAGACACGCGCCCTACACGCGTAAAGTGCTTGCACCCACTAACATTTGCATTACAGATATGGCAAATGTACAAGAAAGCCGAAGCATCATTCTGGACCGCCGAAGAGATCGACTTGAGCAAAGACCTGCACGACTGGAACAAGCGCCTAAACGACGACGAGCGCTTCTTCGTCTCCCACGTCCTCGCCTTCTTCGCTGCATCAGACGGCATCGTGAACGAGAACCTCGTCGAGCGCTTCTCAGGCGAGGTCCAGATCCCAGAGGCACGATGCTTCTACGGCTTCCAGATCATGATGGAGAACATCCACTCCGAGACCTACTCACTGCTCATCGACACCTACATCTCCGACCCTCGCCAACGCGCCTACCTCTTCAACGCCATCGACAACATTCCCTGCATTGCCAAAAAGGCCGACTGGGCTCTGCGATGGATCAGCGATAAGAATTCCACCTTCGCATGCCGACTCATTGCTTTCGCGGCTGTAGAGGGTATCTTCTTCTCCGGCTCGTTTGCTGCCATCTTCTGGCTCAAGAAGCGCGGTCTCATGCCGGGTCTTACATTCTCCAACGAGCTCATCTCTCGTGACGAGGGCATGCACACCGACTTTGCCTGCCTGCTCTTCTCACACCTCAAGAACAAGCCAAGCAAGGAGCTCATCCAATCCATCATCAAGGAGGCTGTAGACATTGAGCAGGAGTTCCTGACAGATGCTCTGCCTTGCGCACTATTGGGCATGAACAGCAAGCTCATGTGCCAGTACATCGAGTTCGTCGCCGACCGTCTGCTCCTCGCACTCGGCACGACAAAGGTCTACCACGCTACCAACCCGTTCGACTTCATGGAGAACATTTCATTGGCAGGCAAAACCAACTTCTTCGAGAAGCGGGTAGGCGACTACCAGAAGGCTGGCGTCATCGAGAAGAGCAACAAGCAGCAGGCGGATGCTAAGATCAAGGCTGCTGGTGGTGAGGCAGAGGCTGCACCGGTCATGATTGGTGACTTTGCGTTTGAGGAGGACTTTTAAATGATTGATGTGATTGTGTATGAATGCGTGTGCTCCATGGGCGTTTGGGTACGGATGGGAAGGCACTGGGTGGGTATATCGCCGCTTTGCTGGCTTTGATGAGCGTGCATACTGCATCGCGCGGCGCATTGGGAAGGATTGTTTGGTAGTACGAAGTCAATTCATCAACTCGAAAAACAATTCAAACCATACCAGCACCACTCTGCCATCAAGTCATCACTTCACACTACTCGACCCGTTGGCATATATGAAAGCTTCTCAAGGTATGAGCATCGACAAGCACAGCATGGCATAGCAAGACGACGGTGTATACACTATTAAAGCTTACTAGGCACCCACTGTGGCGACTTCTTCTCTGCAAAGGCTCTCAAACCAATGCCGATGTTCTCGCCGTCTCGCAGTAACGCACCATACCTCAACTCGGTTTCCTGGCTCGCTCGCTCCACACTGGCAGTCTCCCAGCTTTGTCTCAATCCATGACGGGTCACAATGATGGCGTCCGGACTCAAACTCGCAATCTTCGACGCCAGTTCTACAGCCTCCGGAACACAGCTGTCATGTGTCTTGCTGACACGATTCGCAATCTGATATTGCACGGCTTCCTGAGCAGACAAGAACCGGCCAGACATGGCAATCTCACTCGCAATCGTCATGCCTGCAAGCCGCACAAGTCTCGACAAACCTCCGGCTCCAGCATAAAGCCCTCGCATCGCTTCCGGGAGCCCAAAGGTCGCATTAGGTGACGCAACAATCATATCACAACCCAAACAAATCTCAAACCCACCACCCATGGCCCACCCATTGACTGCAGCAATCACGGGCTTCTTGCCAGCCCGTCTACTGACGCCCATGAATCCCGAAGGCGGATGCGTGAGAGTAGTTCGGTTAGGCATCTCCTCCTTCTTCGCCTCGCCGCGTGCGATCTTCTCGCGAAGGTTGGCGAGGTCTTTCTGCTCGATCAGATCTTGGCCAGCACAGAAAGCCTTGCCTCCGCCGCCGGTCAGGACTGCTACGCGGAGGGAGGGCTCGGCGTCGAACCATTGGAGGAGAGCGTCGGCTTCCCAGTGGGAGGCGTATGGTAGTGAGTTCATGGCTTTAGGGCGATTGATTGTGACGAGCAGGACATATTGAGCTGGGTAGGAGAGGATGTAGGTTGGTGTTGCTGGCGGCTGGGTGGTCAAGGAGGCCATGATCGCAAGTTCGTTGTAACAGTAGCTGTGGTCAATATGATGCAATGTAGCAGAGTTGTATGTGAGGAGACAGTTATGGGAGTCCTACAGTATAGTCCTACTCGTCTAGCCGGTCGTGTTGATGTCGAAGGAAGAGGAGCTGTTCTATGCCTCGGCTGACAGCAATTCCTCGAGTCAGGGCAGTGTCCAAGCACTAATAAGAGTCTATCAAATTGGAGGCTTGTTTGATTGAGGCTTGTCCACAATTCTTGGTGAGACCTCCGCTCGCTGACGTGCCCTTTCCCGCGCTCCACCTCGCTCCACATGCATGTCAGGAACGACCTTGATGCTCCTGCATGCTGCGGCTCGAAGGTCATACTGCCAACAGTCTCAAGTAGCACACTGCTCCTCGCTATCAGTCTTACACAGCGTAGGTATTGTATCCTTTCTTACGTTCTCCCGCAAACCTTCAACCTTTCACTATCCGCACGCTTCCGGCATCTATACCACATTCATCATCGCCTGCTCGGGATGGAGGAGGGACAGAAGAGCTTATCATAATTGCACAAAAGCATGAAACGACGTGACAGACAGGATGGGCGACGGCATACCCAACATCACTCTCACGAACCCCTTCAACAAGGACCAAGCGCCATCTCCAGCGCAGTCGCCGATCAAGGACGGCGATAACAGCTCTCGATGGCCCGAGCTGCATGCGACGAGTCCCAATAGTGATGGCAACAATGGTGGGCGACCAATTTCGCCCGTCAGTAGTTGGGGTAGGTTGCGCCATCGTCCTTGAGCGAAGATCGGACATGCGATACACGGAGCATTTCGTTGACGAGAGTGTCAGGCAGACCGGACTCCGCGAACAGCAGCTCCTGGACATCACCTATACGGCTGAAGCGATCGCTGAGTAACAGGATAGCTGCGGCTACGAGCGGGTCCAAGCAGTCCGAAGTGACTGGCGCAAATAATGCAGAAGATGCGCAGGCCGGCATGGACCCACTATCCTTACACCTCATGAAACGCACCAGTACGCCAATGTCACCTCCAGGCAGTCGACCACGCACAGCCGACAGCAGTCCTAGCAAGGGCGAGCGAACCGACAGTAGCCCAAATAAGGATGAGCGCAAGTCAAAGTCGCCAAGTCCTGCGCCTCGTGTGCGCAATCCGGGACCGCAGCGCACTGATACATCGCGTACTGATACCACGGATTTGCCGGCCAAGGACCTCAAAAAGGGCGTAAAAGCTGTCTCGTTCCTGAGCAAGCTCATGGGCGGCGCCAAGAAACGAGACGAAGCGCCCGCCGTTGCGCCTGCAGAAGTCTTGGCAGCAGTAGGCGAGGAGAGACCGGAGGGCAATGACGCGACTGTCTTTGCCGAGCCGATGGTAGATTCTATGGGCTTTCGGCCGCGCCATCCGCAGCCTCCTGCGTACATCAAAGTGCGATCGAAGAACAAGCAGAGGCGAGACTTCGATCGCCTGTTCCTGGCGCAAGAGCTTCAACCTGCTTCGAAGCGGCGAAAGATGGAGCGACAGCCTAGCAAGCTGAGGCGGCGAGGTTCTTTGGCACCTAGTGCCGACCATACTATTTGGGCTATGGAGTTTAGCAAGGATGGCAAGTACTTGGCAGCTGCGGGCGCGGACATGGTCGTCAGGGTTTGGGCTGTCTTGTCAAGTGCTGAAGATCGACAGAAGCATGAGAAGCAAGAGACTGCTGCCGAAAGCGACGCCAATAGGACCGCACATCTGAGCGCGCCAGTATTCCAGGATCAGCCAGTGCGAGAGTTTGAGGCACACACTGCAACTATACTGGATTTGAGCTGGAGTAAGAACAACTTTCTTCTGTCTTCCTCGATGGATAAGACGGTTCGACTATGGCATATAAGTCGTGCCGAATGTCTTTGTACTTTCAAACACACCGACTTCGTACCTTCGATCGCTTTTCACCCGAAAGATGACAGGTTCTTCTTAGCTGGATCACTGGACTCGAAGCTGCGCCTCTGGAGTATACCTGATAAGAGCGTGGCCTACGTTGCGCAGGTGCCGGACATGATCACCGCCGTAGCCTTCACACCGGATGGCAAATTCGCGATGGCGGGGTGCTTCAGCGGTCTGGTCATGTTCTTCGAAACTGAAGGCCTAAGATATCAATCACAGATGCACGTCCGATCATCCCGTGGGCAGAATGCGAAAGGTAGCAAGATCACGGGTCTGCAAGCTTCGTACAACCCTGAAGGCAGCGCAGGAGATATCCTGTGGTTGCTGGTGACGAGTAACGACTCGCGGATCAGGTTGTACAACTTCCGGGACAAGAGTCTTGAATTGAAGCTCAAAGGCAACGAGAACAACTGCAGTCAGATTCGAGCTACATTGAGCGAATGTGGAAAGTATGTAACTTGTGGTAGCGAGGATAGGAAGGCGTATATCTGGTCTTTGGGCTCGTCAAAGCACGATGTCGAGAACGAGAAGCGGGACAAGCATCCAATGGAGTTCTTTGAGGCACACGACAGTATCACAACCATTGTCTGTGTTGCGCCTGCCAAGACGCGGGTACATTTGGGCAAGAGTAATGACCCTGTATACGATCTCTGCCATCCGCCGCCCGTGACGCTCATGAGTAGAGGCGAGCGAGCAGAGTCGCAGGCTTCGTCACGAGCGCCCAGCATCCCACCAGCGAGTCTTACGCCTCGTTCGACCCACAGCGAGGGTAACATCATCGTCACCGCGGACTTCGAAGGTCGGATCAAAGTCTTCCGGCAGGACTGCGCGTACTCGAAGCGAAAGGTAGAGGACTCCGATAAGTCTTCCATCTTCGGCAAGCGTGCTAGTGTCCGTTCATTGGGCTCGTTGGCTACTAAGGGCAGTCAACGCAGCCTGCGCGAGGGCAGGCCCTCCACGAGTACGCAGGGCGCTGGTGACAGGATCATGAACTGGCGGCAGGGCGTGGCGAGTACGTCTACGTTTGCCAATGGAGCTGCCACGCGGAGTGCGAGTCCCGGAATATCTTCCAAAGCAGAGAGCGTCAAGACGCCGCCGGGACAGGCTGGGAGCTTGAGGAATGCGGCCGTTGGTGAAGGCGCTCCACTGGCGAAGACTGATACCGCTACGAGCCGCACACGTTCTCTGTCAGATGCGCAAAAGCATCTTGCTGAGAACCCGCTCAACATTCAGAATGGTCAGTCTATGCTTTACTGGGATGTCAACCAAGTCAAAGAACGCGCAGATCGGTTGAAGAAAAATCACGAAGCAAACGGCGGGCATTCAAATTATGCTCCCCTCACGCCTGTCATGTCCCGGGACGAAGGGGAGAGTGGATTGGAGCAAGGTACTGTCTACGAGCGGAATGGGCATCTCGGTGTGCGGCCTATGGTCACGAATGGTCAGATGAGCTATGTTAGTCAATTGAGTGATGAAAGGAGCAGTGATGAGGACGAAACGTTTGACGATGCGGTCGAGGAAAGGAGACAAGATGGCATGCAGTGCCGGCAATGTGGTAAAGCCACTCGGCTGGAAAATGATGGAATGACTTGCAAGGCCTGTGGAAGATTCCCAGGGCGGTGAAGTAATATTCTAGGCGCACAGTGAAAGCGCAAGATTTTGGTACACCACACGGGACGATTTAGCTCTTGCCCAAACGGGAGCGATCAAGAAATGTGGGGCTCCGGCCCGCTCGCCGCAAGCAAACAGTAATCTTTCTACAGCACTTCAACCTGGCCACATCCACATTCATCACAGAGATAGTCACAGCAATGGCGTATGCTTTCGTTGTGAACGACGTGCCGGGCGGAACGAGGAACCCCCCGACAATCACACTCACAGCAGACCGTGTACACTATCCACCACAAATTCTACCAAACAGGAAAAAAAAGACTGCTCGCATCAAGAGCAAGGCGATAACCGCCAGCGTGGGAGGCAAGGACCTGGACGAGAATCGCCAGGCGGATGAGGTGAAGATCCGGACACGACAGCAATTCGCTGTGGCTGAACCTGAATTTCAAGAAATCACCAAAGCGCTAAACCCCAAAGTTGAGCAGCAATTCACGTCACCTTTGCTTGCTCTGCAGCATTTGATTGCCAGCGTATTCCTGCATGGACCGCTAAGAGCTGGAGGCGTGCACGGTTCGATATGCATCGCTACGGAGCAACACACAACTGAAGCTGACGTTCCGACCGAGAACCTCGCCGTGGAGTGGAGATCGTGCAAAGCGGCGACAACTCTCGTCGGTCTCCTGACATGTCCAGACGACGAGGTTTATTCTACCCGCAAGTTCCTTTCTCAAGGCCTCGGAGGTCTTCCGACTCTTGACGAGATGCGCAACACACCGAGCGCCTCGCTTCCTTCAGCCTTGCGCAAAGCTAAGGCACTTGCTCGTAAGGAGAATTTCGCAACTGCCATCCTCGTGTCCTTTGTCGACGTGCACATCTTCGAGCTAGCAGCCAAACATAAGGCAGAGAAGTTCACGTCCTTCGCTCACTCCTTCGCCATCGGTATTGGTCCAGAAGGCGTGATCGTGTGGCAGGCTTGGAGTGAGCACGGCTACTCGCTAGACCAATACATCAAACGCGATGGAGCACGTCTGAGGACTTGGCAGGAGGCAGGTGATCTGGTCGACAGCTTTGACAAGCTTACGCAGCATAAGGTTGGTCGCATCATCCCGCATTGTTAGGAAGCTACTGACAAGATACAGGGCAAGTGGGACGCTAAGCGCAACAAGCTCTACCAACAGTGCTTCGAGGTCGACATCAACAGCATCTGCGGACCTGAGGGGCCCTCGAAGCCGATCGTGCCAGAGTACGAAGCCTGGGTTCGCCTCAAGGTCTTTGAAGGAGTTCAATTCGCCGACCTTTACAAGTACAGCTTCCAGTTCTTGTGAAGATGATGTGGCGAAGCTAGAGAACGAGTGATACTTCATTCAGGTATCATAGGTTGCGTAAGGATCGCATTGGAATCCGCTACTCTTTTCGAGACCGATTCGGCAGCCTGGTGACGAAGTACCTCCTGGAGTGCTGGTGTCGCATGGTCTGCTCAGGATCGTGGAAGCACCTCTCGCAGAAATCAAAGTCGAGGCAGCTGGCGCACTCGTGGCGCGGCATGTCTGCAGGAATCTGTAGTCCAGTCAGCATCGAAACAAATTCGTACACCATTTGTTCCTACCTGGTTGTGGCAGCCATCACAGTCGAAACTCTTGGCGCGCGTTCGCGGTGGTCCCTGACCGTGCGTGCTTGGCGATGTTGACAAAGGCTCCTCCTCGTGCGGCGGCGTTGCCTTAGCTTTCGGTGCGCTTCCAGGATCCACCCTTGTAAATTCTTTGTGCTCGTGAGCATTCCTCCTCACAGGGGTGCGATAACAAGTCTTGCAGAGGGTGAAGTCCGAACAGGTGTCGCACTCGAACTTGACCATACTGTTGGTAAACTGCGATCGTCAGCTTTGCGAGGACAAACTACAAGCAATGCATGCTGACCTTAATCTCGCAGCTACCGCACGTAGCAAGCCGTTCAATATCTGGCAGGAATGGCAGTAGGATGCTATCGCCATCTTGCTCGGGTTGTGCTTCGTAGCGAGAAGGTGATGCGGTGTCGTACGGCGAAGGACGACGTCGTGGTTCCGGGTCCAATAAGTCCACTTCTGTATATTCAGTTTTCGCGACGCTAGGCGGCGCACGCGAGGCGCCCGTGGTGGTGTCAGGCTCCGTATACGTCTTCAATAGCGTCTCGTCTTCGCTAACATCATAGCTCTCGTTATCATCGTCTTCGAAAAGCTGCGAGACGTCAGTTCAACGTTACCGTAGACTTGGGGTATGCCATACATAATCAAGCATGGCATCAACTTTCCTAGCGGGAGGATCGCCTCTCAAAGCAGATCTACTCTCAATAGGTCCCGTATAGTCGCTAGCCGGATCTAGCGCGTGCGAGTACCCGGTCGTTTCATCGTCTGCCGCTTTTCGCATGAATGCTCTTTCCTCAGGGTCAGATGGCCTCATGCGATACCTAGATCTTGGGTCCGGCGACACGGGTCGGTTTCGACGACTTTTCTTGCTGCCGAACATGTCGCCAAGTTGAAAGAACGGACTGCTCGTTAGGTTCGCCAGCTTCTTTCTCGCCACCTTATCGCGCTTCAGATCCTGCAGCTGTTGTGCCAAAGCTGCACTCTGTGCTGGACCGCCAGGTGGTGCCGGCGCTGGTGGCGAGAGGATGCCCGCTGGCTGTGTAGGAGCAGGCCTCAAGGTTAAGGTAGCCTGGTAAGTCACTGGGCCACCAGACGAAGGGTCGCGGCTGTTGCTGTAGATAGGAATGTGCTGTATTGTACCTTCAAGGCTCCCCAGCCCAGCGAGACCACTTATACCCATGGCTGGTGCAGTGACTTGAGATTGAGCTGGGAAGACGCACAGCAAGCACATAAAATCTGTCTGCAAACCCTTGAGCTTGCCATGGTGTCCTCTCAACGTACCGGCGTCAAACAGGGCATATTTTGCTGCGTTAGCCTTGGATGTGTCAAACGCCTGTACACGCTTTCGTATCGAATCCATGGTCTCTGACATCTAGAAACTCTCTCAGCACAATCGTACTTGGCCGAGAGACAGCAAACCGTACCCTGGTAATCAGGACCTCCGCGACCGACACGAGGTTTTTCGGATAAGCTCCTCGGGGGAGGTTGAGTCTGGGGCGGAGCTCGTCGAGTAAAGTACTGCAAAGATCGACTTCGTGTGCCAGTTCCATGATCTGTTCTTCTGCCTTATTGAAATCTTTCACTCTGTCGACGAGCATCTTCGATAGCGAGAGGCCGCCATCAACCACTCCGATTACTCCTGCAGTGATAGAAAAAGGATCCATAGTCGTTGGCTCTTAGGTTCTTATTCGCAGAGCAAAACAATGCTTTTTGCGAACAAGTCTGGCTACACGAGAAACCAGACTTGCCTTCCTTGTGAAGGCAGGAGAGTGTCGCAGCGTGAACAAGGTGCTGTCTGAACACCGGCGCCGCGACAGATATGTATAGCAGGTACAACGAGGCGCAATCGGGCTGAAGGCAGGTGAGGTCGCCCATTTTGCTTGGCATCAATGGTCCGTGGCAGCGGCTAAGGATGTGAAGATATATGCTTCTTGATAGATGCATTCTATATACAGGTTCCACCCGTCCGTCATATCATCATTCGTGTTGCGCCTCATCGTTGAATGTCCAAAACCAGTCCTCAACTTCGCTAGAATTGCAGTAGGTATATATCAAAAGGCCAAGCCACTCAATGGCAGCAAGTCGAAAGAGCAATCACTCTTGTCATCGCCCAACAGGCACACCAAAGTCTCTGCGCAAGTCCATGCTGCGATGTATGCGACCTCCAGGCGTGAGTGGCACATTGACTCTGCCTACTCTGGGATGATCCTCGTCGTCCGAGTCATACGTCTCTGAAAGTCGACTGAAGTAGTCCGCTAAACCACTAGTCGGGCTAGCAATATCGTCGTACTGCGGAGGAGGTGTGATGAGTGGTGGAGGCGGCTCCTCGTCTTCGAAAGCGGGAGGATTGAATGATGGCGCTCGCAAAAGATGTATCGGCCGTTCCTGAGGCCCCTGCCCCTGCCCATGAACATGAGCTTGTTGAGGTCTTGCGAGACCTGGCGATTGCAGTGTTGGTGTGGTAGGTTGACCTTCGTTGGTCGTCCGTGCAGAATTGAGCGCGTTCAACGTTGGTAGAAAAGAGGTAGGCGAGTTACGCCGTACGTTCGCGCCAGGACATCCGCAGTCGTGCAATGAAACGCCACCGTTAGCCGCTTCTGGCGCGCTGTACGCAGGCAGAGAGATGTTTGCTTGAGTGGCCTGACATGATAGGATGTGGAATGGCGAGTCGATGGAGATCTCGAAGTGCCGACGCTTGGTGGGATCGTTCACGTCAGGTTTTGACAATCGCATGACAATCTATTGCCACGTTAGCAATAGTCATGCTACCGAGAGCGGAGCATATACATACCTTGATCCAGTGATGCACCTGGATGTTTTGGTACGTCGTATCAAAGTGCAATCTCCTGCTTCGATCTGACTCCCTCATGTCTTTGCAGCTTGGCAATTGCACGTTGAACTCCATTTCCGTCGGCCCAATGTTGGCA
This sequence comes from Elasticomyces elasticus, assembly GCA_035926095.1. Classification (NCBI taxonomy): domain Eukaryota; kingdom Fungi; phylum Ascomycota; class Dothideomycetes; order Mycosphaerellales; family Teratosphaeriaceae; genus Elasticomyces; species Elasticomyces elasticus. The sequence goes on from JAVRQT010000003.1 coordinate 690,938, forward strand.
TCGCCATTCAGATCGCCAAGCAGATTTGTCGGATCTGAAGGCTGTACGGACTCGCCCCTGGCTACTCTAGCTCGAGCATCATATGGCATGCCTCCACCAGACGTAACACGCATACTGCTGCCCTCGAAAGCACTTACCGGGTCTGCATCAGCCCGTTTTTCGTACAACTGCACTTTTCGCGTTGGCTCCATGCGATGCACCCGCTTCCCATTGCAGAAGTATTCAATGTTCTCCGTTACCAAGACCTTGATGCGATGACATTGCACCTTTGCCAAAGGTGTAAGCTTGAACGCAATGGGCACTTTCGTACCCAGCGGAAAGCTTTTGCCAGAAATTACGATGTCGTAGTGTAGCTGATCCTCCCAGTTCCGGCTAATGGCAATAGGCTCGACTTGCTCCAGTGATCCTTCCGCAGGCGCGCGTATAAGCGTGACCTCTTTCGTACCGAAAAGATTTGCGCGGAAGGCACCGGATCGTGTGACCTCAGCCTCGAGCTCGTATTTGACAGAGCCAAGATCCACGTTGATTGTCTCTGGTAACCGGCTGTCGAGAGGAAGCTCGAAATTGTAGATGTAGTCGCCGGGTAAGAAAGTGCGGTAGCCTTTGGCAGCCACTGATTGCACACCAGGCATTGATTCGCCTTTGCCGAAGCTGCGAGACTGATTGACCTGGAGAGACAGCTTTCTCGCCTCTTTCGCCGACAGATTCACGGACGAACCATTCGGAGACGATCGTCCTATTGCATCCAGCCTGGTCACAGTAGACGAGGCTCCATCAGGGCCCTTCATCAGTTGCACATGGTCTGCGTTCGTGCCTTTCTCCGCATTCTCGAACTGCGCATTGAAGAAAGGCCATGTGTGGCTCATGATCGTATCCTGTTCCTCGAACTCAATCTTGCGAGGCGGGATGCCTTCAGGCCACTTCGTCACCGCTCGGCCCTTGAACCTCAGCGTCACAGCCTTGATCTTTGCGCTCTTCGTCACGTGTAGGCGTAGGTTTCCTCGAAGCATCGCTGTGTTGCCGGGTGAGTTCTCGCTGTTCTCAAAACCTTGCACGAACAGCACTGGCTCGGTCAGATGTATAGCCATGCTCACGCCATTTCCGGAAGCGAGCGGTTTCTCATCCTGCGAGTCCATGGCAGAAAACACATTCGAGTCCACGACCGTGGCCTCCATCCGTGGCGACGCTTGTGCGCTATTGTCACTCCGGCCAGATGCGTTCGATCGATTCCTAGCATCGCTCCCAAATCGCGGCCGGTACAAGTGGGCATTTGTTGGCCCACCGTCCGCTCCTCTCGTGCCGCTCCTCATGTTGTCTGCTTCTGCTCCTACCGTCTCCGGCACCTGCGCACCCAAGTCCGTTCGTTTTGGTGGAGACCAGGACCTCCTCTTGGTGTTGGTCTGAGTTGTTTCGTTGGTGTTGGTAGGATGGGCTGAGATCACCGACTTCAGAAACCGCCTAGCACCCTCTCGTGTCGTCGCCAGCTTGAACGACCTGAGCCGGTGCAGCCCTTTCGCAGTTGAAGGCAATGCTTCGGTGGTAGGTCCAAGGTCCGAGTTAGCTACAGCTCGGATGGTTATGCGTCCAGGAGCTGCTCGACGTGGTCGAAAGAGGGTACTCGGTTTTTCGGCGTTGCGACTCGGGGTTGTAGGTCTGTAGTAAGGGTAGCCGCGTGCGCAAGGTACTGCCATTGTGCGTCGCACGTCAGCCATGATCTCTCGGTATGCACTGAAGCCTTGTTGCCCAAGGGGAAGTGAGAGAACATCTTGATGTCATAAGAGAGTCTGATCCTCCTTTTGCTGCACTTATCCTTTCCACCCATGCAGCTTGCCATGTTGCGTCCAAGGCAAGCGCTATGGTAACGCATACCGCGTCATGCCCAACGCCAGTGCACGACCTGTGCTCCTCAAAGTGACAAGGAGCAGCTTGTGTAACTTACCACTTCAACAGCCCAAAGGCAGCTGTCCGATTCCAGAAATCCAAGATCGTTGTTTCACCTAAGGGTGTTTCGGTCGGTACCCGTGTCGAGTCAACAACAAACAAGCAGCGGTGTGTCGCGACAGGTGAGTTTCTTCTTCGCTAACCAGTGAGCGTCCGACTCGTGGTGAAATATAGGAGCTTCGAGTGGAACAGTGAGCAAGAAACCTGACCAAAGGCCTGCCTTTGAGTAGCTCGAGTGGTCGTGTTTCCTGGGTCAGCGGAGAACCAAGTTGATGACCAGCTCAGGATGGCGTGGGGTGTGTGCGTAGTCAATCCTCGAAAACAAAAATCCAAGGCCTGAACTACCTTATGAAACAGATGACATGAGGAATTCTTCTGTACACTCAGCAGGCTTGCGCCGCGGAGTCGACCGAGTACAAGAGTGTAGTATGCGTCATGTCGCTTTGGCATCATCCTTGCCATGTCACCGACAACTCAGCCAGTGATCCGGCACCCGGCAAGCTCGGAGAAGTACACAGTGGGCTAGGAAAACCTAGCTGCTTCCGCACAACGCCGTACCTCGAGAAGGCTCTGTGCCAGCGAGACCGACGAGGATGCCGAAAGAGCCATTATCCCCTGCGTTCTACGACCTTGCGACGCGTAGCACAGTGGCGCTGTAGCTTGCATGCGCCGTTTTCGCTCCTGTCAAGATGATGGGTGAGCATTGCCGCATCATCCGCTCCAATCGCATACAATAGTGCGTGGTCGAGATGGTGGGCAGATACGGGTCATGACCACCCTGCGCCTGATGACCTTGCTGTTCGCGGCGAGGATGAGATTTTGAGAGATACGAAGTGTTTGCTTGCTCATCGTCTCGACGGCTTGGCTTTTGCACACAAGCATTGCCCCGCTGCCAGCATATACGATTTTGAGAGTGGGGGATCTGCCGGGACACAGCGTGCCTTCTGTTTCCGTCGTTGCCCTGCTGATCCTTCTGCATCGATCTTTTATGCATCCGGAACGGGCAGCTGCCATAGAGTGATCTTCAAGTCATCGTCGTCTTCGATCATGTGTATTCATCCCGACATCGGAAGAGATTCGAGATGTTCGTCTTGCCTTATCGACAACGGCCCGAACCTTCGCGGCAGAAGTCGCGTGTTCTGCCGGAAGTGTCGCGTCAACACTCCAGACGCGTTCACCACGAGGCAGAGGAAGTATATCCTTACAGCATGGCTTTACAGACTGGAAATGGTGAGGTCTGACACGCAATCGTGTTGATAGACGTACTGACTCCCCGCAGACACCACCGAGCAGTTGCCACTCCGCGGCGTGACTCTCTGCTCGACCGCAGTACCGCAACACATCCGCGCAACGCTTGCAGCTACAGCCCAGGAGCTTGGAGCCGTCTTCTCGCTGGATCTCACCACTCACGTCACTCACCTCATCGTCGGTGACATTGTCACGCAAAAGTACCGCTATGTTGCGAAGGAGCGACCAGATATCAAAGTAGTCAGCACGAATTGGCTCGAAGCAGTGAGAGAGGCGTTCAGGGACGGCGATGATGTGGATATGGATGAAATGGACGAGAAGTACAGGCTCGGCGCGTTTCATGGCTTGAAGATATGCGTGACTGGATTTGACGACCTCACGCGACGCACGTTCATCTCGGATACAGTCGTGCAGCAGGGCGCTGAGTATCACGGAGATCTTACTAGGATCGTCACGCACCTGATTGCAAACGCTCCGACTGGATCAAAGTACAAGCACGGAAAGCTGTGGAGAATACAGGTTGTGTCGTTCAAGTGGTTCGAAGACAGTCTGGCTCGAGGGATGGCTCTAGACGAGTCGCTGTATGACCCGGAGATGCCTGAAGAACAGCAAGGAGAAGGCGCAGTGAGCACGAAGAGGGTGAGTCTTGGAAAGCGCACGCGAGAAGCCGAGTCGCAGGCCACTTCCGAGACTGGATCGCGAAAGCTTCGGCGTACAACGAGTACACGACTGCACAGCCAAAGCCAGGATATGTGGCAAGACCTGACAGCACGAGAATATACACCCAGGCCTGAAGTGCCGGATCAGTGGAAAGAAGATAACGAAATAAAGGATGCACCGCCAAGACGATCAAGCCAGGAGAGAGTACAAGTGCGCCAATCCGATGTCTTTTCTGCTGAACCACAGCCTGCGCCTGTTCCGACCGGTATTTTCAGTGGCTGCTACGTGCTCGTTATCGGGTTCCAGCGCGGGCGGAAGGACAAGCTATTGGAGTTCTTGGAACCGCGAGGCGCTATAATTGCCAATTCGGTAGCTGGGCTAGAATTTGCAAGGAAAGAACCTGGGTTCGTCACTGGTTACGTGCTCATGCCGCACACGTGGCTTGACGCTAGTCCAATGGAGCAGCCTGAAGTAGCTGAAGGCATTAGGTTGGTAACAGAGTGGTGGGTGGAGCGCTGCATTCACTACAAGCAACTTATCGACCCAGCCGACGATGTTTTGAGCCGCCCTCTATGGGATGCGAAGATTGCCGAGTTTGCTGACTTGAGCATCTGCACTACTGGCTTCTCTGGCATCGAGTTTCGCCACATCGCCGAAGCGATCAAGCTGATGGGTGCTAACTACACTGAGAATTTTGTACCAACCGTCTCTGTGCTCATCAGCGGCTCGAAGTCCGTGAAGAAAGAGAAGGCTTACTATGTTGCGAAGTACAACATCAGTGTTGTCTCTGCGGCATGGCTACTTGGCTGTCTGGAGGAAGGGCGGAAGCTGGACTATGCAGAGTTCGCGATGGAACTTCCTCCTGTTGTTGAAACCAAAGAGGGCATCAGTGATCGATCGTCTGCGAGTCCTGCATCGAGCGAGGTGCGGCAGAGCAAGTCCACGCGCACAGTCAAGTCAGTACTGCAACGTATAGGCTGAGACCAAGTGCTGACATGCGATGTAGGAAGTCCGATGGCGCACCTAAGCGACTGTCGAACACGCGACATCGACCTGCGACCCCATCGCTGTCGCTGCAACCTACTGCGCCTGCCACATCACGACCCTCACGTAACGCGGGACCATTCGTGCACGAAGATGATGATGAGGACGGCGACGCGACAGCAATGGTGGAGGAAACGATGGCTGACGCTGCGCCAAAGCCTGTACTCGAGCCCACACGAGCCCAGCCATTGCAGGAGATCTCACCCAATGCATCTCCTCGCAGGAGCGGTCCGGTGCATGAGAAGACGGACGAAATCCTTAAGTCGAACACAGTCTTCCCTTCGTCGGGTCCCAAGGTTGTCCCTCTACCAGTCTCGCCAGCGAGCCCTCGGTCAAGGCCTACTCAAGAACCCGCAGCTCCTCCACCAAGGCCGGCTCCAGACCTCCAGGCAGATATAGCTGCTCTTCTTCAGAATTCTCGTTCTCAATCGAATGAACCACCGGTGCAGCAAAGACGGAAGAATCGACCTCTCGGTCGTTCAGCAAGCGGCATTGGCAGTCGAGTGGTCTCCGCCTCATCCATTTCAGACCACGCTGGTTCACCTGGTCTACCCCAAGACTCGACAGACTCCGCTGCCGACGGGTTTGCAAGCTACACACGAGAGGCAGTGCCGCCTCCTAGCACGCAGCTAGGGTATGAGACTGCGGACGCTGAGGCGCATAGGCAGATGATGGAGAAGAGGATGAAGGTAAGTCTGCAGGATGAGAGCACGGGCAAGCGGGTTGCGAGCGTAGGTACGGTGAAGGATAGCTTTGTCGCGGGAGGTGGAGATGCAGGAGTAGGCAACAGAGTTCGAGGCAGGAACAGGAACAAGATGTGAGGGGGTCGCGTGCTTCAATAACATTGAAGAACCACGAATAGCATCTTCGTCACATCTTGTCTGCCAGATGCACCACCGGGCATTATGGTGCCTTGACATTGATCCTCATTACAAAAAAATATGCACTGCGCCTCGTGAGCCATTGCCCTATGGAGATGAATTCGAGTTCAGAGCTCTAGGCAGCCGAATAGATGCTGGCGGCAATACGAGGCCTCCCACATATTACCCTTGCGATTCCATTGTGGCTTCTGACTAGCGCTTGGGGTATGCATTGATTCCAATGCCGTCGACTTTGGGTATGGTTCGTTAAGCTTTCGTGTCAGGCAATTCGGCTGCCTGGTCGTTCCTGACCACTCTTATGCTTCCGAATGCGAACGCCTTGCTCCTGCCACATCCGGCTTTCATCCTTCGGAGAGGACATGCTGTGCTACTCCAAACTCGCAACTCCGCCTTTCGCAATGCGTCGTTCTCTAGGTCCTCCAGCCGCACGTGCATGCAGGATGTAAGCCACTGGCCTGGCGCATTGGCCAGATCTGCGTTCAGGCCCACTGTTTCCGTCAACCTCGTGCCTCTTCGAATGGCAAAAACCAACTTCACATATAACCTCAACAACCATGGCGTGGACGTACCTCGACACTCACGTATTCCTCCTTGGATGCCTTTTGTATACCGCCGACGACACGCCAGGCTACATTTTCTCCTTCCGCGGACCCGCTGCATGACGGTGACTTCCATCAGGCGTGCTTCGACAACGGCTTAGGTGTGAAGTGCTGACCACGTCGTCCTTCCCTGGAGGTGCCGCATCGCCATAGCCTCACCGAGGAGTTCTCGTGTGCTCAAATGGAAGTGTCAGGTCTCGCGAAAGGCACATTTACACTCGAGGACAGCAGTGACGAACGGTCCGTATCAAGCAATTACCACAGCGATATGGATGTGGAAGCCTCAGATTACAGTATCGGTACCACTCGTCTATCCATTGCTCATCGTCTGCGGTCGGTGTTGGGTATGACTTCCAGACGGCGAAAGAATGGCAATGGCGCAGAGTCAGCCACCAAAGGCGACCCACAGGCTACCTCGACACGTCGGGAGCCTCGACGGTTTCGACGGACAGACGTTATAAGATTCGCAACGCGGGCACTGATTGCCGCTCCATTCGTGGTCCTCATGCTGTTGTACGTATGAATGGTCCCCCTATTTGGAGGAAGTCGCTGACATACTGCAGTGGCGTGCTACACATAATGCACGCCGTAGTTGGTCCTACGCGCTTGTTCTGGGACGTGGAGGTTATGGATGACTTTCTGCCAGACTGGGGTATGCCTGGGCACGTTGGTGAAGGCCTCGCAAAGTATCCTACGGACGCGACAAGAGATGTCATTCCCATTCGCTGTCACTCGCACAACGACTACTGGAGACACATCCCACTATTCGATGCCTTGCACTGGGGCTGCACAGGTGTCGAGGCGGACGTCTGGCTTTTCGACGAGGACTTGTATGTTGGCCACAACCTAGCTTCTCTAACACCCAATCGTACGTTCGAGAGCCTCTATGTCAACCCTCTGGTTGACCTCTTGGAGAAGATGAACCCGCACACCAAGTTCGCCAACATCTCTGGCCATGGCGTCTTTGACGTTGATGGGTCGCAGACTCTCGTGTTGCTGGTAGACTTCAAGACCAACGGGAATGAGCTGTTTCCAGTAGTGTCTCGGCAACTGGAAGCACTGAGATCGAAAGACTATCTTAGCCATTGGAACGGCACACAACTCAACAGACGCGCAGTCACGGTGGTCGGAACTGGCAATACACCCTTCGATCTCGTTATTGCCGATACCGACTATCGCGATATCTTCTTCGATGCACCCCTCGACCAGATGTGGGAGTCCTCGGGGAGTGTATCAATGCGAGATGACGACAACGACAGCGACCTTAGCTTTGCCCTGTCTGAATTGGAGGCCAGTGTTGCATCTCCCGGTCAAGGTAAGGTCGGCACGGCTGGGCAGTCTGTGGACGCATTCAACACTACGAACAGCTACTACGCGAGCGTCTCCTTCACGCACTCCATCGGGTTCGTGTGGAGAGGACACCTCTCGTCGAAGCAAATGGAGATCATCAGAGGTCAAATACGAGGCGCGCACGCGAGAGGGCTCAAAGTTCGGTACTGGGATACACCCAGCTGGCCTGTGAGCGTACGCAACCATGTCTGGCATGTGCTCATGAAGGAGGGAGCAGATATGTTGAATGTAGATGATCTACATGCTGCGAGTGTTGATCAGTGGAAAGCAAGGGTACATGGCTGGTGGTGAGATCTTGGAGCATCAATGGCATGGCATATGAGTGTGACGAATTTTAGGCGCATGGCATTGCGTGCGAAAGATACCCTTTGCATAGTACACGCATAGTACACGGTGTTAACGAACAGGAAATGTCATTTACATCCCACATCATCCCTCCTTGCTTTCGTGTCTTCCCTAGTCGAAGCCGTAGCAACGGAAGAGAACACCGAACACTACATCCAACCCAAAGCGCATCTGATTCAATCGCCCATCACACTCTCTTCCTCGGCGGGAGCGCCATCCACCGCCTCCTCTTCCTGCTCGAGCTCTGGCTCGTCAAGCAGTTCTCTGCGGCGAAGAGCATCATCATCGTCTGCATCCGCCTCCTCGATCTCGTCATCCATCTCATCTTCAGCCACGATGGCATTACTCTTTGGGTGCACCTTGCCTTTGCGGCCATTTACCGTTGGCTTGTCTTTCCCCTTGGCCTTGGCCTTCTTCCCTTTACCCTTGTTGATCGCCGACTCTAAGTCGAGGTAAGCAACCACCTCTTTGAAATTTTGCCCCAGCTTCGTCTTGTTCCTCTCAAGTCGCGTCTGCACAGAAGCAGTTTCCAGAACACCAGCATAGTACGAATGGATGATTCGGCCTGTCAGACCACATAACTGTTGCTCAGCTCGCAGAGTATGTAGAGTCTTGGCATCTCGTCGTTGTTGCACTGCTTGGGTCTGGGTTTGTGTTTGCAGCTGGGTAGCTTCTTCCTCCTCATCGTCCGACTCGGGATCTGACATCGGGTCCTCATCTACATCTTCCACATCATCTTCCTCGACTGCTGCGTCTTCAAGCTTCTTGCCGCTGAGCTTGGCAAACTTCTTTTCGCAGGCGGCAAAGACCCGCAAGATTAGCTTCTGCTGATCGGTCGTGAAGTTCATCGCTAGAATGGTATAATCGTCACTCACTCCAGCCCTTGGTTTGAGCTGACGAAGAATAGCTGCAGTGTTGTACATCTCAAGCAAGATGCCAGCTAGGACGACACTGATCTCCTCGCTCGGCTTTCTCGCCTCCAAGGACAGATGAAGGTTGGTGACATAGTTGTCTCGCCGTGTTGCCAGCGCTTCGAGCTCCTCCATTGACACACCACTGTTGCTACTGTTAATAGTAGCACTAATGCCTTTCACTTTCCACCGCAGGTAAATCAGGCCGGCGTCCGCTGCTCGTACGGCGACTTCATCATCTAGCGCTGCCTCGTCGGCATCCGGTGCAGGACCACTCGAAGGTTGAGCACGCTGGACCAGTGCAATGATGAAGTCAATAATGCCAGAATATCCTTCCGTGTCCGCGCTGCTCGACGTTGGGACGCTGCTTTCGAGCGATGGTATGCAATCCGACACACTTGCAAGACGGATGATGCGGAGCAGGTTGTTGCTCAACGCAGTGAGCTCTTCGAATTGTGATGCGCCACGTACGGTAACAGTCTCCGGGTTGAGGAGTTCCGAGAAATTGCTAGTAACGTCTTCCCACAGCGCAGTAATCTTTTCCACGGTCATGTCGTCAAGCTCGCCGTACGACTTCGCATGCAGGATGGCATTACTTGCTGGTGCGAGAACCTCGTTGGTGCCGTGCGACATGAACTGCTTGCGCACGTCGTCGAGAAGGGCAGAATAGGCCACCGAATCTTGCTGCATATCGCGCAAAGACGGCAGGCTAAGCACAGCCTCAACTCTCAACACCACAGCAGCTGTGCTCGGCACATCCCCAAACTTCTTAAGGAGCTTAGGGACAAGACTGGATAAGTGACGAGCAGCCTCCTCTTGCTCCTCCTCGAAGCGCTCTCGCTGCCGAGCGGTAAGCTTCGTCTTCGGCGCCTTCATCTGCTCGGCCAGATCAGAAAGAGTGCGCTTGGCACTTGCGTTGAGCACTTCTAGCAAGATAGCCTCCTCCTTTTCAGACAACACAGTTTCGTGCTTGAGTTGCGAAAGCGCATCGTCAGCCACACCATTTGCGCCGCTGTCTGAATGGTCGAACAGAAGGTACCCAGCCAATGCTCGCCAGTCCTTAATCTCTTTCGTCTTCTCGTACAGGACCTCGGTAGCAAGGGTGAAGCGCGAATCACTGCCGCCAAGATCGATCGTAAGACCACCGTCGCCTTTGGTACGTTCGATTTGACTTGGCAGGTTATCGTCTGCATCATAGTTCCCGAGCATCTCAGCCAGTGACTTGTACTTGAGCCACTCCAGTCGAGGAGCGTCGGTGTTGTCGTCACTAATCTCAGGTAAATTCTCCTCGAGGCTCTCGAGGCCACCAAGCTCATCAATCTTCGCGCTGTACAGATCGACTACGCTCTCCGCGAAGAAAGCTGCAACAGCTTTGCGGACGCGTAAATCAGAGTCGAAGAGCATGCGGCCCACTGCGTCAATGTCATCAGGCTCCAAGAGGCCGTTCTCACGGAGCATGTCCAGTAGCTCAATACCGGAGACACGCACACTCAGCTCTGCGTCCATTGTGCCGACTTCGACGAGTCGCGGCCGGAACTTCTCGGTAAATGTCTTGAGACCACCAAGCAGATCCTTGTTCCTGTAGACACGGTGCAACTGCTTTATGACCTCGCCTCGAGTGGCAGGTGCCGGATCGCTGAGCACCCAGCCAAGGTAGCGCAGATGCTGGCCGTCGAAGAACATGTCCGGCAAAGTGACTATCCAGTCGCCGAGCGCAGCTACACAATCACGACGGATTAGTGCGTCGATGTCGCGGTAGCGGTGTATGAAGACGACATCAAACCAGTCTTTGAGCATTGGCTCAATGGTCTCCAGAGCTTGCATCTTGTCTTTCGCGTTCTGCTCGATGAGCTTGACACGATCCTTGTTCACGCGCGACTTCTTCTTCTCGGCCTCCGCTTGACGCTGGAACTTGGCGGATTCGTCCGTGTACTCGCGTGCCACCGCACAAAGCGCTGACATGATGGTGAGTGACATGAGTGTCGCCGTGTGTCTGAATGACCGCTCAGGTGCGGAAGACATGGTCGAGATCCACAGTTGCACATGCTCCATGAGTATCGGATTGTCGAAAAGCACGCCTTTGACAGCCACGGCCTTGACGAGCGTGGTGAAGAAGGACACGAGTGCTTGCTTGAAGGCTCCGGCACCCTTGCCCTTCGCAACGAGAGGGTAGTCGGTAGGCTTAGATGCCTGATACTCCTCACGCAGATCCTCGAGCTTGTTCGTGATGCTGTCCGAGTCCTCGATGTCATGCACATCCACCTCGCCCGTGCAGCCGGTGCATCTCAGCACGAAGTTGACGATCTCAGCAAGTGCCGACATGTCATTGTTCTCGAAGCGCTTGAGCACGCCACCAACCACATCATCCAACGACGCGCCACTCGCGAACACTTCTGCGTACAACCCTCCAACCGCTTCCGCGTCCACAGCACTGACTGCCTTGCCCTTCCTCGGCGCCCTCTTCTTCGGTGCAGCTGCCGCGCGGAATGGTAGCGACGCGCCGCTCACTTTAGTCTTCTTCTGTGCTGGCTTCTTCGTGGTGGAGGCCTTTGGTTTACGCGCCTTCTTGTTTTGCTCACGTATCTCCTCTTCTGCGGGCTCGTCCTCCGCGTCCTCTACTTCTTCCTCGTCCGATTCATAGTCGTCAGGCATTTCCCGATCGCCGTCGTCGTCCTCTGCGTCGTCCACATCATTGCGCTTGCGCTTCCCGCTGCTGGTGAACGGACTGGACGCGTAAACTTCCGGTTGCTTGCGCACGCGCCCTGAGGCGCGCTTGTTCAGCGCCGACGCAGACATGTCCTGTAATGCCGTTTGTGACGTTGCGACAAGTCTTCCAGGCATTACAGTGTGATGCGACTGAGCGCGTTACTGATGCGCCGCGGTGGCGATGTCGCTGGTTTGAGGTGTCGATCTGTAGCTGCCTAGCCGGTAAGCAGCATGTGTACGAAGATCGAGGTAAGTGATGTCGGCGTAGACGAAAGCGATTGAAATGTTTTGGATCAGACCCCACGACGCGCTCATGTCGCGACTTGCAGCCTGGACGGAAGTTGCCGTCCAATCTGACCTCACTTCTTCCAAGCCTCGACTGGCTATGACCATCTCATCTCATCTCTGGCAGATCTGAAAATCAAGGCGCGCATGAAAGGAGGAGATTGCAGATTCCGACGACAATGCTTCCGCGATAGCACTTTCGACCGGACTGCAATGTCCAATCCGTTTCTTGTCGACACCGCCAAGCCCGGCCATGGCTTGATTCATCTGGCTCTGCTGCCTCCGAGCACACCACGGCTGAAGACTACGAGCTACCAGTACCCGCTGAAGCTGATCTCACCAGCTCCTTCGCGGACTGAGGGTGACGCTCGACATCTGATACACACGGTGTACTTACTCACTTACGGCGGAGGCTTAGTCGCTGGAGACGCTATCGAGCTCACTGTGATACTGGAACCCACTACCAGGCTGATCCTCTTGACCCAAGGTAGTACGAAGCTCTTCAAGTCGCCCAGTCCGGCCGTGGTGAGCAAGCAGCGTACGACTACGACAATCGCTCCTGGCTCAATTCTGTGCTACCTGCCTGATCCTGTACAGCCATTTGAGCACAGCTGCTTTGAGCAGAGTCAGAACTATCATGTCACGGTCCCCTCTGCTGAAAGCGAGAAACCTGGCAACCTGTGTGTACTCGACTGGGTGTGCAATGGCCGCCAAGCCAATGGTGAGAACTGGTCTTTTCACCGATACGCAAGTCGCAACGAGGTTTACCTTTGCATGTCAGATGGCAAGCGCAGACTCCTGCTCCGCGACAATATTTTGCTCGATCGGAACGATATTGAGGGTAACGTGGCAAGCCGCATGCATAGCCTAGCAGTCTTCGGTACTCTGATACTGTACGGGCCGCTCTTCCAATCGCTAGGTCAGTTCTTCACGATGGAGTTCAAGGCTTTGTCGCGCATTGGCGGACGCAAGTGGAACAGTGGCAGTGAAAGTGGCGACGAAGAAGTAGACGCTGCCACTATCAGGCGAGTGCAGAGGCAAAGGCAGGAGAGCACAGATGGCGTTCTGTGGTCGGCTGCCTCTGTTCGCGGGTGCGTTGTGGTCAAGTTTGGCGCACCCACGGTGGAAGGTGGTAAGCGGTGGCTGCACAGCATGCTTACGCACGAAGGCACTGTGGTACGGGAACTAGGCGAACGGGCATTGCTATGTTTGAGGTGATTTGTATCCCTATACCGACTGTTCTTCGCGCACCACGAGGTCATGGTCGTTTCTGAGTGGGACAATCTGGCCGTGTGTCTCTACTCCTCACTCGGTATGGACAACATCACATCTGGAACAACGGACGGTCGCCACGATATATCCTTCATCACGCCCGCCGACTCCTCTGTGATTGTCCTCCCTCCCATTCGTAATCTGTATCATCTTGAATCCTCTCCTGGCAGTCCAATCGTATATTGCGCAGTGTCAGCACAGCTACAGCATTATTTGGCGCCACGAGGTCCAGCAGCGCACATCGAAAATCCCGCAGGAGCTTGAACCCAGCGACTATACCGTCGATGCGTTTGCCACCTTCGCCTGTTGCAAGCTCCTGCTGTTCCTGGAGTGTGGCAATCGCGTTTGCGTTGGTCTCGACCAGGATCGCCGCTCTCGTGGACAGCTTGCACAAGACCTTGCGAGCATATCTCGGATCACGAGGGTAGCTATCGTGTCGCCCAGCATACATCGACACGCAGAAAAGTATTCGTCCTGGTTCCGTGGATAATCCCACCAAATGATGTCAATGACCTGGCAAGCGTTCACGCTCACGCCATTGCCTAGGTCGTGCTCGTCGATGTGGATTTCTACGGTACGCAAGACTGTGCGAACGGGTCAAGCTCGTTCACCCAGATGGTCTCTGTTCCGCAACAGTATCGACGAGGCCACGTGGTCGACGCTCAGTTCTCGAACGAGCCGAATACCCGCGAGATGGCCCATGTCGAGTCTTTATCGCTTGGGATTGTGGACCATCCGCGCGAAAAAGGGAAAGGCAAATCACACCATGCCGTGAAATCGGAGAACATTTGACCTACATTGTGAAGATCCTGGTGAGAGAGACCTGCAAAGGAGAACATACAATAAGCTAACTGCGTCTAAGCCAATAAACTTCCGCGGAATTGCTACCTGGATGACTTTGCCACGCAATTTTGCCCTTCAAGCGTTCCACTGTCTATCGTCGTCCCAGACGATCTCATCGCCCCAGCTTGGATATGCTGCATCCTCTTCGATCGGGTCACTATTCCCCAAGCGTACGCCCTGTAATGCCTGCATTGTGACGGCATCCTCCGGCGCCAGATGCTGATGCAGGGCGTATATGCTGGCCCTCAGCATCTTGAATCCTTTGGAAAGCGCATCTGGGGACCAGCTAGGGAAACTTGGGTTGAGCGCAAAGTGTTTCGCCTCCTCAAGTACGGTAATCAGACCCGCCTTCGTTCTGGCGGGATTACGAGGGCGTATTGACACCATGGACACTCCTTCACCCTCATCTGTATGATTACCGAACATGGTTGCGTGCCTTCCCCACTCGATGCCCAACTTTAGGACAGGTTCAGCTCTGGTATCGCGGAACACTTCAGTGAAATGGTCGATTGGCTGGAATATCCATTTCGCTTGGACTTTCGGTGACACAGCGAAGTGCCCAAGGTATACGGTGACGAAGCGAAGATGCTTTGCGAAAGGCTGTTGCAACCAGGGAGCGAGATGTTCTGATGCTTGTTGTAGTTGCGGCGTCGGGTCGGCCTGATCATCATCCAGCATCCTCGAACGATGCATAAAACTCGTCGACCCTGAAGGGCAGGTGAGAAAAATGAAGTCATTACTACCAAAAAACACGGGCCTAGCTTCTTCGTACATCTGCTTACAGACTGATGTAGCCCTCACGAGAGTGTCGATTTCTTCTGTCCAGTCATCGCTGGCTTTGTGGAAGCCCGGAGCATCGCCGAAAAGGTCGAAGTTGATGCCATATTCTAGGTGCAATGCGTACTTGTAGATCGCTAAGCGAATTTCGGCTGGCAGTACGGTGGCCAGCGGAGAGAGATCCATGATGTTGGTTCTCCTGGAGAAGTTGACCTGCAAAGCAGATGTGGGACCTGCTGGCAGCTTGGGATGTTTGAACTTTCGAGGGAGCCAAAGTCAGTGTTTCGGCTTATAGGAACGAAGTGACAAAGAAAATCACTGGGCAAAGAGACTGGTCCGCATGCAGGATGTCCTGACGCTAGCCATCGTCTGCCCGAACAAAGGAAGCAGATCATTTCTAGCCGAATAGCGAGTATGAGATGTGGAGGAACATGGTAGACAAAGAAGAGGCAAAACGCTTACAGCACACTAAGATAACGGCCCGACCTGGTATTATACCACATCGATGGCAACAGCGCCGCCAACCATTGGTCACATGAGCTTCGGCGGACTGTCCTTCCGCTCCATCCCACCGACAATGATAGCCTCGCGCCCAACGCCGTCACTATCCTACTTGTCTCGACCCGATCATCCCCTCGCAGGCGCATACTGTTTAGCTTCTGCATCGTCTCGCCGTCTTTCGGTGTGAGATATGGTAGCAGAGAGTAAAGAATGCCGTGCAGGACTTTGTCTACACATCAGCATCATTGGTCCGGCTTCTGCTATGACGAAGTGCGTGGATTCATATTCAGAGGTCAACTAGGGTATAGGCACGATGGAAAGGGTGAGTTGAGACTTGGTGCAATGCAACAGTGCAGATGTTCTCATCGAGTCGTAAAGGTAGTATACAGTATGAGCAGCCCAATGCCATCAAGGCTGGCAGCAGCTCCTCCCGAGCACATCATAGTCCATCCAGTATCCAGTCCACCAACTCCACGCGTTTGTCCATATACCATATGCTTTGTCGGGCCTCCAGTGCCCAGTAAGCGCCTCGTATCATCCAGCCCAGAGAAGCAAGCCATCACATCGACCAAAAAAGTAGCCAGCCAAAAGCGCTGTGCCAAATCGAAGTCGTCAATCAATCAGTAAGTATCTCCAACACCGCCCACGTCTCCATCGTCCGTCCACCCTGCCTCGCTACCCTCTTCAGCAATGACGTGCTCTCGCTTCCGCTGCCCCAGCTGCTGAGTCGCGGTGCCCGGCCGCTTGAGTTGTTGATACGCCGGCGCGTGGTTTTGCTGACGTTGTTGCTGAGCTCGCACTTTTGCATAGTACGCTTCTGTCGCATCTACTTCCTCGTTGTCCGAGTGGTCCGTGCTGTACGTCTCCCAGTTCTCCGAGCCGGATACGGTGTCGGATTTCTGGCCGGCGGACATGATTGAGCTGGTGTTCGACGTAGCACGAGAGGGAGGCGCGACCGGGTAGTCTTGCCGTGACATCGGACGTGATGATGGTGCGTATGAAGACGAGGCGTAGGATTCATGGCTAGGTGTTGCTCGACCATAGGCTGGTCTTGGCGGAGGTCGCATGTGCGAAGAGTGCATGCCGCGGTAGCCGCTCGGCTCGTCGTTGTAAGGGTCTTCTGGCTCGACATGACGTACCACGCTGGCGCTCCGCTCGAGGTGTATGCTGTCGTTGAGACCAGTACTGGGCGTTGGAGTCGGAGGGATGAACAGGTCTTTCATTTTTGGTGGCGGAGGAGCCATGCGACCACGCACAGTGCTGTTGAGCTCTTCCGGGCGAGCCTTGAGTGTTTGCTGACTTTGTGCAGGACGTACACGCCGCTCCGGTGAGTTCGGTCCGTCACGGAGTGTGCTCATCGGTAGGCGCGATCCTGCTCCCGGAATCTTGGAAGGGCTGAGCTTACCGTTGCTGTGCATAGAGACTGAAGAGCCCATTACTGAACTCGACATGACCGAGCTGGTCATCACAGACGAGGCCAGCGGGTTCCTCGCGTGGCTGGCGGTAGGCGTATGACTCCTCGGTGGTGGTGGACCTCGCAGCGTGCCAGCTCTGCTCTGCACTGCTTGCGCGCGTCCGCCGCTCTTCGGCGCCTCTCGGACTGGCTGCAATGCATTCGGGGTCTTGCTCCTAGGCGGTGCCGGTTTCGATGACACAGCATCCAGCTCGTCCAAATACCTCTCACCGTGCACGCAGAAGGGCCTGCCGTACTCGTCTTCCCATGACTCCAACGTTCTCCGCAGGTCGGCTTCGACTCTGGGCAGCTCCTTGGTAATTCGCTTGCGCATCTTCTCCTCTCGCAGCAGCTTGCCCGGGTCACGCTTCTCACCTTTCTGACCCTTCGCCATCAACCTGCTCGCATCTTGACTGCTCTGCGCAAGATCTTCTCGCTCCTTGATCAGCTGACGATGTCGGTCAACAGCTGCCAGTATCGGCGCACGCTGCTCCTTCAGCGCCTCAAGTCGTATAATCTCCTGCTCGTGTGCTGAGAGCAGGGCGTCGGTAAATGTGTCGGAGAAGGCAGGCGAGAAGCCCAGCATCTCATCCTCGGAGAAATACAGGTCGTCCCAGAGCTCCTGCAGCTTGATGCGCGCATCCTCAACGAACAAGTGCAGGTTCTGGCGCTTCAGATCGTTCAGCCGGTGTAACTCATCCTCGAACTCGTTGATCTGTCGCAGCCCGCAACCCCTATTCGCAGCCAAGAACTGCTTGCGCTCACTCTCCTCCACGCTTAGACGGTCCCACAACGCCTCCACACTCGATCGCAGATCCTTCAATTTGCGCTCACGTTGCTGACGCTCCGCGATGAGTTTATCACGCTTGCCCGTCAACCGCTTGAGGTCATCCTGGTGCAAGCCAAGCTGCTCGGGTGCTTCATGCGCACATTGCACGATCTGGCTGTCGACTTGTGCTTGCGGTGTTCCAAGCTCTGACCACAGTCCGATGATCTCCTCCGCCAATTGCGACGTGGTGGCAATGCGTTTGTTGTACTCCTCGTACACGCGAGTAAACTCATTGTCCAGCTTTGCGACATACGTCGGCGACAGATCGAAGTTCGGTGGTACTTTAGCGTTTGGTGAAGTGGGTGGGAGTGTAATCTGAACGAAGGTTGACTCCAGATGTGATGCGTATGACTCCAGCGCTTCAACCAGTTTCTTGACCTGCTCGTAGCGCTCTCGGTGCAGCTTTGAGATTGTGTGATGCTTCTCTTTCAAAGCCTGTATACACTCCAGCAGCGGAAATGTGACCTTCATACCATCATGCTCGCCCTCATAGTCATCGTCAGGCCGTGAATCGTCCAGTGAGCGCTCCATCTGGCGAATGACTGTGATGAGCCGCTGCGCCTCTTCGGTGAGATCATGCTTCTCCTTCGCGACGAGATTGAGTTGATTATGGAGTGTCTCGGACAGCGCAGAGAAGAGCTATGTATCATATCAGTATGCGCGAATGTGATCGTAGCAATGCGCCAGTCTTACCTCTGACTCCCGCGAGTCGCGCTCATGGCTAGGGACGCCGATCTCGTCGAAGAAGCCATGCAATCGCTCGATAATGGTGGTGACCTGCTGAGAAAGATATGAAGTGTCCATGTTGGTATGCGAGCTGGCCAGCAGCGGAGGAGGCCGCTCTCACTGGACCATGAAGTTCCGAGGAATGTTGTGATCGCGCTTCGGATTGCGGCGCGGTGTTTGCGCTTTGGGCCGCTGTAAGGAGACCCGTTCGTGTCGTTCGGGATTGACCACTTGCGATGAGGAGTGTAGATGTCCAACTCGTCAAAGGCTCGAGTCGTGTTTGTGCTTTGATTCGATGTGAGGCGTTGTTTTGCCGAACGTCGGAGATGCAACCTTATTTACAACGTTGTCGAAAGTAGTTAGCATGGTCGCCATAGCAACACGATACTTCATGAGAGAGAGAAGAGGTCCAGCTCTACATGTACAACAGCCTGATATACTTGGAACAAAATCATGGGCGGTGTTGGTGGTGAGGCTGGCACAGCTGCCACATGAACGTCGAAGCAAGAGGAGTGCTGATGTCCATGTGACGGAGCATTATATTGATACGATCAAGCTGGTTGGAGTTGCGTCTAGACAGCGAATCTGTACGAAGTGCGCCGTCGATGCCTGCGAGTACAGTGCCTTGTGTGCTATGCAATCTCGATGTTGAGACGTCTTGTACAACCTAACGCTCACATGTCATCGACTGACTTTCGCTCTCTGCGACCTACCAACGCAACATTCCGCAGGTCGCATCGTTGCTGTCTTTATAACCCTCTCTGATCCCTCGGCTCGCAAGCCCGTCCTCTTCTGAATCCACGAAGAAACGGCTCGCCTCACTTGATCATGGGAAGGTGAGGAAATTTTCAGAGCTTGTCCGGTTCATCCCCTGTTCTCAGCAACATGTCATGACTGGACGGCTGGCGTTAGCAACGCAGGAGATAATGATAGACACGAGAGCGTTGTTCGAGAGTGCAATAGTAGCAAAAGGCAGGAATCTGGTCTGAGTCAGTAGGATTTTGGCCTCCAGCAGAAGCAGATCATATGTCTTGCGATCATGTCCGGATCTCATCATATCCCGTGGTGTACATCACCACGGCATGTGATACGCTGCTCCGGGGTGCCTACACGCTGCCGCATGGTCTGCCGACCATGCAGCCTCTCGCCACCATGAGCCCGCCAGGTAGTAGGTTCAAGTTCGGGCCGGCAGAAATCGGCCTTTATATTGCACGATTTTAGGTGTCTGTCTTGGGGATGTAGCTACGACTTGATAACTTTGAGGTCTCGGAGCGGAGTTCAACATCTCTGCAGAGAGCCTTCCATCCTCTGTATCGGATCCGTGGGATCTTGTTTTTTTGCAGTTTGCGACCGATTATTCTTCTTGCTGTTCATGTCGTCTTGGCTATCATCGGTCATGAGTGTTCCAGCCTTTCGATGTTGAGTGAGGTAGTGTTCTGCAGGAAGAGACTCGCTACCGAGATGTTTTGTTTGCGTGTCGGCGTTGCGATTTTGCGGGAGTTCGAGAGGCGAGGTTTTCTTGGTGGGCCAAGCTATGGAAGGTGATGCCACCCGGCCAAACTTCACGTTTCCGCGACTGCTTGGTTGACAAACATGATGAGCTGCTGAATAAGGCGCAGACTGTCCGTACGTCGCAATTCAAAACTCACCTCGCTGGCAGCTCCGGAATATCACTGCAGCGCTAAAGGTGCAAAAGCACCGGTTCCATATAAGGTTATTCTCCGGCATACAGCGTAGGGTTGATAATGATCAAATTGCGCCCGTCTTCTCAGGGGAGTAGCTCAAGCAATGATGAGAATGTCATACTGTCGAGGCTGATGTTCACCACGTCGGCCAAGACCCTTCCTTGTATCAGCTGTCGGGGGTGGTGTGTTGTAACTACGACCATCCGCTGACAATTGCAAATCATTTTTTGCTGTATGTTTTGACGTCGCCCATCGCACGTGAGGTGCTTTCCAGCTTCTGGCGAATTCGAGCCTTGTCGCCGTTGGAGAAGACCATATTGCCTGCCACCTTAGTCTGGAAGATGATATCGCAGCCATCTGGATCGCATTGCTCGCATCAAATCTCACGTCAGGGGACACTGCCAAAGAACAACTTGATGCGACCGAGCAGCATTTCCGTAACATGCCTCCGTGCGCCAAGCCATGGGGGCGATCCCAAGCCGACTCCGTTGCCACACGGCCCGCCGAACACAAGACCCACGAAAGCAATGTACTCGTGTATGCAGGCCAAGGGTACGCTCTTCAGTGCTATGTTGCGTTTGTGCGAGCTCAAGCTCGACCGCAAAACTCATATATCGCGGCATTGGGTTTGCCAACACCTAAGAGAAAGTCTCAGTGATCTGTTTCGTGGCTTCAGAGAAGACACTGAAGCGCATCAGAAGCCGGTTCCTCTACGTCCTGCCTTGCCTGCATGCCATCTCGGCTCCAGCGATTGGCAACGAGATTTCCAGTGACAATCCGTTCTCTCGCGCCGTCGGGCCCACTCCGTCGGCATGCCGATGAGCCGACAAGTCTAGTATGGCGTTTACTTTGCTAAAGTCGTCACCGTCGCAACAGGACTAGCCGGATCAAAGCTTTGCAATAGGACTAGCTGGATCACTGAACGAAAGCGAAGACCATGCTGGCGTCCAAGCTCCAATATTCGCTGTGATCCTGCAGCACCCCCCGCACCTATAAGTACGCCCTCCTTTTCTCCTTCTCACCTTCTTTCTCTTTCATCATCACCACCCGGGAAGTCCTTCCTCCATCCACAACTGTTGATTGCTGGTACTCAGATCCCGTCTCAAAGGGACAAAGGATAGGCTGCAAACAGCCTATAGGCCTATATAGGCCTCACCTCCCACCTTGTGGGAGAGTATGCACAATCTTCAACAGGTTATGAGCCCCTTGGTTAGCGCGTTGCTACTGCGTACCATCTCAGCTGGTTGTTGCATCCGTCGGACACTACGATAAGACCACACTTCAACCCCACCACCACCCCTCGGTACGACGCGACACAAGTTGATTGCAGCCAGTCCCATCGACAACGAAGGCCACCGCCGTACGCTATAGCCAATGCAACAACCGAGTGCAGCCGGAGTCAGAGTTTTCACGCCTGCGCGGCTAGATTTGCCGGTTTGGAGAGCGGAGGGAGCGACAGCGGAAGCGCAGATTGTGCGAGTTAGGGGGAGCGCTGAACACGGAGTGCGCGGGCCAGGGGGGAATGGGGGTTTGTCCCTTCTCACCGTGCTCAGAGTAAGGGGGAGTGTTGATTGCTGGTACTCAGATCCCGTCTCAAAGGGACAAAGGATAGGCTGCAAACAGCCTATAGGCCTATATAGGCCTCACCTCCCACCTTGTGGGAGAGTATGCACAATCTTCAACAACAACATGCAAGTACCACGCTGACACACATCGCAGTTTCCACGACCGAAGCAGCAGTTGGGTGCCCCATATCGCAGTCACCCGAAGCCCATCTCAAGAACAGACACGTGTGAATGTAGCCACACAAGCAACAGCTTCTCGACCCCCTTGTTTAACCCTGCGCCATGGTCAGTCGCGGGCCACTATTGATGGGCGTGGAATTGGCGCGGAGAACGAGCGACCACAAGATCCCTCGCACTCTCCGCTGATCCGCTGACTTCTTTGCTTTCGGGCCAAAGACCTTCGGGACTTTGAGAAGACACACCTCCGGGTGACTCTTGCTGCAGCCATTCATTACACTCCTTCGGGTTTGCTTGTTTGAGAGACAATCTTTGCTTCGGCTTTGAGCGACTCGTGCTAAAGCACACATCGTTCTGATGTGTGAGTAACGATCTGAACCAGCGTGGGCAAGCTGATTCGCAAGATGACGCTTCGCCTACTTGATGCTCTTGTGCTTTCGGGCCTTGGGTTGATGAGCGCTGGGATCCTACCATTGTGGGGGCTGTTGGCTTGCTGTGAGTGTCTCAGTACTGGTTGGCGCTGACGGTGATGCGATCGGGCCAGCGAGCCAATCTTGCTGCTTTTGGCTGCGCTGGTCCTCAGGTTTGTCCCTCCCCCTCCGTTAATGCTGACCTGTGTAGGCCATCAGTCCCAAAGCACATCGCTTTGAGCTGGAGGCTTGACGTGACCATCTTCTCGACAGTACTTTGCTCACTGACTCCATGCGACGACGTCTTCATTCTCCAAGACCTAGGCCGTCGCGACTGCTGCCCGTTTGCACATTACCACCGTCATGCTTGCTATCCCCAATCCATCTTCGATAGTCATGAACACATCCTCATTCACCTTCGCTTCATCTCAAACTCACCTCCAGGAGATGTCTTCGATCCGCTACTGGGTCTTCAGTCCACCACTGGTCCATCTCTCTTCGACTTCTGTTCATGGTTGATTCATCTTCACACCTTCGGTCGGTTTCGCCATCCTCTCGAATACTGCGATTACTGCCGATGCAGCGGCGAAGAGAAGCGAACATGAACAACGTCGCCAGCAGACTGAACATGGCCTTGATCCCGCTCATGACCAGTTCACCCCGTCACCTCACCCACTTCACGGCGCCGTCAGTTGCGCCCGTCACTTGGACGCTGCCGGTCGATGCCCTTGTACGAAGATGGAAGGTACGCTACCTGCCACAGGGCGCAAATCACATGGTTAGCGACCTCAAGACCACTCTAAGCCGGTACAAAGCCGAAACTGCTCCTTCAGCTGCCGTCACGACCTCGTGGCATACTAAGACAGATCACGATGGTCGTCGGAGGTCAAGACAAGCTCACATCACGCGACGGCTTCACTCCGGGAAGTCATCCGCCACCAAACCTTGTCCATGCACGAACGTTGCCTACCTGCCGTCACCCGCGCGCAGTCACGGCTCGATGATGAGTCCTCGTGCTTGCTTGCCTTGCCAGGCAACTGGATCACTCCAATATGCTAACAAAGAGGCTCTCGCTGTCTTCGCGCAGCCTCTCACTCCCTTGACACACCACTCGACATGCGCCATCCTACTCCAGACTCAACGCCGCCGACACCGGGCGCACTGCCTGACCCAACGGCGCAGCCTAGCATATCGACTGAGATCAACGTTGCGACGAGGAAGCAGCACACTGAGCTGAATAGGCTTATCGTTGAACGGCTGCCACTTACTTTGACAAGTGCGCCAAGAACATGGCGAGGCGATAAGAGTCCAGCACTGCTTGCGCGAGGCATAGCAGCCTTTGCGCAGATATACTTCGAGTTCGAGGCTACGTGGGCTGCGGTTGAGCAGTCGGAGGAGAAGACGGCAGGTGGAACTACAGCCGAATGGCTTACGCATCTGCGACCCCAGGGCTTGGAGCGAACGCAACGTCTGCGCAGTGATGTTCGAAGACTGACTAGAAGTACTGGGATAGATGCTGGAGCAGTCCTGAAGGACCCAGTCCCGGACGCAAGATTGCTCAAGTCACCACATATGCTTATCGCGTACGCGTGGGTCATGTACATGGCGATCTTCTCTGGTGGTAGGTGGATACGGCAGCAGCTAGCAGAAGCAGGACCGGACTTCGAGCTCGCGTTCCTTTCGTTCGATGGCGACGAGGATGGTGAAGACGTCAAACAGGACTTCAAGGCTAGGCTCTTGAGCGCAGAAGACTTGATGACCAAGCAAGAGAGGCAGGATGTGATCGAGGAGGCACAGAGGTTGTTCGACCGATGCATAGCAGTGGTGTATGAGTTGGATCGACAGGTGAGGTGGCAGTACACGCGACGTGTTGCGACTAGGGCGGTGGTGGCGCTCTGCGTGGTTGCGCTCTTCTTCTGCTTCATGGATGGTAGTCTGGCTCGGTTTCGACGGTGAGACGTGGAACATTATGCGAGACGACACTGCACATCACAATGTGATCGACGCTTCAGTTCGAGGCTCTTGGACCCTACTGTGCAGGCGACGGGTGCCATCATGCTTGCACGACCTTCCATGCTCTCGATTGACACGGTGAATCAGTGCCGAGCTCAACTGCATGACGTCGATACTCGAAGAAGAACTTGTGAATGTAACTCGGCCGCTTCCCATATAGTCTCGCTTGATGCTTCAGCAGATTCCGAACATCAACACCGGTACATTCCACCAGCACTTGTTACCGGATCCTTTTCGCCAGTCGATCACTACAGAGCTTCTTAACCCGCAAAGTAATATAAGTGTCTCTGCGTTCGGAATAGCTTTGGTGAGCCTACCCTCATGTTCGAAGTCATGGCATTGCTAACGCTTTCGGAGATCGGAATTTGCTCGAGTATGATGACGAGGAGAGCGGCAATGAACGGATGGAAAGCCGCGAGGAGACCAAGTCATACTGCTGTTTGCGCGGTTCGGCGAGGCAGATCATAAGTCGCGGATCGCGTATTGCAAAGGCCACGGCTGTTTGGCAATAATCGTCGGCGTTGTCTTACGTGCAATTGCGCACGGTTGCGAAGCGCAAGGTGTCACAACTGGAAACTCCACAAGTCCTACGACGCGTCATTTTCAAGACCTTTGCTTGTCTGGACTCTTACACGATGTCGATTCCAAGCCTCGTACGCAGGAAACGCACCTCACTGTGCCCAGCCCTCCTCGCCGTTGTAAAGATAAGGAACCGGAGAGTGAGACCAGTACTGCGCGCGGCGTTAGCAAGCGACTAGAAGTCCTCCCCGCCCGTTAAGCATACCGGATCCGCTTCCTTATCCTCAAAATGCACGACCGGCGCAAGAATGACATGATCTTTCCCAAATGGGCTATCAGCAAAATGCTGATAGTGAGCCTGGTTCTCTAGCAGACCGCCCTTCGCCCACGCCTTGAGAACTCCGACCAACAGGTCCTCCACGTGTAGATCCGGCGTCATGGGCTCAAAATTGTACTTCTCCTGCGTCCTCTTCACAATCTCTGGCGAATATAGCCCAAACTCCTTCTCACACTGTATCGTATCCACGGAAGTCAGCACCGTGTTGCAATGGTAGGACCCTCCGTGCATCGCGCGATCGCGTAGCGCCATTAGTACTTCGCAGGCTCCTGCTAAGCCGGCGACCATGTCGGCGATTGGGAGGCTGGGTAGGACATTGGTTCCGGCCGGGAAGCCATAGGCGGAGCCGCAGATATAGGAGGCGCCCGAGGCAGCGTCGGCGATCTGTTGGTAGCCTGGAAGGGTATGTTAGTGAGTGGTTGAGCTGGCAGTGGAGTGGGTGGAGCTGTGCCGCACCTGGGCGCTCGGCGTAAGTCCCATCTGTGCACCATGTTATTAGCGAGACGTATGCGGTATGTGCTTGGACGACTAACCTGGTCCGTAGCATGACAGGTCGAGGTAGACGATGCCCTTGCCACGCTTATT
The DNA here is from genome assembly GCA_035926095.1 of Elasticomyces elasticus. NCBI lineage: Eukaryota > Fungi > Ascomycota > Dothideomycetes > Mycosphaerellales > Teratosphaeriaceae > Elasticomyces > Elasticomyces elasticus. The sequence continues at coordinate 716,600 of JAVRQT010000003.1, forward strand.
CGCCATAGCGAGCACGTCATTCAACCCAAAGCCTTTGCGCTCTATAGCGCCTTTGCGGAACCCCTGGACGACTACATCGGCTTCCTCGACCAGTTTGCGCACGCGTTCAATATCTTGGGGATTATTCAAGTCTGCCGATTGCGTAGACTTGCCCGCCGTGAGTGTAATTTGCAGCATGTTGGGATCCGGGAGGTAAGGGCTGTTGATCTTAATGACCTCTGCGCCGAAGGAGGTCAGGACTGCGCCCAAGGCCTGGTTGATTGCGGTATCAGCTGGGTCTCTCCGTAGCGCTGCGTAAGAATTCCGGGGAGAGGTCTTACCGGTGCTGCGATCACTCTGCTGAACTCAATAATCTTGATGCCTGCTAGTGCTCTTTTGTCGGAGGTTGTAGGAAATGGAACTGGTGGTAGGTTTGGAATTTCGATGACACGCTTGTAGTTCAGTAGGGGATGGGCGGCAAGTCGCTTTCCCATGAGCGTCTCACGCCATGCCGCTGGCGAATGGCCTGTTTGACCACAGACGCCAAGCTCTAGGCACTTGAGCTCAAACTCCGGTGCCGAGTACGACGAGAAGACGGCTTTTTGGAGGTTGTAACTGTGACGGATTAGTCTCTGGGAAAAGGGAAGCAGGTCAAAGCATGAAAAGAGCGTACGCCTCTTCATTCGACTTTACTGGGGCCTCCGAGTCGAGACCAAAGGCCTTGAGGTACGAAGCTGGATCCAGACTGCCCATGACATAGACATACGTTGGAAGGTCCTCCTTCGTTTGGTAGAAGGCCCAGGAACGGTAATGCATAGGGTTCTTCGTCACCGCTGCTGTAGACGCCAGCGGTGTAGATCTTAGCAGATGGTACTCGTTCGGCCAAACCCTCGCTTTGCTTACCATGATCAAGATCTGTGCCGAGCTTCCACACAGATCCGTCTTCCGCCATCTCGAACCCTGTCTTCCCGCCAATGGACATCAAGCTCGCAGAGGCCGGGAACAGTGCGGCTTGGTCTGTGTCGATTGAGACAGGTCCAGTGTCGAAGCCCTTAAGCTTGCATATCTCGCGTGCGGTTATTCCAGCTACTGCGCTGATTACCGCAGACAAGACGCCGGGTTTGAGAGGACCGGGAATGTGAGGAAAATCATCGCCATGGAACACGACTTCTTTCAGCAGCGTCGGGTCTTTGGCGAAGCCCGGAGTTGTGCTGGCAACCCACTCCAGGACCCTTTCACAGTCTTGAGGGACGGGTATAAAGGTAGTGTCAGTATAACTGCCAGGGCCGTACACGCCTTCAATGGTCTTGTGGTTTGTCATGTTTGAGGAAGGCTCCGACGTCGTTTGCTCAAGAGGAAGTGCTGATGATATGTGGGCCTATCGTTCTCGGGACCGTCTGAGATATATGTTGCGTGCCATTACATGGTTCATGACACGTCTCGCGGTGGACGGGCTCTGTCAGTTGATGTTCAAGCTGCACACTACACCGACTATGCTGTTGTCATGAGCTGCAAGCAACCACCCAGCCTTGCAGACACGAGAGACCAGTCGACTATGCCAGAACGATGCGACGCAACAACTTACACACACAGCATCAGTCATCCAGGTGCGTCATGTTTTTGTGCAGCAGCTTGCATTCATGCAACAAGGAATATAAACTCCTCGACGTCTAGGCCCATATCAACGCTATTGACTGGAAATCCCGCTTCGTGCTTGGTCGTGTCTGTCAGTGCTTACCCATGCAGCAGATCCGCGAATGAAACACAGCAACCGCTCGCGGTAGGGCTATCATTACTCAGCGTTGTCAGCGCTCGTGTCTGCATTGCGCAGTGTTAGGATTATAGTTCTGAATTGGAACGATGTCTCTCGCTGCAAGGGTGACGGCAGGCTGTACCATCTCTCGTGCAATTTAGGGAGCCTATGTGAACGCTGAATGCCGATTGAGATACATAGAGTGCAACGCACAGCAACCATAACCACTTTTTCATTCGAGTGCTACCCTCCCAGATCTCACTGTAACCGCGAAGATGTCTCCACCTACGCAGCTCTACTTTCTAGACGTCGGTCTTTCCAATATGCAGGATGGGCACTTCCAAGGTCGTATCTTAACATCGGACGGCGACGGACGGGGCTTGCGAACCGTGCTGGGAGACCTTCATGCCGTGCCAGGTACAGAGTGACATGCAATCAAACCCACGCGGGCTGAACTGACCATTCTTCAGACGGTATCGCCATCACCGATTCCCATATCTTCTATACTTTGATGGGTAATCCAAAGAAGAACGATGGGTCAATCTACCGCGTAAATCTCGACGGCAGCAACAATCAGGTCATCATCAAAGAAGGATCAACCTTCACGCCGAAGCAACTCCAGGTTGTCGCTAGCCATGGCAAACTGTATTGGTGTGACAGAGAGGGCATGCGCGTATTCCGTGCCAATGTGGACGGATCCGCGATCGAAGTGCTCGTGACGACTGGTACAACAGATGCAGATCGCCTGAACGAGCGCAATTGGTGCGTTGGTATCGCCGTCGATCCAGTACGTCGGCTTCTATACTGGACTCAAAAGGGGCCGTCCAAGGGAAGTGCGGGGCGTCTCTTCCGCGCTGGTTTGGACATACCCGCTGGCGAACCGTCTCATTCCAGGAGTGACATCAAGCTCTTGTTGGACGGCCTCCCGGAACCCATCGACCTCGACCTGGACTCGTCGCAGAACGTACTATATCTGAGTGACCGCGGAGGTAAATTCAACGGTCTTAGATTTTCACAGGCGGTTGCTGACGTATATCCCGAACAGACCCTCCCTTTGGCAATACTATCAGTAAGATCATCTTGAGCCCTGAGGGTGTTGTCAGGAAGGAGATCCTCATCCGGAAATTGCACGAAGCGATCGGCCTGACACTGGATGTCGAGAAGCAGACAATGTACTTTGCTGATCTGAACGGGTCGGTGTACAAGTCAAACATGGATGGCAGTGACGAGGTCACACTGTTCTCGGAGATTGGAGACCTCACTGGTATGACCTGTGTGAGTGCGTCCTGATAGATTGAGTGTCGCAGACCTAGCAATGCTGTGGTCATGTAAAGCCAGTAAATCAGGTTCCCAGTATTAGAGGATATCGCACGTCTCACCAGCGTCCGATGTTCTGTGTTCGATACCGCACAGCATAGACCATACAGATGGTCACTTGGTCGAGAGCCTCATCGATCTCTGCTTGCGTGACCGGTAAGTCCCCAGAGGAGGGTTTCATGTCGGCCAATGCTGTGTAGATCCGCCCAATGACTTGGGTTCGTTTGTGCGGGAACACAGCTTTGACAGCGGCTGGAAGGTAAGACTCGGCAGCAATGCTCACAGTGTGGTAAAAGCACATCATAGTTAAGATCGGAATACTGCGCCACCCCAAGCCAAGCGTGGCCACAGGTGCCCAAGGGATCCAGGATTTGATGGTATTGAAGGTCTCCATCTGTTCAACAGGATCGGCCACACGCTTCAGTCTGAGATTACGCATGAAATCCAACAGAGCCCGCGCTGCGGTGCAGACCTCCACATGGCTGGAGCTTGCAAGAAGTCGTTGTAAGCCGGTGGAAAGCGGCCTCATGTGAATTAGATCGTCCTCCGAGAAACCCAGATAGGCGACCACGATTCTACGGCTCTGTACAGGCAACGGCTCGAGTTCGCCAGAGAGTACGTTGAGCCCGCACTGATATCCTCGTTCTTTCGCTTGCCTCATTATCTATTGCTACCATCAGTAAGGCCGATGGTCTGACAGGGATTGACATACAGCTGAGGTGCCTTGCAAGATTCTGGCATATTGACATCTGTCTCCATCAGTATGAGTACAATCGAATATAGCAGCATCGTTGCTACGTTGACTCACTTCTCGCCTGTACTCCAGCCAAGCATGACCGAAGAAGCCAGCACAGCGTCCGCGTTGTCCTCCGAGAAGTCACGGATGGCCTCGTTCAGTTTCGCACAAGCTTTGGTCAAATGACTTTGTGAAAGTTGCTCCAGTGCACTTGATCGCGTGATCGAGCAGAGATGATGGGATCCCAGGGCCAGTAAGGCAGCCTTTGCACAGGAATGCTGAATAGCTTGGCCAATGAACTCTGGCATGCACCAAATCGCAAACGCAAAAGTATGAGCACCAGTCTGCTGCATATGTCCAGCAAGTGTGGCGAGATGATAAAAGATTCGAGCATCGCTTACGGACAGCTCTGTGCAAGCTGTGAAGGCTGAGCTCGTTATACTCTGCATTGGGCTAGGGACACGTCCGCCCATCCATGCACTGATCTCCTGTTCAATCTTAGGTGTCCACATCACTGCATCGACGGACTGCGAAGGAGCTTTTGCGCTCTCCTGCCCCGCGTCGTCTCTAGATGTGCAGGCCAAGGACAATCGCAGGCAGTTCATGCTAGTTATGTCAGAGAACGTGCCGTTTGGGGCCCAGCTGATGCATACCACTGCGGCTTGTGCTCATCACAGCGAACATGTCGTCGCCGGCATGTAAAGCAGCCTGCCTTTGATTTGGTGTGCGAGCGGCGATTTGGACGCTTGTTGCCCGTCATGATCGCTCCAGCGTCGTAGTACAAAATGTTCTCTTCTGCTTGGTGCGGCTCACCAGTCGCCAGGATACTCTACCGAAGACACCATTACAGGTCGGGAACGCCAAGGTCTTGTAGTCGTCCGCTGTTTGCTGTAATGCCTAAAATCTGCCAGGTTCGCGGGGGGTCTTGGATCTGCAGGATCGCGGTAGCGCCTCCCGTGACTTCTCAGATCAGCCATGTACAGGGCGTGGAGTATGCTAAGTGCTAAGAGAAGTAACGCTACCGAGATCCCTACGCATCCGAAACCCCCCTGAACATGGCCCACCTGCAGTGTATCGCTTCTGTCTCCTCAACATGTGTCAGCGGCCTGTACAAAGCTGTGATTGCGGCCAGAACGGCGACGGCTGGGAACGCCACGATCCTGTCCGGACACGTCGTGGTACGGTGTACGATGAGTTGGGATAAACGAAGCTTGCAATGTCGGGATTGCCCTGGGCAATGGGAAGGCTGAAGCCGTGATGACAAAGAATGGACCGTCCGGCGTCCAGATCGTCGCATAGCACGCCGTAGGCTGACGAAAAAGCGGACAGCTTTTGGGTTTTCTGAGCACGCGAGAACTGATGACATGAATGTAGAACAACGCACCGTGTCGTGTATGGACCTTGCCTAGACCTCGCCGGAAGGACAACAACGTTGCACCTCTTGCATGGTGTTCATGGTCAAGCTTCCATGTCGTGAACATTCTTGAGGCATTTCGACAGGTGTAGCTAGCGCGAACTCTAATTACACTTTGGGACACGTCAGACCACACCTCATCGTTCAGCTCATCCACAACATCACATTGATAATTTTCAGACGAGCGCGGATGCACCCCTCTTCTCCTTCAGCAGAGAAATCAGTACCTCATCACGCTGCTTTCCCACCTCCTTCTCATCGACATGGCTCAGCATCTCCTGGACACTCGCATCACATATCGCGAGGCTCTCCTCGCTGAAGTCGTACTCGTTGGCACGCATGTCGTGCAGCCAGACCTGTATGCCCGGCCCAAGGTGGCGCATCTGAAGGGTGAGGAGCGATTAGCATGTACTCAACATACACGCTCACACCACTAACTCACCATGTGTTGGAACCCGTCTTTGCCTCCGCCTCCGCCACTGATGTTGGACATATCTGGAGCAAACTTTCAGTACTGGTCCAATGAACTTGCGCATTGAGTGCCCTTACAAGGACCTGTCAGGGCCCACCTTGGTCCAAGACTGGACGTAACGCACGCATCTACGCGTAGGAGTGGTCAGCGAGATATACTGGGCATTACATCCAATACCACAAACTTACCAACATCCTCCGCTGATAGTACGCCGTTCTTGACCAGACTGTATGCCTCCGCACACAGGCCTGCTTGCAACCGATTGGCAGCAAAACCGGGTACCTCTTTTTTAACCAGCACTGGGCGCTTTCCAAGACTCTTGTAAAAGTCGATCGCAACCCGAACGTTTTCTGCGCTGGTCGTACTAAAAGCAATGGGCACAGAAGTCAGCTTTTGTCCCACAATGTCCTGACCCAATTCTGGACCCGGATACAGGAAGCGAAAACATGGCAGCTTATCAGCATCAAATAAGCTGCTCAGCGCACTTGCTTGAGGCCATTGGCTACTCACGGATTGGGGACAACCTCGACTAGACAGACTCCGTATCAGCATGCCCGAGGTTTCGAAATGACGCGATGCACGTACCCTGCGCAAGGATTAGCCAGTGCCACCGAGTTTTCCTGAAATTGTACTCACCAAGGGCATCAGATGCGGTGGGTTGAAAGGATGGCCGATCAAGACGCGCTCCGGATGCTTGCAGTTGCCGATGAATTGCGAGCTCGTGATTCCAGACGATGAGGAAGCGATGATCACATCTGGACGGGTACCAGCGTCAATCTCTCCGACGAGTTTGGTCTTCAGTTCTAGCCTCTCGGGCGCGTTCTACATGCAAGGAGTAAGCTAGCATCGTGGATGGTTTCCGAGATGCAGATTCACCTCCTGAACGAAGTCAAGCTCCCCATAATGAGCTTTAAGACTTGCGCCTACGAAGCGGTAGTTTACCAAGGAAGCGTTTTGGGCTAGCCCGATCTCCTGCAGGGTTGGCCAGATACTGTTCAGGTAGGCTACGAGCTTTTCCTCGGCATTGGGAGCTGGGTCAGATACCAAGACCTTCAAACCGTTCGCAAGAAACAACCCAGTCCATCTGGAAGTGGTGGTTAGTGAGACCTCAGGCAGTCACTTTCTACACTCACGAGGCCCCTATCACACCCGTCCCAACCACACCAACCGTACGAATGGAGCCTGTCATGTTCGAAAGAAGTTGCTTATTTGACGTTTGTGTGCGATGACGATGGTAAGTTGGCTATGTCGCTGGAGTGCGTCCTTGCATCTTATAGATTTCGCAAAGTAGTCGCGCTGCCTTGTGCTGCGTCCTCTGCGTTGCTACGCTTGCGTCCGATCAAGCTTCCGATACCCTAATTCTGATGCCACGATATGTTGCGCAGACACGACGATCATCACGCAGCGTGGGCAGCTGTTAGCATCGCTTAGTCACCGTTGGTTGCACTGCTGACTTACAGCTCCTACACAACCTTGCATACACGATGTGCATGACGAACGCCAAACCCAAGCAGCCAAGCATTTCGATCTCATAATGCTTACCTGCGACAAGCTGTCCGCCAATACGTATGTGCACGTCGCTTGACGTGTTACGCAAGTCCGGCTTATACTGAAGAGCGGTATGTCTGGAGGGACATGACAAAGATGCATGGGTGGCGCCCATTGCGTCCTCGTGTCTGCATGGCACATATCGGTCTGACGAAGATGCTCAGGCATCTACCGGACCTTTGTCGACATGGCAATATTTGCAATGTGTACTACATTATCATGCTCTCGGGGCCATATCGCAATGCCGCCACCACGATACAGCCATCCTACGCTTGCATCTACCGTCAACAATGGCTTTGCAGAATGTCGTTATCATCGGCGGCGGCTGGGCTGGGTACACCTTGTCCCGTAGCCTGGACGACAAAAAATTCCAGATCACGGTGATCTCACCAGAGCCAACCTCGCCATACACTCCGCTTCTTGCAAGTGCCGCCTGCGGACTTTTCAGTTTCTCACTAGTGGGTTGTTGGTACCGCTTCACATCCTAGATATCAGTTCTGACACCCCTTGTTCAGGCCGAGGACTCGATCCGCCATAAACGTCGCGCTGTGCGATTGATCCAAGCCAGAGTTAGGGAAATCGACTTCGAGAACAAGATCTGCTCATGTAACCCGGCGTTCCCAAAGCTGGCTGATCAAACTTTCGATGTGTCTTATGATTTTGTTGTTATTGCGCCGGGATGCGAAACAAACACTTTCAATACACCCGGCGTATCGGAGAACGCTCTGTTCGTGCGTACGGTCGCGGATGCCATGGCAGTTCGGCAACGGCTGCTTGACATATTGGAGATGGCCTCCTTACCAAATATGACGGAAGTGCAACAGCGCAATCTCTTGCACATAATCGTTGTTGGTGGTAAGCGGTCCTTCAGCTAGGATGTGTTGGAAGCGAAGCGAGTGCTGATCACCTTCAAGGCGGCCCTACGGGCGTCGAGATAACGGCAGAAATGTACGACTTGGTGCATAACGATCTGATCTATCTTTATCCCGACCTTGCCGGCAAGATCAGTCTCGCCATACACGACGTCGCTGCACAGATCTTATCAGTGTTCGATGCAAAACTAGCCGAACATGCTCTGTCAAGCTTCACGCACCACGATGTCGAGATCAAGACGGCTTCCCACATAACAAAGGTCGACAATGATACTGTGTACACCAAGGAAGACGGGGCCATCAAGTATGGCCTGCTAATATGGTAGGCAATACTGGCAAAACAGTGCTTGAGTACATGTCGCTGACCTGATCACTCAGGGCCACGGGCAACAGACAAGTGCCATTAGTCGATAGCTTGAAGCTTACCAAAAGCGCTCGCCTGCCTCGCATTCAGACTGACTACTATCTTCACCCGCTGAGACTGGACGGAACACCTATCTCGGACGTGTACGCTGTAGGCGACGCAGCCGACATCACCGGTGGCGAGCTCCCTACCACAGCTGAAGTTGCTTGTCAGAAGGGAGAGTACGTCGCCAAGGTTCTTAACACTGGCCGTTCGGACCCATTCGTGTATCAGCAGAAAATGCTTGTTGCATATACAGGCCAGCATGTAAGTACTGATGTGTAAGGTAGTCCGGAACCTGAGACATGTACTGACTCCCCAACCCATCATTTTTACAGGATGGCGTTATCGCTGGCCGCAAGGACTGGACAGGCGGCGCAGCGTGGGTAGCGTGGCGGTCCAAGAATCTGACATGGGCGAGAAGCTGGAGAAACAAGATATTGATTGTCACGACGTGGATGCTCAACTACACTTTCGGCAAGGAGATCGCACGGGCATAGGCCACGTTGAACATTGTAGAGCAGTGGACTGTGCAGTCATTCTTCGACCCGTATGCTACAGTACAATACAAGCTATACTCTCTGAGCCCGAAGCGCTGCCCGGGTTGATCCATTGTTACAATGCCAATGCAGAAAACCAGTGTAGCAGCCGAGGGCCACATAATTGCAGTTTTTAGACTCGTCGTGCGTCTGCCGCTATGTCAGCATCAAACTCCTGGGTCAAGGAAATGATGTCTTACTGTTTGGCCACGTCAATTGTGTAGTAGCGATAGCCATACGATCAGTCTTCCTCGTAGCGATAATGACGATAGCGACCATCAGCCATCGAGCTGCTGCGTCGAGAATCCTCCGAGCCGCCTGTGCCCCCATGACGACCGAGGTTACCGATACTCGAGGGCGGGCGCGAGATATTATTATCTCCCTCGGACTCGCTGCGCATGTAGGTGCTTTGCGGCGCATGGGGTGTGAACGGATTGCTGAATCTGCGGTGGTGCTCTGGCCGAGCGAGAAAGTCCCTCGAGAGACTGAGCCAGTCGAGGCCAGTCGAGAACGTGTCGTGCGAGCTGTAGCGACCCGATGACGAACGCGGCATTGATGTAGTCGACCTCGATGTGTTGCTCGAAGGGTAGTCGTAGTAGTTGCCGCTCTCGAAGGCGTTGCTTGCAGCACGCATTACCGCGTATCTGTGCCCAGAGCTGGCAAGACTTGGGCTGGGTTGGCGCGCGCGAGATGAAGAAGCGGACTCCACGTCCGAGAGAGAGAATGACTCCCGCGCCTGAGCTCTAGCCGCGGTGCGCCTCGCATCGCGTGCCAAATACTCGTCATATGTACTCGAGCCGGGGCCATATCCGGAGTGATAGTATGAGTACGAGGGTGGCGGCCGGTAGGTGTTGTAGCTGCGGTCTCCTGCGTGCGCCCTCGCAGCAGCACGTCTCTCGGCGCGAGCAGTATACTCGGCGTCTTCGACCGATGGCGCTTGTGCTTGTGGAAAAAGGAAGTCGGAGCCCGCTGCTTCATAGCGCGGTAAACGCGAAGAAGTAGACGAACTACGGCGGCGGTTCCGCGAGTGATCCGCCATCTTGGTTATCGCTGTGTCGACCCGGTAGATTTCAGGTGAGATAAAGGATATATCGCAATGCTGTCAAGACGCAAGGTGCAAGTTGTCCAAGGCTAGCAATTCAGATGTTGTAAGATCAAGTGGGTTTTGTGCACTAGTCAGCTAGCGTGGTATCAATGTTCAGGTGAATCACCTTCGAGTGACTGGAGCATTGTGCTGTGAATAATAGTATGTCGCGAGATGGAAAGACCACTCCTCCACGAACGAACAACGGAAAGTGTTATGGTCCGACGAAGGTGGATATCGCGAACAAGGTTCCGTTATGTCTTTGAAGTGTAGCTGTTGTTCGCAGCATCGGTCTCAGCATGCGAATGGCTGCTCGACTTTAACCTGTCTCTGAAGCTCGAAGCGTGCATGGCGCATCACTGCTAGAGAGATCAGCTGTAGAGCCGTCCGTGACAAGGGAGAGTTGGCCTCTCCAGTCATGCAATGGAAATCTTGACATGTTGACACAGCATGCCGACCAGCCATACTCGAGATGTAGGACGGCACAAAGGACCCGACTCCATTTGTGTATCCTTTGACAACAAAGCAGTAATCCGTAGTTTGAGCGTCGGTCGTTGAGTCAAGCATGGAGAGGCTCAGCTTGCCAAGGCGCCGCGGAGTGGAGATCTTGGAAGAGGGCTGTGCCGTTGGCCCCGAACCTAAACAATCCTGCCAACGACATCCTGAGGGTATATATACGTTCAGTCCGTCTCTAAGACACTCCGATCTGACCTCGGCTCTTATTCGATCAGTCAACACCACAGTATACCAGACACCTGTACCAAGTCGTCTCCCATCAGCACAACCAAGTCCACATCATGCCACCAACCCAAACCATTACCATTCTGCGCATCACCCGCGTTGTGCAGACCGTGCTGGCAGCAGGTATCGGGATCATTGCAGCAGGATTCTCTTTGAAAGCCACTCTCGCCGACTCCTACCCACATAGCGTGTTTTATGCGGTCTTTACCAACGGATTTATTGGGCTCTCGTGCCTCGTCATTAATTGCCTAATCGTGGCAGAGACGCGGCAGACCGATCAAGGCGCATTGTACGGCATCGACATACTGAAAGCCTCCGTAGCGACCTGTTTATGGTTCTTCTCAGTCGAGCACTTGCCATGGAGCCTGAATATGGAAGACGCTGGCCAGAAGTGGAACAGATCTCTCATCGGAGGCTTGATTGTAGTGTAAGTGACCTTCTTGGTGACTGGCGGGTCGGGGTTGCTAACAACTTCCAGCTCTCTGTTCTACATTCCGCTGTGCATAAGATACTGCGTACGCGGAACCCCGGCCGTTGCGGAGCATGAGGAGAACGAGAAGCCGGAGGCGGACGAAAACTCGAAGGTGGCATTGTGAGTGATCTGGTCAGCTCCAGGTCTCCGAAATTGGCCACAATCCATCCTGGCAAGGACGAAACGTCGTGCGAAGGTGGCCAAGTCGAGTCGAGGAGCCGATGTACGATATACATATGTACGATGGGGTGGCCCAGTGCGCGCTCAAGGTGTTGGATCGGCATCTGCCTGACCAGAAACCGCAGTCTGCTGTCCGCGTAGGGCAGCAATCTTGTCTTCCAGAACAGCGATCTCAACGTCAACTTTGAGCATCTTTTCCCGCAGCATTTCCGCATACTCGTCGTCGCTGAGTACTTTCAATGGGAACCAGCTCCGCTTCGCCATCCTCGTCCAGAAGTCCTCCTTGGGTAGGTCTTTGCGTGCTATTGCGCCCTCGCTATATCTAGCGTAGCCAATTTGACCGACACCGCCAATGACAGACCACATCAGCGTCGCAGGTATTACGTTGCGTCGCCCTCGCGTGAGTATGGCAATCAGTCCTCCGGACACGCCACCAGCGAGAGAGCTGGCTTTGACGAAGTCCGTAGGTGTCTGCTCAGCGACAAAGCCAGTCTGTAATATGGCACTACGGCATGCCCAGAAAGTGGTCCCGAGAGCGAACGTCTGAATACTAGCTGCCGTGGCGAACAGGAATGGGGTAGTGCCTTTCAGGATCCCTGAAGTTCCGCCGAAAAGGAAGCCTGCACAGCCTGAGACAATATGTTAGTCTTAAAGTAGCCAACAACGAGATTAAGCAATCGTGCATGAGGCACTGTTTGCTGCGATAACCACAGCATATATGGATGCGCTCTCTCCATGCTCGAAGACTTACCACATGCTGCACCCACTTTCAGCGACGGCCCAAGAACAGCATATGACTGCTGCGCTGGCCTGCTCTGCTGCTCCTGTGCCATCACGGACCTTTGCTACCCAGCCGTGACTGTACACGACCCATGATGTCGCCGTTCAGGAGAGAAAGCGTGCCATGCGTTCGGGACGGAAAGCTGCAGCGTGCACGGACCTCGCTCTGACTTCTGTCACTGGCCGACTTCCGACTTCAGATCTTCTCGACCGAAATTAATGCTGTCGGGCACACGTTCACCAACCACACGACAACCACTTTCAACCATTCGGAGCGCAGCAACAGCGCTCTCACACCACAGACCGCAGTAAAGAAGGAGGCGTTCGGTCTCCTTGACTGGTTGAACCGCGCGCACAGAGATCGCGTGGTTCGCACACGACCGCAATCATGGGTACGCATTTTCACAGCCCACCGAGTCCTTGCGCGCATCGAGCATTCATGCAGACTCGGAAGCAGCGAAAATGGTAGCTGACATGTGTCTTGCAGCGCCCAAAAAGAAGCAGGAGAAGATGAACCTGGGCGAGTTTCTGACGAATCAGTCTCTCGGATCATGGGCCGACGAGATGGACGCGCAGCCGCTGCCTTCTGCGCCGTCTGGATATGCCAGCAGGAGCAGAGATGATAGGGGCGGAGACAGAGATGGCGGAGAGAAGCGCTCGTTCACACAGCCTTCATGGGAGAACGCACGAACGGGTAGCGGCATGGGAGGTGGTATGAGCGGCGGTATGAGTGGCGGCAGCATGCGCGGTATGGGAGACAGGAATGCGAGCTATGATGGTAGGACCAGGTTGAGATGTCGAGTACATACGAAATGCTAACGATGAGTAGAGCGCCCACGTTTCTCCGACCGCGAGCAGCTGCCTTTCCCGACCCGCCCTCCGTACACTGCGCATCTCGGCAATCTGGCATACGACGTATCGCAAGTTGATCTCGAGGGCTTCTTGTCCGAGTGTCAGGTCACCAGTGTGCGCATCGTCGAGGACAAGTTCGACCACAAGCCAAAAGGCTTCGGCTATGTTGAGTTTTCCACACCCGAGGGTCTCACAAAGGCGCTTGCAAAGAGCGAGTCGTCTTTCATGGGCCGCAACATCAAGATCAGCATTGCTGAGCCACGTATGTATGCTAAAACCCGTCATCTCGAACCACGCTAACATCTTACTAGCCAAGGACCGCCCTGAACAGACCCGCGATTTCACTGATTGGTCTCGCAAGGGCCCGCTTCCAGATCTTCCTCAGGCTGGTCGCCAAGCATCAAACCGCAGCTTCAGCCGAAACTTCGACGAGCGCTCGGATGCTGGTGGCGATCGTTCCAGCAGCAGGAGGCCTATGTTCGCCGAAGGTGATGGCAAGACCCGTGACTTCAGCAACTGGGAGCGCAAGGGTCCGCTTTCACCTGCACCAGGTGCTGGGCCCCCAATGCGTGACGGCGGTCGTCTGAGGGAGGGTCCAGCAGATGGCGAGCGGACTCGCAGCCCAGCATGGGGTGAGGGCAAGTCTGACGCAGGCTCGAGGCCACCAAGACGCGAGTTCGAGCCGGCGAGGCCTGTGGCAGACCGCGCACCGACCGCCGCTGAGCAGGATAGCCAGTGGCGCACCAAGATGCGGCCCGACGCACCGTCTCCAGCTGCAACCCCTGAGGCGTCTGCACCAGCGTCACCTGCTGCAGCACAAGCGCCGAAAGAGCGCCCAAGGCTGAACTTGGCTAAGCGCACCGTTTCCACCGCTGAGCAAGGTGCCTCTTCACCCGCCGCACCTTCTGCGACCGAGTCAAAGGCGTCACCGTTCGGTGCCGCGAAGCCGATTGATACCGCTGCTAAAGATCGTGAGGTCGAGGAGAAGCGTGAACTCGCCGTCCGTCAGAAGCAGGAGGCTGACCAAAAGGCTCGAGAGGAGAAGGCAACTCAAGATGCTGCAGCAAGAACAGCTCGGGCTGAGCGCGCAGATCGTGGTCAGGCCACTGAAGAAGGTAAGGTTGCCTCGCCTACTGGGAAGGGTCCGACTGGACCACCTCGGCGCCCATCGCGCCAACAGAACGGTGCCAAGCCTGCGCAACCTAAGGAGAACGGGGACGCAGCACCGCAAAAGGAGCGAGCGAGCTTCAGCATACTGCAGCACGAGGACGACGCGGCCGCCGCGGAGGATGGTGAGGGTGCAGAGGACGCCGTCGATGCTCCTGCCAACGGCGAGATCACAGGCGACAAGGAGACGAAGCCGCAAGAGATCGTTAAGGAATTGAGCAAGGATGCTGCCGGCGGCGCGACACAAGGTGCTGAGACTACCGCCGAGACCATGGAGGAAGATGGCTGGAGCACCGTCTCTGCCAAGCCCAAGAACAGCCGTCGTGGAGGTGCACGTGCTCTTGCGTCCTAGGAGGAAGCTGAGGCTGGTCGTGCACACCGCGCGAGCAGGTACGTGCATGCGAAGCCTACGGGTGTGTTGACCGGAACTTGATCGCTTGGAAGGCATAGCGCGGGAAGGGCAAAAGTCATCTTACTGCGACTTGCAACACATGGTAGAGGCAACTTTTGCACGATGAGACTTGATGGTCGAAGCTTGTCACGGCCTGGTCAGTGATCAATCGAGCAATGCAGGGTGTGGCTTCTCCTTACTTCGACTCCTTGTATCATATCATTCATGCTTCACTGACTGCTCTGGCTGCGAAAGATGGTTGGTCTACGGACGGATCTCGTAATAGGTTTGTGGTTGACTCTGTGCTATGGCGAATGGCGTTGGGCGGGTGTGGGTATGCTCGGAGTCAAAGTGGCAAATGCTGAGGTAGTGAGTGAGCTACACTTATTTCATAGTTGGCTGTGATGTGCTGAAAATACAGATTGTTGCTCCCATGGCTCACTTCCCGTCGTCACTGGCGGACTGTAGAATCTGGGCAGTGGCTTTCTCCCCGAACATCACTCTCTCCGAACCGGCCTGCATTCATGGAACCACCAGCTCTACAGACCCAACTGAATCACGGGTAGTAGACCGGTTTTGCGCCTGTGATGCGCGAGAGCTCCTCTCGGCGCTCATATGGCTCGCCCGTGGACGGTTGGAAGCGACTGTGTACGCCAACATAGAGGCGAAAAGCTCAAGCGTGGTCGATTCTGCTCTTGTACACTCGGATGCAAGCTAAATTCTCCTGCTCCTTCGGATGTAGACAGATATAGCGTGCGTCTTTGCTGATTCCCGCAACCAGAACCACAAATGTGTCTAACGGGAATTCAAGCACGTAGTATTCCCGTCCGACCAGATATAAAATGTAAGTCATTGGGTGTAGGCGCACCAAAGGCTGGCTCGGAATATCGTCCGGGATCACAGCTTGCATTTCCCGCTGCTCAAGGAGCGAATACTGCTTCATCAATCAACTCTCTCACCTCGAAGAAGACAAGGGAGGAAAGTAGCTAAGTCGGTTAGGGGAGCTGTCTTGACCTACGCTACAATTTCGCGGAGCTCGGAGGGCGACAATGTCTTGCTTTGTGAAGGCCTGGGCAACGACCAAGGTTACAAACCCGCCGTCGTGTCGAGCGCAGTCTTGTGATATCTTATGATAGTCCACTGTGAATGGTCGGGCGCAAGAATGTGAACGAGCTGCTTCGAGTTCAAGAAACAACGCCGTGAAATGGCGAACAAGCGTGCATCAGTAAGTAGATACCCGCCGATGGCTGTCTTCCGCGGCCGCAAGGCGGATCGTTATGTCTTCGGATCGTCGCATTGGGGACAGTCGGGTAGGTGACAGGCAGGCTTGGGATATGACAGAAGCGATGGACATGATATAAAAACCAACGCTCTACATAGCGCTACGAGGGTAGTGCTGCAAACCGTTATCTTCCTCGCAATGTGAGTTGGATACATTCCAGCTTTTATTTCAAGCGGCTCTTCGCCTTGTCCAGGCCGCGGCGTATGCGTGAACGAGGAACACTCTACGCGTGCTCCCTATCTAAACCACCGCTTCAGCGTAACTCTGCCTTGTTTTCTGCCTGCTGTCTCTTAGAACTCCACCAACCTGACTTGACCCGAGCTGAAGCAAGATTTCCCGAAGCCGAAATCAGAACCGCCGCTCGCGTAAATATCTGGAGCTTTCTTTAACACTGCAGATGTAGCAGAAGACAAGCGCGGATATCCTCGATACCTATACCAGCTGAATGCCCATCCTAGTCCAGCACACTTCACTAGCGGGCGGGGAGTTTATCTTGCTCCCAAGTCAAAGGCTAGGCGGAAGTCGCGTTTTAGTCTGACTGACTTGATCGGGAGGCAGTGGAGGAGGAGGCTATACCAGCCCCGGGAATTTGCGTGAGATGGGATGTTGGGACGTCCGATTTGCGAGAAGGTCAAGATCTAGCAGCAGAGTAGCAATCCAGCACGAGTAAGAGAAGCGCCGAGACGTCCACGACCCTAGGCGTCGGCCTCCGCCCTAACGGAGTCGCTGGCGAGCAGTATAACATTAAATGCGCGATCCTCGTGTTCGTCGGGAGGCGTGTGCCGCGGTTCCATCATATTAGTGTCGAGCTACTCACCCAGCAAGGACGGTGGAGTTGAAGGAGGAGAAGGTAACACTGATATGGATTGTGATTCCGCCTATCCCACACGAAGAGCTTGGATGGTAACCTCACTGCTCCGTGGCCGATGGCCGTGTCGTCTGGGAGAAAGTGTGAAATATCTGCGATCCGTTACGCTCAACTATCCGACAATGTGGTTGTACGAACGAAACGATTCCTACCGATCAACCTGAATAGCAGTGGTTCGTGAGTACCTTTGTGCTAGCATAGTCGGCATAAGCCAGGAATTCCGCGATACACCAGCTGCACTTTCAATTACCTTTGAGGCTGAGACAGTATTCGGACCGCCGAGGTGGATGAGATGAAGATAGCCATGCCTATCGGGGGTTCTTGGGAGGATGCACGAAGCGCGTTGGAAGAGTGCGTAAGGAGTTATGTGGAAGGATCGGAGTGATGGGGCTCGGGGACGGTTGATGCAGCCGAAGTTGCTGCTGCGATAACCGACTGCGAAAGCGAGGTCGTGCTTCTGCTCAACGAGTTGAAGAAAACAGGGTTGATCTCGCCCAGTGGTAATTGAGTAGAGGGAGGAGAAGCGAGATTGTTCAATAACCAGGCGTTCCGAGACGGTAGCAACCACGGAAGAAGAGCGAGGGTAGTTCTAGCGTGCGTAAGGTCTCCGATGAATTGACAGCAGACGCTTGAAAGAAGGAAGCTAGTAGTTGAGGAGTGTCCTATTCGTAAGCACGCTTTCTAGCTCATAAGCTGGCGAGCATGAGTGTGTCCTTCGGGAGTTACATTAACTCACCCCCGGTACAACAGCCGCCGGCTGCACCGCCAACCCCTTCCTTCGACTCAACAGACTCTTGAACGCTCCCAGCCATCTCGCCAAGCTCTCCTCATCCAAGGCACAGAATCTGTAGTTCCGCTCCTCACTGATGACCTGCATACAACTTGTCCGACTCTTCGAGATAGGATCGATCTCCACAACGTCGATGATGGTGTGAAAAGGTAGAATTAGTGTAGCTGTGTACTCTTCTTCATTCTTGTAAAGAGCAAGTGCACGGGATCGAAGTACCATCCACACTTTCGACCAGCGCCGTACGCCAGAGGTAGATTTTAGGAGGTAGATATAGCCGTGGTAGAGAACGCGTTCCGCTTCTTCTTGTTGCTGGATCTTGATCGCGTCTTGTGATGGACTGCCAGCAGTGTTTGAGAGTTGACTGAGTGTTCGAAGGTTCGGTGGTCGTGTGGGCACAACACCGTATATGGAGTGCGTTTGTGGCGGCCGCTGGACCGAGCTTGTGGATGGTCGCGTATCGCTGTAGGAGAGTGATAATGCAGACATGCGAGCGGCAGGTCCTATAGAATCCGAGAAGTCGGAGTATGAGCCGCCGTCAGGTCCGGAGTATTCGACCTGTGAGGCTCGCCGGCCACTAAATGTACTAATTTGCGTGTTGCCGCGATCGCGTTGCTTGGGCACTGAACGCGGACTGTTCAGCGCTTCTGCGTCCGACGAAGTATAGCCATCGCCTCCATCCAGCCCAGCTACAGCAATGGCATCGATGCTACGTCCAAAGCCCTGATAAGCGCTTCTTGCTCCTCCCGGACTCGCGAGATATATTTCTCCTTCGTCTTCGTCCATATGCGCCTCCTTTCTTATCAGCTCCACCCACGTCTGTGCCTCCTCCTCGGTCGCCGCCTCTAGGTGGAAATTCCGCGACGGCGAGAACAAGCCAAAGACATGTTTGCCTTTCCGCTTCGGATCTTTCTGTCGCGCGACAGCTGTCAGGTCTGAGAGGTTGATCTGGTGCCGCAGCTTCGCTTCGTGCTTGTCGCGGTAGATCGAGAGTAGGTTGGGCCGCAGGACGATGTATATGGGTTTCCAGGTTGACTTTCGTTTCCTATTGCGCTTCAAACAGTGACCTGACTTGATTATGCGATCGAATTCGAAGCTGCCGTTCTGCGTAACTGGCGACATCGTGTCGATTATTAGATTGTGGCTCTTCAGCTTTTGCATTGGTGTGTTTGGTATGGCGATTCTGTTGGGAGGAGCAATCGCGAGGCCGGCGCCTGCTTGCGATGGCCTTGCAATGTCAGCCATACATGTAGTGACTAGAGTCAGTCAAGCAGAGGAGATGGTAGTGAAAGGTAATGCCGGCGGCAATGTTGAAGTCTAGCAAGGTGAACGTTTGTGATGCAGGGGTCGAGGAATTGAGTTTTGATGGCTTGGGCGACAACACCACCTACGGACCACCTACCCTCGCCATCGCAAGCAGCCGACAACTCATCTACCATCGTCAAAAACATGGTCTTGATCAAGTCGAGCAGCGTAGCGTAGCACATATATACCAACGCAAAGTGGGTCTCCATGCAGGCAGCCGTAAGCAGCCGATCTTCTTCCTCCGATCCACTTTCACGACTTCTATCCGAACAACATCTTCAAGACGAGTTCGAAAAGGCTAGAACTTAAAGCAAGATGCCCGTCGTACCGCCAGAGAAGCTCGTCAAGCTCCAACAGCAAGGCGAAGGAATCCGAAATGTCAGTCTTTTCAACCTCGCACGAGACTCGAGTACTGATGAGTCGACAGCTAATGTGTGCTAGATTTGTATATTGGCCCACGTCGTAAGTTCGAGTACCCTCCTCCAAGCCCCCATATCTCTCACACCAAACCGCAGGACCATGGCAAGACCTCCTTGACAGATGCTTTGATCGCCACCAACGGCATCATCTCTCCCAAACTCGCAGGCAAAATCCGCTACCTAGACTCACGACCCGATGAGCAACTTCGCGGTATCACGATGGAATCATCGGCCATCTCTCTCTACTTCTCCTTGTTACGGCGGAATGCACCAGAAGCCAAGCCCGAGCAGAAGGAGTATCTCATCAATCTGATTGACTCGCCCGGGCATATCGACTTTAGCTCCGAAGTCTCGACAGCTTCACGATTGTGTGATGGCGCAGTTGTGTTGGTCGATGCTGTCGAAGGTGTCTGCTCACAAACAGTGACGGTGCTGCGGCAGACCTGGGTAGAGAAGCTGAGACCATTACTCGTCATCAACAAAATGGATCGGTTGATTACGGAGCTGAAATTGAGTCCCAGTGAGGCGTACACGCATCTGAGTAAGTTACTAGAGCAAGTCAATGCTGTCATGGGGAGCTTCGCACTTGGTGAGCGAATGGAAGACGATCTGCGGTGGCGAGAACGCATCGATGAGAAGGTTACGGCTGCTGCAGCCGCGAAAGACCAAGATGCAGGCGATGATGCCAAAGCTGCGTCCAAAGGGCGCAAAACATCAATGGTTGAAGACGAGGAAGGTCTGGACACGACTAGCACACCTGCCGACTATGAAGAGAAAGAAGACGAAGACATCTACTTCGAGCCGGAGCGCAATAATGTCATCTTCAGCTCTGCCATCGACGGCTGGGCTTTCACGCCTCGACAATTCGCTGGCCTCTACGAGAAGAAATTGGGCATCAAGCGCCACGTCCTCGAAAAGGTGCTATGGGGCGACTTCTATCTTGATCCGAAGACGAAGCGGATACTCGGTCCTAAGCACCTCAAAGGACGACACCTCAAGCCGATGTTTGTGCAACTAGTGCTTGAGCAAATATGGGCGGTGTACGAGGCTACTCTCGGCGGACCGAACCAGAAAGGCGACCCGGTACTACTGGAGAAGATCACTAAGGGTCTCAATCTGAGCATACCCGCACACATTATGAGGTCAAAGGATCCGAAAGCATTGCTCAGTGCAGTGTTCTCTGCATGGTTACCACTTTCGACCGCTTTGCTCGTTTCGGTCGTTGAACAGTTGCCGAACCCACCTTCTGCGCAAGAAGCTCGGATACCAGCTTTGCTTGAAGCATCACCTGGTGCCGAGCACATCGACAGTAAGATCAAAGACGCCATGACTCACTCTAATGCCTCTATAAGCGAGCCAGTAGTTGCGTATGTAAGCAAGATGGTCTCAATTCCGGAGAGCGAGTTGCCGATCAACAAGCGGAGAGGTGGTATGCTGAGTGCTGATGAGGCACGAGAACTGGGCCGTAAAAAGCGGGCTGAGATCGCTAAAGCACAGGCGTTGGCGAACGGCGAAGCTGATGTCGTTTCGGTGACTGATGCCTTGAGTAGTGCTGCGATAGGCGACGAAGATGAGATTCCTGGTGGCAAAGTCGAAGAAGAACCGGAGCAAGACGATGACCCGGAACATCTCATCGGCTTTGCGCGGTTGTTCTCTGGCACACTGACGGTGGGCGATGAGGTGTACGTCTTACCGCCCAAGTACACGCCGGCGAGACCTCATACGTTACCTCAGCCACGAAAGGTCACGATCACTGCACTGTATCTGCTTATGGGACGGAGTCTGGAGTCGCTCAATACTGTGCCCGCGGGTAATATTGTCGGCATCGCTGGCCTCGAGGGCGCTATCCTGAAGAACGGAACCATCTGCTCGCAGCTTGAAGGTGCGCCGAACTTGTCGTCGACAACCGCGATCTCGACGAATGTCCCTATCGTGCGTGTGGCACTGGAGCCGGCCTTCCCAGGTGACCTGGATAAGATGATTCGAGGGCTGCGGCTACTCGTGCAAGCGGATCCTGCGGTGTTGTACGAGCAGCTGGAGAGTGGTGAGCATGTCATCTGTACGGCTGGTGAACTGCATCTTGAGCGATGCTTGAAGGATCTTCGAGAACGCTTTGCGAAGTGCGATATTCAGGCTGGTGAAGCTATTGTGCCATACAGAGAGGGCATTGTGAGAACAGAAGAGATGAATGCGCCGAGAGACCCGGCAGTTGGCAGAGGCAGAGTCGAGGGAGTGACGACGAGTAAGCAGCTCACCATCAAGCTGCGAGTGATACCGTTGCCCGCGCCCGTCACGGAGTTCTTAGTTAAGCACACTGGTGCCGTCAAGCGCTTGTACTCGGAGCGAAAGGCGCAGGATGAAGAGCGTGTGACTCCAAGCGGCGGCAATGGCACTGCTGATGATGGGTCGGAAGACATCATTGAGCAGGATATCGAGGCTGACGATGCGACTGGCGAGGGAGGTCACAACCTGACCATGGCGGAGTTCAAGTATCGTCTGAGTGAAGCATTTGCAGAAGACAAGGCAGACAAGGATGTCTGGAACGGCGTCGTAGAGAAGATCGCCGCGTTTGGGCCACGACGGGTTGGACCGAACGTGCTCATTGATCTAACAGAGGATCAGCTGTGCGGAAAGTTGTAAGTGGAGATATTGTTCCTTTCAATTTGCGGACACTAACACGAAGCAGTCTGCGTGAAGAGCACGAAGCAACGGTAGACCAGGCCGAACCTACCGACAAGCACACATCCACCTTTGCTGACAAGGTAGCGTACGCCTTTCAACTCGGCACATATCAGGGCCCGCTTTGCGGCGAGCCGGTGCAAGGTGTTGCTGTCTTCCTGGAAGATATCTGCATCAACGTCTCCGACGACGAGGCGGCGCAGAATGTGGGTCGTCTGACAGGAGAGATTATCCGCACCACGCGCGACTCTATCCGTCAAGGCTTCCTCGACTGGTCTCCTCGAATTCTGCTAGCGATGTACAGCTGTGAGATTCAGGCTTCGGCGGAAGTATTGGGTCGTGTGTATGGTGTCATCAGTCGCCGTGGTGGACGGATTGTCTCGGAATCGCTTCTTGAGCCAAGCACGAACTTTACCATCCTTGCTTTACTGCCTGTTGCTGAGTCTTTTGGCTTCAGCGATGAGATACGCCAACGTACATCAGGATTCGCTGCGCCTCAGCTGGTCTTTGAGGGCTTCGAGATGCTGGATGAGGATCCTTACTGGGTTCCTACGACCGAGGAGGAGCTGGAAGACTTGGGTGAGAAGGCGGATAGGGAGAATGTGGCGAAGCGGTACGTCGACAAGGTGAGGTTGAGGAAGGGTTTGATGATTGATCGCAAGGTCGTGGAGAGCGCGGAAAAGCAGAAGACGCTGAAGAGGTAAACAGTAGGATATTACCACACAATAGAATTGTGCTTCAGGAAATGCTACCGTGGGTCAGATTACCCCATCAGACTTGCATCTTCTGCAGCTTCCACGAATGTAAGCCACCCCCGTTACTGTCCGACACACTCACAGCTGCGGAAGCGTGATGGTGTATAAGTTCTCCTTGACGATCCTCCCGCCACCCTCCTTCTCAATCTCCTTGACCACTTGCTCGATGTCTCTATCGGCGTTGATGAACCTTCCGTTCAACGCCTTGAACCTCTCGTCGGCTGATAACGCAACGCAGACGTTTGCCATGACGTCCGGTTGCTGGTACTTCATGCCACCAACAGTACCCATGAACGCTTTGAGCATGGGATGCTCCATGGCAGCCTTGTTGAGAGCGTCTTCAGGCTTTCCAAGCTCAGTGGCAACGAGTCCGGGAGTGACAGAGTAAGAGTAGACACCAGTATCCTTCAGCTCAACGGCCAAAAGCTCATGGAATTTGCTAATGGCTGCCTTGGAAGAGGCGTAGGCTGTCATGACCGGGAGAGCCATGGAAGCGACGCCTGAGGAGATGGAGATGACCTGGCCAGTCTTACGTTCTAGCATGGATGGTAAGACGGCGCGAATAAGTGCCACTGGTGCACGGACGTTGACTTCTTGGACCTTCCACCAGATGTCCATGTCTGTTTGGGTGTTAGCCAGCGTTGACTTCGAGGTGAAAGCTTCTCGAATGCTCACCCTCATCTTCCAGTTCGATCGGCCCGATGCGAGAGATCGCGGCATTATTGATGAGGATGTCAACTGGACCAAGCTCGGACTCTGTCTGGGAGACGATGCGCTTCGGCGCCCCTCGCTCCGCAACGTCGGCTACGATGGCAATGGCGTTGCCTCCAGCTTGCTTGATCTCCTCGACCAGGGACTTGAGATCGGCCTCACGGCGGGCAACGCAGGCGACGCTTGAGCCGGCTGCAGCGTAAGCTTTGGCAACATAACGCCCGAGTCCGACGGAAGCTGAAGGAAGAAGATGTCAACAAGTGTCGATTCAATCTTGAGGACCAACAGTTCCTACCTCCCGTGACGATGGTGACCTTGCCCTTCAGCTTGCCGGCGTACTTCTCAGGTGCGACGAAGGGGTACGACTCGTACATGGGCGGAATTGTGCCAGGGTAAGACATGGCTGCTGTTCGTGTCTCAGTTGTAGGAGACTTTCGTTGTGCTGTGGTTTGGGGAGTTCGGAAGATGGTGAAGTGATGGAAGTGTGTGAAGAGTTTGTTTGTGCTGTTCTCCTACCTTTATATCCTGCTCTGGTCAACTGAAGCGGTCTTGATATCCCCGTGTCCGTTGCGGTGGAAGAGATGTGGTATGGAGTTAAGAGCTCGACGTCGGGAAACCTGAAGCAGCCTAGTGTCTTGGCGTAAATCCTCGACGACGACGGCAAGGTGGCAAATTGGACCTCTTCTCACCTGCCTTGCTACATACAGTGCACATCGGACCTCTCAATTGCGCCACGCACTGACTCACACTGCGTGCGAGAGCGATCATAGTGACACACCAGAGTACCGTCTCGTTACGGCATCAGCATTACGCGTAGCGGTCATCCGATGGCTGTGCAACCTGCGTGATTCACGCGGATGCGAAGATGACTTTTGTGTAGTGCAGCGAATCTGAGTTCTCTAATCGAGTGTCTCACTCATCACGACGCGACTATTGACTACAATTATACTAATGGCCAATTCAGAAGACCTCTGGAACCGGAGGCCCCCAAACCGACAGCGCCTGTGGCCCAGCCTGAACTTTGGCGACTGGCGTATTACTGTTTACGAGATCACCGTCGGCGTAATGTTCCTAGGATGCGTTAGCAACACAGAAGCGAGTCCCAAGCGACAACGCCAGACTCACTAAGATAAACTTGCTCGGATCGAACCAATAGTCGAACACCTGGCTTCCGAGGACATGCTAACACAGTCAGCGGGCAGGAATTATGCTGTCTGTTCGTGGCTCACTCACCCTTCCGACACCCCAGCACAATTCGTATCCTTTGCTAACGAGATGCTGATGGCCAAGCTGCTGGACGTCGAAGTCATGCACCTCGAACGCCGCGTGTGCTACTCCGGGAGCGTCGTTCGGTTTGGTCATCTTGAAAAAGAAGCAGTGGTGATCCGTGTAAACCTCGCCGCGGTCAACGTGGAAGAAGCATGTTATCGGCTTCTCACCACGTAGCACAACATCGCTCGGCGCCAGGGTAAGAGTCGTCGTGTACCAGTCGTACATCTGCTCGTACGTTCCTGACGGGTACGTCACCCCATAATGGCCCCATCGGTACACAGGTGCTGGCCCGGTCTCTAGACGTACGAATTTGCCCTTCCGAGGCTTGTCGTCTTCGAAGTTGACTACCAGCTTCTGCAGATCCTTAGACTCAGCAGCCTCTTCCTGCCAGCCATGAATGAGATGGACTTTGTGCCCGGCTGGGTCCGTCAGCGTAACACCCCAGCCACCCCCAGGACCGTGGAGATGCTGGATCTTGCCATTGCTCGATGGCAGTCGACTGGCCTTCTCTAGCTCTCGTTCAGAGTCAACGATGTAGGCAGCGCCACCGAAGAAGCTTCTTCCGGTATCTGACTGGTGGCAGACGTATACATATGGCTCGGTCCCGTACCCTTTGAAGTAAATCGTTCTCCCGGGCTGCTCATCTGCCACCGTGAGACCGAAGTCAAGCAGGAAAGTACGTGCTTCGTCCAGATTCGAGTGGTAATAGACGACGTAAGCTGTCTTTACAAGCTGAATCCTGTCACCCTGATCTTGCGTTGGTGGCATTGTGTTATACAGAACTTAAAGGGAGGAGTTGCTGTCAAGCTTGCAGCTGGAGAGATGATTGATCGTTTTCAAGCCAGACTTGTGACTTTCCGGAGACTTGCAACGAGATCGTCCAGCCAGTACCACATGGAGCTGGAAATGTATCACTCGCCGCTCGCACCTGCATGAGGGGAACGAGTGGCATCGCAGTCGAGCTACTAACTGGGTCACGTCGCATCCGGATATAGTGGCATCGGCTCGTGTGGCACTTCGCACTTGTTGCGGATCGAACATGCAGCCGGACCCATCGTACCATCGCACAAATGGAAGTCCCAGCCAACTGCTTGCGAACCATCGAGCAATCTATCACTCGTCGACCTTGCAACAGTACATACGGCAGACATGTCTGACATCGCGTGGAGTCGACTCGTGCGGTACATATCTGCCAACGATGGAGCAGAACATTATGGAGAGCCAATAATGTCATCCGACGACCAAGATATCGGCGAGCTCGCAGACGCAGGCAATCTATCCGTTCGCATTTGTGATGGAAGTGACGCGCTGTCGGCAACACCTACAGACCGCGAAGACCGTGTGAAGCAGCTGCTAGGACCTTTGGCATCGGACGAGGTCCCAATCATCCGTTGTATCGGCCTCAACTACAAGACACATATACAAGAAACAGGTCGTCCACTTCCAGAGTGCCCGACTGTTTTCACGAAGCCTGCTCCAGCCATCGCTGATTATGACGAGCGCATACCGATCCCCGTAATCGCCCAATCTCAGTGCGATTACGAGGGAGAGCTCGTGATCCTGATTGGCAAAGCCGGCAAGGATATCAGCGAAGACCAGGCTTTGGACTACGTTGCCGGCTACACGTGCGGTAACGATGTGTCCGCTCGCGATTGGCAGCGAGAGACCGGCAAAGCAGGCGCCATCCCGCAATGGTCCTTCAGCAAGTCGTTTGACAAGTATGCGCCTCTGGGTCCTGCGCTGATTGCACAATCCATTCTGGGCGGCGCGGACAAGCAAGAACTCCAGACGATCGTGAATGGCGATGTACGACAACGAGGAAACACAGTAGATCTGTGTTTCGGCGTGAGGCAATTGGTAGCCTTCTGCAGTCAAGGACAGACGTTGCAGAAAGGCTCGCTCATTATGACCGGGACTCCGGGCGGAGTTGGCTTGTTCATGAAGCCCCCGTGCTTTCTCAAGCATGGGGACGAGGTAAAGGTAAAGATCGGAGGCATTGGAACGCTGCGCAATACAATGCACTTCAACTAAGCGGCTGACGCCGGCGATCGAAAAGAATGTATTAAATTTGTCTTGAACCGAGCAATTTGCCGGTTGGATGTGTTCTTGGTTGCAATGAACCTTGTGCTGTAGTTATATAGCTCGAGCTCTAGCTGCTACATCACCTTCTTCCCATCTCCTCGTCCACGAAACAATGTATGCTTGCCAACACTGCTCCAAGTCGTTCAAAACACGAACATCCCTGACCAGACATCAGCACAACCATGGGGCCGATCAGTCGAGGCACATCTGCACCGAGTGTGGCGTTTCTTACGCTCGCAAAGATCTCTTGACGCGACATCTCGCCACCGGTCATCACGCCAACTCGTCCGTTGCCCGCCAGCGATGCCATACAGCCTGTGAGGCGTGTCGCACTGCTCGGAAAAGATGCGATGGGGCTCGACCCTGCCAACAATGCATCGCCGACGCAAAGGTGTGCCGCTCGCCATCCAACACCCACCGCGTGAGCAAAGTCGTGCGCCGCGCCACTGGGACGCCTTCACTCCGAGATGGCGACTCCTCGGAGTACCTTCTGCAATCTCCGAATACAGCTTTATCGGGTAGTGCCAATGGGATCCAGGCAGTTGACACGGACGAGACGTTCGCGCCGCCTTCGCTGTATGCATCTCTCACATCTCCGACCTCAATGATATTTCCAGATCAAGACGCTGGCTTTGTACCAGAAGCTTCAGCTCCTGATTCGATTCTTGAAGACGGAAATGATGTTGTTATGCAGCTTCTCGACTTCGAGCCTTGGCCCTGGCTTCACGAGAACATCTATCTACAAGGAGACCCGTTCGCCGCACAGACTACGGAGGACCCAGGCCTGGCTCAAAATGGTAATGGTACAGGGACAGAGTGCGATGTCTTGCAAGACCCGGCCGCTGCCGTACAGGATGGCTTGACAAACCACCGTGTACGAGAAGCTCAAGAGGTCGTAGCGGTCGTGGACGAGCTGGTATCCTATGCTGCTGCTGCTTCTTCCCATCCAGAAATGTTGGGCAGCCGCAGTATTCGGTGGGCTACCGCTTCGAGTCGCCTTGCACACTCTGCGGAAAGTACTCACCCCACAGAGCACGCCCTTCGTGGATTCACCAATCTCTACATGGCTAGTTTCAATCCCCTTTGGCCGCTCTTCAGCATCGACGACTTTGATCAGGACGAGTTACATCCGGTCCTATATCTTACGCTCACTTCGATCGGAGCTATGTACGGTTGTTCGTCTGATCAGCCTTACGGAACGCTCATGCATGAGAGGCTGCGCCGACTGCTAACTGCAGGGCTGTTCGATCTTGAGGGACCAGAAGAGGACTTGACGTGGCTCATACAGGCTAGATTGCTGACACAAGTGGCTGCTCTCTACTTTGGCCAACGGAGGGCTTTCTCGTATGCTCAGGTTGGTCATCGTCTCACCCATCACACAGCATCGATATTGACCCATAGCAAAGCACCTCGGCGCAATTCTTGCGGCACAGGCTCGCCGTATGGACCTATTCCGTGTCTCCTCTCCCGTCATGCCAAAATCGACGTCCACACCACAGATGCAGAGAGCTACGTGGATGAAGACGGAGAGCCGGAGACGGCTCGCTTTTGGTTTACTGCGAGCTGATGTTTTCAACAGTCTTCTGTTGGGTAACCGCCCGTTGCTGACACCGGAAGAATTTGAGATCACTCTGCCACGCTCGGACACACTCTGGCACAATCACGACCATTTGTCGCTCGACCAGCTCTCCGTTGCGCAGCGTTTCGAAGACCAGGGTCCATCGCGGCTTGTGTTTGCCGACCTTGTCCGCATATTTCTAGATCGCGAAGAGACACCCCCAGAGATACCTGCCGTTGCCTGTGAGCTAAGCTTGTTTGGTTTACAAGGGGCAATCTGGTCATTCTCTAACAACAGCAGTATGTTTCGCAGAATGACAGGGAAGCTGCCGAAGGTGCGAGACTTACGTTGGATCGCATCAGCTCGGTCAGACATCGCGCGGACGTCGTCGATCGAGAACGCGATGGAAAAAGCATCGGCAAATGCACTGGGTGCGTCGGAGGATTTTGACTTATTGGGTCGCACGCATCGACGCATGGGCGATCTTGCGAATGATTATGACCGGGTCCTGCACAGCCTGGAAGCATGGCGGCGGGTCATCGACAATGCACGAACATCCGCTTCCTCCAACATTTCACGGGACACTTTGATGAGCAGCATGCTGTTGTTCCACATCAGCCACTTAAGGCTGTGTGCACCTCTACAGGACCTCCATCATGTCTCATATCGAGTTTCGGAGCAGCGCGCAATTGATCAGAACATTCTTCACGGTGTCTGTCAATGGAGAAGAGGTGAAGAGGCGGAGATAGCAACATCGCATGCCCACTCAATATGGCTACTTATACGGCAAGAAGAACAGAGACAGGCCAGCACGCGGTTCAACTTTCTTGCCTTTTGTGGTTTGCACCATGCAACTGTCGTTCTGTGGACGGTGCAAGGAGCTTCGATTGAGTCTTCTGGTAACTCTAGGCACGCTAAGCAGGACACGACCGGTTTACTGGCTGCTTGTGCTGATCTCTTCAATTCGCTTAACGCTTTGGGTGGCGCAACGTTCGGTATAGCAGCTCGAAAGCTGGCTGAGCAGCCGTTCCCTCAACTTATGGTAATGTGAGCTCGTAAGATCGAGGAACGACGTGGTTCAACATCTTTTTGTGAAGGCTACGGAATCTGCTTGAGCTCCTGGAATCTCTTGAAAACCTCGACAACAGAATCGTACGAGTCCTTATAGCCGGTCCAGCCAAACTTCCTGGCTTTGCTCATACTCAGAGTCGCGCTCCAACTTCTTTGAAAGACCCAATCTTGATAGCCGTATGTCCCGGCTTCGAACGTCGCCTTCGCTTCTGGCAGACCGGCCTTGTCGCATATCCGATCCCATACAGGCTTCTTGTCCTTTGCCCATTCTACCAACGTAAAGTCCTGCTGAGGGACACCGCTCTCTGGTGCAGGTTTGCTGAACTTCTGATCAACGCTAGCCTTAGCACCGAGGGCCTCCGCGAGGCGTGGCCACATATAGCGCCACGTGAAGTGGTCGCCGTTGACCACGTTGAAAGCTTGATTGGCACACTTTGGATTGGTAGAAGCCCAAATGGTGAACTCGGCTATCAATCGAGAGTCGCTGCAGTCGTCGGTGCCAGTCCAGTATAGCTGATTGGTTGGCATGGGAGAATCCTGGCCAAGCTCTTTGCAAATCAAGAAGTACAGAGCATACGTCAGAGCTGAGTTCATCCCATTCGGGGTTTTGGTGTAGCCGATGATGGCTTCTGGCCGCGTCACATTCCAGCTCCAAGCCTGGCCTTTCTGGCAAGAAGCAATAAAGGACTCTTGATGAAAGTAGAAGTTATCTTCCTCACGACCTCTTCGAGGCTCCTCTTCTCGAGCTGGAAAGGGCACTGGCTGCAAGTGGACGCTGTAATATTTTCCGCCAGTCTGCAGCGTGCAATTCTCCAGAACTGTGGCGACGTCCAGCAAAGCGGTCAAAAAGTTCTCGAAAAGTGCCTTATTCGCAGCATTCAGTTCAGCGAAGTCATCTTTGTGGACATAGGACGAGAAATAGGCATGCGTGACTCCGCCGCACGTATCTCGCATGGCCGCCGCAAGCTGCTTTGCGTCCTGGGTAAAGTCCAGCGCGACAAACCGGATGCGAGGATCGGAGACAGTGGTCTTGAATGGCGACCTGGATGTCACAATAATCTCCTGCCACTCCTCCTTCGACGTGTGCCGCACGAGGTACTCGATAATTGCCGATCCCGTAATACCATTTCCGCCGGTTATGAGAGCGATCTTCGCCATGGCGCGAATATCGCTGCAAGGGATGGGAGGTTCCTGCGTCAGGATCAGAAGAAGACGAGTGAACGCCCGTACCTTATACTTCAGTCGCCTCATGTTCATAGGGCCTTCGACAGCCTCGTCCGCTGGCGCGTGAGGAGAAGCTCGCGTTCCCAGTACACTCCGCGGATAATGTGGCAGCGGCAGAAGCGTCAACCCTCGCTACATCTCTACATCTGGGTAACCCGTAGCACGTGCAGGGGTACGTGTGCTTTGACCATGGGATTTGAGCATTCGGCAGTGCTGGTGAAAGTTCGACAAAAATGCTATACAGGTATACACAGTACGCTACTAAGGGCTTTGCGAAGCAGGTCTACCGCGTTGTCCTCCGAGGACGTACGGTAGCGCCACGCCACGAAATGATCTGGCCGGACCAGCACTACTCCGTCTTCCTCGGTCCCCCGAACTCGACCCCAGTCGTTGTAGCAGTCCATGAAATCACACCGAAATCCGATGGTCAGAGCTTTTAGTCTGAGACCAGGCACAGCACCAGATATCTCACGTGCTGCTTTGAGCCAGCACTCACCGCCAACACCGGTCAGTATAGTGAAGCTCCCACGACCACATACGTCAAGGGAGCTTTGTCGCGGCGATTGTCCGCTTGCGGCAACCCAAAAGTGAGGAAGATGGAATCCAGGGTATGTCGAGATCGCTACCTCCTTAAGCATGTCAACGTCGGATAAAGAAGGCTTCTGATCGTCGCTCTCCACCTGCGTAGCAGGCGAGCCGGTGTAGATCTGGTTCATCTGGATACCAAGTGCTTGGAGTTCAGCATCTGTTGCTTCGAATGCCTGACGCAGCTGTTTACGGGCCTCTCTGCCCTCCATGCCAGGTGCCTCAAGCAGCGCAACAGCTTTGGCTCTGTCTTCAGGCGTCACTCCAAGCAAAGCCCACAGGCTACGATGTGCTTCCATACCATTGTTCGCCCGGCGCACGACGGCATCGCCAACGGGCTTCCTTTCAATGCTCAAAGTGTCCAGAAGAGCTTCTCCAGCGACGCCGTCAAGAACGTAGGCAAGTTTCCAAGCGAGATTGAATGCATCAGCTATGCATGTATTGCTACCAAGCCCGTTGATAGGAGGATGCCGATGCACCGCATCACCAATGCACAGCACTCGTCCCTTTTGCCAAGTGCGAGCAACTTGATCGTTGATGGTCCAACGAAAGCTTGACAGTATCGTGATTGGAATGTCGTTGTCGCCTATCATCTGTCGGAGCCTGCCAAGGATCTGCTCGGGCGAGGGCTCGAAGGGGTGACCGTCCTTTGAACTGGGATGCATAGATACCACGAATTCGTCCCAAGGCCTTACCATGCGGAAGTTGCCAACGGCGGACCAGTCAGGCGCATCTGCATTTAGTACCCAATTGAGGCTACCTGGCCGATTCACCAAGTACTTGGTCAAGTCTGCTTTGATGTGGACGTTAAAGGCTGTGTTAAGCTGCACCCCATCAATCGGTATGCCCAGCTGATCGATGACCTGGCTTCTGGCTCCATCGGCACCGACGAGATACTTCGCTCGCACGACATACTCCTTTCTGTCGACTCTGTTTCTCACCACAACCTCGACATGGTCACCTGCGTCTTCGAAGCTCACGAGCTCGCTGTAGAATCGTACTTCAGCGCCGACTTTGATGGCTTCCTCGACAAGAATCGGTTCCACGACGCTTTGTGGCAAGTCAGACATGGCGCAGGGACTCGCTGTCTCGTAACGATGCTTCTCAGAAGGCTTGTTACCCCAAGACCACATTCTGCCGTATTCCTCGCCATTGAGAGTGTTTGACCAGGAAGTATGCTGCATATGCTCGGCGGGACATGCGACGTTCGCTAGCCGGGCCTCCAGCCCGGCATCTCTCATGACCTCCATGGCGCGTTGATTGAATATATGTGCTCGTGGGGTGTTGGCTGTTCCGCGGTGCTTCGATATGACGAGCGACCTGATTCCCAAGCGTCCTAGATGCAATGCCAGTGTCGCGCCGGATGGGCCTGCACCCACGATGAGAACAGGGACATTGACGGCCTCTGTGGTGGGTTCCATTGCAGCGATTGTTACTGCACGAAAGAGATGGCGATTGACGTGAACGTGGCGAAGTTTGTTCAAGCAATGCCGTCGCTGCCGATACTGATTGTGTTGTACTGTGTCGTCGGCGACACTGTGCTAGCAACAAGCTATTATTCTCTCGGCTATCGAATGTTCCGCAACCAGATTCTGGTTCGACATCGGAGCTGGCGGAGGCCTGAGCTTGCCACATTTCGATGCCACTTTATCCGCACAAAGCGCGTCCGATGCACTAGCGCCGATCGTGTGACTACAGAGCTGCTGTCTGTAGTCAGTATCCACCAGGCCGTTAGCATCTCGAAGTACTCATATGCTCATATCAATCAAAGGCGCCTCCGGACTGCAGTCGCCCGTATCTAGAGTATACCATATTCACCATGGACTCTGTCTTGTCAAGCTGGCTACCAACGCCAAAGCAAGCGGTCGCGGTGTTGGCGTTGCTGTACATTGCACACGCTGTAAGTCTTGTCAACACCATCTCGTGAATAGAAACTAATGTCTGGCAGCTGGTATACGCTTTCGTGCTCTCGCCAGTCCATCATGTGCCGGGACCATGGTGGGCTCGCCTTTCAAAGTTGCCTTTGCTCTTAGCCACCTTCCAACGCCGCCGATCGCAGTACGCTTCTGATCTCCTAGCAAAATACGGCTCCGTCGTTGTCATCGCTCCGGATCAGATTCATACCACCGACGAAGAGGCAATGAAGATAATTTACAACCGCTACGCCATCAAGACAAGCTTCTACTCTGGCATGGGCAGCTGGAAAGGCGTTAAATCCACATTGGGCTTCGTGGACTACCAGAGCGCAGCACCCACACGCAACAACCTCATCCAGTGCTTTCAAAACAAGAATCTGGCGACGCTGGTGGAGAACATGTCCTCCCACATCAACGAATTCTGCGATGTCCTGCGCTCAAAAGCCAATCAAGACATCGATGGCGTCGTCCTCTTCCGTTTGCTGGCGCTAGACATCGTCACCGATGTGTTGTGGGGCGAGACGAAGACGCTGCTGTCTTCCATGTCTGACTCGACGCCTGCATTTCTGCGTCGCTTTCACGCTTTCAGCTCGTACAACGCCAC
Source organism: Elasticomyces elasticus (assembly GCA_035926095.1). NCBI lineage: Eukaryota > Fungi > Ascomycota > Dothideomycetes > Mycosphaerellales > Teratosphaeriaceae > Elasticomyces > Elasticomyces elasticus. The sequence continues at coordinate 750,418 of JAVRQT010000003.1, forward strand.
GAAGTCATTCATCCCAGGTTTCGACAGCTATGTTCGCTTCTTCGGGTCTGCAAAGTGGCGAGAGTTGCGCCAGGACTGCTCGGACATGGACATCACTGCGAAAGAAGCTCTAGCCCGATGGGAGACCGAGGGTGAGCACCGCGACCGCGATGTCCTGAGCATGCTGCGATCTATGGACGCAGCGACCGACGAGCGCAAGCGGGTACCGAGTAGTCACATTCCTGCTTATATGGTGGAGATGCTTGCTGCAGGCAGCTCAACAACGTCGCATACTGCTACATTCGTGTGCTGGGAGCTAACACATCATCCCGAGGCCAGCGAGAAGTTGAGGATGGAGCTCGCAGAGGCGTTCCCGGGAGAAATGGAAGAGCAGAAGTTGATGGACCTGCCGTATCTCGACGCCGTGATTCGCGAGACGATGAGGCTCATGCCCATGATACCGGGTCCATTGGAGCGTTTCCTGCCGGAGAGTGTAGAGATCAGCGGTATCACGGTGAGCCATACTTTTAATGCTCGTGTGAGGAGGTCACGTCACTGATTTCTTCAAAGATACCTGCCGGTGTCGTAGCCTCGACAGCTGCCCGCGACCAAGGTCATTTATCGGAGGTCTTCCCACGACCCGACGAGTGGCTCCCCGAACGTTGGCTGAACGCACCGACCGAGCGTATGCATCTGAATTGGACACCCTTTGGCTACGGCAGCCGCGCATGCCCAGGCTCTAACCTTGCGATGACTGAGCTGAAATACATGATTGGCATCATCTTCCGTCAGTTCAAGGTCCTACCGCCGGTAGACCCCGGTCGTAGACAAGAGAAGCTAGACCTGGGCGACGTCTTCGTATCGGGTGAACGTAGTGGGCACTGCTGGCTGAGGTTTGAGAGTCTGTAGGATGTATGAAACACCTTTTTGCATGTGATCGAGATGCACGTGCTCGGGATAGCCCGCAAGTCTATCTGATGTTCTGTTTTGCTCTTGCTTCAATCCAATGTTCTCATCATCATCATGCTGTGGCCTGCACCGCACCTGTGCTCCGACTCCGACATACGCTGCAGCTGACAGTAACACTCAATCTGTTTCTGCCGTGCTACATCCCAGCCTCAGCCGTGTACCTACTCGCCTATGACGAGGCGGGCCTCCCAACAGCTCCAGCAGCTTGGCACGCGACAAGCTCCATAGCTAAGTAAAGAGACTGATTGCTTGTCTACGAGACTTCTAGATCTATACCCGAACAAGTCTCTCGTAGACGACGAACTGCTTGACATAATCCTACCAACATCAACACTTCCACCGCAACCATGGCGTTCCTCTTCGACAAGATGAAGGATGCGGTCAAGGATGTGAAGAGCAACATCAAAGGACCGAAGCCACAGCAAGATAGTGGACATGTTCAGACACAGAGTGAAGACTTGGATCAGCCTACCCAGCCTGGAAAGCCCGGCAAGCACACACACTCCCACATTCACAGGTCAGGAATCTGCTCAGACGGCGACAAACACCATCTTCATCGGTTTCAATCTTTCGCACCACAGAGAGAAGGTAACAATGCGAAGTGGTATGTTGACGGGTGTGGCTACTTCTGGGCTGTAAGCGTAGCATTGGAGCAGGCACGAGAGAGCATATGGATCTTAGATTGGTGGCTATCACCGGAGCTTTACCTGCGCCGACCACCGGCGAAGAACGAGCAGTACAGACTGGACAAGATGCTGTTCAATGCGGCACACAGAGGTGTGCAGATCAACGTGATTGTGTACAAAGAAGTCACACAGGCGTTGACGCTTTCGTCTTCGCACACGAAGCATTGGCTCGAAGATAACGACAAGACGGGCAACATCAAAGTGTTCCGGCATCCGGACCATCTGCCTGACAAGTTCACGCTTGCATCGGGCTTCTGGAACAAGATCAAGGAATCAGGACTGAACGCTGCGAAAATAAGCTCTCTCCCAGGTGATGCCTTGAAAGGAATCTACGGCATGAACGAGGACTCGATCCTTTACTGGGCACATCACGAGAAGCTGTGCCTGATCGACGGCCATATCGCATTCATGGGCGGTCTGGACATGTGCTTCGGGCGGTGGGATACCAACCAACATAGCATCGCCGATGCCCATCCAAGTGATCTCAACCACATCGTCTTCCCGGGTCAGGACTACAATAATGCCAGAATTATGGACTTCAACGACGTCAAGAACTACCAGGCCAACAAACTCGATCGCAAGGTCAACTCACGCATGGGCTGGTCCGATGTCTCAATCTGCCTAAGCGGGCCTATCGTAGAGGATCTGAAAGCACATTTCGCGCAGAGATGGAATTTCATATACTTCGAGAAGTACGACGTACGGCGTAATGCACGGTACCAACCTATTGCCTATCATCCCAACCGAGCTGGAATAATTGGTCATCCATACGTTCAGGCCGAGCCTGGAGCTCCGGTTGAGGGTGAGGGTCAATTCCACTCCTTCCGGGAGCGTCTGAGAGATCAATACGATAAAGGACGTGCGCGTCTCGATGAAGAGCGGATCGAGATTCGCCAACATCAGCGTGGCATTGAGCAATCTTACCCGCAAGGACCGCTTGGTGGTATGCACATCCAGCTCATGCGGTCTTGCACGAAGTGGAGTCACGGTGTACCGCTCGAGCACAGTATAGCTAATGCCTACATTGAGACGATCCGAGACAGCAAGCATTTCGTGTATATTGAGAACCAGTTCTTCATTACGGCTACTGCGGACGAGCAGAAGCCAGTGGAGAACCGCATCGGCGCGGCAATGGTTGAGCGTATCGTACGAGCTGCGAGGAATGGCGAGGACTACCATATGATCATCAATATCCCAGCTATTCCAGGATTCGCTGGTGACTTGAAGGCGGACGACGCGTTGGGTACGAGGGCCATCATGGAGTTCCAGTATAATAGTATCAACCGCGCCGGTCATAGTATCTTGGAGTCCATCGCCGCTCAGGGCGTCAACCCGATGCAGTACATCCGCTTCTACAACCTTAGGAACTACGACCGGATCAACGTTAGTGCAACTATGGCGCGAGTTGAGCAGCAGGCGGGTGTGGCGTACGACGATGCGAGGAAAGGACATGACCAGCAATATGGTCAAGTCTCTGAGAGTGGTGGCAACGCAGACGCCTTCAACAGATATCAGAATGCTGCGCAAAACGTGCATGACGGTGGTGGACGATGGGACAGCGTGGCTGAGTGCTACATGCTTGGTGGCGAGGACATCCGGAATGTGCCATGGAGCGGTGATGCGCAGTCTGAAATGGACGCGTTCGTCTCGGAGGAGCTATATATTCACAGCAAGCTTTTGATCGCCGACGATCAGAAGGTCATCTGCGGTTCCGCGAACTTGAATGATCGGTCACAGCTGGGCACGCATGACAGCGAGATTGCTGTGCTGATCGAAGACCACCAGGAAATTGATAGTCAGATGGCGGGTCGACCTTGGAAGGCGAGAAAGTACGCTGCATCACTGCGACGAGAGATCTTCCGGAAGCACATCGGCCTGCTGGCGCCTCAAAACATCGAGCAACCGGACGCCAACTTCATGCCAATTGGAGACGCTAACAAATACGACTGGGGTAGTCGCGAAGACCAAGCTGTTGCTGACCCGCTGTCGCCTCAATTTCTCGATCTGTGGCAAGGCACCGCGGCCACCAATACAGCAGCTTTTGCCAAGGCTTTCCACCCAATACCTGCCGATAACGTACGCAACTGGAAGCAGTATGACGAATTCTTCGAGCGCTTCTTCAAGCCTGAAGAGGCGGCCAAGAAGGGCGCGGATACTGGCCGACCGAGCACGTGGAAATACGGGCATGTGGTTGCTGAAGAGTTTTCGCCCGGTGAGCAGGGACTGGGTGAGCTCAAGGAGGTGCTGAGCCACATCCGTGGCAGTCTGGTGGAGATGCCGCTGCTCTTCTTGAAGGAGGAGGATATTGCCAAGGAGGGTTTGGGGCTGAACTCGTTGACTGAGGTTGTGTATACGTGAGCAAAAAGCCGTCTGGCACTGTTTGGCAAGCAGCCCACGCGGATTGCAAGGCGCTGCATGCTTCGCGAGATATTCGTATATGTCCTCCAATGAATTATCGGACTTATAGTGGTCTAGGAAAGAGTCGCTTGGGCTTATTAGAAGCTCGTCCCTTGGGTCCAACGCCTCCCTATACTCGTTCGTGCGGTACTTCGTGGGCGCGTTCGGCTCGAAGGTGGTGTTGTAGATGGGGTCGGAATCACTAATAGCCCTAGGTACATCACTCGACGTAGCCACCTCGCCGTCCTCGGAATCGTAATCGAACATCCGCTCGCCAATCTGTTGAGCCGGCGTGATCTACTGAAGCGGCCGCGGAACTGGCAGGAGAGGTGAGAAGCGTGTTGGCGTAAGGTGATTATCTTCTCCCTCCTCTACTTCGCTGGTAGGTTGCCCACCGTATCGTCGGGCATAGATGTACCCATCCTCTCCCATATCTACGTCACTGGTAGGCTGACCACCATACCGCAAAGCATCACTACCCTCGAGACCGAGTATAGTCTAGTACATCTGCTCCGCAGGATCGTCGTTGTTAGACTCGTCGTTGTTAGACTCGTCGTTGTTAGACTCGTCGTTGTTAGACTCGTCGTTGTTAGACTCGTCGTTATTAGGCTCGTCGTTGTGACGAGGCTTCGCGGTAGTTATGTACGCTACAATGCCGCGTTGAGCCGGGCGGGCGGCGGTGACAGGAGTCGGGATGTTAGTAGAGCGGTTGCCAAGGGGAGCACGAGGAGGCTAAGTGGTGTTGACAGCTTTTAAGGAGGAGGCGGTGACCTTCGAGGATAAGCTAAGTAGCTTGATCGGTTGAGCCGGCGGCGCAATATTGTCGTTCTCTAGCTCGTTGGCGGGTGTAATGCCCGCAGCTTTAAGCACGCGGGGGCAGTGGTCGATATGCCACTTCTATAGACTCGCTGGTTGGTACTTCAACGGGCCTTGGTGTATATAAAGGCAAGCTAGGCATTGTTGGTGCTTTTTTTTATGACTACTTTGAAAATCAACACTCCATTTATCTTCTGGAATTTGTATGTGGCCACAGCTTGGCATGGTGCAGATGTGTTTATAGTCGACCGGCGTATTGTTGGCACTGCTCTCCTCGTGAAGTCGTAACAGATGCTTGTTTTGCTCGTCAGTCCGATGACTAGTGTTATTTGCGAGCACGGCTCTGTTGCATCGGTGGCACTTAAACTCGCCTGCGTGTATTATATGATTATGTGGACATGAGTGCATCGAGCGATGAGGCTGGGAGATATTGATAATACTGGTAGCACCTAGTCTTTCATAAGCAAAGCTGTGCTGCCAGATTTCCATCCCCAGGTCCATGTTTCATACTCACTCGTGCGTCGCTCTAACGTGCTTTGAGCCTCCAGTACCACGGGAAATACGCTCATGTTCACATCGGGATCACAGGCTTGGCGTCTGCTTTTCGCTCTCCCGGCTCTAGTTGAGGGCTTCGCACCTCGCTGCACTCCCTTGAAGCTACCTCGGCGGCTAGGAGATCGACACGTAGGACGTTGCCACGCTAGCACGCTACGCCCATGATCAAACGCAGACCCGGTATCATGAGCACATCTCAATATCGAATGGGGCCAATCTCTGCGGTCGAGAACACGCTGTGTGCTGCAACGCACTATCAGCTAGGCGAACCATGCTCTCCAGCTCTCTCCTTTCCGCCTTGTTCGCGCCACCAGTGTCCAGACAATGCAGGGAATAGACAGTGGTGCGGTCAGCACTACAGCACCTAGTGTTAAGCCACTCGCGACATTCGCCACAATGGCTTGGCTTCTCGTGGGAACGCCCCTGCGATTCCTTATGTTATTGCAAAGTCCAAGTCCGTGGGCAGCACATTCTCCCGCTGAGTATGTATCCCCTGGATACAACGGGATGATGTTGATGGTGGGAATGCCGAGCGCGTGTGCAAGCTCGCCAATGGCGTCTTCGTACGGGATGGAGGTGATCGGTAAGTATGGGTAACAAGGTGTAATAGTGAGCTTTTGCGCTTGACTCTATCCTAAGGCCGTCTGCCTGTGGTTTAGGATATGGAAGGCTTTGATGATTGGCACAGCAGTCGCTTGCCAATCGGTTTCAAGGTTGAAGTGAAATTTCAAGCAGGTTTGCTTCAAGTTGCGGCCGTAGTCAAGAGCCTTGAATGTGGTGTGGACTCGCTGCACAAACTTAGGTACGTGAGCCCAGCGACCGGGCTGAACGATAAGGGTCAGATGCCTGATGCGCTTCAGATTCGTGTATACAGATGGCTGTCCAAGGTTGCATCGTGTAGCGAGGCTCTGGGAGCGGCATTCGTTGAGGAACGGGACATGAACAGCATCAGGACGTGCAATGCCGCTGAATAGCACTATCTCGAAGTTGGTGGGATCATATAGCAGCTGTAAGAAACGAGTCAGCGATACAGGCTTTATGACGACCACATCCATCCTCTCGGAGTGTCGAGATATTTGGAATATCTGGCATACCCTGTAACACATCGTCAGACTTGCTTGTACACGAGATCTCGCCATTGATACTTACTGTACAGCCTCTTCATGCATGGCCCAGCACGTCCGTAGCAACGCCGTCCTCAATCCAGCTTTCCGTGCCAGTCGGTCTACCGCGGACTGCATGTTATACGTGCACGAATTCCAGACCTCAGCATAGACGTGGAAATGAGCTGTCTGTGTGGAATTCCCGGATGCAGCACCAATGACCAGATGATCTCACGAAGCTCGAACGGGAGGCGAAAGAGCGGACTGGCATTCTGGTCGCGAGCTTGATGAGTTTGCAGTGGCGGTGGTGAAGCATGGAGCAAGGTGCGAAGGCCGCGCATCGTGGCTTGTTTCCAGGTTTACGTAGCTATCGAGGTGGTGTCGTGGCTCGAGTTGAGTGATGAAGACGGTTCGTGTATTTTCGAGAGTTGAGGTTCAGAGATTGCTTTGACCTCTAGCGCAAAGTGCTTCGAGTGAATGTTTCTATGTTCGCCAAGCTCAAAGCTTTCCCCTTGGCGCCCACTTGGCTTCTCGCCCTTTCATCGTCTCCACCTCCTGAGGAGACGCGATAGCCTTCTTCGTCACCCTGATCATGCCATCTTGCGAGACGGTGGCGATGTGTTTACCACTTGGTGACCACACCTTGCTATGAAAAAGCGCTCGGCCATTGGCGACTCGATCAGTCCAATCTTCTTTGCAGAACCAGCGACCGCTCGAGTCGTCCAAAGGTGAAGTCTCGTTCGCAGATGGTTGGAACCAGAGGTCTGCCATGTTCGAATGAAAGTTGACAGAGTGTACAAGAGAGCCCATTTGTGTCCAAAGGTCGCCAACATCAACATGGTTCGCCACGATGTACAGGCTGTTCCGGTCCGAGGCATAAAGATGCGCGCAAAGGTGCATATTTGGAACATCTGGGAGCGTGCCTATCGTCCGATATAGGATCAACTGCCGTCTGTCCAACGGGTGCCGGACATCGTTGTACGCTTGCATATTCACCTTGCGAGCTGTCAAGCCAGGGAAGGAGTCGTTAATACCTGTTTCCTTCCTCCTCTTCCAGTACCATGGTACATCCATCCCAGGGCATTCTTCTATGTCCTCCGGCCTCTTCTCGTCGAGTACATCTTTGTACTTCGCCCAGATGCCCACGTCTTCCTGGACATCGAGTGGACTGTCTTCCGCTCTCTTGAACGAGCATGTACTTGTGAAACACATACCCTTGCCTTGTGCCTGCGTTACATTGACTATCCGTGTCGCGTAAGATCGACCATCGCGGATGATGTGCACCTTGTACATGAATGGAATATCGAGGATGCCAGCAAGGAGAAAGTTACCTGTTACGTTCTACGACTCATCTCAAAGCATCAGCGTCAGCTCAACCTGTTGGTCGTTCTACTGCGAACATCCCGACCACTTCACGTGGAGGTTGGCGACAAGCCACACGCACTTACATGCAGCAAAAAGCCGTCTGGCACTGTCTGACAAGCAGCCCACGCGGATTGCATGTACACATGCCCACCGTATGCTCTATTTTGACCTACAGGACCGCCTGGTGAGAATGGCCGGGCTACTGATCGGTATGTCCTCTCGTCCAACTTTTCCAGCTTCACAAGCTCTTCGAAAGGTCGGTAGACGTTGCCTTCGTATGAAAGTGGCATTGCTAGGCAGGAGCGACAGACAGTAGTAGTGTGAAGTATTGCCCTGGTGATGGATCGAAGATGTTCCAAAGATGCGTTGTTACACTCGGCTGACCTCGGGCTCTTCGATGTCGCCGAGGCAAATTGGTTCGAGATTGGGGGCCACTTTCCTCCATCTCGAAGCCCCTCGTGCTGCGGTGGTAACAATAGACCGGTGGCTGCTCGTGATGCCCGACGTGTTGTACTGAGGCTTGCCAGGAGATTGGTGGTTGTACTCTCCTGTACGCCGATTGTGATCCAAGCACACGCTCTGAACCGGGTTTCCCCTGGTGGTACCTCCTCCCTGCAACGTCGTACCGTAGTCAGGCTGATGCGCCGATATGCTTGGGCCCCAACGCTCCAGCGGTGCAACCAGTTCTTGCGGCTACGAACAGCATTGTCACCGAACGAACATGTGCTTCCCGTACCCGCTACCACGCACCGGTTCCGATGGCAGGGCTTTCTCAATCAAGAAGACCGCCGTTCGGCTCACCCACGCCGAGCCTGACCTTCCTGGTTGAACATCACGCCGAACAGCGTGACAGGGAGGACCCGCACCGAACCCACCGTAAGCCTGACCGGTTGATGACTCAAGACCAACCACTCCGCATATTTGGACCATAGAAAAGGCACAGGAGGCCTTGGCCGAAGTCATGGCTTGCATTGGTTGCGGAGTAGTGCGCGAATTGGAGAGGCCGACGCCACGTTCTCGCGGGTGATACGCTTCCGAGCTAGCTGTGACGCTAGCGACTTGCATAAGTGGAGGAGAAGTCGAAGAAAGTAGGTACGACATGCAGCCCAACAAGTGGTCGAGAGCCGCAGGCGGAGACATCTTGCAACCTCGAAATCTCTTTTGCGGCGAACGACTGGAGTGGAACTGCGCAACCTCACTTCACCAGCAGTCAGCAAGTATACTGCGGCAGCGCATAGCTTCCGCCAACAATGACAAGGTCGACTTCGAAGATGTATTGGTGAACTTCAGCTTATCCGCGATATGGACTCTACAATGGACTTCGATAGGGTCGAATCGCCTGTCACTGTCAAGGTCAGCACGCCGTCCATGACGACTCGGCAGATCAGCTAACAGCTCTGCAGGCATACCTCATGTGTGCCTTCGCAGCATTCGCTGGTATGCTCTTTGGCTACGACTCTGGTTACATCGCCTCGGTTTTGGCCATGAGTGAGTTCAAGAAAGCCTACGGCATGCCAACGACTGGCACGTACACAACCTCACAGAAGAGTCTCATCGTTGCAATACTTTCTTGCGGAACATTCTTCGGCGCCCTGGTCAGCGGATCGCTAGCAGATCGCTTCGGGAGACGCACGACTATCATTGGTGGTTGTGTTGTCTTTATCGGAGGCGTTGTAGTCCAGGTTGCGCATATCAGTATCACTGCGCTCGTGGTGGGGAGACTCTGCGCAGGCGTCGGCGTTGGCTTCGTGTCAGCCGTCAACATCCTGTACATGTCTGAAGTGGCTCCTCGGCATGTGCGAGGAGCTATCGTCAGCAGCTATCAGTTCGCGATCACTATCGGCATCATGTTGGCTAGTTGCGTCGGATATGCCACGCAGGACCGGACTGATACTGGGGCCTTTCGGATACCTATAGCAATACAGTTTCTCTGGGCTTTGGTTCTGATCATCGGCTTGCTGCTTTTGCCGGAGTCTCCACGATACTTTGTTAAGATAGGCAGACTCGACAAAGCGATGAAAGCACTGGCTCGAGTCAGAGGCCAGCCAATAGAGTCGGAATACGTCCTCCACGAGCTCGCGGAAATCCAGGCCAATTTCCAGTACGAGCAGCAATTAGGAGAAGTCAGTTGGCTGGGTTGCTTCAGCGGCAGTGTTTTTACTGGCGGGACCAACGCTCGGAAGGTCTTCATTGGAGTGGCCTTGCAAATGTTTCAGCAATTCGTAAGATCAAATTACGGACGGCGAGCGTGATCATATAGCTGACGCTCTCTAGACCGGCATCAACTTCATCTTTTACTTTAATACGACGGTGAGTAAAATGAAGCTTGTAAACCCTGGGGGCTCAAGACAGTTTCGGAGTCGCCGAATGATATACAGCAGCTGTCCTCGGCTTGCTGTATTTTATATCAAGGCGCTATGCCGGGACTGTCTTACAGCAGCCACATTTATCAAACATAGAGCTAATCCTTTCACCCATCCCTTTTAGTTCTTCCAGCAAGTCGGCATTCGCGGACCTTTCCTAATCTCCATGATCACGACAGTGGTCAATGTAGCCTCAACACCAGTCTCCTTCTACACGATCGAGCGCTTTGGTCGACGGCCGCTGCTCATCTATGGCGCCATTGCTATGGCGGTCTGCGAGATGGTCGTAGCATGCGTAGGCACCGCGTTGCCCAACTCGGAAGTGGCGAATTACTGCCTAATCACTTTTGTCTGCTTGTATGTTTTCTTCTTTGCCTCGACTTGGGGGCCTGCAGCCTGGGTTGTCATTGGCGAGATCTTTCAACTGCCGATACGATCAAAAGGCGTAGCATTGTCGACTGCGAGCAACTGGTTCTGGTAAGTGTATGCCACTGTATGACCTTGCTCAAAAGCTAACAGAATGTATCAGGAACTGTATAATCGCAGTCGTGATTCCTTACATGGTAGACGGCTCCGAAGGCAACGAGGGACTAGGCGTCAAAGTTTTTTTCATCTGGAGTGGTCTGTGCGCCGCCTGCGCCATCTTCGCATATTTGGTCGTCCCCGAAAGCAAGGGTCTCACTCTGGAGCAAGTGGACCGCATGATGGAAGAGGTCAGCGCGCGCCGCAGTGGCAAGTGGCGAGCCCGCGAGAACTGGGCTCGCGACTTGGGTGGTATTGGCGGCGCGCACGAGTCGATACATATGGATCCGAAGAAGTCTTCGACATCCACTGCATCGGCCAGGGAGGTTATGCGCTGAAGTGAGACGATATACATGATTCAAGAGGCACGAACCCGACACATGCCGACGACGCGATCCTGGAGCGGCTCTGCGATGTTCGACGGTACGCTCTGTCTGGGTCATCTCACCTGACCTTCTCTCTCGCCGCAGCGAACCCGTTCCGCAAGTGGTCCTCCTGCTCAACAATCTGCTTCGGCAACGCAGCGCCCACTCCACTTAACACGAACGGCATCCATTTCCACCGGAAGGGATTGACTACAATCACGAACACGAACCAATATATGAGCTCGGCGTAGGTAAAGAAGTCAAGAGCTCCCCCTGGCGCAAGCTGCTTTATCCACCGAGTGAAGTCGATCCAGGTTTTCATCCTGCTCTCACTCGGCCGAGCCAACGGGTCGACCAGAAACATCAACAGAAAACGGGTGTAGATACCAATATGCCTAAAATTGATGGAGAAGGGAGTCAGCACAGATCTCAGGTTCCGGACCACCACAAACATCACTACTTACCAGTTCCCGACGGCGCCGATAGCGTTGACATAGGTGGCGTTGATTGCACATATTTCCGGGTGTTTAGTTGGAAAGACTTGGAGATACCAGTTGGGTGGCGAGTAGTACTCCTCGAAGCAATCTTCGGGCAGGAAAGCCAGCGAAGGTCGGGTATAGCCGGTAGCAAGGATGACCATATCGGCAGGAAGCAGCTCTTCGCGGCCAGGGCCATTCTTGGGGACACCTTGTGCGCGATGCTTGAAGACTATGCCGGTAGGCTCGAATCGGACGATGTCGCCTCGAAGCCATTTGGCGTTACCTGAGCGGATCTACAAGAGGATAGGATCAGCAAGTGCCAGCCTCTCGACCGCGACGCTCGAGGTACGAGCGGACGATACAAACCTGCTCCAATACGTCGTTATTGACCATTGGTGTTTCGGTGAAAAGGCCCTTTCCACTATCCTTTGGTGGAGCCAGATCTTTCAAGTCGCGGTAGAAGAACAGCCGGAGGATGTTCTCTGGTATGAAGCTGAGAGGTGTTTCAGCACCAAAGATGTTCAGCGCAAGCAGGACGTCGATAAACGGGTTGCGTGGTATGATCCACTTCTCCGAGCGCGACAGTACGGAAGTCTGAGCAGCGTTCTCGTGTACCGTGAACTCGAGCGCTTCGACCGCAGATGCGCCGCCTCCGATCACGAGTACTTTCTTGCCATGGGCATCTTTACCGTCAAGCTGAGACGAATGATGGATCTGACCCTCAAATTTTTCCTGGCCAGGCATATGAGGCCACTTTGGGTCTCCACAGGTGCCAACGCAAGCCAAAATGCCGTCAAATCGACCGTTCGACTCATCGTTGATGATCCAGCGGCCTTGCCTGTCCTTGTACACCTTCTCAACCTTGGTGTCGAACTTGGTGCGCTCGTCAAGTCTGTACTGTCTCCAAAGCTTCTCAACGGCTTCGACAATGCTTTGCCTGTTGGGATAGCCACCAGACCAGCTCACGCTTGGGAAGAAACGGTACATGATGCTGTGGATCTGCAGCCCGGAGGTGTTGTTGACTTTGGCCCATATTCCGCCGAGTGCTTTGCGCGAGCCAGCCTCGAAGATGGTGACTTCGAAGCCATGGCCGACGCAATGCGCCGCAGAGCTCACGCCTGTAATGCCAGCTCCTATGACTGCGATTTTGGGTCGACTGAGGTTGGCATTGGGTGGAGGAGGATTTGGAGAGAACTGTGAGATGTCAGCTTGATATGTTGCTGTTGGGAGCTCGTCGCCGTCGTACGATGTAGCCGAGAATCTGCTGTAGGAAACGGTAGAGAAACTCGAACGGACTGTTGATGAGTTTCGCAATGTTGCGAGGGGTTGAGTCGACGACGCCCATGACTGCTCTATGACTAGCAGTATGTTGTATTGGTTCAGAACTTGCTTCGATTCTTGCAGACTTCAATGCTGTCGGACCCCTCGGAAAGCTCTCAACGCGTCGCGTAGATCCCACGTCATTGACATTGACATGTGAAAACGCACGTTCCTGCATCTCTCCGCGGACAAGCATCTTGCATGTGATCGACTCTAGATTCAGTCTCCTCCAAACCATCTCATTTACCTACAGTAACCCTCATGATCCTTACCCTGCAATGGAGAACCCCGTAAAAGAAATAGAGCAAGTTGTGCTGCAACTAACCGAGGGCTCCCCTAAGACCCAAGAGCAAGCCATCAATAAATACTTCACAACCAATGCCTCCTTCACGCATCCTTTCTGCCGAACTGGTAGCTTCGAGGGCAGCAGAATGCTCATACACGCCATCTTCCGATGGTACAAGATCATGAGTCCTCGGGTCGTGGCGAAAGTAGACGGCATTGGTAAGGTCGACGCAGACCACATCGACTGTCTAAGCTGACAAGATACAGCGTATGATGAAGCCAACCTAGTCCTCTACGCCGATATATCGCAGACCTTCGCCATATGGTTCATACCATTCCACCGCTCTCCAGTCCACCTCGCCACCAAACTCCAACTTACACACAAGCCCTCCTCCACCCGACCAAGCACCAAGCTATACTACATCCAGTCGCAGAACGATCTCTACCAGGTTGAGCAGTTCTTCCGATTCTTCGCACCTTGGGGCATGGGAGATGCGATAGTGTACTCGTGGCACTACTTCGCGACGTTCTTCTGCGTCATCTTGAGTTTGCTCTTCTCGCCCTTTACTCGACTCGAGCAGCGTTGGGCTGAAGGGCAGGTAGGGCAGGTAGAGGAGGTGGTCATGAAGGGTGTTCAGAGCATTGAAGAGCGTAGGATGCGCGGTGCTGGTGGTGCGACGGATGTTGGGCGGAGAGCTGCGGATAGTATACATGAGGTCGCGAACGGTGTACGGCAGGGTCTAGAAGAAAGCGCAGCACATAGCTGGAAAGGATTCGCGCCGGAGAGTGAGCAGGATGAGAGCCGGGAGGACCATGGACATACTCATGCTGAACACGAGATTGAGCAGTTTGGGAACCTGCAGGTCGTGACCTGAGTGTAGACAGCAGCGGAATAAACCTCGTGAGAATTGCTGCAGCCCACTCGTATTCGATCGTCGGTTCGGGTGCGTTCATTGCTTCTGGTGAGTTGATTGGACTGGGATCATGTAACTGTGGAATTGAAGTGTGACAATGAAGGGCACGTCGTGGGCTTGAGAGAGAAGGACGCTGAGTATATTCTACCGTGGTTCAGGGCGGCGTGGGTGGAGTTGTGCCAGAGTGGTGAGTGGTGTGGCACACACGAATGGGGAAGGCACGCTAAGCAGACTTCAAGTTTCGAAGTTGACCTCACTCCACTGCACTTCAACTGAAGTTGACAACAAATCGACTTCTCTTCTTCACACAATCCACAAAACGACAACTCCGCGTTCGACCTCATCGACCTCAACATCGCCTGATCGACCAAACTCAACGCAACTTGCCATTTGTCATATCAGCATTTGAATCAGCCACGGAGAACTCACTCTTCAGCAAGCTCTCGCCTGAACTGAAAAACCAGATCTACAAGCTGGTTCTGCATGACCCCGAAGGCTTCAAGATCTTCCAGCATGACGGCACACATCCAGACTCAGGCTTTCCTGACGGGAAAGCTAAAGGCATCAATTTGTACTTCGTGGGTCTGGCTATAGATCTACACAAAGGAGTTGATGGCTGACAATGCAAAGTCCGACAAGCTTCGTGCACGAGACGCTCTCGCCATCACGGAAAGCTGCAAAGCAATCAGAAGCGAAACTTTGAGCATGTTCTACTACCTAAATACCTTCACACTCTGCTACGCCTCCGCCTCACATTCAGTGGGCAAGTGGAGTGCAGCGATGAAGACAACGTACAAATCGTCCATCAAAGCCTGCTGTGACTGGCTTCGAACGCTACCAGCTTCAGCGTCTGGTGTCATCGACCGACTCTACATCGCCCATGACGGCGGTGAAGCCTATACACCTGGCCCGAGACCAACCTACTGGTGGAATGATGCCCGACGCGTGGAGAAGGCGCTGCTGCATCCATACTTGCAGCCGAGCAGCATCCACATCCTCGTACAATTAAAGTGCTACGAGTACGAGTTCAACAGCCACCTCCGCAGACGTAGCTCGACCGGACAGCGAGGCATGTGTCATCTCGACATTCAGAAGGAGTGTAGCATCGTCGTCTACGATCTGCCCACTCACGACAAAGCCTTAGCCAAGGCGGCGATTGAGTCGACCTTCGCTGATCAAGTCGCGAAGATTGAGGCGAGCGCTATGGAGTATGGCTGCTGCATTGGGGTTGAGAAGCTGAAGAACAGCTTGTTGAACGGCGCGAGTGACGGTCGAAAGCTGATGCTGCAGGCTGTTGGAAAGTAGATTGAACGATCCGGGTGGTTGTGCTTACAATATGATGATGGGTTTGCGCCTTGCATGGATGCCATGATGATGATTCTTTGCTGATGCTGATCGCCTTCGGAAGGCTGCGAACTGAATTGTTGCTGGCGGACACACACGATTTACTTTAGCTTTCTACAAGATCTACGCATTAGCATTACCGTTACAGCCCTCCCTCCCTCTCCGCTCTATGATCTATGCAGCGAGCAATCCCGCTCAGCCGCCATCTATATCTATCCCAAACCCCCCAAGCACCTCACTCTACTCCATCGACTTCGGCAACTCCTCCTTAACAGCCGGCACAAAACAAAAATACGCCACCGCCGTAACAAACTTCAGCCCTCCACTCAACCAAAGCACACTCATCAACCCCCCCTTACTCCTCAACATCCACCCACTACTGATGGACCCTATAAGCAACAACACCACCGCCCCCACCCTTCGATTCCGTCGAACATTATTCGTAGCCATGAGCTTGAAATCGCCCATAATATCGCAATAAGTTGATGTGATGACATTGACAGGCAACTCGTTAAACCCCAACAACCTCGAAGTAGCAATCTGCATCCCGCTCTGAAACGCCAGTGGAGGGATAAGCGACACAATCCGAATATTGTGTATAACATCCAGATCCGGGAGATCGTTCCTACCCATCCCGCCTGGCTCCTGCGGTATGAGTCCGAACGGCGTAGCCAGCGCAGCCGAAAGGAGAATTAGGAGAGCCTGACCCATGAACAGCGAACTAGCCCATAACCGATTCAGATTCGGCCCTTCAGGCGTGACCACTTTAGAAACCCGAAACGTAGCGAACGCTCCCACCAAGAAGGCAACAATCGAAATAAGCGTCGTGAGCCATGCGTACGGATTCGCAGGTAATCCCGCAGTAGAAAGTCCCAAAATGACGGTGTTCCCCGTCTGCATACCAACGAACATCCCCCAGTTCTTGAACGAGGCCGCGTCCACGAGACCGGTGACGAGACAGCAGACGAGCAGCGGCCAGTCGCCGTAGTCTTTCGTTACGGGGCCTAGGATGCTGCGGCGGGAGAAGAAGCTGGTTTGTCGTGGCAGGGGGTGTTTCTCCGGGTCCATGCCGTCTGTGTCGGAGACATTTTCGTGGGCATTGTTGTCTGGTGCGTGGGGGGAGGGGACGGAGTGAGGTGCTTGTGGCATGGTGGCGAGAGTATGCTGTGCGCTCAGGAGAATCCGGGATGCTGAAGGACTGTGAAAAGAGTGTGTATGTGAAATGGAAGTTGTCGCGCAGTCGCTCGATTAGCACGTCATATCGTCGCTATGTCTCGGAAAAGACTGTTGAAGTGACGAAGGGAGATGCTGGTGGTGCTTTTCCGAAGATGCGTTATCGCGCCGCCGACAAGAAAAGCACATGCCTCACCGTTTGGCTATCTCGCCGGCCCCACCGTGTGCGCCGTGGAGGACACAAGTGATACGTGATGGCAGAATACAGAGGTCGATACCCAGCGACCGAACGAAGCTGGATAATGTAAGACGGAGAGAGGGAAGCAGAAACAACGCAGGAGTTGGAAGATGGAGAAGTGAGTTGGAGCTTGCTCGGTCGATCCGGCATCATTCGGGTAATGCACAACGGGAACGATGTTCAGGGCAGTTACAACAGTAACTCCCCCTGGCTATTTATTGTACAGATATGCGTACAGCGTAAGAACCATTCCCTCTCACGTATCGAACAGGCCAACCACGCCCCCAATCCCTATCCAGTCAGCACTGCAGACGCCTCTTAGGGCGCCCACGAAGTACTCGTACACGTGTGCCCACCATCGACTCGGGCACTGGCACGGCTTCGTTGTCTTATCTGTACCGCGAGCTTTCTGGCTGAATCTCATCGAGTCCCGTCAGGCCAGGCAACCAGTCGTCGTTGCCAGATCAGATTTCTACCCTAAAGCGGTTGCGGCGCGTGCAGGCTTCATCCTCAACGCGTTGTTCGAGAGCATGTGAGGCTCGACTACCCAGCCTCCCACCAGTGGTGCCTTGTCGTGTGGAGATTTCTACCATTCCACACCATCCGTCCAGCACCCCTCACCACAACCGACTCCCTTCCGTCCCCCCAGCCTTCTTCGCCTTCGTAACCTCCCCCTTAACCCCCTTACTCCTCCTGCTTGTCCCCGGCGTCCTGAAGAACAGACTCGGCCCCTGTCCCGCCGCTACAGTATGACTGAGATACCCCCTATGCGCCTCATCACGGTAGTACTCCAAATCCTTCCTACCTGTCGGATCCGGCAAGCGAAACTTATACCTCATCCTCTCCTCCGCGATCGCGTCCGCGGCCTGCTCGGCCCCAGCCACACTATCCTCACTCATGATAATCCTGCTTTGCAATGAGTGGATAGGATCCATCAGTCCTTTGCGAATGTTTTTCACGGCAAAGGGAGTGTAGTAGCGTGTTGTAACGGTTCCTCCTGCTTTCTCGACTGCGGCTATGGCTTCAGCGCTGGCACGCGAGACGACGAGGTGGATGGGGGTAGTGAGCTCTTCTTTGCCGCGGGCGAGGAGTTTGACGCCATCGCGTGCTACGCCGTGGATGCAGCGGGAGGAGGCGAGTTCTTTCAGCGTGATGGGGGCGGAAGGGTCGAGGCGGGATTGTGAGATGAAGTGCTGGATGCGGTTCAGATTTACTGGCGACAGCTCGGAGGAGAAGCTGGGACTGCGTCTCGTTAGTAAAGTGTGCTCCGTGATTGTGTGTAGGGTAGTTCTTACTGCAACTTCTCGCCTCTCGTGCCCGACACAACCCAATCTGGCGTTTGCCCTCCATTGAAGCCTGCAGGCACTTTGCCGTGCTGCTTCTGCCCTTTGTGACCGCGTCCAGAAGTCTTGCCGTAGCCGCTTGAGGGTCCGCGACCGACACGGATGCGTTTGTTGTAGGCGCCTTTGGTGTCGGAGAGTGAAGCGAGGATGGAAGCAGAGCGCGAGTGCCGAAGCTGGGGGTAGAGGAAGGGCGCGAGAGGCTGGTATGGCGTGCGAACAGCCGTCGATGATGCTCTGCTGAGCAATTGCAGTCGCGGAGGCATTGTGGATGTATGATATGAGTTCGTTGTATCGAGATGGATGCGCTTCTCCCAAGTCTTCACCTTTCCTTGGCATTGGCCTGACTCAACTTTGAACGCCAATACAGCATCATTATTATTGCATGAACATCATCGTCATGAGCAATGTGCTCATCCACACGTCGCAGGCGTTTCAACAGTTCAAGTGGTCTTTCAACAGTATTACCACGCACCAGAAGACGCCGTCGTGCTCACATATCGCGATGCCTCATGGACGACATGACACTCCGCCGCGACGAACGACACAACTGACTGTCGTAGTGCTATTACTGATCTAGGGTAATAACTGTAAGCCTGCGCGAATGCTGCCTTGATTTAGTACCAGCCGAATTGCAGACAGGAAATCATGTCTGGCACAAGAGCAAGACCCAAGTTCGACAAAGGCGATGCATGATGAGCATGCCGTACTGGCATTGATGAACGATGTAGATCACCGTGATAGAGTGTACGAGGTAGCCCGCAGCAAGGTCAAGGACACAATGGAGAGGTACAAGATGCGATATGGCCTGGGATGCTCTTCACCGCGCAGTCGATGCTAGCGACACACAAGCTAATGCCCATCTTTGATGAGTGCGAAGTGGAATGTGAGGACGACATCCTCTTCTTTCCAGCGAAGATGTGCTGGAAACACGACATACGGTCCGAATACGCGGCACTTGGGAAACCAGCTGGCAGGACAAAAACGACATGATGCCCTGGCGAAGCGTCACGAGTAGTGATCTGGTACTCGAAAACGAGCAGTGGTGATCTGTACTCGAAGACGAGCCCGTGGAGCGCAAGAATATGTATCAGCAGCGTTTCGTCACCCTGACCAACGCCACTACCTTGGGCTACAATACGGTTTCCTCGCTCGCAGACGATGGTGGTGGTAAGTACACACCTGCACCTTTCCTGCCATGGAACTTTGCGGCGTAGCACACGGATGCACACCAGCTTCATGGAGTCCTTTTCCTGACTGCTCGTTCTGCAAACTGATATCTTGTCTGAAGAGCATCACGTCTTTCGCACAGGCGTTGGAAAGCAAAAACCTCATCGATGTGGACAGGTACTCTTTCTCTAGACACTGGCAAGCCTTGCTGCATTTTCGAGTTCGGGGTCTCAAAGCAACGATTTTCCGAGAGTGGCATGATTCGACGCTGTTCGCGTTGAAGCACTTGGTTTCTACGGACATTGGTCTGGTGAGCTGAATGGGTTACTGACTTAATTTGTAAGACTGGATTCTGCAGAGCATGGTGAGTCGTTGCACCACGACATGATTACGAAGCTCATATGTTGACTTCATGGGATCGTGAGCGCATGGAGAGACTGACCTGTCGTTGGAGTATGGCAGTGTAGTTGATGACAAGCTGGGCCACGTGAATTCTGCTGATTATGGAAGGTCAAAGGTGGGAATGTTCGATAGGAGGGTGCCTGCTGAGTGAAATTGAGGCCATTTTGCGCAAACGACCTACTTTGTCCACTCTTGGTCGTGAAATCAGGTTCAATGAAGGCTCTCTGCGCTACTGCTGGACACGTACTGGCTTGACTGTTTTTTAGACGACCGGAATGTCTGAGACGACTTCAGCCGCTACCGCCATGCATGTTCTCTCATGGAGTGAAAAGGCATGCATAGCCCGACTCCGACTGGGAAGACGTACGACGCTGCTTGTTAATTCCAGCTTGAGGTGTGCAATGAGCACTGGGATGTAAAGCATCGACACGACTGCCTTCTTCCGTCATATCCATTGACTGCTGAAGTGTTTGCAACAGGACATCGTGGATCGATACGAGTTGGCAGCCTATCCACGTCCTTGCTCAGGAGTACATCGAGCATATCCAGAATTGCACATTCGGGTAAGCAATCAATATAATTGCCTGTATGCTCGAATTAGCCCCCAGCACGCACACGCCCTAGGTTGCTCTTGGAACCGATGGAAGTTGCGGTACCAGATTGCTTCGGCATCGCAGGCTTTGCACACATGCTGGTCTGAAGGAGGCAGTGGTGTACGGAAGAAGCCTTGTGTAGCTTGATCGCCGATACTGCTGTGGACGATGATCAGTTCCACATATGGAAGGTACAGCATTCAAGCTGACGCCGCGTTACTCTGACTCGGGCTTTGCAGCACGTCTCTTTTGCAGTAGTAAATAGTAGTGTTGTGGAGCACATATCGAGCGGGAAGCTGGAAACCAACCTCTCACGACGCAGATAGAATCAGACGTCGTCGCAATCGTGGGCGATCTGTGGACGACGTACACACCTCCGTCACAACAATGTCCGATGTAATTACATTCCGCGTTTCGAAGACTCAGCCTGTATCATACGTGTATTATTATGCTTGGCCTTGCTAAGCAGTGAGCACACCGGTCAGGCTGGTCCACCCAGACCGCTTGTTGAACCGGACATCCTCTGGATCGCATGTCTTGAAGTCAAACGCCGTGAGTGGTGCTCAGGACTATCGACAAGGGTTGAACAGCGGAGGGGAGCGCTTCCCACGCACATGTGAGACATGACCTCGCGTCGTTGAGCGCAGCTCCAACTATGACCAGCCCGTTATCACTATTGTTGCACCACCTTGACAAACGCAGCAGTCCAGACCGTGATTATGGGGTCAGCGGGAGGCCGAAGGAAGCCTGCAGGCGACGACCAAGCGACGCCGGGTGTCGACGGAGTGGTGCCGGCGTCCGTTTTGCCAAAGTA
This sequence comes from Elasticomyces elasticus, assembly GCA_035926095.1. Taxonomy (NCBI): domain Eukaryota; kingdom Fungi; phylum Ascomycota; class Dothideomycetes; order Mycosphaerellales; family Teratosphaeriaceae; genus Elasticomyces; species Elasticomyces elasticus. The sequence continues at coordinate 771,610 of JAVRQT010000003.1, forward strand.
CGAAGTGCAGTACTTCGAGCCAGGCGGGGGGAGCTTCCTCGGTGGTTCGTTGGAAGCCCATTCGCGCAAGACTTTTCTGGCCTGCAAAGCGCGCCGCCCGGTCACACAAGAGGCCACTCTGGAGAACAGCTGCGCCACAACTTTGCCCATGCATTAATGCTGCTGCTTGGTAGCGCAGTTCGCACACACCAATGATTTTCGAGTGATCTCGGGCGTTGTTTCGCCACTGTGTGATGAGCAATTGGGTCAAGTGAGAACTCCTCCGTGCCGCAACGATGTTGCAATGTTACGGCGTGCAGCAGTACGTTCGGATCCTTGCATCTTGTCGTCGATCGACAATGCTCGGGTCAGCTCTGAGCTGACGAAGTCGTACCCACCTTGCTGCAATATTAATGCCGCGAGACTTCGCTCTACCAAATCCATACCTCAGGTAGGAAGGGAGGGCAGTCGGAGGATTGCATCACATCCAGCAAGCTCTGTTGATGAGTTCGTGTCGTGTCATGGCGTTTCAAGGTCCAGCCAAAGCGACAAGCCATGCGAGGCCAGAGTATCGTCTCATCAAACCAAATGCAGTGCACGATGACCGAAAGACACTTCGGCGTGTGCGTGGATGCAGCCTACTTCCAGCGAAAAGTACTCTTCTTAGACCACTCTTGGCGGCTCGTGATCATATCAGATTATCCAAGCCGCTGCAAGCGCCCTCGAAGAGGCAGCTCTTGCACAAACTTGGGACCGCTAGCATTTATTGGCTGGGAGCACGTAGCGCTACAACGAAAATGCCTGTTAGACTCTTGCCAGGTGTCCAGGACGTGGCAAAAACACCCTATTCGCCAGCGCGATCCCGATAACGCACCTAGCACGAGAGGCGTTGACCGAGCCCTGGTCCATAGTAGTTTTCCGTGAAACTCTCCTGGACGATCCAAGGCCGCTATCAAACCCATTATTATCAAACGTCCGCGAGCGACGCGAGGAGGAGCGAGGATCGCCAACACGCTCCGTTCAAGCGTTGTCGTAGCGCCGCTGAGAATTTCCATCGTCTAGAAGGGGGCTGCGTGTACTCCACAAGGTCTGCAGGATCGCGTTGAAGCATGCCAACACTGCTACTGTGGAACCGATACTGTCGGACCATGATAAAGCCATCTACCTGCAGTCATCCGTCGTGCCAATAGTGGCCAAGCAGACAAGGTTTGCATATTCGTAAGTCTCACACTTGGGATGCCCTGGCTCGTACAAACAGCCAACGCGGTGATCGCAGCCGCGAGCTGCCTTTGGGGCTTACGGGGCCACGAAAAAGCATACAGCCGCTGAGACATGCGCCACCAAGGCAAGCACGCGTTTGTTTGATGAGCGGAGACGACCAGGCCTCACAGCAAATAGCATCATCATGTATTGCGAGATCCATCAAAGCGCAGCACACCACTTGGTCTATCGCCGGCACTACTGGGCGGTGACAGCGAAGTGTGATAGGTAGTTTCAGCTCGGCGATGTTGACATCTCACGTCTGCGCCAAAGGCCGAACGCTCCAGGCCGACGCACTGCTGCAAGTGAGTGGTGCACGCACGCTTGTGTGCACCACGTTTGCAACGCCACTCGTCCGTGTAGCAAATAGGCGAAGGACGTGAGGTTGATTGCACCGCGCGGATCTGCCGCTGCCACAAAACCGAATCGTCAGGCGCACGACCGTGCCGAGCGGGCGGTGAAATACTTCGCATAATAGTGATGACGGATATGTCGGATGCATGAAATTCATGTTCATCGATATGCTTGCAGGTACACCCTACAGACAAACCGACGTCCACCCTTCACCAGATGCAATCATCCGCCGTATTCGGTGGTCCATACGACCATCCGAGAGTGTTGTTTGAGGTTGGCGCCGTATCAGGAGACTACCGTCATCCATCGGGGCGCTGCAAGTGGAGTCAGCCATAAAACTGACGCGGTAAGGGACAGGAGTGAAAGCCTGCGAGAAAGGAGGGGTTGCGTCGTGACTCTGACTCTCGGCGCTGTCGATACCGCTGCGGCGGAGAACGCATCGAATAGAATCTAGCGAAGCTCTCACCCTCTACCCCTGCTCCGCCGCACAGCAGTCGTTAATTGGCCACTTGCCGAGTCGAACATTTCCAAAGTTCTGGCGGGCCAGCTCTTTGCGATGGGCGACGTACGTCCGACCGTGGCGTACCGATGGGTCACCACCACACGCCAACCGCAGGCGGCAAGCAGCAAGGTTTATTCGACGAGCAGTGCTTCTGCTGCTGATGAGAGGCCTTTGCCCGTCCGCCAAGCCATCTCACAAGTACGCTTCCACTGGCTAATTATTACCCAGCTTGCCAGTGGTCCCGCCGGCAGCTGTACCGCTGTTCACGGACTGGCCCACCCCATGTGCGTGGTCCGTGAGATTAAGTTTGCTTGCGCTAGCTCCTTCTTTCTCTCTAACCTTACATCACTTTCGCGTCGTCTCCTTCATCAGCCTCCTGGATGTTGATCCGGTTAACTCTTGCAGGCCAAGTGTGTCTGTTCCCGCGGCCACGCACGATAGTGGTAGCCGCAACGCCGGGAGCATGACCATGTCTCTAACCTTGACGTTGGCCACACTGGCGCTAGTGGTATGCACTCAATCATACAGCACGGTACGGGCACCTTCACATTTCGCTGCCGCCTGCCTTCGTGCTTGTTGTGGTGTCACTTACCTACTCACGTTCCTTTCGTTGCCGCCACCTTGCTTTACCTTCAGCAGTTGTCAACACACCTCAGACGCACCTGCTACTTGCGTGACAGATCCCACCTTCTACTGACGACGGAAAACCTCACCTCATGCAAGAACAGTCCGCATGATTGACCTCCGGCTACGTCCATCTTAACCCTGGCACCTCATGACTGGCATACTGGATCAGCACCATATGTATGCCGCCTCGACTGTCCATTTCACTGACCCCTTCGCTCCCAAGAGAGGTCAGCACACCACAACCAGGACGAACTGGACCTGGCAGCAGGACCCGGCGAGGTCTCTTACACCACCACCTGATATGAACAGCGTACCACACGGGACCAAGCCGACTTACTACCAACAAGAGCGAGCATACCAGTATAATGACTGTTTGCCCGGCCAGCAAGCATACAGGGCGTCCGATGTTGTTGGTCCGCCGTACCAACCCCAAGATGTGCCTCACTACGATTACCAAAGCCGCAGCGCTGTAGCTTCCCAGGCTGTCAGCCGCAATGTCTCACCAACACGAGGACCTCGACAACCAGTATTCGAGAGCAGTCGAGGAGCTGAGCCACGACAAAGTTCTCAAGCGACGGCCATTGCACCCTCTTTCCAGATTCCTCGGTCTGTGAACGACAGCGGAGGTAGCTTGGCTGGACTTGCTGCGGAGATAACGTGCCTTTTCTGGTTCGAATCTGCAGACATCCTTGATGCGGTGGAGGAGTCACCTATCTCATACCAAGCTCCCAGACAGCTCGTTGCCGATGCAAAGCCAAGCACAGGATTCCGGAAATGGGTTACGACGATCTTGTCGACTACGCTGGTCGCACAGAATGTTGTCATCCTTGCTCTGCTCTTCATATATCGACTGAAGAAGATCAACCCCACGGTTCGTGGAAAGCCGGGCAGTGAGTACAGATTGCTCACAGTCGCTCTGATGCTTGGCAACAAATTTCTGGACGATAACACCTACACGAACAAAACCTGGGCTGATGTCTCCGGGATCATGGTCGGTGAGATTCACATCATGGAAGTGGAGTTCCTGAGCAACATGAAATATTGCCTCTTGTGTTCCGCACAAGAGTGGGCCGAGTGGCAGTCATTGCTTGGGAAGTTTGCAGCTTTCTTCGAGAAAGCTTCGAAACCACAACCACCTCAACCGCCTGCACCCGGTCTGCCTCCAATGTCTTCGCTCTATCTGCCACGAGCCTTGCCCTCACCCCCAGCGTCCAACTACGCTTCGCCACCCTACGCAGCTGATGTTGGTCACTACGCGGCTGCTCGTAGTGCACTTGGACCACATGAACCGACACCCGCTCCATCGCCACTTGTAGCTTTGCCGCCTATGCAGCATTCTCAGCATAACACTCGGAAGCGAAGCCGCGATAACCAGTCTACTGAGCCGCCACCTAAGAGAGTCGCAAGTGGCGTTCAGAGCCACTCTTCATTCTCAGCGCAGACCACGCCGAGTAACCATCTACAATTTCAGCCTCGTCTGCATCTACCGAGTCTGGCGATACCGCCAAGCTCAACGCCGTCCGGCAGTTACTCCCAGGAACACCAGCTTCCACCTCTCAGTGTGCCCTCGAGAGCTATGGCAATGGTGTATCCAAACACAAGCGCACATTCGTCGGCTCCACATCTGCCGGCTCCGGCAGGTCTTTCTCAGCCACCTTCACAAATACATTCGCAATACCAGTCGAGAAACCAGAGTCCGTACTCAAGGTCGGCCGTGGCCTCGCCTGCATCTGCAGTGCCAAACAGTACGCTTTCACTGCACCCTGCGGCGCAGGTATCTCCAAGCTACTTCCTGCAACAACGCAACTCGCCGTATCGACCGGTGTACAACGTGTCGAAACTGTTGTACCCACCACCGTCCGGTGCTTTGCAGCACCAACCACAGAGTATTGAGCACAGCGACATGCGATATTATCCGCTTGGAAAGTCGGTCCAACACGCTTTTAATGGCCGGCTGCCCTACGTTTCACAAAATGTTTGGCTGGATGGCAACCAGCAGCAGCCGATGACTCCTATCCACCAGTGGCCTTCATTTCAGGCAGCTCGCCAACAGTACGTGGCACCATCACGGTAGCCACATCGTCTCTCGACAGCGGCGCCTTTGCTGTACATACACATTACTTTAAAATGCTTGATTATTGCGTACAAGCGATTGCACATCAAAGGAGTTTTATACCCGCCGCACGTCGACGGCTGAAGGGATTATTTGCAATGCATTGCACGGCGTCGTCACAGCGAGCCAACGATGGCTGCTTATTGGGAATATTTATGATGCTGCATAAGTCTGCGCATCTCAACTGGTCTGGCAAGGCTGTTGTACATGGAGAAGCCTGCAGCGATCGTCATATGCAGTTCTATAGTCTCAGAAGGAAATCACAATCTGCCCTGCAGTCTCAGATTCACCAAGCACAAAACCACAGCTGTACATGTATTCGCTGATCGTAAGTACAAGCAGTGCCCACGATGGCAACTGATACTTTCGTTGTAGGTGAGGACGTGGAGAACAGCAGAGAGACTTTGGAGCAAAAGAGTATTTCGTTACAGCTTCCATCCTAACGCTTCATCAACAGAGCGCATAGAACATCTCGGCGATCACGACTGATCGTTGTTTGCCGTCGCTTCACTTCGTCGGGTCGTACTTTCCGAAAGCGTTACTAGCGGTTGGCTAGCTTCTCGCATGCAGCTCAACAACACACCTCGACAGCTGTTGAACCAAGACTCAGTCACAGTTGTGTGCCAACATCACATCAAGCAGGCATGGCACCACAACCTCTTCTGCCGGACCCGCCAGACCCGGACGACGCTGATCAGACTCCAACTATCCGTCATCCGATGCGGCGCATCAAGTCGGACACTCACACAACCGGCGCGGACGCGGTACAGCAAGTGAATATACCAGGACCTGAGCAAGTCACGCACAACCGCACTTCCAATTCCTCGGTGGCTGTAGTGAACAACGGAAACGGAGCCCATACCAAGACCGACAGGCATCTCGACGTGACACCCACCTCAAAGCTCCAACTCTGCATGCCAGGCAATCCAAGAATAAGAGCCTCGAGGAGGCCAGCACTGAACATTCAACAAGGCATACCAAAATTCACACTACCTTCGGAACCTTTGTATCATTCCTTTCCGCCAGCAGTAACGCGAATTCGCACTTCGGCGTCTGGTGTCAGCAGTCCAAGGGCCATCTCGGGACTTCGAATAATGAATCAACCACGAAGATCACGTCTACAGGTAGCTGGGAGAGCTCGCGTCATCACGCCTTCGCAAGCGTCCTCCACCTCGCGCTTCGAGTTACTCCCGGCTGAGATACGCAATGCGATCTATGAGCTGGTGTTGATACACGATGGAGCAATCACTGTCACAACACGCCCCCACACTTCCCGAGTCTGGATGTTCCCACCAAGGCGCAACGAACATCTGCTGGCTTTGACCGCAACCTCGAGAAGCATTAGGAAGGATGCACTGCCGTTATTCTACGGCATGAACGTCTTCACGTTCACTTGCAGTCGCAGCTTGCAGGCTGAAATCTTGCGGTCGACCGTTGTAGGAGCTATGGGATTCAAACAAGACGTTGCAACGTTGAAAGATTGGCTGCAAGGCATCAGCGCATGTCGGCGGGACCGGATCATGGATCTCACGATTGATCTGCCAGCCTGGTTCACCCAGCGCAATGGTCCTCCTGGCGACTTGTGGGAGCACAGTATGAGATTGTACATTGAGACAAGTATGTGGTCAGAGCAGGATGAAGGTGTGATCAAGACGTTGCATATCAAAGCCTTGAAGCAGGCAGCCGACGCTGGGGATTTGAGCTGAAGTTGATAGTGTCGAGTGACCAGGCGATTGATGATTGATGGGGTATTGGTGAGGATTGATATACTGTATGCAACGATGCAACCTGAGGTTGGGCTTCCTACTCATTACTTGTGTGAGAACGGCGTGGTGCAACGTGATGTGCAGCAGATCTCGAGCACGGACTCTACTCGAGCCGTACCGCGAGTGCCAAACGCAATGCGGCAAGTGCGTGTTTCAGATGCACTCCTGCGACCTGGCGACCAACTCCTTGCTGGCCAGGGCGGCATGCGAAACCACCGTGGTATTCGAGTCTCCACTGTATCACAAATTCCAGCTCGTGCAGGCGACGTTCGCGCCATCATTAACGAAGTCCTCCTCGCACCAATGCCGACACCGTCTTGTTAGCAACAGCCTGGCGCTGATATAGCAACCGCAGTTCGCAACGTTGACAGCACGGGCCCGCGACTCCTCCTCGATTACCCACGCTTTCACGCACACCGCACGTGCAGTCTCACATTCATTCACGCCGCCCTTGCAGTCCGGAACTCGCGGACCACATTCGTTGTTTGACCGTCACTCGTTTGGAGACCTGCGCAAGGCAAGAGAGCTGGAAACGGGAAGAGAGGAAGGCAGGGTGAGCAGTGCGACGATCTGCGACGGGGAAGCCGGGACACGACAGGATTGAGCAACAGCTGTGAAGACAGAGTGCGAAGGCGGGTGGAACAGGAATTCCACATCTACGGTCACCATCGCATCTCTGGAAGTCAGCAGTCCTTCCGGCTTACGACAGCGATCGACCCTCAATAAGCACGAGAAGCAGCAAACACTCTTAGGTCAAGCCCATTGCAGCGACTACCAAGCATACACCAACTCTATAAACTCATGATGCACTCAAAGTTTGCGCCGCTCGCGCTTCTTGCGCTCCCGACCGCGACTCTCGCGGTATCGCTCATTGACTTCCCACCTCGGGTATCCGGGTTGGCGTCGTCATGCCAGAGTCTTTATACACAGAGCATACCTGCGTGCCAGCCCTCGGACTTCACGAGCAAGAAGTGTAGTCTTGGCTGTGTCACTGCCCTGCAGGCCATGACGGCGAACATCAAGGATGCTTGCGGTAGCTCCAATATTGGCCAGAGCGTGCTGTTGGCGTTCACGCACGATGGAGGGCCACAAGCCATATGCCCGAACGCAAACGCCATACTATCGTCGGCAGATCCCTCGACGAGCATTGCGCCAAGTACGACTAGCCAAGCGCCGAGTAGCACGCCACCTGCGAGCACTGAGGCAGCATCGACCACAGAGGAGGTCACGAGTACAACTCCGGCACCTGTCTCGAGCTCTACCAGCCCGGTGTCTTCGACCACACCCACAGAAATCACCACGACCACAGCCTTGATGGCGATTACCACATCAAGCTCCAGCCGAAGCTCTTCTTCATCGACACAGAGCGTCATACTGGAAGGCACCACGACCGCTAGCTCCCTGGTCCTCAGCTCCGCAACGAGTACGGACCCTTCAATTGCGGGTACAGTCACATCACTCCTCGTTGACACTTCGAGCTCGCCAACACATGCCGTATCGGCAACGACTACAAGCGTCCGAGGAAGCAACAATGGTCAAAGCAGCAGCAATGATGGATCGGGCGGGGGGAGTCCGTTCGACTCAACGGGCAACATGGCGTCTGCGGCTTCTCCAATGCTACAAAGACCGCTTGGATTTGGCATGGCCGCAGTGCTGAGTGGTTGCATGTTCGCCGCTGCGGCTTGGCTGTGATCAAAGTAGACCGTCTTCCAATCACCCTCTGGCGTTTTGTTTAACGCTGATACCCATCACGGTTCTTCTTTTGTCCATAGTTTGTCTTGTAGGTTAGCGAGCGTGGAGCAAATGAAGGAAGACAGGGAATAAGGAAGTGGTAGTGTGTAGTAATGTGGTTTATGACTCTCTTGATACATCTTCTCACTTTCGACCACATCACTACGCCTGGTCAAGCTGATGAGCTATGAGGCACGCTGAGCATCCCGATCGCGAGCAAATCATACAGCCCTGCCATACATGTCTGTATAGTTATCTTTGCTCGGCCGCGAGGATACTACCTTGACTACTGCTTGTTCTCGTGCCTCCCAGGACCCGGTATCACCCTCACCAGAGAGCCGCTCCACCGATGTTGAAGCGTGCATGACTTCTCCTCTAAAATATCTTCCTTGAATACAGTCCATCCTTCGGCCTCGCGCCTTCATCTTTGTGCCGACCGACAACCTCAACCATCTTCCAGAACACTTTCACAATCGACGGGTATAAATACCTAGCGGCGGCATATTGCGGATCCCACGTCAACCTGCTTCAGCCGGAAGACTTCGAAGCTTTGGCCACACGCGATCACTTCGTTATCCTGAAAAAAAAGGAGCGACGTGATCCTCAACATCGCCACTCACCTCCGTCGTTCGCTACCACCCAGCATGGCGTCCAAAGCCCTGTCGAGGCCATTGGCGTCGATCAGCAGCGCCATTGGCTTCAAGCGAGCCTTTGCGACAGCACCAAAGTCGCAACCACAGCTGCCGAGAGCTGAGCCCAGAAGAGCTGTACAGATTCCGCGGCAGAGAATACAACAGGCATTTCGGCGAACATACGCTGAGGTATCACCGGAGACACAGCGGGTCGTCAAGAAGAGGTCGTGGAGGTTCCTGAAGTGGACATGGCGGGCCATGTACCTCAGCGCGATCGGTGGCACGATATACGTGGGCTATGGCATCTACCAAGGACGAACACCGGCACAGCAGTTTGACCCGGATCCGAGCAAGAAGACACTCGTCGTGCTAGGTATGGTACTCTTCGATTGTGCTGTGTGTACTCTTGCTGATAAGCTCCCAAAGGCACTGGTTGGGGTTCCGTCTCTCTCCTCAAGAAGCTCGACACTGAGAACTACAATGTCATCGTCGTATCGCCACGCAACTACTTCCTGTTCACGCCCCTGCTACCCTCCTGCACCACCGGCACCATCGAGCACCGCAGCATAATGGAGCCTATCCGCAGTTTCCTCCGTCACAAGAAAGCCGCTGTCAAATACTACGAAGCCGAATGCACCAAGATTGACTACGAGAAGAAGATGATCTACATTAACGACGAGTCTGAGATCAAGGGCAGCACGTCCGCTACTGAGGTTCCTTTCGATATGCTTGTTGTGGGTGTGGGCGCGGAGAATGCTACTTTCGGTATCCCTGGCGTGCGCGAGCATGGCTGTTTCTTGAAGGAGGTTCCGGACGCGCAGAGAATTCGCAAGCGAATCATGGACTGCGTTGAGACTGCCACCTTCAAAGATCAATCTCCCGAGGAAGTCAAGCGCCTACTGCACATGGTTGTCGTAGGTGGTGGCCCGACCGGTGTTGAATTCGCTGGTGAGCTCCAGGACTTCTTCGAGAACGACCTCCGCAAATGGATCCCTGAGATCAGCAAAAACTTCCACGTCACACTTGTCGAAGCCCTGCCAAACGTCCTACCTATGTTCTCCAAGAACTTGATCGAATACACCGAGCAGACCTTCAAGGAGGAGACTATCGATATCCGCACCAAGACCATGGTCAAGCGTGTCGAGGAGACTTACATCGAGGCCGAGTACACTGATGCTTCCGGCAAGAAGGTACTAGAGAAGATTCCGTACGGTCTACTTGTCTGGGCTACCGGTAACGCACTGAAGCCAGTCGTCAAGGATCTCATGTCCCAGATCCCCGCGCAGAAGGACTCAAGGCGTGGCTTGGCAGTCAACGAGTACTTGGTCGTCAAAGGCACTGAGAACATCTGGGCTGTAGGCGACTGCGCAATCGCAAACTATGCTCCCACCGCACAGGTCGCAGCCCAAGAGGGTGCTTTCTTGGCCCGCTTGTTCAACCAGATGGCCAAGACGAACGAGATCGAGACTGAGCTTGCGGAGCTTTCCAACGTGCAGGAGAAGGCATCGAGCAAGCCTGTCCGCGATGAGGCGTTCGGCAAGATCAAGGACCTGCAGAAGAGGCTGCGGAGAGTCAAGAACATTGGACCGTTCGAGTACTCTCACCAAGGTTCCCTCGCGTACATTGGCAGCGAGAAGGCTGTTGCAGACATCAGCTGGTTGACCGGTAACTTGGCTACCGGCGGACAGCTCACCTACTTCTTCTGGCGATCTGCCTACCTGAGCATGTGCTTCAGCAGTAAGTCTAATTCATTGTTCAGCGACGGACTATTAAACTAACGTCATTCGCAGCACGCAACCGGATCCTGGTGATCATGGACTGGGCCAAGACTCAGGTCTTCGGGCGTGACGTCTCCCGCGAGTAAGCCTGTGCACAGCGCCCATATATCCGGGCTCATCGCGCCACAAACTTGTCATGATGTAGCAAATGATTGTTGCAAGTGCTGCGACGCGCCAGCACAATATGCCTTGATAAGATAGAGGAGCTTCGTGGTCGAAGTCGGGTCAATAGAGGATGGTGGTGGCGTTTCGGTGTTGCTGACCGCAGCGTTGTAACACCATTTTCTACGATCCTGTGTTCATAGCGTGTTAATTGATTACGTTTGTGACTTGGAATAACGTGACTTTCATGTACAAACGTACGCCAGCGAACAGAGGAGCATATGTGGCTGTAGCAGTGAATATTTTTGGCGAGTTCGATAGTTGGAAGTTCGAATTTGCAAAACAACCCTGCCAGAACACCTACGCTTGAACGCTACATGTTGCCAAAGTGCAATCCATCCTCACCAGAGCTTCTCGGCCATGCCCATGCCCCGTCCGATTGCGAAATCCAATAGTTCTCGCTTGGTATCTGTGCCATTCGTGCCATTCGTAGTCGCATTGGATGTAAAGTTTAGCAGTCCGACATCACACCAGTTTGTCCCTCCCACCGTCACTGGTAGGCAAGACAAATACTTGCACCATTTGCACCCATGCATTGGCTGCTTGTAGAAATTCTCCAGCAGTAGGACAAAGCCTATCAGGCATCCCACGAGAGCCGCAGCGCGAATGAGCCACCATGCCCACCACACGCCTCTCCGGTCCTGGAAGAAAGCTAGCGGATGCTTGACGAAAGCCATCAAGCCTTCGTCGTTGCGAGGTGCTGAGGTGTGCGTGCCTTCGAGCCCGCTGTATCGGGTCGTGACCTGTACGGAAGCTCTTCGCGCTGAGAAGGCCGAGGGGGAGCGCAAGATACAGACTCCCAACACAAGTCCCATGAGGAAGCCCCCTATGTGGGAGAAGTTGTCTAGGCCAGGCAGCAAGCCGAGGACGAAAGCAATAACGATGTCCACGATGATGAACATCAAATCCACAACCGGGCCTTTGCGCTCTCTCCACGTGTAGAGCAGATCCAGTAGGTTAATTGCTAAGATGCCGAATAGTGACCCTGAGCAGCCACAGGATGCTATCCCGTCGGCTGCAAAGTTTCCACCAAGCACGAAGCCGAATATACCAGCTGCAAAGTACACGATGGCAAAGCGAACGCTGCCGATCAAGAGCTCAATATCTCTGCCTAGCGTGAGCTGCAAGAGCAAGTTGAACGCAATGTGGATGATGCCCGCATGCAGGAAGATGGGCACAATGAAGCGCCACCACTGGTTGGGTGCCGGCTTATCATGGATGCTGCCTTTGGCTTTTGGATCTGGTACACCACCAAACCCGCAAAGCTCAGACAGCGTGCACGAAACATCCTTGCCAGACGTGGATGTCGCGTCTGGACAAGGCCATGATATCGGGACGCTCGAGTTTTGGACATTGGGCATGTTGTGCATGCAAGGCTGATACCGCGCGCCCATATTGATGAGGACGTAAGGCGAAGGACCGATCATAGGATTGAAGGCCGGCTTGATTTCGATGGGTGTTTTCGTAAGTATGCCGTTCTTGACCAATTCCGCTATAAAGACACAGATCTCGACAACACTGAGCACGTATACGACCCACGTTATGCGGCCTTTGAACCAGCCTTGCTGGGATGTGCTTTTTCGTCTTCGCTTCTTTCGTGGATCGGCATCTCTTACGAACGGGTCTTCCGTTTGGTGAGGCAATATGGGATCTATCGTCGTTGAAGAGTCATGCTTCCTCCGTGTGTTCATTGGTACAGCGTTTTCGTCTTCGTAAGGGTCCGGGTCATCGTGTGAGCGTCCTGAGTAGCCTGAGTAGCCTGAATACGTCTGTGCAGGTGCTTGGTGTTGGTATGGGTATGCGTGCTCTTGATATGGCGCGCTCGCGGGCAGAGGAGGTAAGGGCGATTCGTGCCTGCTAGAGTCGAGTGGGTCATGATATGGAGTCTGCTTTTGGTATGTCGCATCGTAGTAGTCGTTCGCGGCCATGATGGACTTCTGTCTCTTCCGCTGCTCCCTGAGCGGTAAGAGCAGTTTATTCGCGTTCTGGATGTAGGATTGAGAGCTGGTGTGCCAAAGGAAAAGAGGAAGTGACCGTGATATTACGATTATGGTGCCACGAGTGACCAGTTTCAGGCGCTTGCTGTGTCCAGCTCCAGCAAATATTCGGCGACACCTTCCCAGCAGGGCTGAACGATCCAGGCTTATAGATCTCCTGTTCGCGAATGAATGGATGTCAGATGGTTATAGGGCCACCCATCCATCAGCGCGAATAGAACTTGAGGTGTGGCTGAGGTTGAAGCTGACGACCCACATCACTGGCACCAGATCGACAGCCTTGCCGAACGGGAAGGATCTACAGGGGCTTCACATACGCCTTGGCAGCATCACCGCCATGACATCGACACATGCATTGTAACGGTGAACGCTACATGTATCCAGGGCCGAAGCGCGTATAGATGCTGCCTCCTAAACTCGCTCCAGTGCAGATTCGACGACGCTTACAAGAACATCCTTCACCGTGCATCAGGTCGACCCGTCATCATCGGATAACTCACGGCGCACGGCAGCCATGCAGTGCAGGACACCATCCCAGAGACGTTGATTACTGCAGGTGGCTGAGAACAACGTGGCAATGGCGGGTACACTTCAGAACTTCCATCATTGGACCACCAGAAGACTATAATTGAGGACTTGGACAAGAGGTCGGTCATCTCAACCTATCCAAAACGCTGACCGTGATAAATGCTAGATCGCCGAGTATACTTCCTCGTCAAGAGGATCTACTACTGAGATTCATTATCGGAGGCTTTGCTTGATCGATGAGTGCCACAAGAATGGACCGACGATGGAAGTTCTGACGGTGGATACGCAGCCACTGGAGACACCATCGAGGGCACGGGCTGCCAAGGCAAATGGCGACACAACGCACTCCACGACGTAGTCCAACCTTAAGGCTGCATTGTTGTTCTGATACCACATGCCTGGCCCTGGCAAGATCTGTGTGTGAAGGAACCTCCCGTCCTTTCTTTGTTACGCACAGTACAATCGCGTTGGCGAGGACGGTCTCGCTTTGTCTCGCTTTGTCTCTGGCGTAAAAACGAAAGTGAAACATATCTCGACAATGCCATTATGGAGAAGCAATGTCGAGTTTAAGTACTCTTGACTCGAGCGTTCAGTCTTTTTCTACCATTCACATCGAGAGACTCGCGACCATTCTCACATTACATTAAATTCAAGACCAAGCAACTCATTCACAACCTACGTCCAAAATGGCAGACTACCTCTCTCAGGCCGGCCAAAGTAGCTCGACGGCTACCACCATCCCTCGGTCGCCTTCCACGGGCTTCTCGCGGGTCGACGACATGATGGCAGCAGCTCGAGCCAAGTATGTTACGAACCCTGCCCTGGTGGCAAAGGTCCGTGCAAGTGCCGTCACCATTCTCCCGGACCCTCTGCCTCCCACGCCTGAGGCTCTTGACTTCAGCGAGCGCGTTGATCGTGCAACCGCCAAGTCCAGCAGCCTCATCGCGGAAACTCAAGCACAGCTGACAGCTCCAGTCTCAGCCTTCCTGCCCACCGAGCTCACGCCTGAAGAGGTAGAGGAGCAAAAGAAAGTAGAGGTGTGGATGCAGAACTACAGGCGTACTGACGAGAAGATCGATGGCATGCTCGCGAACAACCAGAAGCTGTTTGACGACGTCATGAGCACGTTCGATCAGATGCAGGCGGACCCCGTGGTAGTGCCTCACGACCACACAGTGTTGACTGCAATCTCGGCGCCGCCTAAGAAGGATCGAAAGGTGCCAGGCGCTTTCCCGCAGTCTCCTGCAGTTCAGAGCTTCAGCCAACCCAAGAGTTTTGCGATGCGTGAGAAGCGGCCATCAGATCTACTTCGATTCGAGATGACAGGGAATCCACTGGGTATGTTGGGTGCTCATGGCTTTCTGGGATAGTGACTGACATGACACAGATCAACACTGCTTCCAACCATCTTCTGCTGCGCGGAAGACGAGACGTAAGAGAGTCAAACTGAAGAGGGTGGTGTTTGAGTTCGAGTTCAGCTTCGCTTGGTGAATAGATGTACTTGGTAGGTCTTCTGCTATCTTGAGAGGTGAAGTTTCGTATGTGTTTTCATATTTTCTTTGGTAGCAATCAATCAGATCCTGACTCCTCTCTTGTACCTTTTATCTCATCCTGTGTAGGATACTCGTACGCCTCCTGGCAAGGCCGCAAAGCGGAAAATTTATCCTGGCATGGACGCTTCGACCTCCTGGAGCCTGGACGCCATGACAGCTTCGACACCTTCGGACAACGAAGACAACGATAGCTTAGCCGCATCGAGCGGCGATACCATTCTCGTCGACATATTGGTGCAACAGGCACGTTCACAAGCCCTAGCACGAATGCGAATGCAGCTACCGTCGCTGTCATCTTCACGGCGAAGCTCGTTGGAGGAGCAAATCGATATAGGCCACAGGATCGATCGATGTGCGGCGTTGGCTGAGGAGCTATTGGGACAGGCTAAAGCATGTCTGCACCGTCCCGTGAACATGGAGTCAGCATCGGACGCTGTTGGGGAGCATCTGACATCCCAGCAACGCTCGCATCAACGTAAACGAACATCGAAGGGTGATGGCATGACAACGAATTCGCGGCGGCTATACCAGGATGTCGTTGGCGAGCTGAATATGTCACATTCAGCACGAGCATCGTTGCTGAGACCGCCACTACGTCCATCTTCACCACTGCTGCTACCTGAACCAGTCAGTGAGCAACATACGCAGTGCCTACATCAACGGAATTCGAAGATAGTCGAAATACCTATTTGCGTCAGGATAATGCGTGAGCGGAAGGAAATAGACCTTGAGCAAGGTTGGCAAAACCTCGCGAATGCGAAAGTTGATATGACTTGGTAAGTTCATTTCATGATCATTGTTCTCGTAGATGCTGACGCCCCGTAGGCAATGTGTTGTTCAATAATGATCAACGACACCCGGGCACGAGTACGATCTAAGGGGGAAGAGTGGCCGCAGGGACGAGATTGAGATAATGTGAAGTTGGTAGAAGATTATGTGTATGAACATGTCAAACATCCAGCACGAGCCACCAATCTCACAACTCCACGCTGTAACCCAGATCCGATTCCCATATACAAAGCACGCTGCTGCAGGGACGCATGCAGACCCTCGCGCATGCACCTCATCTGTCGCGTCAAGCGTTAAACATCCCAAATCTATAGCCATGCACGCTCACCGTCTATGAAGCTGTGGATGTTGATGCCGAAGCATACGCAGTCGATGACCACGCAGCCACTGGGTCGTTCCATGCGGCTGCCGATGTTGACGAAGGAGCTGCCGCTGACCATGCAGAACTAGCAGTGGATGACCAGGCTGCTACGGGGTCTTGCCACGCACCGGACGAGCTTGATGGCGAGGCAGTGGAGGCTGATGGACCGCCAGCAATAATGGTTGACTTCCACACGCTAGCCGACGACTCTGATGCTGCAGTAGAGGCTGACGGGCCGCCGGCAACAATCGTCGACTTCCACATGCTGGCCGATGACGACCCTGACGGGGCAGTGGAGGCTGATGGGCCGCCGGCAACGATTGTTGACTTCCAGACGCTGGCCGACGAGGCTCCTGCAGCAGGCGAAGACGCGGGCCACCCAGCAGTCGATGTCGGTGCGCCGGAGTAGCCAGTCATGGAAGCAATCGGAATGCCATTGTTCGGCGTGCTTGAGGGCGAGGCAGTAGGTGCGGCGCTTGCGGGGGCGGTGCAGGTCTCGCCCGATGTGCTTCCACAGAAGCCAGCTTCCTGGATGTTCTTAATCCAGGAACCGGAGTCGAACTCGGAGTAGACCGTGGAGATATAGTACGGGAACTCGTTACCGGCCGGAGCCTCGACTGTCTCGAGAGCAATCAGTCCAACAACAGGGCGGACAGTCGTGATGTTGGCGGTGTTTGTCGTCTCCCAGCGGATGATGACAGTGTCGCAGCTGTGCCACATGTTGAGTTGGAAGAAGTTGATGGGATCTTGTTGTCCTTGACCCTCCTGAAACTGAGTGCGGTTGGTGAAGCTGGCAGCTAAGAGAGGAAGTCCGGCAGCAGCGGCCTTGTCGGCGGCAGAACCTTGCGGACAGCCAACAATTAGACTGTTCACAGACGCAGAGAAGTCGGTGAAGTCGACAGAAAGAGCCGCTACCGCCAGCTCGTCCGTGTACCCAGCGATCAAATTGCCGTAGTTCGTCGCAACTTGCTGGGCCGCATTCTTATCCAAGCAGTATTGAGAGTTGTCGCGCGATTCAACAGTCGAGGGACGGGCTAATGCGCCAATGGCGAGGATGGATGCAGCGGCGATGGTATTGATGGAGGGCATCTTGATTGAGATCTGCTTGTTGTTCTGTAGGTAGGTAGGTTGGGTTGGCGATGTACTTGAGTAAGCAGGCTGTGTGTATGAGTGAATGTGGTTGTAAATGAGAGAAAGGTACAAAGGAAATAAGGCTCCGGACAGTTCTTGTTGTATTGTGTGGTGGGATGAGTGAGATATGAGGTGGGCTGTCCAGGATGTATTATAGCTGAGTCCTGCGCCGCTGTGACTGGATGTAACGCACACGCTAGGTCTCCCAAGTCTGACAGCCCTCGCATGGCACCGGTGGCCTGTCGCCAAGGGTCGTGCCTTTCTCTCAGTCACTTTCGATTAGACGAGCGGCTGGGGACGTGCCACCAGGTCGCTTGCCTAGATCGTACACTGGTGGGCAAGCAGCGTGCCGAGATAGCTTGCTAGGGCTTACTCTCCGCTGCCGTCTGCAGGATGTCAGACGCTTGGCGATGGGCGGAGCGTTGTCTATACCAGGGCGTTGCTGAGTGAGCAAGTGAGGTCTGGTGGGACGAATATAGGGGCGGGCTGAGCAGCGGCCCGCAACGTGGAATTTCGGGCAACTTCAGGTGCTCGGACGTCAGATTCTTCCTTTCTCATCACACCCACTTGCAATATGCGAACGATCCGACTAAGCGTACCGTATGAGACACCCAAGGAGCAGCAAGGCCGCATGTCGATGCAGGTACACCTTCTCGACCATGTGGTTAAGTCTGCTGTGTCCAGACACAACGAAGACCCCGCCAGTACACGACGTCGTCTTTGCTGGGTCACGCCATAGCGATCGAGAAAGACCGCAAAAGTAGTTCGGCTTATGTCGAAGCCACAAACACTCTGCGCATCCCCAACACTTCCTTTCACAGCACACAGCACGGGAGCAAAATAGCTAGAGCAGTCTTCCACCTTTATGGATGAACTTGTGTGGACAGATTCCCAAGACGAAACACCCGGGCGTCTCCTACATGGAGCGTCTGTTCTTCGCCCTCTACCGTCCCAGCCACAGTGCTGAAGGCGGACTCGGAGCGAGGATGGACAATCCAACAATATCGCGTACACATGGCCCTCACGAACAGTGGCACTTTGCTACTTGTCGTGAAGGATCGTAGTCTGGGTTGTGAACACGACCGAGACAGTCGCGTCATACACCATCGGCTTGTTGCATCTGAGAAAACCCGGAAGGCCTCCCTTGACATGAGTCAGAAGTGCTTCATATCTGGCTCGTAATTGCCTACGCACAGAAAACCACAATTTGTGGCATCACTAACAAACTCGTACACAGAACCCTGGAAAATACAACACTCAACCACATTCACCGGGCCACAGATGCTTCACTTTTCCACGTCTTACTAACGTCTCGGCAAATGAGAGCAAAGCCAGCTCTCATGTTAGTCACATTGTTCAAATGAAAACAAAGCTTCTTTGCTGAGAACACAATGGCTATGTGTTCTCACAGCAGCATACAGTACCACTGGCAAGTTGCACGTTGATGTTCCTTCTTTTCCCCATCACCTGTTGACCGTTATTGAGAGACCTTGTTGTTAATCAGCAAGAAATACCACGTTACACCGGCGCATTCAAGCACACCCTGCCCCCAAAGTCCATACGCCGGCTAAGAACTTCCACTTCCCTTGCCTACTCTGCGGCAGTAAGTGCGCCACATACGCAGAACTACACATGCACATGAACGGCACGGACCTATCTGGAGGTTGTCCTGCCAAGATTCATCACCAAAATCCTGACCAGCCCTCGCACTCGGTTGCAGAGCAACCGCAACAGCCAACACTCACATT
Organism: Elasticomyces elasticus; assembly: GCA_035926095.1. Classification (NCBI taxonomy): domain Eukaryota; kingdom Fungi; phylum Ascomycota; class Dothideomycetes; order Mycosphaerellales; family Teratosphaeriaceae; genus Elasticomyces; species Elasticomyces elasticus. The sequence goes on from JAVRQT010000003.1 coordinate 790,621, forward strand.
ATCGCCTCAGGACACGTACAAACCATCAGCGACCGCTCAGCCCACCTCTACCGCCACGGATTTCCGTCCGCACGACACTGCGAGTAGCCCGGCTCCACAAACCACGAAAGAAGCACTCCTACAGCATGTTTTCAGGCATGGACCCATTACGCATCCTCACCTCCCTCACCTCACTTTCACAGCAGCAAATTTCGACCCGAAGACCCTGTACGATAGGCGCAATCCTTACCACTTGAATTATGTCGAGTGTCCTTCTGCCGACATCATCTGTGACGAGCTTCTAATCTCCGCGAACCCAACGTGGATCTCGGCTGGTAATCTCCTCCGCCTTGCGCAGAACAACAGCAACTCGCAAATCATGCAGAAAGCCAATAAAGACCGAGGGATGAGAGTTTTCGAATCGACGCAGGCCGTGGCGCGGCGTTTGCAGGGTGCGTACAAATGGTCCGCAAAGCAAAACGGCATTCACCCTGACGTCGTTAAGCAGTGGTTGAAGAAGACCAGAGCGGAAAATGGGGTGGGAGTTCGTGAGGCTCGACAGAGGGAGATCGACGAAACGCTAGGCCAGCTAGATTCACGAGTGCAAGGTTGGAGAGACGCTTCGAGTTCAGGTGAAGAGCCTGCGGCGAAGTGCATGAAGGCGAATGGGAATGAGATGGCGGTCCAATCTGATTAGTGCGATGAGAGCGTCTGACGTGGGAAATGTCAAACACTGAAAGTTGGCGAATGTTGTCGGCTACGTACCTTCCGCGCAACGGATGCAATGTACTACTATAGCGTTGGGCCGCGCAAGGACTAGGTGGACAGTAAGCTGTAGTGTACGCAATGTCATTCTTTCTCTCTTCTACGGTCTGCACAAATGTTCTCGATCGCGGCCCTTCATCGTTGCCTCATTGTGACGCACACACAGGTATCTCACTCAACTACCATTGACATACTCGCGCAACTCGGATGCCTGCCATTGTTCGATAAGCTGTGTACAAAGCACATGTTTGATAAAGAGCCACAAAGACGCAGTCAATGACATTGTGCAAGCCACGTATGGTTCGAATGGAGAGTACAAAGCCCTTGTCTCGACATAGAGCTTGCATAAGTACTGCCAACTCGACCGCACAATTGATCCCTTCTCTCATCACATCACTCCCACTAACGTAGCACAATAACGTATCGCTGAGCGAACGTCCCGTGCCTTCATCATTCAGACAACACAACACTCACAGCTTCCAGGTAAGCAACAACACATCAACATGGCGAACAGGATCACCATCTCGTCCCTGCTAAACCCAGTCCCAGCGATAGAACACACTCCCTCCACCGCCCAGCCACAGACCCCTGCCACGACCCCGGCCAAACCCGCCACCGAGGCAGACTTCTGGGCTTCAGGACCGATCCTATTCGATGGCAAGATCTGGACTTCCCAGATGTTCGATCCGACCAAGAAATACCCCGGTGTCATCCCAAAGAAGAACACATGGCTGGCATACCCACCTCGATCAATCTTGCCCGACTCCATACTCTTCAAGGCAGATCCCCGTGTCTTGACCAGAACAAACTTGCTCCGTCTCGCCCTGCACAACAGCAACGAGGAGATCTTCGAGAAGGCCAATGCAGACCGCCCTGTCCCGACGTTCCCGAGTGTCGGTGTAGTAGGCGCGCGAATTCTTCAAGCTCGGCAGTGGTACGCAAAGCAAATCGTCGTTGCACGGCAGAGCGAGTCACAGCCCGAAGACAGCCAGTTGCAAAGCCTGGTGATGGCTGAAGAGGTCAAGATGAGGAAGTTTTTGAAAGAAGCTCGGATCAAGAACGGTGTGGGTCGGAAGCGCACGGCGGAGGAGCTCGATCATCTGGCGGAGGACTTCTCGAAGCGCTGCAAGACTCGAGCTCTGGAGACTCATCCGCTGAGAAAGTCTGACTGGTGAGGATGTCTGAGTACTGTGTAACATTAGCATGTATGATTAAGTAGAGTGATGTCGATCAATCGTAATGCTGCAAACCAATCCTGTCACACCCATCCTATGCACTCCGTCTTCGTTGCAAGTCCCTTACATTTTAAAGGGCAACTGATCTGAACTCCGTGAACAATGCTACATATATACAATCCTACACCTCCACCATATCCTCTCGACTCTAGCGTACACATCGCCGCACCCCTCATATGGCGCGCCTCACTTTGAGCGTCATCGTCATGCTCATTTAGCGCATCCGCCGCGCACGCTATGCTGCAACCATGCTGACCCAAAACCTTCCAGATCGGCCCAGCCAGCCAGTCCGTGTGATTATTGTACAGAGTGAAGATCGAATCGAGCAATGCTGCTCTAGAAGGGTGGCGAAGCGGGCTTGATGGTGTCTTGCTGCTCCATGAGCTCTTCGCCTGACGCCTCGATCGAGACCGCAAGCCCGAGCTTGGCTTGGTTCTGCAAACAGAACGTCAGTATAGCTTCATCGTCATAATTGTGTATTTCTTTTGCTTACCTTCGCATGATCCATCTCACCCGCGAACGTGATCCTGACAGGCGGCGCGATGACCTTATCCAACAAACACCCAATCTTTCCCTGGCTGTCCACCTGTGCGCGGAAGATACTCCTGCTGAACTCGTACTTCGCACCCAACGTCGCCGTGCCCTCTTTCCGCGCACCACCCATCATCGCGTTGGCACCTGAGAGACCCGCAAACTGCAAGTTGACGTCGACACCAGTCTCAACCTTGTCCGTCAGCCTGCGCCAGTAGGAACCCTGCAGGCCGCCTTGCGTGAGCAATTGAGCAGACGCGATCCAGTCATCACCCTTGTATCGCGCTGCGTAGCTGAGTGCCGCCTCCGGGCCCATGCCACCGCCTGGCTTCTGCCATACGCCCTCCAGACCCACTGACAACCTTGGCGTGACGCTCTGCAGGTATGAACCAATGAACATGCCCGTCAGGCCGCCTTCCAGTACGCTCGGGTTTATGCTCTTCAATTGTGCAGTGAAGTCATTGCCAACGTAATCCTGCTCGAGAGAGACCTGCGCACCGCCAGGGTTCATGCCGGAGGAGGGTTGGATTTGCACCGAAGATTTGAAAGTGAAGCGAGGGTGCAGACGAGTGTTGAAGCGGGCGGAGAAGGAGGCATCTGAGTCGACTTGGCCTTGGAGGAGGATCTAGCAGATATCTCAGTTAGGATTTGTTTGTCGTTGGATAGGTGTTTGTAAACTTACGTTGTCGGTACCGTAAAGTGCGAGGAAAGTATATGGCGAGAGCATCTGGCTGCCCATTGCGAAGGCATGGCTGACTTGGAAGATCGGGTTCAAGCTGAAGGACTTGTTGAGCTCTGCTCGCAGCCCGGAGAAGGTCTGGTTGGTGAGGAAGACATCGCGCTGCACCTCCTTTGCTATTTGATCGATTGTGCCAGGGTTTCGCAAGCCGAGCGCTTCTCTTCGCTCTTGGAAGGATTGGTATGTGTTGAGCACGATATCGAAGATGGCGTTTGTTCGCGGCGGAGGTGGCCTTGTAACGTCCAAAGGAGGTAGGTTTGATTCTGCGACTGGCACTGGTACCACTACCGGCTGCTTTTCTACCACTACGGTGGCCATTGTATGTGTATAAGTGGCGTGAAGGAACTGGCTGAGCTTCGGCGACCCGATGTAGCAGCTCTAGCAACGGTTTGGAGGGCGGTGTGGAGTGTTGGCGATGGGTTGCGTATGCACACGATCTCCCTGTTAAAATGTTGACCTGACGCGATGAAGTTACTGCGCGGCCCAGCCCGTGTCAGATGTGGGGGCCAAACCACACCGATAGCAACCACGAAACACAGCTCTCTTCTTTACATCGATATCGAGGGACAGCATTGCTTAGAGTTGGTACTTGCTGAATTCAGAAAGCCGCCAGTTCACTCTCCTTGGGTTGAAGTGAACAGCAGTATCATAAACGCCGATTCTAAGCGATATCGGACGGTCTAGAAAGTATCCTCTATCAGCAGGCACGATTGCTTTTGCGAACAGCGAGACCTTTGCAGAGCAACCCACAAGACCATCACCAGCCTTGTACATATCCTGGCAAACATACGGCAGAGTCCTGCGATCGTTCACGTTCAATCCGGCCTCACACCACCGCTCCCAGGAGCAAGAATCACCCAGCGACCAGTCTGACGTTCACGGTCTGCTGAGAGTGTTGCCGGCTCATTAGATAACACAGGCCAGAGGGCCATCATTGTCTTTCCTCGCCCACTATGGACACCCTGCTTACCGCCGACCTGGCGGCCAATGCTCCTGACTTCCGCCGCAGAGCCAGCACCTACGTCGATGCCATCCACGACCTACCGGAGCAGGAGTCTATGGCGCCGGCCCAACTCTACTCAACAGAGTCAGGTCGTCTATTCCACTCTGGTCGCATAGTCATCGCCACCGTTGGATTACCCGCTCGAGGCAAGACGCACACTTCCGTAGCACTGGCTCGCTATCTTCGCTGGCTGGGTGTCAAGACCCGCATCTTTCATCTTGGCGATTACCGCCGAGCGCATGTCGGACAGAATGGCGACGTTCCGGACGACTACTTCTTCGTCAACGCGAGCACTTCTTCTGTGCTGCTTCGAAATAAGATCCTGAAGAAGTGCCGAGAAGACATCTTCAACTTCCTCAACCACGAGAACGGGCAGATCGCTATCTACGATGCTGTCAATCCTCTCGCCACTGGAAGACGAGCGCTCGCGAAGGAATTCGAGAAGCAAGGCGTGCACACTCTGTTCGTTGAGAGTGTGTGTACAGACGAGCGTATCATTGAGGAGAACGTGCGGTCTGTCAAGATCAGCTCACCGGACTACATCGGCTGGACTCCTGAAGATGCTGTAAAAGACTATCTCAAGCGCATCAATGCCCGCATACCGCATTACGAGACGATGGAGGAGAGCGAACTACATTACGTCCGCATGATCAACGCCGGGCAGCGTGTGGTGGCCAACAACTGCGCCTTCAACTACCTCAGCCAGCGCATCGTGTTCTATCTGCTCAACCTGCACATCAAGTCTCGGCAGACATACTTCGTCCGCGCTGGCACTACTCGCGAAGAGGACTCCTACAAAGCAGATGCCTCGCTCTCCGCGGAAGGACAAGACTACGCACGCAAAATGGGCGACGCACTTGGCGCGCACCGGGAGGCGGAACGGCAGAACTTGATCAAGAATGGTGCGCCCGAAAGCACCGCTTTGAAGCCACTTACTATCTGGACGAGCACAAGAAGGAGGACGGTTGAGACGAGTGAGTATCTGGCCAGTCTGGGGTATAGAGTGCGACAGCGCAGCCAGATGAGTCAATTGAATCCCGGAGTGTGCGAGAAGATGAGCGAGCAAAAGATTCGGGAGCAGTATCCGGATGAAGTGCGGAAGCATGAGCAGGATCCTTACCATCATCGGTATCCGAGGGCGGAGGTGAGTTGATATTAATCGAATGTGAGTGCTATGCTAATACAACGACAGTCCTACCACGACCTGGCTGTCCGTCTGGAACCAATCATCCTCGAACTCGAGCGCGAGCAGAACGATCTTTTGATCATTGCTCATGAGTCTGTTCTGCGTGTGCTGTATGGCTACCTGATGGCCTGCTCCGCTACAGCCATCCCAAGCTTGTCTTTCCCGCGCGACGAGATCATCGAGATTATCCCTGCATCGTACAACAACCAGGCCAAGCGCGTCAAGATCCCAGGACTGTCAGAGACACTGGTGCCGGGCAGTCCCGAAGGACTGGAGCACCCGATCATCCGTACTGAGATGAATAGTCGTGTTGGAAGTGGAGCCGTGAGTCCGATGAGTGGTATTGGTACGCCGGTGATGCATGGTAGTTCTGGGGAGCGGACGCCAGAGGAGGGTGTTGTGAGTGGTGGTGTGCAGATTCCGACTATCAGGAGGCAGGGCACAGGTCCGACGTCGGAGCCGAGGGCGTAGATGATGAGATTGATGTACCTGCGACGAAAGGTGATGGTTGGCTCATGGCACACACAGCAGTTTTAAAGGCAAGACGATAGAAAGTGCTGATCGTTCCAAAGACATCCGCTTGGCCATCGTACTTCCCAAAGATGGTCCACATTCAACCTCTGACTGACACTTTGGCCGACCGCAGACACTGTAGAATTATCGTCGTTGGTCGTGTGTCGTATACCACTAGCACGCTTTGGCGCCGGGTAGTAATGCGAGCTAACGTCTACAACGACCCACTACCCTCGCTCTATCACCTCAGCTGCATCAAGCTTCCCAGCACTCTCCGCAAAGGTATACAAACCCCCTTACTCATAACCCTCAACCCATCAACCTCCTCGCCACCCCCCTCGCTCCTCGCAAGCACACCAACCACTTCATCAATAACCTTCCCCAACAACCCCAACCCCCCATCACCACCATAACACCACCTCACCACATCCCTCAACCCCTCCAAATCCCTCGCCTCCCCCCCATCCCTCCTCACCCTCCCCACCGCCACTCCGACAAACCCCCTAACCCTCAAGTAAACCCGCTCATTATACAACGCACTTGGCCTCCTCGACTCCTCCAGCCCAGCCAAAGCCTCATACCCCGCCTCATTAAAATACGGCTCCTTAACCAACACCAACCCCAGCAAAGACACCACGACCTGCAACATCGTACTCCGACTAGCCTTCCACCCCTCCCCTCTATTCCCCTCCCACGTCCCAAGTAGCGATAAACAAATCTTCCCATCCTCATACAAATTCGGGTTCACCCTGCCACTCCCCGCACCATCCGTGGTCCAAGAATGGAAGAAAGCTGACGGCGGGTCGTTGGGGAAGGTAGGCGGGAGATGGAAATCCACTACGAACGGAGCGTTTTCGTAGGGCGTGTCGGAGGGGCCGATGATGAGACAGCGCAGGAGGTCGAGTCGTGACTCCCAGGTTCGGATGTAGACTCCTTGTGGGATGGCGCCGGGTTTTTGCAGGATACGGTGTTCCTTTTGCACGCGCTTCATGTGGACTGGGTTTGAGGAGGAAGGGGCAGTGGCGTAGTGGTGCGTGGCTGGGACAGCGTCTTCGAGGACATGGTACTGAGGTGGTCCTTCGTTGGTTGTTGAAGCTTCTGATGGCTTTTGCGTAGCAGTATCGTCTTTCACCACAGTGCTGTCAGGCGGCGTGACGTCCGCAGATGTCGGCGGCGTGCCTTGCACTCGCACGTCCACTTGCATTCCTCCCGGAGGAGCATCAGGCATATCATCGTCGTCGTCTTCGGACTCCCAATCCCCGCCCTCCACATCCTCCTCATCAAGCTCCTCGCCGTTCTCGTCCTCGTACCTTGCCTGCGGCTCCTCTTCACTGCCATCACTCATAGTATCATCAGAATCAGACTCACTCCCATCAACAGACTCGCCACTGCTCTCCTCCACAAACCCCCCAGGACCCGCCGCAACTCGTCTCCGTATCGCGACATCAACATCCACCGCGTCAAACCCTCCGCCCATGCCACCATCCTCATCAAGTCCCATCTCCTCACTCCAATCACTAACCTCATCATCCTCGTCCTCGTCCTCCTCACTCCCGCCATCGTCCCACTGTCCAGCGTCATCGGTACCGTCGGATCGTACAGCAACCACAACCTCCTCCCGCCTCAACACCACGTCCCGAACCTCCTGCGCGGCACCCAATCTCACACTCAACGTCCCATCCATCCTCGTATCAACAATCTCCCCAACCCAATCCACGTCCCCCTCCCCACCGCCCTCCAGCTTGACCGCCAGAAGTACAAGATCCCCCCTCCTAACATTCATAGCCCCACTAGCCTCAACCTCATACAAACTAACCTCCTCCACCTCACCATCCGCAACCCCAACAGCACCCGTCAACAACGACCTAACATCCCCCTCCTCCTCAACCTTAGCATAATGAATAACAGCTGAAGGCGCCCACTTCACTTTCGCCATCCTCTCGCCAGCCAACACACTCTGCACCACCCCCACTCTACCAGGTCTCTCCACACCAGGCATACCCTCCACAGACGTAAAATCAAGACTATGCGCGATTTCACCAGGCCACGTCGCATGCTCATCCTCAATACTACTATCCGGAACAAGATCAATAGAGTGTTCCGTACTCATACTGCGATCCTGCCACTGCACCACCACCTCCGTCTCAAACCTCTCGACATCAAAAACATTGATATCGTACCCCAGCATCTCACTCCTCGGGATACGTTTCAGAGTATCAGGGTACTTGGCGCAGGCTTCAGCGAGGTCCTTGAACCGCACACGAAGCCCGAGTCGGATGTCCAATTCGGAGTTGGAGGTTGTGTTGTTGGTTGGGTGTGAGGGTCGTCGTGTCCGGTCATACACCCGAAAAAAGCGGGATTCGATTTCGTCGCGCTCGAGGACATCGGGGGGTTCCTCGCTCACCGCCCCACCGATTCGGCGCTGTAGCCACGAGATCTCGAGGGATTGGACGCGGGTTTCTACTACTGTGCCGACGGGCACGGTATTAGGGTTGTAACGCCCGAAGATCCATTTCCCGTTTCGTAGGTTGCCTTTTTTTGTGGTCGCTAGATCCCCGACCGCGAAGGCTTCGTACTCCCCCGTCGGCTGCTCGCAGAGATCTTCGTGGATTTCTACGACGCAATTGTCGGGGAGTTTGAGGACGATGTTGGGGTTTACGTGGTCTACGCGACCTAGCCAGTCTTTGTAGATGATTAGGTCTTCTTCTTTGGGGGTGTCGGGTTCGATGAGTTTCGAAGCTGCTACGCCGGGGATGAGCATGGGTGGTGTGGAGGGACGGAGCCAATCGGGAGCCAATTCTGAGGGTGGCGGGAGGCCTTTCAGAGTCACGGTTTTGTAGGTTATGTCGCCGACAGGTTCGAGGGTGCAAGTCGTGAAGGTGTTGATGACTACGCCGCTCATGGCACTCTGAGCGTTTTTGCGTACGACATCTCCGATCAGTAGACTCCGATCCAGTAATGTGAGTTTGGATGTTGGTAAGAGTTGGCAAAGTCCCGTGTGCTGCCATCGTACCAGTACCGTGTCTTTGGGGGGCACGCCGTCCTTGAGGAAGCGCCGGAAGATCGGCTTGGAGATTGAGGAGTAGCATTTGATGTTGCTGGGTTCGTAGTGTTGGGGTCGGGGCTCGTGGGTGTCGATGTCGGATGCTGTGCGCTCTACTACGGCCAGCAGGGTGGGGGAGTTGACGCGGGATACGATGTCATCCGCGTGCAGGGGTCGGTCCATGGTGGGGATGTAGCTGATGGGAGAGAGCGGGTAATTATCATGCAGTGCTTGGAGTAATTCTGGATGACAGCCCAGCGTACGAGTGAGGGTTTCGCGATATGGCAAGGATGATGTCGAGCAGAAAGAAACATAAGCGTTTCGCAAACCTTATCCCCGCAGAAAGCCACCTGCGCCGCTTGCCGAGACCCCCTTCCCACGTGCTTAGCAGTGACCACAATCGAACCTCGAAAGTGAACATTGACGATGATTTTATGATGGGCGAGGATGGCAGCCCTCCACGACCTCCTCGACCTGGCCCCCGCCACGGCCAACGACGCGCAAACCACCAGCTACCTCACGCGCCTAACAACGCTCTCCCTTCCGGACCTCAGCACCACCGAACCCGCTTCACTGCTGCAGGCCGCTCACTCCCACCTCCGGAACCTGCAAGCACTTTCCAAACGGTCGCATAAAGCCGTCATAGCCTCTGCCTCACACTTGGCGGAACTGAGCAACATCCTCCCCGCACTCAACACACAAGCCCAAACACTACGAGATGCTGTCCCAACACTAGAAATCGCAGCAACAACTTTCGCCTCGAAATACGCCCGCAACACCACAGAAACGCCCGTCCTAGACCGACGAAAACGCGCCCTCCTACTGACTCGCAACCTCGATCGCGTATCCGACGTCCTAGACCTGCCTTCCCTGCTCTCCTCAACCGTAGCAGCAGCGGGACAAACACCAAACACAAACCCAGGTAGCGCTACAGCAGCAACAACAACAACAACAAGCTATGCCTCAGCCCTAGATCTCCACGCCCACATCAAGCGTCTACACACCTTATACCCGCACTCCGCCCTCATACACAACATATCCCAGTCCGCGGAACAGGAAATCGAGCATCTAACAGGCATCCTCATAACTTCCCTCCAAAGCCCCGGTCTGAAATTAGCAGCCGCTATCCGAACAATAGGATGGTTACGACGAGTAGCTCCCGAACTTACGGACCACTCCTCCCCACCTAAACCCGGTGCAAACGACGACGGCGCGCTAGGGACGCTCTTCCTGCTCTCACGCCTCAGGAATCTGAATAACAATCTCGCGGCCTTACAACCCTTACGCGAACTCGCGGATCAAGAAACCGTGCGCCGGAAACGGTTGCAGACCACCAACGGTGTCTCGAAAGCCAAGCAAGGAGCAGTACAGCAGCCCGGTAGCGGTGTTTCGACGGCAGGGCAAAGTTCAGAACGCTATCTCAAACGCTTTCTGGAGATTTTCCGCGAGCAGAGTTTTGCGATTGTGGGGATGTATCGGTCTGTTTTTCCTGGTGGTCTGCCTATACCTGAAGCGGATGGGCGGGAAGGGGATGAGGAGGGTGAGGGGTTGCTGTTACCGCTTCCTTGCCCGCTGGCGACGTTTACGGGACATTTGGTTGATTTGCTCACCGAGACGTTGAGGGAGTATTTGGGGAATGTGACGGAGAGGTCGGCGAGGGAGAGTTTGTTGACGCAGGTTCTGTTTTGTGCCGGGAGTTTAGGGAGACTGGGCGGCGATTTTGGGTTGATGATCGCGGGTTTGGGGGAAGAGTTCGTCATTGATGGCGAGGATGGGGCAGAGACCGACGATGATGTCGATACTGAGGCAGAGTGGGTGCAAGTCATGAAGAAACACCGCATCCAGGCTTCGAGGCTTGAGGTCTTGGCTCGGGGCGTTGGGACCGGGGTCAGGAAGGGGAGTGAGGGGGTGATGAGTCCTGGGGGTGGTGGTTGAAGGGTTTTCGGTAGGAGGATGACGTGGAGATACCTTTCCACGCACTACCTCACTATTTCTGGATTTTCGGATCTCGAAGCTTACTTTTGTCGCGGGCTTGTGAGCTGAACCAATTCTTCCGGAATAGAATGCGATACGCTAAGTTGTATGATGCTTGAGATGAAGGAGGTCGGAGACTTGAACCCGGGTGAGTGTGCTGTCAAGATGAAACAACGGGTCACCATACAAATAGACCGGTTACGCGGTGGCGGAACAGAAAGCTGTTAGGAGCGCCCGCTCGTAAGCTAAATTTCGATTGGCTGCGGTCGCGCATATGATATACTGAGGACAGGCTAAATGGAAACCCCGACGCACTTGTGCGATAGCCTTCTCCCTTTTGAGAACCTGAGCGTGTGGTGTGCTGTGGTGTGGACTGTGAGGTGCGTGGAGAAGAGGCTTTACCCGGTGGGAACGGATGCTAGTGCTATGGACGAGGGGACCAACTGATGGGACGCGGATGATGGTGCAGCAGTCTCTGGGGTTGGTGAAGCATTGAGCAGGTGTTGGAAGTAGAGGTGTATGAGATGTCTGGGGTACGGGAGGAAGACTACGGACCGACATTCTAGGATTTGGCTTTCCCTACCTTCTTCGATGGGTGTAACCCTTAGAGGGCTGCCATCTCAAGATCGCCGAATGTTCACGAGGTGTAACCATCGGTCTTAGCTTGTTAACTCAGTGGACTCGAGACGGAGATGTCCCTGCCACGCACTACTTTAGATCTCACCCGGAACAACGATGACATCCGCATCAGATTCTTCGAACAAGGATTTGCTCAAGCGCTCTATAAGCTCCATCTTGCTATCTCCTCCGTACAACTGGTCCTTGGTCTTGCGTGAGCCGTCTGGGTTCTTTACGAGGACGCTTTTGAAGTAGTAATCGTGGAAGAGTGCGCTAGCCTTCGCAGTTGGGAGAATGGTTGCAAGGCTGCGAAGCGTGTAGCTGTCGGAGATGAACGAAGACCAGCTCCAAAGGCGCCCCTTGGTTTCTGGCGGTCAGTGCAAGAAGTGTGCGATCCGTAAGTTTCAACCTGCTATACGGAATTTGGAAAGTAGATAGCTCTTCTAATGTTGAGCCAGCGGTTGAGATGTCGAGGACAAATTGCATAAACAGCTCCACGACATCGTGGTCCGCGTTGGCCTTGGTCAACACTCGGTCGAGGAAATCGGGGTCGAAAGTGTCGAACATGGTGGATCGCCGCCTGCGCGGTCCCTAAGCGTGCGACCCCCATAAGATCGAACGCGTTGGTTGACGAGCCGGGTGGCTTGCTGAAGAGAACTGTTACGTAGCGCCCGAATGTGCTGGAATCCGATGAAAGTGTGTCAAGATCGTGTCATGCGGAGCGTGTTTCCTAGCCAATGTCAGCGTCTCCTACTCGGCCACGAAATGACATTGCAATCAGGCCTACACACCATACAGTGGATGCCCTTTCACCGATCGTACAGACGTCGCCGTCGCATGTATCCAGGCGTGGGTGGATGCAACCCGCAGGTATGGTGGGTGGTTGGTTGAAGTCGAAGGGGTGAAGCCTGGGAAACCGCGTGTTTGACGCCGTATCGTCTGGTACCCATGTCAGAGGTTGCAACATATTACTAACCCGCGGGTCCATGGACTGTGGATGTTGTTGGTGTGGGTGTAGTTGAAGGTATGGACTGTCGTTGTGTGCTGTGAGAGGACACCCGAGCGAACCCCCATCTCCAAGGAAGGTGCAAGCAAGTGTCAAAGCCATTGGCAGGTGAATGACGCCTTTGCGCCCAATTGATGGGCAGACACGGTTTGCGAATGAACCGAGTGAACGGAGATGCATGAGGAACAGTGAATGGAGATGCATAGGGAAAAGTGACTGGACCTAAGCAAGCGAATCCAGGTAAGCGACCACAGGTAAGGTTAGTTGTTATTCAAATCTGCTTAATCACCTCAAGGCCCGAGTAGGCTCCCTAAAGTGTCACTGCAAGGCGTGAATAGCCGGTAAAAGTGACCTCGTACAATCAAGGGCGAGATCAGACTGCAAGTCTCATATCGATAGAAAGAATATGGACAATGTCGGGGTTCACCGTGTCGAAGCGTTGGCGTTCCTTCCGGATTCGTGAGAAACAAGTGAAGCAAAGCAAACAGCTGCACCTCGTTGTTGGCAAAGAGTCGTGCAGCTTCTCTCGAGACAATGAGTCCTTTCAGCACAACACTGTGCGGAAGACAAACAAACATATACTGCAACAACAAGGCTCTGTGGCCAAAGGACGACCGACGCAGCCGACACTGCAGCAACTCATCCACGTTCGCCGAACCCACATTACGGCCATGTCGAAGAAGAAGAAGAGCAAGTCCGCAGCGCCCGCCGTTCAACCTCCTCCACCACCTACCGAGCCACCGAATGGACGTGGAGTCTTGATCACACCGCGCACTGCTGAAGAGCTTGGTCTGCCAGAGTCTGACGGTGAGCATCAGTCTTCCTGTCTTCGTCGTACTTCAGCTAATATGGTTGCTAGATGTCTTCGCCACCCTCACAACCATGAAAATCCCCCTCGAGCTATTCGACCAGCAACCCTGGATCGGCTGTCCAGCGACCCACGCGCTTGGCATACCGCTCAAAGCCACACGTTGGCCTTCCGAGAACGCGCGCGTGCCCAACAATCTGACGCTAGGCTTGTTCATGGTCGCTGACCCCAAAGACGAGAAATTTGGGAAAGTGCAGTTCAGGCGTATGAACGGCGCTGTACTAGTCGCGAGCGTGATAGATGGCGGAGACGTGAAGGAGAAGGACGTCGAGATGATGCTGATGTACCTCAGCGGTATGTCGGCGCAGATAACGGCGTTCGTTCGTGAGGAGCGGAATGAGCGCGACGAGGATGCTGAGGCGGATTGGATTGAAGAGCGAGTTGAGAGGACGCAGGAGCTGGCTGCTAGGATATTGACGTCGGAGGCGTTTGGGCAGTACGTTAAGCAAGACGTGGTGAAGCAGGTGTAGTATTGGGTTGCGCTGGACTCCTGCGAATGCTCAGCTGGATACGAGAAGGCTAGCAATACTATTTGGATGTTTGCGGCATGCAATGACTCTTGAAGGCGTTTGAAGGTGTGCCTGAGAACCCACCAGCTTTTTGGTTGCGTACTGTACAACACCTGGCTATCCAGTCACGCAATGCCTCGAGGTCGACCACTCGTGCCCTTTTCCAGCCTACGCCGTACCCATAACAGCAGCCCTAGCTCTGCCATAAACAGGCGTAATGCCAGTCCACAGCCTAAACTGATGTACGCCCTGCCCAACCAAAGCCTCCAGACCCGCCACAGTCTTCCACCCATCGTTCTGCGCCAGCTGCATCAGACTCGTGACAGCAGGCTTGTAAGCCATCTCCAACAGCACTTTCTTGCTAGTCCCGTTCGCGATCAGACCCCCAGCATTCGCAGCTTGCGTGTCGTCCGCGCTGAAGATCGTACACAAGACCTCCCGCATGCTGGGATCGATTGGTGAGTCGCCCGGTATGGTGCCTATGGCGACGGCAGGCTGTTGCTCAGCTGGGATATCTCGTGCTTCCTGTTCGGTGCTGAGCAGTTTGATGTTGTAGTCGGCCGAGAAGCTTTGTGTAAGTGCTCCAAGCTTCTGCTTGTTCCTGCCGACCAAGTAGATTGGAGCATAGCCCATCTCCTTGAGAGCGTAGATCGCGGCTCGTGCTGTGCCACCGCCGCCAACTACCATACCCGATTGCTTCAGCACGCCTGTCGAGCCATGGGCGCCTGCTGTACGTAGTGCGAGGACCATACCTTGCCAGTCGGTGTTGTACCCAGTGAGAATGACTTTGCCTTCCTCGCCCTGACTTGGGACGATGGTATTGACAGCGCCAATTGTCTTTGCTGCTTCATCAATGCCATCTAAGAGCGGCATGACATCCAGCTTCAATGGTATGGTCACGCTTCCACCTCCGAAATTTGGTGCGCGGATCAGCGGCTCGATCTCTTTCACCTTGTCCGTCTCGAACAGGCCATATTCATGCGGCAGACCAGTGTCGGCAAACAGCGTGTTGTGCAGTGCAGGACTTCTGCTTTGGCTGATGGGTGTGCCGAACAGGAACATCTTCTTCGCTGATATCTCACCAACTATGCCGAGCACCTTGCGGATCTCAGCAGCGGAGACTTGACCGGGTGCTGCTTTTGCAGGTAGTGCCGGGTGTGAGACTGGTGTCATGAAGCCGTTGTTCACTCTGCTCATCTTGCCAATATCGCCCATATTCATCGCGATGAACGGTAGATCTGGGTGCTCCATGGCGATCTGCTTCTTGAACGCTTTGAGATCGTCGTTGTCCTCGCTCGTCTTTGCGACTCCAATGAGTTTGACGATATCGCCGTAGCTCCTCGCTTGGTCAAAGAACGGCATCCAAGCTTTTCCGTTGCTGGACCACGAAAGCTGAGCCTTTGGGTCATGATGTGAGGCTATGATGTTGCACATCTTGCGATGGCCAAGCACGAACTCCTTGACTTCCTCAGGCGCCGTGAGTTCCAAATCCACAAAGTCGAAGCCCATTCTCAGCGCGACGCGGTAAAGCTGTAATGCACCTTTCACATCGTCTTCCGGCCACCTGCCACCTTGCGAAACAGAGCGCAACGTGAAGATCAGTGGCAATGTGGTTGAGAATCGCAGAAGCGCCACCTGCTCGATTAAAAAGTTTTCAGTCGGCAGCCCGTTCGATGCCTTCGGATCGACCAACAGATCGACTCTCAGCTCAATAGCGTCAGCGCCCACGGTCACCTGCTCAAGTACCGGCAGCACTTTTTGCACCGTTGGCGCCGTCAACGCAATGAAGAAGCTGTGTTTCTTCTGCTTGACGGCCTCCAACGCGCCACTCCTTCCGGTCATAGTCCGCAGAAATCGCGTGAAGTCATCTAGCGGACTAGTCCACCCTGCAATGGCCGCACTCTCGTCGACAGTCTGAGAGTGGTAGTGCAAGTTGCTGCACGCCTCGAACCACGGCTTACGTCGAAGATAGACACCCATCATATCTTCCACATACGCTGGCCGTGTCTTGTCGACGTGTAGGAACTCCATCACGAGGTTGATGTCTCTAGTCACATACAACACCATCCCCTCCTTCTGCCATGCCATAAGCAGCTCTCGCGCCTCGGGCGTCTCTACTATTCCGCCTCCGGTCGCAAAGATATGGCCCTCGGGCTTTTCGCGCATAAGCGTCTTGAGCAGGTTCAGCTCTCTACGTCGGAAGCCGTCCCAGTCGTTGTCCTTGAGCATTTGCGGAATCGTCATGCCCTCGACTCGCTCCAGCTCAGTGTCCATATCGATGAGCGGCCAACCCAATATCCTTGACGCCCAGCCACCAGTAGTCGTCTTGCCCGCGCCGCGCATACCAATGATGAAGATGCTCTTTCGCACCTCTTTTGCCTTATGAACACCAGTCACACCGTTTGTCATCGCTCCGTTCATCCCACTGCTGTGCTGAGAAGTTGGCTGCACGCCATCTAATTCTACCCCAAAGATCTGATGCAGCTGATCCCACCAGCCAGGCCAAGTCTTCCCAACACATTCTCGCTCGTCCAGTACTGTGCCGCCCGGCGCAACAAGACCGAGTACAGAGATGCTCATCGCAACACGGTGGTCGTCATAGCAATGTATATCTGCACTTGCCCGGCTCAACTCGCTCACAGCCCTGCCATCGAGCTCGATGCCATCTTCCAGTTCTCTGCAAACGACTCCAAACTTTGCAAGTTCGACTCGCATCGCCTGAATCCGATTACACTCTTTCTGCCTCTGATTTGCAATGCCCGTAATCCTCGTTGTTGTCTTGCCCTTGCTATTAGGTCTTGAGCACACTGCCGCAAGAACCGATGCAGTAAGGAATGCATCGGTCATAACCTCCATGTCCACTTCCTCCAACGCTTGTAGTCCGTCAGATGGCCCTGTCACAGTGGTACTGTACTCAGTCTGCTTGACGTGACAGCCCATCGGCTTCAATACTTCGACTGCAAACCTAGCATCACCCTGCAAAGACCGGGAACCAATGTTTGGCACCACGCACGTTCCACCCGTGATAGCCGCAACAGCTAGCGGGTACGTCGCTGAGCTAGCATCACTCTCCACCTCATATGTGCCAGGATTGCGGTAATGCTGGCGCGGAATATGGTACGTGTCTCCCTCCCTCTTCACCTTCACACCAAAATCCGCCATCATAGCAATAGTCATGTCGATATACGCCTGACTGATCACCTTACCACCAACCAACCGTAAGGTTACAGCATTTTTGGCATACGGAGCGCACATCAAGATGGAGCTGACGTACTGTGAGCTCACCTTAGCCGTGAGTTCAATTTCACCTCCTTCGAAGCCTCCAGCAGCTGCTATGCGAAGAGGTAAGCTTTGGGATCCCTCTTTCAGGTAGTCGATGCCAACGCCATTGCTGCGCAGCGCATCTACCAATGGCCCTTGCGGTCGCTCTTGCATACGCTTGTTGCCTGTCAAGACCGTGCTCTTCGCTTTTGAGGTCGCATGCGCGAGGCTGACGGCTGTAGTAAGGAAACGAGAGGCAGTGCCTGCGTTGCCGATGTAAATCTCTTCTTCGCAGGCCTGGAGCTTGCCGCCATTACCCGTGACAACCAACGTTTTACCTGCATCTTCCCATGCATACGTTGCGCCACCAAGCTTGGAGATAGCGGACAGCATAAATTGCGTGTCGTCGCTGTGCAGCAGATTGCTAATTCGGCATTCACCCTCACCAAGCGCAGCTAACAATAGCACGCGATTGGAGATGCTCTTGCTTCCAGGTGGTTTGCATTGCACATTCAGACCTTTGCGCACAGAAGGGTGGACTCTCACAGCCGGGCAGAGAACAATGTTGAGGTCCTTGTCCGTCACGGTGCTAGCTTTGGGCTCGTAGCATTTGCCAATCGAAGACAGTAGTGTGACTTTCTTCTGCGACCCAGCGTTCTTCTTGTCGACCGCCATCCGTCGTAGAACCTCGTCCGGTGGGCACTGCTTGTTAGTGTGTTTTGTGAGTAGCTTGTCCTGCAAATTGGTCGGTAGCCCGTACGACGCAATCGCCTTCGTCAACCGCGCAACTGCTCCAGGGTCCAGGACACCAAGGTATCGCGCTAGCTCTGCTTCTTTGACCATACCTACCGCCACACTCTCACCGTGCAGGATCTCAGGCGTTAACAATGCTTCGTACGCATGCCCAATGCTATGCCCGAAGTTGAGAATATTGCGCAGACCGCCCTCACGCTCATCTGCGCTCACGACCTCTGCTTTGACTCTCGCGCTACCAAGAACGATCCTTTTGAACGTTTCCTCAACGCCCTCAAACCTGCCAGGACCAGCTGGCTTATCCAATGCAGCCATGATCGCTCCTGCACCCTCCTCCAACCTCTCAAACTCCTCCAAATCCCAGATCGCAGCCGTCTTGACCACCTCAGCCATGCCATTGCACACCTGCCGCTTGTCCAGAGTCTCCAAGAACTGCAGATCAATGTACACTCTTTCTGGCTGCCAGAACGATCCTATGAGATTCTTGCCTAGTGGCGTATCGATCGCGGTCTTGCCGCCAATACTGCTATCCACCATTGCCAGCAGAGAAGTCGGAATCTGGCAGAAGCGGACTCCGCGCATATATGTCGCTGCAACGAACCCAACCATGTCGCCTATAACGCCACCACCCAAGGCGAGGATGACTGTATCGCGAGTGCATCCTTGCTGGAGCAGCCAGTCTTCTACCTCTGCTTTAGTTTTTCTGCTTTTGCTCGTCTCACCTGGTATGATATGTGGATACACGAGTAGTCGCGCATCTTTCCCTTGGCTCTCTCGCTCACTTTCGAAGCTGCGCTGGAATGTTGAGAGGTAGTCAAGCTTTGCCAGATTTGTGTCGCAGATGAGTACGTAAGTAGAAGAGGTGATGTTGCGAAGGAGATCAGCTGCCACGTAGGTTTTCCAGAGACCGTAGTCGACGATGATACTATCTTTGCCCAATATGGGCACTTTGGTCGCCATTGCAGTTGTTGGAGAAGCACAATTGCAATGGTGGTGAGTCGAGTCACCGACATTCACTTCGCGAACTTTAAGATGGGTCTAGGTCTCGGGCCGATTGATTCCGTGAAAGCTTGGTGTGTCGCGCAGCACTTTATGTCGGAAAACGGACTGATCACGGAAACTGATTGGAGCAATGTTGGGATTGTTGCTGCTTGTCTACAAGCATCTATCAAGTCTTTCTGGTCTTCTCGACCCTTGCAGCATCCTCATCAAAGCATGATTTCATTGCATAACATTAACACTTCTTCCCGATTCACGTGGCTGATGAGCTCTCGTGGACAACCAAGACGACTTCTCGTGCTCATCCACCAACCATCTAGAACGGCCACTGCCATTTCGTGAACTCGTCAGGATCAAGGCCCGTCTCGTACGCATAAGCAGTGCTCCTCAACTTCTCCTTCTCCAGCTTCTCCCTCGCCGCAGCGCCCTTGTTGCCCAATACGCCCTTCAAGTTGTCGATAGCCAGCATAGCTAGGCCATACCTGTCGGCGCCGTTCCTGATCGCCAGCTCAAGAGGGGTGTCAATGTTGCCCTTCTCCTGGTATCCGCGAACGTGCATCAGGTGCTGACCCTCACGCTGATATGTGAGTCTGTGCACCAGCCACGGGTAGGAGTGGAAGTTGAAGATGACAGGCTTGTTGTTCGTGAAGATGGCGGCGTACTCTTCAGCTGTAGTGCCATGCGGATGATACTTGTGCGGCATCAGCTTGAACAGGTCGACGACGTTCACGAAGCGGATCTTGAGCTCGGGTAGGTACTCTCGGAGCAACGCAGTGGCGGCCAGAGCTTCCTGTGTTACGACATCACCGCAGCTAGCCATCACGACGTCGGGCTCCACACCCTCGTCATTGGAAGCCCATTGCCAAATGCCGAGACCTTTGCTGCAATGCGAGACGGCGTCTTCCATGTTCAAGTATTGCAGGTGGTCTTGCTTGTCGGCCACAATAGTGTTGACGTAGTTCTTGGAGCGGAAGCAGTGGTCCATGACGCTGAGCAAGCAGTTGCCGTCCGGCGGAAGATAAATTCGCACGACCTCCGGGCTCTTGTTGGCAACGACATCGAGGAAGCCTGGGTCCTGATGCGTGAAGCCGTTGTGATCTGATTGCACTTGTTAGCAAACGAAGGAACCAGTCAAACATCATGAGTACATACCTTGCCGCCACACCGTCGAGGTAAGCAGAATGTTCAGACTGCTGACTTCCTGCCTCCAGCTGACCTCGGCGCTCTTCTCCAACCACTTCGCGTGCTGGTTCACCATGCTGTCGATGATGTGGATGAATGGCTCGTACGAGTTCAGCAGGCCATGCCCTCCAGCAAGGATATATCCTTCAAGCCAGCCCTCAACGGTATGCTCGGACAACATCTCCATGACTCTGCCCTGAGGCGCCAAGTTGCCACCATCTTCATCCTCTGGCAGGTATCCTCCCATCCACACCTTCTTCGTAACAGCATAGACAGCCGAAAGCTTGTTGGATTCTGTCTCGTCAGGCCCCATGAGTCGGAAGTTGGTCGGATTGTTCTTCATTACATCCGCCAGCCACTTTCCAAAGGTGCTCATTGAGGGAGCGAGTGCCGTACCAGGCTTCGGAACCTCCAGACCCCACGGACGGAAATCCTGAAGCTTCAGCGGCTTGCGAATGCTGCCGCCGTTCGTTATAGGATTGGCGGACATGCGCTTGATGCCCTTCGGCGGTAGCTCCTTCAACTCGGGAATTAGCTTGCCCTCTTCCGTGAACAGCTGATCCGGCCGGTAGCTCCGCATCCACGCCTCGAGGATCTTGAATTGCTCGTCATCACCGTGAACTTTCGGAAGGGGTACCTGATGAGCGCGGAAGAAGCCCTCGAGGTAGTGGTTCTCGACCTTGCGAGGAGCGGTCCAGCCCTTGGGTGAGCGGAGAATAATCATGGGCCAGCGCGGTCGGTAGGTCTGCCCGTTCTCCCGAGCTTCCTTCCAATGGTACAGGATCTCTTGCACGCACTTCTCGACTGTGCCGGCCATGGCTTGGTGCATCTCCTCGAGATCTGAGCCGGCGACGATGTAGGGTGTCCAGCCGTAGCCCTCGAAGAGCTTGATCAGCTCGTCCTCCGAGATACGGGCAAGCAGAGTTGGGTTGTTGATCTTGTAGCCGTTCAAGTGCAGCACTGGCAGAACTGCACCGTCTGTGACCGGGCTCAGGAACTTGTTGCTGTGCCAAGACGTAGCCAATGGGCCCGTCTCTGCCTCGCCATCTCCCACGATCGTCAACGCGATGGTCTTGGGGTGATCGAAGACCGCTCCGAAAGCATGGCTGATACTGTAGCCCAACTCGCCACCCTCGTGTATTGAACCAGGCGTTTCAGGGGTCATGTGACTCCCGATGCCTCCTGGAAATGAGAACTGCTTGAAGAAGCGCTGCATCCCCTCGATATCCTCGCTCTTGTTCGGATACACCTCACTGTAGACGCCCTCCAAGTAGAAGTTGCTGATCAAGCCAGGAGCTCCATGACCTGGTCCAGAGATCACGAAAGCGTCGAGATCGTACTTCTTCACCATGCGGTTGAAGTGGATGTATCTGTCAAATTTATCAGCTTGTGCCTTGCCTCACTGACATCTAATCTTACGTGAAACTCTGTCCAGCATCACTACCCCAATGCCCAAGCAATCTTGGCTTGAGGTGCTCCCTCTTCAACGGCTCTCGTAGCAGCGGATTTTGCTTCAAGTACAACATGCCCAGACACAAGTAAAGTGTGGCATTGAAGTAGCGAGTGAGCTGGTCTATCTCCTCCGAGCTCAGCGGCTTCTTGTTGACCGTCGCTCGCGTGCTGCCATATGCCGACCATTCGGCCGCCCCTGCTGTGAGTGTGGTGTCATGAGGGACGATCGATGGAGAAGTGTCGTTAACACCCGCATCTTCCGCGCCCTTCGTGGCCATCTTGAGGGTGTTCCAGTTGTGGAATGGTATCTCTTGCTGTCGCTTTCAATGTTTTCTGCTGTGAGCTTGTTCTTGTTGGCCGGGGAGGTTCGCCGGAGGTGTTTGTTTTGTGTTTGACTTTAAGAGGAACAGCCGACCTTCTTGTACCTACCTTCGAGCTTCTCGTGCCTTCACTTCACATTTGAGTTCGGCCATCCCGCCGTCGCCGGAGCATGCGGAAGCACATGTCGCCAGACAATCGTTCATCTGACGTAGCCGATGCAGCCGACAACCTCACCGTGGTGGCACCGCGAGCCTGAAGCAGCTCAGAGTAACCCAAATCGCCGCGGAGAGCCTCCACGTTTGCATGATGTCTCACGCGTTCTGGAAGTGCCATGCGACGCGTCCTGCAGTCTGGCGTGAGACCTCGTTCCACCTCGTCTGACGTTAACGCGAAAGCAAACAAGCGCATTGCCGATCACGCTCCGCGGAGCCTGCCACGTGTTTCTCCAACGGCCCGAGCCAAGAGACGACCAACGACTATAACAACCCCATGCACCTTCACGCGGTCGACGACCTGGCACGCGCGCCTGTAGCAAGCCCTCCTAGGACGGCGAGGACAAGGGTGCGGCCTCCTCGGGTGGCAGGCGGCTGTACATGCACGTCGACCAAATATGCTGAACCCTTGAAAGCCCCTTCAGTGAAATGGCATCGGACAAGGTCTTCAAGAATTAAATAAAATTAATGGGAGACGAAGGTGTGCTACAGATTGTTGATCGCCGCGAGCGCATCTATAGAGTGGACTTGAAGTCTGCATATACACTGGAGTTGAGGAGCAAACAAGCATTCGCAGACCGCAAAGGGTCTCAGCCTCATGTAAAGATTCAGGGCTGGCTCTGTGGCACAATTCAATCTCGACATGTTTGAGAATCGCATCGTTGTCCATGACGCGGCGCAATTGACATCCGAATTCAAAACAAGCTTGTATCGTGGTATATCGGGACCAAGGGCTTGCGAAAGCCAGGGCACAAAATCGCCTGGCCAGCGTGGTGATGTTTGCAGTACCGGTAGATATGCTACAACCACGGGGACCAGAAGCTCGATCTGCGTTCGGTGTAGGAACGTACGCCGAGTCTCCCGAATCCGATATCGCAGGTACTGTTCATGAGTAGAGTGCAGCACATTGCAAATGGACAACCTCAGATATTGTCAGAGCTGACCCTCCAAGATCCACTGGACTCCGTCTTGCTGACTTGAACGCCTCAGACGTCGAGTCGTCTGCTCCGTACATCTTGGCGATCAATAGGCAGACATATGGTATTCTCGTGGGCACCTATATAATGGGCACCTAAATAATGGGCACCTACGCGGTGAAAATCTTCGGACTTCAACCTCTTCATAAACCCGGAAGACTCACAGACACCACCGACGCAATGGCTCCCACCATGACACCTACCATTCTCGTTGTTGGCGCAACCGGAAACACTGGGCGCAGCCTTGTCAAGACCCGTAAGTGAATCCTTGAGTCCGAACTCAGGGTCGCTCAAGACAGCCTCTCCAGCCTGCCAAATGCTTTTCTGCTGCCATGTGCGGCTCGCAGTCTCCCAGACTAAGCCGATGCGCAGGGACAGTCTCATAACCACGTGGAACCTATATATCACTTGCTAACCCATACATCTATCACTTCTAGTTCCAGGTTTGATCCGAAACACCAACCTCGCATCTCATCGGATCCTAGCCGTGACGCGCAATACAGACAGCCCAGCAGCCAAAGAACCGGCCAAAGTGTCAGGCATCGTCCTTGTCCAGCAGAATTTGGGTCGAGATCGATGATGATTGGCTCCGAGAGGCCGGAGTTGTTCGCGTCTTCATCGCGTCCCATACTCAGCCCAACCAATTCGCCGAAGAAGGGCAGTTCCTCGTCAACGACCTGAGGGCAGGAGTCAAATACCTTGTACGAATCTCGACAACAGCAGCCAATGTACATCCTGATTGTCCTGCTTATTATCCTCGCACTCACTGGGCGATCGAGAACATGCTCAGTCAACAAGAGTTCAAGGAAATTTAAGATACTGATTTGTAGTGGAGCCCGGGATGTGAGACAAGTGCTAACTACCCTAATCGTTACAATTTAGGCGGTGGTCGTCGTTGCAGCTCAATGCTTTCTTGACTATGCTCCTGGCGGAGACTGCCCAGTTTGTGGGGCAGTATTAGAAGACCGGAAAGCAGGGTGTGCTGTCCATTCTCCTCGGTGCTCAAACGCCGATGGCCTTGATCGACCCATATGACGTCGGAGTATTTGCTGCGCATCTCCTCGCACAAGAGGACATTGCAGAGCATAATCAGGCTAGCTATGTGCTTAACGGGCCTGAGCACGTTACGGGTGAGCAGACTACAGCTTTGGTGGAGAAGCACATTGGTGCAACGGTGGGCGAGATCCGATACAATGATTTCTCTTTTGTCAACTACATCGCCGAGCAGCAGACTTCCGAGCCGAAGAATGTTCTCCGGTCGATCAGGTATGCGGCGATACCGATGTGGGAAGGCAAGGCAAAGGCGGATACGACGAGCAAGGAAGTGCTGCGGCTGTATGCGCCCAAGCGGACGATGGCTGAGGTGTTCGAGGCAATGGTGCGAGAGTAGAGACTGGATAGATTGTCGTGGATCCCCATCGTGAAAGTAGTGACTCGTACACACTGACCCGCTGGCACCAGCTTGATCTTGATGCGGCGACGTGGAGAACGCCGCGACCTTGCCCAGCGCTGCGGCACTAATATCCCCGAAGCAGCATGATATATACATGTTTCTACTAATCGTTTCACTGCAGGCCACGTAGCACCGACAGTTATCACTATCACTTCTGGAACTATACCCTCAGATTTGAATATATGAAATGTATGGATTGGATAAACGAGGTCGTGGGCAGTGTTGACAGGACCATCACACTGGCCAAATTACACGTCCTCTGCGAAGTGGGAGTGTGAGCAGCGAGCGTTCCATCCCAAGTGCATTGGAGAAATACAGCAACACGGATCAGTTCTCAGCAGACGAATCCAGCCAGGGGGGCTCAGCCAGCCCGAGCAACGCGGCGGGGAGAGCAGTGAGATCTACATCATCCTAAGACGCGTTTGATTTATAGAAATGACGCGAGCACCCGAGAGGACTGGCGAAGAGCTTCGCGAGTCTTAGCGGTGAAAGGGTCTGAATACGAACAAGCAGGCGATCAACGGTGAGAGGGCGTTTGGGACTTTGCGAAGGGCTTCACGAGCATGATCGGTGAAAGGCTTCGAAGTATTAAAAGACACTCTGTCACCCATGGCGGCTGGTATGCTAGATCGAGGAAAGAATTTGCAGGGCATCATACTGAAGGAGCTTCCACGGAGCAGTCCCAGGATTCAGCGGCGAATGTGGTATGATCTTTGACGCTGGAAATCTCCAAACAAGGGTCAAGCGAGACGACTATGTGAACCTCTTGAGGAGGCCCATGAGTGGCAAACTGGTGCTTGGGAGCAACACCGTCCAGCTGATGACACCATTGCGCTGCTCCAACTGACTAATAGCTTAGTAAGCGCTGCTCTCTACCCAACCATCTGATTGAAAGCACGCTGAGTTCGCACGTCACAGTAACTCTACCACTTTCTATCGCTGCGCATCAACATCACCTTACCCAGCGAGACCGTTCAGAACACTTTCAATGTCAAGATGGGACCCACGAACCAAATAAGCACCGGCACCCACAGAGACGATGAGCACAAATTAGAAGCTCTTGCCATGGACCTGTTCACGGCGCTTGTAGTAACCCGTGAGCATAACTCACCCACGATCCGAGAACATCTCTCTTGCAAAGTATCCTCGGATCGGATAGAGGGCTCTTCAGCCATGACGCCAGATGACTGCTGGACTACTCGATCTCGAGACGAGTTACTGCAACAGATCAATGTACAGTTCTCGCACCATCCAGACCGCCGGGTGGACCTGGGCGATAGTTGTACCAGCGTTGAAATTGAGGCGGATGGCAGAAAGGGAACAGTCTGGATGGGTGCTCTCATCTACGGCCGTCATGAAGCTGACGAAAGTACCTCGACATTGGCTTTGGAATGGATAATTCGAAGTTCATGGACAAGGCGTAGTCGTACGTCTTGTGAAACCTGCGATCCTTGGAGGGCGCGAGACCAACGTTCTCTCAAAGCTATTGATCATCAAGACCTGCTGTAGCGGCGAGGTACAGCTTGGACACCCCATCTCGATCCCCAGGTAATCCTCCTCGATAGACAAGACATCTGCTGATCATCTTACCCATCGCTCCAGCAGGTGGGTTAGCAGGTAGCATTGGAGTCAAATGGATGTGCGAGAGAATCGAGCGGTTCAGCGCTGCTGGAGGTTTCATATCATGATGGAAATAAGTTACGCACTTCGCACAAGCCTGCTTAATAATGCCAAGTTGTGTTCCATGCACTCTAGGCGGTGGCCGCATATCATGAGACGGCTGGGCAGATACTGGGTGCCAGCTGCCACGAGAGGATTCAATGCGGGAGAGGAGGCCCATGTGGTGGTACGTGACTACTACCATCTAATGTCCCGCGAGGAGTGGAAATATGTCGATGGCCTCTGCGTACGAACAAGCAGGAACGCCACAACGCGAATGATATGGGGAGATAGTTTCGTGAATGGATGATTAAAATGAAGTTCCGGCGACGTAGATTGGATGGTGTTGCAGGCAGCCTATCCAGCAGATGGGTTTGCGAGAGGATGACGGAGTGATTGCAGCAGGCGGGTTCAGTGGGCACTGGTAGACTTTGGCATAGTCGGTTGACTTATGTCATGCGATGACAGTCAGCTGAATTGTGAAGGTCAAGTAGTTCAGCTGTGTCTTTTTTGATTTGCGGCATGAAGTGGACATCTTCAAACATCGGGAGCAGTAAACCAGAGTCACAAAAAGAACACTTCATTAACTGATCAGCTACAAGGTCCATTCTTGAGGTTCCATTTCCCAAAGAACTCCAACACCTTTGGCGTGAAGTCCAACACCCTCGCGCCCTTGCAGGAACCACCTTGGTTGTCGAAGGTGTCCGGATCACTGCTCGGCCAGCAGTGGCCGCCCTTCGCCAGATGGTAGTGCTTCACGACATCTTGGTGTCCGTTACAGCTGTAGGTGGTGACATTGTAGCCCGTGGGCTTGGTGTCGACGGTAGGCTTAGCATTCGAACCACAGTCCCGCTGTCCCCACCAGCCCACCCACTTGCCAACATTCGGTAGTGGACCACCGCGACCGTCCTTGGTAGGCACGTACGGGATGACGCTGTCCTTGTCGCCGTGAGCCTCGAGGATCGCACGTTTCTTGTTGTGGCAAGCGGTGAGGTTAGTGTCCGTGTAGAGAGCTGCGCTGGCCATTGCAAAGGCGGCGAATTTATCTCCGACGTTTGAGCAGGCTAGGGTATCAACAAAGCCGCCGCCGTTTGACTTGCCGGAGGCGTAGATACGCTGCGGGTCGATGCAGTACTGGGCCGCTACATGGGCCAAGAGATCGTCCGTGAAGAGGAGGTCATTGGAGCCAGCTGCGTAGGTCGGACCTTGCCAGTTCAGACCCCGTCCTCGTGGGTAGACGACCAGATACTTGTTTGTGTAGTTGTAGTAGGCGGAATTGTCGTGTTGGTTGAGGGGAGTGTCGGTCGAGCCATGATAGTCGAAGATCAGAGGGTATCTATGCAGTGTTAGTCCATGCCGACAACAAAACCAAGCCAAAACAGCACAAAGAGCCAAAGAGCTCTTGGGCGTTCGAGGAAGTCTATCGGCCTAGGCTGTTAACAGGATGGGAAGACTAACTTCTTCTGAGCGTCGTATTTGGTAGGCACCTGAACAGTATAGTAACGAGGTATGCCGTCTGACATTATGCTGAGATTCTTGCCCGTGTTGCCATGGACAGTGTGATAGCCCGGAGTGTGAGGTTTGCCGCATCCAGTGGACACGACTGGCGACTGCGTTGAAGCGGCCACGCAGCCAAGCACGGCGAGAGTGATGAAAAGCATCTCAATAATGCTTCGAGGGTGTGGTGAGATTGAGACTGCTTGGCGTGAGTTGTCAAGTGTCGTATGTTTGCACAAAGACGTTATTTCCTTTGTTCTTCTGCTTGCGTGCTGCTATATGTACGTATATTGAGGTCGTAGGAGCCTCATCCTGCCGAAAGTCTATCATCAGCTTTCATTGTTCTGTGGTGCGCGTGATGGCTTGATCTGGCACCTCGGGCGCGGATCGTTGCCATGAAGTATGAGACACGCTGAAACTCGGGCGCGGCGCAGTCACGTCGACACTGCGCCCGAACGGAGTACCGAGTTGTCAGCAAGAGCGGTATGTAGGATGGCTTACAGCACGTCCATGTACCTTCGAGATCCGTGCAGTCGGTGAGCGACTCCAGCGCTATACATCAACCACAAAGGATCCCACGAGTCTACGGCACCGCCGACTGCCGCTGACACCACGAGTCTTCGTCTCTTTGTGCTCATGCTCTGTAGTCAACGACCTCCTCAACCACATAGCACGGCGATAATCCTACCAAGACCACTACACCACCTCGAGGGTGATGTGCACCGGCATTCTCAACGCACCATGTGAAAGACACGTCGCCGCTCTCACTTCTCGTAGTCGCATCCTTCTCCAGGTCCCAGCGATGAAGCTGGGACGACTGATGAAAGAGGTTATCGCTGAGAGCGATTGTACACCAAAAATGACCCTGAGATCGCCCCCGTAGGAGAGATCCACGCGATCTTCGCCGCGCTGTGCAATGCAGGAAGCTCGTGTGGAAGAGTGCCATTCATGATCGGCATCTTCTCAAGAAGGTAAGTATGTCGGAGAGAAGAGGTTGCGAAGGTGACGAAAGAATAAGTATCATTTCAAACCGCGCTAGTGCGGCGAGCTTATGCAAGGCTCGGGGGTGCCGTGCCAAGCAAGGGAGGGGTTCGTTGCGCAAAACGAAAGACGAAGTGACGGAAGACCGCTCACGCTGTCCACAACGTACAGTAGACGTGAATTATAAAGACCGGCATAGCGTAGCGCAGAGGCAATGCGCAAGGTAGTGTTGATCACATACTTCAACTTCATACTAATCTTGTCCTTGACCGATGACGCGATCTTAAGACCTCAAAACATCTTCTTCCGAACATCACAACACCCTCTCTCCTACATCTAAGTCCATCATGGCAGCCTCACTAACCCGCAGCGCCCTGCGCCGTTCTCTCACCTCAACCTCCACCCACTCAACTTTCGCCGCCCGCCGCGCATCACCGATCTTCCTCCGGGGACTGGCGACACCTAGGGGAGAGCAGCCAAGGTTGCGCATAGGCTCAGAAGCACCGAACTTCCAGGCGAAGACCACAGCTGGGGACATTGACTTTCACAAGTTCTTGGGCAACCAATGGGGCATTCTTTTCTCGCATCCAGCAGACTTTACGCCAGTATGCACGACAGAGCTGGGCGCGTTTTCTAAACTTGCGAACGAGTTTGAAAGCAGAGGTAAGAGTAGCAACTGTTTAGACTCACTGATAGCTGCTAATGTAGTCGAATAGGCGTGAAGATGATTGGGCTGGTAAGGAAACACAAGGGACTGTACCGGGATGTCGCTGATTATGTGTAGAGCGCAAACGACGTGGGCAGCCATGACAAGTGGGTGCAGGACGTAAGTCAAACAGGTACAGCTTCTGTGGTGCTGTCTAACGCCTTTCAGATCAACGAAGTCAGCAACACCAACCTCAAATTCCCCATGATCGCCGATGCCGACCGCAACGTGGCCTGGCTATACGACATGATCTCGGAAGGGGACCTCGAAAAACTAGCGAAAGAGGGCGGCATCGCTTTCACCATCCGCTCTGTCTTCATCATCGATCCGGCGAAGAAGATCCGCTTGACTATGATGTACCCGGCGAGCACAGGCAGGAACACGAGCGAAGTGCTACGAGTGATTGATGCGCTGCAGACGGCAGACAAGAAGGGTATCGCGACTCCGATCAATTGGCAGGTTGGCCAGGACGTTATTGTACCGGTTCCGGTCAGTACTGAGGATGCGAAGAAGAAGTTTGGAGCAGACAATGTGCGTGAGGTGAAGCCCTACCTGCGGTTCGCGAAGGTGTGAATACTATAGACAGGAGATCAAGTCCCTCAAACGACGAATAATGCGCTCAAGCACGCACAATCCTATGGAGCACCTCATCAACCAAAGTTGACGCATTGAGACATTGATACAACGTCGGCTTTCATCTCGGCGTCAGCAGCATCGCCAAGCCCGACTCGGAGCTGGATGAGAAATCGGGACATGCGGAGTTGATGCGGTAAGCAGGTGTCTGGAGGATTGCGATGAGGTTTCAGGGTATGGGGCCGCACTTCGAAGACCCCCATATAGTCACCCGATTCAGTCGGACGGTATTGGCGGCACAGCTGAATCGCTTTGGCATCTTATATTCCAACGGAGTTCCGAGCATATTCAGGTCGTGCCATGCCTACCAAGGAATAAGGCATCCCGTCACATTCGATGCTTTCGTAACTGCTTGTTCAGCAACGATGATTGTCTTCCAATGGCTGCCTTCTCCACAGATCGTAGCCGCTCCGCGCCTTAGTGCAGAACGCGTAGTGAGCATCTCTATCAAGGTGGTCTGATGGCTCTATCAAGCATATCGTATTATTCTTCGTTGGGCTGCACGATAATTCAGGTAATCCTTCTAGGAGATGAGGTTGATGCGGGTGCGGACAAGCAAACGCGGCCGCATGCATGAGGTGCCATTTGAAACACTGGGCCGTGACGTCCATCGCGTTTGACAAAGTTTCGTTCCACTTGCCGTAAACGCGATCAACCGATTTGCTTAACAACCCCCTTGCAGTCGGAGTTAACTGCGGACTTCAACAAAGCTCTGGTTAGTTATGACCGCATGTAGGGATCCGAGAAGGTTTCTCTGCTGTTTGCCATCTCTGTCTTCCTCCCTCATTCTCTCCTTCACCAATCTCCACTCATTGTTGGCGCCTCTTCCACAATCATTTGTGACGGATCCGTGACAGTAACGCACACTGACCTTCACTCACAATGTGGGGATCGGCGCCAGACGAGCGTCTGCGCCGGCAGCAAAGCAGCGCTCCAGAAAACCAATGGCACACCGTAGGCGACCGCGAGCGGGATGCGGATCGCATACACACTCCAGCACACCCCACTGAGGCCGTCGAAGAAAGCTCAGCAGCTATCTCAAGACATCCGTCCGGCACTTGGGGTGAGACAGATGTTGGTGGCTTCGACGAGATCGATGCGAGGGAGAACTTCGAAAGCTTGCGAAAAGAGTTGACGGAGCTGGGTCGAGTGCGATCGAAGGATACCCAGGGCTCCAGGTTGAATCGCACAGCTTCCGCGACGAGCAGACGGAGTAAGGCTCTGTCTCGACCAGGAACAAGGCAGACAGCTACGAGCCGCACGAATGACGAGTCTGAAGCTGGAGATGTGGAGGCTGGTCCTGAGGACGAGAAGGAGGACGGTGAGTTCGAGCTTGGAGAGTTCATGCGCGAAGGTCATTTCGAGAAGCGTACCGATGGTGGTTCGGCGAAGAAAGTGGGTGTCATCTACAAAAACCTCACTGTTAAAGGCATCGGCTCGGCAGCCTCGTTTGTTCGGACTCTGCCAGATGCTGTCATTGGGACATTTGGACCTGATCTGTATAAGATCTTGTGCAGATATATCCCAGCACTGGCACGTCGGACTGGCGAGACGAGAGATCTCATTCACGACTTCACTGGTTGTGTGCGGGATGGAGAGATGATGCTTGTACTTGGACGACCAGGTGCTGGATGCAGTACTTTCCTCAAAGCGATCAGCAACAACCGAGAGTCTTATGCTGCCGTCACTGGAGATGTGACATACGGCGGCATCGATGCGGCCAAGCAGAAGAAAATGTATCGTGGCGAAGTCAACTACAATCCCGAGGACGACGTGCATTTTGCGTCTCTCAACGTCTGGCAGACATTCACCTTCGCTTTGATGACCAAAACGAAGAAGAAGGTCCGCGAGGACATCCCGATCATTGCCAATGCACTGATGCGCATGTTCGGTATTGCACACACCAAATACACTCTGGTCGGTGACGAGTACACCCGTGGTGTCTCGGGAGGCGAGCGTAAGCGTGTGAGCATCGCTGAAACATTGGCTTCCAAGTCAACTGTGGTATGCTGGGACAACTCGACTCGCGGTCTTGATGCGTCCACCGCTCTCGACTACGCTCGCAGTCTCCGAATTATGACCGACATCTCGAACCGAACAACACTCGTCACACTCTACCAGGCCGGAGAAGGCATCTACGAGCTGATGGACAAGGTTTTGGTCATCGATCAAGGTCGCATGATCTTTCAAGGACGAAAGGAAGCGGCTCGCCAGTACTTCATCGATCTCGGTTTCGAAGCACCAGATCGCCAAACTACAGCCGACTTCCTCACCGCGGTCACTGACCCAGTTGAGAGGCGATTCCGGTCAGGTCACGAAGCCAGCACGCCGAAGACTCCCGTAGAGCTCGAGAAGGCGTTCCGACAGTCACAATACCACCAGAAGCTGCTCGATGACATCAAGGATTACGAAGGCTACCTCGAGCGAACCAACTACCAGGACGCGAAGGAGTTCGAAAATGCTGTGCAAGAGGGCAAATCGAAGAATGTTGCCAAGAAGTCACCATACACCGTCAGCTTTTTCCGCCAAGTCATGGCATGTGTCCGCCGCGAGTTCTGGCTCATCTTTGGCGACACCACGACGCTCTACACGAAGATTTTCATCATCATCTCGAACGGCTTGATTGTTGGATCCCTCTTCTACGGCGAGCCACTCAACACTGAGGGTGCTTTCACTCGCGGCGGCGCTCTGTTCTTCTCGATCCTCTTCCTGGGATGGCTGCAGTTGACCGAGCTGATGAAAGCCATCAGCGGTCGTGCTGTTGTAGCTCGCCACAAGGACTACGCCATGTACCGTCCCTCAGCCATCACTATCGCTCGGGTCATCACGGACTTGCCCATTATCGCGGTACAGGTCGCCATATTCGGGACGATCATGTACTTCATGTGCAACCTCGATGTTGACGCTGGCAAGTTCTGGATCTACATGCTCTTCGTCTACCTTACGACGATTCTTCTGACAGCACTTTACCGCATGTTCGCCAGTGTCAGCCCCGAAATCGACACTGCGGTCCGCTTTTCTGGTATCGCCTTGAACTTGCTCGTCATCTACACCGGCTACGTGATCCCGAAGACTCAGCTGCTTAGCAAGTACATCTGGTTTGGCTGGATCTTCTGGATCAACCCGCTTGGCTACTCGTTCGAAGCCGTGCTCACCAACGAGTTCGGAGGGCGGACCATGCAGTGCGCGCCTTCCCAGCTGGTGCCGCAAGGACCGGGCGTTGATCCGGCGTACCAAGGCTGCGCGATCTCTGGTGCTACGGTGAACTCCCAGACTGTACCTGGACGGGACTACCTTGACACTACTTACAATTACTCTCGGTCTCACTTGTGGCGCAACTTCGGCGTTTTGATTGCTTGGATCGTTCTGTACATCCTCGTAACTGCGCTTGCAACCGAGCTGTTTAGCTTCAGTTCGGAGGGAGGCGGCGCGTTGATTTTCAAGAAGACGAATCGGGCGAAGAGGGTTGCAAAGGACATGTCGGCGCCGGCTGACGAGGAGAAGGCCGTCGATGATCTTGCTGCTGGGCACAGTGGTAGTGATGCGTCTTCCAAAAAGGAGACCGACGTTGCGGACTCGTCTGCCAATGCCTCCACGGAGGAAAAGGAGAATGAGGCAATGGAGAAGATCACCAAGAGTGAATCGATCTTCACGTGGCAGGATGTTGAGTACACTGTACCGTATATGGGTGGCGAGAGGAAGCTGCTCAACCATGTTAATGGCTACGCCAAACCTGGAATCATGGTTGCTCTCATGGGAGCCTCCGGTGCCGGCAAGACGACACTCCTCAACACGCTCTCGCAACGACAGAGCACGGGTGTTGTCAGCGGAAGTATGATGGTGGACGGACGGCCACTTGGTCCAGAATTCCAGCGTAATACTGGTTTCTGCTTGCAAGGTGATCTGCACGACGGCACAGCGACGATCCGGGAAGCTCTCGAATTCTCTGCCATACTCCGACAGCCTGCTCATACACCTCGTGCCGAGAAGATCGCCTACGTGGATGAGATCATCAACCTGCTAGAGCTGGAAGACCTACAAGATGCGATCATCAACAGTTTGGGTGTTGAGCAGCGCAAGCGACTTACCATTGGTGTCGAGCTGGCTGCCAAGCCTTCGCTGCTCCTCTTCTTGGATGAGCCCACGTCTGGTCTGGACAGTCAGAGTGCGTACTCGATCGTCCGATTCTTGAAGAAGTTGGCACACGCCGGCCAAGCCATCGTCTGCACTATCCACCAGCCTTCCTCAGTCCTTATCCAGCAGTTCGACATGATTTTGGCGTTGAACCCCGGAGGAAACTGCTTTTATTTCGGACCAGTTGGCGAGAATGGGAAAGATGTGATCGACTACTTTGCACAACGTGGCGCCACATGCCCACCCTCCAAGAACGTTGCCGAGTTTATCCTCGAAACAGCCGCCAGGCCGCATCGCAAGCCTGATGGCACCAAAGTCAACTGGAACGAGGAGTGGAAGAACAGCGAGGCAGCGCAGCAGGTTATCGAGGAGATCGAGAGCCTAAAGCTCACACGCAGCAAGACTGTTCCAGAGCATGTGCGCAAGGATCAGCAGCGCGAGTTCGCTTCTCCTGTGCTTCTGCAGACGACCGAGTTGCTCAAGCGCACGTTCAAGCAGCACTGGCGCGATCCGAGCTACCTTTACGGCAAGTTCTTCGTCTCGGTCATCGTTGGTATTTTCAACGGGTAAGTTGAGAAGATTATATGCTCTTTCCAATCCCGCTAACAACACTCAGCTTCACTTTCTGGCAGCTCGGAAACAGTACCCAGGACATGCAGAACCGCATGTTCACTGCTTTCCTGATCATCACCATTCCTCCCACGATCGTCAACGCTGTCGTCCCGAAGTTTTTCACCAACATGGCACTCTGGCAAGCACGCGAGTACCCCTCTCGCATCTACGGCTGGTTCGCATTTACGACAGCGCAAGTGGTCGCTGAGATCCCGTCTGCAGTCGTCTCAGCTGTGCTGTACTGGCTATGCTGGTACTTCCCCACCGGACTGCCTGCCCAGAGCTCTGTTTCCGGCTACGTGTTCCTGATGACACTGCTCTTCTTCCTTTTCCAGGCTAGTTGGGGCCAATGGATTTGCGCCTTCGCACCCAGCTTCACGGTCATCAGCAACGTGCTGCCATTTTTCTTTGTCATGTTCTCGCTCTTCAACGGTGTTGTTCGACCGTACGCTATGCTGCCGGTCTTCTGGAAATACTGGATGTACTACGTCAACCCCTCGACATACTGGATTGGCGGTGTACTGGCGGCAACGCTACACAACATCCCAGTCGAGTGCACACCCGAGGAGGCTGGACACTTCAACTCACCACCTGGCCAGACGTGCGAGCAATACGCAGGTGCTTTCGCCAGCTCCGCAGGTGGACGTCTGCTGAATCCTGGAGCGACATCCGACTGCCAGTACTGCCCATACCAGAGTGGCGACCAGTATCTTGCCTCGCTCAACATTAAAGCAAGCGACAAGTGGCCGTACTTTGCGATCTTCCTTCTGTTCGTGATCACGAACTGGCTGTTGGTGTACTTCTTCATCTATACCGTCCGCATCAAGGGATGGTCTTTCGGGTTCGGTTGGCTCTTCAGAGTGCTTGGGAAGGGCGTTAACGCCGTCAAGCGACCGATCGTCAAGAGATTCGAGAAGAAGAAGGAAGTGAATGCATAGGAGCGAGAATCAGTCTGCTGGGTTGTATAACAGAGCGATCGGCACGGGATTAGACATAGAGTTGTATGAATTAGCAAGGCGTCTATAGGTAATATCATCGGGGTCTGAATCTTACCATGGCATCGACGACTGCCTTGCAAAAGAATACACGGTTTCTAACGAATACGGCAGGTGTAGCGGTCGGGATTCCTTCCACCCACGACGAACTGTAACCTTGCATCCTGACTTGCTTTCTTTTCTACCACGCTTCGCAGGTATCAACATTCGCTGAAAGGCTACTCCACGAAGAAGTCTGGCCTGACGACGACCCTTGGTGAAAAATACAGCCTCACAGTCCAGTACTTATGGCCGAAGTGTTGTGGCACTGCCTATCCGTAGTTGCAGTTTACCGCGCGGTCGTTACATGCAGGCACATACTCACCATGTTAGACGCCGAAGCGCCTGCTAACAGCCGCGACACATTACACACCTGCAGCCATGTCAGTGTATGCTTCGGTAACCCTCTCAAGGCAATCTATATCCGACCTTGTAACCCCTCGCAGATCACTTATATCCGAGGGTAATAACGAGACGACTGGTTGCAGGCCACACTCACACTTGTCACTCTTTCAAGTACTTCCGAACCTTTTCATACATTTGCTTTGCTCTCACGAACCTTATGTTTCTTCTTGCTCATAGCACAAGCGGATCAATCTAACACTTTATCCGCCATGGGACTCATACAGCTCAGAGGGCGAACGCTCTACCTGCTGATGAAGGTAGTCTGTGGAGTCTCATTTATGATGTGAGTAAAGCCACAAAACGCACTTCTCTCCTCACAAGCTGACGTTAGAGCTAGGTATGGCTACGATGCGGGTGTCCTCGGTGGAGTCCTCCTTCATAAGCCCTTCCTGGACGCCATCGGTAACCCAACGGATACGTACACGATCCCTATGATCGTCGCATCTTACGATCTCGCTGCATTCGTTACTGCCATCGCTATTACACCATACACCTTCAGGCTGGGGAGGCGTGGCACTGTAATCATGGGCAACATCGTCGCGATCATCGGCTCGTTGTTGCAGGCCAGCTCGTACAGCGTCGCACAGCTGATAGTTGGACGGCTCTGCACGGGATTTGCGATTGGATGTATCTCAAGCGCCGTCCCGACGTACCTCTCGGAGACAGGCGTCGAGATTGGAGATCGTGGGCCTGCCAACGTAAGCAAACTGATGGGTACAGCCATTGGATGCGTGTCCTCTCGAGGCCATCGAAGGGCTACAGGCTGCCGATATCGGTCTTAGCACTCAAGACGGAGATGCCTCGCAGCTAGGCTAAGGCCTTCTGACGTCTGAAACACCCGCTAACCCTTTGATTTTCGACGAACAGGCCTTGAACGCAATATTTCTGGTATTCATTGCCCTGACTCCACCTGTAGTCTCCTCATGGCACTCTACACATTTTCCTATGCTCCATAACCATGCATATCTCCCTGAATGGGGAAGAATGGGATATCTGATCTGGTCCAGAACCACACTGACTTTTCACAGATCTCGGGTGTTCCGTTAGCATACTGGTCAGTCTTACAAGCTTTTGCGGCTTGTCCGCGCCTTGCTGATTGGTGTCCAGGATCGACTACGGCTTCATCATGATGGACAACCAAGCAAGCTGGCGGATCCCCATTGTCTTCCAATGTATGTGATAGCACCGAACACCGGTCGATTGCTATGTCCGAGGCCGTGTCGCTGTGTTCGAAATTTCCGCAGCGACGTGGTTTACTCAAAGAACCATGCTAACCCTTAGGGACCTACTTGTAGGCATCTTCGCCTTCTTGAGCGGAGGGACCATGTATTTTCTTCCTGATACGCCGCGATGGTATTATGCCCGCAAGGTAAGTTACAAGGAGAATACGTACTAAGGAAGAATCGTGTGCTGATCGTGCGGTAGTATGTACCACCATCCTATCCCTGCTTGTGGCCATTCACACAGCGCCCCATGATTTTATGTGCTCCACAGCCGATGGTATCTTCACAATTCAGGGGAGAGCAGGCATATCTGCTTTGCGTCAATATCATGACTGAGAATAAACTCTCCCTAACCTTTTAGCAGCCGCTGGGATGAAGGTGACGCCGCGCTTGCACAACTGAACGACTCAGAGGTCGATTCGGAGAAGGTGCAGGATACCAGGCGGGAGATCCTTGCTGCGATAGAAGCTGAACTGGAAGCCAACGCAAGCCTGAATTGGAAGCAATTTGTGACGATGGGTAAGAACATTAAAGCCAAGAGGAGCTGGGGATGTGAGGCATTCGCTGACTACCCTTCACTTCCAGGCTTTACCGACCACACCAGACTCAAAGTCGTCCGGCGACTAGTCATGTGCTTCTGGCTGCCTATGATTCGAGAATGGATGGGTTCTTCCCTTCTTGCATACTACAGTGCGTCTGGAACTTTTGTCGCGCAGGACTTCCGCACCACAGCTGACATATCATAGGCAGCATCATCCTCTCTACTGTGGCTCGACCTGGACTCGTATCGCTGCTTTCTGGTGTCCTCAATATTTTCTACGCTTTAGGCTGCGTACCGCTGTACTTCACAGTTGAGAGGGTTGGCCGACGTTCTGTCCTGCTCTACGGCGCCATCGTTATGACAGTCCTCCTGTCTGTCTTCACAGCATTGGTCGCCGTCGGTCCTGGACATCCAAATATTCAATGGGCCTCAATTGGAGTTTTGTTCCTGTTCTTATTCGTCTTCGGCTACTCCTGGCAGGGGTGCGTTTGGCTCTATTGCTCTGAGATCGCGCCGCTGGAGTACCGACACATCGGAGGAGCCTTCACGGCTAGTGGTGAATGGCTCATGACGTTCATCACCGTCTTCGCAGGACGTAAGTACTGTATTATCATCGGCCATACGCTTTTACTGACGTTATCTTAGCTATTGGCTTCGATGGCATAGGCTGGTAAGCAAACGTGGACGATGACAACTCGAGAGCACCGAGAGCCACGAGATGTCTCGTAACCAGACCAAGCTTTTCCCACTATTGGTACATCTGTTAACTTGGCGACCTATCGCTTCTAGGTATTTCTGGCTCTGGGTTATAAGCGGGAATGTGGTTGCGATCATCTTTGTGTTCCTGCTCTGCCCTGAAACTGGAGGGAAAACGCTGGAGCAGGTAAGTGGCTGCTTTCCAGAGCTCTTGGGATCTTGTACCGATGCTGACCACCTTACTCTATCATCGTAGGTTGATTATCTCTTCGTACGCCCAGGATTTGCTGGTCTTCGGTCCAACTTCGATATTACCGCGGAGGACATCGAAGACGCATTCGAAACAAACAAGCCTAAAGGTGCTATCGAGCAGCGCGAGGAGGCTGGTGCGGGCCAGAAAACCGGATGAGGGTCGAAGTACAGTGGTAGGGTTGTCGTCAACTGGACACATACAATTAGACTTTTTGGTAAGTTTGTTCTTGACATTACCTTAAGGCTGATGCTTCGCTGACCTTGTGCAAGTTCACACGGAGGAAGTAGATTGTGGCAACTGCTACCAACACAGCGCCTCCTGCAAGGTATGGCCCTGGACGTTTTACAATGCAGCGTATTGCTGCAGTCGGTCGCAGTGTGGAGATGTTAGTTATGGTGCGGTCGTGGACCAAGGGATCTTCACAATGACTTGTGAGGACGAGCAACCAGGGAGGCCTGTAGAATATACAGACTAGAGACTGCATCGAATTTAATCTCACCCGAGCATAGTATTCTTGCAGCTGTCCATGTTCCATAACTTCCATGTCGTGTCTTGCGTGTGGTGTAATGTTCCTCGGCTGGTGTGCTTCCATTCTGCCGCGCTACACCGCCTTGACCTCACTGCACTTCACCTTGTGACCACAGCACAGCACATCGTCAATTTACCACACAGCCAGGATGAAGATTCTCGACGCTGGTACCGAGACCATCTCAAACCTGGACGTCCTCGCTTGGATTGCTTCCAAACGAGCTCAGCACGCCACCGAGAATGCCGAAGATAAAGCCGCCGGCAAAGAAGCCTCGCCGCATCCCAAGAACTTCCTCGACAGTCTCACGAAACACGAGCGCGAGCTGAAAAACGCGAAGCTATATCCGTACAGTTCGAACCCAACAGCATATACAGGCGGCAAGCACTATGAAGTCATGGCACGATTCGACAAGCTGTTGATGGAAAGGGTGTGTTTTCCACTGGAGGACAAGTACAAAGATGGTGATATGGGCATGACTACGGAGGAGGTAGAGAAGGCTTTGTCGAAGGAGCAGGATGAGAAGGCCTTGACAGAGACGGAGCAGTTGATGCTACTTAATCATGCGCCATCGTGCATCGAGCAGCTACAGCCTATGGTCGAGGGATGCGAAGAGAGGTTCACGCCGGAGGAGCAGCAGGTGGTCGTCGATTGTATCATGGAAGTGTACCGCGTGGAGGATCTGGAGCGAAGGAGGAAGGCCGAGCTGGCGGCGGAGCAGGATGGTGCGATGGAAGAGGGATGAAGGCATGAGGATCAGTACCACGACGACAAGACCAAAAGCGCAATTGCGTAATGTGCTCGTACTTGCACGATTACAGAATGCAACGCTGGATTAAAGACAGTAAGGCTCCGCGCATCACCCATGTTCGGGACTAGGCTGAGACACAGCTGGAAACGCCGAGTGCTGCTCCGTAGCGGCGACCACGCACATTCCGAAATCTGGTGCGGCCTTCGAAAGATACGGGCCCTCCCGTGCGATACTTCAATTGGCAACATGTGGCACCAGATCAGATTGATATCGGGAGCACGGACTCGAGAGTACTGAGAACTCAATAAACAGCACCAGCACCACTCAAACCATGCCTCAGGAACTCCTCCCTCTCCACCTCATGCACGCCCTTGACGCCCAGTCTGGCCACCAGACTGGCACCCGCCCACGCACCAAGGGTCACCACTCCGCGAATCTCTGCTTTATTCGCATCTCCTGGTTTATGCCGGCCGATATTATGGTTGCGCATGGCAGTCTGAGAGATGGTGTCTTTCGCATCATCGTGGACTCTCTGACTCGCCGGTAACGATACTCGGGCTGGCTTCTTGGTTGGGCTGAGCGAAGCGTCGGGTGGCTGTGGCGTGCTCGCGATATTGGCGGAGCGCTCACGTAAGACACGAGTGTGTTTGGGTTCCGCGGAGCCGTAGCTGGCTACCTTGTCCCATGATGGATTCTGCTCAATCAATCGGTGTAGTTCATGAAGGAGGCGTTGTTGAAGGCCTGGTACATCGCTGAGACCGCCAGTGAGAACGATACGGGAAAGGCATGAGGCGCGAAAGTCCGATGGAAGAGCAAGTAACACTGCGTGAGCCAAGCGTGGGAGCGGGATGTCTTCGTCGTCGTACCTGCTATCCTGCCCAAAAAGGACAGTCTCGGCGGGTGTAGACAGGGTCTCGAGGGAAACTGGTATTGGTGATGAATGAGCTGCTGGGAGCGGGACAAACTTGGTAGCAGCCAACATTTCTGAGCCAACATCATGGCGTGGTCTGCACCATGCTATCCGTTGCGTCACGTCCTCAGCGTGCTCAAACAATATTTGCTCGTCCACGTCAGTGACTTGACGCTTGAATTCTTTAACAAGGACTTTCGCCATCTCGCCCACCATCATCTTGCCAGCCCGCACGCTTCGACGCTGGTACACAGCTTTATACTCACCTACAGCAGTGACCACGCTCTCCTCCCAGCCGATCTCAATCACCAGAGCATCGCGCAGGCCTGCTCCAACGGTCGCCAGTATGGGCGTAGTCAACATGGCGATAGCTGGTGGCGTTGTGTGATGGTTGAACATCACTTTCAGCGCCACTTCAATCAATGGCGAAGGTAGCAAAGATGGAACGACAAGTATAGCTTTGAGATCCGGCTTGTCTTTCGAGGGCGCAAGCTGCAAGTAGTCGGCGTGAATGGCACGGACTGCGCGTTCAAGCTTGTCCGATACAAGGCCCAAGTCCTGATTCCGCAGATCCAGAGTGCTGTACAGTTCATGGTCACGACTCCAATCCTTCCGCTTCACACTGCCACCTAGTCGTCGATCGTACCGTGCATCGTACTGTCTGTAGTCACCCACCCGCCTTCCAGTATCGGGAGTGAACGGTAGTATGCATCGTGGCCTAGACTCTCCAGCAAAACCAGCGGAAATATGTCGAGATCCCAGTTCGTAGATGATGACCTCCTC
This sequence comes from Elasticomyces elasticus, assembly GCA_035926095.1. Classification (NCBI taxonomy): domain Eukaryota; kingdom Fungi; phylum Ascomycota; class Dothideomycetes; order Mycosphaerellales; family Teratosphaeriaceae; genus Elasticomyces; species Elasticomyces elasticus. Next base: position 832,544 of record JAVRQT010000003.1, read on the forward strand.
CGGCTCACTGCCACGAAAAGATCCAGGTGAGCCAGTTCCAAACTGGGCGGAGATGCTGCGGCCAAGCAAAGGTGTCCGTGGAGAGCCTGGAGTTCCTCCAGTGCGTTGCTGTGAGGGCAGTATTGAAGGCCGCGAGCGCGGAGCTGTTGGGCGATTGTTGAAGTAGTCCGGTGCTGGAGCGGCCATTGTATCAGTAATATTTGTACACGGCAATGGGATTTATCTTGTACATCATTGTCGTCGAGGTGCAGTGATCGCAAAGTAGGTTCGGCCCGACTAAAGCCCGTGCTTGCATGTCCGAGCTCGAAAGCATTTTCGCAGCAGCTTCAGCAAAGTGCAACGACGACCAGTCGCACCGCAATTACCCACACCCACCACAGCAGGAACCCTCGCATACGCACCTGCCCAACATGCCGCTCTTCATCCTGACCGAGACCAGTGCTGGTTATGCGCTGCTGAAAGCCAAAGACAAGAGCCTGCTTAAACACGATGATCTGGCGAAGGAGGCCGAGACGGCGGAGGGCGTGTGCAGTTTGATGAAGTTGAAGCAATTTCGGAAGTTCGAGAGTGCGAGCAGCGCGTTGGAGGAAGCTGCTGCGCTGACCGAGGGGAAGGTGCGTCGAGACAGATAAAAGCCTCTGTGAACTGCGAGAAAATGCACGAATTGGCTAGCTAACAAAATGCTGTTCTTCCAGGTCACGCCCATGCTGTCGGCCATGCTGAACGATTTGAAAGACGAGAAAAAAGTGTCGCTCGCTGTAGCAGACCCGAAACTCGGAAATGCCATCACCAAGATTCCTGGACTGCAAATTTCGCCTGTGTCCGACTCGACGACTGCAGACTTGTACCGTGCTATCCGTGAACATCTGCCATCGTTGATTCCCGGACTCATGCCTGAGGAGATTGGAACCATGTCTCTTGGTCTGTCTCACAGCTTGTCACGACACAAGCTCAAGTTCTCGCCGGACAAGGTGGATACCATGATCATCCAGGCTATTGCATTGCTTGATGATCTCGACAAGGAGTTGAACACATACGCCATGCGCGTGAAGGAGTGGTACGGTTGGCACTTCCCCGAAATGGCCCGTATCATCAACGACAACTTGGCCTACTCGCGCGTGATCCTTTCCATGGGCATGCGTACATCTGCTGGCACCACAGATCTCAGTGATATTCTGCCGGAAGAGATTGAAGGCGCTGTCAAGGCTGCTGCTGAGGTGTCCATGGGTACCGAGATCACAGACGATGATCTGGACAACATCCGCGCACTTGCCGAGCAAGTCGTGGGCTTCACAGAGTACCGATCACAACTCTCTTCGTATCTCTCAGCACGCATGCAAGCCATTGCACCCAACCTCACAGCTTTGGTCGGCGAGCTCGTTGGTGCGCGCCTGATCGCTCACGCAGGCTCGCTCATGAACTTGGCAAAGTCACCTGCTTCTACCGTTCAAATCCTTGGAGCCGAGAAGGCGCTCTTCCGAGCTCTGAAGACCAAGCACGACACACCGAAATACGGTCTCATTTACCACGCCTCTCTCATTGGCCAAGCAAGTGGCAAGAACAAGGGCAAGATCGCACGTATGCTTGCCACAAAGGCCACTCTTGGTATCCGCGTCGATGCGCTCAGTGACTGGGGACAGACCGGCGAAGGCGCCAAGGAAGAGCCTACCGAGGAGGAGAAGATGAGCGTCGGCGTTGAGGGCCGCGCTATGCTTGAGCGACGACTACGAGGCATGGAGGGCAAGCCGTTGAAGGCCAGTGGTGTCAGCATCGGACCAAATGGTCAGAGCAAGGGCAACGCGAACACGTCTCAAGTACAGCCTGGAAAGTGGGAGATTAAGGAGGCGAGGAAGTACAACGCTGATGCTGATGGTGTGAGTGCGGATGCTGCAACGGCTGCTGCACCTGTGACCAACGGTGAGGCGAGTGCTAAGAGCAGTAAGAAGAGGAAGATGGTCGAGGAGGTTGACGATGAGGCGCCGAATGCCAAGGCGTCGAAGGCTAGTGCATCTTCAACCCCGGCCGCGAAGGCTGGCGCGGAGCCTTCTGACTCCGACGACTCCGATGACGATAGCGATGAGCCAGCGGATGAACGTCTCGTCGCTAAGACGAACCTGAACGGCACAGCAGAGCGTGTTGAGCGTGATGCGGCACCACCGAATGATGCTAAGTCACCTAACGGCGACGCCAAGTCGAGTAAGGAGGAGAAGCGGCGAGCGAAGGAGGAGAAGGCCGCACGGAAAGCTGAGCGGGAGGAGAAGCGGGCGAAGAAGGAGGCAAAGAAGGAAGCGAAGGCCAATGGCGAGGGCAGCAGTAAGAAGAGGAAGGCCGAGGCTGTTGATGAGCAACCGAAGAAGAAGAAGAGTAAGAAGGGGACTGCGTAGTGTGTCGTTCGTTAGTGGTATGTTGGGGAGGCGTTGAAGGTGTATATGGTTGGCGTTCTTTCTTTGTGTGGTGGCTATCTGTGGCAGGGTGGTGTTGTAGGCTGGGCTGGCAGCTGTATACTTCGTACACTCGTAGTCTGTTGTATCAACATCTGCACCTTTAGGCACCCTCTGCCATTCGACGCTCGTATCCTCTCGTGAGAGGTTTCTTAGTCTCATGTACTTCGGTACTGATGTGTGGTCCTGCTCAACACAATACTTGGTCCATGGTTCTTCAGATTGGAAGCCGCGCCGAGTGACCTGTTAAGATCACGCTTGTGATTATATGTACCTGGTCTACTGCATACCTTACTAGCCTGCATTTAAGGAAACGAAAGGATTCGATGTGCCACCGACCTGGAACAGCACGAGATTGTAGATCGAGCCTGCAGCTGCTGTCACTCGCACTTGTTGCCCCGACCTTGTGCCAGGACTGGATAAGGTAAGTGCTGATATCGAGCGCGCGAGGACGCCAGGGCGACAAGAGAACGCCGAAGAGGAGAGCTCCGATCGCAACGGAGACCAAGTGAGTGTTGGGAGCGACTCAATTTACGGGGACGTTGCAGGCGATGGTCATGATCAAGGTAACGAGGACGAAACATGACCAACGACTTCGTACAAAGCAATACTGTGGTGCATAGCGAGGTAATTGCAATTGCGCGAGGTCGCGCCGGCAGCAGTGGTACAAGCCAGTTCAGAAGGTATGTGCATTAATTGGACGAAGAGATTCCGAGAATGGCGGTGTAGACCGTTGCCTCAGACCAGAAAGCTAAACGATGCCATCCTCGACAATTTGGACCTGTTCCAGAACGGCATACTGTTCGACTTACAGTGCGTTATTGATGGACCGGACAAGTGCGAAGTACGAAGCTGGCTGGGCAGACGTGGTAAAGCAGTCGATACAGCACGTACGAAGGGTGGAAGTTGTGGTTAGCGATGGATGAAGCGCCGGTGAAGGCTGTTTCAGGGTCGCAAATGTGATAAATATCGATTTTCAACTTTGGAAAGCAAGTCACACTGATCCTGCGCTGCTTTTACGGTCCAGCATCCCCTTCCTATTCACTCCAATGCATGGACACCTTTCGCATGAATTATGCAAAGTCGCTAATGCATTGCATAGCATCAATCTCTCATGCCGCTGGCTTTTACTCTCCCAACGGCTGAGCTCTTCTCAATGTGGCAATCAGCTTTCGATGAGCCCATGGATCACACATCTGGCAAAGGTAGTCTCCTGTGTCCACATTCTTCGGAACAGCCTCGCCCATGCAGTGAATATGCTGCCAAACCCTGCATTCGTCGCACGAAAGCATATCCACCTTGTCGTCTGTGACGACGCCGCATGTGCAACGCACACTTTCGACCTCGTCACCATTCTCATCAACATCGGCGAAGTTGTCCGTGTTGAAGAACTCCGGCAAGCAATCTGGGTCTGGTCCACTAGTTCGACTGCGCTGGCCGCGCTTCTCGTTACTCCGCGGCTCTGCCATAGCCTGATGTTGTTCGAGTAGTCGCTCGTGGCGGACGTTCGCAGCCTGCCTGGCCTCGTCCTTGTTCCGTGGAAGACGTGCACCGGCGACGATTTCGTCTAGACGGCTTGCTGCGCTACTGGTCGTCCTGCTGGTAGTAGTCGGATTGGTAGTCTTCGTAGTGTGAGACTGCTGTCTCGGCGCATGCTTAATCTTCCTGTTCGTGAGGGCTTCTTCTGGTGGCGACGTAGCCTTTGACGGGGACCGAGACGGATCACGCGGCCCAATAAGCTTGATGCGCTTTGGAGGCGGCTGCGCTGATTCCGATAGTGCATCGTTGGCCGGACTAGTGATGGCACTGTCGGTAGCATCTGGGGCGTTGGGCGCTGCTCGCTTCTTGATGAGCGTTCCCGTAATGCCTCGGCCTGCAAGGCTTGAGATATTTCGGTTGACGTGGATACTGTTTGGCGATCTCGCGCGTTGGCTGCCTGACCGAGCGGTTATGCTGCGCAACAGATCTGCTTGCGACCCGAAAGCATTGCTTTGCGGCGTGGTATCAGGTGTCGATCCGATAGCTGCCATTGGAGAACTATCTACTTGGCGGTATCTCGTTGACTGGTTGCTGTCTCTGTGGTGAGGCAGTCGCGGAGAGTCGCTTTCCTTGGTTTGTCGTTGCGGAGAGTCGCTTTCGATAGTCTGTCGGATGTTTGCTGGCTGCATGTGTGGCGAACGTCTTGTTTGCGTATTGTGGCTTGCGAGATCCTAAAAGCGATGGATCGCAGGGTTAGCGGAGGTCTCAAATTTCGAAAAAGATTAGCCTGGCTGCGAGACATCTCTGTTGTGTAACTACCGACTGACAAACCGAGACCGATGGCCGCAGCTCGTAGCTACTCGGCGGTCTCGAGACGGCAAAGGGTCACAACCATGAGTTTGCTTACTGCAGGTTCGTGCATTGGCGACCACTCGCGCTCGCCGTAGCTCCGAAAGCTATCGATCGATTCGGTATTGCACGTTGTCGGCTGCGGAAGCAGCAGGTCGAACTCAGCAGCGAGCTCTCTTCGCCTCACTTCTTGCACCGACAGTGTCAGATCAGCTCCAAAGATGTCGAACGCGTCGCGTCGCGAGATTGCGAAAAGACCGGTAGACATGCGAGCGAAGCACGGCAGACGACCAAGCCAGCCTGCTCTTCGCTTGACGTACTCCTCGAGACTGTAGTGCTCGTTTAGCACAGTGCCGACCTCGAGGGCTTGAACAACCTGGAGCGTTGACATCATGGTCTGCCTCAAGACGCGATTGCGAATGCGTATTTGATGGTTCACTTGCTAGCAAGTGAGTCGGATCGTATGCTAGACCCGTCGACAGGAGGTGTCCGCCTATCTGATGGAGGCGATCTCTCAGTATCGTCTGTCGATGTCGTGTTGGTTACTTATCAACAAGAGAGGTGAAAGTGCTCTGAGCTCGATTTGGCATTTGTGTGTGAATGTGGTATGTACCAGAGGAAGTTGATGTGGCGGGGTTCGTCCAACAATACGGACAATGATAATGAGGCTCGGCGGCGGCACGTGGCTCGAAGGATCTATTCACTTCTGATGTGAAGTTGAGACAAAAGACTGCCACCATAGAAGAATGTCTTACGATGGATGTGATGTTTTAGTTTTGCAGGCATCCATTGTGAAGCTCACATTGCGCAAAGATGTGCATTGAGGTGATGTGAAGTTGGACACGTGCCTGTGCCTTCCTGTCCTGACTGATGCGGTTGCTCCTGCCATGCGAGAAGCATGCCTTTCGTCGTTGTGATCTAGCGGCCCAGAAGATGTAAGTATCATTCGCAGGGGCGTACATGGATCTCACCTGCACTCGGCAATGTCTGCTCGCTGCAAGAAGAACCTGATGCCAGCTGTACCGTTGAAGTCTTACACAATTATGGTCTGCTCCACGATAAAGTTACAGATGACGATTGCCAGCACATCCTGTGTTGTATGAGCCGGTCTCATTCTTAGGGCTGCGAGAGCAGTGCGGCACAGCAAAGGTCGAAGCAATAATTATTCGTTGCCGGCCTGGATCTCCAGCCTCTCCCTGATGTTATAGACAGTGCAGCAGCTATAGTAGCCGAACTTATACTAGTTATTGCCGTTGTTCTTGGGATGAACGGGGGCCATTTAGGAACTCGACACAACCAAGAGCCTGGTTGATTTATGGCCTTCCTCGAACACACTCGGCAAGGACTAATCTCCTGGCCCACTGCAGAGCCTGCTGAATTCTGGTTTTGCCATTTCGTTAACAGTTCTTCCCACCACACATTTTGCGGTCCACGATCTGGTGATATGCTTGAACGTCCAAGTTCGGCGGTCCCTTCGCAGAACGAGTATTCGGAGAATTGAGCTCAGCCTCCGGGCAAGCTTCACTCACCAGAGAGTGGCAATGCGGCTCCTGGTCTTAGGCCACAACAGGTTTGTTTCTAGTCGATATTGCGTATAGGTGAAGGGCAGGCCTGACAGCGTGCTTTCGACGGCAGTTACCTGATATGGTTTCAGGTGTTTGAATGCCTTGCGAGGGTACAAGACTCAGTACACCGTCTCTTCTCGAATCACCAGTTTGATAGGGGAGCGGCGTACGTTAGCTAGCACATTTAGAGCGTATCACAGGGTCACCAGCCTACACCAGCATGAAAGACCGTGGTCTGCAGTGCGATGTCACCAGTGATAGTAGTAGCGGTGGTATTGCCAGGGCTCCACGCCTGGTTCCTGGGTGTGTTCGAGGGTTAAATGCCGATCCTTCAAGGCTGTAATGCCGGCACGGCTGTTCTTGCGCTGTCTGGGAGAGATGCCGCACTCGTATACCGAACCTGTCTCAGAGGTCCCCCGCTGCAGCCCCATACTGGTCGCCCCGCCTCTAGCACTCCCAAGCTCCATACCGTAAGCTTTTCTCCATGATGAACTCCAGGCGAGATGTCAGAAGGCGGAACGCTCTCGACGTCGTGAACATGACCATTGCGTCGAATCAGCGGCGGCCGAGGCCTTCGGCTCAACCACGCTTACCGCTTTTGTCGATCCAACCGCTGTATCCTTGTCCTTCGCGTGCGGAGAAAAATAATTAATGCACATGGTCATAGCGTGGAGAAGATCGCACGCGCGTGCGGCGTGGTCTCCACGCGGTAGTTGTGGGAACGTCTGGTCTAGATGAGAGGGAAGCTCCGTACATATAGAAGCGCATCCCACGACGGAGCAGCTCGTGTGGTTGGTTCTGCTTTGAGTTCTCTCCCACCCTGTGTCCTTTGCAGCCCCTGGACCGTCGTCGCGAGCTCGTGTTGATTTAACCAGGATCCGAGACGCCACGCGTGTGCACGGTGGTCTGACTTCGCGAGACTTCTCTGCTCTGCGACGTCTCCATCCTCGACACTCTCCCCAGAGGCAGTCGACCGTCTCTTGCGGCAACACATATTCGCATCCTGCCAAGATATACAGTGTGAACCGCCAAGATGGAGATGAATTATGATGAAGCGGCACGTGTAGCAGACCTGAGAAGTAGGCATGGGTGCTGACGGTGGAACAGGAGCTTCACCAAATAGAGGAGGAGCTGCACACCGAAATTCTTCCTGGTATGTCTCCAATGGCACCCTTTTCTCTGGCGATTGCTGGACGTTCAAGCCGCAGAAAAGCGATGTACAGCATGGCAAGACCAACGGCTAATCCGATCTCTTCCTTCTAGGCACTGAGATCATGGCCGATGTTGGCAGCCATCACTTCGTCAAAGGTGGATCTCAGGTCCTTGTGCCTCAGCCATCAGCAGATCCGCACGATGTAGGTCTTTACAGCAAAACAGCGCGCCTACAACATCACGACTGACAGCACTTTTGTCTCGCAGCCTCTGAATTGGAGTCCGAAGTGGAAGGCCTTGTGTATCGCAGCATCAACCAGTGTGTCATTCACTCAAGGGTTCGGACCCTTGGCACTGGCACCCATGTTTCCCTATTACATCAAGGATTTCGACTCGACATTGCCCGACGTAAGCAGATTGATGGGTGACTCTCGGGACACTCTTCTCGTGACCACCGATTGCCGAAAAGGTGCTACCGTCAGCCTTAGCTTGCTGTCTAGGTGGAGTCGATCGAGAAGATATCCCGCAGCCGGGTCAAGCCCTTCCAATCGTCGGAGAGACTTGCTAACCCTCTCAAAAAGGTGGTAAAATTTACTGGTATCGCTATTCTGGTGCTTGGCTTCAGTAACTTCATCTGGTAAGCAGGAGCCAGTCATGGGCACACAAAACGCAACGCTGACCATCCTCTCAATAGGGTTCCTCTGAGCACTTCCTTTGGCCGACGTCCGGTATACATTTTCTCGCAGCTGATCTGCTTTGGATCATCGATTTGGCGCGCCCGAGCTATGACATATTCGTCGTTCATGGGAGCTTGTGTACTCAACGGCATCGGAGCTGGGCCTGCGGAAACCATTCAACCGAGCGTTATTGCTGATATCTTCTTCCTACACGATAGAGGTTTCTGGAATACTTTGTACTGGGTAAGCCGCCCGTCCCAGAAGTACTCATCTTAAGTACATGCTAACTTCTTCAAGGTCTTCTACATGGGCTCCCTCATGGTCGGGCCCATTATCGCTGGTCCTATGTCGCTTCACGTGGGCTGGAGAAACTTCTGGTGGTTCAACACAGCTCTCATCGCTGTCTCGCTGATAATGGTGATCTTCATGTTCCCGGAGACAAAGTGGCACCGTTTACATCCGGAGGAGATTATCAAACAACTCCAAGCTAACGAGAAGATCTCACCTGCTGAGTCGACGGAAAAGGTGACACCGGGTCTCACTGGTGCAGACAAGCTTGGTGGGGACATCGCCCAGGTCCCGACTCATGGAACCATGCCAGACCTTTCAGCCCAAGCTACCGCTGAACGAGATCCGTTCCTCGGTAAGGGAACACCAAGCAAGGCTCAATGGCGCCTTTACCAGCCCAATGCGCACCCGTTCAAGGCAATCGCAATGGATCTATGGATTCCGTGGAAGCTGTTTGCGTTCCCGATCGTCGAATTCGCGGCCTTCGTCACTTCGTGGTCTTGCAGTTCCTTCCTCACGCTTAACCTTACTCAGTCTCAGGCTTTTGCCGCGCCACCATACAACCTCAACCCGCAAGACATCGGTTTTATGAACTTTGCTATCCTCATTGGTGCCATGATAGGCCTGGCTACAGCGGGACCATTCAGTGATTGGGTCAGTGCTCGCGCAACTAAGAAGAACGGCGGCATCCGTGAGCCAGAGATGCGTTTGCCTGCAATGAGTGAGTCGACTCATCCATTACGAACATACGAGAGCAGTGCTGACGCGTACGTAGTACCCTATGTGCTCATCATGATGCTTGGCAACTTCGTCGTGGCCTTTGGATACGAACAGAAATGGCCATGGCCTGCGATTGTCGTGATTGGGTTCACGTGCGGTAAGATTGGTTGACCTTTACTGGATTGTACATCTCTGCTGACACTTTTTATAGCTGGCATTCAAGTAGCTGCCCTGCCTGCCATGGTCACGACATACGCTGTGGACTCTTACAAGCCTGTTGCGGGCTCGCTCATGGTAGCTGTTACGGTGAACAAAAATGTGTGGGGCTACGGCTTTTCCGAGTTCATCAACACCTGGATCGAGGAGAAGGGCTATGTGCCTCCGATCATGACAAACATGAGCCTGATCACGCTATGGTGCTTGTTTGGCATTGTGTAAGTTGCCCTTGAGAAGGACGGCACTCAAGCTCAGCTAACATTGACTAGGTTCTATTATTATGGTAAGACTTTCAGGAGGTGGTCGAGGAACAGCAGTGTGCATCACCTATAGTGTGTCGCAAGATATACTCGCAAGCCCAAGCATAACTAGCGAGGACCATGAACATTTCTTCGTACCACACAAGTTACTGTGCTGTTTAGTCAACACTTTTCTGTTCCCGCAAACCACCAAATCGGTTCTCTCGGATCTATCTTCGTGTTAGTACTTGCCTGAAGCTATGAACACGACCTTACGATGCCAGCTTGCGGAGCGAGATATCGAAAGGAGTGAAATGTCCGGAGTTGTACGCGCGAGACGTTGGCCCAGAGCAAGACCAACAGCTCCTACGCGGGTCACGAGCTTTGAGAGTCGCGCTGGGGGGTCCTGTTCCGTTTGATGAGTCGTACAGCTGGATGCATGCAAGTTTTTTCGACTGATGGTGTGTTAGGAGAGCTGGAAAGTACGGATCATGCTGATTGCATGGCAGCATTTGAGCAGACGCGTTGCTTCACATGTTTCCAAGCCTCGGGCCCAATATAAGAGCGCCGTGACAAATTCTGTACGTATCAACTATGTATTGTCTAAAAGCTCAAGATCGCTTGGTGGTCGTCTGTGCCTTGGTGGAGTGAAGTGAACTCCCGGCGTAACGCCGGCCTTGGCGCCGGCCTCCTCTCGCTACATGACCTTTTGGATCCACTCACACCAGTAGTCGTGCTTTGGTATAGGCTGTTTGCCATACGCTGACCGGACCTGCTGTCACATGGAGGGCACAATCGAACGGATCGTCACCCTCCGTGCCTGTTCCTGGCAGGTCGTCATGGCTAATAATCGAGTAGCGGTGGACATCTGGGCAAACGGCATGGGCATGCCGCATGTTCATGCCATAGCGCTGTGCCGGTATTACTGATCGTTGTCCATACACTGTAGGTTGGTAGGCATTTCCTCTCCTTCAACTTATCCAGCATGGCTTCGATAGATGTGGAGAAGGTGCTTGAGCAGCTCACACTGGACGAGAAGATCTCCCTGCTTGCTGGTACGACTGCATATGCTTCTGGGATTCACTGGCTGCGCACCGTACTGATCGGAATACAGGGACCGACTTTTGGCACACTGCTGCCATCCCCAAGCACGGCATCCCTTCTTTACGCACGTCTGATGGACCGAATGGTGTGCGAGGCACCAGAGTGTTCAATGGCGTACCAGCGGCGTGCTTCCCTTGCGGGACTGCACTTGGTGCAACGTGGAATCAAGAGCTGCTGTTGGAAGCTGGCAAGCTCATGGGGGAGGAGGCGAAGGCCAAGGGCGCACACATCTTGCTTGGACCATGCATAAACATGCAGCGGTCACCGCTTGGTGGAAGAGGCTTTGAGTCCATCTCGGAAGATCCAGTACTGGCAGGTCTGGGCGCAGCATGTTTGACAAAAGGCATTCAATCCACAGGTGTCGCAGCGACGATCAAGCATTTTGTGACGAACGATCAAGAACATGAGCGGACGGCAGTGGACAGCATCGTGACGGAGCGAGCTCTCCGCGAGATCTATCTCTTGCCGTTCCAGATTGCGGTCCGTGATGCCTACCCAAAGTTGTTCATGACCGCCTATAACAAGCTGAACGGCACACATGTGAGCGAGAACAAGCGCATACTCGGCGACTACTTGCGTGACGAGCTTGGCTGGAAGGGGGTAATCATGTCTGATTGGTTCGGCACGTACTCCACGAGTGATGCGATCAACGCTGGTCTCGACCTTGAGATGCCAGGTCCTACGCGATGGCGAGGAGGGTTGCTAGGCCATCTTGTCAGCTCGCGGAAAGTCCCAATGCATGTCCTCGATGAGCGGGCTAGGAATGTGTTGGAGGTTGTGAACTGGTGCGCTAAGAGCGGTGTAAAGGAGAACCAGAAGGAAGACAAGATCGATACTCCGGAGACTGCCGCGTTATTGCGCAGGCTTGCCGGCGAGAGCATCGTGCTGTGCAAGAACGAGGGCGAAGTACTACCATTGAGCAAAGAGAAAAGTATATTGCTAATCGGCCCCAATGCCAAGACAAGCGTGTTCTGTGGAGGCGGCAGCAGCTCGATGGCGCCATACTATGCGGTCTCTCCCTGGGAAGGCGTTGAAGCGAAGGTACGCGACAAGAGCAAGATGAGCTTCGCTATTGGTTGCTATAGTCACAAGGAGCTGCCTCTTGTCTCGAATCAGTTCAAGGTGGGTTCGGACGAAGGTAGTAAGAAAGGGCTAGTCTTCAGAGCGTACAACGAGCCGTCATCAGAAGGCAGCAAGCGGGAGTGCGCGGACGAGATCGAGCTGGACAGCTCATTGGCCATGTTTATGGACTACGAGAATCCCAAGCTGAAGAGTAAGCTTTGGTACGCTACCGTCGAAGCCTACTTCACACCGGAGCAAAGTGGCGAATATGAGTTTGGCTTGTGTATCTATGGTGGTGGCCACCTATACGTCAACGATAAACTGGTCATCGACAACGCAACAAAACAGAAGCAGGGCTCGGTGTTCTATGGTTGCGGCTCAGTCGAGGAAAAGGGTGTGATCGCACTAGAGAAAGACAAGACGTACCACATTCGATTGGAATTCTCCTCCGCGCCCACCAGCAAGCTGCACGGCGACGGGATAGTTCGGTTTGGCGGTGGTGGCTTCCGCATTGGCGGTGCGTGGGTACTGAGCATGGACGATACCATCGCTGAAGCTGCGAGGCTTGCTAAGGACGCCGAGCAGGTCGTCATCTGCGCAGGCCTGAACTCCGATTGGGAAGGCGAAGGTTCTGACAGATTCGATATGAAGCTACCGTTCAGGATGGACGACCTCGTTACTCGAGTGGCCGGTAAGCAAACCGATGGTTGTAACTCTTGGGCGCGTGCAACATGTCCCGAGACCGCCGAGTGCCAACGAGCTGCAACCATTTGTTACAGCTTGCTGTCCTCGGTAGGGTAAAGAGAGATGTCTCACGGCCAGGCCAACCCCTCGTGACTGTTCTAGACACCGCTAACGCTTACACTCATCGCTTTTAGGAGCGAATCCTAGGACTGTTGTGGTGATGCAGACTGGCACTCCTGTCGAGATGCCGTGGTACAGCAAAGTGGCAGGCTTGCTACAAGCCTGGTACGGAGGCAACGAGACTGGTAACGCCATCGCAGATGCATTATTCGGCGACCTCAATCCTTCCGGCCGCAGTAGTCTCAGCTGGCCGAAGGTCTTGGAAGATAACCCTGCTTTTTACAATTATCGCAGCGAGGGTGGCCGAGTGCTGTATGGCGAGGATGTCTATGTTGGGTAAGCAAGATGGGTGTAACCCTTAGGTGCGTGCAACATGTCTCGAGATCGCCGAGTGCCAACGAGCTGCGGCCGTTCGTTACAGCTTGCTGTCCTCGGTAGAATCGAGAGAGATGTTGCGCAGCCAAGCCAAGCCATTCTACAGTCTCAGACACCGCTAACCCTTATACCCATCACTTTTAGTTACCGGCACTACGAGACTGTCAAGCGAGAGCTTGCTATTCCTTTCGGCTACGGTCTGTCGTACACCTCATGGGAGCTGTCGGATATCCAAGTTAGTAAGGATGGTGGAGAAGAGCTTGAAGCGAAGCTCAATGTCAAAGTTCAGGCGAAGAACACTGGCAAAGTGGATGGACAACAGGTCGTTCAGGTTTACGTGCATCAGCAGACACCAGCCATCCGAAGACCTCCGCGAGAGCTCAAGGGCTTCACCAAAGTGGCAGTCAAGGCAGGTCAAGCGGCTAGTGTGACGGTAGAGGTATCTCTGAAGTATGCTGCCAGCTACTGGGACGAGATCCGGGATGCGTGGGCGATGGAAGCGGGCGAGTACGATGTCACGGTTGTGGACGGCAGCGCGAAGCAAGACCCCCTACGCAGCACGTTCACAGTTGAGAAGACTGTTTGGTGGAATGGTCTCTGATAGAAACACCGTCAGAACTTCCATGGTCAGTCCAGTCTTGTGGCACGGATCGATCAAGCCTCCGATAATGGTCTTGGTGGCACTGCCTCCTCAAGAGGCGGTGTACTCGGCGATCTGGCACTTATTACGGTCAGCACCATGGAGAGGTTGAATTGACCGACCCCTTGTCTAGGTCCTCAACAAAAGTCTTGTTGTCGTCTGATGATGGAAGTTCTGACAATGTATAGAATATTGAATCGTACAAACTATTGTGGACGGACGGCCCTAAGGGCCGAGGAAACAATTCGTTGCTGGGGTGGAGTTTCGCCCTTCCCGTACTGTCAAGGGCAAGGATGTAGCTATCGTAGCTGACCTTGTGCTATGGGGCCGTAGGAGTCTTCGAGAGTGCCGTAAGCCATGTCTCAGAACTCTAGAGAGAGTGCAACAAATTTCTTGCTGATTTGCTAGATAGGTGCCATTCCGTGATTCCATCACAATCGGCAACGACTTATTTCCTCCATACCTTCGTCTCGGCCAAGCAAAACATGGCCATCACACCCATCACGAGCGTACACGGGAACGCCGTAAGAGCAACGAGACCACGTATGAAATGAAGATGGGAAAAAGTGTCGTGATAGCTCTGGATCAAAGCAGACAACCTCGAGCCAGAGGTGAGAGCTGTGAAATTGACCTAAGGTAGACTCCGTCTGAGTAGATGCGCGGCTGGATGACGAAGACCGAGAAGAGTTGTACGCTTGAAACTAGGGGGACAAGCTGTTGAAAACTGTTGGTACAACAGGGACCTCATGAATCCTTCGAGAGCCCCACCAGGGTATGATGTCCTCAGGGTGCCGCTGGCCGCACGAGCAACGCATACGTACTGGACGTGCCACACTGCAAGATTGAACTCGTGCTGGCTGTTATGTTACGCAGTCTTTGATCTCGCTGATATATAGGTCGTATGGTTCGCTCAACCTTATACGGAACATGTAGCACTTGGACAAGATGGAGCACACAGCCTTGCGTACATTACCACAGCTGCTTACTGTATTGGCTGAGCATTCAGTCTTCCTGGGTCTTACAACGGGAACGGTTGCTGGTAAGAGTGGTTGTGCTTCAGCGGAAGCAGCGCGGAAGCTTAGCGATCTCGCTTGAGCAAATCGGCTTTCGGCCATCATGTGGTTCTCACCATCGCCGCTGACCACCGTGTCTCGCCCACTTCGCTTCTCCTAGTTGGCCAACAATAGGGCTCGCGTACAATCGGTCAGTCCCTGGAGGTCTCCGCAATCATTGACCAGACTAGCGAGCCAGATGGTTACCCATCGACCATACGCCAACAACGGCCGTAATTAGCCATGGACCGTGACCTGAGCAATACGCTGCGCTGTTGTCAGCTGCTCGACACGAATTCCTGGTTCGACGGGGTCACTCGAGTTCTGCTGAGGATTTACTCGAGGCGTCCAGCCCTCGTGAGTCTTTGGGATCAGGATGGACCAGTACCACAACGTGCAGCTGCGTCGGTATCCGTGTCCACTCTGCGGCTGTACGCTCATACACCGCAACATGATATGCAACCAACCCTGGATCTGGCGCAGCCATGACACTCGCCGGCACTGCCGTGTCATAGACCCAGTATACGCATGGCCTATATAGGACGGCGATTCAAGCATGAAGCGATGCTCATCTTCTTTGGTACACAGCCTACAACATACAATTGATATCCGGACTCCTAGCAAGCGACCAAAAACACCACCCTCGCACACATACCCTTGACAGCTTTCTCAGCAACAATCATGAAGTCGTTCGCCACTCTCTCTGCTCTGGCCCTTGTAGCCGCTGCTACAGCAGTGCAAACTTCTCGACTCTTTGGACGTCAGTCTGGCACATGTCTTCTCAACTCTGTCGAAAACGGCGCCACCGATGAGCAGATTGCGGCCTCGGTCAACCAATGGAGCTCCGGTATTTCACTCCACTCTTTATTTTTCACATTTGTATTTGCTTACCCAACTGTGTACCAGATGTTCAGAATGTCAACTCGTTCCTCAACTCGGCTGCAGGACTTCCAGTTCCTGCTCTCGTAGGCGCCGCGAATGCCGCATTTTTGAGTGCGCAGGACGAGCCATGCCAGCTGGATACACTCAGCAATTTCGATGCCGACACTCCAGCAACTGACTGTGCTACTAAAGATCTAAAGGCGATCTTCGGAGTCCATGTCCTCACGAACTTGAAGAACATTATAGCCAATCCGCACGACGCTCAGGCTGTGAGCGCTGCAGTGGCCGACATCAACCTCTTCCGCTGCTGCAGTGTTCTCCCTGATGCCGATATCCTGTGGACAGGAGCCTCAAACAAAGTTACCTCGGTCGCTATCCTAACAACTTTAGCTGCGCGACCCCTAGCCTGTGCTTCTATCACCTGTACCAGCGCACAGACCAACTGCAAGGCTGCGACTTGAATGCCGCCCTAGGCTGCTGGTTGGAACGACGATGGTTGTTAAGAGGAATCTCGTGGAAGGACACAAGTGACGGGTGGAATCGACATGGGGTGCAATATGGTTAATATAAGACATTCTTTCAGCTGCTTTAAGACTGCCCTGCGTTGCGTTGTTTTGATTGTGCTATCGTAAGAAGCACAATCCGTACACACCTGAGGAAAAGGACTCAGCTCTTGAGTAGCCGAGGAAACTGTTGCACAAACAACGACAGCAGCACACTCTCAACGACATTTGTAATTCAGAACTGCATTCCTGATAGGCAGCGGTACGGTAAGAAATACACGTACGTTCTGTTATAATGTAGACGTGAAGTTAAAGTGGCGTAATCTAGATTTGAGACTGCAGCACCAAGGATCTTGGTATACTTGGCACTCGATTTGCATCCGTTTCCACGCGAGACGACACGGTACGGACACGATGTCTCGTGGAGCCCCGCAATACCAAGAGAACGGAAGACTGCATCGGCAGCCCTTCGACCTTTCCATCAAAAGCTGCTTCGATTGCACTACCTTACAACTGACCTCCGCAGAACCTGTGCTACCAGTCAATAACGCCCACGGCTACACAACCAGCGCCATCAATGGAGGCGTCACCAGATAGCTCTGTGCGAGGCGTCACGGAAAAGGAGACTCCGTATCGCGAGGAGACAGCCCACGAGGCTGCGGAACGTGGTCACACTGCCACAGATCGGTATGGCCGAGCACTTGTTCATATCGATCCAGCTGCGGAGAGAAAACTACGCCTGAAGGTTCATTCCCCATGAGTGTACCATTGTGTTCTGAGACATTTGCTGATGGTAGTGTTCACCGCTGGTTAGATCGATCTTATGATAGTTCCGACTGTTTCCCTGCTGTATCTCTTCTGCTTCATCGACCGAGCAAATATTGGCAGTGAGAAAATCCCTACTGCCTCGCTTTTCTGTCATGCTCACACTCTATAGATGCCAAGATTGCGGGCTTCGACAAGGATCTGGGTCTCAAAGGTTATGGTGAGTATTAGACACGAAGTGAAGCAGACTTTACACTACTGACTCTCGAACAGACTACAACGTCGTGCTTTCAGTCTTCTACGTGAGCTACATTCTTTTCGAGATACCATCGAACATAATCTGGTAGGCATCCCGACGGCTCCATGCTCTCGTGGCCTTCAGGCTAATGATCGATCGTAGCAAGAAAGTTGGGCCTGGGTGGTTCATCCCAACGATTACTCTACTCTTTGGTATTTGCTCTATCGGAACAGCTTTCGTGCACAACAGGGCCCAGGCATGCGGTGTCCGCTTTGTATTGGGTAAGTCAATCGCAACCGGACAGTAAGCGACCACCATTGACTCGTCGGCTAGGCATCTTCGAGGCCGGTATGCTACCCGGCATCGCATATTATATGTCTCGCTGGTATCGCCGCAGCGAGCTCGCCTTCCGGTTATCGCTATATATAGTTATGGCTCCTTTGGCTGGCGCTTTCGGTGGGCTTCTCGCCTCTGGTATCTTGAAGTTGAGCCACTTCGGCGGACTGCATACCTGGAGGATGATCTTCGCGATTGAGGGAATCATCACTTGCGGACTTGCTCTCATCTCTTACGCAACCTTGACCGATCGTCCTGCAACGGCGAAGTGGCTCACGGCGGAGGAACGCGACATGGCCATTGCACGAGTCAAAGCTGAGCGTGTCGGCACGACCGAAGTGCTAGACAAGATGGACGGTCCTAAATTGATGAAGGGAATCTTCTGCCCGGTCACAATTGGCACCTCTTTGATCTTCCTGCTGGACAACATTACTGTGCAAGGCCTCGCCTTCTTCCTGCCGACCATCGTCAGAACAATCTACCCGAAGAACACTGTCATCTTCCAGCAACTGCGAACAGTACCTCCGTACATTGTTGGTGGCTTCTTTACGGTACTCTTTCCATTTCTGTCATGGAGGTTCGACCGACGCCAGATCTTCTTCATTATCTCGGCACCATTCATGATGATTGGCTACATCATGTTCCTGGCTTCAACAGATCCCCAGACTCGCTACGGAGCGACGTTCCTTATCACAACAGGCGCTTTCTCCTTCGGCGCGTTGTGCAATGCTCAGGTCTCGGCCAACGTGGTCACGGACACTGCTCGCGCTTCGGCCATTGGAACCAATGTCATGTTCGGCAACATCGGTGGCCTGATTAGCACATGGGCATTCCTGCCATTCGACGGACCCAATTATCACATTGGCAACGGCTTAAACCTCGCTACTTCATCGCTGATTCTGCTGCTGAGCATAGCGATGCTGTTCTACATGAAGTGGAGCAACAAAGCACGAGAGAGGAAAGATGTTGATGCGGAGTTAGCAGGCAAGGATGACAAGAGTCTTTCTGATCTGGACTGGAAGCATCCTTCGTTCAGGTGGCGGCCGTGAAGGAGAATGAGCATCTTGCATGCATGGCAAGACGGAGCTGCGGGTTTCCGTAAATTCTCGAGCCAGTATCTTTGTACATGGTATTCTGTACTATACCATTCAGTCCCAGATATGACCCTTTCTTCGCTTCTCTGTCGCTACATGTAACGCTCATCATTTGCCTCTCTCTCTGATTCTTGGCGTTTACCCATGCCTTACTAAGGCTCGCAGTTGCCGTGCGAAAAACAAAGACTTCGATCTTCTTCATCGGACAACATCGCATCTCGTCAAGGCAAAATCTTGCCACACTTTCAGGTTTTACCATGGCTGCGGATCTGCCAGAAAAGAAACAGCCAAAGTCGTTCGAGGCGCTCACCCCCGAACTGGCAGAATGGATCCTCGAGTACGCTCGCAATATGGGCTTCGCACGTACTACGCCAGTGCAGGCTATGGCGATTCCACTTTTGATGGGTAACAAGGATCTTGTTGTCGAAGTAGGCAAGCGAGTAATGCCATAGTGTATTGCATTTCTAACACAATTTCAGGCAGTGACCGGCAGTGGCAAAACCCTCAGCTTTCTCATCCCCATTGTCTCACGTATCTTGGCCGCTGAAGAACCGAACAAAAAAGGCTACGTGCGCAGTATCGTTGTTGCGCCTACGAAGGAGCTGGCAACGCAGATCTACGACGTACTGCGACGACTACTCGAATATCATCCACAATCTGCTGCACGACTCACCCCATCTGCGCCCCCAGAAGTTGAGGACGAGATCGACGCTGATGCAATGGACGTCAAGCCGGAGATCCCTGCTGGACCATACATAATGCCGCAGCTGCTCATCGGTGGCCGCACTAAGCTTCCCGAAGACCTGGCAACTTTCTCTTCGCTAGGACCTAACGTGCTGATTGCTACTCCTAAACGTCTTGTTGAGGTTTTGCACTCATCCAAAGTGACCCTCAAACGCCACTGGTTCGATCTACTAGTCCTCGACGAGGCAGATCGCCTGCTAGACCCAAACTTCCAAGCCGATCTACAGACCATCCTCTCCCTGGTACCCAAGGAACGACGAACGGGACTGTTCAGTGCCTCCGTATCCGAAGCTGTCGACGAACTGGTGCGAGTGGGGATGCGGTACCCCTTCAAGATCAGCGCGAAAGTACGAAGTAAGAACGGGACTCTCGACAAGCGCACGCCCGAGAGTCTAAGACTTTGTTATGTCATCTGCAAACCAACACACAAATTACTGCACATGAAGCACATCTTAGAGGAAACAAAGGCAGAGAAAAGTATCCTTTACGTCTCTACGAGAGCTGGTGTTGACTACTGGAAAGACATTCTGCCATCGTTACTCGGCGTCAGTGTTTTCCCTGTACATGGCGATTACAAAGCTCCGATCCGCGCGAAGAACGTGCAGCGTTTCAGGGACTGCATTAAGCCTGCTGTACTGCTCACTACAGATGTTCTGGCACGGGGGATTGATATTCCTGACATCGATCTCGTGGTGCAGCTCGATCCGCCTAGTCAGCCGAAAGACTTCATCCATCGTTGTGGCCGATCGGGAAGGGCTGGGAAGCGAGGGCTAGCTGTCACGTTCGTAAACGAAGGCAGTGAGGAAGATTACATGAAGTACCTTGAGCTGCAAGGCACAAAGCTTGAGCCATACCCTACAGTCTCACTGATCTCGGACGCAGAGGTTGCTCAGTCGGTGCAGCATATCCGCAGCATATTGCTGCAGAAACGGGAGTTCCACGATCGTTCACAGCGAGCTTTCGTGAGCTGGGTACAGGCTTACACCAAAACATTGCCGGCGGACATCTTCGACATCAAGAGGGTAGACTGGGCCGAGAATGCACGAGCGTGGGGTCTTTTACGTTGGCCGAAGATGCCGGAACTCAAACGACTCTTTCCGGAGGCTGTCAAAGACCGCACGGTCGGTCTTGAGCTACCCGAGGATCTACCGCACATCAACAGTCTCGCATATGCAGATGCAGTCCGTGAAGCCAGACGACAAGAAATTCTTGCCGCTTTTGCGCGTGGCGAGAAGCCTGCGGGTTTGTCGGCAAGTAAAGGTGGTGCGGTCGAGGATCAGAGGCGACGGAAGGAGCGGGCGTGGAGTTCGCAGAAGGATGCTAAGGCTGTGAGGGAGGGGAGGAGGGAGAAGAAGGAGGTGAAGCGGAAGGCTGAGAGAACTGGTAAGATGAACGACGAGGAGAAGGCAGAAGAGAGAGGGCTGGAGGAGCTGATTGCTAGAGTCAGGGAGAGAGGGGTTGTGGAGGCGATTGATGGCGAGGACTTTGAAGGTTTTGGCGAGTAGTTGTTGTGCTTAGTCTCCGTGTGTATCAATTCAAATGCCATGCTCAAGTCTAGGGTGCCAGGTGGGACTGTGTGTAGCCTGCGCTCATTCCGCCATATGGGGGTCTAACAGCAGGCCGTATAACCAGTACAGCTAGATCACCGCGACACAGTAGTCTTGTAAGTGATCCCTCTAGTTGAGATGTCAAGTGAGATCACATGGCGTGGTGTTCGATCGCGGAGGCGTTAGTAAGCTTGCGGTTAGCTCCATTTAAGCTCAGACGTCAATCCAGAACAACACTCGCGACTACCAACAACAACTACGCGACGACGACCTCACTGACCGCTCAGGCACATCCTGGACACCGCGCTACTTCCTGGAGTGATACACAACATGTACAGCTAAACAGCATATCATTTGTCCGACCTGCCGGAGCTCGCGAAAGCATCAAAACAACAACACATCGACTCGAACAACAAACATCACGAATATGGCTGCTTCGAAGACGAAAAGTGCGCCGATAGGTTCAGCGCCTTGGATACAGAGTGAACGGGAGCAGACTGCGCGGGTGATAGATGAGGAGGCGGAAGAGTTCCAATATGGTGTGCGCAACGAACTAGAATGGCTGAATGAGCACATGGGAGAGGTCTTCAGCCAGGCTAACGTGTAGGTGTTATACCAGAATATGCGCTACAAGCATCGCTAACTATTACGCAGCACCTTCGCCGACATCTTCAAGACACCAGGCAAGCTACGCGGCAAGACACCCCGCACTGCACGCAAACGAGATGCTGCCCAGGCATCCAGGCAACCCTTGACGGATATATTTGCGCCGAATGCGAATAATCAGCTTGCTGCACCGACAACAGCGCGGAAGAACAACGCGTTCTACGACAAAGTCGCACAGTTCCAGATCGCTGAAGATCAGGGAAATGACGAGCCAGAGCATCGACCCATCAGCCGTAGCAAAAGCCCGCAGCGCGTCGGTAAACCGGGTAACACAGATAGTGGGTACCATGGCATGACCGAGGATGAGATGGATGTGGATGCGAAGACAGAGACACCAACCGCTTCGAGTCAAGAGACGGAGGGTCAGAAGGTGCCACTCCGGACAGAGGCTGATGCGCGCCAGCCCCTCACAAGACTGGCTGCTGCGGAGGCTGGACGTGTTAGCGATGAGTCCTTTATGTCTGCCAAGGAAGAGATTGGAAGTAGGAACGCGTCAAGAGCGCAATTGCATGAGGAGCCGGATGCAGAGGAGGAGGATGTAGAGATGCACGATGATGCGGCGTCCGCTGATGAGCCAGTGATCGAGGAAACTCCAGCTGCTGCAACCGCACGTGAAGGTGAAGATGTGGAGATCATGGAAGATGATGTTGTTGATGATACGCCGCATACGCTGTCTGACGAAGCGTCAACCCCTGGCAAGCCGCTGCAGAGGAAGAGCAGCTTCACGTTCAGCGCTTTGCCTGCCCGCGAGCCGCTCACTGCTAAGCGCAGTATGGGAGTTCGTGATAGTCAGATCGACACAGCTCTTAATAGCGTACTGGCACGGTCCTTTGGCACGAAGGACGCAGGCGTAGCGCCGGAGCAGAACGACGACGCTAACTTTGAGCCGGAACCAGCCGAGGAGACCTTGGTCCATTCGAAGACGACTACGCAGTTGCTACAGGAACGTATCAGCATGCTTGGTCAGATCAAGGAGCCTCGGATGTCGAAGAGCATTGCGCATAATGTGTTGGGCGCTCCAGCTACATACCCGAAACTGCCACCGGCGGATGCGGAGCCAGAAGATACAATCGATGCGGCAGTCTCGGCCAAGGAAGACGTTGATATGGAAGAGGAAGCTGAGGACGAGGACGATGACTGGATTGCGCCCTCGAAGCCTGCCCAGGCTGCCCAGACGAAAGCTGTTGCACAGCCAGCTCTACCATCGCAGACTCCAGAAGGCTCGCCTAGGCGCCCAGCCATGCACCAGAAGTCTATCTCGACCACTCAAATGCCTTCACCAACGCGACCGGCGATACCTACAGGCCACCAGAAAGCGCAGTCAGTCTCGCATCCGAGCCTGGCCAATGCGGCTGGCTTGATGTCTTCGACCACGCCCATGGGCTCACCGGCGGGTAAAAAGCATCACGACGGCCCACTGAGCGCCTCCAAGAGTAGACTCTGGTCTGCGCTGAAGACTGCCAAAAACATATTCGCCTCGTCAGCGAGCGCTAGTGCGGCTGCGAAACTGGAAGCGCACAACTCGCCCACACCAAATCGTTCGCCAAAGCGTGAGTTCTCTGATGAGTCGAAGACGGCAGCTGTGTTTAATATGCCTGGCGCCATGTACTCGGCTTCAACCATCTCCACCAGCCCGAGCAGGAAGACTAGGAGTTCAAACGAGAGTGATAAGAAGAAGGAGAAGGAGATGAAGGCTCAGTTGAAGGCCCAGCAGAAAGCTGATGCTGAGCTTGAGAAGGCGCGTGAAAAGGAGAGAGTTAAGGCGTTGAAGCAGCAGGAGGAGAAACGCAAGGCCGATGAAGCTGATGCTGCCAAGAGAGAAAAGGAAGACAGACGAAGAGCGGAAGAGGTCCAGGCTGAGGAAACTAAGCGTCAAAAGATGCAGGCTGAGCGTCCGATGTCTGCAGGCAGTGATCAGAACGAGATGGCGCCTCCACCGCCACCGAAGAGTTTGCTTCCTGCTGGTAAGCTCAGGGCTCCTGCTGCGCGTCCTGGAAAACCTACACGGGCTGCTGCTGAGTCTGCTTCAAGACCGGCGCTCAATATTCGGGTGACCTCTCAATCGCAACGTTTGGGCCAGCAAGCGCCCGTCAATGCATCACTGTCGAGGTCACGAGATGAGAGCATGCCGCCGCCTCCACCTCCACCAAAGACTGGCTTACGGACTGCTTCAGCGCAGGGTAATGTGCGCGGTTCTGTAGCGCCTGCTGCGGGTAATGCACGTGGTGTCAGAGCTCTTGAGGCCGCTGCGAAGAAGCGGGAAGCCGATGAAAAGGCTGCGGCGAAGAAGGCTGAGCAGAAGAGGGAGCTGGAACGGAAGCGTGCTGCCAAGGTCGAGGAGGAGCGTAGAGTGGAGGAAGAGCGGAAGGCGGCTGAGCAGGCGCGGGTGCAGGAGGCCAGACTTGCTGCTCAGCGGAAGACAGAGGCGGAGGCCGCGAAGAGAAAAGAGATCTTGAGGCAGCAGCAGCAACATCAGGATGCTGAAGATAAGCGGAGAGCAAGGGAGGCGCATGAGCTTAATGAACGGATTGCGCGTGAGCGCGCACCGCCTCAGCAGCATCCACGAGGCGATGTGGGTGGCACGTTGAGGCAGTTGGGAAAGAACACTGTGCCTGGACCGCAGGCCAACGGTGCGAGACCTGCTGCTGCGAAGCGAGTGTTTCAGGCCGAGGAGGAGGCGCCGCAACCGCAACGACCAGGGGTGCAACGCGGCCCTCCCAGCTACCAGCAGCATGATGCGAAGAGGCGACGGACAAACGAGGAGGATGAGCCGGAGAGGCACTCTGTCATGGCGCCGCCGAAGCGGCCGAGTAACATGATGCGAAAGGTAAGCTTACATCCGGTTTTCTCGGATACGATACGTGTACAGCATACTGACCTTTGCAACAGGAGAGCACGCAGAACAAGTTCGCGCACGGGTACACTCATGCCCC
This sequence comes from Elasticomyces elasticus, assembly GCA_035926095.1. Classification (NCBI taxonomy): domain Eukaryota; kingdom Fungi; phylum Ascomycota; class Dothideomycetes; order Mycosphaerellales; family Teratosphaeriaceae; genus Elasticomyces; species Elasticomyces elasticus. Next base: position 856,915 of record JAVRQT010000003.1, read on the forward strand.
ACCGCCTGCTGCGCACCACATGGCCGGTGGGAGCAACAGCATGTTCAAGTCCACCGTCACAGCTCAGCACCACATGCAGCATGCTCAGGGCAAGCAGATGCCGAGCCACCCTAGCCAGACGGTTCAGATGTCTAATGCCCGCATACCCTTCGCAGAGAACGCCAATCCACCTGCTGCTGTCCAACACCCCTCATACCAGCAGCAGATGTATTCTGGCCATGAGAACGCTCATCCTGCTGGCAGCAACAAGTTCAAGACTCCTGGCCGACCTGCGCAAGCACCCAAAGGGGCTAAGTCCTCTCCTTTGTACCCCAATGGTGATGCTATTCAGCTACCAGAGATCATGACCGACTCGGAAGACGAATCTGATGACGAAGATGGCGCGGGTGGAGGGTTCCGTGCTCCTTCTTGGGTCGCTTCTCCGGCTTTGCGCGATCTTCTGACCCAGCAGCAGCTCGTGGATCCCGAGACAGTCTTTGGTCCAATTGGCGAGCTGAAGATGGAAGAAGTATTCAAAGGTGGTAAGAACGATCGGATGAAGAGGTTCAGAGATCGCGGCAGTAGTGCCGCTTGGCTTGAAACAGGAGACGCCGTGACCAGTGCTGAGAAGAGGAGAGATATGGAGGCCCGGGAGAGGGTAGTAAGGGATGGAGGTTGGAGGTTTGAGCCTACCACTTGAGGTGGGACGACGATTCATGGGATGGGAGTGTTGGCGAAGTATTGTTTTCGGTGGACTGGCGCGAGTAGGACGCACACACTCTTGACGCACATGATGGGTAAGGCGATCTGATCGCCAGGGTACAAGTTTGGGTATACTAGCCTACAAACTCCAGAACTCATTCATTATTAAACGTCGTGGTGTTACAAAATGCCTCGTTTTCCAAACAACTCGCTAGCACAGTACTGTCGTAGTCAGGCTTCAGATGGTGGTGCCGGCGATGTAGCTTTAGGCGGTCCACCACTCTTCGGTGGAGGCGGCAATCCGCTCGTGGGCTTCGGCGTTGGAGCATTGTCACGCTCACGCGAGACCTTCTCACCTTCGGCAAAGTAGTCGTCCAACCCTGCCGCGGGCGCAACCGCGTGATGCGCTCGTGCTTTCTTCGCTCTACCACCCGGAGGTGGCCCAGGTGATGTTGATGGTACCGGTGGACTTGCAAACGTCATGTTGGCTGGTACGAGAAAGTCCGTGGGGTTCGACACAGGAGCCGGTGGCGGTGGTTGGTAATGCTGTGATACTTGCGTAGGGTCGGGAGTAGCTGCCGGGTGGTAGAGTTGCTGGTCTTGACCGGCAGACTCGAAAAGCGTCTCGCCAGGTGCTTGTGCAGGTTCGGCAAGCGGAGCAGGAATGCGATGGAGCGCACCGTAGGCCAACACACATCCCAGGGCGCCATCGCCGCCCCATTGCTTGGAGGGTGTAATTGTGATCATCCGCGTTACATCGTACTCGTTGTTGTACACATATAGCCGCAACGGATGCTCGACGTACTGCTCAACCAGATACCCAAGTCCGGAGTCCCCATGCGGAACACCATCCGGGCTGCCAATCACGAAGTCACCGTACGGCAGTAGTCCTGCCACGTCTGCTGGTGAGTTTGGCATGACATCCAGTATATGCCATACATCGTCCGTGACATTCAGGGGCGACCATTGGAGTGCTAGGCCCAGACTTGCTCCTACTTCCCGAGACGGTATCGCCACGTACATCTCGCGGATCTGCTGGCCCTTGGCGCTGTAGACGCCCATACTGATGGTCGAACCCGCACAATTCTGCAGTTCGGTGGCGAAGAGATTTTGGTCCGGGCTTTCTACGTTGTGGCCGTTGATGCCAATGATGAAGTCGAACCACGGTTCCAATGCGAGGCCAGGATTGTTGTTGCGGAGGATCTGGAAGCCATAGCCGGATGTGCTACGCGATTGTTGCTGGGCTTGAGGCTCAGAGTCAAGCCTCGAGATGAAGCGGTTGAGAGTCCCGAAGAGGTTGGCCATGGTCTAGTCAATTGCAATGTTGTTGTTGTTGTGAACGAGAACGAGAGAGGTGAGGTGTGGATACAGCCTAAAGCGGAAGGTAGCTTAGTCAGCAAATCCTGTTGTTGCCTACATAAATATAGCTTATCGAAGTTGAATTAAAACAAACAACAACATGATCAAGACATATGAGGGCAACTGCCATTGCGGCAATATCAAGTACACCGTCACACTGCCAGAAGCACTGGCACCCGAAGGAAGTGGTGAAATCTGCAGATGCAATTGCTCGATCTGCACGAAGAATGGTGATTATATGTCTCCATGACCAACTAGTACACTTCGTTGACCTCGCTGGCCTGTATCAGGCTACTACCTCGTCTACCCAAAAAGGGCAGATGTACACTTCCTCGACGACTCCGAGAGCAAATTGAAGGCCTACTTCTTCGGAAAGAAGAACAAGCCGCATAGGTTCTGCCCGGAGTGTAGTAGCAGTATCCTTATCGACTTCGCCAATAGTGATCTTGAAGGGCAGCGCGAACATCTGGCAATGAACGTGAGCTCCATCCTGCATCGCGGAAAGAGCGTACGCGCAGCTGACATCCGGTCTCAGGCGAGTTTGTTCAAGGGCATCGACCTAGAAAACGCAAAACTTGACAAATTCAACGGAATGGCTGAGCTCGATCCTCAGTATGAGGTCTAGGCTTCTTATCGCTGAAATGCGTACGTATACATTTGTATGGCATCTCGGAATCATAGATCGTCAGCATCAACCATCTGCACCACCATGCCGCTCGCCGCGCCCCCACCATTACAGATCGCTGCACACCCATACTCGCCTTTCTTCAACTGATGCAGTAGCGTGACAATAATGCGGGATCCAGAGCTGCCGAGTGCGTGGCCTAATGCAATTGCTCCGCCGCGGGGGTTAACGTTGTCGATACCTAGGCCGAGGATCTGATCCGAGTTAGCAATACCGTGAACGCGAGGGGAGAGGTTGGCGTACCTTTGCGTTCGCCTTGATAACAGCCGCAAAGGCCTCATTGAACTCCCACACCTTGACCTGCTCTTTCGTGATCCCCGCTCGCTCGAGAACGATCGGCACGACCTTCGCTGGGGCGATGGGGAAATCCATGGGATCCAGCGCTGCGTCGGCGTAGGCTACGATGCGTGCTAGGACTCTCTTGCCCTTGCCGTATTTCTTCGCTGTTTCCTGATCTACCACCACAAGCGCTGAAGCCCCGTCGTTGAACGAGGAGCTGTTGGCTGCTGTTACTGTGCCGCTACCGCTGCGATCGAAAGCCGGTTTGAGCGTGGGGACTTTGTCGAGTTTGAGTCTATTGTAGCCTTCGTCTTCTGAGATGATGGTGTCACCTTTCTTGCCTTTGACAGTCACGGGCACGATCTCATCGTTGAAGAGACCTTGTTTCCACGCTTCTTGTGTGCGTTTGTAGGATAGTATGGCGAATTCGTCTTGCTCTTCCCGACTTATCGAGTGGTCTTTCGCGGTCTTCTCGGCACACATACCCATGTGCACGTTATTATACACATCCCACAACCCATCCTTGATCAACCCGTCCTCAAGCTGCATGTTGCCGAACGGAGCTTGCTGGCTGGCTCGCGGCATATAGTAAGGTACTCGGGTCATGTTCTCGAAACCACCAGCTACCAACGCTTTCTCGTGCCCGAGCTCGACTTGCTGTGCTGCTATCGCTAACGCCTTCATCCCTGAAGCGCAGACTTTATTGATAGTCGTTGCTTCCACCGACGAGCTGAGACCAGCGAAGATGGCGGCTTGTCTGGCTGGTGCTTGGCCTGCTGAGGCTTGCAGGACATTGCCCATGTATACGCTTGTTATGTCCTCTTTCGGCACGCCTGATCGGGCTATAGCTTCTTTGATCGCTGTGGCGCCGAGTTGAGGGCCGGAGACGGTGGTGAAGGAGCCATTGAAGACTGCGCAGGGCGTTCGGACGGCGGAGACGATATAGGCGGGTGCGATTTCTTTCCGTTGTTGGGGGGTGGTGCTGAAGTGTCGTTGGAGGTTTGCGAGGCGTTGTTGGGGTTGAGTGGACATTTTGCAGGCGGCGCAGAGGGGGCGGCGGAGAGCTGGGGAGGCCATGGGGGAGTAGAGGAGAGGGTTTGGAAGCACTTACTGAGAGACAATACAGCGACGTTGGTTGTCTTCAAGACGAGACGACGGACGCGTTAGTTTAAGCCGAGGTAATGATGAGCCGACTTGGGCCGACGATCACATGCAAATCGAGAAGGATACGTGATCAGTGAACGATATTGACAGAAGACTATCAGCTCCTGGCCTTTTCTCCGTCTCAACAATCGCCTCCCAAAAGTGCTGGCACGAGAACGTATAATCGCGACCTCGTCCATATCCAAGTTCCCCCCGGGTGGCAGAAAAGCCTCCATCCGGCCGTCCACATCTACATCGTGTATCTGCTGTTCCCCTTCAAACAACCACCTCAACACACCCATCCGTGCACCCAAAACTACACTCCCAAACCTTCAAAAACGTTAGCCCACCCACAGCCGCAAACACCACGGGCTGAGCAACCGCAGCCAGAATCAGCATCCCCTTCGAACACTGCGTCTTCCCCAATCTAAGCCCATCACAGCACGTAGCACCCACCTTCCCCATAACTATCGCCATCGCCACCGCGAAAGCGGCGTGCTGCGGTCCGCACTTCGTGCGATAATACTCTTTCCCATCGTCCAGTTTCGGGCAATCGTAGCTCTTTTTCGGTCGGAAGGTGAGAACCAGGACCATGGTGACGATGAAGAGGACGAACCAGCTGAGGCCGGTGAAGAGGCTGTGGTCTCGCGTTACTTGAGGTGAGGCGTTTGTCTCGCTGTTTTGGACGGCAGGCTCGATGTCGGCCGCGGACGACATCTCGATGTCTCCATCATCGGTGGTGTGGTATGATGGCGTTGAGCGCAAGGACCGGGTGGAATGGTATGATGGTGCCGGCGTGGTGATAGGATTCTTGTTGTCTGTGAAGGCGGCCATGATTGATGTTGCTGCTTTCCTGTGATGAGGATTGTGCAGTGAGAAGGCCTGTTGTGTATTGCACTGATGCAGCTTTCGAGTGCTTTGGCGTCAAGATAAGAAGAATGAGGCAATCGCTATAAGCTCGTGCGTGTGTTGGGGTAGCTTCATCAAAGTTCAGTATGTGAAGCCGTCAGGGAAGTGATATATGACCACAATGTCATCTGAGTAGCTTTGATCCACCATCGCCAAGATACCATGTTCGCTGTCCTTACCTGTAATTCAATGTAGCACATGTCGGCAAGAGCGGCCTGTTGTTCGCAAGCGAAGGAAACGACCGTGAAGCCTCGCTTCCTTGCCAGATTATGTTATCATTATTGTCATTGCATATATTTCAATATTTGGTGGTCGTCGACTCTCCATAGCTAACATCCACATACTCAACCTTAGTCCTTGTAGTCATCTTGATAGCAGGCAAAGAAGCCAAAGGTAAGATGTGCTCTTGCGAATCCTTCGCTTGCGCGCCAGCGGTGATGGTCACCTAAAAGAAGAAGAAATCAGACATCGTTCGCGGCTGGACTTCAAAGGGGTGAGCTGCAGTGGTAGGGCTTACGCTATTACCTAGTGAAGGCATGTTCTAGAGCGATGAGTAGAACCGTTAGCAAATAATTCCGGGTTGTACTCATGGCAAATTGACGAACCATGCCCAAGGCGTTTGCCAGGTTGTGCTGGATATACGCGCTGTCGCCTGAAAGCCGCGTGGTTGAGTTACTGGCAGAACTGCTGTTCAAGCCCTTGGTGGAAGGAGTCGGTCGTCGTTGTTGGAGGTATTTGTAGATTGGGGCGATGGTGGGGATTGATGCCGCGACAATGATCTAGAAGTGATGGGTGGCAGGGTTAGCAGATGTCTCAAAGGCTAGAACCTGGCTGCGAAACATCGCTGTCCTGTGTCCGCCGAGATAACAAGCTGAGGCCGAGGGCCGTAGCTCGTAGTCAATCGGCGGTCTCAAAATGGCACGCTTCCAAGGTTGATACACCCATCAGTTTGCTTACGACGTTCTGTTCTACGGAGGCCGCGGCGTAATAGAGTATCACGTTGTCTGTCTCAATGGTTAGCGTGGACACTATGATGCAGGGCAGTAGGATCAAACAGACGGGAGAAGTCCCAGTTGTCCCAGGCGAAGATTGTTTTTACCTCTACGGTCCGCCAGACTACGGCGACCATGGCGCTGTGAAAGGTCAGTGTGTGGCTACGGAGCAGGCCACTCGAGGTGAAACCTACAAGCTACTTAAGCTGAGCAGGGCGATGGCGGCAGCTTTCGCTCTTGGCGTGGTCTTCAGCTTGATGATGAGGATCGATGGGGCAATGGTCAGGATGGCATCGGCTGCGATGTTCACGGCTGTGGTGGGAGGTTAGCGTTTGGGGTTCAGGAGTTTTTGTCTCATGTATAGTACTGACCACCGACTGCTTCTGTGAAACTGAACAGTCGTCCGGGAGTAAAGCAGCCAACATTGGGTGTTGCAATGGCGAGAATACTTGAAGTGACAGAATGGAAGGATCAGCACATGTCTTCAAAATCTCTGGACTGCCACATCGATTAGTCAAGACTCACTTGGTGCCACAAGTCCCGTACATGGCGCCTAGCAAAGCAGTGTTGAAGGTGGCCTGTACAGCGATCAGGGCCCAAAGCGGGTACCTGAGAGTATGCTGGGTACGACCGATAATTTGCAGCAAATAAATGGCGAAGGAGATCCGTCCGAGTGCTGGTCCAACGATGCAGAAAGCCATGGCGACGTAAGCCCATTTTATTAGTTGCAGGGACAGTGGGACAGTGAGGTAGATGTAATGTCGTCCAAGCCCGTAGTGATACGAGACCTGTAATGCGACCGAGTAGATCATCGTGGACGCCCTGTTCTTTCGTCAGCATGTCGTCGAGCGTAACGGTCAGACGAGTGATAGGGGTGAGGTTACCAGCTCAGATACATGAGTATGTCGTCGAGTGCGAATTGTTTGAGTATAACAATCTTCGAGAACGCTCGTGCAGCCATTACCGTTGTGCCCACGCCGAACAGAGTCCATGTGATCACTGACAGAGCAGTGCCGGCATTGTCATCCGGCGGGATTACTGCAGGTAGAGGGATGAAGATGCCTGTGCCACCGAGCTCTATGCCTGTGCTGCCAGGCTCCGTCATAATTTTCGTGCTGCAGCTTTGTTAGTTGTGACAATTCCAGGTCAGTCGATCAGCTTCGTCGTGGTGATATGAGCGTGACAAAAAAGAGCAACCGGAAAAGTTGGGAAACGACATTGGAGGGGCACGCGTCCAAGCACATCAGAGATCATCATGTAAGACTCCGTGTAGTCGACAGACAAGATACGCGAATCGTGCTAGCCCGTCGCTCGTTGTCGTGGTGCATGTCGGAGTGAACTCCGCCTACCTAGATTACCATACGGCAGCCAGTCATGGGCTTTCATGGAGCATATCTCCCGTGCTCGACTTGCCCCCTTGTACAGTGGTTAATTTTGAGGTGAGTAGAGCGATTCTGACTCGTCGTATCCGCTCCAATCGAAAGCAGTTCCGCGCGTCGCCAACGATTCCCAGTGGATGGCCGGTCCCGACACTACTCATCTCAAAAAACAACACTGTACATCGTGCGCAGGGATCCCGACAATCACCAGAGATGAAATGGCGCAGGTACCGCCTCCCACGTCGTGAATGTGTACCACGGTGACTCAGCACATAGGATCGGACATTTCGTCGAAGGCCTCCGTATTGTCACGCGCTATCATTGGTTCGGCGAGAGCCCACGGCCATATCCTCAATGGACGGACGTTGATCGTGTTGATCGTGTCATGGAGTACCTTAACCCTGAAGTCGCATGGGGAACTCAATCTCAAAGTGCCGTTCTCCGGGCTGTGCCGCGTTGTGACAGCGGCTCGAGTCAGTCTTGTGCATAAAGTGCGGCAATGGAGGAAAAAGGAAATTAGAGATGCCGGAAGGTGACAGAGAGTAACGACGTCGATGCCAAAAGGGTCGCATTGGAAGCGGATTAACGTCGTGAATTTCCCCCGTGTATTCCGAACGCAACGTTGGTCACTGTATTTCAATTGTGATGCCAATCCAACTGGTCCTCGACTTCGCTAGGGACGCCATGGCGTAGCATCACGTTGCGTCGTATCATCACGACCATTTTGAAGATCCCCAAGGGGCTAAGGCTCGTGTGTTCGGAGTACCCCCACGGTTCATCGTAAACCATGGTTAACGTGCTACGCTACCCGCTGGATAGAGCTGGCCTGCGTGGTGAGCGCACTTTTGATGAGAAGCAGTCTCACAGCCAGTACTTCCTCTCGTCCTCCAACATTCCCCTCGGCAGATTGCCAGTCCTCCCGACGAGGACCTCGCCTTTGCCACGCTTGAGCCACTGTCCATACTTCATATCGCCAACGATGCCCTTTGCCTGGTCCCAGACGACCTTTCCACGCAGGACGGTATATCGGGGCCAGTTGCCTATTTCCATGCCTTCGTACGGAGTGTAGTCGATGCAGTGGTGCAGATTCTCGTTCTTGATTGTGCAAGTGCCCTTTTCGCTTGGCTGCCAGATGACCAGATCCGCGTCGTAGCCCGGCGCAATACTGCCTTTACGTCCAGATAAGCCGTACAGCTTGGCGGGATTTGTCGAGGTCAGCTGCACGAAGCGTGGTAAGCTTAGTCGTGCCTTCTCTAATGGCACACATGCTGGCGTTTGACTGAACAAGAGTGGCACTCGCGTCTCGACACCAGGTAAGCCATTAGGGATCTTCGAGAAACGGGGGATGCCGTCTACCAGACCCAGACGCTTGCCACCTTCGACGAAGTACTTGGTCGCGGCGTGGTCGGATGAGAAGGTGGTCACAGTTCCGTTGGCCACATTGCGCCACAGACCCTCCAGATCTTTCGGGTCGTGTCGCAAGGGTGGTGAGCAAACATGCTTTGCGCCGGCGTAATGATCGTGCGGTTCTGCCTTGAGCTTCTCTGACAGAAGGAAGAGATACTGGGGACAGGTCTCCGCATGAATAGGCAGGAGTCTTGTTTGTGCTTGGCGGACATGGTCGAGGGCTACTTCGGAGCTCATCTACGCTCGTGTTAGCACTACATTGCGGCAGGTTTGCCCAGGCTGCACAAACATGAACGATCAGCATAGGAGCGTCAGCAAACTCCGCGAGAGAGATGGCTCGATATGATGCTTCATCTTCTGCTATTCGAGGGCGTGCTATTGCATGGTAGTACGGCTCTGTGTGCTTGTTCCGTTCCAGGCCCTCAATGATCAGCGTGATCATATCATGAGATTCAGCATGAATCATGGTCGTCATGCCCAGAGCTTTACAAGCGAACAGAATGTCAAGAACTTCGCGATCATTGAGCTTCATGATTTCGTACGTCATGTAAAGCTTTACGCTCGTTATGCCATGCTCTGAAGCCAGAATAGGGAGCTCGTCGCGCAGAATCTCCTTCGTCGGGTTCGTCAGGATGAAGTGATAGCTGTAGTCGCAGTAGCTTTGATCCTTGGAAGTCTTATTATACTCCTCCAGCACGGGAAATAATGAAGTGTCGCTCTTCTGCTGCGAGGCGAATGCAATGATGGACGTGGTGCCACCAGCAATAGCGCTCTTCGTACCAGTCTCCCAGCCATCGCCAGTCGGTGCGTTTGCTTGAGCCAGGTGTACGTGCGAGTCAACACCGCCAGGTGTGATATATGCGCCTTCGGCATCAATTATCTCGGTGTTTGAGGACGATGGTAGACCAGATCCAATGCAGACGATCTTGCCATCTTTAACGCCTATGTCGAGTCCAGGAGGCAGCACTTCGCTCGCTGTGACCTATTCTCGTCAGAAGCGCGTTTAACACAATTTCTGCTCGCGACATACAATGATGCCGTTGCGAACGACCAAGTCGAAGTCCATCTTGTTTTCGGGCGTGGTCAATGCGTTATCCTTATGTAAGCTCTTCCCAGCCTTCTTTGCACTTCACGCTTCGAATCAACAACAACTCTCGTATACACGCGCGTGCAACAGAGTCTTATTATACAGCGAAATACTCCGTCAATAGCCCTGTCTTGCGCTAGATGGACCGCCACGGCCAACCGCGCCGCCGATAAGATTCTGGCCTGGCGGGCAAGATAGGCGCGTAATTCGGCTGAATAGTACTGCCCGTACAGTGGCCGATATATCTGAGCTAGGTATAATGTCGATGGTCAAGCCGGACGAAGTAATAACCCAACCTTTCTCATATCAGCAGTCTCTCAATCGACGAGCATCAGCATGGCCCGGAAGCTTACTGTAGCAGCGGCCCAAGTCGGCGCCATCAACAGAGGCACACCTAAGCAAGAAGTCGTGCAAAGGCTGATTGACCTGCTTCAACAAGCCTCTTCGAAGAACGTTAAGCTAGTTGTGTTCCCTGAGGCAACGCTTACTACATTTTTTCCTCGCCATCTTTTCGACACGCAGGAAGAACTTGATACGTTCTTCGAGCACGGTGCAGACATCACACAATCTACGGATGTGAAGCCACTCTTCGATGAGGCCAGAAATCTTGCGATCGACATTGTGTTGGGCTACGGCGAACGCACACCTGAAGGCACTGGGTATAACACCTCAGTTCACTACTCCGCCAGTCAAGACAAAATTATCAGCAAGTACCGCAAAGTGCATCTGCCTGGGACAATAGAGCCATTCAAGGATCCCCAAGCTATCAACCAACTGGAGAAGCGATACTTCACGCCAGGCAATCTAGGCTTCCAGGCGTACCGCGCCCCTGGTCTGGTCTCCGACGCGGTCAAGAGTGTTTCGGCAAAGGAAGGTGAGAGCACTGTAGGCAAAGGCGATCCGATCTTGGGCATGATGATATGCAACGATCGACGTTGGCCCGAGGCGTGGCGAGTCTACGCATTACAGGGCGCAGAGCTAGTCATGTTTGGCTACAATACTGGCGGTAAGTCTCATCTGAGGATAATAGCATTGACGAGAGACGACGGCAGGCTGATGAAACCCTACAGCCAACATGGCCCACCTCTGGGGCTCACAAGACAAGCCTATGAGCCCCGAACAAGCCGAACAAGAAGCTCTTTTTCACTCGAAGCTGGTACAGCAAGCCAATAGCTACATGAATGCCTGCTTTTCGATCTCGTCGGCACGATGCGGTCTCGACGAAGGGAAGTACGACCTGATTGCTGGCAGTGCCATTGTCAATCCTGAAGGTCATGTACTAGCCGAAGCCAAGACGAAGGGCGACGAGTTGGTAGTGGCCGAAATCGATCTCAGCGATTGCCGGCAAGGCAAGGAACGAACCTTTGACTTTGCGAGGCACAGGAGAATCGAAACTTATGGTCTGATACCACAACAGACCGGAGTCGTCGAGCCTGACCTACTGTGAGCGTTCCATATTTGATCTAGTGACGCCAAGACTTCACGACTCAGTACTCTGTCGAAGTTATGGAGAAGAACGTACTTGGCACCCAATCGGCTTGCGCTGATGACTTGCACTTCCATCTGATGCATTTGCGTCAACTGCTCTCATGGCCTCCGGTGCAATATGCACACATCGGCCATTAGAAGGCTACGACTGGCTCAGCGTCTTGGAGAGCCTCGCACACACTATACGTCTGAGTGATGTAGCACTCACGATAGACAGGACAACCAAGCCCATCATTTCGATACCGTACAAGACAAATATACACATATCTTACATTCGGCAAACAAGCATAGTACGAACACACGTGCCACTGTCAACGCCGGACAAAGCCCTTGACTGGCTTGACTTTGACAATCGGTAGGATGCCCGCCGCACCCTCGCACTCGTTCTCTGGCTTGTCAGCGATTACCAGCAGTCCTTCCTCGGCATCATGGCAATACTCAATGTCGATCATCAGCATGCTCTCGCGTTGCAGAAATTCCAGGCCAAGCAGAACATTTGGTACACCGTCCAGACCTGCTCTCGCTGCATTGTCGGGGATAACGATGAAGTTGACCTTCGAGAACAGCTTCTTCGATACGCCGGCGACAAAATCCAGATCCACAGAATGAGTAGCCTGGAAGTGCGCATCACCGATCATGTTGAACTCTGCGGTAGTCATGCTGCGCATTCGCTGGTGTGCTATGTCATGGCCCAAGAGTGCTTCCAAAGTGCTTTGGTTGATGGTGTTGGCATCGGCGCCTGTGTCCAGCTTCTGGTCGAGGGGTCAGTCAGACGCATATTCCTGCAGCTGGCAACAACCTACCGCCCACATCGTCACTCGTGTGCCGTCCGGCTTGGTCGCAGTCAGAGGGAGCTCAGCCTTGTCGCGATCGGAGGGTTCACGACGTTGGACACGAAAGATGTCGTAATTGCGCTTCTTTGGCACACGTATGAACTCGTACTCATCATGGCAGTCATCCTCGAAGTAGTTCAAGCTGCTGTCAGGGGTAGCGCCAGGAGATGGTGTTGGGTGCACAGAATGTGTGGTGTCGACTGTGCTCGTCTCCTCAAATTCGACCCTCGATCGCTTGGTGCCTTTGCTGGGCACGTCTAAAGTCTGCGCCAACTCGATTGTCTGTGAGATAGCCATCGCGAAGTGGCGGATATGGTAGGAAATGTGTAGGGTCTGGACAAATGCAATGTCGAACCTTTAGTAGAACGAGGAAGACGAACGACGTGGAGGCGACATCTACCGTACTTATATTTTCGTGCAGCCGAGAGAGATACATTCGCTCGAACTGCGCAATTGGCAAAGGCGCAATCTCCATCCCCTTCATCCAAGGTTAGATTTGGGGTCCATTATCTCTCAGCCTTGCGGCAGATTATTGCGTTGGTCAGGACATCCTAGCATGAGCGTGCGGCCTCATGTATCGCAGTCGGGTTACAACATCTCATTGGATGCTATGGACGATGAGATCGAATGGCTTGGCGAACCACTCACCAATGTTGTAAGAGCTGATGATGTTCGCTTGTTTGACGCAGGAGGTGGGGCTGGTTGTTGGTTTTCTTGGCGGGAGGCCTCATTCTGCCCCCTCGCGTTCGGCTGCGTGGTCACCATCAGCTCATCACCACTACTACTACGGCGCCATCACTCGATGGTCATGAATCAGGGCCGGCAGTTACGGCAAGGTCGTCTGCCATCTACCAATTCATGTTGGGAGCAGATTCACATCCAGGACAGGCGCGATATCGCTGTTACCAAGCCGCGGCTGAGCAAGCTGCATCGCCATATGCATGCACGATAGCGCACTCACACGCTTCGTGCCGCACCATGCGGAACCGGTAGGCCAGTGCTTTCACCTCTCGAGGTTCCTGCATGCCCTCCACTCGTCCCCAACCCTCCCTTCTTCAATTGACTGCTTCAGAAATGGACGATGTAACCAGAACCACGATCGTGGAAGAGCCGGCAGCCATTGCTTTGGACACCTCGCCACAAAAGACCGTAGGTAAGGACGTGGAAGCGCAGAAGGCAGACCTACGAGCTCGACCGCTAGGCATGCGCCGCACGAGCACAACGCCCAGTTCAAACGGATCTAAAGCCTGGGGCGAACGAAGAGATACGGCGACAACTTTTCCGTCTGGATGCACGTCCCCGACTCTCGAACGCGAACCTACGCTGCGTGTAGAGGATGAAGCGCTGCATGGCTACCCGACTCTTGCATCGTTCCTTGGAGCACATCAAGGCTACGCGATCTACCGACGATTCGCATCTCTCAACGCGCGCAACCTCCTTTATCATCAAGCAAAACTCGTGCACCTCGAGCACGAGCTTCACGAAATGGAACAGACTTTCGCAAACGAGAAGCACCTCCACTACAATGTTCGCCACATCTTCGGCGCTGAAGCTGGAAGCAGCGGATATATCCTGCAGAAAAAGCACGAAGAAGTAGGCAGAGCGTTGGACAAATACAACAGTCTCTTGCTCGAACAGCACAAATTACTCCGCCTCCCAAAGCCCGATAGCTCGTTTGTAGAGTCGATATACAACTTCATCGGAAGCGAAAAGGGCGACAAACCAGACTGGCTGGAGCATCCAGAAAACACCATATATGCTGTCTGGGATGACGATCGCAAGCCTATCCAACAGGATCTCGTGACGCTAAACCAGGAATTTCGAAACCAGGACCCTTTCACGCGCTTCTTCACGACTATACTGATGGACTGGTGGCATCGCATTTATTCGCGGTTCAAGCCTGCAGATGGTGAGCTCGGGCAGTATATATACAGCGAGAAAGCCATCAGCAAATGGATGGGTGTTGTAACCATGATCGTCGCATCGGCCTTGCCGACTCTTTCGATCGTGGTGCTATACTTTATCAAGTCCGAGGTCTGGCGACTCGTATTCATCGTGCTTTTCTCGGGTGTGTTTGCGGCCGCGCTGGCAATCTTTACAGAAGCGCGGAGGGTGGAGGTATTCGCTGCATCCGTTGCGCTGGCAAGCGTACAGGTTGTCTATGTTGGCACTGGCTTTGGTAATGGGAATGGATATAGCAATGGCTGAAATACAGTATCGGAAGAGTATAATGGTCTTAGAACCGCAAGACGATGTCGATCGAGCATTGAATCGAAGAAGTGGCCTGCGCCGCATCCCACTACTAGTGGAATTTGTTCTTGTCAGCTTGAACATCGTTCTCTAGGAAGATTTCAATCTTCGGCGTCATCTTCGGGCCAATGTCTTCGAGGAATAGGCACGCGATCATCGCCAGACCGCCAAAGCCGATCGACGCAAGCGCGACAGTCCTGATGAGTGGTCAGCCGAATGCCAAGTTGTGGACGTTGACAGGCAAACTCACTTCACGGCTTGCACGTAGCTCTCAACGAAAGCAGTGCCAGCTGCCGTTGCAATCGCCGTCGTCAAGCCCTGCACCTTCTCAAGAGCCGCGGCGCCCAATGGGAGCGCCGCAAGGACAGCTTCTGCCGTCGCTGGTGAAGCACCGGCGGCCTCAGCTGCTGGGATGACGTGAGAGGTGGCATACGAAACCTGTGTCGTGCCAAGGATGGTCGCAAAGGTCGTGACGGCTACAGCTCCACCAGCGTATCTGGCGACCCCTGCAAGTCCGCCAGCAACGCCGAGCTCGGTCTGGGCGGCTCCGAACTGAATGTACGCGATCGACAAATACTGGGCGTAGCCGTAGAACATTGCCACCAGGAAGGCAAAGGCGATGGCCAAGCTCTCACGCTCTGGATTGATGTATGCAAGGAGACCTCCGAAGAAAGTCATGAAAGTGACGGGCACGCCCTGTCCTCCGAGTCAACATCGGCAGAAGTCAATCGTTCTTCTATTGCTTACCATCTGCCACTTCCAGTGTCCGATGTGTGTGCCAAGGAATGAAAGCAGCATGGCGCCCGTAAATATACCAAAGCCTTGAACGGTAGCCAACCATAATACCCTGGTGAGCGGGGTCTCAGCCGTGGTAAAGTAGACTGCGACCATGGTCGGCCAGGTGATATTCGTGGCATAGTAGAACATGGTAACTACAAAGCCAACGATGAACGGTGCAGTCAACGCTCGGCCCTTGTTCGCAGTGAAAAGGCGTGTTGGTGCAAGAGGGTTCCTGAGCTTTGCGAAGGTCTCCCACGCTCCGAAGAATATGAGACTGGCAAAACCGGAGACCAGTAGTCCAATCACTACGGGCGAGTTGGCTGGCAGAAGCTGGACATATACGATGCCAGATAAGATCAGTGCAACGGCCGCCGTCGAGGTCACCATACCGACGTAGTCCAGTTGCTTGATCGCTTCATGCCAGGGTACACCACGAGGGTGCTTGGGTGGAAAGTAAAATAGGCCGAGGACGACAAGGGAAAGACCTTGAGCTATGAGCATACCCCAGTAGCCCCATCGCCACTGTCCAGGGTCAGTATCTGTCGTACTCAAAACAGTCTGCTCATCTCATAGCTCACCGAAGAGCCATGTGCGAAGGCGATTCTTGCAACGACGGGTCCAACGATAACATCGAAGTAAATACCGGCATCTGCTATCACCACTGCAAAGTGTCGCCACTTATTCGGCAAGAGTTCTGGCAAAGCAAACGCAGCCATCTGGCAATTCCCACCACCGAAGCCCAGCAAAGCATGAGCGGCGATGGACTGTCCAATCGAGTGCGATGTGGCTCCTACAATGGCTCCAACCACCACAGTAACGTTGCCAAGTAAGATGAAAGCTCGGCGACCAAAAAGGTCGGAGTTAGGTCCACAAATTAAAAACGCAATGGTTCCACACATGGAGTATACTGAAGTGAGCCTGCGTCTCATATTAGTGAACTGTCGACGGGAGGAGATAAACGACTTGCCATGCACCCTCCGCTGCCTCAGCGCCGAACTTTGCAGCCATACCACTTTGGATGGTCGAGAAAAATGGCACAGGCCAGAACGAGATGCCATATGAGGCGGCTAGCACGACCACAACAGCCCAGGTCTTCATTGTTACGACACCGTCCGCCTCGAGTACACCGTAGGCTGCTGTCGCGTCACCTCGCTTCTCAAGATCTCCAGCGTCGGGCGAATTCTCGCTGGGCTCTGGTTGATACTCATGGTGCTCGCTGCGCACCTGCTTCATCTCCTCCAGCGACATGGCGTAGGAGGTAGGATGTTTCAGCACTTGTCAAAAGGTGTACCGGTTCTGTCAAAGCAAAAAGAAAGCGATTGCTATCGTCGCAATGGCTCGGGTATCTGGGGAGGTAAATCATCCAGGGACATGTGTGAACAACTATGAACCTATTCACGATCCGGCCTGGGCCTGGAGCATGTCTGGCGTTGCGTTTCCCGCGTGGCTTTGGCCTCCACGCGGGGTTGCCAACTCAGTGGGAGATTGTCTTTCGCTAGACGAGTCGTGTGGAAGCTCTGTGGTTCAAATTGCCGACGTCCAGACCTATCGTCGAGGCGATCTCTATGCGCAAACACACAGTCTCCGTTTAGCAACGCATGAATGCTCCCGCATGACCCCTCGCATGGACTCAAGAAGGACCATCTACGTCGTGAGGGTGAGAGGTAGCGGCGGCGGTTGGAGCACCGGGAGGCACTGTAACAAAGCGTACGTCGAGTCGCTGCACCCCTGCAAGCGCTGGCGTTGGACTGTCCCGCCCTTCGACCGATGAGGCAGTTCCAGACCCCGGGAATAATCAGCGATAAGCTGTGGCTGCTACGGTGGCTATCTCGCTCACTGGATGTCAACTTAAACTTACTGGGGATCAAGGAAGCTTTCTACCCCGCTGGGGCAGGAACGTAATGCACGGACGCCAAGGAATCCTTTCTCCGCACTCGTCGAGCTCTTTGGCTTTGTCGAAGGGGCCACGCTGTGTCGTCCTTCGAGATCAACGCACCTCCGATAGCGCCTCCGTCATGTACCATGTGCTCAGGATTGCAGCGGCTACGCATATATCGACACGACGTAACCCGTCTCCCACATTCTTCGAGACGCGGTTCTATTACACACCTCCATATCCTTTCTTGAGACTGACTGATCATGGCTACCACCACTATCACTCAGACTGATTTGCCTACGCAGCCTACGACACTCTACTACTATCTTGAGCCGAAGGATGGAGGCCAGATCCAGACGTACCCAGGCACCGCAGCCGAGAAGCGTAGGAAGCATGTCCCGCATCACGTAGATGTTAAGGATATGCGGTCCATTCGCGAACGCTTCACGCTCGACAAGACAGGATTCGAGTTAATCGACCATGTCTCCGAGGAGAAGGACTTTTTGGACGACAAGAAGGTCACCGATGTGTACTACCCCGAAGTTGTAGAAATGATCAAGAAGAAGTGAGCATACCCAAGACTGCAGGTCATATACAGTCACTAATTAGATGCTACTCAGGACTGGAGCCACAAAGGTCCATGTAGTCTCGCACATGTGCCGACGCCACACCACTGCGGACTCTAAGGTGGCAGCAGAGGGCAAGAAAGACACCGAATTCGTCACTTTCAACAACCCAGCCAGGTTCGTTCACGTGGATCAATCCTACCGCGGTGCCGAGCAAATCCTTTATCTCAATATGCCGGAAGAAGAAGCCGACCGTTTGACCAAGACACGATGGGGCATCATCAACGTGTGGCAGCCCTTTGGCAAACCTGTGACTCGCGATCCGCTGGCGTTGTGCGATTATCAAAGCATTGACGAAAATGACTTCCGCACCGTTGTCGCAAATCTCCCTCCCCCAGGAGCCGGGCACTACGGTAATGTCAGCAAGAACTTCACGCACAAGAGCAAGTGGGAGTATTCTCTGAATGGAGAGCAAGCTCCACGATATGAAGTCGCAAACATGGCGCACAACCCAAACCAGCAGTTCTACTATGTAGGTCGTCTTCTTTACGAGGTACTGTATCGATAACTGACGATTTTATGTAGGCCGACCAGATGACGCCGGACGAGGCGTGGCTGTTCAAGATCTTCGATTCGAAGAAAGACGGTCGTGCACGATGCACGGTACACTCGTCTTTCCCCCTCAAGGATCAGCCCGACGAGGGAGAGGCCAGGACGAGTGTGGAGGTACGATGCTTTGTGTTTTGGGAGGATGATCCGGAGGTTGAGTGACGACTTTTGACCCATGAGCGTTCACTTGCCAGCGACCCACATATCTCACAAGCACGTTGAAGTACCAAATTTCCACCGAGAGATCAAGTGCTTGTCAAGAACGCAGCCATTACGTGTGCTCGCAGATGCTTCACGATATTCTCGATATGCAACTAAATCCGAGCACTACATGACCACTGTTGCGGTTTTCGTGTACGATACAGCAACGTCGAAGTCTGCTTCGGTGTGGCTAGACTCTTTGCTCTGCTGATTGCTCTGGGGCAAGACAACAGCGAATCATTGCGCTGGCATGAATCAACGTTCCTGGTACGAAAACCATCATGCTTCGCAGATCAGTAACGTGGTAAGTAGTGCATTATTGGAGAAAGCATCGACGATGGCACTCTGCCGACCGTCCTGATCAGCTAAGCTGCACTCGAGCTCGATCCATTGCCCCTGTCCCCGTGTGTCTCCGTGGTGCTCTAGCCAGACGCCGCTCAATTCTTGTGTTAAACTTTGCGTCTATTCAACTTGGTGGTAGCAATCCGGACATGCGGCACGATTGCTCTCACGTGGTGAGCACGACTAGCGTGTACCGAAGACGATCGACATAGCTTCAGCTCTCGGAGCCTGGTCGAGATCAGCCACACGAGTGGTAGCCAATACGGAGTGCTTCCCGGCAATAACGACTGCTCGGTTCGTCGAGCATCTCAGGATAGGCAGTCCGCGATAGGTCTGCCATTTATATGTTACACAATTATCAGCGACTGGTTGACGACAGACACTGCTGTAACGTCCCACACCGTTCCCAACGTCAATACACGAATCGACCACCTTCAATTGCAAAATGGGCTCTGTTGGAGAGGTCCACCCGGACTACGACGTCTTGGTGATTGGCGCTGGACTATCAGGATGCTACGCATGTCACCGCATGCAACAGCTCAACCTCAAGGTAAAGGTGATCGAAGCAGGTACCTCCGTTGGCGGCACCTGGTACTGGAGTAAGGTAGAGTGGACTGGGAGCATCTACATATCATTGCTAAGTCAGCTACAGATCGGTATCCCGGTGCGCGGTTCGACTCAGAATCTTATACCTACGCTTTCTACTTCTCACCCGAGCTATTGGACGAATGGAAGTGGACCGAGCACTATGCACCGCAAGCAGAGACAGAACGCTACATCCAGTTCCTTTGCGACAAGTTGAACTTGTGGGACAACATCCAGTTCCGCACCAGCATTACGAAAGCACATTGGATTGAGCAGGACCGATTATGGAAACTCACTGATGCATCAGGACGGACCTACACATCTCGGTATCTTATCACGGGCATTGGCGTCCTGAGTAATCCTACATTGCCGAATGTACCTGGAGTAGCGGACTTCAAGGGAACAGCATATCACACTTCTCGATGGCCCAAAGAACCGGTCAACTTCGAGGGAAAGAGAGTCGGTGTGATCGGAACCGGCGCTACGTAAGTATCCAATCTTGTAAGTCTCAGTCATGTGAGGATTGCTGAATCCGTGCCCTTCCTCTCGTAGCGCTATTCAAGCCATCCCTGTAATAGCTCAAACGGCCAAACAGTTGACTGTGTTCCAAAGAACAGCAAACTGGGTAGGTATTCGATATGTGACAGCGGCACTTCGATTGTGACTGAGCTGAACATGTCAGGCCATTCCACTTCGCAACGCTAAGATCAGCCCAGAGGAGATGGAGAAGATCCGGACAGGCTACCCAGAGATGTTGAAGCAAATAAATTTGACCCGGATGGGCTTCATGCACGGTGCCAGCACTGACTCCATCTTCGACTTCAGTCCCGAGCAGAGAGAAGTATTCTGGGAAGAATTATGGGCAATGCCAGGCTTTCCATTCTGGCTCAGTAACTATCGCGAGATCATGGTAGACGAGAAGGCGAACGACCTGGTTACCGAATTTGTAACGAAGAAGACCAAGGAGCGAGTGCATGATCCGTGGACGGCAGACAAGCTCATACCCAAGAATCATGGTATGCTTCTCCACCAAAGATTGGGCGATTCGTGCGCTGACTATCCCCAGGCTTTGGTACCAGGCGAGTCCCAATGGAAACGTATTACTTCGAAGCTTACAACCGGCCAAATGTGCGACTGGTCGATCTCCTCGAGACTCCATTCGAGCAGATAACGCAGGACGGCATCCAAACAACCCAGGAGAAATTCGAATTTGATATACTAATTTATGCGACTGGTTTTGATGCGGGTGAGGGAAGAGCCTTTCCCTTGAGCAGAGGCGGCTTACTGACGCAGTAATTTCTCGACAGTCACTGGAGCTTTCGATGCCATAGACTTCCGTGGCACTAACAATATCAGCTTGCGAGAAGAGTGGAAAGATGGTCCAAGAACATATCTTGGCTTGACCGTTGAACACTTCCCGAATATGTTTATGTCTATGGGTCCGCACCAAGCCTACGGCAACATTCCTCGTAGCATTGAGTATGCTGTAGGCTGGATCGCAGAGTGTATCGAGTACTGCCGTGATCGCGGAATCACTTATTTCGAGGCAACGGACAAAGGCGTGAGTGTTCTGATGCGTGTGCTGGTCAAGGCTGATCGATATACAGGTCCAAGAGTGGACAGACCATGTGCACGATCTGGGTAAGAACTTGCTAAGCAACAAGGTCGACTCGTGGATGACAGGCGTGAATAAAAATGTCGCGGGCAAGCAGAAGCGCATTGTCGCCCGGTATATGGGATCGGCGCCAGAGTTTCGGGAGAAGTGCAATGAGGTGAAAGATGCGGAATACGCTTCGTTCACGAAACGGTAGATTGCCGATTGGCGGCCGTGTCCGAGCGTATTGGTGTTCGCCTGATCGTCGATGCTCGATCGGTACCGCATTAGGTCTTCGAGAGCATGCACATGTTCCGGTGCTTCGGGCTATCGTAAATGTCCAACTTATCACTCTGCCCTTGCGAACACTCTCTCCAATGACCGCTCCATGATGCTAGCTTATCATTGCCAAACGGCCTTCACCTCAACCATCAATGTGGCTTCTATCTTCATCCGCCACCCAAAAGCATTGAACCATATCGACCGCCTGCGCACTCCCTGACACATCACTGTAAAGGGGGTTTCGTTGATCCCTAGCAGCCCAGCAGCGATAGGAAATGCGTAGTTCTCTCCCACTAGAAGCTGTCGTGCTCAAAAGCCGCCAAACAAGCCCTCCATAATTCTTTCCTCTTGGCTCAGCCTCAGGATCGTCAGAACCGAAAGAGCTGAGCACGTCGAACGTCGCACGATCTTCACGTAACCGTAGCGGACACTGCCTTTCCATGATCAGAACATATCTTCATTCTATCTCAAGCTTTCTTCTTCAACTTCCACCCAACCTTCGCCACCCTCGCCGCCCCAATCAACGCACAAGAGACACCCGTGCTCGTCGCCGCAAAAACCGTAGCCCCAACATAACTTCCCCCCATCGCGGACTGCAGCGCCCCTCCAATCGGCGGTCCCGTCAAAGCTGCAAAAGACAAAGTCGTAAACCCCATTCCCAATCTACTCCCCACCATCTTCAAATCCGGCGTCAAACTCGCAATCGCGGAAGGGAACAAACACTGAAAGCCCGCACTGATCACCCCGTAGAAGACCGTGAAAGTGTAGAGGCCTGGGACGGAGTCTACGGCGAGCCAGGTGTAGGCTAGGATACTGAGGCAGAACATGGTTGGGAAGATGAGGTTGAGTTGGCCGACTTTGTCGGCGAAGTAAGGGGGGATGACTCGGGAGGGGACGCCGACGGCGTTGACGATTATGACGAGGGAGGTGGAGGCTGTGAAGGGGAAGCCGACCGTTTCGACGCCGAAGGAGGCGACCTGGGTGGAGGTGCGTTAGCTGGTGATAAGTAGGTCAAGGGAAGAGGCACTGCTTACGTAGTAGAAGGTATAGTACACCGACCAGATCGCAAAGAAGATCCCGGCTACGAAGAACGCATACGGTGGATCCCGCCACGCAGCCCAATCGAGCAATGGTCCAGACTTCCTAGGCGGTAATCGTGGTCTCATGAACGCGATCACCACCAGCAGCAAACCCATGTTCAGAAAACCCAGCACTCTCGTCGTCCACGCGAACCCAATCTTGGGTAGAAGCTGCTGCACAATGATGGGATAGATCATTCCACCCACCGCGTTTCCCGTTGTTGCTAAACCCAGTGCAAGCGATCGTCGACTAGAGAAATACGTAGCGACCAGTCCTAATGACGGGGTGAAGAAGATGCCTCCTCCTAGCCCGGTCAGGACTCCCTGGGTAAGCATAAGTTGCCAGTATGTGGTGCTGAGACTCATGCAGAAAATCCCGACTAATTGCAACACAACTCCGACGATCAAGCAAGGGACATATAGTCCCGCATCTAGCAGTCGTCCAGAGCAGGCACCGATGAAGAACGTAAGCCAGTTCTGCACACTGCCTATCCAGGATATCTGCGACGCAGAGGAACCGGGTAGGTTCAAGGTATAGTAAGTCTGAAAAGCGCCGTAGCTATTCACCCACCCCCAGGTGGTAAAGATAACGAGCCAACCACATGCGACTTGGGACCAGGCTTTCCAGCCTCCATCTGGGGGAGGGCCGGGTTCTGCTAGGCTTCGGGTGGTGAGGACGCGGGTCAAGACTGTGCTGGTTCGTGAGGTGGTGCGTTGTAAGTTCAATGAGGTACGTGGTGCTTTCTCAGCGTCTGCGTTATAGTGATGTTCCTCGTAGGGTTCCCCTGCGGTACGTTCTATGTCGTCTGAGTTGTTGCGTGTAGTGTCATTGGAATGAGCGTGCTGGATGTTTTTAGCCGGCTTTTCATCCTCTGCAGCGTCCTCGTGTTCGTGAGCGGTATACATTGTGAGTGGTAAATCCAGTACAGAACTTCATAAAGCGACAGTGAGAATGTGCAAAACTTCACACCTACCTCGAATAGCAGACACAGCCACTCTGTACCCTTCAACACTCACCGAAATCGGGTCACACTTGCCCGCCCTACTACAGTTTAGGGCACATCTTCAAGCAGCAGGGCCAGTCATAATGGGTGTATAGCTCTTGGCTTCCGGATAGCTGCAGCTTCGCGGCAACCTCGTGCCGGGGAGTGGCATTGGCGGTGTCTGCTTGCCCGCCGGGCGACGTGCGCTCTGCTGGTTGGTTCACATTCGTCTGTCGTGACCTTGTCGGCATCGTGCTGGGTTTTTGACCCTGCTGTGCGTAGTGGTTCAGATGCAAAACCAATGTTCCTCCGCAGAAGATGTTGGGGCTGACCGCCGGCAAAAGCAGGGTGACATTGGACGGGCGTGAATCAGAGCTAACGGGTGTCTGCAAGAGCCCGTGAGCTTAATTGTGCATGAGGCGGTCATCGTCTTAGCAGAAGTGAAAGCAGCCTGTCAAAACACCAAATGTGTTCCCAGTTCACGGCTGGGTGGAACAAATGATCTCCAGCCTTGAGCACCCGCTCATGCTCATGTCTTTGCTGAAGTTGAATTAAAGCCTCGCACGTGCTGCTTCGGCTCTCGGAAGACGGAGCTACCCGCGTACCTAGTGACGAGATCTGGCGTCTGTTTACTCCAGTCGACCACGAAACCTAATCCGTGTCTCACACCTCCGCAACCACCACCTGACGCTGCGCCGTCTCGCTAGGCGCAATGTCCAGCAACACCATCAAAGTCGTCGCCCGTTTCCGTCCGCTCAACAGCATCGAAGTCAAAGCCGGCGGCGACCAGGTCGTCGACTTCACCAGCGAGGACACTTGCTCCATCTCGTCCAAAGAAGCCAGCGGCAGCTTTACCTTCGACCGCATATTTCCAACCAATACACCGCAGCAGGATGTTTTTGACTACTCCATTCGCTCGACCGTCGACGATGTCCTGGCAGGTTACAATGGCACAGTCTTTGCCTATGGCCAGACTGGTTCAGGAAAGACGTACACCATGATGGGCGCGGACATCGCCAATGAACAGGGCAAGGGTATCATCCCGCGGATCGTGGAGCAGATCTTCAGCAGTATTATGAGGAGTGATGATAGTATCGAGTTCACGGTCCGGGTGGCGTACATGGAAATCTACATGGAGAAGATCCGGGATCTGCTGTTCCCTGACAACGATAATCTACCCATCCACGAGGATGCCAAGCAGGGAGTCTATGTCAAGGGACTGCAGAGATGCTATGTTGGGGATGTGAGCGAGGTCTACAAGATCCTGACGATCGGTGGGCAATCGCGCGCTGTGGCCAGCACGAACATGAACCAGGAGTCCTCGCGCTCGCATTCTATCTTTGAAATCGAGATTGCGCAGAAGAATGTCGAGACGGGTTCTGCAAGGTCAGGGAGGTTGTTCTTGGTTGATCTGGCTGGTTCGGAGAAAGTTGGGAAGACAGGTGCTTCGGGGCAGACGCTGGAGGAAGCGAAGAAGATCAACAAGTCTCTCTCGGCGCTGGGCATGGTCATTAATGCGCTGTCCGATGGCAAGAGCTCGCATATCCCTTACCGAGACAGCAAGCTCACTCGCATCTTGCAAGAGTCGCTTGGAGGCAATTCGAGGACGACGCTCATTGTCAACTGCTCGCCCAGCAGTTACAATGACGCCGAGACTGTCTCCACGCTCAGGTTCGGAGAGCGCGCGAAGACGATCAAGCAGAAGGCGAAGATCAACGAGGAGTTGTCTCCCGCGCAACTCAAGGCTCTACTCAGGAAGGCGCAGAGTCAAGTTTCGACGTTCGAGCAATATATACAATCACTTGACAGCGAGGTCAGCACATGGCGGCGAGGCGAGGCAGTGCCCAAAGAGCAGTGGACCCCTGCGTTGGGCAACACGGCTGGAAGAGCACCTGCGCAGCCAGCACCACCACGGTCCGCAACACCTAGTAGGATGCGGGAGGGTCGTGATGCGCCTGGTACACCACGCCCGGAAAGTAGGTTGGAGCTGGAGAGGAGCGGTACACCTACTTTGGTTCCGATGGAGAAGGATGAGAAAGAGGAGTTCCTGAAGCGCGAGAATGAGTTGCAGGATCAGTTGGCGGAGAAGGAGAGTCTACTTGCTGCTGCTGAGCAGGCTCTGGGTGTAGCGAAGAAAGAGGCAGGTGAACTGCGAGAGATGCATGTCGGTCATGGACAAGATAGGGAGAAGTTGCGGGCGGATAACGAGGGGTTAAAGATGCAGGTCCAGAAGATTGAGTTTGAGACCAGGGAGGAGAAGATTAATATGGAGAGTATCAAGGAGGCGAACGCGGAGTTGACTGCGGAGTTGGATGAAGTGAAGCAGCAGTTGCTCGATGCGAGGATGTCGGCTAAGGAGAGCTCGTCGATGGCTGAGGAGAAGGAGAGGGTGAAGAAGGAGAGAATGGCGCAGATGATGGCTGGGTTCGACTTGGGTGACGGCATGGTCGGGACTTCTGAGATGCATGTTAGGGATATGGTTTCGCAGGTTTCCAGCTGGGTTGATCTTGGCGAGGAGGATGGGAGGAGTGTGGTTGGCGTTGAGGAGCTGATGGGGTTGAAGGAGAGATTGTTGGAGACTCAGGGGTTGGTCAGGCAGAGTGAGATGACTAACGGGTCTTCGATGAATGGTGGCAGTAGACCTGCGGCCCCGGCGGTTCAGGCACATCTGGAGCAACGGCTTGCAAAGTTGCAACTGGAGTACCAGGCCGTGCTTGAGAGGAACCTAAAGGAGGAGGATGTCGAGAGGTTGAAGGCGAAGTTTTATGAGAATTTTGCTCAACAACAGGAGACACAGCCTGATGGTTCGGATCTCGGGTCTGCGCTCGCGAGGCAACAGGAAGAGAATGCTGCTCTGCGTGCTGATCTCGAGGCGATGCGGAAACAGGCGCTCAACGGTGGCCATGGTAGCATGAACACGAAGCAGCTTGCGGATTTCGACACGATCAAGAAATCTCTGATGCGCGATTTACAGAACAGGTGCGAGCGTGTTGTGGAGCTCGAGATTTCTCTGGACAGCACGAGGGAGCAGTATAATTCTATCCTCAGGAGTTCGAATAGCAAGCAGCAGGCCAAGAAACTTGCTTTCCTGGAGCGAAATCTAGAGCAACTTACGTTGGTGCAGAAGCAGTTGGTGGAGCAGAACGCGCAGCTGAAGAAGGAGGTGGCGATCGCGGAGCGGAAACTTGTGGCACGAGGGGAGAGGATACGGGGGTTGGAGGGGTTGGTAGGCGAGAGTCAGGAGAAGTTGATGGTTGCCAATCATAAGTATGTCGTCCTGAAACTGTTCTTGGTTGACGAGGAGTGTGCTGACTATTTTTTGTGTGTCTAGGTTCGAGAGCCAACTCCTGGCCGTCAAGGAACGGCTTGAGGCTGCCAAGTCAGGTGCTACCCGTGGGCTAGCTTCTTCTACAGCGCCTCCTGGATCCGGCAATGCATTTGCAGCAAGCGGTAACCCGTTCGGACGGATCGCTAAACCGCTTCGTGGTGGTGGGGCTGGCGGTGAAGGTGGTAGCTCTTCTATGGTGCCGACTTTCGCAGGACTGCAGGCTTCGCAGGCGTTGCAGGGTGGCGAGAACCCGGGCGGGAAGCGAGGGAGTTGGTTCTTCAACCAAAGAACTTAGGAGATTTTGTATGGTGGGATCTTAGATGAGCATGAGCATGAGTGGGGATCTTGGGGATGGTTTGGCTTGGTTTAGGTGGATCCAGTTTGGGGGCGTTTGACGATACCCTGACGCGTACGCACGTATGGTAAGACTTTGGATGCCTGTAGATATGGGTACGACTTTTTACACTGCTATCATGATGGAGTCTGGACGTTTACTCATTTATAGAAGCGTGTTGCTGCTCGTTCAAAGTCATGCGCATCTTTGACAACGCAGCAACGCGACCTCATATCGGATCCTACCACACCTGTCTGATTACACTACTGGAACTCTGTGTGCAGGCAATGCTAACACCCCAATCCTCGGTTCAAGGGCTTCATTCACAGCTTCGGAAACGAAGTATACCCCTTACCAGTGACGAACGTCGCCAGCGCGGGCACCTTCCCAGCCGTGCCCTCCGCCAATTGGATGAAGAACTCCGCATGTCCCGGCCCATCAACATAAGGACTGATCGCCGGCTTGCCCTCAGACGTGCGCTCATCGACGTAGTAGAACCTATAAACACACCATTAGCCCGATACCCACAAGCCGACCTATAATACAAGGACAACTTACTTCATACCCTGAGCACCATACGAGTTTGCCGCAGTCTGAATCATGAAAGCAGCCCCCGACTTCCCAACCCCAGAAGTCATCATGCCCAGCAGCTTCCCATCCAGAGGTCCGGTGTTGAGACAATTGCCCGTGTAGAAGAACGCCTTGGCACCCTCGGACGGCAGAGTGCGGAAGCTCGCCACGGCTTCCTTGATGGAGAGGTATGCCGAGGTGACGTTAATGGCGTAGTCGGTTGCAAAGTCTTCGGGCGAGACATTGAAGGCATCGTCTGGGGATGTGAAGTGTGCGGCGGATGCTACGCGAAAGTCAGCGCCACTTCTTCAGTTCAAAATAATGAGATGTGCTTGCTTACCGTTGTAGATCACGACGCTTGGTTCACCCCAAGATTTGCGCACGTCGGCGAAGACGGAGCTGATCAACTCGGGCTTCGACAAGTCGCACTTGAGCAGGAGATCATTGTCGGTGCTGTCCTGTGGTTGCAGAGAACGCGCAGCTTGCGCAACCCTGTACCCTTTCGCCTGGAACGCTTTGGTTGAGCTGGCTCCGATGTTCTTGCCGGCGCCGAGGATGAGTGCAATTGGTTTACTCATGTTGATGGAGGTTGGTCTTGTGGTTGATCTTGGTGTTTGCTTGAGGTATTTGTGTGTTCTTGTCAGAGGTTGTCGTCAAGTCCTATATAGGGTGAATAGGAGTCTTCACTGGAAAAGGCTGAATAAGCCATATTAGCTACCGCACAAATGAATCCGTCTCCTTTGAGCCTCTTCACCCGCCTTGTGAATCGCGGTTGGTGATCGTTGATTCGCAATAGCAGTAAATCGTCTCCGAATGCAGCGATCAGCATACCGAAGTCCGAAGGTCACTTGACCATGTCGGTTCATTACAAAGCATGCACAACCGCAGCCAGGTCATGTGACCGATGGTGGCTTGGTACGAATTCACCGTGAGCAACAGCATCGATGACTTCTTGAATTGATATGCCTTGTTATCGTACAACACATTTCCCCAACGCCATGCTAGAAGCACAGCAATTATCAGCGCAATCAAAACCCAAAGTTGTCAAGCAAACTGCTCGGATCCGGCTCCTTAAACTGTGTAGGTTGAGCCTTCTCATTCACTACAGGTGCAGCCTCTTTCTTGGCCTTCATCTTCGCCATTAGCTCTGCCGCCTCTGCGTGTCTTGCTGCTTTCTCGTCCATAACAGGTGGCGCAGTATCCTGAGGCTCAACCGGCAGCGCCATAGGTTGTTCGGGTGCTGCGAAATCCTCGAGCATCGACGGGACCTCGTGATGAACTCCATTCGTCGGCGTCTCGATACCGGGCTCGACGAGTTCAACCCGAACAGCAGGCTTGAAAGTCCAGCTGCTGACCAAATCCATAGCGACCAGCCACATACCCATTCGTCGCAAAACTCTTGCGGCGCGGAGAACCGCCTGATACTCATGCTCCGATGGCGTTTGTCGCAGCTGCTGATACAGCACCACACCTAACGGATCGTCTTGATGCCACCTTCTGACGCCTTGCAAAGGCTCGACGAGCGCATCGGCCGCCTCTTGTTTGCGGCCTAGCGTGGAATGACACCAGCTCATCAGCCATCTGTCTCCGTCCTGCTGCGCCGTGGGCAGTAGTCGATCGTCCAGCAACTTTCGCAAGGTCAACGAGTCGTCTCCGCTATACAGTCTTGCAACAGCGATCGCGAGCATAGCGTCGCCGCATTGACCTGCCAGAAGACTAACCGCACTACCAGCGTCATCAGCCAGCAAGAAGAAAGCTGCAGCGTACTCGAATCTTCGCTTTCCCATGAGAGCGTATGCGTTCTTCTTGGCTGCAGTCCTGCACTCAGGTAGCGTGAAGTCGCGTTTCAAAAAGTTTGTCGTGGGCCGCTGCTCTTTGTGCCAGGTTGCGATCCGCCACAGACTGATAAGCGTCTGCTTCCTGCGAAGCGCGAGGAAGAACAGTGAAGCATTCGTCGGGTCTGGTGGGTTGGACTGGCGGTATGCGGATTGAGCAAGGGCTTCGAAAGCCTGTGCCAGCGCCTCCTTATCAGAGACCCATGCAGTAATGCCAAGCGAGCGGGCCATGTCCCAGGTAAGCTTGTTGTCGTAGTGCAGTACCAGTATGTCGAGCAGAGGCTGTTGCGTAGTGCTGTGGCTCGCAAACGCGATCTCTCGCCAGCCCATTCGCGGCACAAGTGCTTGTAAGAGATTGGTGACACCATTCGGACTTGTCTTGTCCGGCATTTCATCGGTCATGAGCAGAAGCTGCAGCTTCCAGTTGAACAGATAGCGCAACGCACACGAATCCAGACCCCGGGCGTGCTCGCAGACGAACGCCAAGGCTTTGACTACGAATCTCATCCGCCTTTGTTCGTCGATGGAAGTCAACGGTAGGTCTTTCTCCTCCAACTGCTGAATCAATTCTTGCACAGCTTCTCCACTAAGCTGATCGTCAGCATCATCGACTAGCAGCTCGTCATGTGAAATGCCCAAGTGCGAGTCGAGCTCGTCGCCTTCGCTCCAGAACTTCAGCCTCTCGTTCAGGCGATGGACGAGATTGACGGCGGCTCCAGGCTTGCCGTATCCGACCAGGTGTGAGAGGGTATCGGGGTGCCAGACGGGGGATGGCTGGTTGAGCTGTGATGCGAGCTCAAGCACGTCGATACGCACGCTCCCATGATCAGAACCCAGGTCAAGTCTATCTTGGATCTCCACATCTAGTCCATCTGCGTCAACCACTTTCTTGCAGACCATAACGCCATTGCCTGCTGCTATAACCAGTCTTGCACCGATCATCCACTCGATCGCACTGATGTGCAAACCAGTTTCACTGATCGAAAGCCGGCTGATTGCAGTCCACGTCTCCTGCTCTTGCTGGTGATCGTAGCGCCCCTGAGCAAAGACTTCGACATCACTTCCAAAGGCAATCGCAAGCAGGTTGTGACCATGAATCGTTCTATAGCAGCTCAGGTACCTGACACGCTCCTTGAACGTTTGCTTGTGCTCGATATAGCCATCCTTCAAATCAATCAAAGTAAGCTCCAGTCCATCTGAGGAAACCAACGCCACAAATTTATCGTTCGCTTCAAGTATGCTAGGTTTCTCCACGCCACTGGCAAAGGGTAGGGTCGAGGCATCTTTCCCTTCACGGCCAGTCCCGACGGTGGTTGCCTCGGTCTTCGAAAGCTGTATCAGTGACTGATCAGCTTGAAGCGTCCAACTGTTGACCTCGCCCGTGGCGCTCCGAGATCCAAGACCCTTGCCGTCATCCGTAGCCTGTAGCCCAACAACTTCATGCGCATGCCCATTCCAGTCGGCACTCCTTACAAGCCTTTCCTGACCTGCTGCAGAAGGCGAAAAGAAAACCTCAACATCGCCTTGCCACCATGTAACATGACCACCAAAGCTGTGCGCCAGAATATGGAACGTGCTATCCGCGAACCAGACCTGGAATCTCGCATTAGTGTCAAGATCGAGCTTGAGCGGCAGATCCTCTGCGTGTGCAATATGGAACGCCTGCTCAGAACCAGGTGTCTGCGATCGCCTCTTGTGTCCAATGCTATGTAGACCCCACGCCGACATGCGCCCATGGCCATCCATCACCACAGTAACGTCGGGCGACTTTGAGCTCACTTCACTGAGATGCTCGAGCGCGTGGCTGGCCTTACTCGTACCAAGCCGTCCTTTTGCAGCCGCTACAGCCGCTTGGAAGTGCTCCGCAGGGATATTGAAAGTGTAGCGCGCTGGTTTCTGGGTGTCCGAAGAACCGTTCGCGAAGAGACTGGGAGACTGCGGGATGGCCGAGACAAGGTCTATGCTCGTATGCAGGATTACTATATCCTGATCGTGCATGCCGCATGTACGCCAAACACGCAACAGCCCATCGTTGGCAATCGTGTACAACAGCTCTGGATTCTCCTCATGTCTGCCGCTGATCCCGCTGCCTCTGCGCTCTTCAGCATACTCTTGCAACGGCCGCCACTCCACGTGAGTCACTGCACCCTGGTGAGGGAGGTATGTGTAGTCAAACAGTCCCTCCTCGAATGATAGTCTCCTCCATATCTTGACCAGTCTATCGTATACTCCACATGTCGCGATCAGGTTCGCCAAGGGACAGAATGCCGCATACTGTACAGGTGAGGCCACAGGCTTGTACCATAGAGCACTATGCTCTTCCGTGTCGTCGTTGCCATCGACGGGACTGATGGCCGGCGAAGCCGCGCGTGACGATGGCAAGGTCGAGAACAGGCTCAAATACTTGCTACCACCCACCAACAGCTCTCCCTCATTGCCCCAACTCAAGCATCGCGCCTCATCTCCCGCTTCCTCAATCCGTAGGCGCAACTTCTTCTCCCACCATACTCTAGTCCAGCCCTCCGCGACCGGCTCCAGCACGTACACGCGGCTCTTACAAGCTACTGCGATCGTGCCTGTCTGCGACTCGGCTGTCAAGGCAATAAGCTCGTCATCGAACTCAAGGGCCTGGATGAGCTTGGTAGGTGAAGCGCAGATGTTTAGCTGTTGGCCAGAGATGTATGCGACATAGCGCTTGTGCCGAAAAGTGAAGGTAGCGAGAGCCTGCAGAGACGATGTAGGTGCGCCGGGCAGTATCTGGGCGAAGTCTGCTTGCGGCCTGGGTGTTGGGAGGCCGGGAGAGGTGGAGGGCATTGCTCGAGTGCTATCGTCTGTATATGGTCATGACTACTGCCGGGAGTCTCTTCACAGTCCGTGTCTCTGAGGCAGAAGCAATGATCATGCCTATCTATCTCAAAAGCTCGCTGATCAATGACGGAGGTGCATTTCCGCCGCGCGGGAGCAGCCGCTAGCGACGACGACCAAGGACGACCGACCTCCTCACTCCTGGTCTTGACCATCACCGCCAACTCGACATTAGAACTGTTTTGGGGCTCGCACGCGTCTTGCAGACCTCACAGCTCACGAACAGGCCACGCTTATGCTTCTGCGACCCAGTCCGAGGTCGGTCATAGGATTTGTGGTAAGAGGGGAAGCCATTGAAGCACGCGCCGCGGCATTGCAACTGAGGCCGGCAAGTGTCTGGCCATGGGGCAATGGCGGTTCAGGTTTGAGGAGTACTCTCGTCGTCTCCTATACTGCGAGCTGGTCTCACAAATATCGATATCTCTACTCCTATTATCATCTTAGAAAGATTGACTCATCGCCACATCAACACTACCACTCTACTGATCAACCATGTCCAGTCTCCGCAACGGCCCTCTTGCTCCCGGTATAGCATTCATTACTGGCGGTGCAAGGGGACTCGGCAACGCCATAGCAGTCTCCTTTGCTAGAGATGGCGCCAAAGGCGTCGCACTGGTCGACATCCAAGATGAAGCAACGTTCAAAGAAGGCAAAGAAGCAGTCGAGAAGTACGGCACTAAAGTCATCTGCATCACCGCAGACGTCACGGATGAGTCCCAGGTCGAGAGAGCCGTTGCTGAAGCAGTCAAGGAATTTGGGAGAATCGACTATGCTGCGAACTTTGCCGGGATCTCCGGCCCGTTGACTCCTGTGATTGATACTGATACGGCATTGTGGCGAAAGGTGCTCGAGGTTAACACGGTCGGTGTCTGGCTTTCCATGAAGCATGAATTGAAGCAGATGGTCACGCAAGATTCTATCGACGTCGAGAGCGGTCGAGTCTCACAGCGAGGATCCATTGTGAATTGCGCTTCCGTCAACTCCATACAATCTGGCGCCGGTTCATCTGGATACACTGCGTCTAAACATGCCGTTCTAGGCATGACGAAGGCGTGTGCACTGGAGGCCAGGACTAAGGATGTGCGTGTCAATTGTGTTTCGCCCGGCTTTCTGAGGACGAAGCTACTGGAAGAGGAGTTCAAGAAGGCCATTGGAAGCGAAATGCTTGGAGCGGCTGACAACGATGCGGCGTGGGGAGGATTCGAGGCCCGGCAGGTGAGATCAAGTGGTATGCTAGAAATTGAGTCCTTGACAACTGACATCCTTCGCTTCCAACAGGGACGCAAAGCTTCGTTCGACGAGGTCGGGGACGTTGTGGTGCTTCTGAGCACGCCCCGAATGTCCTTGGTTGTCGGACACAATCTTGTGATTGACGGAGGTGAGATCATACCATCGAGCCGGTACTTACGCGACAATTATCACAACTGACTTCTTCGATGACAGGGTTTACGATCAATGAGATGTCGTCTTGATGGTTCGAATATCATCATCATAGCTGTTCAGGATAGGTTTATTTGCGGAGGCTGAACCAAACAGCAAGCCTAGACAAGAACACATCATCATGCTGCACTTAACATTCTCGTTTCGGCCATCATGGGTTGACTTGATATCTCGTGTTCCAGGCCACTAAGACTGTCCGGGCGTCCCGCGTCACGATCCCGCAACACACCACCTGCACGTTGAGGTGCTCTCCAGAGCTCGAGCTGCCCAGACCAAACCTGTCCGGCCGACACCTCCGATTCGCCCCGTCGACGAGCAACAAGTCCCCCGCTATAGAATAACATTATAACTGACCCTCTTTATTTCATGCCTAGAGCATCGACAGGTCGACATTCGCCAGTACACGATGTACCCACCATCAATGCAAGGTCCAGCCCGCTCACGAAACGAGACGGTAGACACATCCAAGAGGTTCAGTGAGCTGTACTTCGGATATGCAAGCAATCTTTCGCCTTCTTCGATGAAAGGGCGCTGCCCAGATAGCATCTTCTGCGGCCTAGCTCGTCTCGACGGGTGGAAGTGGCAGATCAACGAAACGCAGTACGGCAATATTGTACCCTCCACAGCGGACTCGGTATATGGAGCTCTATTCTTCCTTTCACCTCGCGACGAAGCAGGCCTAGACGAAAGCGAGGGTGTGCCATGGCTGTACGACAAGCAGACCCTCGAAGTCGAACGCATAGGTGCTGATGGGAAAGGGCTGGGACAGAGGGTGCAAGTGATGACCTATGTTGATGAACCACGGACGGGGGAAGGTAAAATTATGCCTGATTATGTTGTATGGATCAGCAAGGCTATTCGCGATGCGACGCCCTATGGTCTACCTGGAGACTACGTTGAGAAGTACATTAAGCCTTACCTACCTGAAGTTTCGAAGGAGGACGAGGAGCGAGAAATCCAGATGGTGCGAGTCATGGCTCCGCGTTCACGGCCGGTTGCTGCTGGATAGGAGGAAGTTGCGTCTCTGGTAAGTACACACACAATACAAGGGTGAAGTCGCGGAGCGATCGGTACACTTTGCTTCAGATTCTCAAACCTTGCGAGGTGTCAGAACAACCTGTGCACCATTGAGGTTGACAGCCGTGAGCGTGAGCGCTTCTTCCCAAGGCTTGTTGTCACGACTCTCGATCTTCTCGAACGCTTGACAAAGCCGGACTGTGGTGTAGCTGGCTCTGGAGATAGTCAGCACGTCAAGTCAATCGCTTCACTTTTCCCACTTACTCTGTAAGAGCGAATTGCTGGCCCAGGCATATCCTGGGGCCACCGTTGAATGGCAAGTACTCCCAACCTGGACGCAGACCTTTCTTGCCGGTATCCGGGTCGTCCAGCCATCTCTCGGGCTTGAATTCCTCGGCATCCTCACCATAGTAGTCCTTGCGACGGTGCATCGCGTACACACTCCATGCTACCACCATCCCCTTGGGTATAAACATTGGTGCCGAGCCGTCGGGTCCACCACCAAGAGGGAGCGTCGTGTCCTCAACGGCCTCTCGACTGTTTGCTGGTACCACTGGGTAAAGCCGTAGGGTTTCGTTCAGGAAAGCCTTCAAGTACTTCATATCTTTCAGTTGCTCAAAGGTAGGCTGCTCGCCATCGAATGGAGCGACTTCGGCCTGCAGCTTAGCCCATGCGGTAGGATTCCTCGACAACTGCCACCAAACATTGGTCAGCAGGGAGGCAGTTGTGTCGCGGCCAGCCAGGAGGATGTTTAGAAGTTCGCTTCGGATTCTGATCGGATCTGTGGTCTGTCTGACTAGCTCATCGATGAAGATGTATCGGCCGGGTTTCTCAGCATTTGACTTCTCCTGCAACAGCTGGCTGCGCTTTCCCAGTCCTTTCCGAACATAGTAGTCCACGAAATCGTGAACAAACTTCTTGTCATCCACCCACTGTTTGTTAGCAGGAAAGAGAGCCGCCCACATCCCCCAGCGACCGGCGTTCGCGACGTAATCTTGGCTGCGTGTGAAAGCTCCAGCGAAACCATCCCCACTGGATTGCGTGAGTGACTCCGTGCTTTCCCCAAACAGGAACTCGGTCGCCGAATCCATGGTGAGACGGAAGAAAAGGTCACTGAGGTCGACTGTAGATCTATCTGTGGGTACGGCATCGATGAGATGTTTGACGTGGGTCTCGAAAGTGGCCAGATCTCCAACTTGTGTTCGCGCAAAGTTTGGGCGAAGCATTTCCCGAGAGCGATGCCAATCCGCACCATCAGACGTGAAGATTCCTTGCCCAAGGAGAGGTCGGAAAGCGATGATCCGCCTGCTACCCAGACTCCACTTCTTGAAGTCAATCGCCTGGATAGTCTTCAGGTTCTCGGGTTCTTGAGTTATGATCACGGGACGTCCAAGCAACACAAGACGCATAGTCCGGGATCCTTGCTTGTCGAATCGGATTTGCGTTGTGGACAGCAGGCGATGCTCTTTCAGCGCCTTCATGTTCTCTATGAACAGATCGATGCCCATTACATGATCCCACATTCCGGCGTACCATCGCACAGGTAGTGTGCCTTTTTCTCGCTGCAAGGCTCGCCTTTTCCGGCCCACGGTGAGTTGGATGTATAGCTGGTATGCCACGAAGAGCCCAGCCAGCAAGATGGCCCCGTTCGCCACGTGCGGTAAGCGCGACAGATCCATCTCGACAATAAGGCAGCCGGTTGGTGAAGTGGTGCAGGATCAAATGAGCTTGATTCAAGGATGGCTGCGTGCTCTTATGTGTGACCTACTGTAAAAGCCGGAGCTATTGTAGGAGGGGTTATATCTCTTTTACGAGAGCTCGTGCCATCCGTACGAGAACGAGGCAAGCGAGCAAGCGGACCACAATCCAGCCTTCGCTATTTGTTGGTTCCTACCGCTGCACGTGGAGTAGCAATCTCAATGCTAGTAGCAAAGTAGTAGTCGCCACAGAGATGCCGAGGATGCGAGGATGAGCAAAGGATGTCGTCCCGTCGGCGTGTTTTCTTCGCCGCGGTCCGCAGTGACAGAAGTTTACGGTGATGTGTCAAAATGTGGGGCATCAGCAGACGGAGTTCCTCTGGGCTTTTGACGAAAATAAAGAGAACGCTTCGTAACAAGGTGTGTACGTGAGATGTTGTATACTACATCCTATGAGTCGTCTACCTAAAGCCAATGGCATGCCAGACTCAGTGCTAGCGACACCGCAGCCATGGGCCATTGCCAACCCTGTGGCCTTGTCGCTGCAGATGTAGGCGCTGCAGATGTAGGCGCTGCAGATGTAGGCGCTGCAGATGTAGGCGCTGCAGATGTAGGCGCTGCAAATGTAGGCGTGGACGCAGACGCTGAGGTCGCAGAGACTGGAGCCTGACTGCTGTCGCTGGCTTCGGGGGCGACCGCTGGACTTGACTCTGGCGTATTGGTACTCGTGTCGGCATCAGAAGACGCCAGCGTGGGATCTGCTGAGACTCCCGTCGTGCTCATTGTTGGAGCAGCATCGGCCGGTTCCACCGATGCTAGTATTTCGGTCTGTCCGGCTGTCACTGGGTCTGCAAGGCTGGAATACTGGGTGGAAGCCTGGGAGGCAATAGTCGAGGCATCCTGTCCGAGCCCCGAGACCGAAGTGCTCGCGTCGCTGGCACTGCTCGTGGCACCTTGATACGTCGACGCAGTCTGCTGCTGCGTGGCTTCGTCCTCTGCTGCGGACGAGGTCTTCGACAGGCCGAGGGCACCCGCAATGATGCCACCAATGTCTTGTGAAGACGCGGAACTCGAGCTTGGTGCCGATGCAGACGAGGATACGTATCCGGACTCTGGAGTGTTGCCCTCGCTTGTGGATATCTCCGCAGACGATGAAATGTCCGGAGCTGCGATAGCGGACTGTGTAGGACTCGTAAGAGGTGTCAGAGTCGATGCTGACGGAGATGGGTATTCTGATTCTGGTGTGCTTTCGACGCTGGAACTGTCCGCAGACGAAGGCCTGTCCGAAGATTCGACAGTAGACTGAGTAGGATCCGCAAAAGTTAGTAGAGACGATACTGACAAGGATGAGTGCTCGGGTTCTGCAGTGCTGTCGACGCTCGAAGAACCGTCCGCGGGTGATGGACTATCCGAAGATACGGTAGTGGACTGCGTAGGGTCTGCAGGAGGTATCAAAGTGGAAGACTGTGTTGGCTCCACTGACGACGTTGCATCGCCAGGATCTGTATTCGACTCGCTCTCGGGGAGAGCAGTGTACGAACTCCCGATACTCGCCGCACTGCTAGTCGTCTGCGCAGGCCCAGATATCGGCGTAATGCTCGGGGCTGCTGTAGTGCTCGTAAAGGCACTACTCGTCGTCGTATACGCAACAGGGTTCGGCGCTGAAGGCCCCTCCACGGTTTCGGCAGCCTGGAGCGCGACGGGAGGGTCCCAGATCCCACCCCCAGCATATCCCAACTGACAGCTCTTCCCAGTCCATGCAGTGTTGAATCCTGACAGCTAAGATAATATCAGCATGTTGCACCCAAGGATCAAGCAGTTTGGTCGCGCTCACCTGGTAGAAAACGGAAGGAAACGCGAGGGCCGGCTGATAGGGTGTAGCAAGGATGGGTAGACAGATCGTCTCCGGGTCATACTGACACACCGCCTGCCCGAAGTATGCAGACGCAGGGACCTGGTTTGGCGGCAAGTCTGCAAGATTGAGGCTGAAGTTCCCCTGTTCACCGTGATATCCCCTCATGCTTAT
Source organism: Elasticomyces elasticus (assembly GCA_035926095.1). Classification (NCBI taxonomy): domain Eukaryota; kingdom Fungi; phylum Ascomycota; class Dothideomycetes; order Mycosphaerellales; family Teratosphaeriaceae; genus Elasticomyces; species Elasticomyces elasticus. The sequence goes on from JAVRQT010000003.1 coordinate 895,416, forward strand.
AATCTCGTCGGGTGGAAACGCCATCAATGTGTTGGTAACGTAGCCTAGAAAGTACATAGTCAGTGCGTATATCACACTTTGCTCTTCAATGTGTCGGAATCTTACTCTGCGTGCTGTTGAAGTTGTTGGTTATGTAGCTGAGGTTGTGAAACTGCAGATGTGGTCGCGAGTGTTAGCATGTCTTGCAAAGTCTTCAGAGACTGCGATTAGATTGTGCCTATGCTAACATAAACCGACGGCGACGTAAGTGTGATACTGTTGTTGAGAACAGATGTGTTGGGTAGTCCCTCCTTCGTCGGGGTCGCTGTGATCGTAGTCCCGGTTTTGTTGCAGATGTTACCGCTAACGGTGGTGACAGGCCAGTAGAACAGTTGTGCTGAATATACATCGACCTGGCAATCGTTCGAACCGTCCTCGTCCGTGTCATACGGGCTCGGCGCGTACGGGCAGAAGACCGGAGATATATACTCGCCATCAGTGATATTATTCGCGTACTGGCTGGAGAAAGTGTAGCTAGCAGCGTCGATAAGCATACTGCACGCTGCGCAATTCAAGCTGCAGCTGGGTGGTGGAGTCGGAAAAGGCGCGCCAGAGTATGTCGACTCAAATGCCGTAACTTTTGCGGATTCCTGGAGGCCATACGTTGACGTTGACCTTAAGACAGTGCTGGAAGCATTGACCCCAGTCACTACCCGCGGATACCCATCGCATAGGGTCGTCAAGCGGTATGATGTTGTGGTGTACGTGTCCGTCAGGATAATTTTGGGGATGGTAGTGGTAACGCTGCAAGGTGATTGGTAAGAGTCAATGCCTGTCTCAACTACCGGACTCCCTTACATGTCAGTACTTACGTAGTAGTCTGGATGTGACTATAACCCCAATCCGTTGATGAGCTCACATACAGTGAAATAGACGACAAGCAGTCGTAGGCCGATGAGAAGAAAGCCGAATTCTGTGTGGCATTCCATTTTGGCAGAGCGGAAGGGCTCGCCCCAGCTGAAGTGTAGTAGGCATTACAGTTGGTTGGGTAGTTCACAGTGCTCCATGCTCCACCTTCGCTGGTTATGGAGATCGTTGCGTTGGAGGTCGTTGCGTTGGAGATCGTTGCGGCTATTCGCACACGTCAGCATCTCGGTCGTAAGTAAGGCTTCCCATCATATGGCGCTTACCGTAGACGCCAGGCGCCGTTAGAAGTGCATAGGCTGCAGACGCGTAGATTGTCGCATGCCTATAACTATACATTATGAGACCTCTCTCAGATTAGCGACCGTGAAAGTGTTCGCACGCGAGAGGTTGGTGAGCAGAGGCGCGCTCTCTTCTGCTCGCTGCTATGGTCGCAGGATTGCATCGCCCCAAGCGCGCTCAAGGGCTGCGGCGGAGCCCGTCGATCACCAACATCTCATTTAGAACAAGGATGGCGCTAGATGCCCTGTATTAGACAGTCTTGGCGGTGTTGCAGATGGTCATGCAGTGTCGAGCGTTGTGGTACCGTCGTGAGCGTACTCTGCTCATCTCGCTCCACATGTCGCCTTGCGTCTCAGCAGGTTGACATAATGATGTTGTTGATGAGACCAGCAGAAGTATACGAGTTGGACGATGGCCATCCAGGCCTAGCGTGAATCCTTCGAAAAGGTCCGTGCGGACAATAACATAGTTACGTAGAGCGGAGAAGGTGGCATCGTTACAATAAACACAGGATCGTGGTCACCATACGGAGGTACACAGACGGGTATCACAAGCAGCAAAGCGGTCTATACGAAAAACAAATGACCATATCTGCAGTGCCCGACTTAACCAACCCTGCAACCAGGGCACAACTCGTCCACCATCCAGCGACCGACAACTCCCCCCAAGTCCCCAACTCCCCAAAAACCAACCAACCCTCAACCAAACACCATACCCATCCCACAACCACCCCCTCAAACCTAACCAACAACCACCCCCTCCAGCACCCCCAACCCCCTACCCCCCTCCCTCTCAAACAAACTAACAGCCCCCTCACACCTCCTCCTCAACTCCTCCTCCCCCTTCCCAGCCCTCCACCGAACCCACTCCTCAACACTCATGCCCCTCTCCACCTCACTCAACCCGCCCCCCACCTCAACAAGTCTCGTCAACATAGTCCCCGGCGTAGCAGCCTGCGGAGAAGCCAGGAAAACCGTGTCCAGATCCACCGGCGCCCATTCCATGGTAGACTCAAGGCGGAGCGAAGTTTTGGTCGGACTAGCAATATTCTGGTTCTGGCGGCGAGGAGAGCTGAGGAGTCGGTTCGGAGTCCCGGGTGCGAGCGGAATACGCGTAGTCTTCGTCGGGCTCAAAAATTGCGGTGCTTGAACAGGGGCTTTAAGCGCCGTCATCGGTCGCGCGAGGGAGGAAGTAGACGGGAGATTTTCCTTGTCGCTGCCGTTTGGTGAGGGCGTAGCGGTAGCCAGTTTCCGGACCACAGGCGAAAGAGCCACATTCTCATCGGGAAAGTCGTGGACTTCATCCGTCGCCTCTTCGTCGCGCCTCTCACTTCGATGATGTATTGGCGAGCCCTCATACTCCTCCACCCTGTCCTGCTCGTCCTCGCGCACGATAACCACAGCTGGGGACACCCTCGACGTCCTCCTTCCACCATCCGGGTCGTGCTGCCTACTTCTCTCCTGCTCGGCCATCCTCCCCAGCTCCTCCTCAATCTCCCGCTCATCCCTGTCCAAATCCTCAACGTCGTCCTCAAAGCCATGCTGCACCTCTGGCTCAACGGACTCAGCTTTCTTCGTCCGTGAAGACCGTGTAGTAGACGAGGCCTTCCTACTGCCCGTCCCCTTACCCTTCTTGCTCGCCGGAGCTTTCTTTCCTTTCCCGCCCACCCTAGCCTTTTTAGCAGGTCGTGCCGGCTCAACAGTAGTCTCATCTTCACCCTCAACCACCTCCTCAGCAGGTGGTGAAGGTTCACGCTCAGCCCGCTCATCATAAGCTGGGGGAGCCTGGGCCTCAGGCTCCTCACTCGCAGCAGCAAAGACCTCCCAATTCCCGGACCCTTCATCTTTCTCCTGCACCCCAGCCTCAGCCTGTACATCCTGCATCTCCACCTCCACCTCTTCCACCTCCCGCTCAACAGAGACCACCGGAGCAGCAGTAGCAGCAGCGATCTGCTTACTACCCTTCCTCCCCTTCCCCTTTCCCCCCTTCCCCCTCCCCTTCGGTAAACCCTGCGACACAGCCGGAGGCTCCGGCAACTCCATCCCCAACACACTACTCTCCTCCTTCTCCACCCCATCACTCGTCCGCTTCGTCCCTCTCTTCCCCCTCCCTGCAGGTTGAGGGGTGCTCTCCTCCTCCGGCTCCATCACCATCTCCTCCTCCTCCTCTTCATGCTGAGACTGAGACTGCGAGTCCACAAGAATACTGTGGTCAAGCTCCTCCTGCAACTGCGCAGAGACATCACTAGCCCTCCCGTCCACCTCAGGCGTTACAGGCGCTTCCAATTTCAACTCCATCTCAGGCTCAGGTTCAGGTGTGGGCTCACGAACAACAGGAGCTTTGGCTTTCCGTCCCCGCGTAGCTTTCTTGGGCGCAACGTCCATGGAACTGACTTCCAGCACCGAAGAATCCACAGCCTGTTTACTCTGCCTCGTGCCCTTCCGCGTCGCTCTCGTGGCTTTAGCGGGTGGTGGCGGCGATGGCTCGACATCCGCCTCTTCAGCAACTTCAGCTTCGGGTTCCAGAACACTGCTCTCGGGAAAAGTGCCGGGGACTTGACTTTTGCGCGTTTGCACGATGACCATGGGTTCCTGTGCCTGTTCCTGTGCTTGTTCCTGTTGCGGCTCTGGTTCACGTTCAAGTTCAGGTTCAGGTTCTTGCTCGATGGTCGCAGCGCGTTTGCGGCCCTTTGCCGCTGCTTTGGGTGCTCGACCACCTTTCTTTTTGCTCGCTGCGCCTTTGACCGTAGCCTGAGAAGCGGTAGTAGCGTTAGAGAGCACACTATCCTCTCCCGCCTCCACCCCCTCCTCCTCCAAATCCCCATCCACCTCCACTCTACTAGCCGTACTCCCCGCTCTACTCCTCCCACCCACCTTTCCAGCCTTCCCCTTCTTTGCCGCTGTTTGACTACCATGCACATGCCCATGCAGCTTACTCAACACAAAATACCGACACCCCGGCGTCCGCCTCTCATGCTCCACCCACGGATCATCCTTCGGCTCCCACCCATCCAGACTAACATCGCAATAAAAACACGTCACCCCGTCCTCATCCTCGGGACTCGGATCATGGCACCAACCCGCCTCGGCCATCTTGCTCACTTTACATCTCCAACCCCGCTTTCCTTCGTGAGGCCAGTCGACGAAAGTACTAGTTCGTGCGGTGACCATAGCTTCAGACATGGGGTCGATGGAAGAATCATGGTCGTTGTCCAATGGTAAAACGACGGATTTACATAGAGCCCAGGGGCAGGTAGGAGCGTGGGCGAGGTGTTCGGCTAACGGGTTGTCGGAGGCTTCCCAGCCGTCGAGTTTGACGGCGCAGGAGAAGCATTTGGTGTTGTCCGGGTTGTGGGGGAGGGGGAGGTAGAAGAAACCTGCTTTGGCTAGCTATTTCACACGGTAACACATCAGTATCGTATTGCAGATTGATATAGTGGGTGGTATCATGTGTACATCTTCAATACTCGGCGATTCATGCGGCCATGTCGCTGTCTGCACATTCGCAGCTTTCTTCCTGCTGGTGCTGGTGGAGGCGCGTCGCAGGTCGGTGGGTTGCGGGTGTTGGAAGGTGGCGAGGCGGGCGGCGGCGGTGCGCATGAGCGGTGTTGGGCCTGTTGCCGCTGCTGCTGCTGCCATTGTTGCGCTGCTGGTGTGTCGTGCTGTGGTAATGATGTTTTGTGTGTGTGGGAGACGCGTTGTAAACAACAGCTTAGCGTCGAGGAAAGAAGTCGGTGTTGACGACGACTTTTGGCTTCTCTGAGGTTTCGTGTGGTTTGAAGCAGCCGAACTTGTACTTGCGACGACTGCTTTGGAGGAGATGATAGTTGTCCAAGTATAGTACGGTAGCTTGTATCTTGTCGACAATCTGGTCTACGATCGTCCGCTGCTAAACCTCCGTCAACGACTTACTTCACGAACCCTTCCTTCGGCGTTAACGCGGACATGGAAAGAAGCTCACGCAAGCTGAACGTTGAAGTCAGATGGGAAAGTGTGCTCAAGAACCAACCTCACACCCAACGCTCCTTCTACTTTCATACGCTCCTTGACTTCTACTTTAACAATGCTGCGATAACCTAACCTCACACCTAATCATGGCCCTCCCCCGCCTCGCCCACTCCCCCGGCTTCCGCCCGCTCGTAGCAGCCAACTCCTTCGTCCTCGCGCAAACAGCCTACCACTACCGGCCCCAATACCTCCGCCGCAGCTTCGTGACGTCCCAGTCCAAAAGAGAACAAGAAAACTACAACCAACGCCAAGATGCTCCCTCCAAACCACCACCAGACGACTCCTACCTCCCAGCCGGCTGGGAAGACAGCTCGCAGAACATAACAACCTTCTCCCAACTCCCGCACCGCAACTTCGGCCACAACCAACACATCAAGATCAACGACGATTTCAAGGAGAGTCTCCGCCAAATCCTCTGGCAATTCCGAGCCCCAATCCGCTATGCCTTCGCCTACGGTTCCGGCGTATTCTCCCAATCCACCTCCCCCAAAAACACCATCACCACAGACCTCTCCCCGCACCCCAACCCCCCAAAAGCGGTCCTCGAATGGCAGAAATCCGGCGCCAAAATCATCGACTTCATCTTCGGCGTGAGCCACACCCAACACTGGCACTCCCTAAACCTAACCCAACATCCGGACCACTATAGTGGATTAAAACACTTGCCTTGGAGATCAGCAGCCATCTCGCACATCCAAGACGACTTCGGCGCGGGAGTCTACTTCAACCCCTACATAACCGTCAACGGCACAATGATCAAATACGGCGTCGTGAACCTCTCCACCCTCGCCACCGACCTCACAGACTGGAACACGCTGTACCTCGCCGGCCGACTCCAGAAACCCGTCAAAATCCTCCGCGACGACCCGAGGATCCGCTTAGCGAACCAGGTAAACCTCATCTCAGCTCTCCGAACCGCGCTTCTGATGTTACCCGAACGCTTCACAGAACGCACCCTCTACGAGCGCATAGCCGGCCTCTCCTACCTCGGCGACCCGCGCATGACGGGCGTCATGGGCGTAGGCGCCGCCGAGGACCCGGGAAAAGTGTCTAATATCGTCGGCGCTCAGCTGCCGAATTTCCGACAACTGTACGTTCCTTTGATAGAAAACTTGCCGAATGTGAGTTTTGATGACTCGAGGGTTCCGACGGGTTTACAGGGTTGGGAGAAGGAAGACGCTATCAGAATCATGGGCGGCGCGGAAGAAGTGCACGAGGTGTTGGGAGGGGATAAGGGGTTAACGTTGGTGCAGGATATGGATCCGGTGAAACGGGGGAATATGGTGCGACGACTTCCCAAGGCGTTCAGGAGGAAACTTTATTTCAGTTATAAGAAGAAATTTGGGGTTCCGGGGAGTGCTTTTGATGAAGTCCTCGAGGCGTCGGAGGACGAGACGGCGGATGCTGTGAGGCGGAGAGAGGGAGGGGAGTTTGAGAGGAGGATTGCGGGGGAGGAGGATCTTGGGGCGGAGATGGCAAGGTGTGTGAGGAGTACGGTGCAGTGGCCCAGTAGTACGCAGAGTATCAAGGGGATTTTCACGGGGGGGTTGGGCAGGAGTTGGCGGTATTATAGTGAGAAGAGGGCGAAGGGGAAGGGGAAGGCTGCAAACCCTGCTCCTGCTCTGGGCCCGGCGGCTGGCGATATTGCAGCGAAAGTGAAGAGCGAGTGATGTGTTGGAGCTTGTCTTTGCTCTGAAAGGTTTTGTATGATACCCCCCTGTGTGAGAATCTAGCTGCTGCCGGGGGATGGCTGGCTTGTATGAGGAACTCGGAATTAGAGCGTTCATGAACGCAGGTTTTTGCTGGCTCGGGTCGTTTTTGCTTGTGGGTGGCGAAGCTGAAGATGCGGTCGCGGCTCTTTGCTAATAACGCGAGCCTGTGATCAGTGGTGGACGGGTAGTGCAGGTTAGTTCGTGGAGGCGACGTGGACGACCAACTTCGTATGTGAGTGAAGCAATGAACACGATCGCTGATGTGGCGCTACTTCTGCTCGCTGGAGACGTCCGAACGCAGGTTTTAATGGTAGGGCGTCCAGTCGGGGCCACAACGTCTTCCTTCTTGCCCTGCAATGCTCTGTGTTGAAAGAGCGATGGTATGGCGTCTTCGGAGCATTTCGCTAGGCTTTGCTGTTTCATGTCTTGACAGACAGGCACAGCTATCATTGCCGCGCTTCTGATGCTGTCTGGGTCCGGCATCGCCAACTCGACCCTTCAGATGAAGCAATCGGTATGACGACAGTGGTTGTCGCCGAGTGAGATGCTGCTGACCGAAAGAGGTAAATGGTATATGTGCCGGATATGCACGACATTGTAGGGCGGATCTGGCAATACCTTGACCGTTTCCTTTTCCTTCTTACCCGCGGACAAGATCATTGAGCGTCGTGCTTACTACTACGTTCAGGTCGCTCAAGATCACAGACATGGTTGTCTACTGGGTTCCGTTCGACCTTTACAACTCGGCCGAAGTAGCTACCCAAGGCTAGCTTGTCTCCCAGGTACGGGCCGCTTGTCGTGGTGCTTACTGAGATCGACATGGCGTTTCTGGTGCCTGTGCTAGACCGAGGCCAGCTGAAAAAGATCGCGAATGTGGAAACCCAACGGTAGTTGCAAGGCTGGTCTGGACTGGGTGGGGCGATGTATTTTCGATCGCTGTATCGATGTGGCGAAGTTGTTGGTTGCTCGAGACTTAGCCCCAACAGCTAATGGTCGACTTACTCTTGTTGTCTCGTCGAGCTTCCATTGAGCAGCTTGCTGAAGTGGTTGTACAATGTACTTGGTAGTGCTGTATGCGCTGCTGCAGGTACATCTGAGCTACGGTAAGTTATGTCCGAGATACAAACACCAGCTGCGCTGACATGGAGCATAGCACGCTTCTCCAACAGCAATACACTCGCTTTGTCCTCCAACTCGAGCATCATACGCAGCTCGTCCGGGCGAATAACGACCTCTTATAGTGGATCCAGTATAAACCGAAGCGATCGTAATGCTTCCTCGACGATTGTCTTCTCCCAGGCAACGACTAGCAGTCTCCACGACGATGCAAGTCCTTTGTCCCAAGTCCCGGCGCCTAGCCCATCTGATGGGACGAGCTACCTTGCGAATGAAACGAGCCTTCATTCTTTCGGCACACCCGTACCATCATACCAATCGTCGTCCAGTAGTTTTCCAGACGCCAGCAATGCGACCCTCAGTACCGTCACAAAATCAATCGCTGCTTCATCCACCTCGGCGCACAACTTCACGCCCAGCTCGGTCATCCCAACACCTTCTTCCACCAACACACCTCTTGGTATGAGCATATCCGCATCTACACTGGCGGGAAACAAAACATCTCCCGCATCAACAAACACAACCATAACGCCAAACAACACTACAGACTGGACCTGGGCAAAGTGGAGTCCACTCGCGTACCCTACAGACTGCAACGCATACTACACTGCATCCTTGGCCAGCCCATCCGCGACTCCTTGGAGCGCCTTGGCCAACGCCGCATCATTATTCTCGGCATGGAACTGCTTTTCATCGCTTGCATCATATTCTAGCATATCCAATGCCTGGGGAGCCTCCAATATCATCTACCAGCTTTCAACGAGAAGCTACGTGTACAGTCTGACTACTGAGACAGATACGATCCCATTCACCTCCTACCAGCTGACCACACTCTGCGATGGACTTCCGCGTGTTGTGACGGGCCTCAATGCCTCCTCTACGATAGGCGTATCTACTGCCTCGCAGACTTACGGCGACGGATCGACTTATGTCCAAACTCTTACTACGGCTACTTCTGCTCTTCCATTCACAACACCGCCACCAACATGTTCCTTGGATTGTGCGGGATGCAGCATGGTCAGCGCAGCGGCGTACTACAGTTCGTCAAGCTACGCTGCTGCCGGCGATCAGGAAGCTGCTGCGAGTGTTCTGATCCCGTACGATTGCCCTAGTCCGCCTCTACCGGATACGGATGATGGTGGTGCGGCCGAATGCGCTGTGTGAGTGTGCAATCTCTACTTCGTACATGGTTGTGAATATGTGCTAATGGCATCCTTTGTGTACTGCAGCATGATACAGTCGGCGCAGATGTACTATTGGCCAGTCACTGTTATCAATGGCGACCTCTGCAACAAGACGGGGACTACTATTACACCGAATCCGACTGGCAGTGGTCCAAATACGATAGATATTGGCAGTGGGATCACGTTGGGTGAGTTGCAAGACGGCGTCCCAGCTTAGGATATATGCTGACGTCGTCAGTACGTACACGTCTCTCCGAAATGTCGATCGATTGCAGATTGAATGAGCTTTGTAGCGCACCTTGAACAGCTCGAGTCTGAATCAATGGCTGACCTTACTTACTTGGCAGACAAGCCCAACGGTGTACATCAGCTACTTCAACCTGTCCTACATCTCCCGCGGCCCAAACACAACCGATTCGTACGTTACTAACACTTTACTTGGGTTCAATCCTACGGACGTCTCGAGTCAGAGAGGCAATCATGGAGGAAGTGGCACTTACAGCGTGAATTATGGAGATCTGCCGCCCAATCCTGTACCGTCGAGCGCGTGGTTCGGGCAGGTAGAGTGCTTCAATGGAGTCAGCACCTGCCTCCCCATCGGCACAACGGCATACAAACCTGACTTGGTCTGGCCGCCGATCTTCAGCGACATCTCTAGCCTGAACCCCAAATGGACCGCCAAATCATGTTCGCTGGGCATCGAGTTTGACGGTGTGTGGGATCCGCCTTCTGCGCTTCAGCCGGCCAGCACAGTAGACGGTCCTAGCACTCCGGTCCCAACAGTGGTGCCGACAACATCATCGAATAGACCAGAGAGCACGCCAGCATCGCCAAGCTCTACGCCGCCTTCGGGACCAGTCCAGACGACTGCATCGGCAAGTTCGAGGTCTACCTCTTTCACTGTTATTGCGGAAAGCACGAAGCCGGTTGTGTCCGGATCATCAGATCACACTAAAGCAGCAGACTCGTCCACTCCACAAGATCTGACGCAGCCCACGGCCTCTACTCATGCAGCAGATTCGACACCGGTTGCGAGTCCGACGAATCCTGTCGTCACATCAAAATCTGTCTCTGATGGTCCCGGTCAGCCGACACGGTCATATGCACCCGCTCTGGCATATTCAGAATCGAGACTTGACACGCCAGGTGTGACCATCACTTCTAAAGATGCCGGTGGGATCATAGCCAGTGTGCTTGGTATCCCGCCGACTTCGTCGATGGAGAATGCTAGTCGGTCCCAGATCAGTCCTGATGATCCTGTGCAGGCCGACCCAGGTGCGGCGACCACACACGTTCCAGGATATAGCTTAGCCTCTGGATATGCTACAGTCACCAGCCTAGCAAGTGCCACTCTCTTGGCTTCAGTGCATGCTAGTGGTGGTGTAGTCATCGACGGGACGACCTTCAGCCCAGGTCAGACGTTGTCACCTGGAGGTCCAGCAGCCAGTGTCAAAGCAGCTGGGATTGTTCTTGATGGCAAAAGCACGTTGGTATCAGCGCAAGCAATTATAGGAGACCAGACGTTCAGCGCTGCATCCTCTGGTCTTGTCATGGGTGGGCAGACAGTGATGCTCTCAGCGAAAACACTGCAAACAGCCGTAATCAATGCAGACGGCTCTCAAATCGTAGCGACCCAGCTCGGCTCGGGTTCCGTTACCTCAGGCCAAATGACAATTTCGATCGGAGGACCCGCGGCGACCTTTGGAGGCAAGACTTTGAGTGCAGCGTCTGGCGGCCTGATAGTAGACGGCAGTATAGCAGCATTCTCCACCGACTCGCAAGGCACGAGTATTGTGGCCTTCGGCTTGGATCCTAAGACGGCTCTGGTAACGGCAGGAAGCTCAACGTATACTGCGATTGAGCAGCCCAGCAGCGTAGTCATCGCTGGCAAGACCTTAATTGTTGGTGGTCCGGCATTGACGTTTGACGACGGTCAGATTGTTAGCGAAGCAGTAGGCAGTCTTGTGATTGGAGCGCCGTCAGGTGCACATGATATTGCATTACGAACCGCTATAGTCAACGCAGATCACTCGGCGCATACCGCAATCGAGCTCGGATCCGGGACAGTCGTGCTAGACGGGAAGACGCTCACCATCGGCGGTGCAGCCTTGACGCTAGGCAGCGGCGAGGTCTTCAGCGAAGCCTCAGGCGGCTTGCTTGCTGTTGAACCATCACATACTAGGACGGTGGCTTTCCAAACAGAGCAAGCAGCTATCATTACGGCGGGAAGCTCGACCTACACGGCTTTTGAGCTTGATCCCGGCACCGTCGTCTTGAAAGGACATACGCTCACAGCAGGCGGATCCGCGATCACGCTCGGCGGTCATATTTTCAGCGAGGGACCAACCGGATTATTCGAGGATGGGACAAGCACCATAGCTGTCACGTCGTCTTCTGCCAATACAGTGTCACCAACAATATCGAGTCCGGTGTCTGGCGATCCGAGGCCTCCAGCCCCATCGAGATCATCGAGTTTGAGTTCAAGGAGCCAGCTGAAATTGCAAGGCTTGTGGCTGCCGTTGTTGTTGTTCCTTATGGACTGTTCGTGAATAGAACACCCGGAGACTTAATAAAACCCGACAAAGTATGTAATGTCTGCTGAGGACAACCTCGGTCAGGCTGTATGCGGTCCGTCTAATACTCACATACGTGAACTTTGCGCACAAACCGAGAGATATTTGTTGCGGCCAGGAAGTATTCACACTTCGGAACCTCGGAGACTTTTGGGAGATCAGGAAAGTCTGCAACATTAAGAGCGGACTTGATGGCGACCCAGCAACAACTCGCCGGATGTAAAGATCGTCAAGCATATATAGCATGGTGTCGATGGTGTAGTTTCCGTGCCGCACACCCATCCATAGCCCATCCGACCACACATCCTCCACCAAAGCACCGGCCATGTCCACCACAACGACTTCTAATAACAAACCCAAGCTTCGTCTCTGGGTGTTATCCTGGGGTTTATTCCCTCGGCGGGTCACCATCTATCTTGAGGAAAAGGGTATTTCCGACGACTTCGATGTCATTCCAGTCAACATCGGCGCCGACGGAAAGATGAATTCGCCACCCGGGAAGCCCAATGGCACCCTTCCACTTCTCGAGATCGCTCCTCCGTCCAATGATGAGGCGACTCCAGGCAAATACGTGTACCAGAGCATCGCTATTCTGGAGTACATCGAAGAGATGTATGCGGGACGTGGACCATCTATGCTTGGTGCCACGCCCGAAGAGCGGGCTCAGTCACGCGACCTCCTGACTGTCCTTGACGAGGCTGTCGCTTTCCTTACGTGCTACAGTCACCATGCTTCGGGCATATACGCACCGTTAGTAGTGCCGCAGTCTCCGGAGACCGCCCGTATCGCGCTTGACAGGGCGCACAAAGTGCTTTCGCTGCTGGAGACGATGAGCTGCTGCGACGGGCCATACTTGGTCACAAGCAAACAGCCAATGATCGTCGATTGCGTGGCCATGGCTACAATCCAATTCTACGCGAATGTTTATGGAGTGGATCTGGCAAGTGAGAAGCATCCCCGGCTGGCTAGAATGTATGAAGCGTTCTATGGGCGGGAAAGCGCGAAGTGGGATGCTTTTGTGGTGCCGCAAGGGATGGTCGAGGTGGCGAAAAGGATGTCAGTCAAGTGATTGCAGGCGTGAGTGGGTCAAGTCATATCATCTCTATGATGGCCAGCAGGCTGGTATAGGAAAGCGGCTTCTGTCATCTGAACGATTATTTTGTGCGCCTGGTCCAACGCTGACGTTCAACTGTACCATGTTTGCTCTACACTAGATCATGTGTCCGTGTTAGCTGCTTGTCCAATGTACTCGGCTCTGCTTCACGTCTGATAGGACGAAGAGTGTCTAGTCAACCCGGGTGGCACGCTGTCGCCGAGGTCTCGAGATCTTGTCAACCGTTGCTTGTTGAAAAGCTCGAAAATGTAGGAGGTTGGAGTTTGACAAAAGTGAAGTGTGGATTTATACTTGCCGTGACGCACGGGCCACTCCCGGATTCGTCTGTTCTACACAGCCGTCTCCTTCTTCACACATGTTGGTCACACCTCAATCCAGTCCTCTTTTGATGCAGCGACTGTCAACGACAACGTCTCGAAGATTTTCACAGATACCAGCTGTATTTGACGAGAAAAATGGGCAAGGAAGACCACAACGAATAGCAGGCCAACAGCACATCGTGCATACTCCGCCCAATCGGCATAACGGCCAGCATGCAAGCTCTGATGCGACCGTCTCACCGAGCACTCGACGAAGGCCGCGAACGCTTCTGGCGACCCGCGATGCACGTACTAGTGTGCGGTAGGCCCACCAGATGACCAGACGACAGGGAGTATCTTCTTGTTGTGTTTGCCGTATTTCTTTCTTTCAGCTTGCATGGCATCTGCCCTTTACCATTGAGATTATGCGTGCCTGCTTCACGCGGGAGAAGAGCTAGACACATTTGGGAAGCAACAGTACCAGCTTGGGCGACGGAGGATATGGCAGCCGTGATCTCAGGAGATATCGAGGCATCCTGTGCCATCTGTGGTGCGCCACCGTACCCCGAGTGCCCGCACGAGGGCGAGCGACTACAGCTGGCTTTCGATCAGGCGTTGGCAAGATGGGCCGGCGTGCAGATGATAAAGTGCGTAATCAGGACTTCGTGACCTTGCGACTTCAGCATTGACAAGACGTATCGATAGAGACTGGGTGCTGAACCACGCCACGAATGCTGTACTATCCGCCTTCCATGCTATGCGCCGTGCTCGCTATGCGCAGCATCTCGCTTACCTGCAGACACTTCCGTGTTACACGCTGTATCATCGCTACGGTGGTCAGCCTCCGATTCCTCCAGCACAGCTAGCTACATTGCACGCGCAGATGCAGCACGCCAACAGTGTATTCAAACAGGGCGTGGACGAGGACTGGAGGCGGAGCTGCATGGAATACCCTAAGGTCTTGGATTATTACTTCGGACTGCTTGATGTGAGGTTTCCCAGCGAGCGGGATGATGCTGTCAGATCACCAGTATTTGGTGGCAGTACGCCGGCGCCGAAGGAGCAGAAACGGGTGAAGGACAGGCGAGATAGCATGGACACACAGCACAGAAAGAAAGAAAGACGGCGCAGCAGAGGCAGAACACCACCCGCAGCGCCCATGGTGGGAAGTCACAGGCGTTGAGTGGTGGTGACATCTCGCTCGGACGTGAAGCTGATGATCACGCCACGGCTAACGTTCAAATCGTACACTTCCTCATAGCGCTATCATTTGGATTCAGGACTCATCTCCGGTCTCTTCGTTGACGACTCTCAGTCTGCCGCCTTTACGCTGAAGCGTTCCGGTACTCCGCTGTGCTTGGAGCCATCTATCGAGCTGCGAGACTGTGCTACCGCAATGTCAGCATCATCTACACTAGCAGTCCGAGCGAAAGCTTGCCTATGGGCGTCTGTCCCTCAACAAGAGTCAACATCAACTTACTCTTTATCCGGAAGCGAGGTCTCGATGGCCGTCTCGAGCGGCGTCGCCTCGAACCCACGCCTTTCGCGTGTGGGATAGGGCGGTGGGAGCTACTCACATTACATCAATGCATGTTCCTGTCACCGTACATGCTCAGGATGGAATCGACGGAAGTCCGTACCTGTACGACTGGACTGGCCTGAGCCACACGGACCTCGCCGCCGCTGTACGCCGAGCCGTGGTCGTCTTCCCCAGCCTCGTCCTCAAAATCTGTTTCGGCAATGCTGGCGATGGGTTGACGAAGTGTCGGATGCGCCCGGCTTGGCGGGTATTGCTGTTGTGCGACAGCCACTTCGCGCTGATGATCAAGTTCGCGGGCAACCTTGTCGCCTATGAGCTTGTCACGAGCCTCTAGTTCGTAGAACTCCTGCTGCGGTGGCTCCGGCGACATATTGCCGCCATGCGATGAAGAATGTGTGCCAAAGGAGGCATTGGTCAAGGCAGGACTAGTACTAGTCCTGCCTGTAACATAGGGAGGGGCTGAGGTGTCGATGGCCGAGCTGGCGATCTCAGCAGGCCGAGCTGCCGTGCCCGCCGCATATCTATAGCATGGTTAGCTTTGAGCAACAAAGTACAGTTCGAGGCAACAGACTTCGCCAGCTCGTCGGAGGAGTACATCTCCGGGTGTTGGGCCATGTGATTGTTACCGATATAAGTCCAGAACCGGTTTGTTCTATTCTTGATGCTGGATCCTGTGTTTTGATGCTGAGCTATGAGTTCCGCAAGAGACATCTTCGGCCGTCCATCCTTGTTGTTGTAAGCCGAAATCTTGGCCTGTGTTTCTTGCCTAAGAGAGCAAGCGGCAAAGTCAGCGAAATGCGACGATCGTGCGGTAAACGACCACAACGCAAGCTACAGTCTGCCATGCTGAGCGAGCGTACGTACCACGAATCCTCACTGCTGACATTCCTGCTTACGGGCCCGGTGTAACCGCCGTTGAGAGAGATAGAGTCCACGTCGGACGGGGATTTCGAATGATGTATTGGACTTCGCAAGTTCTGCTCAGAGCTTCCTCGAGTCGGTCGTCGTGGCGGAGCACCCGCAGGCTCGCCGAGCAACACGCGTGGAAAGCCACTGATTGGGAAACCATCGGGTTCCAGACCATCATGTGCGGTCAGGAACACGCTAATCGAGGTAGCCTTTGATTCGTCCCGGAGCGGTATGTAGACATTTGGTAGGCCGAATATTGCCGAGTCTGTCATTCCCCTGATGACGTCCAGCGTGATGACTACCTTGTACGACGGGTCTGCTTGCTCGGCGTTAGGTTTGATGAGGAAGTATGGCTCGAACCCTTCGCTTCGTCTCTCTTCCAGTATTTTGCCGAGTGCACACATTTCCATACTGCCGTCCTCGAAACGACATGCGATGATTCCGCTACACACCTGTTCACTCTTCTCGCCAGTACTCTTGGACTGCAGATCGAGGTAGAACGAGGAGGCCACCAGTCGATGCGCGACGTTCCGCAACGCTGACAGTCTATGTGGTGTCTGCAATCGTCTCCGCACGTTGACCTGCAGAGACTCAATGTCACTCTTGCTATCCTGCGCCGGTGGCTCACGGTCCAAATCTGGATTGAACCGGATGAACCTCCGTCCTTTGGCTTCCGAACGCTCTCGTACAGCATAATTCCGGAAGTCAACCCAGGCAATCTCGGCGTCAAGGACATCATCAACCCGCTTGGCCCGCCACCTACCAGAGTTCTTTCGAGCGTCCGTGGCAGCCTGACCTGCAGGTAGGTTCTCCTTGGGCCGTTGCGAGAGCTTTTCGAGTACACTGATTCTGTTTTGACCAGTCCCGAGTGACAGAAACAAGTCAGGTTCGCCCACATCAGGCCATATCAGTCGTCGCTCTCTGTCGGCGATGAAAGATGGGTTCACTATTCGGACACCTCCATCCAGATACGTCTTGGCGTGGTGATTGAAAGGACGGAAGAAGTTGGGTGCGGCCATCGCGGCGGCCACACTCTCCCATATCTTCAACTCCATCTCTGGTTCATGTGGACGCTCCAAAGCATAGGCTGGGAGCAGATCTTCTGGCCTGCGGTAGCTGGCAAGAAGCATTGTTTCTCTTCCGGTGACGCTTGTAGAGGTCAATGCAACACGTGCGCCTTGCCGAAGACGGCTAGACGATCCGAACAGACCATCATCCTCTGTGAAAGCCGTCTTGAGGGCAGCATATAGAGGCTTGGTCTTGTATCGTGGGCCACTTCCGAATACTTGAGCCAGTTGGCTAATGATAGGTACACCCTTGAGCCGTGGGGTATAAGCGTGGTCGCACAGCGCAGAGAACATGTCGATGCAGGAATCAACACTTCTGTCCTTCATCGACAACGCCACTGCAAGCATACCACCGGTTCCGGTCCCGACGATAAGATCGAAGAATGACTGCACGGGCAGAAATCCTCCAATGGCCTGCTCGATGGCGCGAAGCACCTCGAGCTGGACAATTCCACGAATGCCGCCGCCGTCGAGCGACAAGATGCGTACGCCCGCGCCAGTGGGCTTGAATCTGATCACGGCCGGCTTCGCCCATCTGGTAGCCTCACGATGGAGCGGACAGCAAGGTAATGCTACCGAGGCCTTGCTACTTTTGCCGTAGGCCTTGATACACGCTGTGCAGAGTACATGACCACACGGCAGGGGGTGCTAAGGTTTTTGTAGTTAGCAAGTGACAAGCATTTCGCAAATTTGGGGCCGCGATTACCTCCGGAACATCCATCAAACAGCAAAAGCAAGTGGCATGGCTGCAGATCGCGGCAGCTGGGCCGACTGCCTCGAAGAATTGGTTAAGATATTCGCCATGTAGCTCGAGAGCAATGCTTTCCTCGGGTATAGCTTGGGTGTCTTCGTGGGACGCTTGCTCAAGTTCATACGAGAAGTCTCGATGTATGCCTTCGATGGCTGCGCGAAGTTGAGCCTTCCATTGATGTGCGAAGCCTGAGTCGAAGGCGGCCTCGTAATCGCCGGCGGCGATGATACCTTTCTCGTCTTGGTGGCCTATACTATGTCAGTAAGTGTGCAGTGAATTAAGCAGACTTGACAAGGTGGACTAGGTCGATCGATGGGGCATACCTTTCGGCTGATGACGAGCTTTTACCAGCATACACTGCCTTGTACCATCTGCGCTCACGTATGAGCAAGGATAGTGAAGCTCCAGATATTCTCCCAACGCATAGTCAAAGAACTTTTCATAATTCGAAAAGAGTTGGTCAACCCGACCTTTCCGGAATCTCGCGCAATCCAAGAGCACGCAGGAGGCCAACATAACACTCAACTTCTCGAACAACCACGAAACCCGGCCAGGCTGATGGTTTGGCTGTTGAGAGCTAATCGTTGTGCAAAGCTGAAGTATGTGACCTCCGAAATCCTAGTATTCGTTAGCGATCGTTCAGACGACGTCGAAGTATCCAGAGTGTGCTCACATTTGGGATAGGATTTCTGAGCAGTGATATTTGCATGAAGTTGAAAGGAACGTTGAGATGTGTCGTGAAGTGATCGAAGCCGCTCTATGAAGTTGTCAGCCTGTTCATCCGCTTGTGGTAGATTATCACAAGTGTACCTGCAAGTAGACATTGAGCTCGTCGGCATTTGTCAACATACGTGCTCGACGCTTCGTGCGGAAGGACTCTTCGCAATTGCTTTTAATCATCTGATGCAGTTTGCCAATCTGCTCATTGATGGTCATATAGCGAGGTTTACTTGGAATCCGAATGACCTTGAACGAGCTGTAGTAGCGCAATATCAGATCCTCGACAGTATAAATATGCTTTCCAAGCGATCGCCAGTGCTCCGCAAGCTCTCGGAAACGCGGAACACCCTCGACATAATCGAGAGCCCCCTTGACAGATGAGAGAAGACTCTGGGTAGCAAAGTTGATATCCCACTCTCGATCGTCTACGGCTGGGTCCGTGCCATTGAGCGCAACCACGCAATGTGGTAGCGCAGGCTGGTTGATGGACTTCTCCAGAGCCGCCACACCCCAGTCCAAGAGCTTTGTAAGGACAGCAGATTGGAAGGTCTTAGGATTCCGCAAAACAAAGACAACGCAATCGGAAAAAGTGTAGAGCAGCCGAGGATAAAGTGCAGTGACCGCATATTCGCGCTGTCTGGTCGCTTCGGTGTTCGCCCATTCAATGGGCCGTGAGTACACGTTGCCAGGTCTGCCAGCGTCTTCTTTGTTGGGGTCAGACCGTGCTCTTCGTCGCGAGCGGGCTCCAAGAGGTGTGCGCTCGCCACCTTCGAAGCCCTCGCAATCTGCATATAGCAAGGGTAGCTGCTCGGAATGAGTGGCGGGATCGGCGTACAAGTGAACGTCTCCAGAAGTGGGCAATGTGTCGTTTACCACACTCCCCACAACAGGCGAAGGGAACAGCGCTCGGTTGGCAAGATCTACACCATCGGCGTCGTGGTTGACCAGCATTTTTATCAAACTCGATTTTCCAGCGTTAGTGACTCCGATGAAGGAAACAAGTTGCGGATATCGATTGCCCAGGCCCTCGATTGGCGAGATGTTTGACATGAGCGTGGCATACCGGCCATAGTCCTCGAGATTTGGGCGTCCAGTGAGATCACGCGCGACGCCGAACCACTTTGTAGAAGCATCCTGCTCGTGCAGTCTTTGAATCTCTTCGGGCTTTCTGGTTGGGTTCAGGGTCTCCTTGAGTCGCCGGACTACATGTGGATTAGTCTTCTCGTGCGGGACGCCTATCAAGCGTGTCAGCAAGCAACGCCAATAGTATGCTACGCGATGCTAGATCATACCATCACGACCCTTCTTGTTCGGTTTATGCGGGCCTTGTCGAGGCCAACAGTCCCTGCATTATCTAAGTCAGCATGGGATTCCACAATGTAGCACTATCGTCCAACGAATACCCGCAATATGAGCTATCGCAATCGACACAATGCCAGACCGGAAGCTGAGGTCCGCCACATCGGTCGTCTTCGCAGACCTCCGCCGGGCCTTCACTAGTGATGGATGCAGTGTCTTCGTCCTTGTTAGGATCCGTGGTCATGGTCTCCAAGTCACGCAGGTCGAGGTCCTTGGTGTCTCGAGTGAGACGTTTGACCCAGTTGGCACCCACGCTCCGCCGTTTACGTGGATCCGCCAGCTTGATTGCTCAACAATGCCATGCGCGGTGTCCTACAAACTTGAGTCAATGAACTCCGAGAGCGCTATCAGAACGTATAAGATATATACAGAAGGAATAATAGGGAGAGAGGGCTCGCGGAAGGCTTGCCAGATAGGTAGGCCAAGCATGGTGTAGGAACAGCCTTGCAGTCCATCCACTTACGGCACGGCGCGAGGAGACGAAAGCCTAGCCCCTTCATCAAAAGCCAACTTGGTTTCAGCCTCAGCGCGTCCTGAGTTCGTGTTGTTCCATCATGCCGGCGGTGCTGCTTCGCGTAACAAGGCATTGACCCAAGCTGGAAGTGTGCGGTCTCCAACGGGGTGCTACTGGCCTGTCTGCTGACGCTGATTTTTTGAGTAACCACGAGCTACCGTTTGCCTGTTTCAAGGATGTCGATTCAGCGTGGGGCCGAAGAAGACGCTAGCGATGATATCCCCACGCCACGCTCGTGCTCGTGCACGAAACCACGTTCACCGGTGCAGGAAGCCGATGTTCTGTTACACAACATCCGAGCCAGTACCGTATTCTTTCCTTTCACCTAACACTTGAGACCAACCGACGACGATACGACCTCTGTCAACTCGACATTTCATCAACGAAGATGCGAAGTCGTTATCATCCTTGATCATGGCCACCAAGCACGAAACAATGTGTAGAAATACGTGGTTAATCGTAATGAAATGACAATGGTTCGCCACTCATTACCAACAGCACAGTGTCGCGAACAATTGCATCCCAGCCACATACGCCCCTTCAGACAATCCCGACCCTATGGTACAAGTGTGCAGACTGTTCGAAGCGCACAGTGCCAAACGCCGTCTTCTCTCATACCATGTGTGCTCCGGTGCTCTCGATGGTGAGTGACCAGACCCTCGAACACGCCTTGAAGCATCCTTCATGCTACTAGTGTTTGCTGTGCAGAGCTCAGACATCCCACAGCCATTGTCGCATCCAGATAGCTGCTCGCAGCCAGTGAAGAGAATCCGGTGCCTCCGCTCTGACTGTATCGAACATAGGCCTGTACAATACCCACAAGGCAGCCTCCTCCCAACGACTCAACCTGAGCTTCCCACCAGTCGCGAGATCGAGCAAGGACCAGCCCCGAAACGCTCCGTGAAGGTTGCATACGTCGTTCCCTACCGCGACGCCGTGCCAGATCAGGGCGAGAGTGTCGTAGATTCTGCCGCCGGACAAGAGCAGAACCGGGTCGGCTCTCCCCTCGTCAGTGCTGAGTAGCTGAAGCAAAGTCATGTATGTTCGCAGATCGTGAAGTCTGTACATGATCCACGGAACCCAGAGAATTGGTAAGTCGAACGCGAGCTGACGTCGATAGAAGGCGATGGCGTGGAGGATGGTCGTCGCAGTGCTTAGCAAGCGCAAGCACAGCGTTGCCTGCACCGTGAGCTGTTTTCTGCTTGCGGGCCATCTGTGCGTCGGGAAGATGTTGTACCAGAGGAGAGCGAAGGCGCAGATGGCAAGATAGACTATTGGAACACCGAAGGCAAATGGTGCAGTGGCCAGCAAGAAGGTGGTAATGTTCGCGAGCGATGCGAAAGTAGCCATCGTGTTGATTCGGTTTTGAGTGGTGTGTGGATGTTGCGCGTAGCCTTGGATGATCGTTGTTGTG
Source organism: Elasticomyces elasticus (assembly GCA_035926095.1). Lineage (NCBI taxonomy): Eukaryota > Fungi > Ascomycota > Dothideomycetes > Mycosphaerellales > Teratosphaeriaceae > Elasticomyces > Elasticomyces elasticus. The sequence continues at coordinate 916,880 of JAVRQT010000003.1, forward strand.
GTTGTTGTTGAACCATTGAGAAGACAGGAGTTGCGCGTATTAGTATCGCCGACGGCAACGTGGAGCAGCATGTCTGAGACATTGCGAGAGCGTCATCGGACGCAGAACTACAAGCCTGTCTTACCACTGCAAACCAAGCTGCATGTTCCAGACGTTGCATTGTCAATCAATCTTACATTAACCAACACTCGTGTGAGACAGATCTCGCAGCATAGCTATAGTTATGTTTAGACACCGAAGTGGAAACTGTGCTATGAGCTTTGGCCTAGAAGCCGTGCAGACGGCTTCACTTGGGTCGCGGAGCACCAGAAACCAGGTACTGGACGCGGGCGTTGAACGCTAAGTCTCACTTGTATTATGCGTTCCCCAGGGCGGCCATGACAGCATCAGCTTCCCGCCATCCACTAAGTAAGGCTCCATGCCTATCTCGTCGTCAGCAATTATCTCAACTTTAGCATCAGTAAACAACTTACACAGTAGCAAAGTGATTTCGACTACTATGCTCTCCCGCGAATCTCAATCCACCGACAGGCTTCTGAAACTCCTCCCGATGCTTCACCTCCGACAGATTCGTCAGCATATGACTATAACTTCCTCTCGAGAACTCGTCCTGGGCCCACCGCGTAACATGCACCGCATCCGGCTTGGGCGGCTCGCGACCAAGCCAATCCGTGAGAGCACGGTGCAGCATCTCACCCGCCTCGTTGTCAGTCATGGCTTCGACTTGCGTAGCGTTGGCACATGACACGAAGCAGGAGAGGACGGGGAAGCCAGTGAGTGCTTTCAAGTTCATGATAGATAGATTGCGGAGACCGGTGGTTATGGTACCGTCGCGGTGTATCTCAATGCCTGGGAGCTCGTCCGTGAAGCCGGAGAAGGAATCTAGGGTCGTATCTTCGTCCGTGCTGAGTGCAGACTCGTCGTCGGATGATGGTTCTGCAACGCCTTTCTTGAGGGTCGAGAGGTAAGGTTCTTCGGTCCACCAAGGCTCGTTGTAGACTAGAAAGATCTTGTCAAGTGTTCCAAAGCCTAGACTTTCGACTGCTTTCCGTTTCTCTGGTGGTAACGCTGGCGAGAAGAACGACGATTCCGGAAGTGATTGGATTTGGTGGTGCTGAAGTACACCAAGCGGTAGACTGCAGACAACTTGCTTCGCCGTATACGTACCACTCGTCGTTTCTACCTCGATTGGACTCGCATCCCACCTGATCTGCTTCACCTCCTTATTTGTCTGCACGAGCCCTGCCGCCATCAGATCCTTCGCGACCTCATCAATGATCGCTATATACCCATCGCGTAAGAAGACCTGATCGCCATCGAAGTCATCAAGCGCGAACTCTAGCAAACTCATACCTGCATGCCCCTGCGGTTGCTCGGCTGATTGAGCGGTAAGCGGTGCTGCTTCCATGTTCTCCACGAATTGTGGTGTACCGCCAATGGTCTGATGGTACTCTTCTGGCACGCTGTCGAAAGTGTCTTTGAAAGCTTGAGATCGAGTAATGGCTTGAAGCATAGTCGTCCGTTTCGCTTCTGCTGCTGGGGCATTTTCTGCCAGTTCGTGCAGTGAGCCAATGAGACCCCACAATGAGGCTGCCATGGTACCTGCTACGTTGCCAGGAATGACCAGATCCTGACCAGTGCTGTCAGATGAGGTGCCGAAAGCGTCGACTTTCACCCACTCCCCTCCCTCAACTTCTCCTTGACTAAGAGCACTCTTTCCACCATCGCCCGGATGGCGAAACGCCACTCTCCCACCTACCTCCCTATACTTCTTATGTAGAAGTATATCCATCAACGGGTTACGTTTATCTTTCGTGCCTACACCGTGGATCCAGTTTGCGCCGGTATCTAGACGACAGCCTTTCACGTTAACAGATCCAATGCGCCCGCCTATCCGGTCGCGGGCCTCTAGTACGAGCAGTCTGCCCTTCTGCCTGTAGTATTCGTGCTGGTACAAACGTGAAGCACAAGCGAGGCCGGATATGCCTGCACCAAGAACGATGGTATCATAGTGGGAGATCTGGGTGGCGGCTGCCATTCTGTGGATCAAGGTACTTCGCATGCAGTATTGTCTGTACTATGTCCAGTCACTGGTATTTGCTCGCGGACGCTGTGAAACGATGCGTGCAAGTCGGCTTCCAAGTAGTCTAGCTGGTCCCTGATTGGAACCTGGAACGGAAGAAGATGAAGATGGTTGAACGGCTGAACGCCCAGATATAACAATCAATGCTTTCGTCTCGAGAACGTCTAGTCGATTACTTGCTACGCGCTTCCAGTATCCAGTAGCAAGTCGAATAGATATAACGCACGCTGTACAACGCTAGCTCTATCTGAAAAGAAGGTCGTATATTGTTATGATGTTGGTGTCAGGCGGAGACCGGACGAGATCGAGGCTGGATATGGCTTGGCCATTCACATGCAAAAATGACGTAGACGATCGGCCGCGTGTTGTCAAAACGCGTCTCCCAGAGCGTCGGAACAACTTTACATCTTCCAGCACCATGAACGACTACGAAACCCGTCGTCTCGATAAAATCAAGGCTAACCAGGCTTTGTTGGCTGAACTTGACATCAAGCCTGTAATCCCCAAATCAACACGTACTAGCGACAGCAAGCCGCCAGCAGCCAAACGACGCAAACTCCTCGATCAAGCTGCGCCGTCGCGAACGTCCGCACGTATCGCAGCGGTAGAAGTGAAGCCGACATACAACGACGAACCAAGTATTAAAGCAGTTACCCTCCCTCGTTCAACATCACGGAAAAGCAAGACCGGCAAGCAACAGCTCGGCTCCAGGCAGATAGACGATACAGAGCCATTGGTGCCCGTACAAGACATAGAAAGCATCCGAGCAGGCTGGGCGGCATGGGAACCCATTGGGGAGGCGCCCACGCGAGACGAGGCAACCAAGTGCTTTCACTTCGCCGACCATCCCATCTTCACGCCTAACAAATCACCAGCAGAGATGCTGCGCGAAGGCTGTTTTGGCGGGAGCTACTATCGACCGCTGAGATCGCGGAAGTTAGGTATCACAGTTGAAGACGACTGGAAAGAGCTACCTGCAGAATGGATAGAAGGACTGGACGTCTCCCGCTTTCTTATTTCTCCAGACTACGACCCAGACGTGAACAAGTACAAACGATCTTGCGGTCAGTCCATTGAAGAGTGGGAGGCTGCGGGATGGATCTCACATGCCCATGATGTTCGGGTAAGCAATAGGGAGAACTTGTCCAAAGCAATGGATTCATGCTGATTGTGCGGCAGTACGTATGTTTCTGCCTCCCGTTCGGCACTGTGATTTTCCTTATTCTTCCCATCGGGGAGATTCAGGAAGCCTGCTATATCTCAAATATTCGACTCAGAACAAGCTCTCCCTAACGTTTTTGCAGAGGCTGGTTCCAATGGTTCGTGCGGTACTTCCAGGGTCGACGATGTGATGACGATGAGAGGCAGGTCAGTAGATGGAATAAGTGCGTTGGTGAGACCGGCAGGTGGCGAAGGATACTGCTGAAGAATTATGTCAAGCAGGGGGTGAGGGAGGTTTTTGATGATGGTGCAGATGAGGACGCGCCTGAAGTCAGTCCAGTGGTGCACCAGACGTGCCATCATTGGGCTTTTGAGGTGAGGCAGACCCATTTGGATGAGATCTGGGCGGCCGGGGGCAGATGAACGACCTTCTCTGCTGAAGACGACGTCCGATTCTCGTGAGCACTCAGGAAGTATCTCTCGTGGCTCTCTCCAGCATGTCAACCAGAAAGAAGTGTGCTGCGTGCTTGGCAATGCTTCGACGTATTAAAAGGCGAGCGATCGCCTGCAACTCGCCGCCGCTTGCTTTCGGAGAGAGGGGAAGAATTGGTTGCGATCATGCACAAGTCAGACAGAAGACGGACTTTATAGGTACACCACCGACCCTTCAAATATTGATTGGCCACCTCGCACTTGATGGATCGTTGCTCACTGCATATGGCCCCCAACATCACTAAAATAGTCGCGGCTGTCTCACGGCAGCAACCGTCATTTGATGCGGAGGGGATCGTCGGGTGGCTGAAGGAACCGAACCACGACAAGGGCGAATCTCCGACTCGAGTGATGAAGAACGGAGGCGACACTACCTCTCTTCCTCCCACATCCAACTCATGAAAGTGGGAACCACTGACTTGGCAACTCAGACTTGATCACGATGGCAGACGCTGTCTCCGCGTTGACCAACGCCGTCAACGCTACTCTAAAAGTCCAAGGAGCTGTCAGAACATTCACGGAGCAACGCGATAAACTTATACGACGACCGCTCCAGAACGCGAGCGACATCACGGCTCTGGATCACGATGTACGAGCGCAAATTGATGAGGTGTTTTTGGTACTCGCATTACTTGGAGAAACGTTGCTACCATTGCGTGTCTTCGACAATACATACTATCCTCAGACCCTAGCAGACGTCGAAGCATCAATCCAGAGCGGTGGCCATGAACTGATGCCTATGGCTTTTGGGGAACTTAGCGCAGAGCTGCAGTATGCCGTCACATCTGGTCTAGCTTTCTGCTCGTGCTTCGCGCCTATGCCCGTATATCGTGGTTTTGGCGCGGCGGTGCTCAATGATTGGGACTGGGGCTCGCCGGACCATGAGCTTATGATGAAGAAGATGAAGACGAGGATCAGTGTATGGGTTCGAATGGTCAGCGAGAAGCAGGATCCGCAACCAAATCGAGCGGTACTGGAATCTTTCGATCATGTCATTCAGTTACTGCAGGTCAAGCAAGTAGCGTTCCTAAGTGTGAGACCGTCTGTTTCTGGCTTTGCGGCCGAACAACCGCGATATCACGCGCGGAGAGAGAAGGAAGTCAAGAGGGAAATCAACGTGCAAGAAGACTGGAGTAGCAAGATTGGGAAGCTGGGTCATCCTTCTCCTCCGGGTGTCAAGATCAGCACTTACTCCATGCCATATGCGACTTGGACGAGTCCTTTCAGTTGCCAACTACTGAAGGCGAAGGACGCTTTCGAGACGATTATGACGAACCAAATGGACCCTGGTCGCCTACTACATGCTTTCGTGTGCCGACAGAATTTGGACATTGGTGATGGACAGCTACTAGTTTTGCCAGCTCGGTCACCTGCAGAGTCGCTAGCATGCTGGCTCGAAGGTCTACCAGGTTTCACGCACAAAATCGTCCGGTGGAGTGATCTCGACACCGACGTCTTTGCTAAGAAGTGTGGAAAGTCGCTCCGAAATCACCTTGGCCAATATCCTCTTCCTGACAAGTTTGTCATGCGGGACCCGAGTGCTCCAGCTGTTCATCGACCCTCAATTCCCTCGCTCCTTGGATCGCCGACGAGTGACGGACCGCTGTCGCCGCCACCATATTCGCCAAACCGACCACTTGCAATCATGGACAAGCCCGCAGAAGTGCATGCCGAGATGCCTGCAGCAGTTGAACTGGAGACACACCGCGCCCCAGTCGAGCTAGACTCTGGGCCTGTTCCCACATCGCCTAAGGCTCCTGCACCAGCTACTACAGCGCAATCCCCTACCCGACTGATCCACCACGCTGCCTCAACCAGTGCTCTGATGGCTAGCAGAAACATGTCTTACTCAGTGTCGGAAGGCGTGTCTACTCTCAGATCGTTGACGGGCGTCCGCCGAAAGTCCGCTGCTACAGCTAGCCCACGTCTCCCGTCAGTGCTTGTTCCGGGTGCTCCAGAAGTGCCACCGAAGATTCCCGAACGGCCAGAAGAAGGTAACGGAGACTCGGAAATGCCGCCACCGTTACCTGCGCGGCCAGTGAGCGTGTTCAAGCATGAGCCGATGATGTCGATGCACAACGTCCCGATACCTATGCCAGATGGCCCTGTCATACCTCAATCGCCTTTAAGAATGGTCCACCCGCATACTGTTCCCTCGGTCGTAATCACCATGCCTGACGAGCCTGGCCATCACTCACATGTAAGAGCGGCGACAATGCCGGCGGAGCTGAGTGCTGAAATGCCTAGTCCTGTCGAGCTGCCCACGGCTGCAGATAGTCCTATCTCTGCACCAGATACCCTAATTACATCGTCCGCAAAGGTGGCTGAGCCTTCCAAGCCGCTGGCCACCCGCGCGGTATCTCGAAAAGAGATTCCTCGTAGAGTAGAGGAGTCTCGGAAGAGCAACAGCTCAGAGGCCGATGACAAGGCGGCTGGCGCTCAGGAGGACCTACACGAGGATATCGACCGCCTACTGAAGTCTTCTGCCCCATCGTCGGATCCGCCAGAAAGTGTGAAGAGCGAACAATCACCTTCAGACACCGCAGATGATTCGGGTAAACAGGCATCGACACCTGGCGAAAAGCAAGAAACAGCAGCGCAAGCCGCAGGCATCACCGCACCTTCGAGTAGTGACACGTACCTTGACTTACTGAATAAAGTGGCGAGTGGCGAAATAAGCCCGCAAGCTTTACAGCAGCTATTACAGAGCACTGGAGCCGCCAGTCCTGCGCCAACGATATCGACATAAGCAAAGAGACTATCGAGTAATGATGGCCAGATAAAGGGTAACTTTTTATCGGAGACGACCCTCGATTCGTCCCGAACGACTGTAGCTCACACGCCCTTGAACATGTTCACGCTAGCTTGGCTATACCCGGTCACTTTCGGATACTGGCTCCAGTCAGGTGCAAATAAAATCGCTGAATTGCACGCTGACCCAAGTCCGGTATTGTTGAGCCACGCTGGTTCCCTGATCATGGTCAGCACACGTGTATTGAGTTGGGAAAGGTCATGCGTACCAATAATGCACGCCCTGGCCAAGATTCTTCGGTACGGCCTTTACCACGTTGATAATATCGTGGACCCATTGGGTCTGGCCAGCAACAGATACGGGAACACTTGGCTCGCTCAGCTCAGGGGCATCAGGCCCGTCGCACAAATTCGGCCAGTCTGTCTCGACCACCTGCATAGGCTTGTTATATTTCTTTGCTAGGGTGGTCAGAGACGTCTTGAGGTTCGTGAGCGTTGCATCAACGCCGTAGAAGGGATACATCGAGAAACCGAACACCTAAATTGTAGAAACGGCATTGTCAGTGCACGTTACAGGACTTTCGCTCAGAGGCCACTCACATCCCAATCAGATGTCTTGACCTTACCCGTTGCGGTCAGCGAGGAGAACCAAGTCTCTTGTAAGGTCAAATTCCATCCGTTGTCGATGTGAATCATGATTTGTGGTTTCTGGACACCATGAGCTACAGCGTCCCGAACGCCGTCGCGCGCAGCTGCCCAGAGCGTGGCAAGATTCGTGTAATTGGCTACTCGAGCGGACGCCGGTTGTATGTCTACATCTACCTGTCCGTAAGGCCAGAGCATACCATGCCGGATCTCGTTGCCCAGGCTGACAAGCGCAAGATCGATCCCTGCCTTGTGGAAATCAATCAGCGTGCTCGAGACATAGTTGCGAAGCGTCGAGGCAAGCGGGCGAAGCGAGGTTGGCCACTCTACGGGTGATGCCTGCTTCGATGGGTCTGCCCAGTAATCCGAGAAATGGTAGTCAAGATATATCTTGTAACCCTTGTCGTGGAAGCGCTTGGCGAGAGGCAGCGTGTAGTTGAGACCATACGACTCTGTATAGCCGCCTGTTCGAAGTAAGCGGCAGCAGACTACTTGAAATCATGATGATATGCATACCATCGTAAGGAGCCTTGGGGTTTACCCACAACCGAAGCCGCACAATATTCATCCCACCGTCTCCAAGAATATCTTCGGCAGGCCTGGTTTTGTTGCCTCGTTGGGTGTCGGCGAACACGGCGCCGCCATCTTCCAAGATCTTCAAGCTAGACAAATCGTGGCCTTTGTAGAAGAAGGGTTTACTACCGCCATAGCTGGGTGGGTTTGGCGATGGTGCAGCAGTGGCGAGGAGAGGCAGAGCGGCGGCTAAGACGTTAACTATCCACATCCTGGCGGTTGCTGCTCTTGGTGTATCTGAGTAGAATCAAACTGCAAGGCCGGTGATGGCAGTCTTATACAAACATCTACATGCGTTTCAAGGTTGCCACGAGGTGGAAGACCCGCATTGATGCGCCGTTCCTGACAGCATTCTCGGTGCCATTGGTGGAAATCACAGGCTCAATGCTTCAATATGCAGTCTGACCGACACAGTCTGGAGAAGAGGTGGAGGAGACTTGTAAAAGATCTGGAACAACTGAGGGGAAAGAAACGACCATCGACTCGGGTATCGGGTCCTCCACGTGCTGTGGGCACCCGGTAATTGCGAACGGAGATATATGCATGGATAACGTCGATTCACATATCCAAGACCACGAAGCTCGTCATCAACCCAGCAAGCCCGTGCGCTGTCAACGTGCCATTGCCAACAGCCCAGTTGACCGATCCCCAAGGCTGGCTAGCCAAGCTGCTAATAGTGAGTGGCAAATCAATCACAATCGTGCGGTTTTGCGCAACATAGTCCAGGTTGACGACTCCGACCAAGACTTGCGTATCCAGCACCCAGTATGCCACGTCCAGAAGCTCGTTGCCGGGAACACGGACCATTGTTGGCCCCGGAAGTCCAATCAAGAATGTGGAGACAGGCGATGTAGTAGCAACCTTCGCCATAGCACCGTGGGCTACTCCCAGCGTCTCGCTTGTAGGGAAAGTCCAGCTCATAATGCCTTTTGCTCCGTGGTTAAAGGACAGTACCATCATAGCCCAAGTCTCTCCTGGTGTTGGGTCTCGACTCCAGTAGCCTTCGCCACTGAAAGCCTGGAGCACAGCCCAGAGAGGCTTCTCCTGCTGGCTTAACCATAGTTGGTAATTGAAGAAGTCGTCCAGGCGGTTGCTGACATCTCGTAGATCTCCAGTGCAATCATCGCAGCCGCAGTCGCCATATCTAGAGTCAGATGATCAGCTTCTTGTTGGGTGCAGTTTGTTCCAACGAGACATTTTCGGTGTCGCCGGCTCGACGGAGACACAGCAAGCGGAATACAAGAGCTGGTTGAAATTTCGATGCGGAGACTTTCTCGAGCGCCAAAGGGTTGCAAAGATCAAATTTGCTTACGTTTCATTGCAGCTCGTATTCCATGGACGAGAGTATATCGGATCGATGCCAATCGGATAAGCATCCTCCATGATGTAGTCTGCTCCAGAGCTATACTCCTCGAAGTAGTAGTTGTCGCAATTCAGGACCAATGCAGTAGGGTGATATGGGTCTTCCTGCTTCAAGATGTCGTAGGCGATTCGAGTCTGATTTAGAGCGTACTGCCAGCCATCCGGCTCGTCGGCAGTGTACCTAAAGTGATAAATTAGCATCCCGGTATGCAAGCAACGTCCTGCTCTCAGCGCCATTAAACAGTTCGAGGCACTGTACTCGGCGTCGACATCACTATTAGAAGAGAGAGTGGTGCCTGGCACATCCATGGTTTTCACCACCTGACTGACGTACCAGCTCAGCAAATTCGATCGGTCCTTCACCAGTGGTATCTGCTCGGTCAACTGGCTCACATTGAGGCCGTTGTCAAAAGTGCCACGCATATCGTATTGATACCAAAGGTTCGTCTCGTCCATCCAGTCGAACAGATAGCCCAGGTCGCCATCGGCAAATGCACAAACCGGGTTAATGGCGTTGAACCCCATGTCCTTGTAGGCACTCACATTGGCCAGACTGTAGTTCAGATATCCGGAACAGGACGTGTAGAACCCGAAAGGTAGTATGGGCATGAAGGCATAATCTGTCACGTTATTTGCGACCGACAGGCCGCCATTGAGGTTATCTACCTTGACTGTACTGCCGTTGTTCTTTGACGGGAGGTACCAGAGCTCAGTCGTTGCTGTGTACGATTGATTTGCATACGAAGAAGGTGGCGCGCCGTAAAGCACGACGCTGTACGGTGTCAGACGTGGCTGGAGATCACCAAAGCTAAAGCCAAGTCGGTTGTTTGAGCTGTTCACAGCTACACCATCCGAGACCAAGAGCTCATCGGAGTCTTCCAGGCGGATGTCAAACTCCAGAACTGTAAACGGTACGGTCGCATTTCCGCCATCGTCAGAAGGCGTGGCGTTCCGATAGGGCGCTCCATGAATATAAGACAAACTCGCATCGACGAGAAACTCGCCTTTGGTTTCGCTTGAGTCATAGATGCTGTAACGCGGTTCGATCCGAACATACAACATTGGAGTTGGCGAAGGCGTCGGAGGCTCCAGCATTCCACCAGGATCATAATTGGGGCTGCCAGACTGATATGGTTTTCCACACCTAGTGATTCGAATCAGCACAGGGCTCCGTCTCATCTGGTCGTCAGGACGTCTCACCACCGCGGAATGTCGGTGTGGCTACCAGAGAGGCCACCGATCGTCGATTGGGCGACGACGGCGGCTAGAAAGAAGGAGAACGCCTGGATTACCGCCATTGCTACAGTGCCTGTTGGGGGGAGGGAAAGCAAGTAAGTAGAAAGCTTGAACACCCTACGTCAAGGCTTGATCTACCTTAGCCTATGCGATAGTTGCTCACCGCACGCCGCAGCATGCAGCTTGGCTGGCAGCAGCTGCCTCTTCAGAGTATGGTCTCTGGCGAAGGATGAAGTCAAGATAGGCGTACCTTTCTTGGCACGGCAATACCCGGCTATTACGCCTTTGCCGACCACGCTCCTCGCTTGTACGTACGAACAATATCGAGCATGGCAGAACCGCATGTGGGTGTAGGCGTGTTCGTCTTTCGGTCTGCAGAAGACGGGCATTACATCGTCGGCGAACGAAAGGGCAGCCATGGGGCGGGCACGATTGCTCTCCCAGGCGGCCACCTCGATTTTGGAGAGTCATTCGAAGACTGTGCTGCGCGTGAAATCAAAGAGGAGACTGGTATCGACATCGAGAACATCCGATTTTTGACCGCCACGAACACAGTCTTCGGTGATACTGGCAAGCATAACGTGACTATCTTCATGGCTGCCAATGCCATTGCGAAATCCGAAGGCGAACCCCCCGAGCCCAAGGTAGGTCATGAAGCCATTCCTCTGAGTGCTCTGCTCAGAAGTCGCGTACTGCCTGGCATTCGCTGTGTAAATCTTGCTACTGCTGACCTGTCCAAAGCTGCTGGAACCGGACAAGTGTGAATCCTGGTCATGGTGCACCTTTGATGAGATGAAAGAGGTACCAACACATGGCAAAAAGCTTTTCCAGCCTCTACACAGCCTCATGGAGCAACGACCGGACGTGTGCGCCATGCTGAAGGCGCCAATATAAGAAGGATTGGTTGACACGCCGCTGGTCGCAAATGGAACGCTGTGGTGTTAAGATAGCATGCAAGGACCATAGTATTGAATCAAGAGCAGAGGTAAAGTCTTCACGATACCATACATGCACCTCACTGGACTGAGACCCTCAAAGGCAAACTCAACCTCTGTGCTCTGGCGTTGGCCGCCTCATGCTCTAAGGCGACGGGACATCTGCGCCTCTGGAGGGTAGCATACGGAGCAGAGGAAACGTATAATGAGCCAAGCTGCGTTCAATGGGCTTTCTCCCACGAATAGTGCATCGGAACTCAACCCTTCAGCAACCTCCTGACCTCACCCTGTATCGCCTCGCTCATTTCCTTCGACCCAGCTTTACCACCAAGATCACCTGTCCTCACCTCAAGCCCGCCATCTTGTTTGCTGTCCAGAACCTTGGCCACCGCTTCCTCGACAATGTCAGCCTCACGATGCATGTTGAAGCTGTACCTCAGCATCATCGCCAAGCTGAGCACCTGCGCAGCGGGGTTCGCGAGGCCCCTGCCACTGATGTCAGGAGCAGATCCATGTACAGGCTCGTAGAGACCGCGGACGCCGCCAGCGTTGTTGCGACCTTGCGTGGGCTCCGCGCCGGGCGCAGCAGGAGCGCCAGCAAGAGACGCCGAGGGCAAAAGTCCAAGGGAACCCGTTAGACCTCCGGACTCGTCAGAGAGGATGTCACCAAACGTGTTGTCGGTCACGATGATTCCGTTGAACGCTGTAGGCTTCGTGATCAGCAGCATGGCCAAGCTATCTGCAAGCTGATCTTTCAGAGTGACCTTCGGGAACTCCTTCTCGAAGACCTCGTGCGTGATGCGCCTCCACACCCGCGAACTGGCGAGGACATTGGCTTTGTCTGCACTCCAAACTGGCAATGGTGGATCATGTTGCATAGCTAGCGCTCCTGCTACCCTGACGACGCGCTCGATCTCGGACCGCTTGTACTCCCACGGATCACAGCCATAGTCCTCCTCTTCGATTTTGTTGCCATAATACGCACCTCCGCAGTTCTCGCGTATTAGCATGAAGTCGACTCCTTTGATGATCTCCTCCTTGATGGGGCTTCGGTGCATCAACGATTTGCTCACGAAGTTGCAAGGTCGCAAGTTAGCGAAGATCTGCATCCTCAGCCGGATTCTCAGCAGTCCGCTTTCTGGGTTCGGTTGGCTGTGGCCCCATTCTGGCCCGCCTGCACTGCCAAAAAAGACCGCGTCGGCTTCTTCACTTTTCTTGAGAACCTCTTCGGTGACGGAGTCTTTATGCTTGTCGAGGGAGCAACCGCCGCAGAGGTCGAAATCGCGTTCGAACTTGGCACCAGTGGACTCCTCGATGATGTCAAGAACTTTGAGAGCCTCATGAACGACCTCGGGGCCAATGTGATCGCCGGGCAGAATAAGCAGCTTTCCTCCCTTCCCCTTCGACCCGTTGGTTGCCATGGCTCCTCGCAATGTCAACGGGAGCTAGAATGTGATCGTGGACGATTTTGTCGTCTGTCTTGCTGCAAGCTCGGGGTAGTGTGCTAGAATGAGGTATATGAGGAGCTGAAGAGCGTCAAGATTATTTGCAAGAGTTCGTCCTCAACTGCTGTCGTTATCCGGGATATAATGTAAACACAAGAACTTTCCCCGCGAACACATCACCGATATCGGCCATGGCATGTGAAGTCAAGAGTTATCCGGGGCGAAGCGTACCGAACTGCTGTATACACGAGACGGGGTCGATGGCAATGCTATGGACATGAGTAAGAGACGAGCTCATTGGTGTACTACTGCTCCTCTGCTTCCTTCGAAGAACCCATTGCAAACGCTTTCTGTCCGAAAGCCCTGATCCGGGGACCGAACAGATAGACAGGCACCGTCATGAGCGCCAACACACCCGCGATGATGCCTTCCACGAGGGTGGCACCATCGTATCCGATGGCCTGGATGGACGGTAGTGTCGCATAGGCCAGACCGAAAGATATGAACCCCCTGCCGGCACATAGTACGACGAGGAGGGGCGCTGCTCGAAGAGGGAATGATTCGACCGCGTACGTTATCCCTACGACATTGGCTCCTAGGAATGCGAAGAAGGAGGCGTTATACGCTACGACAGGTGCCGACCAGTGCCATTCCTTGGGATGTGCGGCAGATTGTCCGTAGATTATGGCGCACACCACGCAGACAACGGCTGGTATCCACAGCGGTAATAGGCGATATTCTGGCTTGAAGTTGCCTCCATTGCGTCGACTCATCACTCTGACGACCCAGTCACTGCCGTAGCCTAGCACAGGCAGGAATATCAGGCAGGACAGAACCTGGCCAGCTTGTACATAGCCCAAGCTGTTGAACGAGAAGCTGTAGGGCGGCGATAAGAGTACGCCAGCGAAGGTGGAAGCCTCGAATATGTAGAGTCCGAGGAACGATCCATTCATCAACAAGAGCCAGAACATGCTTGGAACGCAAAAGCCTTGCCCAATATGCTTATAGCACTCCAGGAATTCGACCCAGCGTGGCTTCACTGAGAAGATCCGGAGGTCATGGCGCCAAGTACGCGGCCCAAATCGTTCAGGCTCCAGGACCACTCCATGCGCTGTGGTGACTCTGACGATCTTGTGGATCTCCCCGCCGGTCTCCAGATCTCCTTTTTCGTTAAACTCGAGCTCCACTGCACCAGTTGAAGCGTCTTCGGGACGGTCGAACAGTGTCTCCGTGACGAAGATAAGCGACAAGGCAAGAATGATGGCGTTGAAGATAGTGAAGAAGCCGTACCACCAGCGCCAGCCCCACGCGGATGTCATGTAGGTGGACACGACGAAGAAGATTCCCTGTGCCACGCACTCGATGAAGATGAACCATGCGAGCTTGCGCCCTCGCTCGTGGAGGAAGAAGATCTCCTGGACGATCCTAGAAGTGGTGGGTGTAAGTGTTAGCGGTCTAGCATTGCAAAAGCTTCACCCAGCTGTGAGCCATCTCTCGATCAACACTACCCGGACAGTGTGCTGCGTCCGACGGCCGCGGCCTGCTAACACTCGGAGGTCTCGAGATGGCACACGCGTCGTAGATACACCCATCGGTTAACTTACATGGGTGCAAGCGCCTCGCTTTGTCCGGCTGCCAATGACATAATGTCGCGGCCAGCTATGTGGCTGCCAAGAGATTTTGAGCAAGCGCACCAGATGCCACCTGCGACGAGGAGCAGGATTGAGGCTAGGAATACAGGCCTACGCCCAATGCTCAGAGCTAATGGCATTGCGATGAGGTTACCAATGCCCATGAAGAGCGCTGGGTACGTTCTGTAGGGTCGTTGTCAGTCGCCGTGCTGGAAGTGGTACCTGTTGGCCAACTCACAAGAGGTCATTCGCTCGAGCAGTCTGCCCAGGATAGGAGGCACTGACAATCGAGAAGATGGGTCCGAGGCCAGAAGCAAGGACAACCGCTGTACATCCGTACGCCGATACCAAGATCAGGACTGCCCATTTGCGCCATGGAGGTAGATTCAGCGGATCTATACTGGATTGTGAGTAGCGTTGCGACACGTGAGGACCCATATGACGAACCTTTGGGGTCTGGTGATGGTGTCGGGACCAGAATAGTCTGGCCGCCGTCGAGTAATTTCAGGTTGCCTACCACTTGCTTCTGTCTTGCTCCCTTCACTACATCCGACTGTGATGCGATCTCAACCTGCACTGCTTCGGTTTTGTCCATGTTGCACGAGGAGATGGAGGACTGTTGGTATCACACAGCTCGTATGGGACGAACGGCTGGGAGCCTTGCCCATATAGTCCTTGTCTTACGACGGCATGCAGTCTGTTCGGTTCGGAGGCCGCGTGCCCAGCGTCCTCGTCCCCGTGTGGAGGTCTAGGAGGTACAAGCCTGAGTTGCCGACACCTCTACCCCATGGGCGTGAATGCGGAGATTGAGGGCTGCAGACGGAGCTGAACCTCACCAGCCGAACCGAAACGAAGCTAGCGAGCCGGAGCACGTGCTCACGCGTGTAGGTACCGGAACGTTGTGGTTCCATGGCACTGACGTTCGGATAAGCGCAAAGGCTGCTGGGTAATGATATACCATCGTGTTGCTGGCACTGCCATCAAGCTCCAAACCCGACGGTCCCAAGAACACCTACAGCTGCAACACATTTTACACCAGAAACATGAAGTCCTGGAGCGTTGACGTTCCGATAGAGCCACTGTCACATCCCATCCCAGGTGAAGGAGGCTACCAGCCATTGGAACCACGGTCAGAAGTACTACCGAAAGGCTGGACGGGTCAGAGTTCGAAGGCACTGCCTTGCGACATTCTCGTCGAACATGATGTTGCTATTGCGGTCAGAGACGGCTGCAAGCTATACGCGGACATCTACAGGCCTGCGAACGACGACGAAAAGGTGCCTGCGATTGTTTGTTGGTCCCCGTTCGGCAAGAAGTTCAACGGCATCACTTCTCTCAAACTAATGACGCCCTGGGATTTGGGCATCCCGGACGGTACACTGAGTGGCCTTGAGAAGTTTGAGGCTCCAGATCCCGCCGACTGGGTCCCCAGGGGCTATGCAATCATCAACATCGATTCCAGAGGCGCATTCGACTCCGAGGACGTCATGTCTATCATGGGTAGCCAAGAAGCTGAGGACGGCTACGATCTCATTGAACACGTAGCCAAGTTACCATGGTGTAGTGGGAATATTGGTCTTGGCGGAAATTCCCATTTAGCAATCATTCAATGGTTCATCGCAGCTTTGCGACCTCCGTCATTGAAAGCTATTGCGCCGTGGGAGGGATGCGGTGACCTTTATAGAGAGCAGTTCGCGAGGTTGGAAATCTAGTAACCATGTCTGGAACATCTGCTGACTGTTCGTTGCAGGGGTAAGTAAATCGATGGGTGTGACGCTGAGGGGCGTGTCATCTCGACACCGCCGAGTGTCGACAAGCTGCGGCGTTGTGTCTTAGCTTCTTTTCTCGGCAGGTCTGAGAGAGAGATGTCTCGCAGCTAGGCTTAGCCTGTTCAACTTATGAGACATCCGCTAACCCTGCCACCCACTGCTTTTAGGGGGGATCTACGGCGGCGATCTATTTGACAAGCTGATTATGAAATATATGCTGAAGGGCCGAAACGGTGTGGAGAGCTTCCGCAAGATGTTCGAGAAGCACCCTCTGGCCAACGACTGGTGGAACGACAAGCGTCCAGATATGAGCAAGATCAATTGTCCGACCTACATCACCGGCACGTGGACGAACACGATGCACGGGATGGGCGCGATTCGTGGCTGGCTCGAAGTTGACACGCCAAACAAGTGGCTCCGGTGGCATCCTTGGCAAGAGTGGTATGATCTGTGGGGCAACAAGCAAGCCGACCAGGAGCTGTGCCAATTCTTCGACCATTTCCTGAAAGGAGATGATAATGGGTGGGACCGCGTGCCTAGGGTGAGAATGGCGGTTCTGAAGTTTGGTGAGACAGCACCGATAGAGAATATCGTGGAAGACGACTTCCCAATCCCAAGAACGGAGTATCGCAAAGCATACCTGCAACCAAACGGATCGCTGAACTTCGATGGCCCTCCAACGAAGACCGAGACTGTGATGTACAACTCCGACGAGCCGAACGAGCATGCGTCGTTCACATATACCTTCGACAAAACAACGCAGATCGTGGGCATTCCGAAAGCTGTTTTGTACATGTCTTGTGAAGACCATGACGACCTTGACGTGTTCATTCTTCTTCGAAAGCTCTCCACCTCCGGAGAGCCCATGCTGAGTCTGAATATCCCCTGGAAGGGCCTTCCAGTATCATCAATCGCAGAGATCCCCGAGGACAAGCACACAGAGGTGATCCTGTACAGCGGACCAACGGGTATCTTGCGAGCGTCTGTGCGTGCTATTGATCAAGCCAAGTCGATGCACGAGAATTGGCCGTACTACCCTCAAGACAAGGAGGAGAAGGTTCCTCCCGGCAAGATCGTACGGCTAGAGATCGGCATTTGGGCAACGGGCATCGAGTTCGAAGCGGGTGAGAGCATAAGACTTCAGGTCTGTGGTCACTTCCAGGGCATATCGAACTTTGGCACATCTGAGCATGTGCGGAACAAAGGGACGCACGTCTTGCATATGGGCGGAGCGTACGATAGCCATGTGGTCTTGCCTTTTGTATAGACGAACAATGTCTTACTGCGGAAGATCGAACGCGACAGTCAATGCGTCCCAATCCATGTCCATACTACCCCATTGATTGTCGAAAGACATGGGATCCATATTCATGGCATTCGACCAGTTTTCATGCTCAGTGTTGAAGTCGAACGTTCTACCAGAACTAATATTTGGGCAGGGATTAGCATCAAAAGTTGGTTGTGAGCCTGGTCCATTTATTTTGTAAGCAGTCTCAGTCGTCTCTTGGGGTTGTGGTGGCGATATCACCCGTTCGCAATCTGCAATGGCCAAGGCATGGTTCGCCAAGATCGGAGTGTCGACACGTTGGCGTTGATATACTGAAGCCGTAGACGCTGCCGATTGCGAGCCGGTCCTTACAACACACGCCCGTACCATGTCGTGCAGCGTATCAAGGAGGCTTCGGGTCGTCGTGATCTCGGTCACGTTTGCAAGACCACTCTCTATATGAGCTTGCTGATACTCTCGGACTGTCTGCATAGCAGTAGCCTGAAGCTCTAGATCAGATTTTGCCGCACTCGCTCCTGGGTGGCGCACTATTTGTATGGCAAGCCCATAGGCTGCCAAAAGAGGGGCATGACTCGAGCTCAGCACGGTATGAATGCCGCTCTCACGCAGGTGGCTCAGTATGCCCACAATCGCCCGTGTAGCGTTTGAGCAGATGTTGTGACCATTGCGTAATCTCTGGCGATATGGCTGATCCGCAAAGTGCTTCGCTACCTCCTGCTGCACTGTGCTCGTATTCAGGATAAGTGCATGCCGGTGTAATAGGAAAAGTGTCTGTTGGTACTGTATCGCAAGATGGGCGACCCCAGGTAAGGCCTCCGGATCTGCGTATAGGTACTCAGAAGGCCGGATCTCGGATGGAAGTTGCTCGGCCCATCTGGTGAGCTGGCCATCTAGCTCTCCGACCAGTCTCATCTTGTCGACTATAACGCGCTCGAGGTCGTCTCGATGAAGTTCTTCGGCAGCTCGTGACTGTGTCAATCTTTCGGTAACCTCGCCTTGGATCGTGGCCAGCTGGACCGCAGCCACAGTCACGGTCTGGAAAAGGTCATATGCTGCTTCACGATGCTCTGACAGTGGCCTCTGATTACAGTCTAGATCGCGAATCATTGAGACACGCTCGAGTTCGATACAGAGCATCTTGTCTATGATGTAGATAGACCACCAAGCCTGGGCTTTCCGGATCCCTTGTCCTGCGACTTCAGTAGGAGCTGACGATGAGTCAACATGTCGGTGGAGCCCCAGCGTCTGTGCAATAGATATGGCAAGCGAGGTGAGCTGCCATGCCAGCTCCATACGACCACAGGATCTGGTGATAATAGCGAGGAGCATTAGAACTTCGAGTGAATCGAGGCTACCTTCGAGAACGATGTCCCCAAGGTAGGACAATGTCATGTTGACGGAGCTGACGGTATTCGCTCCTTCAATTAGTGCGTTAATCAAAGCAGTTCTGAGGATACAAAGGAGGTCGCTCCCATCTCCAGACTCTACAGGATTTGCAGTATGTACTGGATCGCCGTATCTGCGGAAGATGGGAAGTACTGAGCCGACAGACGCACACCATTTCGTATGCGATGGTTGTGCTTCGCGTACGCGAGGCAATTCAGCATCCCCAGTAGGACGAATAGCCGAGAGGGGTACGTTCTTGATTCCTGTGTCCTGGCTTTTGCGGTAATGTCGAGAGAAGTGTTGAGGCGAACCAAGGCGTGTGAAGGCTAGATCTAGCCATTGTGTGAGCAGGAAAAGACTGCTGCCCGTTATGAAGCGCGGCAGCGCAGGGAGGAGGCCTACGGGCGACAAGTGGTCCACCGCCACACTAGGTGTACGTTCGTCTGACGTGCCCTGACCATCTCTCGAGGTAGGATGATCTGAGTTGGTACGAGAGAAGGCCCGACGATGGTGATCCGCGGCGGATGCTGGAGCGTCCTTCTGTGCTTCTCGCCTTTCCGCAGGTGCGTCAGGCTGCCGTGGATTGTAGGTCACGCAAGCTGCGTTGGCTTTGAAACAATTCGTACATTGATGATCGCGATCATCACATTTGACCTTGCGGGTGCGACAGCGAATACACGCATTCATGAGTCGCTTTCGCTTCCGCTCGTTCTCGATAGATGGGCTGCGTTCGGTCATTGCTCCATGTTGGTGAGGGTGTTCTAGCGGTCTCTCATATGTGTCTCTCGCTGGGACTCAGGCGGGTGGCGTTCTTGTCCCTCACCGGCAAGAGCGTCGGCAACGGGTGGACCATACAGATGGAGGTCTATGAACCTGCCGTCTTCACCACTGCGTTATTGAGGGGCATGGGTCAATATTGCGGCATCATATCACCTACGAGGTACGCTTGCTTATATACTCATGGCTATTGAAAGAAAGTGAGGTGCTGTCGAAGAGCGTTCGGTTGGGGATGAGATATGTACTAGCGTGACGCTAGCTACTGCACCAACATTGCCTCCTCCTTGATGTATGGAATGCCCGTGAGCTTGTACGCTCTTTCGCTGAGTTGAGGTCTACCACTCTTGGGCACCAAGTAATGGTATGGGTCTGGCTCCCCATCTCTCAGCACAGGTAGCCCGCCCACGTGCACAGCGTTCGGCCAGTGAGTCGTGCTCTTGCACTCCTCGAAAGCCTTCTTCTTCCGTAGTAGGTCCTCCTGGGAAGCATCCGCAGCCGGCATGTAGCAAGTGTAAGTGGCAAAGCGAGGCTGGTCGGTGGTGCTTGTCAAGTTGTAATGAACCGCTCTCGAGTCCCAAACCACCAAGTCCCCTGGCTCCATGCAGACCTTCTCCCATACGAAGCCCTTGTCGTCGAGCCACTCCATACCGGCATCCGTGAAGCCGTACCACTCTGTGGTCCTGACATCCTGTTAGTTCCGACTTTACCAAGACTAGGTCGTGCAAGACACCGACTTACCATGCCCAGATCCTGTCCTTCTCGTCTTCGAAGGCCTTGTGGAACTCCTCACTCACGAGGTGCGAACCTTTGCAGACGATCAAACCACCATCATTTGGTCCGCTCGGCAACAGATTGACCAACCCTTGCAGACATCTAAACCCCGGCTTCTCGCGGTTTTGATCTTGGTGCGGCCAGGGCTTGTTCTCAGGGAGATCCTTCCGGTTTGGAAACCCTATGTTCACCGCGTCGAAGCTCACAATCAGATCTTTGGTATCGTACACTTTTTCGAATGCACCAACAACTCCAGGTTCCGAGCGGATGTCCCAAGTGAATTTCTCGTGGGGTAGGCCGTAGCCGAAACACATGCCCTTCTCGTTGATTTGGGGCAAGAAGTCCTTGTGGATCTTCGACGGGTCGTTGCGATCAAAACCGAGGCCGCTAGGTCAACCACGTCAGCGCATACGAATCCATATGTTGAGTACGGAACCTACAAGTCCTCCAAGAACTTCCACATTTGCTCAGCGTACTGATCAGCACGCTCACGCGGAACCGCGCCTTTGATCTACAATGAGAGTGTCAGCATTCGAGATGCAAGGCAGTTGCACCGAGATAACATACCACGGCGAAACCATCTCGCTGTAAGTTGTCTCTGAAGTCGCCATACTCCTGTGCGCCCCTGAGGAAAAGCCTGCCCGCGGCAGCGTCTGTCTGAGTAACAGTGATGGTGGCCATGGCTTGACTTGGGTATGGTAGGTCGACTCTGCAATCGTTACGGGATGGTATTATGAAAAGGCTACGACGGCAGCGCTTTATCCGTCTGAAGTTCTGCTACTAACCTTCGGGGCCGCATGGTGATTGGGGACGGACGCTCCCAAGTGCTTGTGCTGGCCGTCGTCGGCATTCCGAACCGAGAAAGGCTGCAAGTGGAGTGGACGCATAACGCATCGCTGCCAGTGCGCAGCAGCACCTTCCGTCGATCGTCTCCGAGCCGTCTCTGTCTCCGAACCGAACCGAGTGGGCGCCAAGACCTTGAAGTGCCGCAGAACGTCGGAAGCAACCAGGTTTGTACTTCGACTGTCCTGATTGTGTAGTACCTTCCAATACATCGTACAGTACTCCGCTGCCTCGCTGTACCACTACGCCGGTAGATATTACCATGATTCCAATCCACTCAATGCTTGAAAGCCTGCTGCCGATCGACTCCAGATAACACGGCTTGCATCGTGATGTCGTTCACAACGGTCGACTCAGCAAGTGTACAGAGTCCTCCTCTCGCGGTCAGGCGTTCTTGACGAGATGGACGCCTCAATGTGCATCTTCGTGGTGGTACACAATGCATTCCGGTACTCAAGAACAGGGTCGATATAAATCGCAGATCAGTCTAAGCACAATTGCGAAAATCATTGCGTCGATCCAGGCAGGTCTCGGCCATGTTTACCTTTGCTATCAGTGCCAGCTGAGACCTTCAAACCTTCACACTAACCTACCACTTGTCAGTCAAGTAGGAAGGTACTTATCTCCCTCGATGGCTGTGCAAAGACCATGCCCTTTAGCGTTGGACTTCGGACTCGGCCATCTGCTTCTTGCTGACTGGATCCTAAACCTCGAGGCGTGGCTTCTCAAACCATTATTCTCAACCGCGTTCAAGAGTTCCGGCTTACTCAAAGCGGAAAGTCGAGTTATGCTTGGCATGCTCACTTCTGAACAGTGCATTGTGTTGGAGCCTTGCGTCTCTTCGAACCGCCGTCAAGGATATACAGTCGTGTAACTTGCACGATCGTTTCCAAAAGATCATGACCATTCGATCATTTGTCTCGGCATACATCTCGCTACAATGCCGGCCGATGCTGCAAAGTGGATCGTGCCTCTGCATGGCGGTCTCTTGGAACCAGCGGGGCAGTGTTTTGTGCGGGGTTCCAACGTGGGCCTGCCTCTCCTCCGAACACACGAGATGATATAGAGGTCAGGCCTCACGCTTTGGCCCTGCAGGTAACCTGTACTCGTAGTGCTCGAACCAAACACACCTCATCTTCCAGATCTGTAGCCATGTCGTGTAGGTGAGCGATAAGCAACGGCCGAGTATTCATCTAACTGTAGTCCAAGCCAAACACTTCATCAACGATCCAACCCAGCTCGTCCTCTCTGCTCTAAAGTCCATAACCCTCACGAACCCCACGACCGCCCTAGACACGGAGAATAAGATCGTATACCTTCGTCCAGATGCAGCCAAACCTCAGGTGTCCATCGTCTCTGGTGGAGGCTCAGGACACGAGCCTAGTTTTGCAGCGTTTGTTGGACGAGGCCTGCTATCAGGAGCAGTAGCTGGTACCATCTTCGCTTCGCCAAGCGCTGAGCAGATTCGAAGATGCATCCTCGGAAGAGTGGAGACGAGCAAAGGCGTGTTGGTGATCGTGATGAACTATACAGGCGATGTGCTGAACTTCGGTATGGCCGTGGAGAAAGCAAAGGCTTCTGGCATGGACGTACAAATGGTTGTAATGGGTGATGATGCTGGTGTAGGGCGGGAGAAAGGCGGCAAGGTCGGTCGGAGAGGTATCGCCGGAACTGTGCTCGTGCACAAGATTTCTGGTGCGTTGGCGGCTGGTGGAGCGAGCCTCAAAGAGGTGCACAAGGTTGCGCAGCTTGTGGCAGACAACACAGTCAGCATCGGATCGTCGCTGAGCCATGTGCATGTGCCGGGCCGCGAGGTGAGCGAGGACTCATTGAAGAAGGATGAGGTAGAGATCGGTATGGGCATCCACAACGAGGACGGCTCCGAGAGATCGACTGCCGATCTGGCCGGGATTGTGAAGACCATGCTGAAATATATGCTGGACTCCTCAGACAAGGATCGTGCGTTCTTGTCAGTCAGCAGCTCAGATGAGACCGTACTGCTTGTGAACAACCTGGGAGGTGTCAGCGTGCTCGAGATGGGTGGTATTACGACTGAGGTTGTCTCTCAGCTCTCGAAGGACTACGACATCAAGCCCGTACGGATCATCGCCGGCACGTTTATGACCTCTCTCAACGGTCTTGGCTTCTCGATCTCCTTGCTGAAGACCCAAGATACTGGCGTCGACAAGTCAATGCTGGAGCTGCTTGATGCACCCTCAGAGTGCAGCGGTTGGTCAGCAGCCATATCCAGCAGTACCTGGGCAAAGCCACCGACAGAGACACGGGAGAAGGGGTCATCTGGCGCTGGTGAGAACAAGGCTTGTGGTCTCGGAATCGATCCTCAACAAGCCAAGAAAGGACTGAAGACTGCCCTCGAGCGGGTGATCAAGGCTGAGCCTGAAATCACCAAGTACGATACAGTAGTAGGCGATGGGGACTGTGGTATAGGCCTCAAGCGAGGTGCTGAAGGCGTGCTAGAGCTCATCAACAGTGAGACCAGCGAAGCAGATGCGGCACTCTACCTAGACAAGATTGTCAGCGTTGTTGAGAAGACCATGGACGGCACGAGTGGTGCTTTGTATGCAATCTTCCTAAACGCACTTGCACACGGCCTGCGAAGTCAGAGTGATAGCGGCTCAAAGCAGGCTGACCCGAAGGTGTGGGCGAAAGCTTTGAGCATAGCGATGGAGAGCATGGGTAAGTATACGCCCGCACAGGTTGGCGACAGGACGCTTGTGGATGCCCTGGCGCCTTTTGTCGAGCAACTTGGTGCAAGTGGTGATGTTCAAAAGGCTGCGCAGGCTGCCGACCAGGGCTCGAAGAACACAAAGGGTATGAAGGCCAGTCTGGGACGGACTGTGTATGTCGGAGGTAGCGGCTACGAAGAGGTTCCAGATCCTGGCGCGTATGGTTTGGCTGTCTTCTTCTCAGGTCTGGCGGAGGGGCTGAAGTAAAGTAGACAAGCCTGACACGCCAGATAACTCTGATAGTCGCATCGAGCATACCAGTTCATGCCCACCCACGGACGCGCCTCGTCTCTTTATGCATCAATGTTTAACGCTCTTTGGATATACAAGGATTGCCTGCTATGCGCATCGGCGTATTTGTATTTTGTTCGTTATACCGCCGTCTGATGGGCTCTGCCATTAGCAAGGCTTTTGCATCTGCGTGCGGTCCGACCGTACCATAAAGTCTTGCCACATTTCGCCAGAACGCCCGCTGAACCACACGCAATCGCAAGCCCGCTCTGCAAAATCTCTGCGTGCGGTTATCGTACGCTGCCCCTGCTCGCTCAGCTCAACAGCACCAATATCACCGAGTCGCCGCGCAAGAACATCTTGCTGATGAACCGATCCTTGTTGATCGGCCGTCCTTTCTTCCCGTCGCTCAGTCTCGGTGTCTCCGTCCACATCTCCTTCACATTCTCCAGGACCATGTTGCAATGTCGGTCGAATGCCTTCACGCGCGCCAGCAATTTGCGGTTGTTTCGGCACGATATCAGGACCTGGGTGTGGTTTCGGACTGCGGTTTGAAGGAGCGATAGCGGGCCAGCGGTGAACTCGTGTGTCTCGAGGACGGAAATCTCGTACTCGGTGAGTTCTGAGCGCGGTTTCGCTTGAAGCTCTCTAAGTGAAGTGTTAGTTATGTCTAATATAACAGGGCGCACGCGACGTACTGAATCTTTGTGTCTGTGGACGCCATGTTGCCGGCTTCTCGAGTAATCAGTGTTCGATTGGTGGTAAGTGATGGTTCCTTAGGTCAATGATGTTGCTCTTGTCGCAATGAAATGTCGTTGGCCGGCTGAACTTCGTTAGATTGAGTCATGTAGTTCGCGCGTTGCTAGCGTAGTGCTCATGCGTCTGGCCAGTGGCAACCAAGTGAGGCGCCGTCATGTTCGTACGCCATGGACATCCACTCGTTGCTGTCGCCAGACAACTCGCCATCGCCAGGACCGCCGGCAAAGGCGACTGCATCGAGTCCAGCAAGTAGTTCCCCAAAGAAGCGCAGGGCTGCGCGCCCTACTGGCGGCAAGCGAACCTCTTCTGGATTGAACCAAGAGATCAGCCGCTCTCCTGATAGAGCTGGCCGGCAGAGTCTACCTTTATCGTCCTTACCTTCATCGTCCTTAACTGGGAATGCTGGGAATGTGAGGGCCGAGGAGCCTTCCACGCTGCCTCCAATCGTGGAGGCTGCGCCGAGCTTCCGACCATTACAGCAGGAGTATCTAGCTCAGACTAGTGCGCCGATGTCATCAAACCACGACTCTGGATACGATAGCACACAACAGCGACCTGTGGTCGCCCAGCGCCTTTTGTCCACACCGCAGATGGAGACGCTGGCTGGTAAAAATTGCATGACTCGCTAGCGTGAAACATGAACTGACTTCGACGACAGATCTCGCTGCTATGCAAACTGGACATCAACCTTCGCGCAACAACTCCAGCAATAACCAACATCAACAAGACACTGCCCAGGTACAGTCGCAACCTCCTCGGCCGGCTCTGGTACCCCGCAACGCTTCCGGTCAATCAATGGCCGATCTCACCATGGCAGAGGCACCCGCACAAACGCCGCCACCACGAAACTTCACTTCTTCCGCTCTCAGCGATGAAGAGTCGCAAACTGTAAACGATCTACTAACGCACTTGAACACTAACTCATATGCCTACGATTCGCATGTACAACTAATCGGGCTTTTACATAAAGGCTTCCTGGCCCACGTTAGCCCGTCTGCCGACGCGGAAGATGTGACACCTGGCGATCCCCTGAACTACGGCCTACTCGCTGAACTCCGACAAGCTCGCGAAGCCATGGATACGCGATTCGCTGTTGGCGAATCCATTTGGTTGGCATGGCTGTCAGCCGAAGTTCTTCTAGCCAAGACCGGCGAAGAGCGCATCACAGTAACAGAGTTGTTCCAGAAAGCTGTTCAGGATGAACCCGCATCAGTCAAATTGTGGCAAGCATACGCTGACTGGATATATTCGAATTATGCCGCGTGCAACGATCTCGAAGGCGCTGATCAGACCGGATGGGCGGAGGAGGATAAGGAGATGTGTCGAGAGCTGTTCTCCAAGCAAATGCTTATCGACGTCTACGAGCAGGCGATCGTCGCCACTCGGTGGCGCATTGACGAAAGCCATGTCATATGGAATCGATACATCGAGCTCATGCAGAATGACATGCTTGTGTCGCCATCGGCGAAAGAGTACGAACGCATACGCGACTTGTACGTCCAGCGCTTGCAGACTCCTCACGCCGCGATGAGAGATACTGCGCAGATGCTTTTACCTCTTGTCAATCGCTTCCAACCAGATCACTGGGAGGAAATGATGGCACAAGCTACCGAGATGGCTGCGCCTGCACAAAAGCAGTACGACCTCCGTAGCGAGCATGAGATAGCTGTGCAGCGCGCGCTCGAGGCCGGCAATCGGGAGGCGCTGTTTGCGGCACTCTCGACATACCTTCAGTGGGAGGGCAAGCATATGAAGAGGGGTGCCAACGGCGTTGAATTGTGTTCGGCTGCGTACGAGCGGGTATTGCTGCACTTTCCTACATATACCGAATGGTGGCTCGATTACATCGATCATCTGACCACTAATGGTGATGGAAGCGCTGTCTTGCCGCTGATTGAACGGGCAACCAGGCATTGTCCATGGTCTGGCGATCTCTGGGCTAAGCGAATTCTGCGCTCGGATGTTGAGGGCAGGCCGCATGATGAAATTGAGGCAACCAAGCATCGAGCGACCAATTCGGGACTGCTGGATGTTGGTGGTATGGAGGAATTGCTGAAGGTGTTGCAGCAGTGGTGCAGCTACCTTCGCCGGCATGCATTCAGTGTCACGAGCGCTGATCGCGATGATGGACTCGATGCTGCCGAAGTTGCAATTGCGTCGTCACTCGAAGACATTGAGCAAGCCGGCAAGAACATATACGGCGAAGGTTTCCAGGGTGATCCTCTTTACCGGCTGGAGACGATCCAGATCAAGTTCCTCACCGAATCTCGCCGACTGAACGACGCCCGCGACATCTACCGGCATCTCGTGCCTCTGCATCGTGACTCGTTTGACTTTTGGGTCAAGTACTACACGTGGGAGGTATGGTTGTGGGCGCATGAGCGAATGTCCGAACGAACACGCATGGAGACTGCTGACAATGGACCGCATCTTGCTACCGCCGTGGTCCGTGAGGCATTGTCGCAGCGCAATATCGATCAACCGGAGAAGATGCTGGATATGTATCTCAACCACTTTCAGCAGCAGGAGTCTGGATTGAATTTGCAGACTGCTTTGGTTGATGCGAGGGAGTATTCGAAGCATCTTGCTGCACGACGGGCGAAGGAGGCGGCGGACACGGTGGCAGCGGCGGCAGCGCAGCAAGCATCTGTGCCCGTAGCCGAATCTGCTTTGGCGAAAGGTGGCAAGCGCAAGGCCGACGAGGAGCTAGCAAATGGCGATGGTCACAAGAAGCCCAGGAGTGGCGATGTGGCGATCTCTGGTGAAGGGGTTTCTGGGCCTGCGCAGGTCAAGCGTGATCGCGAGCACAACACGATCACTGTGCGCAATCTACCAATTGAGGTGGAAGAGAAGGACATCAGGAAGTTCTTTCGCGGATATGGGCAGCCACTGTCGATCAACATTCTGCAAGATCAGAGCAATGACAGCGCGTCGGCTACAGTGGAGTTCGAAACGGCTGAGGATGTGCTCACGGCGAAGACGCGGAACGGAAAGGATCTCAACGGCCGAGAGGTGCGGATCAACAGTGGAAGTCAGAACACTCTCTACGTCGCAAACTATCCGGCGGAGTATGATGAGGCAAGTATTCGTGGCCTCTTCGACAGCTATGGCGACATCGTGAGTGTGCGATTCCCATCACTGAAATTCGACAGCAAGCGCCGCTTCTGCTACGTCAATTTTCTGACTGAGGCTATGGCGAAAGCTGCTGAGGATGCGATGAACAATATGAAACTCGATGGAAAGCACCAGTTGCTCGCAAAGATCGCGAACCCCGATGCTAAGAAGCAACGTTCTGGCGCGCAAGCGGAGGGCCGCGAGCTCTTCGTTAGGAACATGGATCGCGATGCTTCTGAGGATGAAGTGAAGCAATACTTCGGCCAATATGGCTCAGTCGTCAGTCTTAACCTCGTGAAGTTGGTCAATGGGAAGCGTACAGGAAACGGATTCATTGTCTTCGCCACGGTGGACGAAGCAAACGCAGCGCTTGCCGCCAATAACAGGCCCTTTGGCGGTCGCATCCTACATGTCGAGATCTCCGCCAAAAATGCGGAAGGCCGTGCTGCACCACTCGATCGTGCGCGGAAGACAGATATCGTTATCAAGCCGAACGCCACATCTATGTCCCCAGACCCAGACGGTGCGAACGGTGAGCGTCGTGGGTCTGACATCTCTATGGCATCTGCGCCAACCGGACTACCTGATGATGCGTACCGCACTGCGAAGGAGCGCAAGATTGCCATCTTCAACCTCCCAGACACTGTCAACGACGTGCGCATCCGCGCCGCAATGGAGGAGTACGGCCCCATCGTCAAGATTCAACTGAGGAGACAGGAGAATGGTGCTATAATAGAGTTTGTGAATGTTAAAGATGCCTTCAATGTGAGACAAGGTGTCGAATGTAAGGGCTTGGGAGAAGAAGTGAAGACTGGTGATGTTGCGGATTTGTTGCAGAAGGTCAAGAAAAGGCAGGCCGAGGGTGCGCCGGTGGGTATTGCTGCTGGGCAAGGTCTGAGGCCACACGCGATTTCCAGGCCTGGACAACAGCGTGGTGGCGGCAGAAGGGGAGGCTTGGGCTTCAAAAGAGGTGGTGGCTATGGCGGAGCACCGAGAACAGAGAGCGCTGAGACGGAGGGCGCAGAGTCTAGCAATGGCGCGAAGAAAGGCAATGCTGATTTCAGAGCCATGCTGGAGCAGAGTAAGGCCCAGTCGAAGCCTGAGGAAGAGGGCGCTTGATTTGAGGACAAGGCAACGTAAGAAGAGCTGTTGCATTGAGTTGTTTGAATACCTCGTAAGTGAGCCTTACATACGTTACACGCTCACGCTACCTTGAGACTCGTGCGGTCCACACATGACATCCGCATCGCTCACATTCACGCATCTACTACTATCTCCACGACATCCTCAAAAAGCTGCACTGCAATTAAGCTCATGCGCGCCAGCCAGGTCCCCTGCCTCGATTTGTTTGTGACCTTTCTGAAGGAGGTCTCTCGTGCTGGCTTGTTTGACGTTCTGTTGCTGTGAAGTGATTGATCGAAGAGCAGCAAGGATCTCGTTCTGAGTGGTTCTCACGGAAGCGACCTTTAATGGTCTGTTGACGGCATCTATAAAGACAGCACATCGATCAATAATGAATCACATCCGCTGTGCACGCCAGGCTTACCTTTGGGCAGCCTCAACAGTCCGACCACCGCCTCACTAGAATTGTCCTTGTGTGTTTGTGTCGGTGTACGTCCGCGAGACATTCTGATTCCAAGAAAATGCCTTCTTACCCACTCGACCCAATGCTTCACAATGTGAGGGCAAGGCGTGCATATTGCATCACATGATCGTAGAGGTCCGTGCGGGGGCGGTCTACTAGATCAACTTGCCCTTGTTGGTGTTTCCACACAGTAATCCTCATGAAGGTTGTCTGAACCGATACTGCGTGATGACAGACCGTACTGGGTCGCACTCCCACTGAGGAGCTAATATCGCATTGAGATCTGAAACCCCACGTGAATGGATACAGACACTCAGTCTCGCGCGCTGGCCTCCTGCCTCCCGTGCAGGCACGGCAAACGGCGCTGCGACAAGGCACTGCCAGCTTGCGCAAACTGTTCCCGGTGGGTCTCCTGATCAATTCATCGCGCTACGATCGACTGACCCGAGGAAAGGGTAAAGCGAAAATGTACTTATACAGAACCGCCATCTCGATCTTCTCCTCATGATGTACTTAGCCAGGACCGACGAAGCTTGTCCGAGCAAGGATCTGTCCTTGCCCAGCCTGGGGCGAATGTTATCGCGCAGGATGCACATGAACGCGATCAAGAATATGATCCTTTCCGCCACGAAGCGCTTAGGAAGCCTACGGCCGACAGCGTAGTGCATCGCGAAGCTGTCAGACTGCTCGGCTCATTGGAAAAAATGCCTGCTGTGTTCCAGGCTTACCTTGACTCGGTACACCAAAGGCTGTCAATCTTGTCTCAAGCCCGGGTTGAGGCCCGTCTGCAAACTCTGTCTGCCTCTTCTCCAGCAGACTTCGTGTCGTTGTGTCTCGCCATCTACTTAATCCAGCAGGACCCACCGCCACAAACCAAAAGCATGCAATCCTCCCTATATGTGAGCATGAAGAGCATCGTCAGCCTGCTAGAAGCGGTCGACTACCACACCCTCGAGACAATACAGTGTAGAATACTGTTAACATTCTACGAAATGGGTCACGGCATGTTCCAAATAGCTTCTATATCGATCGCGGCTTGCTCTCGACAAGCTCGGCTGATTGGATTGCACAAGGCAGTGATTGACTCGTCTGGTCATGGGTTGGCCGAAGATCTGTTAGAGGAGAAGAGAAGAGCGTGGTGCGCATGCTTGAATTTGGACAGGTGTGAACTTGCAAACGAGCAGCAGCACAGTTTCTGGGCATACTAACATTTGAGCAAGGTTCGTAACGTTGTGTTCTGGCGATGGCGTGTTAGGCACTCCGAACTCGAAGAGCGAAGACCTACTTCCAATGGACGATAGTTTGTGGCTGCGCACCGTAAGCCTTGCTTCTCTGCTTATAGCTGCAGCGACGACTAAGAAGATCATAGATCGTGCCAATGCCAACACCGACCGAGCTAACACTTGCCACGAGCTACAGCGTCCGTGTAGGGCAATTTGCGAGGGAGTGCCAAGTGTCGAACCTCATCGCACTTGTGATCAGACACGTCTTTGATCCTAGCCCGGACTCCCGCTTCCAGGCAGAGGAAGCCTTACAACTCGAACGCACGTTGAGTGCGCTCTACCCTGTTCTGATGGACGAGCAGGTCAAGTTTGGCAAATACTGCGCGGCCCTGGGCATGTGCACCAAGTGAGTCGTGCGTGTCAATGGGGTGCGCTATCTGCTGTTGACGTGTCATTAGCGCTTTGTTCATGCTCCTTAATGACGCCGAGAAGCGTGACGGTAAAGACGTGCTCTCCGCCATGGAACCTTTGTCAACACAGATTGTCGTGTTCTCTAGCCGACTCTTCGGCGACGGAGAGGGCCTTGAATATGGAACACTATCACCGTACATTCCTTTGTCGCTATACCAAGCAGCTGTTGTACAAAGCAGATTGTACAGGCGCACTGGCGAGCGCTGCTATGGGGAGGCGTTGCTCACGCTAAAGCGGCTACTGGGTTATTTCAACAAACGGTGGCTTGTAGCAGGCATGTCATAGACCTGATACTGCTTCATTCTAGTGCTGATATACGACACAGGTTTCTATCTTGACGCCCTGGAAGCAGAAAACCCAATGCTGCTACCTTCCCGATGAAGACGCTCCGGGTCCAAAGCCACTGGCAGCCACGACGCGGTCAGTGCATGAAGCCATCTAACCAGGTCCACTACCTCAGTAAGCTCTGTTAGGCCCTTGCCTCCAACCATCACCACTTTACGAAAACAAGACCAATTGGTCAGGGACGCACCATTCAATCTCATATTCCTACCAACGAATCACTTTTGAGCAAACTTGGATCGTGCACGGAGCTGTGCACCGTACCGGTATATCTGAACGATGGTGAGTATAACCCGTCAGCAGATTTCTCAGACATACAAGGGGTTCTACTCAGAGGCGACGTACCACTCCAGTGCCGATAATACCGACAATACTGAGCCCTCCTAAAAGCGTCACTCCTTCGGCAATGCCAAGATTGAGGAACAATGGCCGTGCGAACAAGACGCTGCCACAGGCCATGGAGGATCGTACGAGGTCGTTGCCAGCAAATAGCGATGCTGCGTACTCTGGATACGACAGTGGAAGGTACACGAAGATGCTCTGCAATACCAGGAAGGTTCCAAAGACGAAGACGACCACCCCAATCAGTGGCACGATCCAATGAATTGATGCACGGGCGGTCCAGGCGAAGATGAACAAGCCAGAGGAGATAAAGAACGAGCCCAAGATCGCCGGCACTAATCGATGTTCCTGCTTTCGCAGGCCATTCTTCAAATTATCCGGGATCATGTACCAATGTAGGTACGCAAAGTAGACGGCCAGCCCCAGTCCAGCCCCTACTTGACAGGAAAGGAACGCTAGACCAGTCTCGCCAAGATTGAATCCATATTGCGACGGAAAGATGAGCGGGAACACCTCGAAGAAAGCTAGCAATATCTTAGTAACGTTCTCAAGCATGATCCCCGATTACTGACTATAGTATATTCCATAGAACAGCGCGGTGTAAATGTTGACAAACATTACAGCCGGGTCCTTCAGTGTAATTTCGATTGGTTTGATCAATGCTGACACCAGGATCCCTGAAGCACTCAACTGACGCTGATCGATCTCACTTTGCGATTGGAGACGAGACTCTCCTGTCACTTGGCGCAGTCGCCTTGCCCGGCGAAGGAGGATCGTAGATGTCGAGGTCTCAGGCATCAGTAGTAGCAAAGCTATGAGCATAGGCGCGGCCATCCAAGCGATCTCCCAGAGGGACCAGTGCCAGTTCTTTGCCGGGACTGCGAAGCCGGCCATCAATGGTCCTAGGGCGGGCCCACCCCAGGCTGCGAAGACCCACCAAGAGAGCTGGTAAGGCACGTAGAGCAAGGAATACATGTCAGAGAAGGTTGCCCCGCCGTTCGCCAATGCTGGACTGCCGAAGAACCCTTGCTGGTAGAGGCGACCAACATTAGCTATGCCTCTCAGGTGGGCATCGACGTCCATACTTACGAAGAAGCGTAGAGCGAGGAGCCCACTGAAGTCATTGACCACTGCCGTGGGAAAGGACAAGGCCGTGAAGAGGACAAAGGTCAGAATGTATACTGGGTTGCGCCCTATTGCAGGTGTCTCGCACAGCGGCGCGAAGATCAATGTCCAAGGCCGTACGCAAGCACATAAAGTGATAGCGGCAGCGCTGCTAGAACCGGGCTGACACCAAACTGCTCCATGACGCCACCTTCACTGGGCGCGTATATGGAAGATCCGGTGTAGACGACCCAAGTGTAGGCACATATGAGGAACGTTACAAATCCCCTCTTGCGGCTGGACCAATTGTCTAATACACTCGGGTAGGACGAGTCAGCAAGTCTCGCATGCATCCAGGGGGTGGTACATCCATCGGGTTGCTTACGTGGATTGGCGGGATCGTCGGTTGTGTACCAGTCAACGAGTATGATTCCGTCGATTGTCACCTGAGGGATGATGGGTAACGTCTGCGTACGCTCGAGATCAAGCTGCTTTTCAGCATCGACCCTGTCGCTACTGTATGGCAACGAATAGTGCTTGCTCTTGGTCCTGGTCATACCAAGGTCGTCAAACTCCTTGCCTAGGGGTGTGGCAGGGCCAAGGAAGGACTCTGCCTTCTCAATACCGTCGCTTTCATGCACCGATAGATCGGCGGACGAGCCATGATCTGCCCCCTTCTCTGAGCTTCTTCGGACTGCATATTGCAAGGGCAGTACGAAGCCTGGCTGCTCTTCGGGGTACTGGAAGAGCTTGTTTCGTGAGATGAAGCGCATCAGCTGGCCCAGAGGGGCTTCGCGAATAAGGTCGGTCATAGCGTTACCAGATTGCCGTGAGCTCGTCGGATTAGGATTCAGCTAAAAGCACTTGAAGTGAGGAAAGGAGTCGACTAGGCAGCTGTCTCAGTGTCCCCAGAACCAGGGAGCTCGGTCTGCCCATATACATGTACTTGCCACTTGAATTTCTACTCAGCTGATGCGCCATCTAGATGACCAACCGAGCTCCTTCATAGTCAGCATCTCCTCACCATCTGAACAAGCTTGGTGCATTGCTCTTGTTATGCCGTTGACATCGAGAAGCGTTGTGCCATACATCAAACTCTTGGCATCCGCATGTACATCCGCACTCCGCACGTGCAGCCGCTTGTGCAGCCGCTCGTGCATAAGGAACAGTACAGGATGCTCAATCGACCATCGCAATCCTTGCAGGCGTGATGTTCTGGGCGATCCAATGGCCAATGCGACAGCGGTACCTTCTCAGCTATCCAACCCGAAAGCCATGCACTGTTGCTGACACTGCTTACGAATCCGCACCCGAGGATCAGTCGACAACAGAGACCTGGCCATGGTCTCACTTGACAGCTGCTGAGTAACGCCATATGAGTGATATGTTGTATAGTGAGGCATCGTGCATGGCTCTTCGACTGGACGCTTGCTTGGGTACTGTCATATATCTTGCGTAGGTGCACTTTTCATCTACTTTTCACACATCCCTTGAAAGTACCTGAGCACATCCCCATCTCGATCGAACGATTCTTCTCCCATAGATAGCAAAGATGATTCCGGGACCGGTTAAGGAGATGTTGGCGCGCAACAGGTCGGTTCGGGAGCAAGTTTGGAAGAAGTGCACAGCTGACACGCAATACAGCACCTTTGCGCAGACCTACCGTGCTGGGCCAGGCCTCATACAGATGGCAACGGCTATGCGCGGGACTGGTGCCGGCGTTGTTGTCCTCTCCTGCTCGGATCCACGCCTCAACCCATATCAGATACTGGGCCTGGACCAGACTTTGAGTGAGCCTGAAATCTGAGGAGTCTTTCGTATCCGTGCATGGCTGATCACATGTATACAGAAGCCACAATGGTACGCAATGCAGGTGGCAGAGTCTTTGATGCCATCCGGACACTGGCCGTTCTCCAGACGATTGGCGCACCAGGCACTATCATAGTGATGCACCATACTGGTATGTGGGCCTGAACGATTTCTAGCTCTCAAGGGATGGAGAGTGCTGATAGGCCACCAGACTGTGGTATGACACACTTCCACGATGCAGCCGTCAAGAAAGCCTTGACCGAGATCGCGCCAGAGGCGAGCCAGTCCATCGAAGCATCATCGTTTGGCGAGATCACAGGGTCGTATGTTCGCTCGCTGTACTGAGCTAAATAGTGGGTACTGACAAAGCATGCAGGATCGAAGAAAGTGTCAAAGAAGACCTCGCCCTTTTGAAGGCTTCTCCGCTGATCAAAAAGTCGACTCTGCTCCTGGGCATGAAGTACGACATCGAGACGGGCGTACTTACTGTTGTCGAAAGTTCAGGTGCTGAGGGCAGTCAGCCGGCGAGCTTGTAGTGGTTGGCCTAGCCACCGCCCGCGATCAAAACCTCAGACAGGCTGACCGAATACTGTGTCGACCTCGTCAATCGGGTTTCTCCAAGTAGTAGCTCCGCGTTGAGATAGCGCAAACTTCCTATATTACCCTGAGGGCAATGCTGCATGGCTGAATGCATTTCACGAGCCCATGGCCGTAGATCATTACCCGCTTTGCGTCTCACAACGCACCACTTCGACACACCAACTCCAAAATACTCTCCATCCTCTCCACCGAGCACTCCAACACCTCGACCGCTGTCTCCTCCTCCAGCGCCTTGACACCGACTCGCCGCCTCCCGTCCCACGCCACCTTGTCCTTCCTCGCCTTGATGCCCTGCCGCACAGCATCGCCCAGACTCTGCCTAGCGACCAATCCGCCATTGCGCCATAGCAACCTCAACAGACTCTCAATAGCTACACTAACTTTGGCATTGTCTGAAGCGCTAGTCGTACCAGCAGGAAAAGGCGCAAAGCACGTCTCGAAGACCTCCTGTGTAAGTGTATTCTCATCGTAGTTGGGTGCTCCAGAACCCTGAAAGAGCGGCCGAAGAAGCATCTGTACCAACGAGCTTTGCGCGTTGGCATCTAGGTAGTGTTGCGGGGGACAGACGAAGTATTCAAAGACTGCGAGAGGCAGGGGTCGTATGAATTCGGTGAGTAGGTCGAAGAGCTCTTCGACATCCAGAAATATGGCTCCGGCTGGGTCGAGTGAACAGAGGCGGACTAAAAGTGCTACAAGTCGTCCGCGTATATGTAGGGATGATGGACCGCCGAACGCATCGATGCCGATGGACTCCACATCTCGCATTTGGCTATCACCGTCTTCGTTGGGTGACGCTGCACGACTCGGCTTTGCCGTTGCAGACCGTGAGCGTCGTCCCGAAGCTGCTGTAATACTGTCCTCGTCCGAGCTCTCGTCGCCGTAATCGCCAAAATCCCCATTCTCGAGATCTAGATCGTTTCGCTTCCGCTTACGGACGACGTCTTCATCTTTCGCTTTCTTCGGCGCCTTCGTCTCGTTCTGCCAGATTTCTCCGAACTCGTTGAGACTCTTTTGCTTGCCATCCGCAAGGAGAGCACGCATGAGGTTCCGCTTTGAGTTCCTGCCTGCATCACTGAAAGGGGCAAGATATTGCGCGAACATGCTTTGCGGTACCGTGCCGTCCTTGGCATGCCTTTCTAGATCGATCTCGAGAACATCGAGCATCATCTCAAGCCAGACCTTCCATCTCCGCCATCGGGTAGGGTATGCAACCGAGCAATTGAAAGCCCAGCCGACTATATTCCAGAAATCATCGGCGTTGGACCAGAGAGATTCTGAGGTGGCATATGTAGACTTGATGACATCGGGATCGACTTGCAGACCATCCTCTGGCCCTGCAGAATTCGGCGATTTGACGCGCTTGTTTCGTGAGCCTGCATGTCGCTTTGCTTCGGTGAAGCGGAATGCTTGGTCTAGCTCGGCATTCTTTGGGCCTACCAGCTTGATGAGATGTCGGAGGTAGCGTAGTGCATAGTCTGCAATAGCCTGCTTCGCGGTGTCGGTAGTCCGCGTAGTCAGCAGCGGATGCACGGCCAGTGTGGCCAAGAAGGAGAAGTAATGTGGTGGTGGGATGTAGGCATCTCGTGTCGTTCCCGTGCCAGAAGTCAAGCTCACGGAAAGCAGGAGGATTGCTTGAGCATGTAGCTGCTCGGAGAAGCCATCCTCGCAGTTGCTCAGGATCGAGTACGGGAGCTGTCGAACGGAGCGATATTGCCGGATAGTCATGTTGTTCGGTGTTGAGGTGATGTCGAAGTCGCGTCAAAGCCATATCGCGCTAGAGGTACGCTAAATATCTTATGTAATCGTCAAATTCAAGCTCCACCTCTCGTCTTCCATAGCAGCTTGCGACAGTAAAGCATACACTACCGCCACGATGCCGAAGTATTTCTGCGACTACTGCGATGTCTACCTCACGCACGACTCCATGTCCGTGCGGAAAGCGCACAACAGCGGCCGCAACCACCTGCGAAACGTAGTCGACTACTACCAAGCCATCGGGCAGGAAAAGGCGCAGAGTGTGATCGACAGCATCACGGCGTCGTACAATGCAGAGGGACAGGGAGCGAGCAATCCGATGTTGATGCAGGGTGCGCCAGGCTTTGGGCCGCCGGGCATGTTTGGAGGACCACCACCGCCTGGGTTTGGTGCGCCGCCAGGTGAGCGGGAAAGAAATGGAGAAGTGACTCGAGGTGGAAGGCTAACATGATTGCAGGAATGCCGCCTATGCCATTTGGACGGGGTATGCCCGCTTTGCCGCCAGGTGAGATAAGCCGTGCTTTGCGCGTGTGTGCATAAACTGATAATGTTTGCAGGCTTCCCACCACCACCAATGGGAATGCCACCTACTGGCTTCCCACCTGGAATGGCGCCACCTTTTCCACCAGCAACCCCAGGAATGGCCGGCTCACCTCCAGCTGGCATGCCCTTCCCACCACCAAATGGCATGTCCTTTCCGCCTAACTTTGCGCCGCCTGGTGGGGCACAGATGAGTCCCCCACCAGGCATGCCGGCTGGGATGCCGCCGGGAATGCCCCCTGGTATGGGACGGTGAAGGGGGACGCTACAAAGCTGCG
The DNA here is from genome assembly GCA_035926095.1 of Elasticomyces elasticus. Classification (NCBI taxonomy): domain Eukaryota; kingdom Fungi; phylum Ascomycota; class Dothideomycetes; order Mycosphaerellales; family Teratosphaeriaceae; genus Elasticomyces; species Elasticomyces elasticus. The sequence continues at coordinate 954,928 of JAVRQT010000003.1, forward strand.
ATCATTCGCACACAATTGAGCCACTACACCACTACACCTGAGTCATGGAGGCACGGTACACATCATGGAGTATGGGGTAGCCACTGGAATTAGCGAGGCGTCACGGAGTCAGAAAGAAACCCGAGGGGATGAGATGAGTGCACTCGTTTTGAGGGTACGTTTACTGTGTAATCAATCATGCCTGCACCTTGCTGAGACGACATGTCCATTAGCTTAAGGCTGTCCGCCGTGCCTTGGGGAGATGCGCCGAGGTTATGATATTTGTTGCTCACTGAACATTGTTCATGGGGAAAAGCAGTCGGATGTGCTGGATTTCACTTGGCGCTGGGTGGCTGAGTCGATCGATGGTGTAGCTCGAAGGCTTGTCAAATGTCAGTAATGCTATCATATGGAGAAGGGAGCAAGCAGCACCCTACTGCACCAATTTTCGCAACGTCTCTGAAGCATCCCAAAGTTTGGCCTCTCTCAACAGGTAATAGCCGTGCCCACCAGCTACTTCAGCCACCAGACGTAACGGAGAGGCTAGGTGCTGTCCTTCTTCTTCCGTACCTGCTTCGCCTTCGTCGAGCTTGCAGTACCGAACACCAGCTCCTCGATATAGTCATCGTCTGCAGGCGCGGCACCCTGAGTGATGAGCTTCCGCTTCTTCGTAGTCGTAGTTGATTCCTTGTCGTCTGCCTCCTGCAGGGCCCACTTTTTCAGCACCGCATCCTCGCTAGGGTTCTCTAGTGAGTGAAACGATGCATGGTGGTTGCAGCCATCGCACTCGAAGCTGGTGGCAGCCTAGAGTACGTTAGTGGAAGATCACGCAGTATCAATGCTGGGAGCATTACTTTGACAGGGTGCAACATAAATCTCAAACACGGACAAGCAGGCGCCAGCATCGAGGTCTTGTGGTTGCAACGGCCGCGAGGTGGTGCTAAAAGCGATGAGTGGCAGGGTTAGCGAATGTCTCAGAAACAGACTCAGCCTGGCTGCGAGACATCTCTGTCCTGGTCCACCGAGATAACAAGCCGAGACCGATGACCGTAGCTCGTAGCTACTCGGTGGTCTCGAGATGGCACGCATCCAAGGGTTACACCCATTAGTTTGCTTACTGTAGGCCATTGCCGACCAGACGCTGTTCTTGGGTATCTGGCCGGCCATCGTGGGTGCTTGTGATCGTTATACAGCGTCGAGAACGTTCATTGTCTTGCTTTGCGCGCGATAGATCTTTGTTGTTGTGCAGGCAGTATCGCGACTGGAAGTGTTCTCGTGTCGAGAGTACATAGGTTCACATCATCGCGCATTCACATTCATGTTGTTGTCGCGGACTTCGAACTGTCAAAGTTCGTGCCTTCCCCACGCCACCTCATGCCAAGATATCGGAAGCAGCGCTATGCGATCTGTACATGTCTACGAGATATCTATATGGCTACAAGATTACCGCCGGCGTTATCCAAGAAGCGCAAACGCTCCAGCACTGCTATGCTTGACGAGTGCTATGTACATGCCACTTCATAACCTCGACCACAGTACACATTAGCTCATGGCATATCCAGCCACGTCTTCTTTCGGAAGCCCAAGAAACTGCGCTTCGATTTAGTCAAGATGCTGTCCTTCTCTACTTTCTTCTGCGCTTTGGCTGCGTCCTTTGGCGACAGCTTTGACTTTCTTCCAACTTGAGGTGCTGGTGCGCTCTTATCCTCTTCGGGCCCTGAATTCTTGAGGAAATCGGCCAGGTCTTTCGTGCTCGACTGCTTTGAGAAGGATCCGAATCCACTTCCGCCGACTTTGTCCTTGCCAACCTCACCAGGGCTTCGTGCCTCCAGCTTCGGCTTTGGTGCTGGGGTCCCACTGATGGCTGATCCAGGACGCGCCGGGCCAGGACCATTCTGCATAGTCTTGGGCCTGCCGCTCGCCTCGGCGGCCGCTGATCGTAGGCTGTTAACGCTATTTACTCGTGACCGGTTCATGGTGCTTCGCCCTTGAGCACCACTGCCATTGACAAGTGGGCGTGGCGCATTGTCCTTAGGCGGCTCAGTGTTGTTGAGGAAGTCCATCAGGCTCTCCTCTTGGCGTGTGTTCTTCGGCAATGCCGTTAAAAGATCATCGTCATCGTCTTCCATGTCAATGGCATATGGGTCCTTGTTGCGATATCGTCGACGAGCACTACTAGGCTCTGCGGCTGGCGATCTGGGTGCGTTGGCCGCCAAACGTTGTGGCTCGCCACTGTGAGCTGGATGGACGGTTTGTGATGTGCTGCCGTTTACCAAGCCACCACGGGACTGAGCTCGATTCGGCGTTTGCTTGCTTGACCGCTGACTCTTCGAACTCGGTGGTCCTTGAACTGGACCTACGTTGGTGTTGAGCTTGAGGCTCTGACGCTTGGTGTTGTTGATCTCATCGCCCGCGAGTTGCATCTGATCCGAGTCCATTGTAGACCGGAAAGGCGCGACATTTCGCGAGATCCGATTCTGTCCGTTCTCGTTGGGTCCCGCGCGAATGGAATCGATGAGCTCGCCGTTGCCGTTGCCGTTCGCACCTCGAGGCTGCAGACTCGAGCGACGATTCTTGTTTGGCATTGGCATTGGCGGAATGGGAGGAACGTTCTCGGTCTGCATATCTGACCTCGTCATGCTACGTGCTCTGTCCTGGCTTGCCGCCGAGGATGGTCGCGATGAGGCACCGTTGATGTGGGCAGATCGCAGAGAGTGCAACGACGTGGTTGACATGCTTGCTGGGTTAATGACGGGCTTCACCTCTTGCGACTTCGACGGCCCTGTAGATCGAATGAAGTCGGCAAAGTCCTGTGTCGAATCAGTCATGACCCGGGGCTCCCTTGCCATCAGGCCACTCTTGCGATGCGCGCTGAGGTTGCGAGGTGGTGGCTTGCTGATGGAGCGACGATTCTCTCTGTCCCGAGAGTGACGTTCGTCGTCCTCGTCGGGTGATGCTGCGGCAGTTCTGTTCAATGGCGTCTGACCAGCAGACGTTGCTTGCTTCGAGACAATGCTGCGACCCGTGCGACCATCTCCGGGATCTGCCGATGGGCTAGTTGTTGCTCGTCGTCTCGACACAGAAGGCGCGCTCGACAGCTCTACGGGCGACCTCGGCTTCTCGTAGCCCTGCATCTGCACATTCGTCAACGAACATTCACAACATCACTACATCTGCTTTCACTTACTGGCTTTTCACGAACGGTCTCCGGCGTCAGCGTGTACTTCACCGTCTCGGTGTTCTGGACAAACATGTCGAAATCTTCCGGTCCTCGAATGGACGCACTTGTTAACGCATGGTCAGCATCTACTGGCGGGTCAGACTTGCGCTCATTGCGCTTCAAGCTGGCCATGCGCTGCACTACCGGATGCTCTTGAACCGGCGAAGTGGTGAGTGTGTGCCGGTGAGTGTTGGGCACAGTCGGCACGGCCGGTACGGATAACGGTCTCGCATTTCCATCGTGATGGTCTCGCTGATGCTGCACGGATGCCGCCCACGATTGCCGATGTGGATTTCGCTCGACTGTGGGAGTAGCTGCGGCGTTCGTGAAGGCTACACCTGGTATGCTGCGCCGTTTTTGGGGTTGCTTGATCGGCAGAATGCGCTGATCGACGGTTGCTGGCTGGCTGACCACTCTATTGTTTGGTCGATCAGTCGTCAAGGAGGGTAGTGAGCGACTCTCCAAAAAACCACGAGGCGTGCTCGGCGAGTCCGTTTGATTGATGCCGGAAACCGCCCGAGGCTGCGTTCCAGGCAGGTGTATTTTGGCGGGTCGCTTCTTGACATCCCTTGCTTGCGACTCATCTGCACTTGAGTTGAACGACGTTGCAGTTCTAAGCCCAGATGATGTCGCAACGCCTGCACCAAGTGCCATTGCTTTTTCCGCCACGTTGGTCTCACTGGACATATGCTGTCGCTTGGCAGGCGACTGTTGCGGGAGAGGCCCAGCACCTGCTTGGCCGAGAGTATACGACGATCTCGACTCATCCGAGCTAGATCTTGCGATCACGGGCGGCGTCTCTGGTCTTGCGCTACTACGTTTACTGACTTGCCCAGAGCCCAACAACATCTTCATGTCTATCAAGCTTTTGTGATTATCCCACTCATCAGCAGGAGCCTGCCTCCCAGCTGACCGAACAGGCTCGGCTTGCTCACTATCTGAAGGCTTCATATCCTTGGCACCTTCTGTTGTTGCAGGCTTGTACGGATCGTAATCCTTGCCGACTACCATGGCTGTAGCTGCCGCGACAGCTGCGGTGGCCCCAGTGACCGCACCTGCCACCAAGCCATGACTCTTACTCTTCCGAGCTTGCTCGACCGACTCATCAGGCGGCGCATGATCTACAACCTTGTCTAGCAGATCCTTCACATCTGTCGAGCGGTGCTTTTGGGATTCCGAATCCGCCGCATTCGCTTCCGGTTCTGCTTCTCGAGCTTGTTCCACATCACTCGAGACCTGACCGTCACGCGTGGCTCCACGCTCGCTAATGGTTGGCAGCTCTTCAGGAAAAGCGCCAGGGGTATGCTTCATCGTATCCGCGAGTGTAGGGGTACGTGCCGGTGTGGGTACCGAAGATGAACGCTGACGCATCAGAGGTGGTTTCTGGAAACCATTCTGCTCTAGGTGGACGCTGCTGTCAGGGGTTGCAAGCTCACCAGTTGTGTTGTACTGCGGAAGTCCCGTGAAGCTGTTCCGGCGACCTGGAGACGTCGAAACACCATGCACCGTGTCCTCGGTATCAGGATCCTGGGCCAGCCCAGGAATCTCGATCTCGTCAATATCTCGTCGCTGATCGTCGAGCGGAAGCGGTATATTCGAGGCCAGCACGTGCTCTGGATATTCCATCTCGGGAACGTCGTCGAGTCGAAGTGCTGACGCTTCAGCGCCCATACTTCCACTGTGAGGCCTACCTAGACTCTCGTTGCTGAGCTTGGAGAGCGCACTGCGGTGATGCGAGATCGCCGGGGTTGGGGTTCCGCGCAGCAGCTTTCGCCATGTACGCCACAGCCTTCCTAAAGTCGGACTAAGCGCGACCTTTTCGACGTCGTGCTCTTCCACTATGACCGGCTTCTGCTCATCACTGGAGGCGGTAGTCACGGTACTGCGGCGCTGTCGCCTTTCTCGAGCATATGCCGCATCCCCAGCCGCCTGCAGCGTCTGTTCAGCAACATACTCCAGTACTCCAGTCAAAAAGATTGCTGCCGCCCACGACACCAGGCCCGAATTCTGCGAGAAGCGGCGCTCGGTGCCTTGGAACAGCTCTTCCTCTTTCACATATCTCTCTTCATCGTCATCCTCCATCTCGCCCAGCCGCATGTATACCATCACTCGCAGACGCGTACGCTTCCACACGAGTTCCAGATCCCATCTCCGTCTATTTTCAGCTGCGTTTTGCTTCGAGTCCAGCTCCTCCTCCTCATCACCACCAGAGAGCAGCTCTTTCAGCTCATCTTCTGCGCTAGCAATAGCGTCTCGAGCAAGCCTTGCCTTCAGCACGTCGATGACAGCAGGTTTGAGGGCGAGCAGACTCGTCGATCGGGCAGTGGAGAGGAAGCTGAACAGCAACTGGTCCAGGAACGTGTTGACAAGCGACAATGCCGGCTCCGAGAACTGCACATCGTCCTTGTTGGGTGTCGTACGCTCATCATCGCTCGAAGCCGGCTGGATCGTGGATCTGTGCTCGCTCACGACCTGCTTGGCCCCAAACGGCGCAACATAGGCAGCAGGAGGGTTGACGTTTTCGGGATTGGTCGTGAAGTAGGTGGTTGTCAAACCAGACACCGTCGAATGACGATCGCTCGCAACACTCTCCGCCCTCGAGGGAGCCCTGGACATTATTGGTGACACGATGTTCTCTTTCAGGTCATATGCATCCTGGTTTCGATACGGATTGCGAAGCGATTGTAGGCTCGGGACGCCAGAGATGGAGGGTCCAGGGTGCGAGGTGATCAGAGGCGAGACGGGAACGCGATCGTACGAAGGGTATGGAGGCGACTGGCGGTGGGCCATCTTCAGGATCAAGACCCGACCTCATGCGGACCTAGCGACCAGGCCTGTTCCTGTGAGAGACGCAATCTGCGGAGATGAACGAGCCAATCAGGTCAGATAACACTGATGTGATGCGCTTGGGAAGCGTGGGTCTGCTCAATTGTTCGGGTGCTGGCGAGTTTACGAAAGCGAAGAGTGCATGAAGACGGAGGTGGTGCTCCCTACGAAACGCAGCACGTCCGAGGATACCGACGTTGGACTGTTTGATCTCCTCGCGCTCGGTCCTCGAAGTCTCAGGCTGCAACTTCCGAAGGGTCCCACCAAGAATAGCCGAACAATATTGATGACCCTTTGCGCCATAGAGAGTCGCCCAGCGCGCTGCTGTCCCTGGCTGACCCAGCGACGCCGACCAGACGGAAAGCAGAGCTCCCGAAGCTGCTGGTCGTACCGCACATGGAAGTTCCCCGCTGCTCACGCGCGAGTTTGTGCAGCCTTGTTCGGCTGTAGAGTGCCCGATTGGGCCCAGCAACGAGGGCGCACATGTTTAGCTGCAGCCTGAATCGCTAGAGCAATGCACAACCACGCCGAGATTGTATTGGACAATGGCGAGTACATCAACGCTGGCCATTCACCAATATGTCATTCTCTCAGACTGGTTGCGCAGATACGGATCTCCACGTTACTGGACTTCGGTTTGCGCTCATCGTCATGGAATTACTGGAATTTCGGATAGGCGCGCGGCGTTGCGGAAGGAAGCCGATAGCCGCGCTCTAGCACGAGCAGTCGAACACGACGATGAAGAGAGCGTACGACCAGACTCGCAGCCTGTGGATGGAGATATTCAAAGGCATCTGCGCGCAATACCGCGAGTGGCACCTAGCTTGTAAGGTGCTCTACACCTAGACATTTCGAAGCGTGTCTGCGCCGCTTGAGTGCTATTGTTACCTACAGCACGCTCATGAGCACTGCTATACATATCGACTTGCAAGCCATGAAGTACATTCTACTGCCGCAGTCTACAGCGTCTCTCTGGCTGTCTTTATTGTCCATGACTGGTGTCTCCTCTCGCAGCTCTTGCATTGGCATTCGCCCCTGCCAAGTCCAAGGTGGCATTGTCGATCCTTCGCCGCCGCGGAGCCTCATCTGCCCAGACATCATGCGGACTGCGCCAACGTGTTGTTGGCCATCAAAATACGAAGGATCTGCGTGCTGATAGATGGGACGACGATCCTGCTGGTAGGTTGAAGTAATACTTCCTTTCTTCCATCCTTACAACTTGATATCCATCCGAGAATGCAGAATTTTCTCCTAGCAACCATCGCGCTGTCCGCGCACCACGCCTGGGCGCTGGAGATCGACTTGAGCAACGTAACATCAATCAACGCTGCAGCGAAAACAGCTGTCGAGCATGTCCTGGCCATCTACGGTGTCGGTAATCAAAGCGTCTCCATCCCAGGCATTTTCCCCGACCCTTACTATTGGTGGGAAGGTGGCCTGGCATGGGATTCAATGGTGCGGTACTGGGCTCTGACCGGCGACGATACCTACAACGATCTTGTTCACGAGGCTTTGCTCTGGCAAACTGGCGATGACTTCGACTACATGCCGCCGAACCAGACGAAAACTCTAGGCAACGATGATCAATCGACATGGGCGCTTGCAGCCATGACTGCTGCGGAGTATGGGTTTCCTTCACCACCCGACGTTACGTGGGTCCAGTTGGCGCAGAACGTGTTCAATACGCAAATCGCACGCTGGCACGCAGAAACTTGTGGTGGTGGGCTCCGATGGCAAATCTTCACGTTCAATACTGGCTACGTAAGACCAAAGACCGAAATATGACCACGATATTGATGGCTAATGCGGTATCAGAACTACAAAAACAGCATCAGCAATGGGAACCTGGTTCAGCTCGCGGCAAGACTAGCATTGTATACAGGCAACACGACCTACAGCGACTGGGCGCAGAAAGCGGTCGAGTGGTCACAGGACATAGGTTTGATTAGCGAGCAAGGGCAGGTGTTTGACGGCTCGAGCACGAACATCAATTGCTCGACGCTCAACCATGTCCAGTGGACCTCGGCGGCGGGCACCGTTCTAACTGGCGCGGTTTATGCTGCCAACCTAGATCGTCTGGTTAGTCAGGGCAACTTTCCTTGCACTCTCCATCAATGCTAACACATGATTTCAGACATCAGCAGACACCTGGGCATCTCTCGTCCGCACCCTGGTCGCGGGCAGCGATGTCTTCACCTCAAACGACATTCTCTACGAAGTAGCCTGCGAACCATCTCACAACTGCAACGTCGACCAACTCGCCTTCAAAGCGATACTCGTGCGTGCTTTGGCCAATACCCGCGATCTGACTTTCGACCACCAAACTACCGCTTCCCACAACGAAAGTATCCCCATCTCAACGAATGGCTCAGCTGTCACGAGTGGAAGTCTACATGATAGCATCAATGCCATTCTGCGCACCTCTGCTCGAGCTGCTGCAGCCTCATGCTCGGGAGGTGCTGATGGGACTACGTGCGGTAGCGTGTGGACGAATGCGACATGGGATGGATCGTACGGATTGGGCCAGGAGCTCAGTGCGCTGGAGGTCTTTCTTGCTAATCTGCCGGCCAAGGTGCTGATCAACGCCAATAGCACCACGGGGAGTCCTACGACTTCGGGCAATGGGACAGTTACTACGGGTGGAAATGGCAGCTCCACCAGTGGCTCTGCAGTAGTCAACACGAACGATGCTGTTGTGAACGGTAAAGGTTCAACCTTGGCGCTTGTTTGTGGGCTGGGTATGGCTGTGATGATCTTGCTGTAGGGTATATCATGATCGTACAAACAGTCTTGACATCTACGTGCTGGGCGCTGCTACCACAGGCTCCATCGTGCTCTACTTTCTTCGCCGCCGTGTAAACCCGCTACCGTTGGCTCCTCCCCTAGTCAATGCCGGACCCCAACCCATTGAACCACCATCCAGTGGCATACCATCTCGCTTCGAGACCACGAGGACTTGCACGGCCACTGCACGTGGCGTGGCTGCTCGGCAGTCGATCGCGCGCGACTCGATCTCGGCACGGCACATCCAAGTCTGCAGATCATCGGCAGCTCACGTTTGCATTCTTCCACATCAACATCACTTTTACCATGCTTACCCACCCTCAATAAGCCCAAGCATAGCCAGCGTCCCATGAGCTTGACCAGCATACTCAGCTCCCTTCCTAACCCTTCTCCCCAATCTCCTAACCAAATTCCTCACATCCTTCGCCTCAGAATCCTCACTCTCCAACCACTCCTCCAACTTTAAACTATACATATCCAAAAGCAACAAAACAACATCATACACCAAACTCACATATCTCGCATGATTAACATACTTAACCACCCACTGCAGAACCGGCAACAAACTCTCCGGCGTCCTATTCGCCAGCGCGCTCCGCAACGCACTCCGATGCCGCAGCGCGGTAAGCAAAGTAAGCATATCTTGATTATGGAATTCCTCCGCTCCTAGAACCTGATCAAGCGCAAGAGCGTACTTGCCTTCCCTTAGATTCCGTTGCCAGGGTTGTAGTTTTTTCGTTCTGACGCGGTCGTTGCCAGTGATGATAATATCGGCTCCCTCGCCGCGGAAGTCTTTGCCTCGATCTCGTGCCCGGATGCCTTGGCGCATGTCTTTCTTCTTCTGCGTGCGTTCGAAAGCGTCGGAGGTTCCTGCTATGAGGGCGTCCATTCGTTTGGACTTTTCTTTGGCTTTGACTTTCTCGGTGCCTGCTAGTCGTGTTCGGATGGAGAGTAGGCCTGTCTGGAGACCGACGGCTAGATGGCGGTCTTCTGCCTGCGAACCAGTGGGTATTACGGCAAGCGAGAGGATGGGTGAAGGGTATTTGAAGCCTGCCACTACTTCCCAGGAAGTGGTGTTGTGGACTTTGACGTGGCCGTCTAGTCCTCCAGATAGAAGTCGTGTGCCATTTTGGCCAGTGGTTAGGGAAGTGATGCTCTTCTGATGTGATCGTAGGATGTGCGATGCTTTGCCAGCTATCAGATCCAGAACCGTGACTTCGTTGCCTGCCGCTGAAGCCAGGACCGAACTGCTCAACGGTACCACATCCTCGACTGGTGCAGCGTGCTTGAAGCTCAATGCTGGTCTGTTGTTGCCGGGCTGTCGTGTGTCCCAAAGACGCACGGTCTGGTCATAAGATCCCGTAGCAATCATGCCATCCTGGCCAGGCAAATAACAAGCACTCCTCACGTAATCCTCATGCCCAACTCCGGTCCACTTCGCCACATCGTCCGTCAAATCCCACACCCTGACCGTCCGATCATCACTCGCACTCATCAGATCCGTCAATACGCTAGGATTCCATCGCACGACATGCACGGCCTGCTTGTGCGCATGCTCGCCTCTCCACTGTCGCAAGATCGCTCGCGAGCCCGTATCAAACGCCTGCACCACTCCGCTATCACCGCCAGCAAGCAAGATCCTTCCATCTCTGCGTAGTACACCACTTCTTGCGGTATCGTCTACACCAAATCTGCTGATTGTCTTACCCAGTTTCCGAGTCTTGCCATTGTAGATCTGTACGCGACCGCCTGATGTGACTGCGAAAGTGTCCGTTTGTGCGCCACTGGGGTTGTGGTCCGGAATTGTGATGGAGGTTATGCCCGAGTTGTGCGGTGATGGGAGTAGAAGCTGGTGTTTGAACGTCTTCCAGTATGCTTGGTCGGCGGTTAGGGGCGCGGGACCAGGAGCAGCGCGCAACTGCGGGAGAGGCTGCACCTCTGCTGCCATGTTGAATGCGACAATTATTTGATCCTCAAGTCGAAGATGTCGAAAGTCCATCTGCGAACTTTCTGAGTGGAACCATTTCGCTGTTAAACCTTAATTGCTAGCGTCCGCTTTTGCCGGACTCTATCAGCGACCTCACCTAATGATCCTCCCTCTGCCATGCTTGCCATGCAGCCGCATTGTTATTGATCTCTTTACAGAAGCTTATAAGTTGTGACACTGGATAAATGCTACTTGCGGTCTACCAACAATCCCGACGAGATCCAACTCATCGAGCCAAAGATTGCGACTGGAGCCTCCACCGCACTACTCTCCGACCTCAGCCCCAATGCTCACCTTACTGGCACGCTTCCCAACAGCTTTCATGCCGGCCATGAACTCGCTGAGATACTTGTCCATATGTCTTCGAAGAGCGTTCCTATCCAGATCACGCCAACTCTTATCTCCGAAGTACTTTTCGTCAAGCTGACGCGCCAGCTTTTCACGCTCCCGTTTCACGTAGGGCAATGCGGCGATTCTCTCGGCCTCCTGATCTTTCAACTCGATCCGACGAGCCTCCCGCAGTGCCTTACGAGCCTCAGACTTGGCCTTGGCTATTGCTCGTTGGCGGAGGGACCCGGTTGAGAACTTCGTCTCTGCTTTGTCGCTATCATCTGCTATCGTGGTGGTCTTGGGAGCTTTGGTATTCTTGCGAATTTCGCTGGTCTTGGCGATCTGCTTGCTGCTGGACCGTTTCTGCCTCATGACTTGTGCGGGCTTCTTCACTCTAGGTCTCGAGGTCGTCTTCGTGGATGCGGCCTTTTTAGGAAGACGAATCCTGTCGGTTGATGTCTTGGGTTTGGCACTTGCCATGTCGATCTCTGCTTCTGGTGAGTTCAAGTGGTTCAATGCCGATTCATTGGACAGAATACCGGACGGAAGCAAAGGATCACACCCCCTTTGTTCCCACACCCCGAAGCGGACACTGGCACCAATAATCGTAGACGCCTCATATTCAGCACCTTACAAATCCGTTTCTACTTTTGTACGGACGCGACGTATTGCTAATCAGTTGCCTTACCGTGTACAAGCTATCTACAGTCTACAAACGATGCAAAAAAGGCCTCGCCGGTCTAGGTCTAGCTCAATATAAGAAACAAATCTAGTCTCCACCGCGTTCTCCGACCTCAGGAATGACGCTCGCTTCAGCCGAAGCCTTCACTTCCCTTTCACGCCTTTGAAGAGCTTTCACGGCCGCATAAAACTCGTCGATACACTTCTCCCACCCTTCTTCGTCAGAGCCTAGGGGGTGTTTGCGATAGAGCTCGCGCGCCAGCCTTGCACTTTCTTTCTTCACGTAAGGCGATCGATTATTCCACTCGGCCCAACGAGCTTCTCGCTCAGCCTCACGAGCCTTCGACTCGGCCTTGCGGGCGTTCATACGAGCCTCTCGCTCTGCCCTTCGTTTAAGGGAACGAGCCTCCATGTCAGCCATGCGAGCCTCATGCTCAGCCGTGCGAGCTTCATCTTCCCGGCGAAGATTGTCCATGACCTCCTGGTGTTTCTTGTCGGCTTCTTCACGCCGGCGGCGCGACTCGGCCATGAACTGGGCATGATCCTCCTCAGTATAGCTGGCCCAGTCGGTGTCCTCGTTGTCTTCGGTGGTCTCGGGAACCCTGCGAGCCTTTGGACTCTTCTTTGGCTTCGGCACAGACGCTGACTTCTTCAACTTAGAGGTGCTGGCTGTTTTCTTCTTGGTCGCGGTGGCGGGCTTGGCCGTGGCCTTGCCGGCGGACTGGGATCTGGTGACTGCCATACTGGAAATTCTCTACTGAAGTTGTAGATGGAGGCGGCAGACTACGCTTCCTCGCCAGCTAGCAAGGTCGTCCTTTGTGCTGGCGACGCACGCCAAAAACGGATATGGCTTGACAAAGCGCCTCCTGCCATTCCGGCGGATCTCGCCCCGGAGTCTGAAGACACGAAGCCGCGCACAAATGGTCGCTAAACAACTGCGAAACTTCAATTTGTCAAATTGAGCACTGGCCGAAACGACAATTGACGACTCGCAGAGCGACCGCCTGAGACTTTGAACAACTCGAGATTTCATTAGAGACAAGTTACTACTCGCGTAGAATAATCAGAACGAGAGCACGAAGGACAAAGCATGTCAACTTATATTGCGTGGAGTGTATGATCTATCCACTACACCTGACTCAAACACACTTTTCGCGGCCTATTGCCTGGCATGCAAGATTCTGCTCGACTTTCTCGGTTTAGTGACCCTGGCTGACTTTTTCGACTTGGGCTTCGAGGTGGTCTTCGATGCGGTCTTCGAGGCGGATCTTTTCGTGGTTGCGGCGCGCTTGCTCTTGCTGGGCTTGCCCGCCGTTTGGGCTCTGGTCTGTACTGGCATGGTTGGTTTTTGGTTTTGCTGAGAGTGGTGCTGATGGACGGATGGACGCATAAACCTAGCTACTACAACATCTTTCATAGTCCCGAGAGACAACTCTTTGTTATTCCAGATCATCCGGAAGCGGACTCAAGGACACAATACTTATCGATGCCCTGCCCCATGACTAACCTACTGATTGCAGGTGCAGCCGAATAGGATCATGCTTCGGTGCAAGCCCAACAAGCTGCAGGTCACCATGTGGACGGACCTGATAGGCTCCTTTTCGGAGTGCTTGGTACCTCACCGGAAGCCGTTATGAAGCGCATCAACTCAGCGATGATCACGACAGAACGTTGAGAGAACCAAGTAAAGATGTGAGAACTGTAATACGTGACAAGCTACTCCTCCTCAGACTCCTCGGAGTCCTCCACGGCCGCCACCTCTGGCAGAACCCTCGAATCTTTTGACCCCTCTGACTTGATACGCTTTTGAGGTGGTTCAGAAGCACTCTCCTGCACCTCGCTGTCACTCTCATCTTCTCTTGCACACTTCGACGATGATCCGGTAGAGTCATGACCATCTGGCTGGTCAGCAGTTTCCTCGGTCGTGGGCTCCTCGGTTGACGCTTTTGACTGTGCGATCTTGTCGAACTCCGCAATAGTAGTCTCGAGGTGATCAATAGCATCTCCATAAGGCCCAAGATCATCTCTGTTCTCCTCAATGACTTGATCGAGTATACTCTGGGCCTCGTCGCGGTATGAAATGGCCCGTTCAGCTTCTGTGCGGGTGGGTGGCGTGAGCGTAGGATCGTCTTTCCACAAGCGTTCGACCGCCCCGGGCGGCTTTCCGATCGGTTTCCCCATTGGCTTTCCAGTCGCCGGAGGCTTCCGCAGTGACCTTGGTGGCGGTTTCCTCAAGGATGTTGGCCCGCCTGATGAAGGAGGGGCTGGTGCATTCTCCAGCGCTCCAGTCGTGTTGTCTGCAGACGGCTCTTCTTCAGCTGGTGAGCTCTCACCAGACGAATCGTCGGACTTGGCACCATCTTCGCTTGCCTGATCACTGGATCCGGTTGCATCGGGGCTCCCCGTGTCGTCGGAGTTTGCATCATCTCCACTAGAAGTATCGTCGGAGGAAGCGCCATCCTCGCTTGGCTGATTGGTGGAAGCACCTCCATCCTCGCCTGGTTGTTCATCGCCGTCATTAGTATCTTCGCCGGGAGTATCGTTGGACTGCGTCTGTCCGCTGGAGTTGACATTGGTCGGGGCGTTGGCCTCATCGCCCGGATTGTCATCGTCTTCTTCAGTATCCCTTTCTTCGGCCAATTCACCATCGTTGGGGGTGGTCCCGTTCTCAGCATCGTGAGCTCGTAGTCGCTTGACTAGCTCGCCTTTGTTGCCGCTGATCGTAATGTCGTACTTGCGACATTTATTTTTAAGCTGGATGACACTCCACTTCTTGTATCTGTTGGGAATAGTTGTAAAGTCTGTCGTGATCGCAACCCTAGCCCGCTTTGATTTCGTCGTAGGCTGAGTTTGCGCAACGCCTTTGATGGCAGTGCCACCAGGCGTAGTCTCACCGTCTTTGCCTGCCATGTCTGCCAAGCTTTGTCAAACGTTTCGAAAGGTTAATCGATGCTGCTCGAAGTTCTGGTAGAGTGTGACTGCATTGCAGCTTTGTCCGCAAGTCTTGGTATGCCACACCGCCGCAAACGGAATTTTCTGATATTATTGTTACTGTGAACAAAGCGACAATGCCGTCAGCCAGCCTTCACCGAGCCAGATCTCGAGAATGGTACCTTTGCAACGGAAGACAAGGTCATCATTGTAGCGCAGTTGTCAATGCTTATAGTTGTACGAAGAGACTTGAGTTTGCATCAATAAGATATTGGAATAACCACTAATTCTTTGCCTGCAACCGTGCGCTCTTCCTCGGCGCCGTGGGTTCAGCATCCTTGGTCGCCTTCCTCTTGTTCGGCACTTCCGGTGCTGGCTCCTCGCCCTCATCCACATCGTCAATAGTCTGATACTTGTCAATGATCTTGTTGAGCGCCTTGTATGCCGCGTCCAGATGCTTGGTAACGGACTCGAAGTTCGGAGACATCTCGTCTCGCAACATGAGAACGCGCTCAAGGAACGCTTGAGCCTCGTCGCGTTCCTCAAAGTCCGGTTCCGGCTCGGGAGATTTCGCTGCTTTCTTGGGAATCTTTGGTTTTGGCGCAGGGGTCTCAGCCTTCTTGGTCGGACGTTTAGTCGGCACACGTGGCGGCTGCGGCTCATTGTCACTCTTGCTCTCGTCTGTGTCTGTGTCGTAATGGTAAAGCGCTGGCTTCGACGGAGCAGACATTGTGATGCCTTTGCGGGGGATCTTCTTCCTTGTACGGCGAGCCATGTCTGATGATGATCAATGCTGGTTGGGTTGTCGAGTTGTACGTAATGAGCGTTTCGATTGAGCGTCACACCAACATTCGACTCTCGGAGGTTGTCGCGCATCGCACGTTTCTTTGTTGAGCTTCTTGGCTTTCCTTATGCTCGTTCGCCGGATGCGGATGCGGAAGCAGTAGACATGCGACTGTGGCCGTGATTAGCTGCACCAACTGGCCAATGTTATGACCGAGAGACCTAAACAATGGTTAGTGCAACTAGATGCGGTCGTTAGTAGCAACATGGCAAGTCACACAGGGCGCAGTGCTGGAGGCATGTGGTTGAAGTATAGAGCCGACATGCGACGGCATGACTATTTATCCAACGGCGGCTAAGTAGAAACGATTTCCTTGGTGCTCTCGATCAGTGCATTCAGTATGTCTGCGTCAAGGCCTTCAGTCTCAGCAGCAACTCTCCCAGCCTCGCTATTGGTGCCGACCTGGGCTGCATTATCGTTGAGCGGGCCGGAGAAAGCACTGTTAGGAGCATCTCCTGTACTGTATGCAGGGCTTACCAGAGTCTGATCATTAGCAGCCTCAGGAACGGCATCGTCGGTCGAAAGCACAATCTGAACGACGTCGGATTCCACTTCCGGCCTCAGCTGCTTCGGTGACCTCACCGGTGCCTCATGCTGTTCGTCGTAGATTTGGCTGATCGACCGCTTGGGAGAATCGTACATATCACCGTCTGCGCTGGGCAGACTAGCGGCTCCGGGAGTGACAACGACCAAGAGCTCCCGGTCGGGGATAGACTCGGGAGGAAGCTCGGAGTACATTACTGGACTTTCCGGTTCGGTCATCCCAGGCGTGATGGATCCGAGTGGGGCTTCCTGTTCTGCAGCGGTGTATGCAGTCGCATGTAGCTCGTCCGAGACTCGACTGTTGCTCTGCTGCGAGGTGGTCTGGACCGCCGTATCTCCGCCACTAGCTGCTGTGATATCTTTTGGTCCGTTGTCGACCAGTGCAGTATGGATTGGCGAGCTCTTACCAGCTTCATTTGACTTGATGTGCGCATCCCACCATACAAATGCGGCCATGGTGTCCTCGGTCTTATCCGCTTCGACCTCGTCCACGATTTTAGTGCATGCGAAATGTGCATCATCGATGGCATTCAAGGCATCCTCATATATTCCCATGTCGCAATTCTTGTCGCTGATGGCGATGATACGATCGTTGAGAATACGGTCTTCCAAAGCCGCGAGTCTCGCAATGCAACTCTTAGCCGTTGCAGCATGCTGGGCGGTGCAAGCGAACTTCGGTGGTACGTCTGTTGCTTCAGGGATTTGCGGGTCTTCTTTGCTTGCCGCCTCTCGGGCTTCCGCCAAAGCAGTTGCCTTCTCGAGACCATATACCTGTAGGTGTATCTTGGAGCATGCGATCTTTGCATTCACAACAGCTGACCAGCCATGCTCGAAGATCCCGCCTTTGTCGTTTGTAACGTTCTCCCTGCCGACGACCATGATTCGGTCGTTCAGAATACGGGTGTCAAGCGCATGAAGTTGGCCGAGATACTTCTCAGCGCTCGCTGCATGTTGTGCAGTCCAGTCGAATGTTGGTGGAGCGGGTAGTGGCGATCTGGCCTCTGTCACCGAGGGTTTCGAGGATACAGCGTTGGCTTTCGTTGCTTTCAATTTGGTGGCGGTCTTATGCTTTGCGACCTTCTTCGGCTTCGTCACTCCCTCTGGCTTGCCGCCAGACTTCTTCTTCGCTCTTGTCTCGGTTTTCGGCTTGGATGTAACAGCTTTGGCCTTGGGGGAGCGCTCGGTGGGCTCGCTTGCACTTGTGGATTCTGGGACAGCAGGAAGATCCAAAGGCTCCTCGGACTTGGTGGAAGAACGTGTGGTGCGCCGGGTGGAAGTGGTGTCAACGGCCTTAACGCCTGACTTGAGCCTGTCCTGCCCACTTTCATCGATCTCACCATCCTCAGGTGTCGCCTCGCGTGCAGCCCGTGCAGCTTCCGTCGCCGTGGTGGTCTCCTTCAGCTTAGCTTGGGCCTCTGCAAGTGCTCTCAAGCCGCGCGGATCGGGATCATCTTTGATAAGACTTGGCAGGCCGCCATCTCTTTTCATTTCGGCAGCCGATACAGCAGCCCTCGCACGCTTCTGCTCGGCCGTAAGCTCGACCTTGACTTTGCCATCGTTGCCAATGAGTGGGTTTCTTCCCGACTTCTGCTTGGGTGCTGCCCCCCTTCTGGACGACATGCTGGCTAGTGTGTCGATGTTGTGATTGCAATAGCAAATCCGCACCACGCATACGACACAACAGCGTGACTTGCAAAACGTCCGTCGCTTCCTTTGTTGTGGGTTCGGAGTTTGTCCATACCGGAAACGGATTCAGAAGTTCTTTGTGAAATGTTCGTGTGCGACGATCTCACAGGTATTGTGCTGTGTGGTGCAGCTGATGCGAGCCTGGGGTGCTTTGTCAGGTGCGCTGCTGGTGAGATGGCCGCAGATGAAAGTGTTCATCACCATGTTGGCTTGCAAACCCGTCAACTACCAGCCGTTTGTATATCGTCCCAGAGTGTGAGCCATGATCAAAGTAGAAACAGGATGCCATCTTGCCTAGCAATTTCGAGCTACGAGACCCATGGATCGGTCCAGCATAGTTGTGTCATAGCAATCACGTGCTATCATATTCCTAGCAGTGCAGCCGATCAACTGCCTCAACCACCCAGCACCATCTCCACAACACTTCTCGCTCGGTCACCACCAACGTACTCCAGCTCTCCCTCCTGCTCGTCCAGCTCCAGACTAACCTCATACGCTCTCCTGACAGTCTCCTCCTCTACTTTCACCCTCCCCTCAGCCAACGCGCGTATGCAGCCAGCGACTCTACTGATCTGCCGCCGCGTTTCGGGCAATATATCGTCGTTCTGTGAGCTGTACATACTAGTACTCGCAACCTCCTCGAGCTTGTTGAAGCCTACCTCGGCATCACCTGGTTTGCCATCTGCAGCAGTATCGTGTTTCGCGATCCAGATGTAGCCATTGACACCTAACAAGACATCCACCTCGCCACCTCCACGGGCTGTCTGCAGTGTGAAGATCTGTCGCTTGGCACGTACGACCCCCGCACCGCCACCCATGCCAGAGACAGCCAGGAAGTAGCCATTTCTTAGTTTGCCGTACTTCAAGCTTCGCGTATGTAATGACGCGCTGCCATCTTGAAATAGACTCTGCACTTCTGCGACAAGCAGCTCGCCTTCGCCGAAGAACGCTCGGATATTGAGTTCATCAACACTTGTACGCTTTCTTAGCACGCCACCAGGCAGATTGATAGAAGAAAGTGGAAGGTGAGCTAGTAGTGGCGCCGCAACATCGACCTTCCAGCGTCTAGACTGCACTTCTACGATGCGGCCAATGACGAGATCGCCAATCTCGGGAGTGTAACGAGCACGCAGTGGTACGATGGACAGTAGCTTGTTTGTCTTCTGCAGCGTGCCTGCCAGTGTACTTCGGATCGCTGTGCTGGTTGTGTCTGCGAAGGTTCCGTGGCCGCGCATCCATTGAGGGTCGTCAGTCACGATCTGGCCTGGAGTGATAATGGTGTTGGAGCGGGAGTGGCCTGGCGGGAGGGAGTCAATGTCCATCTCGTCGTCAGAGTCATCTTCGCTCTTGTAGGGCTTTGTGGCACCTCCAGCAGGCGCTGGCGGTAATATGGTGATGGCCATCGTTTGGACAAGTAATGTTTATTTTCTCGAAGCTGTTTTGCAGAGGTGAAGTCGAATGTCGGCGATGTCGGCCGCGAGTCGGGCTGGTGCGGCCGCTCAAACAACGGCACATGTTCGCGCTCGTCGATACCACCAACACCGCCCACGTAGCAACAGATCGACTGAGGGACAGAAGCGGGCTGTGTACAAGTGAGCCACATATCAGATGGAGGCACCCTGATGCCGCTCGTCAAAGCCGTCTTCTGCCTGCCTGGCCGCTGGAGTCGCCGTCGAGCGCGTCGGACACGCATGGCGATCCAAACTGCCATCATCGCTGTTGCCATCTTGGTCCTCCTACCGGCATATGTCATCTACAGGCCTCCCGGGCTGATCGTCAACCTTTATCAGCAACACTTCCCGGACGTGGTGTTCCACGTCCAAACAGACAGGAAGATCGTGGCTCTGACCATCGACGATGCACCCTCGCCACACACGAGTGAGATACTGGAAGTTCTCAAAGCAAGTAACGTTCACGCGACGTTCTTCGTTATCGGCAACCAAGTACCTGGACGCGAGGACATTATGGACGAGATCGTACGTCAAGGCCACGAACTCGGCAACCACGCAATGCACGATGAACCTAGCATCTCCCTGTCAAGCGATCAACTCTACGAGCAGATTCTGGAAGTCGATGGTCTGATCAAGCAAGCATACGGTACAGTGGGTAAGAAACGTACCGGCCTCTTCTTCCGGCCTGGTTCCGGCATCTTCAGTCAGAGAGTGGTCGAAGTGGCATTGAGGCTCGGCTACGTGACAATACTGGGCAGTGTATATCCGCACGACCCGTTCATCAAATACTGGCGAATCAATGCCTGGCATGTTCTCAGCATGGCGAGACCGGGCGCTGTGATTATATGCCACGACAGGCGCAGCTGGACTGTGCCGATGTTGAGGAAGGTGCTGCCGGAGTTGAAGGACAGAGGCTACGAGGTTGTGACAGTTTCGAGGTTGCTGGAGATCAATGCTGGCTGAACGGACCAGCTATATACGACCAGTACTGTCGGTTATACCACCGTCAACAATGATCTCCTGCCCGGTAACATAACTCGCTTCATCCGAGCACAAATACAGACCAGCATGAGCGACGTCCCAGGCCGTACCCATCTTGCCCGTGGGCACCTGTGCATCGCGGATCTTCCGAAAGCCTTCCTGGTCGCCACCGCCATACTTGTCCGCTAGCACCGACACAAGTGGTGTCGCCATCAGCCCTGGAATGACGGTATTCAAACGCACCTTTCCACCAGTGCGCTGAGCATATATGACCGCTGTAGTCTTCGTGAACTGCACAACCGCTGCCTTTGTCGCTGCATATGCTACCTGCGGCTTTGCGATGTAGCGAAGGCCTGCAATGGAGCCAACGTTCAAGACGCAGCCGCCGGTCTCCTGGGCTTCCATCACGGGCAACACCAGATGGCACATGAGATATACGGATTTGAGGTTGACATTCGTCTGGTAATCCCAAACCTCCTCGGTCATCTCAGCAGGGCCGCCAGGCTCTGATTTGCCGACATTGTTGATAAGAATATCGATCCGACCATGTTTGGTCATGCAGGCGTCGAAGAAAGCTTGGCAGTGAGAGGACTTTGTTACGTCCTGCAAGGAATGTTAGCACTTGATACTGCTAGCAAGAGCACTGAAACCCACGGTACTTTGTTGCAGCACATCTACAATATTCGCGCCCGGTTTTCGGGAAGGATGTTTGGTAACTTCCACATCCTGCCGTATCTGCTCTGCGGCCTTATTTGCGGCTTCCAAATTGATATCGGCTCCAAATATGATAGCCCCCTGCCTTGCAAACAGCGTCGCCATCGTCGTTCCATTGCCCCATCCCTCGCCAATGCAACCGATGCCAGTGATAAGAACGACTTTGTTGCTTAGATCGTGGATAGGCATGGTGGCGAGTCAAGTTGATTGTCGGACGCTACGATATGAGTATAAGGAAGCAACAGCTAGACAACAAGCTCGTCGTCAACGTATCGGACAGTGCAGGTCTATTTGACTATATCATAGCGGGGTCATCGGCCGAAGTCGGTAAGAGGTCATTGATGGCATGGCAGGCGTCGACTCGTCGCTACGTCGCTACGTTCGAATGAGGGTGATATGGCCGCAGACACCAGCAAAGAAGCAGCACGCGAGACCATCTCCGATCTGCAAATCTGCCTGGAGCTGTTGCACCAAGTATGAACCGCACGCTGCCAGGTGCTGCTACAGAGATGCCTGCGCGGCACGACAGCTGATTTTTCGTGCTGTCGAAACTTCTTCGGGGTACTGCTGGGTACTGGACGACGCTTATGATTGATTAACGATTGATTGTAGTAGATTTGTCATGAAGCTCGGGGAGCCGTGTGCAGATCTGATCAGCTTCATCACACAGTCCTACATTTCAGCTATGCGTAGGCTTCTACTGCCTGTATAGATATATCAACATGCTTTGGTAGTCCGCCACCTCGAAGGCAAGATTCAGGCCGGCATTCATCAGCGTAGCTCCGCTGTACGTCCCGTTGAACGCAGTACTTCTGTACATTGCCGTTGCATTCAACCCTGCCATCCTCAACGGTGGTGGAGCCGGCTTGATCATCGCCTGTTGTTGGAATGCGAACACGACCGCTGTTGTTTTGTCCTTCGATACAAGCTGTACGGCTGGCCAATTGGAGTCGTCGGGCAGGCGGAGGCGGTAGAAAGAGCCCGAGATCACGATAGGGTTTATGAGCTCCCAGTTGGCCAGAATACCAGGTATGGCCGCCCGCTCTTCCGCGCTCAAGTCGTCCGGTCGCAATTCGAACCCAAATGATCCACACATCAACGCTACGTGGGCGCGGTAGTCGATTGAGATGTTTCGCTGTGACACACCGTTGGGCACAGCCGAGACGTGACATGCCATAGCGGAAGGTGGATACATGATTGTGGTGCCCATCTGGATGGTCAAACGATTGGAGGCATCAGTGTTGTCGGATGTCCAATGTTGCGGCCAGTAGTGCAGTAGGCCGGCATCGAAACGACCACCACCAGATGCACAACCTTCGAAGAGGATTTCTGGGTACGTCGTGGTTAGGTTGTCGATGACACGGTATAGCCCGAGCATGTATGCGTAGTCTGCCGCGGGCGATTGCATTTCGTGTATGCCGCGGTTGTTGTCCCTAGGCACAGTTAGTAAAGTCTCCTCATGTGATGGCTAACCACCATCTCCAGAATGCCACCACAGTAGGAGCGTGTGCACTCGCCGATCTGCCGTTGATAGCGATAGGCAAGAAGGAGAGAATGTAGACGAAGGCCCACGACTTGTTGATCTCAACTGGCACGTACCACTTGATGTAACGTATATTTGCCGACTTGATCACGTTCGAGACTGCGTCGATGATGTAGTCTTGTACCTCCGGCAAACCCACGTTGAGAACCAGCTGGTTCCTAGTGAGAGTCCGAGGGTGCTTGCCCTGGTACAACACCCAGTCAGGGTGCTCGGTATATAACGTCGAATTCGGGTTAACCCTAGAAGTGATGTGTTAGCGAACGTAACAGATATTCGAGTTGGTTTTAAAAACATTTCTGGCTCCATCCAAATTCCGAACTGCAACTTTTGGGACGAATTGGCAACAGTAAAACCATCGACGTCCGCCACGTAAGGCCCAAGGCCATTCGGAAAGTGGTCGGGATTCGGCGTCCAGTCTCCGAGGCCAGCAGTATCGTTGATGCGAGCGTACGGTGTCTGGCCGAACCAGCCATCGTCGTTCACGAAAAGCTGAATGCCAAGATCCGCGGTCTGCTTTGCCAAGCTGTCCAGACTAGTCTGGTTGATCTCGAAGCCAAGACCTTCCCAGGAGTTGAGGAGTACCGGCCGAGTCTCGAATGTGTGGTTCGACCGCGAGAGATGATTGCGGTAGAGATCGTGGTATGATCGAGACATGCCTCCCAGGCCTTCGGACGAGTAGACGGAGACTACTTCGGGGGCCTGAAATGTACCTCCTGGTGGCACTGGGATGCTGGCGTGTAGGTCATTTAAACCCAACAAGACCCTAATAAATCCGTTTGAGAAGCGCTCTGTGGTTGCTGCGAAGCTGCCACTGTATACGAGGTTGAAGCCCCAAGCCTCTCCGCTCGACTCGGTTGTGGTTGGTGAGATGAGTGCCATGAATGGGTTATGCAGATGGGATGAGTACCCTTCCGTACTGCGAAAGCCGGTCTCTCCGTACTGCACGGGACGTATGACTCGGTTCTGCTAGACGTTAGCGCGAATCGTAAGTTCGAGTGATCCTACAAACCATCTCATGTGCCCAGTCGCCCTGCAGCTCGATCATGTTCAGGTCCAGGTTGGGCAGATCGATGCTAAAGCTCGCAGCTCGCTCGATGCTGATGTTGGAAGTGCCGTTGTTGTTGATCCTGAAACTTCTCGCGATCGCGTTATACTTTGGGAAGATTGAGTAAAGCAGCACGGCCTCGACGTCAGAGTATTTGTCGTACATTCGCACAGATAGTGTCGAGACATCGTCTTCGCCGCCATACGTTGCTGGTAGTCCTGGTAATGCGGGTTTTCCAGCAATGATCTCATGGGACTGGTAGATGAACGCAGAGACAGTGTCGCCGTCAGCATGCTTAATGTGGATCGCTGGCAGTCTGTAGTCGCTGCGGCCGACGTCTGGGAACTCTCGGCGTGTATTGGTCAGGCCGTCTGACCAGCCATTGTTCGACACGGCTGCTGGAGGCGTGAAGTCCGTTGCGGGTCCGCCATAGTGGTCGGAGACGAGGTCTCGAGAAATTGGATCGACGTGGAAAAGGTATGAGACACCGTCACCAGTCAAGGTGAAATTAGATCCGTCCGCCTTGATGGCTGGTCAAAAGCTTAGCTGTGTTCTCGACTGGACTGTGGTTGAAACCTACCTCCATCTGCTGCGGCCGCAAATGCTGCACCTGCTAGTAACAGGCCGAATGTCGAATACATGGCTTGGGATGTCTTGATCAAAGAAAGTAGTGGCTTACCTCTTTATATGCTTACCATCTGCACATTGCTGTGGAGGAGCGGGGTGCACCTGTACCTGAACGACTTGGCACGGCACACAGCATTGTGTTGTAGCGTGCCGGCGTCTGACGGGGTTGTTCATGACGTCCGATCAGGAAGGAGGATGCACAAGGTGCGGAGTCGAAGATGGGGTGCGGTCGTAGAGGACCGATCTCGGCATTTTGTGCCCGGCCATATACGGGAAGTGGAGGAACATACGCGATGGCCAGAGCTTTGTATCGAATGTGCAGACTGGTGAAGTCGCGCAGATTTACTGGTTGCTACTTACTTGCGGGTAACTTGACAGGTGGTATTGTACAGTGCTGGGACTAGGGCACCATTGTGCGCGTCTATTCCGAGGCAGGGCCCGGTGATTGATGGGTCAGTATGTTGACCATGAAGCAAGCCGTCGAACGGACACGATATCTCCAGTACTAGTATGATGTCGATATACCCACGCAGCCGGTCGCATCAGCTCGAGGGCCACACGGCTATGCGGAGATAGCCACAACGCTGTGGGACGTTACCATCCCATCAAGATGACTATTCGGGGGTCCAGCCGAGGATTGTAGGGTCGAGGATCTCAGCTGACCTGTATACTTATGCACCTCTTGCTTGCTTGCTCCAGTCTGAAGGCACCTGTCGAGATTATGTCGCAGCACTGACATGTTGCTGAATTCGGTGGTGGGGTAGATGTGCTAGGCGTGTTGTAGTGTCTCTGCCTCGTGCTATCAACAGTCTGTCGAGTAGCTATCGATGGCCTGTTCATTCACGGTCGTGTTGCTGTCGCCACGCTGGCAGCACGCTTTCGGGCTGTTGTGATATCGCTGTCTAGACGTGGTCGCATTGTTGTCGGCCAAATGTACTAGCACTGCCCTGAAATTGACGAGGCGTTAGACATGTGAATACGAACAGTGGCATCGCTGTCGGGCCATTGTCGATTTGCTGCCGGGAAGATATCTTGATGAAGCAAGTTGACGATGTCCTGTCGTACTACTGTCAGCAAGCATGATCTCTGTATTGCGGATATGTTAGGCTGCTTCTACCCCACGTCGTGTACACTCAGCACTTGCACGGCACAGACGAGTTATAATTACAAGTGATGCCTCAATGAGGCAGGAAGTATAAAGTGAAAGGCTGCTCTATCATCAGAGCATCTCCGTAGCGCCGCGTTGCACCAATGCTCTCGCACTGACAGAAGAGAGGTCAGCAGGACAGACACAGAACGGAGAAGTCAATTCGAAGGGATGTGGAGTCGAGTTTTCGAAGGTCGTAGATACCTCGTGGTCGAGGGTAGAAGATGCTAAGCTTAGTAGAGTTTTGCCGGAAAACCCAGTGTCACGGCAATGTGTGGCATTGTGCTATCGTGATGAAGCCATTGCTAGTGTTGCGGAGCGTCTGCGGTGCAGGAATACCATCCGTTCGCACTGATCAGACTGAATATGATAAAGGATCAGACTCAGCTAACGCGGAGCTGGATACTCTTCACGCTATGGTCGGCCATGAGCCGTTGCGCCAGCATAAGCCTACACGCAAGCATCTTCGGCATATTTCCGACTCTCACTCCTTCATCGGCTCCTCCGCAACATAATGAAGATATGCCCCAAGTAGGCGAGTACCGGCAATATAGTTGTTCCTGTCCAACTTCTCATTGATGCTATGCGCGGCATCTGTACTTGAACCCATCGGCAACAATAGCACATTCTTGCCCGTCGCCTGTTCGAAAGTCAAAGTGACCGGAATGCTGCCTCCCTCCCTCGTAAGATCCGGCTGCACCTTCCACACCTTCTCCACTGCCTTCGCCGCAGCAGTAAAGTTCCAGTGCTTCGGACTCGCCACCCACCACTTCCCACTATGTTGAAGGTAGCAGTTGAGCTTGTTCTTCGAGCCGAGTTTCTTGAACTGCTCGTTGACGTACGAGTACACGAGCTGATCGACTTCGTGAGGCTCCATGTCTGGGACTGTACGGATAGAGAACTTGCCCACAACCTTCGCCGGGATGACAGTCTTGGCACCGGGAGCAGAGAAAGCACCTTCGACGCCGTGGATTGAGAGAGATGGGTATCGCCATCGACCCATGAGCGTCTCTTCTTTCTTGTCAAAGATACCGGTCTTGGAGCCTAATGACTCGTAGAGGTTGTCCATGGTGAAGGCGATGTTCTCGTAAAGGCCTTGCTCCTCTTTGGTGAGAGGTGCGACGAGCTCGTAGATGCCAGGTATTTGGATGCGACCGTTCGTGTCGACCAGCGTGCCCATCACGCGGACAAGGTCGGTCATGGGTTCTTGTGCTGTACCGCCAAAGACACCACTGTGCAGATCTTGGCCTGGTCCTGAGATCTCGATACTGTAGTAGCTGCACCCTCTAAGGCCGTAGGTAAGACATGGCTTTTCGGTTCCAAGCCAGTAGTTGTCGCTTATGCAGACTGCATCTGCGTCCGCGAAGAACTTGCCGGGCTTGCACTCGGCAATGATGAAGTCGTCGAGACCTTCCGATCCGTACTCCTCCATACCCTCAAAGCACATCAACAGGTTCACAGGAAAGTCGACACCGGCTTTCTGATGCGCCTCGATCACGTTCACCCATCCGAGCACAGGACCCTTGTCGTCTGTGCTACCTCGCCCGTACATCCTACCCTTATCGTCAATGCTGAGCTTGAACGGCTCAGTGTTCCACCCATCACTCAGGTTCGCAGGCTGCACATCGTAGTGTCCATAGACCAGGATTGTGCGCTTGCTCTCGTCCTTCTTCGCCGGATATCTGCCGACTATCGCGGGTGGCAAATGGAGATGCTCCTTACCAGGCTGCTTCCCAAGGTCTCGTGCCTCCATGTGGGCTCCTAGACTTTCGAGCTGCTCTTTGAGCCACATGCCCATCTTGACCACATCTGGGCGTCTCTCCTCCTCGGCGCTGATAGAGGGGATGGCGACGGCTTGTCGCAGCCGTTCGATGAAGTGGTCCGCATTGTCGTCTACTGTCTTGAAGTACGAGTCCAGGTTGGGTGCCATGCTGGGCGATTGCTCGGTGCGGTAGATGTACGGCCAGGCGGCGGTTGTCTTGCAACGTATGATAAGTGGAGGTGTTCTGAGTGGTCGAGCTGGGAGTCTATGGGCCGTACGCAGTGTCGAGAGGATACGTAGAGGCTTGATTGACATTGGCAAGAAACACGCTGTTGTAGTTGTCTGTGGTGGGGCAACGAGCTCTCTTCGGCCATGGTTGATCCGAGCCGATTACGGTGGTCCAGATGGTTCGGTTGACCTCTGAGTACAGCCTTGTAAACGAAACTCACTGTCGAACAATACAAGATGGATGTTGGACGCCTTTCCGACGTTGCATCACGACTACAACGTGCTGTACACTGATTTGATGGTAATGACAGGCAGCGATAACCCTGTCCAGGCTCGTACAACACGAGCCCAGGCAGAGGAAGGGCTCGCGGGCGTATCTCGAACCATGGACAAGGCTCATATGCTCGGAATCCCTTCAAGCTCAACCACCTGTAAATGAGTGCGACTAATTATGAGACAGGCGAGCCGCTGCTGCAAGAGCTACTTATCGAGGCGAGCTCTCACTTGTGACGTCTTGAGCTTCGTGGTTCGTAGGAAGCAGCGAGAGCAACGAGATAGAGCATGCTGGTGGAGCGACAGGTACCTGTGTCATCTTCGAAACGGTTGAACTTTGTCAATTATCTTTTCTCCCGCACTGGGTGCGTGTTGCGTCGAGCTTGAAGACAGTTCGCCATCCCGTGTACGGACGATCACTCTGGGAGAGCATAGGGGGACACACTTCATCCGATTGCGGGGCGTATTATTACACGACGCCGCAAGGTTGCAGGAGCTAGCAGAGTCTAGCCCACGCAACGAACTGCCTAATAACCGAAGGTCGTGGAGAGATAAGAGCTGGTGTTAAGTTCATGCCAAGTAACGCGCCTCATCGACAACGTTGTTCGCTAGCAGCACACCCCTTGTGTATCGCACTAGCATTGCAAATCTCGAGACTACTACCAAACAACAGCAATATATGGCCTCGCAAGGGTTGCACCTTATACGTGGAGTTCCCCACATTGTTGATGGGGGAAGACATGACAGCGGCGCGAAAGAGTGCTCGTTTCGATTCTGGCGATGCGGGAAAGGGTTCGCAATTAGTGTCACAGGCGAAGATGTTGTCGAGACGGACTTTCATAGTCTCTGGTACCATCTGGTGGAAGACAACACGAGTCGCGATGGGTCTAGGTTCGTGAAGTGGTTCAGGCTGTGTGAGCTTATTCTCAATGAGTGCCAGGATCTGCTTGAAGAGCTCGCTCCAGCAGGGTCGGAATGGAAAACCCTCCGCGAGTATCTCCATTGTCCAACATACACGCTAAAGCTGGTAAAGGTTGGAGCAGATGAGAAAGTCGCTACACACCCGGTGGATGGCCCTGCAGACAAGGCTGCTTTCGACCTGCTACCTGTTCATGTCAATAAGATGAGCGACTTTGTCAAAGATCTGCAGACTTGCGCTTCCGTGAACTTACTCCCCGGCCTGTGGTATCGTCACTCCTCGCTCCATATGAGAGGCCCCGACGGAAGAATGTGCACGCTTGTTCCTTGTGAGCACAGCGCTTTGGACGCTCAGCGAGGAGAACCGTATGCGGCCTCTTGGGACCTAATCCGGGCTTACGTTCACCTGGCGAACTTAGGTGCGGATACATACGCCGTACCTCGTCTTTCTAGCCTTGTGACTGACGAAGGTATGGTCGCTGGAGTCCTCATCGACTATACCGATTGCAGATGCACTGTTCACGAACTTGTTGAGGCAGCAGTGTCGTCCGAGCAGCTACTGTCACTGGAGCACAGGCTGGCACTGTGGCGTGACCGGATTACGTTGACGGTCACTACGCTTCACGAGCACGGCATAACTCTCACTACTCCTGAGTTTGGAAGCACGATCCGGGAGGAGAACATGGAGGTGGACCAACACGATCAAGTGTGGTTGTCACTCTCTTTTGGTACGGTGAGCGTCGTAGTAGGACAAGACGAGCTGGAGCACCAGAAGTCAGACATGGACGAGCTACGTGCGGTGTTCGACGAGCGCTTGCCAAACCGGGTTATCGAGGCCCGGAGTCGGTCAACGCCCGCATGGCAATAATCCAGCGACCATCAAGTTCTGCAGTGACGCAGGCAATGTGCAATGAACAGTATTCGTGGGGCCTCGAGAAGGGCAGGCAAAATAACTTGATGAGACAACACGCATCACGTCAATCGCCAAAGACATCGCAATCGTCTAATTACCTTCCTTCAGCGTTGGGACAACAGCAAGCGTTTCACCGGCTCGGATACAATCGCAATGTTTAGACAATTCTGCTCGGTCAGCTGTGTCGGACCAGACGACTTGATGTCGCATGATTGCGGAGTCGTCACAGTCTCAGCAATAACGCTGTCTAGGTCTTGATATCGACCGATCGCCGGCTGCTCGTAATGCAGAGCTTGAATTATCTTGTTCGATCACGAATCGTGGTTCGCGGCGGTCTGCATTTGCAAAGATCCATTACTGCTACAGCTATACGTCTGTGACACCTTTGTTGGAGCCTACATGTGATACGTCCAGTCATAGGCAGTCGAGGCTTGCTATATGGTCACCAACTTCTCATTGTGCATTTTGTCGTAACATCTTACCTTGAAGCCTCCTTGTTTATGATACAACATGCACCAGTAAGACTATTGACGATGACGACGATACCAAGTCTTGGCGTGCTCCGCCACCTAGTATCGCGTTTGACCTCGCCGTAACTTCCTATCCGAGTCATGTTATACATTTTTCACTATATATGTCTACCTCGATCAGCGCCGTCGTGATACAAACACGATCCACTACAGCACTGCAGCTATGGCAGATAACGAGCAGCAAAACAGTAACCTCAAACAGTTCTTGGCGGTGAGTGATCTTCAATAACTTGATAAGAAGACCAATGCACTGACACGTTCACAGTCCATTGCAACAATCAGAGGAGATCTGAGTAACATCACCGCTCCACCATTCGTACTTTCGGACAAGTCAACAACAGAGTTTCCTCGCTACTGGATCGAACATCCAGATTTGTTCTGCGCGCCGGCCCACGAACCGACCCCCGAGCTGAGAATACTCGCCGTGCTCAAGTGGTTTTTATCATCCTTGCAAGGCCAACAGTACGCTGGACGGAAACCTAGTGAGGGCGTCAAGAAACCACTCAATGCTTTCCTTGGTGAGCTGTTCGTCGGTGAATGCGGCAAAGAAGGCCAGGAGTGCCGTCTGGTCAGCGAGCAAGTTAGCCATCATCCACCTGTCACCGCCTGCTATCTATGGAACGAGAAGCACGGCGTCAGAGCTGAAGGCTACACGAGGCAAGAAATTACGTTCACTGGAAGCGTCAACATCCAACAGATCGGACATGCAGTCCTGCATCTTGATAACCACAACGAGGACTATCTCATTCCACTTCCAAACGTAAAGGTGAAGGGCATCCTGACAGGCGGTCCATACCCCGAACTGAACGGAGCGTATTCTTTGGTGAGCTCGAGCGGCTTCATTGCCGAAGTCGACTTCACTGGCAAAGGCTTCCTTGGCGTGGGCGGCAAGAAAAATCATGTGCATGCCGCCATCTACCGTGCCGACGATCACAAGCGGAAAGATGCGCTGTACACAGCTGAAGGTAGCTGGTCGGAAAGCTTCGAGATCATGGACGCCAGCGGCAAAGTGCTTGATACATATGACGTCGCAGCAGCACCAGCGACTGACTTCAGAACGCCTCCATTGGACCAGCAAGATCCGTGGGAGTCGCGGAAGGCATGGAATGGCGTTATTGAATCGATCCACAGAGGTAACATGCAGGGTGTATCAGACAACAAGAGCAAGCTGGAAACAGCGCAGCGCGAGATGAGAAAGCTGCCTGAGACGAAGGAGGAGTCGTGGCAGCCTTTGTTCTTCCGAAAAGAGACTGGAAATCCTGTCGCCGAGAAGCTGATGGCTGTGAGTGGGCAGAAGCTGGAACCGGAGCGTACGTGTGGTGTCTGGCGGGTCGATCTCGAGGGAGCCGCAAAGCGAGAAAGACCGTGGAGAGGATCGTTGACGCCGTATGGTCAGCAGTGAGGCCGGCCTCTTCATGCCCGTCTATCATGATGCAACGGTGGTGTCTATGGCGAAAAACCGGAAATGTGCATGCGCGAGACAGATCAGTGCAGCAAATCGTGGGAGGGACATCCTCTGGGATGGATCTCGGTGTCGGGTAATGTGCCCAGTCAAGGCCTATACTTGTTTTGTGAGAACAGATTTTCGACGCCCGCCACACGATACCATGTTGAAGGAAGGAGAGTCAGGGCCTAAAGGGGCCTGGTCTTGGCGATGCACGATCCCTGCTGTCTATCGATCTGTCCCGAGCCGAACGGACCGTCAACCCTATTCTCGACCTCTTACCATCATTCAGGAGAAGACAAGTTGTCTTTCTAATGACTGGAGCATGTCTTATCAACTGGTCGCGCTATCATTGGTGCATCACACTCACATGAAAGGTATCAGTCAATGTGGTGCCCTTGACTATGCTTGCCTTGACGACACGGAAAGACACTGATTATAGCTACAACGCTAACGACAGTACACCTAGGCCCACTACTTGGCAGAGGAAAGTTTGTCTGGCAGTCCCGTTCTCATTCGAGATACACGCACCAACGAGGTTTTGCAGACCTTATCACTGAAGATCGTGCCGAAACATGACCTTTCCATAGCCTGGACTGAGTCGGCACGCAAGCTCGGCCTCTGTCACAGGACGCCACGATGTCTTACTAAGACTGGCTCATGGAAGCGGTATGGCCTACTGCCGTAGACTGGATCATAACGAGTTCGTTGGCCCTACCCTTATCAGTACTAAGATAAGCCACAAACCGATCGAGTAGAGGCCAAGGCGCCGCGAATGGATCTTAGGACTCTGTACCCTAACTGGTGAGAGACACAACGGGTAGATACACCGGCCTATGTTGAGCGTGTACCTGCTAGCCGCGGATCTGTGCGAATCGAGCATGGCACACGCGAGTATTGGCGAGGTTGTTTCGCTACCCTCCGCATCTCCCTTCGTGGTTGTCACTTCTGGTATTCAGCAAATTCGCAGATCACAGTCTTTTCCCTACAGCTTTGCGTGGCAACGCTGCGTACACACTCGTTTCCGTTTTCTTTCCTTCAATCGGACTTGTTTTTGTTGCAGCATGCGGCGTTAATCAAGCTTGCAATCTAGACCTTCTCTGTTGACGCTCGCAGAGAACCAGACAGAGCATCTGCATGATGCGGTCCACACTCGTGACAGCGGAAGAGTCGAAGCGAGTGGAGATACTGCTCGAGCAGGCGGCAGCGAACCCATCATCGCACTGGTCCAATTTATCCACAGGATTGTTGGACTTCGCGGAGCCGTCCTACGCACCCATCTATGGTCTCTCAGTACACCTCTCAAGAGCCACAATCAGATGGCCGGTTCTCGAGCTCCAGCAATTGTACTGCAAAGCTTGGAAAATGCTGCCCGAAGTCGCGAAGGCTGGGAAAGCCTGTGTTGAGGGCCAGGCACTGATCGACGGTGTCCTTCTCGAATGCAAGTCGTCTTACACATACATCGCAGACCTTCTCCACCCGGCGTCCTCAAATATCGCCATCATCGATCCGGAGTCTGGACGCACCATCACCCACCGCGATGTTGCTGCGTCGATCCGCGACTTCAGCCTCCCGATCGAGTGTACACCTGGCGTATCGAAGCCCGTGGTGGCCATCTCGCTTCCAAATGGTCCCCTTCTGGCACTGACGGTGCTCGCAACAGCCACCTATTACACTGCAGCTCCGGTTGCTCATGGGAGTGGTGTCGGACCTGAGCAGTTCAAGACGGATGTTCTCCAATCAAGATCAAACCTGGTCCTTGCTTCCGCAGACGACGTCGACCGACTACGTCTACGCGATTCGTGGCTGGAAGACGCAGGAATCAGTGTCCTGCTTGTCCATCTCTCTGAAAACATGCAGCTTGTCATACGTTACCTGGATGGAGTGTCCCCGAAGATGTTAAGTCCATCGGCAAACGGTGCAGACGATACAGGAATACTGCTGTTCACGAGCGGCACATCCGGCACAAAGAAGCTCGTCCCGCTGAGCATCCATTCGATGGTGTGTGGCATCGCCATGGTCATCGAGAGCTGGGGTCTGTCACCGTCAATGCGTTGCTTGAACCAGATGCCGCTCAACCACGTCGGAGGTCTGATCCGCAATCTTTTCGCACCGATCTGCTCCGGAGGCTCCGTAATCTGCTGTAGCGCCTTCGATGCCAACCTCTTCTGGGATTGCGTTGATGACTACGCCCCGACCTGGTACTACGCCAGCCCAACCATGCATCAGTGTATACTCGAGACAGGCTTGGATCGACCAGAGAGTGTTCGGAATAGCCACATGCGACTGGTCTGCAATGCTGCCGGTGGTCTACTTCCGAGCTTAGCTTACAGACTTCGCGACACATTTTCGACCAGCACAACGCAGTGCACCGTGCTTCCAAGCTACGGCATGACCGAATGCATGCCAATCTCAACGCCGCCTCTTGACTACCGTCTACAGAAGACGGGGACTTCTGGTGTTAGCGTAGGCCCAGAAATCGCCACTCTGGACGGTAATGGCGATGTACTAAAGAACGGTGAGGTTGGACGCATCTGCGTGCGTGGCTCTCCGGTGTTCCACGGCTATCTTCGTGCGGACAAGAGTGTTGACCAATCGTGCTTCGATGCGGCAGGATGGTTCGATACTGGCGATATGGGCTATCTTGATGCTGACGGGTTCCTCTACCTCACCGGAAGGTCGAAGGAAGTGATCAACCGTGGTGGCGAATTGATCAGCCCGTATGTACTGTCATGAGCAAATTTTGAGATCAGCACTGACAATGCTCTAGCTTCGAGGTCGAGGAAGCGGTTGTTGCAGCAAGCGCACTACCCAATACTCCCGTCTCTGGCCGCATAGGCGCTGCGCTAGCCTTCTCCGTTACACACGACGTGCTACAGGAAGTCGTGGGGGTCGCCGTCGTAACACCAGCTGGCATGCCTCGAACGTGCTTGCGCGATATCCAGGACGCTGTCAAGTCGACGCTATCACAAGTCAAGCTGCCCGTGCTGCTCGTCTTCATGGACAGCCTCCCAATGAATAACGGCAAGCTTCTCCGTATCCGGCTCGCAGCCAGGCTCGGTTTGCCTGAGATCTCGGACTCAACGTCTCAAGCCGAGCGGCACTACATTGCGACCTGCCCTCCGCCGAACACCACGCTCTCGCAAACCATCGATTGCACTATACTGACCGTCAACAACGACGACCTCGTCAATGCCTGCCATAAGGTATCACAAGACAAGGACACTTACATCCGTACTGATACCACGGACTTCTACCGCGAGCTGTTCGTTGCTCCAGCCAAATCTCTTGTCGAAAATGGTGATCTGCAGAGCCAGATCACGACCGACGAGTTGTTACCGCTTCTGCATGGCTACGACAGGCCCGTCAAAGTGCATTATATGAAGTCGCCTTTCCAGCGCTATGCGGACGGCTCGATCGACGAGGGCGTCCTTGACTGTCTGCTCAGTGCTCCCACTACGACCAAAGCCAAAACCGACCTGACTCCGACCGAGACGACCGTTGCTGCTATCTTCAGTACACTGCTGTCTGTACCGCTGAGCGACATCTCGAAGTCATCGAGCTTCTTCGACCTCGGCGGGTCCAGCATGTCGGCGGGTCAGCTGTTGTCGAAGCTGAGAAAGGTGTTCCAGATCCGCATCCCAATCGACCAGCTGTTCAATGCCCCGCAGATCTACGAGTTAGCTGTACTCATTGACGGAAAGACAGCGACGATTCCGGCAGCACCACCCGAGAGCAAGACGCATACCACACTACCAGAGCTGCTACCAGGCTGCGCGGAGACCCGAAGCTCGACACGTCCAATGTTGATGCTCTTGCAACTGCTGCCCATCGGCCTCTTCTATCCCATGAAGCGCGCATTCACCTGGACTGTATTCATGTACTTTCTGGCATTCACGCAGAACTGGTACACACACAACAGCCTGCCCGGTCGCCTCTTTAACCTCGTCTTCTCGATGGCAGTCGGTCGCATTGTCACAAAAATCGTCGCACCGCTAGTGGCTATCTCCATGAAATGGCTACTGATCACACATGTTGAAGGCCTGTACCCAATGTGGGGCTCATATCACACTCGCTGGTGGCTCTGCCAGAAGATCATCTCGATCGCTGGACTCGGTGTGTTCGGCCTCAGCAACATGAGTAGGGTCTGGTATTACAGACTTCTGGGTGCCCAGATAGGCCAGAATGTGAAGATCAACAAAGGCGCCAACCTGGGCGAGTATGATCTTGTTACGATCGGTGATAACGTTGTGCTTGAGCGATGCACTGTTCGACCTTTTGCAGCTGAGAGGAATGCTTCCATGTATTTGGGAAGGCTAAGCGTGGGAACTGGCGCTGTCGTAGGTCTGGGCTCCATTGTTGCGGCTGGTACTCATGTCCCGGAGTACGCCTGCATCGGTCCGAACTCATCTTCCTGGGAGGTCGCCGAAGCTGCGGACGAGGGCAACAGAGATCTCGCATCGAGCAATATTCCGGCACCTCACTGGATACTCGAAGTCTTCTTGGGCCTTCCAATCCAGCTACTCACCGCCTTCGTCGGCGCCCTACCATGGTTGGGAGGCTTAGTCCCGCTCGTGTTGCACGAGCCTGTTACTGACACCGCGGACACACTCCGACAAGTGGTGATCTGGTTCTCCTCACCTTCTCGCGTCGGCTTCCATTACCTGGCGCTGATGTTCAATGCAATATTTGGACCAGCGTTTGTCTTCATGGCAGTCTGGCTTCTCAAGAAGTCATTTGATACGACCATCGGACCTGCTCGCCCCTGCAGTATAAACAACCAGCCTCAGATATCGAGGTTCCGTGCCAGTTTGCTGCGCACACTGATGCCCGCGCCGCAGTTTCACAAGCTTGCCAACCTTTTCGGTAGACCATATCTTCTTTTCGATTCGGTGGTGCCGTCAAATGTACTGACTCCTTCCAGGTACACACTATGAGTTCAGTTCACGCCTAGCACGCATGATGGGTGCACGTATAGGCAAACGTGTCTACTGGCCCGGCACTGGCCCCTCGATCCAAGATTTCGCTCTGCTCGACATTGGCGACGACGTCGTCTTTGGCTCCAGATCGCACCTTGTCACTTCGGACGGAAGTGGGAGCGACAAGGTCGTGATAGGCAATGGTGCCATGGTAGCTGACCGCGTTGTCCTGCTCCCAGGCGTCCATCTCGGCGAGAAGACGGTCATGGGGAGCGGTGCCCTGACGAAGCGTAATGGTCGCTATGCTGATGCTGCAACATATGTTGGCTCCCGGGCGAACGACGCTGTCTGCTTGTCGTCGAATACTACCAACACGGCCGTCAGCAACAGAGCTTCGATATACTACGACTTACCCAAAGCTCCATACGCCTACGATCGGACGCACTCAACTGCTACCACGCTTGTCCGCAGCCAAGATTCCGAAGCGTCCAGCATTATGACTGTGGAAAAGAGCGCGGTAACCTCGAACAGCATCGACAGAGAAATCGTCAAGATTGATAACCACATCCGGAGAGGCTCCATCATTACCGTTGGTGAAGTCGAAAGGCAGTATTTCGAGAAAGGAAGTGTGGTTGGTGTCTCGATCGCCACCAATACTGCCATGGCTCAGCTTGAGAAGAGGAGAGGCTCCATCATCACCGTCAAAGAAGTGACTGCAGACACTTCTGACGAGCGACAACCTTCGTCTCCCTTTGGCCGTGCCTTCTACTACGGACTTGCGCCGTATCGTGTCTGGAGTCAGTCAGCCATCACATCTTACTCCGTCATCATTACTTTGGTGTGCGCTGTCTTCTGGAACGTCGGCAGCATCTCAACGGTGCAGATCATAGGTCGTGGATTGACGAACCAAGCCCCTCTGACGGTTACGAACCTTTGGGCTCGCCCTGTTGTCATGTACATCTACTTCACAATCTTCGTGGCTGTCATCTTGGCAGCGCAGACAGTGATCGTGCTGTTTTTCTTGATTGCTGCGAAGTGGCTGCTACTCGGACGGAGGCAGGCTGGCAACTACGACTGGGACAAATCGCCGTACTGCCAGCGCTGGCAGCTCTTCCTCAAGCTCGAGTCGCTACGTCGGCACTGCTACGGAGGATTGGGCATCCTCAGTTTGCTGACAGGCACTGCATGGATTGTGGCGTACTTCCGTGCTCTCGGCTTGAAGGCTGGGAAGGACTGTGCGCTATTTGCTGGCGGCACACCAAGCCTGTTCTTCACCGAGCCGGATCTTTTGGAGCTTGGGGACCGTGTCGTCGTCGACGACGCGAGTTTGGTCGCTCACATCAACACTCGCGGCAAGTTTGACTTGAATGAGCTCAAGGTTGGGCATCGAAGTGTGTTGCGCTCCGGCTCAAGGCTGCTCTCTGGTGCCAAGATGGAGGACGACACGTGCTTGCTCGAGCACACCCTTGTCATGGCGGGCGATGTGGTCGAGGCTGGGTGCACAAGCCAAGGTTGGCCGGCTGAGGAGTTCAAGGGAAGTCGTATGCCAACGCTGAAGGTCGCACAAGTATGGATGGCTGCTTGAACGATGCTTTTGACGCTCCTTTGCCGAGGTTTGCGACCGGACATAGCTGCTCGTGTGTACGGGTGTGAAGGGCATCGCTGTATAGATATAGACATAATGACTGTACGATATTACCTACAGGCTTAGACGTTTCCTTTTGTAGTGCATCCAGAAAGCTACTCATCAGCCTGACAGCTATACCAGCTTACCGCCGCGACTTGAGACCACAGTCAAGCAGCCCGATCAGCTCATCGAGCCGACTAATGACAATGTCGGTCCGCTCGTCTGCCTCGAGCTCCTCCTTGCCCTCGCTCCTCAACAACACTGTCAGCGCACCTGCTTCGTACCCTGCCACCATGTCGTCGATGCTGTCTCCGACCATGATCAAAGGTAGCAAGCGTTCGGCGGCCGGCGTCTTGGGTACATCCGCGGTGTTCGTGATGCTCCACTTATGAGCGATGTGTAATATGCCTGCTGGTGAGGGCTTTGGCGGCTTGAAGTCGCGAGTGATGATGGGGGCGAACTCGGTGACGTGGCCAGGAAGATGGTTGGCTAGCAGATGAGCAACAGGTGCGCTGAAAGCGTGAGCAATCTTCCTGGTGAACAGTGTTCAGACTCACTCGAAGTTCCGAGTGCATATGCCCTTCTGAACACCGCGTTCATCTAGATACTCCATTAAGGTGACGAGGCCTGCTTGCGGTACCTGTGCTGCCATTGCTTCGCGCTCTATGGCTTGAATCTTGGCGAAGGCATTCTCCTGCTCACTGGCTGACAGGCTATGGATATGATCCAGGATGTCGACCTCCTTGGTAATGCCAACGGCTTCCCGCATCTGCGCAAACATATAATTTTGCGGCTCACCTATTCGTTGATTAGCTTGGTCATGATATGCGCCTGGACGACTTACAAAGAGTACCATCCTGAAGAACATTTAGCCAATATTTCGTCCGCTCTAGGACATCTTCGCATGACATACCATGTCGAAAACAACACCCTTGAGTTGCATCTGCCCTCCATCCTGCCGTGCTCCCTTTGTGAGCGGCGCGAAGTGATGCCGGGCTCGCAATTGCCCCGACATGCTACCCATCCTGGCAGTTGATACAAGAGACCTGGCAGGAAGCTTAGCAATGCTTAGGGTCAATGGTAGCATTGGCTGACGGTCACTGGTCGATGTTTCCTGCAGAGTGAACTCGTGAACGCACGGCTGACAATCCCGCCGAGGATCTTGTGCGACGTAGCGTCGGAGCGGCGTTGGTAGTGAGAAGGCGCGTCCGTCCGACTGAGATGGATGCCTATGTGGAACGCCTTGAAACGATGAAGGAGTGAAGTTTGTGTTTGCGGTTCGATTTATGCATATGCATTACTAAGCCTGCTCGCAACACACTACAGTAACAGGAATTGAAACAGCCTATCCTGCCGCCCTCCGAACCTCACAGAATTGTAGCCTGCGAGGCTGCCAGAAGCTCGACATACAAGACACTCACTCCTCGCCACACTACCCTGTCACGATTCAACCATACTTCGATCGACA
Organism: Elasticomyces elasticus; assembly: GCA_035926095.1. NCBI lineage: Eukaryota > Fungi > Ascomycota > Dothideomycetes > Mycosphaerellales > Teratosphaeriaceae > Elasticomyces > Elasticomyces elasticus. Next base: position 994,329 of record JAVRQT010000003.1, read on the forward strand.
AGTCATCGAAGCAACCAACCGCGGCATGGGATCAACTACAGTAGTAGGCCTCCTTGGAGCCACAGGAGAGACTGGCACCTCCATCGTCAACGGCCTGCTCGAAGCAGGCGGCCTCGTGAGTATTCTAGATTTCAGCATGATCGATAGCTAATAGGAATATGCAGACAATCATAGCCCTCACGCGACCATCGTCTGTCTCAAAGCCGGCGGCAGTAGCGCTGAAGGATCGCGGCGTCGAGATTCGACCACTTGATCTGAAAGCGTCGCAAGATGATATCGTTGCGTCTCTGGAAGGTGTCGAAGTTCTCGTCAGCGCCATCGGTCCCATGGAGCAACTCGAGCAGATCCCGCTCGCCACAGCAGCCAAAACGGCAGGCGTGAAGCGATGTATGTCGACACCCCTTTCATGTTCGACATATGCTGAAACGCATTAGTTTTGCCCTGCGGCGCTATGCCAGTGGTTCCAGCTGGTGGGATACACATGCTCCGCGACGTAAAAGAAATCGTCTACAACCACATCAAAACCCTTCACCTCCCCTACACCATCGTAGACGTCGGTTGGTGGTACCAGATCGCTTTCCCACCGCTACCCTCCGGAAAGATCGATTACGCCCTCGGATTACCCAATCCACGCTTACCTGGTAACGGCAGTCAGCCGAATGCCCTGACCGATCTGCGCGACATTGGCCGCTACTTCGCCAAGATCGTTGTCGACGATCGCACGATCAACAAGTACGTCTTCGTGTACAATGAATTGCACTCGCCAACCCAGATTTTTGATCTCATGGAGAAACTCTCGGGCGAGAAGCTGGATCGGCAGTATGATACCCTTGAGGACCTGCAAGCGCGGATTGCGGACGCTCGTCCAAAGATAGCCAAGGATCCGACGAATTTCATGCTAATGGTCCAGCAAGTATCGGCAGAGTACCTGATAAGCTGGGGTATCCGAGGTGACAACCAGCCCGAGTATGCGAAGTACTTGGGTTACGTGACGAGCAAAGAGCTGTATCCCGAATTCAAGTTCAAGTCGTTTGAGGCATATTTGCGCGACGAGGTAATAGCCGGGAAGGCGAAGGGCGTCTATGACGAGCTGAGGGCGAAGATTGTAGAGATGCACAAGAAGCACTAGATTGAAATATCAGCAGTACGCTGGAAGTTAGTCCCTGTGCGCGACCAACATGCATACTTGCAATTATCACCAAGGCAACAAGCTTTCTGGTTCATGGGCCAGTCCCTAGATAGCGATAGCGATAGCTGTCATTCTAGCTCGACCTCGATTCAAAGCAACGCACAGTGGTATCTCAAGGAGTGGATCTCGGTCGCCTTAAGCGCCATGCAGACGCAATAGCTTTTTGTGCCTGCCTTGTTCCAGCCGACAAACCATCCCAAACGCCGAACAGCCAAGCAGACCACACTCATTGCCGAACATCCTCGGGCGGTTCCTGGGTATAGTTGAAGAAGGCGAAGCGCATGCGGTGGAGCTAGGACGGAGTCAGCATGACACGTAAGCTTGTTGGATGATTGCAAACTCACCGCCGGCAACTTGGGCACTACAACCGCGACCGTCGCCAGAAAGTTGACCATAAAGTACGTGATATCATAATGCGTGTAATGCGTGCTCACCAAGAACAAACATATCGGCACCGCCAAGAGGAACTTTTTCGCGGGCGTGTACTGATCTCCATTGTCGATCTGCTCCCACATGTTGAGGTTGTCGTAGGCTCCCGCGTTGAACTCGAAAGGCACGCCGCGCACGTAGTGGAACATGAGGTACGAGCCTGCCATGTACGTGGCGTTTGTCAGGGTCCAGGAGGTTTCTTGCGAAACGCCGGGCAGGATGTCGTAGAGGATTTTGAGGAGGGAGATGAGGATGATGTGGATCATCCAGGCGCCTGCTCATCACTCCAGCATCAGTATACCAGCTCTTCATTACTTAATTTGGCATGTCATGTCTCACCCTTCGCGTTCACCCACTGCGCATTTAGGTTCGGCATGGTCGCCTGATCGCTCTGCTGCTCCAAACTCTCCGGCGGCTCTTGATACATCAGACTGCTACTCCTACGTCGCCGCCTGTTCTTGTCGCTCGCCGCCATATTGATCTTCTTCTCCGCGTTGAGCACGCACAGTGGCGCCGAGTTGTGCGTCGAGGCCACCAGTGGCTCGGCGAAGGTCAGGCCCGACCGTTGCTGGAGAAGCGTGGTAGAAGACAGTTTGGCGGTGTTGGATGGTGATGTTGTTGCTGTAAGGGTTGAAGTTGAATCTGCTCCCAGTTCCGCAGGCTTCGGTGCTGGGTAGAAATAGGCAGGCGTCAGGCGACGCAGCAGTTTGAGTGGTGTCAGGGCCAGCGTGGGCGGTCGGGCAGTGTTGATGCTGGAGAAGGCAAAACTTGGATGCTGGAATGCTTGCTGGCTGCTGCTGCTTTGTTGCTACGATGTACACTTGTCACTCCACTTCCGCGTTGCTTGCTTGCTGGCTGTTTCAAAGCTCCCCGAAAAGGCAATCTGTCAGGTACCGGGGCCGACTCCGATGTTCATTGATCTGAATCGAATTACGCACAATATGGTGAAACGTGTGTGCTGGAGATGAAGACGAAGCAGCTTCCAGCAGAACTCCAAACGTGATCGACCCATTTCAACGCGAGCTCGTGTCAACTTCACGAAGCAGGGGTTCTCCAGACCCGCTCTTCTGCCGGTGACGCACCAGGCCGAAAATAGCATGTGCGGGCGGAAACAATTGCGTGCCTGCCCTTCGTCGTTCTCACACTTGCACATGCACCTCGGTGGCAAACTCACATGCTATACCACTGAACGACACACTCGACCGCCATGGCGAGAACCAAGCAGACCCCTAGGAAGAACAAACAACCAAAAGATTCTTCTACTGTCAATCCGCTCAAGCGCAAGGCCGACACCATCGAGGAGGCGGAAACCCGCCAAGATGTGCTCGACTCCCGCACGAATGCTGTTGGTCGGAAGCGCAACAAGACGGACGGCAACGAAATTTTAAGGCCCCTGATCATAGATAACGTCCCCAAGGGCCTTCGCAAGCTGGTAAAGCTTGAAATGGATCGTGGTCCGGGGTCCTTGATCGACGCCCTTGCTCGATGCAGTGAGCCGTACAAGGCCAACTGCAAGCAATTCAAAAAGCTACACGCCCAGTATACCTCTGAAGTGTCTGAACAGCCTGCGGAAGAGGTCGAGTCCGCAAGCGATTACTCCGAAGGTGATATGGATATCGACAGCGATAGCGACTCTGTCGATCTGGCATCTCTTGGCAACAGCGGCGAGGCCGAGTTTGGAGATAGATTACGACGTGGCTCTCATCACGAACACAACCTACGAGAGAGGAGACCAAAAGCTGCGCTTGAGGCAAACGTCGAGCTCACCACGAAGAATAAAGACGAAATCCAAGAACAGGATTTTCTCGATATTGAGTTGGCAGAGATCGAGCCTGTGCAACTTCGTGGATCTGTCCAGCAGTTAGCAGCCCGGGAAAGTATAACCAACATACAGTCACTCAAACTACACTTCAAACATGGAATGCCGCACAGAAAAGCCGCGGTAAAGATCCACGAGATATGGCAGTCGAAGTTACAGAATGCGCAGCAGGCACTGGAAAGTGACGATGACGATGCAGTGTCTGTGGGTGCTGTCGGTGAGCACACGCCAACTCCAGAACCCGGGGCAGAGCCGCCAGAGATACCTTTGGATCCCACCTCAAAGCAGATGAGGAAGTACATCAAGAAAAAGGCGAAGCGTAGGGACGTAGAGCTGGCTGACATTCAACCCTTGCCACTACGCAGACTTGTACAGACTGAAGTTTCGACGGTACATTGCTCGGTCATGGACGCCCTGAGTCTGTGCGCTCAAAATGGCAGGCCATATCGCAAACCTGCGATGTTCTTACATGAGAAGTGGTCGGCCGGAGTGGCGCTTCGTCAAGCTCAAGAAGCCGGATCCAAAGTCGAGCAGCCTGCCATCGCTGGTCACCTCTATCTTGATGACGAGATGTCAGTTGGTGAGGTCTCGCCAGCTGTAGAGACTTCAGATGGAGCTCAGGTGCATCAGCAAGCATCGTCGCCTGATGAAGGTCAGGTATCAGAAGGCTCAGCTGGTGTTCAAGACGGGGCTCGCGTCGAAGACGTGGCCAGTGTCGGAGACATGGTCCGTGTTGGCGATCTCGACGAGCAAGACCAGCGACTTCAGGCCAAATACTTCATGCTCACCGATCCGGACGCCTACTGTCTTTGCCTCAGCTGTGGCGACGCCGGACACGAGGAGGCAACATGCCCAGCAAACGTTTGTGCACACTGCGGGAGCGTCGGAGCACACTTCGCCGCAGCTTGTCCGGCTTATCGTAAGTGTGGCAAATGTCGACAGCGCGGCCACGATACTGCGCACTGTACTAGGCGTGCAGTGCAAGGCGGTGGAGCAGACGATCCATGCAACGTCTGTGCTCATACAGGTCACGTCGAGGAAGAATGCGCTGATCTATGGCGTACCATTGGTACAGTGGACGCCCAGCGGCAGGTCACTCGAATTGCTGCGCCTAGCATGCGGAAAGCGTAAGTGTAACCTCGCCAGATAATGATAAAGTGTGCTAACAATTCTTGAGCTGCTACAATTGCGGGTCCAACAAGCACTGGGGCGACAATTGCGATACACTACCTAGCTACATTCTTAAGAAGACAGGCGACCGTGGCACGTGGAGCGCTCAACATGCTGGAAAGTATGTCTTGGACGACCAGGAGATCGAGGAGCAGCCGGCATATGGCAGACCGGCGCCTGCTGCATATTACCCGCAGTCTTACCAACTGGCGGCGCTCGACTATTGAGGCTGGCAGCGTTGACATTGTCTACTCTGGGGCATCTGGGCAGTACATGGCGCTATACCCGCAAGCGGAGTGGGTGTCATGCGAGGTGAGAGCATTCGTCTCTCATCAGAGAACGCTTTGATCCTGGTCGAGATGCGCCTGGGTATGCGCCTGGCTACATCCAGGACACGGCTACCAACATTTGTACCTTATCGGCCGAACGTAGTGGTACAACATGACACGAATCCAACATAAGATGTGTTGAGACCTGCAGTCCACATGCAGTCTCTACAGATGACACAAACAGTGTCTCTAACCTTTATAGAAGGTTAGAGTTGTAGCAAACCTTCTAGTAGATAGCTATATAGGCAGGCTACTCTCGTTATAAGAGCCTGCCTCTATATTGTATACAGCTTTACTATTCAACAGGTTATGAGCCTATAGCTTCTATTTTTGCTGCGCAACACTAAAGCTGTTAAAGATTATTGTCTTAGAACAAGTTATTGTTTAACTTACCTCTTCCCTACTACAAACGGACTATTAGTCCGACCTTCATTCTATTCGAGCAACTCTAGCTCTTCGGTCGACATTAACACTATATTAGACCTCTCGGCCTACGATACCGGGTTAGACCTTAAGCGCCTTCGGGGCTAGGACAACTACAATACGTAGCGTCGCGACTTCTAACTCCTTATAGAACTTAAAGGAGTGTAGGAACTATACACCGGCAAAGAAGTTACCCTTATTAAACCTACCCGCGAGTAGTACTATATTAAGCCGTTAGTAAAGTCTAATACTAAGGGTAATTCGGAGATAATCAACAAGCTAGATCGCGACACTCTAGCCCTTATTGCCTAGTATAAACTAGAGCTCGACGAATACGATTATAACTACAAGCTCGTCCGTATGTCTAGGGCCTTACTTCTATACTAGGTCGACCTATCTATTCGCGGTTAGATTATTAAGATTGATAGTCTAAAGAGGATATAGGACTATCTAGAGTAGTAGTATAAGATATATAGCACCTACGCTCTCGATATCGCGCTAGACAAGTATAAGAACTATACTCTAGATTAGTGTAAGGAAGTTTAAGTATATATTAACCGCCTTACTAGTCTTTAGTAAGACGTAAAGGAGTCCGGTAGAGAGATCGGCGAAGCTTAGTTTATCTCGAAGCTAATTTATAGACTTAACGACAAGTTCTAGCCGTTTATCGACTAGTACTACTTCTTATAAGGTACGATCGGTTTTACGAACAATACTACCTACGACATTACTAGTCGCCTCCTTACCTTCGAATCTAAGATTAACAACTCCGGTAGTAAGACTATATTTGTAGCGTACGACAAGAACGCTAAAGGTAAAGGCGCTAGCGGCGGCAAGAAGGGTTAGGGTTAGGGTAAGAGCAATAGCGGAACTAGCGGTAATAAGATTAAGTGTACTTATTGTAATAAATAGCACTCTAGCGTGTGCTTTACGAAGTTTCTAGAGTTTAAGGCCGAGATAGATCGTCTTAGAGGTCTTAAGTCTAACACTAAGAAAGATAACAAGTCTTCTACTTCTATAGACAAGTCCGACAAGAAGGATAACAAGGCCGAGGGCCGACCCGTAGAGCGACGTAAGCTTGCTACTCTAGCTATCGTCGACCGAGACGACTTCCTATACAAGCTAGTAGAAGTAAAGAAGGTTAAGACGGTTTACTACGAGTATCTACAAGAGTTATATAGCGAGCCGGAATTGCTAAACAAGATCTACCTTAAGCTAGATATAGTTAAGACAATTACTTATCTATATCTCTCTACTCTAAAGGATATCTTCGATATCTCCGAGACCGACTCCGAAGGTCCTACCTACGACTAGTTAGATACTAACGAGAGTGTTACCGAAGCGTATAGACGTATAGCGGAAGCGCAGTCTTACGAGAGCGAGTACGACACCGCGCCGGAGACGAATAATAGATAGACTAAGTCGTAGAAGACCTTTAATGGTTCCTTTACCGACATATCTAACAGCGTACCCGTTAGTAACAAGTTTTTAGTGCTTACTATTGAAGAGCTAGCTTACGACATTATAGACTACACCTAAGGTATACCCGCCTACCTCTCCCCTCCTCTCTTAACTCCGATTACAACTAACAACTATTATTAGGTGTCTAAAGTACGTCGGAGGAAGAAGAATAGGATTAGGAATAGGAGTAGGCGGAAGGTATAAATACTAAGTAGGACAGGGTTATAGTTAAGTAAGTGTATAAGTATAATAGGTATAGCCCTTTACGGCATTAGTAACGGCATTAGTAACGGTATTAAGCATCTATTTTCGAAAATAACTTAAACATCTACTACTAATTCCGATTATAACTGTAATTCCGAAACTAACACCGATATCTCCGATACTAACCTTAAAGCTATACAAGCTTAATAGCTAGAAGAAGAACTACGTTTTCTTATACCCTCGTTTCTAACGTTTCGCGAGCACGTTAAGTACGAAGGAAAGCTTACTACTATAACTACTAAGTCCGTAGAAGTTACTTAGGCTCGTATAATCTCGAATATCGAAAAAGTATTCGTTCGACGCTTATCGTACCTAGCGGTAATAAACAACAAGGTTACTTTCCTAGCTATATACGGCAGTCTAATTAGTCGAGATACGTAGATTATCGACAGCGGCGCGAACACTTATATCTTAAACGACCGTAAGTAGTTTACTAACTACCGCTTACTCGTATTAGATATTAGTATAGTAGATACTAAAGGTAGCCTTCGTATTAATAGAGGAGGAGAAGTAGCAATACTTCTACGAGACGTTAATCTTACACTCTCCGACGTTACCTATACACCTACAAGCCGATACAACCTCTTATCTCTATTAGCACTTATTTATAAAGCTAACGTCGAAGTATATATTAACAAGCGAGGCATGCGTATTATAGATTAGGATAGCGAATGTGTTAGGTAGGTGGCTAAGATAGATAGTTTGTATTAACTATAGACGATAGGTACTAACACACGAGGTTTAGCTAGTCGCTCTACAATAATAGCTACCTAAGACGCCGAAGAAGAAGATAATAACGTCGAGGTTATAGAACCGGAAGGCAATATAGACACTAGAGAAGATACCTACGTTAACTACGTAAACGGCTTTAACTTTAACGACATTGTATAGAAGTAGTATCGTAAGCTAGGCTACCTTAGCCTCGACTCTATAGTAAAGCTTATTAAGTAGGTCGATAGTTTTCTACTGACGGTTAAATAGATTAAGGCGAGAATCGGGACTAAGTGCCTAATCTACGCCTTAACTAGAGTATTAGTTAAGATTCTATAGGATCCGGCGAGGCGTAAATTCACGACACTAGGCGAGCTTCTCTACTACGATATCTAGGGTCCGTACCTAGTTCGAGGTATTAACGAGGCTAAGTATTTCTTCTTTGCAGTTGACGACGCTATACGTTTTACCTAGTGCAAGCTAATAACTAGTCGGAAAGAGGTTCTTAGCGTCGTAAGAGACATATATTAGATACTCGAGCAAACGTACGATTTCAAGATCTACCGTTACCGCTTTAACAACGAGCTCTTTAAGAATAGTAGTGTTAAGATATAGCTTCGGTAGATCGGTGTTTTATCTAAGCTAACCGTAGCCTACTATTACTAGCAAAACGGTGTAGCTAAGAGGAACATAAGAACGATACGAGAGAAGTCGTCTACTATTATCTAGGACAACTACGTTAGTAGGCGTGTGAAAAAGATCATTGCCGAACGCTTAGAGGAAATAATACGTAACACGTCGCTACTAGTCTTCCTATAGCCCGAGGCGATTCGACAAGTAGTCTAGCTAAAGAATAGATCGCCGGCAAAAGCGCACAAGTACAAAAAGACGCTGTAGGAGGCTCTTTATTAGGTAAAGCTAGATCTAAAGAAAGAATAGATTTAGGGGAGCCGCTCGTACGTTACTACGCTAGTCGAGAAGCGTATAAACGCCGATTTCACTAAGCTTTACACCCTACGAGTATATGTCGGCTACTTTGTCGGTAGTAAGAGTAAGTTAATTATACGTATTTACAATCCTAATAACAGTATAGTGCAACGCGTGTCTACAGTAGACGTCGACGATAGTTACAGTCTACGAGACCCGTAAGAGTATCCTTTAGTTAGTAATGTTATTTACCGCGCCGCTCGTAAAGGCTACGATATTAACAACGATCCGTTAGACCTATCGTCTAAAAACCCTAGCTTAGATATAGAAAGCTATTACTTAGATGTAGAAAGCTATTACTTAGACCTATCCGCTCCGAGCGAGTCTTAAGCTACAAGCTAAAAGAGGAGACAGCGATAGTAACGTATCGACGATACCGTATATAGAGGCTATCTCGTTAACCCTTCTACCTACCTATAAGGTTTAGGGGAGTAGTTATAGCTCGAAGAAGGCTTAGACGATATTGTAGTAGCGTTATATAACTTTAGCACTCTAGGAGAAGTTACCGAGGTATAGGATATAGAAGATCCTCGAGTTCCGCTTAGCTAAGGGCTAGACTAGACACTAGTCGTAGTTTTCGAGCCGGATAGACTATTCCTCAATCCTAATAACTACTCTAAAGGAGTAGGATACTTCGCCTACTTTACGTCCGTATCGGAGGACCTTACACGACTAAACTACGGCGGTAACGACGAGTACGAATTTTCCGAAATCGATTACCCGACTGCTAAAGAAGTCTAGATAATTCGCTGTACTCGCCCTAATTTTATAGAAGACGTCGATATTGTCTAGGTGCCTCTCGAGGACGACGAGGACGACAATTAAGACTATAACGACTATTAGCCTAACGGCGACAACGGCGATAACGAATAGTTAGATTAAGAAGACGAGCCTACTATTCCTCTAAGATAGCTAACGCTACTACCTAAGTAACCTACGCCGCCGCCTAGGTAACCTACGCTACCGCCGAAGAAAGCTACCTAGAGACCTACGCTAAAAGACGGCCTATCTAAATTCTTTAATATAAAGGGCGTGTAAATAGTCGAGAAGCGGAAGAGAGACCCTAATTCGCTACCGAAGTCGAGACGAGGAGACAAGGAGCTACTTAAGTACCGGCGAGACTTATCTAAGTCTAACTCTAACTATATAAGTGATATCGAGGTTGATAATAGAATAGTGTAACTAGGAACCTTACGAGTGCTACTACTACCCTTACGCCTAACCTCGGAAGACGAAGCCTCCGCCTCTAAAGTCGCACCTCCGAACTACAATTCGGTTGCACTAGACGACTCGTACTAGTCGTAGTACCTTGTCGACCTATTTAGTACACGGTTAAATAGCGAAGACGAAGCACTCGATACTATAGACCGCCGTAAACTTACTTACTACAAATACTATATTAGGAACGGTAGGAACTACCTACTACAGCCGGGAAAGTTAAAGTACGTCTAATACGAGAAGCGCGGGTACCGCTGCGTCCTACCTAGACCTACTAACACCTAGCGCTAATACTATAAAAAAGGCGGTAGAGTACTAGTACTACTAGCTCTATAGTACGGTAGGTGTATACGGACTAACCTCCGATACATACGAAAGCCTAGCGACTAGAAGTACGCGGTATATATATAGATAAAAGGTCGCTACCTATTACCTACACTAACCGACCGCGTTACTAGCGAATCTCGGAAGGCGGCAAACGAAGCTTAGAAAGTAGCAAGGAGCGTAGCCCGAGGACTACTAAAAGAGAAGAAGTGTCGCTCCTACAAAAGGAAGTTTAGATACGACGGGGATAGTATACAATATATCTATACTTAAGATATATAAAGAATAGATACACGTACATATATAGTAATACACTACTAGGCGAGAGATACGCAATCTATATTGCTTAGGGACTAAAGTATTCTCTAAACAAGCCCTATCTAAGCTACAAGGGTAAGTAACAACGTTGTAATGTTGGATCCGACGACTCTATACTTATAAGATCTTACGGCATCCTAATCGTTCCCGCTAGTAAGAAGTATAAGAATTGTTACCGTTAAAATACATTATGTTACGGTAGCGAACTATACTACGACTATATTAGAAAAGGTATAAACTACATTTAGGAGCGAGGTAATAGCCTTATAGAGACATTTAACTATTATCCCTTCTATATCGGTTAAGATAAGGATAATAACAATATAGTATATTAAGATCTTAGTCGGAAGCTACACTAGAGCTAGCGCAAAAAACGCAAGGGTTTAGTAATAAAACTCGCCTACGACATATCTATATCGAGCAGCGATAAAGAACTATCGTTTCGTAGCTAAGATCGAGCGCTAGAGACTAAGTATTAACGTCGGCTATTATCTAGCGATAACGATTAACCCGAGAATAGCGACAGTATCTCTAAACTACAAGCCTTCTAGAACACTACTACGAAGCTAGTAGCCGCGGTTACTAAGCGTAAGCCTAGGACTACCGTGCCCTTAAAGTCCTCTAATATAGCGACTTGTTACAAGGTAGTGCTAATAGGGTAGGAAGGTAACTAAGAATGGATACTAAGACGGTAAGGATGATTCTAAGGGTACTAAGTAGTATTAGACTTAGGTTAAGTACGAGGCTCCTATATAGTGAAAGCCTCGCGCCTATATATATATAAGACTCGTAGTTATAAGTATAAGTAGCTTAGGCTTGTCGGTAAGCGTAAGTCGCTTAGGCTTATTTCCCGAGTAAGCTAGATAGGCTTACCTACGAGAGTAAGCTCCCTAGGCTTACTACGGAACGTTCCGTTCCCGTATACCTAGGCGGGGGCTAGCTTCGTTATCCGAAGTTAGTCCTAGTAACACTACACCGCTAAGTAGCTGTCACACGACTGTTCTAGATCCTAAGACCTTTAAGTAGGCTATAAACTCGCTAGACCGAGAGTAGTAGATCGAGGCTATATAGAAGGAGTACGATAGTCTAATCGATAACCTTACCTAGAGGATCGTACCTCGTCCGAAGGGCCGCCGGCTATTAATATACAAGTAGGTCTTTAAGCGGAAGATCGGTGTATTAGGCGAAGTACTAAAGTACAAGGCACGAGTAGTCGCTCGTAGTTTTTAGTAGGTCGAAGGCAAAGACTTTATTAAGACCTTTATATCGGTCGTTAAACTACTATTATATCGTTTTCTCTTCGCTATCTACGCTATCTTCGGCTAGAAGTGCCACTAGATAGACGTCGTTACTACTTTCTTAAATAGACATCTCGAAGAAGAAGTCTATATAGAGCTACCGCCTAGTTTTCCTAAAGGGACCGACGAGGTTTTACTCCTAAAAAAGTCGCTGTACGGCCTTAAGTAGGCGCCGCGGCTATAGTATAGTCTTCTACGGGACTAGCTCGAAAGTAACGGCTAGGTCGCATCTAAATTCGACTTATACGTTTTCATGTATCGTAAAGATTAGCTCTAGATAACGGTCTACGTTAATAACTACAACATCTTTAGACTAGATAAGAGTAAGATTATTACTTTTAAGAAAAAGATCGGCGAGGTATTTAAGATAACTAACGAGGGCGAACTATCGTACTACCTTCGTATATAGACTAAGGAGGATAATAACAAGTCTACTTATCTCTAGCTCTTAGGAAGTATCTAATAAGTACTTAGTAAGTACGGTCTTTAAGACATGAAAGTTGCGACTACCCTAGTAGACGTTACTACGCGACTTTAGAAGGAGACCGATACGACTATAGACCTAGCTTTTAGAAGCGAGTACTAGTCTAAGATAGGTACGATTAATTACATTACCGTAAAAGGCTAGCCTAACATTAGCTATACCGCATTACTAGTGTCTAGGTATAACTCGAACCTAAACTAGTACTATATAGACGCCGTTAACCGTATCTTCGTATACTTAAAGGGAATACTAGAGTATAGTATATACTATATAGGCGCTAGCTAGACCCTATTCGAGTGTGTCGATAGCGACTTTAGCGGATGCCTAGACACGAGTAAGTTAACTACTAGATAGATATTTATATTTGGGGGAGCACCGATATCGTAGGCTTCCTAGCGTTAAACTACTATCGCTTATTCTTCCGCGGAAGCGGAGTACGTTGTAGTATTAGAGGCCGTACGAGAAGGTATCTAGCTACGCGATATAGTTAATAAGATGCAGATTCCTAGACTGCTACATATCGACACGGTACTACTAATAATCGACAATTAGTCCGCTATTAAAATAACGAAGAATCCGGAGTTTCACAACCGAACGAAGTATATTAAGCGTCGCTAGCATTATATCTAGGAAGTTATCGAGGCCGGCGAACTCACTCTACACTAGATTAGCACGAAAGATAACGTTACTAATATACTAACTAAAGCCCTCAATCGAGGCCTATTTGAGACTCTGCGGGAATCGTGCGGAGTAAGGGATCGACATATAGGTATTAGGGGGAGTATAGGTACAGGTCATCGACACCTAGGTGTTAAGGGGAGTGTTGAGACCTGCAGTCCACATACAGTCTCTGCAGATGACACAAACAGTGTCTCTGACCTTTGTGGAAGGTTAGAGTTGTAGCAAACCTTCCAGTAGATAGCTATATAGGTAGGCTACTCTCGTTGTGAGAGCCTGCCTCTGTATCGCACACAGCTTTACTGTTCAACAAGATGAAGTCTCTGCTTACAACACACTGTAGGGTACAGCTATATCAGCCCTGCCTTCTGGAGCGCATCGAGATCGCCTCCCGCTTCGACGACCGCTCTCACCGCAGCTTGACTCAATCTCCTCCGCTTATCGGCTGCCTCCTTCTCCCTTCGCGCTTTGGTCTTGGAGCTCCCAGACGGCGCCACGCCGCTCAAGATTCGATTATGATCATGTGGTGTGAAGTTGACGAAACCGCCACCTGGCTTCTCCGCGTTGCTCGGATGCCTCACCGTAGAGTTCGTGGATTTCGTCCGTCTATGCCTTGAAGTGCGTCTTCCCCTTGACCCAGCGCGGCGCGCACGTGAGTCTGTAGCTGGTGGTGAAGGTGTCAGAGAGCGTAGCCGAGATGCTGACCGGCGGTGAGGTGTGCTTGGCATCGTCGTATGACCTGATACTGGGACGTAGTAAGAGCCAGTGACATGCGACTGATATGCAGGCGACGTGTCCGAAAAGTTTGAGACTAAGCTCGGATCGCAGCTGATTCCTAATCCAGTCATGGCTAGGCCATGAGGCTCCGTAGTGGGCAGCACATCGTCAAAGCCGCCGAATGGATCTGATAGGTTCAGCTGGTCTGCCGGATAGTGTGCGATAGTGGGCTCTGTGTAGGGCGCACTGCTGAACGGATCGACCTCATCCGAGAAGCCAAAGTCGAAGCTTTGTATCCTGTTCGTCTGCTCCGGGAAGAAAGGCGCAGTGTCATTCAGGGGTACGGTCTGAGTGATGTACGGATTCGGCGGCACAGGCGGCACGTCGCCAAAGTACGAGTTGCTAGCATACGCGGCAGCATTGATAGCCGACGGTGACGCGATCGGCGTGTGAATATGCGTCCGTCCGAATGTCGTCGTCAAAGGCGAAAGCTGCTCGTCATACGCCGGCAGTGGTACGTAAGCTGGTAGACCGAAAGCAGCGAAGTCGTCTTCTTGTGTCCTCGCCGAAGGCGGTGGTGACTCCGGAAAGGCTTGCGAAGGCACTCTTAGTTCGTACTTCTTCGGGCTGTTTTCGGTGCGCTCTGCCCAAACATCTTTGAAGCCCGCTCGAAAACGGGAGGGTGTCATCATTTTGGCCGGGCTTGCACTTGCTTTGCGAGCCGTCGACGATGGACCTGTAGCAGCAGTGGCCTTCGTCACTCCTGTTGGTCGCCCACGTGACACAGAGCGAGCCTGGGACGCCTTCCTGCCGTTTGCGGCCGGTTTGCGCGCTCTCTGGCGCTGGACGCTCAATGATTGGTCGGTAGGCGAGGAGGGGATGGCTGGCGGGGACGGACAACCACCCAGGCTTAGGAAGTCAGGGTGTGATTTTGTGGTGCGCAACGTCTGTTGTCTCTCGGATGCCGCAGCATTCTGCTCCAATGCTCTCAGCGTCTTCGTCCAAAAGTCTACTGGCTCTTTCGCTACAGGTTGCTGAGCCTCAATCGCCTCAGCACCCGACACTGCAACCCCCTCCCAGGAAGGAAAAGGCGAGGTACCGGCAGTCTGATGGCTTTGTTCGGATCCCGACCCCGTGGAGAAGTCGAAAAGGTTGCACGAATCGATGGAGCTCGTTCTTTCAAGAGGGTCCCCATCAAAGCCGAAGGGATCGTCGTGGTCCAGATATTGGTCGAGCACATTGTTGCAGAGGCTTGACCACTCCGGCTCTTTGTTCGCTGGCCGCATCGGGTAGTTGACTGCCAGAGCCATGTCCGAACTTGCGTCAGTATGATAGCTATGATCCGGGGCAGTAGTGCGTGGTCGTGCGATGAGTGCGCGTATTAGCGTTGCTTGGTACGCCGGTATGGCTGTAGAACACTGCAACAGAGCTATTGTGAAGCGTAACCTCGTGCGACGAAGCATTCCTGGCCGTGGATCGAGGAACAGTCCATCGTGACATCGTCGCTATCTTGGGATACACAGCTTGGCAGTTTCGACGGCCACATTCCTCGCCGCCACAAAGGCAGTCTACGGAATGCATCCTTCATCCAATGTTTAGCTTGTGCTGCACGTGATCAGATCCATCCTGCATCGCCAGGCGCTTGCTTTAGATCAGCCGTCTTCCAATACGCGACGAGTTCCGTGCTGTCAAGCTCAGAGATGAGAGTATCGTCGTCCGCCCAATCTTCGTCACGCTCACTTGAGATGGTATCTCCCGGCAGCTCAGCCTGCTCGCCAAAGAGCTGAGGCGACCGAAATGCGACACTAGGACTGCTGCCAGGAGGTAGTTTCCAAGCAACTCTACCATAGCTGCTATCCTTAGCCCGCTGGATTGGTGGGACTACGCCAGGCTTCCTAGAGCGTGGTGCAGTGTATGACTGGCACGAGCGCAGATGGTCGTCATCCCTACAACCGCATCTTGAAGCCGGATGGGACCCTACAAGCGAGAAGCTGTCGATCGATCCAGTCGGTGTTCCATCGCCTTGCGGCGGCCAACGTCCGCCTGTCGAATGCTGCGATGGAATGCGAGTGTGGCCAAAAGGCGCTGGAGATGCTCTCCGTGGCGGCGGTGCACCATAGCGGTAGTTTGCACACATGACTTCGTGCCCTCCTGGTCCACAAGTGCATGACTCTTCATGAACGGGCTGATGAGTGGATCGCTGCGCAGGCTGCTGCAGCGTGAATTGGGTCAGCTCTCGGGACAACGGCGGAGGGGCGCTAACGGCGTCGTCGGAGCGTGGTGAAGGTGGCGTCATCGGACGAAAACTTGGAATCGAGCCGATTGAGTCCACAGGGCTGGCAGGCTCCTGCAGAATATGGACATTCTCGGGAGAGTCCCTGTGCCTGCTCAGCAGCTTTTCTACGAGCGTGCCATGCGCCTTTTTCAGGTTCTTCTTGACGAAGCCGCTAATGAACACATTGCACCTGACCTCTACATCTTCTCGAAGATAGAGTCCTGAAGACGGCTTCGCGATACCAAGTTCGGGAGCTTCAGGTGTCTCTCCGGCCTGGTTGCCTCCCACTCTCCATATCGCCTTCAGATCCACTCCGCCCGGCGCGAAGCAATGTGTTTGTATACCGTATGGTAAATCGTAAAAGCCTGCTTTGTAACTCAATTCGCTCTTTGCACCCGGAAGATAGCTAATCGTGTCTGTGATTAAGATCCATTTGCACTTTACTTCCTCCTCTGGTGTCGCGTTCGGTGGAGCTGTTGTGGGTTCGTGCCGTAGGACCAATGGGTTCAACTCTATCATAGCACTGTGATCATGCAGCAGTGCCAGCGCTATCTCGCGCGTAATCGAGGGAGGTAGCGGAGTGATGTTGGTGATGAAGGACAACATCTTGCGCAATCGTGGTAGCAAGAGCTTGCTGCTCACGCTCTCCGGAGGACTCCCTCATATATATGTTTGATCTGTCAGTCGCGGACTAGGTGCGGTCAGCTTGAACGTGCCCGCATGCTTCTCGTCTCAGATGGGGCTCAGCTAAGGTGCTGAGAGGCTGCGGGAAGCTCGTATTTCGAGTACGGGAGACTTCCTTCCGATTGTGGACTCTGGTGAACATGCATCAAGCTCTGTTGGGTCAAGATGGTAGTAGATGACACTACGCACAGCGCAAGCAGTTCTTCACACTGTGACTTCACAGTGGGGGACGCGTGCGCGGCTGTCCTGTCCATAGAAATCGTAACGGAACACAAGACGTGTAAATATAGGCCAGCCAACGGTCCTGCATTAGCGTGCGTTTAAGACATCTCCTAGCGTCAAGATGAATAGTGACGACGGCAGCATCATCGCGAATTTGACCTGAACCTGAACTTTGAACTGTGAAAGCTCTGCATCTCTCGAACAGCATGAAACCCACAGCATAGCGAGTTGAAGTGGAACGTTACGCATTGAGCCCAGCACCAGAACATACAAGGGACATAGCCTAGAGATAACCGCCAACATGGTTTGGGAGGTGATCGAGGCCACGCCGGCTCATTTGACATATCTGCTACTGTCGACGTTCTTGATCAGCTACACGCTTTTTGCTCTGTTCATACGAAACCGACTGCACCTGAGCGAGCCACCGATTGCTCTCCTATTCGGTATTCTGCTAGGCCCACGCGTGCTCGGCTGGCTCAGTCCGAACTTTTGTGGTGTCAATGGCTGCCAGGGCAAGGAAATGGATCAGTCAGGTGGTGGATGGGGCTGGGGTGATGATATTATCCAGGAGTAAGTTTTGACCTTCTGATGAACTTGAGAGCGCCTGCGGTACATTACGACAGACCAGAACATAAGTGCAACACCAGCTCTTTGACCACTCACTGATGCAAGTATGGCAGATCCACGAGAATAATTGTCGGTATTCAAGTCTTCGCTATAGGCGTCGAGCTGCCCAAATACTATGCTAGCCGTCACTGGAAATCCGTAGCAATGCTGCTCGGCCCAGTAATGACCTTTGGATGGCTTGTTTGCGCTGGCTTCGTTGCGCTGCTGTTCAAGACCGACTTGGCAACTTCTCTTACAGTAGCTGCTTGCCTGACTCCTACGGATCCAGTCCTAGCCGCCTCAATCCTCAGCAACAGCCAGTTCAGTACTCGTGTGCCAAAACGCATAAAGGACATGCTGTCTGCGGAGTCTGGATGCAACGATGGGATAAGCTTCCCATTCTTGTATGTCGGTGTTCAAGCTCTGATCTCTTCAAGCGCTGGCGAAGCTGTGAAGGAGTGGTTTCTCGTCACGATTCTCTGGCAATGTGTATTCGGCACTTTCATCGGATTTGTTATCGGTACCACGTTCAACCGCGTTCTTCGATTTAGCGATGCTCGACAATACATTGACTCGCCTGGCTTTACCGTCTTCTACCTACTTCTCGCCATCCTCTGCGTGGGCGTCGGCAGCACGCTAGGCAGCGACGACTTCCTCGTGGCATTCGGAGCTGGTTACGGTTTCGCCCGGGATGGATGGTTCAGCAAGAAGACACACGAGACTCATGTACCCAACATCATCGATTTACTGCTGAATAGCGGGATGTTCGTGTACTTTGGGACGACCATCCCTTGGGAGGCATTCCAGCCGCATCCGCTTACACCCACCGTTACGCCGCTTCGCTTGTTGGCCTTCCTCGCTTTGGTCATCGCTTTTAGACGCATACCGGTCGTCCTGGCACTTTACCGATGGATTCCGGACATCAAAACCTTCCGAGAAGCGCTCTTCTGCGGTCACTTCGGACCCATGGGTCTGGGTGGCCTCTTCCTTGCCATCGAAGCTCGAGCCTTGCTTGAGAACGGTTCTACATCCCCTGATCCGCATCCACCGAATTATGGTCGTCCTTACACTGCGAGAGAAAAGGCAGTCCACATCATCTTCCCGCTGGTCAGCTTCATCGTTTTGGGGAGCACTATGATCCATGGATTGAGTGTTCTGGGCCTCAGCCTGATATCTCACTTCCAAAGGCCAAAGGAGAACAGGTCGAACATTCTCGCTGGCGAGGACGATCCATTAGATGGCATGGAGCATGGCGGTAGTGTTACTAGCGAGCCAGAAGATGAGGAGGACGATTAGACGTCCTTGAGGTCGAATCGGGTTTATGTGAAAGGTTTTGCGGCTGCTGTTTCTGGTCCAACGCCAAAGAGACCTAAGCGGCTCACACAGATGTACGATAATATTGGTGTCCTTCAATCCTCGTTGCTGTCGTATTCTGTCACGCTTCGACCTTCCACGGCGACTGACAGCTTTTGCCGTACCTGCTTCACGAGTACTTCCGAAGTCAAAGCCAAACCAAGTTCTTGGCTTGTGTGCCAGCTGGCGCGGTCCATGTTACCAGAGCCAAACACGGCGACCTTTCCATCTACAATCGTGAGCTTCAAATGAGACTGCGCTGGCTCGACCTCGAGTTGATCGATTGCATCACGCATCTTGTGATAACGAACGATCAAGCGGCCTGGATGTGAAGGCACGAAGCCAGCTTCTAAGTCTCTAGGTGATGTTTGATGCTGTTTTAAGGCTTGATATCGTTGGATCAAGCTGCGTACGCTGCGTTCTGTTGTCGTGCCAGCGGTGACGATCTGCTCCAGTCGCATGAGCCGGCGGCTGGTCAAGATTGTAACGTCGACGCCTCGCTCGAGTGCCTGGAGTATCGCCGACAACACAACGGTCGACGTTAGGTTTGGAGTCTGCATATAGATTTCGCGCTCGGCTCTCGTGAAGACGGTTAACAGATATATGTTGAGCGGCGTGGCTGGCGGCTGTTCGGATGACACCCATGGCAGAGAGAAGCGGTGGTGTGGAGAGGGCAGGAGTACTGCATAGGCTTCTCGTACTATCGCCGATGTCTGTTGATTAGAGAAGGGTGTACTATTGGTGATCTTGACCTGCCGGTCCTCCTCGCCGGCCCAGAAGGATTGCCAGAATCGGACGAATTGATCAACCACCGCACCGTTCAGGTCGACGCACCCTTCAAACCAGTCTTCCCAGCTTACGTTGCAACTTGGTAGAAGTACACGCTGTCGGTCCACCACGACGAATTTTGGGTGCATGACGCTGAAAGGCAACTGGAAGATACTTTTGACCTCCATATCTAGCCCTTGCAGCTCATCCTTTCGCGGTAAACCCCACTTAGCTTCCGGCCAGATCTGGCCTGCAAGCGATGAGGTCTGCAGCAACTTCTGCCAGATGGAAGAGGAGGAGAAGCATATTCGCACTTTGATAAGCTTTCCATTGCGCTGGGCTTTGACCGAGAGTTTCCGTAGAGAATCACCAAGATCGTCTAGCGTGACAGATCGGGCCAAAAAGCATGTAACAAGGACGACTTCGGTCTCTGCGGCTTCGATAGCGGGCAGTATCTTGTGTGTGTAGATTTGATGGCCTGTACCAAACGTGATGTCCTCGACATTAGCCGTACAGAGCAGTGTCTTGAGATCCTTGATCCAGTATCTGGGATGAGTCTTTCCATTCGCCTCGGTGCTCCCTTGTGCTGCCAAGCGACCCGCTACATCTTCGAATATGGAATATGGTTCCATGGCCATGACTGAAACGAGTAATCGACCGGCACAGTATGAACAGTAAGTCCTCGACCCCAACAGCGCGTCACTTGGGTATCAAATTCATGGCGGGATTAGATGGCATGGGGTTGTTAGGGTCGTGTCATGTTCGCGTCAAGAGGTGAGGTGAGGTTGAAAGGTGCACGGACGTCGAGCACGTTGGCGGCGCAAACTAAAGCGAAGTACAATTTTCTCTAGAACGAAGTACTAAAAAATGGAAAGTGTATGTTATAGAGATCTAAGACATACAAACTGTAGCCCTCGATAGCGGCGATATAATAATACTTCTATATTATCTATACCTTGTCGCGCCGTAAAGGTGCGGCCCTTCGAAGTATCGCCTTCTTCTCTCGGTCGCAATCTCGTCGCAATTTCATCGCCTCTCTATAAGATACTACGACGCGCGTACTTTTAGTATCTAAGCTATACGAATCTTAGCCCTCGCTCGTAGCTACGTAGGTAATTTTCTACTATATCGAAAGGTTAAAAGCCAATATAGTTATACGCCCTCGAAGAGTAAGAAATCTCGAAGTTCCTCGTCTAGACCCCTACGCGGAGGACTTCTACTCCGGTCGCAATCTCGAACGACGACCGACGACGACGAGGTATAGCCTTACGCTACGACAAGGTCAGGAATTACGAGAAGTACGTTCCGTAGCTATGGGCTAGGCCTAGATAATTATCAATATTCCTTAGAGAAAAGCACGTAGAACAGAAAGCCTAAAAGCTGTAGTACTTCGTTCTAGAGAAAATTGTACTTCGCTTTAGTTTGCGCCACGTTGGCTATTAGTTTGGTTCGGCGCATTCAATACACCCATAGTCCTTGCGAAAAATACACCAGTGATGCCATACCAGCATTGTAGATTCTGTAAACCAATGGCGACGATCTAATCTATACCCAGAAAGAACTCATTCTGTCACTGGTACATGCTCGCCCTACGTTGCTTCTGCGTAGAGCGGCACGCTCTCACCCCCAGCCTTGGTCGTGGTGCTCGCAGTGCTGGAGCGGTAGTACAGATGAAATGCAGCACGTCCTAGAGCCACGACTACGATGCACATAGCATCGACGACCAAGAAGCCAAAAGCACACGCAAGTGGGAATAAGGCCATTTCTAGCCCAACCAGGCTCGGGAACCCTCCCGAAAGGCCATATAGCAGTATGAATGCAGAAAACATCGCTGATGCCGTAAAGCCGACGGCAAGGATATTGTCGTTGGTGCGTAAGTGCCAACGTGGCCCCTGCTCATGCTGATCGTCCGCGCAGCATAGGCGAGTCAAGATTTCGATGGTCATGACTGCCATTATGCCTATCAAAAGGACCGTGCCGGCGTAGAGGAGAAAAAGGCCGATGAACTAAGAGCGATGGGTGGCAGGGTTAGCGGATGTCTGAAAAGCTAAGAAGACTTACCTGGGCACGAGACATCCCTCTCCTAAGTCTACCGAGACAATAAGCTAAGACCAATGGCCGCAGCTTGTAGGTACATGTACTCGGCGGACTCGAGATGGCACGCACCCATCGGTTTGCTTACAGTGAGGATGGCCGATAGTGCTTCCGTGAAAGTGCCAGCCGGTAGCGCAGCAGATGGTTCTGCGGTCGCCAAGGTGCCATTTGCGACGCCAGATGGCGGCAAGTCGTATGGAGGGGTTGCCATGGAGTTGTTCGAGCAGTCGGTCTTCTTGGAGTCGCTTGCGCGGAATTGTCTGCAGGTTCTGAGTGGAATCTTCAAGATATCTGTGGCTGGACAGTAAGAGAGTGAGTGATTCAAACGAGCAGGAGGGTATGAAGAATAAGAGAGCATGAGAGCTGGCTTATAATCTCATCTTGCGTGGACAACATCACAGACGAGATCACGGCTACAGCGGCTCTTGTCAAACACTTGAGTACTGCTTTCAGTAGTCACATGGAAAGCTTGTCGAGTTAAAGTTCGAAGCTGACGAAACACCGACGTCTTGGTATGCTTACAGCTTCCCACCCGACGCCCACTCTCTCCATGAGATCGCATGGTGATGGTTGCTGTTAGTCCATGACGAGAGCGAGAATAAGATCGAATGCAAGGAGACGCCAAATCGCCCTTGACACATGAAGAGCAGCACTGTGTTGAGAAGGACTAGCGCTTGCCCATCCGCTGTTCATGTAGGAGATGAAACCCTGGGGACCGTTACACAGCACAAGACTCGAGAATCTAAGCTGCTGTATCATCAAGCAGTCCCGCATCAGCTTCACACTGCTCACAGGCTACCATCAAATTACAGACCAGATCTGTCCTCTCTCCGTCATCACGAAATCGACAACCCGAGAATCGTTGTCTGTGCCACCTCTTGCGCTGGCGTATCAACGGCGCATCTCTTCTTCTACGGACCCTCCGCATGCAGCCGCTCACTCTCACACTCATCCGTATTCATTCCGCGCGTGACCCTCAGTCGCCGGTACACGAAATTCCCAACATAGGACATAACCACCACCGCAGCTTTGATCGTCAACAAACCAAAAGTACATGCAAGAGCTCTAGAGATGTAGCTCAATCCTTTCATGCTTCCATACATGGGGGTAATGCTCATAGCCAACACAATGAAGTCGACCATTGCCGATGCTAGCGTGACACCGAAAATGACATCCCTGTTCACACGCGGCCTCCACCATGGCCTGCTTCCATCCTCGGGCTCGGAACAGCGGAATATGCGGTACACGATCTCGACTGTTGCAGCGGTTGCGGTGCATAGGAAGCACACAATAGCACCGTAAAAGACGATGTAGCCGACGACGTTGCCAGCGAAGATGATGGCGGCAAAAGTTGCGCTGAGCAAATTCGGAGTCGGAGTCGCAGCGTTAGGTGGTTCCACAGTCGCTAATGTGTCGTTGGCTACAGTTGATGGCGATAGCTTATTTGATAGCGATGCCATGGCGTTTTCGAAATCGTGGGAGTCTTCTGTGTGGCTTTCGCGCCGGTGTTGTTACTTCACTTCAGGTTTGGGATGTTCACTCATGTCAAGACGCATATGTGATCAAAGAACCGGAGAGAAGGTGCCACCCTTGAATTACGCGGACAGCATCGCGGCTACAGCGGCACCATGCTCAAACACTCGAGTACTGCTTTCCGCCTCTATCACATTAGTAGCTTCTGATCGTACAGCCAGAAGCTTACACGTCAACTGCAATAGGTCCGCTCGGCAACGACTACCCTTAATGACGGACAAGCCTGCGCAAATTCACATGCCACTCTTTCTTGCTTGCTAGACAGAACAACATCATCTCACGAACACAAAAACGCAAGAACATCGCATCGGCGAACCTACACGCTGTTATCAGTGCGCTTATTGCAAAGCTCCTTGTTAGCCACAGACACAACTCTACCCCATTCGCACCACACCATCGAATTGAATCAACAACAACAACATGGCCTCGACAGAAGTAGCTTCGGTCCCAACCGGAAGCCTGGACCAAGTTGCACAGGATGCCTCCAAGAACCCAAGTCTGCTAGACATAGCGATTGCCGTCATCACAATCGTCGGTTGCTTGGTGCTCTACCTTTTGACCATTGCTCTCGTGGTGACACTCACCGTACTGACCGTGGAGATCATCACGAGGACAATCAAGCGTCTCGGGAGCGGGGCCTGCGACAGTACGACGAGGAGTCCTAAGATATGCTGGTCTTGGCAAGCGTGTCCAGAAGCACTGATTGTCTTATCCGTGTTTTCGGGGATCTTTTGCTTTTTCGCGTTAATTATGAGCAACGTGGAGGATTTCCTTCTTGACGAGTCGAGTCAGCTCGTTAGAGTACTGGCCGTCATCTTCGGCTTTCTTGTGTTCGACACTGTGTGCATCTTGATGGTTGCAATTGGTGTCGCTATCGTGGCTTGTATGTGTGGTTGCAGCACGGCGATGAAGGCAGGCGAAGCGGAGAATGGAGTGCTCTTGGGGGACATCGGAAACGTAAAGATATTTGGGAGCAGATCCGGGCACAATCTCGCCAAGGACGCATGAGATGACTATGCTGGAAGGCAGTATGTGGGCATGGAGGGGTGTATGAGATCCGGGACATACTAATGAAGCAGCGAACGGCAAAACATGGACGGCCTCTTCATTGTTGTGGATTTGGCGTTTGTCGGCTGGGTCGACGAAGGTTTGGGTTACGGTGCATTGGATTACATCGCTGCAAGATGGCAGTGGTTCGGCACGGTATCGGCATAGAAGGTTACTTGGCGTTGTGAAACTCTATTGCGCAACTATGGATGCCAGGCGGCATGGTTAGTAGCTTGGCAAGCACATGTGAACGCGAACATTTCTACCAGCTTTCACCCTCAGATCAGCCTTCCCACTCCTGTATTCCAACTACAGCACATTCATAGCGACCTTCATCATGGCCACAAGCACCCCACAGTCCATGGCAACCGATATAGCTGCGAATATGACCAACAGCACCTCCTCGACGACGGATCCGACTGAGTCTCCGCTATCTCTCTTAGGAATGGCGATGGTGGGATTAGTGACGCTCCTGAAGTTCTTCGGCTTCCTCGTCAGTGTGGGCGTTTTGTTCGGCCTGTTCAGCGGACTATCCTTCATCACGACAGCAATTATCATGCAGCTCAACCACCGCTGCTTACAGCTGGGAGATACCACGGGGAAAGGCTTGACAAGGCGCGAACATTGGGAGGTCGCCATGGGTCTCGGAGTCTTTTCAGGCGCGATAGCCCTGTTCCTCACTATTGCGATTGGCGTAAGCGTAGGCCCAGCAGATCCGAGCCTTTGGGAGCTGGAAATGATAATCCTCGCTGGCAGTGGAGGCGTGGCTTTAATTCATCTCGCTTGTGTGGTGATAATGGCCGTGGGAAGTGTTGTGGTCTGGACGTATCGGCGATTTTCAGGCAAGCAATACAGCGAGATCGACGGACAGAAGTTGGAGCTAGGCGTCGAGGCGGCATTGGTCGATGCTGAGAAGTGACGGTAGCGATGCGCAGTAGCAGAGACTTGGGACCTGGCTCGTGGGAGTTACCAGAGGCAGCGATGTGGCTGAGTCGGATGAGTCGGTAGATATTGACCTGCTGATGTGCAGCTGCCAGAAAGGATACGCGCTAGTAGCTCGGCACGTTGGTTAGGAATCTTTGTTTGCGCTTTCGATCTGCGAAACCCGCACTCATACCTCCTTTTCGACCGTGCAGTACCAATTCTCAACCGCACACTCACGTCTTGGGCAAAAACCCAAATCATCCTCCCAACGTCTCGACAAACAATAGAGGCAGGCCGTCTTCGCGAATGCTATGCCGATGTCAGCTGTAGGTTGTATAGCACCATTCTACTGAACAAGCGGGTCCCTAGGAGAGTACAGGGTCTTCCCTAGAGTATGGTTGTAGTGGCATGTCGAATGTAATAGATTTTACCCAAACCCTAACCTTCGACGACGCTGCAAGGGACCTCCGAGAGAAAGAGTGCACCGTATATCCCCGCAGTGCCTTCCCATTACGGACACTGCAACGCGATGCCCAATTGGGATCTAGGCCTCCGCGCTTGCACAACGCGACAGCACAGCACTACACTGCGCAGCGACCTGTCTTGCGTGCCTGCCATTGCATACGCCCGAAGTCTTACACAACACTGGCAGTCGAAGCTATGGTGTCGATGGATATGGCTACCACTACGAGCACGCTGCAAGCACTCGCCATCGAGATGCCTGCAGTCGTCAACACCACAGCCAACATAACCGCGCCTGCGCATTCCATCGTCGAAATGGCAGCGGTTTCAGCCTGGATGATCGTGCACGGTATCGGCTTTGTTATCGGCATGATTGGGCTATGTGCTTTGATATGGGGCATGACGTTCGTCATGGTCGAGACGGTCGTTACAAAAGGCTGCCTCCAGCGTCGACCGATGGGCGGAGAGGGGGTTCCAGTCACCGTCGTCCTTCTGTGGGCCTTCATTCTTGCGATCGACATTACCGTCAGTTGCTTCATTGGCAATGAGTTCGGACCACAGGAGGCCACTTTGTGGAGCATGTTGCAGGCATTCGCGGCCGGCACCACTGGGGTAATTGCTGCCCAGGTGGCTTTCGTGTTGTCAGTGTTGCTGGCAGGAGCTTGCGGATGGGTTCTGAGACTGGTGAGAACCAGGAAGTACCAAGCACTCAGTACTGACGACGATGGGAACGTGCAGCAGGGTGGTGAGACGGAAATGGGTGACCTCATGCTCGATTTAGTGGGTGACGAGCAGAAGGAGAAGACCGACAGCGCGCATCTATGGGATTTTGCGGAGAATCCGCAAACGAGGACGGCATCGAGTGGACTGCGCTCAGGCGAATAAGCTGGAGTGCAGTCTTGACAAAACCTGTGAGTTATCGTAAGCATCACTTGCAATGTACGAAGCCGTTACCGGCAGTACAGCCCTGTTGATGATAGCAGGGCATGAAAGTTGCAGCGCACGGTAATCAAAGAATGCATTGCATCGTCAATCGTGTCTACATGATCATTGCACGGCGTCGTTGAGCCTCGTAAATTCTTTCGGACCACCCGGCATCTGCAACCAATTGTCCTCGGGGAACTCATGTTCGCCCTCGATCATGTGAAACGTGTAGATCATCCTGCCCTTCATGCTCGTGTTCTTCTCGCTCTTGTGAAGCAAATTGCCATGGATTAGGACCAACGTCCCAGCCTTGACCTCACCCAGCTCGTACACCTCTTTCTTGACCTCTTTATCCTCCTCCAGACCCTCTGGCCACTGACTACCACTATTTGGCGCAAAGGTAGTGCCTTTACCGTCCGCACTCCTTACAAATCGATCACGGATGGGCGCCCTCCTGTGACTACCCGCAGCGAATGACAAGCACCCATTCTCCACCGTGCAGTCTTCCAACGCATACCAGAACCCCACAGCACTTGGCGGGTCAGTATACAAGAACACACTATCCTGATGTGGCGGCACTCGTCCTCCGATCTCCGGCTGCTTGCAAATAATCATACTCTGCAGCACCCTAGGGTCTCGGAAGCCAATATCGCTCGCGATCCGCTTGTTCTTCTCATTAATACTCGCCTTCCGAAAACTCGGGTTCAATTCATGCAAATAGTGTCCGATCTTGTTGATGGCCAGCTCTTTGGGCTTCATCAACTTCCCCTCATTGTCGAAAGCGTCTTCCTCGAAGAAGAAGCGGACTTTGTCGCCGGACGTCAGGAAGTAGTCGTCGCCTACGTGGTCGCTGTTCTCGCCTGTGGAGAAGCGGGTCATGGGGTGGTCGGCGAGGGAGAAGTCGTTGAGCAGCTTGTAGCTTTGCGCGAGCAGATCTGAGACTTCATCTTGGCTGAGCGCGTCGGGGAGCAAGAGGTAGCCGTTCTTTTCGAACGTCTCCAGCTGCTCTTCGGTGAGGTAGGACGGATGCGGGTCGATGCGTGAGGGAGCCATGGCGTCGGGGGTCGAAATGTATGGAAGTGTACTTCTTTGGATGTGTTACAGCATAACACTGAGGGCGTCTGGTCACCGATGGGTAGGACTATATGCCATTGCAATCAGCATTAACCGCGCATTGCGTGCTTGCATGCTTCGCTATCGCGAGTGGAGCCAATTAGAGGGTCCGAGCTTTGAGGTCAATATTCCCACGCGAGCCGTCGATGCATGAACATGAACGATCACAACGATGGATTCTGACACACCACCTGCACCGCCAACGCCTTCGACATGGCGCTGGCTGCTAGGCTTCCTCATCGTTGGAGCCTGCTGGGGTCTGACTACACCCTTCATGAGACGAGCTGCAATTGCTCGTGACAAGGCGCCGCAAACTGTACGACCAGTCACAATAAATCCGAACATACCATGGCTCAAGCGGAAAGCGTTGGGCATCATCTACGCAGTCATTGACCTACTCAAGAACCCAGCGTATGCAGTACCACTACTGCTCAACATTACCGGCAGCGTATGGTTCTTCCTGCTGATTGGACAGGCGGGTACGCGACCTCGAGAGCCCGACTGTAGGCAATGACTGACTGACTGATTGTCTTCAGAGTTGAGCTTGACGGTCCCTATAACAAACAGTCTGGCTTTTCTGTTTACCGTTCTGGGCGAGTGGTACGCGGATGGCAAAGTCATCACACGAGGTAGGTCTGTTGGGACATTCCTCATAGCAATCGTTACTCATACAGTATAGATACATGGATAGGCATGGCCCTGGTATTAGGTGGCATCGCGCTTTGCGTGCAGTCCAAGACCTAGCGTGTAGTTTGGTACACCTCCATCGATCGTGTCTTAGTGTTTTTGAAGAGTCATCTCTAACATCGGACTCGCGGATATCTTACGCCTTCCAGTGGTGCCCGATAGTGGTGTTCAAAGCCAACGCCATCAGCTTCTGGAAATCTGGCGTACCGTAGCCTGTAACGGGATCCCAGCCTGGAGTAGCATTCCAAGAAGCGTACGGCACGAATGGGGTCGGTCTGGGATGTAGTCAGCATCACCACTTCATCCTAACACGAAGCAATCACTCACAGGCCAGAGTAGATGTCTTCACCCGTGCACCCACGACTACCACCAAGCACCACATCGTTCAGCGCCTTGTACGCCGTGCTGTAGATCCAGGGGTTCAAGAATCCCAGAGTAGGCTTGCCAGCTTGAATGCGCAGACCGTTGAGAATCGCAATGATACCCGCGAAAGCCGGCGAGGAGGCCGAAGTCCCAGACAGCAGACTCTCCTGGCCCTGATCGACGACATGGAATTTGTACGACTGCGCTGCAACATCTGGAAAACCGCGTCCAGTCTTGTTGTACAGACCGTCCCAGCGATCACCGAGGATACTGAGGTACTCGCTCACAGCCTTGTTCTGGTAGCTTGGCCGCGCCCAGGTGTCGGAGAAGCCACCAGAAGAGAATGCGATGGCTTGCTCGGGGATGTGGTATGTGCCTCCGACACTCGTTACGAACGGACACGCTGCCGGAAAGATGGGTAGGAAGCGAGTCGTGTTCTTGCCGTCGTTGGTCTGGCATGCGCTACCAACACCAGTATCACCAGAAGAGAACAGCACGGACACTCCACGCGCTCCGAGCTGACCGAACATGTTGCAGACGGTCTTGCGATAAGCAAGAGGGACGGACTGCTCGTCCTCGCCGTAGGAGGTAGTGAGAGTATGCGGCAGCTCGTCATCGGGCTGAGCGAGGATGTAAGTCAGGAAGTCCAGATATGGCTCGTTCTGGGCCGTGGTGGCGTTGGGCTGATCCAGGTCAGGTGCTATCGGGCCGCGGCCGCCGGTGCTATAGGCGTGAATCGGGACTGGATAGCCCATGGAGAGCAGATACTGGACATCGAGGTTCGCTTCACCGCTGTCATCGATTGTGTCGTTCTGCTTGAGCAGGCCTCCGTTGATGCTGCTCCACGAGAAGCTCTCGCCGTTCGCGTATGGGGCATACTCTGCTTCGAAGGTTTTGAGATCGCTGTAGCGCGGATATTCCTCCAGGAAGTTGTTGAAAGCTGCAAAACCACTGCTAGCATTGTTCTAGTGACGAGCGTCAGAACGGTTTCGGCCATACTTGAAAGCACCACACTTACGAGAGAGTAGCCCTTGACGTTATAGAGCTCCTTGAGGCAGCTGGGAGTAATGGTGGCGTTGCAAGCTGTTACGTTAAGCCCGCTTGCAGCAGCACCACCAAGCTTGCCTCTCGCGCTTCCCATGATCTCCATGTCGAAGACTCGACGTCCTTGGGGTCGCATCTGGCCTACGATATAAACATCAGCAACCTGGCCACAGCAGCGTCTCCCAGGTCGACGATCAAGCAAGCGATCAATCACAGCTTTAGGTACGTACCAAATCGAGTCGTTGGCTGCACCATAGTAACGAATTCGTGCAGCTCATCCGGGATGCTGTAAGACAAAGTCCGGATCTTCTCGGTGTTCGACATCGCGTTATGGTAGACATGGAATTGAGTGTCCAGCATCTGTTCGGCCGTGTCGAGGCGCGCCACAAAGTTTACCCACTCCCCATCCGCATTAACGTCCGCACCGTCGAGCCCAGAGTCAGCCAACCACTTTAGTACTGCGTCGGTCGCCTTCGTCTCCGGCTGTAGCATGCCTTTCAGCTCGTCACGGCTAAGGTGCTTGCCATATCGCTCGTGCGATGGATCCGAAATCTCGTACAAAGTCTGCTCTAGCAGTCCTTCGTTGGGGTGCGTCATAGCAATACGGAAATGCATACGGGTTGACGGCGATGGGCGACCGATCTGGGTCCATCCTTCTGGCGTTGAGTGTACCGATTCCAGTACGCCAGCGTGTCCAGACGCTGCGAGGGCGAGAAGCCCGGTAAAGAATGTTCCACGCATGTTGATGTTAGTTGACAGTGTGAAGAGGGAGAGCGGAAGTCAAGGACATCGCAAGCTTAAGCAAGACGTGCCTGGCAAAGCTTATCACCCTACCTATCTCACCTGCCTGTTGAGCGTTTGCTCTGACGCTTGGCACCATGTATCCATGACGTTCTTGTGGCCGGATAAGGCAGGCGCTGTGTGTGGTGTGCTGTGCTAGCCGCGCTGGTGTTGCTTGATCTGCAGTCCCAATTACGATGCGCGAATCAGCGTCTAATTAGCAAGGGCTATGATAGCGAGATGGAAACTGTGGCATGCAATCTTTGTTGTGGACGATGTGATTTGAGGCTCTGCAGATGGCGTCAAATGAACCTGCATTAGCGCTGTTTAAACGGCAGATAGCGCTAGACTGCAGACCACCGTCAGCACTTTCTATCGACATCGCACGACCAAATGTGCTGCCTTGAGAGAGAGCGATAAAGTGGCAAACGGATATTCCACAATGGATATGCCTCGATACGCATCGTTAAGTTATCTTCAAAGATCCCACATTTAATATCCAATCTCCCGACCCTTGGCATACCAGTCTTTTGACGTACAGAAGGGCAACATGCGGTCCGTACAGTTCTTGGTCCCACTGGGTCGCACTGCAAGGCTACTATCTCGAATCTGTCCACCTGCCACCAACCTCCCAGCTCTTTGCGACCTTGAGAATACTGTAAAGAGCGAAGCATATTAGCCATCCATATCTCATATGTGGATTATATCCTTCAGACTTACCTCGCCTCATCCCACCGCTTCGCCACCACCTGCATACCGATCGGCAACCTTCCATCACCCTCCTTGACCTTCCCCCAGCCTACGGGCATACTCATAGCCGGATGTCCAGTAACGTTAAAGCTGCATGTATTGAGTGTGTTGCCAATCGCAGGCTCGAACAGATCCATGATTCTCTCGCTGAAGCCATTCGGATTGTCGTCCGTCTTGACCGTACTGGCGGGATGCTTCGGCGCGACAGTGTTGTTACACGGCGTAAGCAGTACATCACATTCCTCTAATGCCTTGTCGTATGCCTCCCGCAACTCCCAGACATGCATATGAGCTTTTCGTGCGAGTGCAGGGCCGTACTTAAGTTGCAGATGAGCCGCGTTCATCAGTATGTTGACTGCGGCTGGGTTGCGGTGCGCCAGAGTATCGAAGTAGTCCTGGCCGATCTTGTTTGGTTGGAGATGAGGCATGGTGTGGGAGAGAAGGTCCGGCGGGTTGCCTGCAACAAAGTGCGGCATCATTGGCCGAGCCGCTATTGTCCAGATAGCAGCACCATGCTTGTGGAGAGGTATCGAGATCTCCTTAACGTCCGCACCCAGTGACCTAAAGCGTTCCGCAGCCGCTTTGACAACGTCCGCAACCGCAGGGTCCAGACCTATCATATCAAAGGCCTCTTTCAAGATGCCAATACGTAGTCCCTTCGCTGCACCGTCTGCTGTCCATTCACCGGCCTTCTCCTTTCCTGCAATCCATGCTTGTAAATCTCTAGCATAGTCCGGCACCTTGTCCGGCATAGGTGATTCAGGAGTCATCCGTGGGTCTATACCGTCGTACCCAGCCATTACCCCAAGCATGAGTGCTGCGTCTTCGACTGTACGGGTCATAGGACCAGTATGATCGATGAGTGGATTGAGAGCAGCTATGCCTGTGTATGGGATCAAGCCGTGGGTAGGCTTCAGTCCGTATATGCCAGAATACGCTGCTGGTAGCCTAATGGAGCCACCTTGGTCGCCTCCAACCGCCAAGTCAACACCCTCACCAAGCGGGTAGTCTCTGGTGTCTTCGCCACTTTGTCGCGCTTCCTCGACATCGCCAATACTGACAAGCGCAGCGCAGCCACTACTCGAGCCTCCCGTAGCGTAGCCAGGCTGCCACGCATTGTGTACAACGCCGCTGTGACTCGTATAACTTACAGCGAACATTGACAGATTCTCACATGTTGCTGTACCTTTGATTGTGCCGCCAGCGGCTAGTATGCGCTGTACGACTATTGCGTCGATTGGCGATATGGGGTGCTTGCCATCTTTGAGCAATCCTGGCGAGCATCCGAGTCCGAGAGGAAGTCCAGCGACGGATACATTATCCTTCACCGCAATCGTTCGGCCAGCGAGCGGACCTTTTGCACTCGGAATGGTCAAGGTAGTCTTGTGTGCCCAAGCATTCAGCGGATTCTCCACAGCGTCCGGTCGATGACACTTCCTCTCGCCATCTACTATCACAGGCTTAAGTCTAGGGTCTTCGTACTCGGGTAAATGTCCAATCGCCTCGCAAGTCGCGTGGAATGCATTTGCGAACAGCAGGAAGGCGGTCTCGTCCACACTACCTGGTGTTATTGTGAAGCCATTGGCGCCGGCTATCGCCTTGACATCCTCGGTTGTGCTTGTTGGCTCGCCGGACGAAAGAGAGACGATAGACATGATAACGCGGGTGTGAAGCGTAGAGAATGCCAAACTTACCTCTCTGATGCCTCCTTCGCTGGCGGATGTGGCTTACGCTGCGGTATCTCGCCTTGACTGAGCTCCCTCGCGACAACTCTGTGGCCGATCAGCTAGAGATGTGCACGAGATAGGCCGGCGATGGCTCGGGTTTGGTGGAAGGAGGTGTTGTTGATAGAAGCTCGCCGACACCGCCCTCTTATCGGGCTATAGTCGGCCAAGACGGGAGGATTCTTATCTTGCCGACAGACCTCACCTCGTCCTTCGCCAACAGACAAACATGCCAGCTCCATGGTAGCTTGCCCGTGTCCTTCACCGTGAGTGGTGGGCAGGAGAGTGGTTGCTGTCTGTACCTGCATCCACTCTCACGCCGCCCTCGACCTATCTACAGTGCCCAGACACAGCGCGCTCGGCAGTCAGGATGGCGTATGTGATAGCTTCGGACGCGTCGCGTGAAGGTAAGTATACTCTCGTGTCTCATCTCCTTCGTTGCATTCGTCCTCATTGTCACTACCATGTCGTCTTCTGCGGACACCTATCGCCTCGGCGTGGTGAGTACACCCTCCACCCAAGGGAACTGCTAGCTGATAACATGAGCAGGATGTTGGGGGTACATTTACAGACGCGTGCGCGTTTTCGCCAAGGGGTCGCATCTTCCGTGCGAAGGTACCCAGTACACCTCAAGATCAGAGCATAGGGGTCAAGAATAGCATCGACAAGATCCGTGCGATCATCGAAGCAGAAGAGGGTTTCACCGGAAAGTTTGGTGTAAGTGATATCTAAACGAAGGGTGGCAAAGATACTGAGAATGAGACAGGCTCTTCACCACGGCTCTACGGTAGCTACGAATGCTTTGCTGGAAGGCAAGGGAGTGCCAGCCGCTCTCATAGTCACAGAAGGCCACAAAGATGTGCTGGTAGCCAGACGAAGCCAAATCCCAGGCGGATTGGCAGCTTGGATTGCATGGTCACCAGGCAAGTTTCAAGGAGAACAAACACATCTCTTCCGAGCCAGTCCGCTAACGGTTGTGCAGTACGTACTGCCCGTCTCTTAAGACCAAGATTTAGGATGCTGCTCCGCTCGGTCCCTCTTGGCGTGCTTGCAACGCTCTACTTCCCCAAGGGAAAATACCGCAAGCCACTTGCTAACCCCAAAGATTCGTTAGCCCCCGCCCATCATTCCTCTAGAGCGGACTCTCCAAGTCTCTGAGCGCATCGGCGTGGATGGCGAGATTGTAAAACCAGTAGACAAAGAAGGGCTGCGAAAGCAGCTTCTCACTATGAAGGGCAAGGTCCAGGCAGTCACGGTCAGCTTGCTGAACTCATGGGCGTCTGGCGAGCATGAGAGGCAAGTTGCGGAGATTGTCAAAGAGGTACTCCCTGAAGTGGAGATCTCGCTCTCACACGAAGTGCTGCCTGAGCTTGGGGAGTATGAACGCACTGTCACGGCGGCAACGAACTCTGTCGTCAAACCAGAGGTCAAACGATATCTGAAGGGTCTGCAAGAAAAGCTTATGGACGATACGCCTGTCGTACGAATTTTGAAGAGCGACGGTGGACTTACGGATATTGGCTTGGCAGGCGATACACCGGTCAACATCCTCATGTCTGGACCAGCTGGTGGAGTTCGTGGTATCACGAGCATTATCGCTAATGCGACCAAACACAAGAACTTGATCACGCTGGACATGGTAGGCTGCATTGTGATCAGGGCAACGACTCTCACTAACAACATATACAGGGAGGCACCTCGACCGACGTTGCGCTCATCGCCGATGCACAACCGTCCCTTCGCCGAGAAACTGTGGTTGGCGACATTACAGTCCGCTCGCCCTCGGTTGATGTACGGACTATTGGCGCTGGCGGTGGCAGCTTGGCCTTCTTCGAACCTTTGACCAAGACTCTCCGCGTTGGCCCTGAGTCATCAGGTGCGAATCCTGGCCCTGCATGTTACGGGCGGGGTGGCACGCAGGCGACAGTGACGGATGCCAGTCTGGTGCTTGGTTATCTGCCAGAAGCCTTGCTAGGTGGCGAGTTCAAGCTCGATATCTCCGCAGCTCGCTCTGCGGTCGAATCGTTGGCTCAAAAGATGGGTAAGAGCATGCTGGAGACGGCAGAAGCAATTATCGATCTCGCCAACGAAGCCATCTATGGTGCCCTTCGCCTGGTGTCTGTCGAGCGTGGCCATAATCCTGCTGACTTCGCGTTGGTCGCGTTTGGTGGCGGTGGTACGTTTCCGATGAGTATACTCGCTTGTATATCGGCGAGGTATGCTGACCATTGTACCCACAGGACCCATGATTGCGAACGGAGTTGGAAAGCTCTTGGGTGCATGGCCCGTGATAGTTCCTGCGGCTCCTGGAATTTTGTGTGCTCAAGGCGATGCCACCACCAAGATGAGCCACGAGCTCTCGGCATCGTTCATTCAGTTGCTCTCAAAGACAACGATGGAGACGCTCCGCAAGGAGTTCGGAACGCTCAAGGATCGTTGTGAGACTGTCATGATCGATGCGCTAGACTCCAAAGATGCAAAGCTTGCCACGACTTACCAGGTAGCATTGCGCTACAAGGGACAGGCACTGGAGCTCATTGTCACCATCACCGACGATGACCTCGCACAGCCCATGGAGATATTCGAGAAGCTTGCACACGAGAAGCATGGCAAACAACACGAGCAACAGTCAGTAATTTTCGTATGCCATTCAGAACGTCCACTGATCAAACACTCCTCCTTGCAGATTTTCATACACCCTGGAAAACTTCCCACTCGAGTCTACTCGCCTCACAGTGACAGTCGTTGATGCTTCTCCAGACATTGACATTCCGCAAGTTCCTACTGCCGATAGTGAGACGCCACCCGAGTCGGCTATCGTGGGCAAAAAGATCGTGGTCGTCCAGGGCAAAGAACACGAAGCCATTTACTGGGACCGTGCTGCCATCAGCAAAGCGGGCTACAAACTACAAGGACCATGTGTGATAACCGAAATGGACAGCAACACCCTGATCCAGCCAGGCTTTGAAGCCGTGATCGACATCGTCGGCAATATTTGCATCAGTCCTATGCCTGGTAACGAGCTCCCTACTTTCCGAAGCAAAGTGCAGGGCTCCTTATCGGACAAGTCGGATGAAGAGAAGATTGCAGAGGCAAAGAAAGTGGTTGAGGACATCCCGACGGTGCCGACTCTCGTTGGATCTGCATTGGCCTCGATCAGGACTGAAATGGATACCTTGATGTTGAGATGTTCAATGTCCCCAGCCATCCGCGAGCAACAGGACGAGTTCAACGTCATCACGAATGGAGCAGGCAAGATGCTTGTCGGCCAATTTGGCTCCTTCATTGGGTCGTTCTTGAAGATCTGGAACTATAAACTATCGCGAGGAGAGGTTGACGAGATCGAGGAAGGCGATGTCTTCGTTACCAACGATGTCTACGAGGTCGAGGGTGCCGTCAGCCATCTGAACGACATCATTGTTCTGCTACCTATTTGGTTCGAGCACAAGATTGTAGGTTGGGCGGCCAACTTTGGGCACATGACAGATGTTCAGGGTCAGGTACCTGGCTCGATGAGCATTAACGCTCAGACGATCTTCGACGATGGTTTACAAATCCCGACGATGAAGCTGTTCGAGAAGGGCAAGATGAATCGATCGATCGTCGAACTCATGTGCCGCAACAGCAGACAACCAGAATGGCTACGATCGGATCTACTCGCACTGATTTCCGCCTGTCGGACCGCAGCCACCCGCGTTTGCGAGCTCTGCACTCGCTTCGGACCTGAAGTGTACGCCGCAGCTACAGATGTTTTGCTTGCAAGGACCAGGACTGCTGTCGCGCAGATCATTGAACATCATATGACTGACGAACCTTCAACATTCATCGACTTCGTGGACGATGATGGCCACGGAAACGGCCCATTCGCTATCAAGTGTACGCTGTCCAAGCCAAGCAAAGACCGACTGAAATTTGACTGGACAGGCACTAGCCCGCAAGCGAGCAGCAGTATTAATTACTTCCTCAGCGAGACCATGTTCCGGATGTTCGTCGGCTACTACCTTCTGACTGTCCACTCCCCATATACGATCCCAAACGACGGCTTTCACGATCTGGTTGATGTTGAGATCCCGCAAGGTTCACTCCTCAAGCCAGTACGGCCAGCTGCATTGTCCTGCCGAACGCACTTCCTTGGCAGAACGATGGACGTCATGCAGGCGCTATTCGGGCAAAAGAACTCGGCGTTCATGACAGCTGCTGGCTTCAGCGATTCGCCCCATTTCTGTATGCTCTCCCCAACTCCCTCGAGACAGTCTCCGAGTCGGCGATCGTCGTACAGCAGCTATACTCGGCTTGCTGTATCTCGGTACAAGCTCTTCTGCTGGGACTGTCCTACAGCCAGTATCGAAATTATTGAACGATAGGCTGACTTCTACACTTCTAGTCTACTCCGGCTTCAAGCCAAACGGAGAGTGGTACCAACTCTACCAGATTGCCTTCGGAGGTGTGCCTGCAAGGCCGAAAGGCGACGGGCCAGATTGTCATTGCTTGTTCCCGGCTATCAAATCGGTGCCCACGGAATCTATCGAGCTTAACTTCCCGGTCCGACTAGAAGTCAACCAGGCAGTACCCGATAGTGGTGGTGCGGGCTTCCATCGTGGCGGCAACGCGCAGCTGACGATGTACCGCTTCCTATCTGCTGGAGAGTTCAGCTTGCACGACGATAGATGGTTCACGAAGCCTTGGGGTGTGAGAGGTGGCAAGCCTGGCAGTCGAAGCAAGAAATCGATACATCGCGGCGACGGTAAAGGCGGATATACAATCGAGCTTTTGCAGTCGAAATGCGATCACGTTAAGGTGAAGCCAGGGTAGGTCAAAATTGATTTCAGATGGCAACAGCCTGCTAATGTGTTTTAGCGATCTCCTCGAATGGCAGACTTGGGGTGGTGGCGGGCTGGGAGATCCTTTCACTCGCACGCCCGAGCTCGTCGCGCTTGAGGTACGACGCAAGCTGGTCACGGTTGAGGGTGCGAAAGCAAACTACGGCGTCATCCTCAATGCAGAAACTCTCGAGCTGGACGAACTTGCTACGGAAACTCTTCGCTCGGACGCGGAGAAGGCCGAAGCAGGCAAAGAGCAGCCGTTGTATGACCGTGGTGGCCGCATGGAAGACCTGATTGCAGAGTGCAAAGAGGCGACTGGGTTCATGCCTCCGACTCCGCAATGGGAACAAGATGTTTACGGGCCGCATGTTGCCCTACCATACGTTAAGGACTGGTATGCCAAGGGTCGGGAAATTGGGTACAAGATGTGGGATGTTTGAAGAGCTGCCGCCGCAAATTGTGGCTATGTAAGGCAAAGGAGTGGTAAGTACTACTCTTCAATTCCTTAGTTGATCAAGGCGTTTGCTTGATCGCCGGATCTATAGTCGATTTGTTTGGTGAGAGGTTGGTGGAAAGTGCTTTCCATGGCCCGCGTCTAGCTCAGGCAGCGCGGACTTAATGTCATCGCGTCAGCGAAAGACCTTCATAAACCTCCCGCTCAAGCTTCCAGATATTAAGGTTTGTAAGACGTGGGAAGTACGTATGTAGCAGCAGATGGGTGGACTCTTGATATCTGCAAAATACGAGGTCAAACGCCGACGTCTACTGTCGGCTTCTCAGAATGCTCATCATCAGTGCAGCAGCTGGAAGAGCCAATTTCGTACTCACAACAACGGGCTAAATGGGGATAGTAGATAGCACATGTGTAGCATATGCCTCATCATGTCATGTTCATGTTGTCGCAAACGACTCTACTGCCAAGCGATGTAAGGCAATCGGGAGGGCCGCTCCCGCCACCCGAGGACAAAGAAGGTTTGGTGGCGTTTCTAATCTCATCCGCAGCCGTTGTGCTCCCTCCGCACCTCCACCACCGTGCGCCTCCACCACACCACCTCACCTCACCTCACTTCGGTCGAGGCCAGACCATCTCCGACTATATTCGCTCGCTTCCAGTCACCTTCGTTTGATACACCACTCTTGGACGCGAAAAGGGATCTCAGTAGACAAAGAGATCACGCAGCGCGCGCTTGACTGAGACGGACGGGATCCGGCATTGTTAAGGCATCTTGTGCGGCCACTGGCAATTGAGAGGAAAGAGTTGGATTGATCTTGAGGCCTCTGTGGCCAACACCATACAGCAGCATGGCCTTCAACGAGCGAGGGACCATGTCTTACGGTATGATGAGGTCAGCTAATGCGCTATTATCCACTCCTAACATG
Source organism: Elasticomyces elasticus (assembly GCA_035926095.1). Lineage (NCBI taxonomy): Eukaryota > Fungi > Ascomycota > Dothideomycetes > Mycosphaerellales > Teratosphaeriaceae > Elasticomyces > Elasticomyces elasticus. Next base: position 1,033,704 of record JAVRQT010000003.1, read on the forward strand.
AAAACAGAGGTCGAACGGACTCCGAGAACCATATTCAAGCGCTGCGTGCAGTGCCCCGATACAACCCCATCATGCCCTCCGAAATGCCAGAAAGGCGAGATCTGCTCGCTCGTGCCGGCGGACTGCAATACCTGTCCATACATGATATGTATTGCTAACCCAAATCCTCCGCCAAAGAATACAGGACCGAACATTGGCGCGATAGCCGGCGGGGTCGTAGGTGGCGTGGCAGCAATTGCGATTGTCGTGTTCTTTGTCTGGCGCTTCTGGATCAAGAAGCGGCGAGAGCAGCAGGAGCTGGAAGCGGAAGAATGGGAAGAAGACGATATTGCGCAGCAAAAGGCACAGCATTTCTCCGCGATGCACACGGGCGATGCTCTCAGTACGCGGACAAGAGGAAGTCTGGCGAACAGCATTCTGAGTCGCGCAAGCAATATCATCCAGATCGCGTATATTCCAGGTGTGACGAACAGGAACGGCTCAGGTCACAACAGCTTACTGGGCAACGCGCCTGTGCCGCCTATACCGGCTGCGACACGAGGTAGCCAACCGCCGAAGAGTCCACTGAGTAATGAAGGCGATATGCTGTTCTTCCGGCCGGGTGATCTTCGAGACAGCTCCTACTCTGGCGCTTCGTCTATCAGGTCTGGAATCAGAGACACGCAGTACACACGACAATCCATCACACCTTCGCTCGCAAGATCGTCGATGGTTTCTGAATCATATCGGGACGAGGTCACGCCACCCTTACCAGCTACGACAGTTGCCCGAGCGGCACCACGGATGGTGAGCATCAAATCATCCCTTTCTCAGGGCTCAGACACATCTTCGACCACCGAGGAAGCCACCAACACATCCGAGGTCATGGATTTCGCGGCTGGTGGCAAAGGCAAGGGCATCCAAATCATGATGCCTCGCGAAGGCTCACCATCAGCATCCTCATCGCTACGAGGTCAGGCGAAGCAAGTCACTGTCGGCGGCGCGGCTAAGGGCCGCTTTCCAGTGCGGCAGCCGAGCGACGCTTCGACAGTGGCATCCACCACAAGCAAGCACAGGCCAGCTATCTCGTCACCTCTCGCGGAGATCGAAGACACGGATGAGGAAGACGATGATGACCATGCTCGGGCGAGACGGAGCATGCACCTCATCAGCACGTCACTCAATCAAGCCATCGCCACGCCGCCATTGATACAGCCACTCGAGAGCCCATTCTTCGATGCCTCCGAGCATCCGCCCGCTGCTGCGAACAAAGGTCTGAACCCTTACGCATCCATGGCGGCCAACGTGGACGCCACGCGAGCTGGCAAAATCAACGGTGGACATCTAAGCGACATCATCGAAGAAGGGATGAAGCGTGCGAGTCGAATCCCATCGCACGAGGGTCTGGGAGGGAGGCGAGATGTCAGTCCCTTCTCCGACGCGCACGCGACGCAGTAGGGGGTGTTTAGAGATGGTTGTTTGAGCTGGCTCACTCTTCTCGATATATTATGATGAGATGAGCCGAAAGCAATGGCGTTTTCTTCGAGGTGGCATCTTCACCTGTACCATCTGATTGACAGCCGGCGAGCTGCACAGCGATACGATTCTACGTCAGCCTGTTCGCAGGCTTGGACGATATGTACTAGCCATTTAGCTACGAGATCTGCAAAGCATGTCACGCTGCTTTCAGCTTTCCGTTGTATTCTTCACTGCGTCTACTGTCAGACCTTCGTTGCTGATGCGAAGGCCGAAGCTTATCTTGCCCTCTCTCTGCAATCTCCTCAGCAGCCTCTCGTCGACATTCCACTCGTTCAGCACACAAGCAAATCTGCCGGCATCAACCGCAGACTGCCTGTTCGGTGCTTCTCGACGCGCTTCCTCAACGCTGATGCCGGCTGGGAACTTTCGGACTGGCAGACGATGCACAATGAGGCGGAGAGTTGGCAAATTCGAAAGTGGTGCTGGCAGTGTCGGACGCAGTGATTGTGTTGAATCATGAGCATTGGTGGGGAATGGGCCAAGGTGGTGCGTCGTGAGAATCAGAGGACAGCACAGGGCTGACGCACTTGCCTTGAGCGCTGCGGTGAGCTGTTGATATGTCGAAGGTGGTCGTTTAGTCGGCGGCAAGTCTGGATCTGATGCATATATGCTGGCATTCTCTTCCTCGGCTTTAGATTGCCAGTAAAATGCTGTGGCCGAGTCTATCGCAACGAAACCGACCGCTCGATCGATGGAGTAGTGACGAGATTTGTCCAGAAGATAGGATGGTAGGGTTTCGAGCGTGGCAGTGGTGGAGGCGAGCGATTGTGGTCGGAAAATGTGCACATGCTTCAGCGATGATAGCACGATATCCTCCAAGTCTTGCTCTGGTGCTGTGTCGTCTTTCACTATGAACTGTAGTTGATGGGCCAGTCTGGCGACGTCAAATGTGCCGTCAGTATCGATGATGACCACGCACGCTGCATTGCCACCCAAGTTTGACGGCAGTACCGAGAGGGCCGTCAAATAGTAAAGTAGATGAGTCGCTCCTCTTCCTGAATGTGTCGATGTGAGCTCGACAACCCTCTGTGCTGACTTTGTGCTCCTGTCGTCGGCACTCAACAAGTAGTCGAGCTGTGCTACACCAAAATGGGATGCTTTTCGATCGTGTTGCAACCGCAGTTGGGCGAGGATCTATACTGTTCAGCTTGATGCTCAGCCTGTGCAGCGTATGTTCAGACTTATTACCTCGTCAAGTCCCATCTCCTCGACTTCCTCCAACAACTTCTTCCCCAGATCTGCTGCCATCCTCAACATCAATCTGCTTTCCACCCTGTCACTCCTCCATCAACGCATCCGCAGTCAGAACCCGTCATGCGTTCAAGGCATCAATAATCGGCTACACAGTGCACACTTCCGACTCAAATGGCTCCACTGGTCGAGACTTTCCACCCAGCTCGTCTTCAACAACACATCCAATACCAGGCTGACGGTAAAGTCCGCAAGCCGCCAGTCGACCTCAAACAGTGTGCGCTCAAGGAGTTGATCCAGTATGAGTGCGATTTGCGAGGGCCGTTGAAAGATCCGGAAAGTAAGGTCGTGTGTGACCCGGTGCTGAAATTGTTCAGAAAGTGAGTTTCACTGAGGTCTTGCCGGAGAACATCAGACAGATAGACACGTTCTGGATAGCTGACGGACTGTCGACAGATGTGCGAATGGTTTGACCGTGGAGACTACGAGCTGGGAGGACATACACGATCGATAAAGTGAGGTTGAAAGCATGCACGTGACCACACTCGAAGGACTCCAAGCATATTTGGAATGCGAAGGACACAGGGCATCTTGCTAGTGCTACAAATGACAAGGCAGAATACTGCCGAACTCCTCCCAACGCCACGCTAATGTCAACCGATCCGGAACCCGAAGTGCTGACTTGAATACTCGCATGCACAACCGAGAAATCTTGCCATAAATCATCATACCCTCTCGCCGCCACGACTCCTCCAGTGGCCCACATTGTAGTTGACCACCACACCATCGGCCTCACCTGCATCAAGCTCGCCCCCAGGCGCGTCGACTGTTCCATCCATGCCTATATTCACACCATCGTCCATCCCCGCAACTTCACTCATCACGTCCGCGAACACATCTTGGAAAGGCTCTGCTTTTGCTGCTAACGCCGTACCGTTCCTGACCTTACCAGGTCCGCTCAGCGCTGTGCTGCGTCTCCTTTCTGCCTTCAACGAGCCCGCTTTTGCTGCAGTTGCCAGCTTTCTGAGCGCCTGCTCTGCCATCATGCCTTCTTGCGTAGCTCTCTCCCGCATTTTGCGCACATCCTTTTCTCGCTCTGGGTAGACGGGCGTGTGTACATATGTGTGCTTCGAAGGCAATGCAGGAAAATGAGCAGGGATGTAGCGAGGCAATGATGCCGTAGCCAGCGGCTGAAGTAAGGCGGAGAAGTCTGGTGTCGGTACTTCGGACGGTGCTGGCTCGGGGATCGAAGGATACGAGATGGTTTCTGGTATAGGTATTTTGAGGTGCGGTTTGAGTCGTGACGCAGTCGCAGTGTTTGGCATCAGTGATAGCGCCATACTAAAGTCTGGCGCGATAGGCTTGGTTCTTCGCTGGGCCAGCATCGATGAACGGATGTACTTTGTGAAGCGAAGCATGTACTCCTCCGTGTGTGATCTGAACATCTCTAACGCACTCGGCTGCACGCTGTCGAAGCCCACGGCGCTCAGCGCAGTACCGATGCTTCGCAGTAGTTGGCCTTGCGCGAACGCCGCGTCCGGAGGCGCTGGCTCGACATGCTGTGGTCTCCGCTGCACGTGTCGCAGAGTGTGCGTGACACGCCGCCGCTTGTGCGGCTGCTCGTCGTAATCGGATGTCGGGTAAGAACGCTTCTCAGCCATCGTGGAGTGTGGTTCATGTCATGCTGAAGGTGGATTGTGTAAGGTATATGTATGGACGGACAAGTGAAGTCGCGCGCAAAAGAATGCCTTAGGCAAGCAGAAACCGCCAAGGAAATTCAAGTGAACACAACATAGACACAAGCGACCAGGCTATTCACAATAACATTCTGACTTCGGTTCTCCATAGCGACCATATGGATGTTTATTGAGCTCTAAGATCCTAGCATGAGCTGGGCTTCTCATTTTGGCAAGCAATGGAACAAGTCGCAGCAGCCGAACACGTAACGAGCTCGCCAGAACCCGCATTTGCGGTCAGGTCTAGAGACGAGTACTTGTAACTAATAGCATGAGCGGCGACAGAGTCAAATTGCAAAGTGTTTGCCAGGCCTGCCGGCTTCGCCACGTCAAGTGCGACGACAAGAAGACATGCGAACAATGTCGGATACTTGGCATGTAATGCGTTCGAGCACCAATTACCAAGTTCAAATACCATGAGAGCCAGCCCTCGACGAAGTCTTTGCTCTTCTCTTCTGGCCAGGAGTGGGTTAGGCCCACAGAGGCTTTACATTACTACGATGAGACGCCGCAGCTGTCTGAATATTATCAGAGTGTCGAGACTGGCAAACCTCGCACACCAAGGCATGAAGTACAAAGGCAAGATCTGCATATAGATCGTGTTCTCCTGCCGGCGGTGGCATCCCCGCATGTTCCCTCGCCGGCAAGCCTGTCTACTTCTCAGCAGTCTCCCCTTGGGACCTTGTGGCAGTCGGCTGAATCGCAACTCGAAACAACGACAGCATCAGCGGGTACAGCTTTCTCACCACAGGAGGCCCTTTTGATCCGCAACTACGTGGAGCACATGGCTCAATGGGCAGACGGGCCTGATGTCTCGCGGCATTTCGAGCTCGAAGTGCCTCGTCGAGCGCTTCGCGATCCACTGTTGAAGCACGCTGTTTGCACTTTCTCTTCAAGACACATTAATCGTCAATCAAGCACCCAACAGGCCGAGGCGCTGGAGCATCAGGACGCCTGTCTCAGGCTTCTGATCCCGGCTATGTCGGGCTCCGAGCCAATCACCGAGAACGTGCTGGCTGCGGTTGCAATTCTGAGACAGAACGAGGAGATGGACGGTATGTATACTAGACGCCTTCGCATATTTGGTACTAATCTCGGGATAGAGTTCGACAACCGCTTCCACCTTGAGGGTATAACCAGACTGCTCAACGGTGTGTCGAGCTTTGCATTGTCCGGCGGCTTGGGTGAAGCCACTGCATGGCTCTGTCTAAGGGAGGACATTTATGTCTCGCTAACGATGCAGGCTCCTATCAAGACCAATCTTGAGAGCTTCCGGCACTCGACATGGTTACAAGGTGACAATGACCTAGCATGGTCCAACAAAATGGTGCTGCTGCTCGCAGAACTGCTACATAGTGTGTTCTCTGACCCACCAGATCTCATCACTCTTGCAGCGACCAAGGCACAGATTTCGGACTGGGATCGCTCCAAGCCTCTTTCGTTCAGCCCATACTACCAGGCTCCCAAGAACACTGCCGCAGGACAGTTGTTGCCTGAGGTCTGGATGCTTGCCCCTTTCCATGCTGTCGGCATCCAGCATTATCATATCGCACAGCTGGTGCTCTCTGTTTCGGACCGTGTATCTTCGTCGAGACCTTTTTCGCATATTCACGAGCACCGCTCGGTGGAGAAGCGGGTGCGATATCATCTTTTGATGACACTAGGCATTGCCAGCTCGAATTACAAAGCGCCCAATGTGAGTGTCTGAGTCCCTACTAAGGAGCAAGAGCTGACTGCTGATTGTCGCAAGACCTGGTTCACAGCACATCATTGCCTGGCAGTTTGGGGTGGCTGCTTGAGAAAGAAGAGTGACCAAGATGCAGCGCTCACGTTTCTGGCGGATATGTGAGTTGCAAGGTGGTCATGTTATTATGACTAGGCTGATCTCTGCGATAGGGAAGAGCGCATCGGCTGGCGCGTAGCCCGTTTGACCGAGGAGCTCACCTTGCAATGGAACGATGATAGCGATTGAGTACGAGATTGACAGCCGATCTGTTCAGCCTCGCCCTAGGCGCGACGTATGGAGTCTCTTTGGTTTGCAACCAGAAAATACACAGTATCGTAACCGCTGCGAATTTTGTACCGTGCTTGGCTGACAATTCAATGGGTGGGCGGCAGGCCTTCGGTAGTGAAGTCACGCGTGTGACCTCTATTCCAGCATACCGCCATGCTACAGACGCCCGTGAATGAGATGCCGTTACAGACTCGACTTGGAACGCTGCGTGAGAGTCTCCTGCACCGCTGCGTCTATCGCCGACCTCCCGATCGTAAATCCCCTAGCAACAACTCGTGTGGAGCCTGCGTACTTGGAGGTCTGCTATTGACCACGGTCAACATCCACGGAAGGCCGACTAGACCACTGCATCAATCATCATTCACTGCGCCGACAAGAGACATGTCAGAAATGGTTGGGTGGACCATCTCAGAGCGACATGCCCCGCTCACGGGCGATATTTCCCTCGCGGCGGACTGATCTACCTCGTTCAGACGGCTCGCAAACAAGCTTTCCTGGGGTAGGGGCTCTGCAAGTCGGGGTTGGCAGATGGTCTGCGCGCAGACCTGCGCGGCCTGTCACGGCTTCAAACACCATATGCAGCTATTATTTCGACCCAGGTCTAGGTCTGTCATGTATGCGGCGTGTTCTCGGCGTTTGGAATTGGTGAAACGCACGCCCGCGTTTCCCGACGTACTTCTCTCCAGAACCTCGTTCTCCAGGCAAGTACCAATGTACACCTCCACAGACGCAGCGTCAGGTAGGACCAGCGCTAGTATCGGCTATGAGCTTTCCCTCACGCCCGACAATGCTCACATATATATAACTATCCATGTCCCGTCACTGCGACTCTGACCACACAACAGCATTCTACAGGAACAACCTCCCGTTCGCCAACGACCATGTCTTCGGAGAAGCCGACCACCTTCGCCATGGAGAACTTACCAACGTCTGATGAGAAGCACAACGTAACCACGGTGGAGAAACTAGACTCGAACGGAAGCCTCGACACCATCGAAGATACCAAGCCTGGCGTATTTGTCTGGCTGTGCGCGGCTGCGACAGCGATTGGCGGCATGCTGTTTGGATGTGAGTATCGCCTTCATGCAAAGGACAAGCTGCATTGGCTGACCTATCGCTAGACGATACTGGTGTGATATCCGGCGTACTCGTCGTGTTGGGCACCGACTTGGGCGGACGAGAAGTGACGGACTCGGAGAAAGAGCTGATAACAGCGCTGTGTGCTGCTGGTGCACTTATCGGAGCTATCGTCGCAGGCATCACCTCGGACAAGTATGGCAGGAAGCCTGCAATCTGGTTTGCCTCGGTACTGTTTACCCTTGGCGCCGTTGTGCAGTCTTCGTCGTACAGCATAGCCCAGATGTCGGTCGGACGGTTACTCATTGGACTAGGTGTTGGGTCTGCATCGATGGTTTGCGTCGTCCACCATTCAGAACGAACGAGGCTGACCTCATCGAACAGATTGTCCCCTTGTACATCGCCGAGATTTCACCAGCTCGCTTCCGCGGCAGGATGATAAGTATTGATATGATCTTCCTTGGGACAGGCTCAGTACTAGCCTACGCCTTCGATGCAGCCTTTTACAAAGTTCCACACGGGTAAGATAGTGATGCTGATGGTATGATTCCGCACGCACTAATACACCAGATAGATGGCGGTACATGATCGCAATGGGCGCTATACCTTCCATATGCTTGGGCGCCTTCTTATTCCTCTGTCCGGAATCACCCCGACAACTTCTCTTCCACAACCGCCGGGAGCAATGCGAACGTGTATTGCGGCAGATCTATCCCAATGCAACCGATGAGCAGGTGGCTGAGAAAATTCTATCAATTGAGCATGGTGTTACCCAGGTACGTACGATACTGATCTAGTAACATCTGTTAAATTATGCTGACGACCGTGAAGTCCAAGTCTTTGAACGAAGAGATCAGCATACGGAAGTCGTTGAGTCTGCTGTTCATGATTCCAGCCAACCGTCGTGCTGGAATTGCCGCATGTGGTCTCATGTTCTTTCAAGTGAGTTAATGCCGATGCGTGCGAGATCTCTCAAGATTACCGAGTGCCAACAAGCTGCGGATATTGATTACAGCTTGCTGTCCTCGGTAAATTGAGAGAGATGCACTGCAGCCGGGCCAAGACCCTGCGATTATCTTAGACACTGCTAACCCTCTCACCCTCGCTGCTAGCAATTCTGCGGATTCAACACTCTGATGTGTAGGTGGACCAACGATCAAGCAGGCCGTTCGACGACTGACAGTATGCAGACTACTCTTCGACTCTCTTCGACATCGTGGGCTTCTCCAATCCGATCGCAGTCGGCAGCGTTGTTGCTATCGTCAACTGGATCTTCACCGTTCTCAGCATCTTCCTGATCGACCGTGTTGGCCGACGACGTTTGCTGTTGTGGACGATGTGGGTAAGTGGAGAAGCATCAATCATCATCTCACCGAACATCAGCTGAACGTGGCCTGCAGGGAATGCCCGTCTGTCTCGTAATTGCCGCTATAGCGTTCCGGTGGGTACCCTTAGACCATCGGACGCTAGAGCTCACTACCGACGAGGTTGGCTGGCCGGCTATCGTGGTGCTCGTGGGGATGATTCTGTTCGTTGCGTAAGTAAATCTGATGCCGGAACCCTGTGATTGTCCCATAGCGAAGGATTGCAACAAAGCTAACTCTACCACCCACCCCCTTTAGGTTCTACGCTGCTGGACTGGGATGTGTACCTTGGCAAGCCAATGAATTCTTGCCAATGGAAGTACGCGCCATGGGAACGATGATGATCAACGCCTGTATGTGCCAAAACAATCCAACTTGCAGAAACATCGCTGACAAACGCCATAGTCAATTGGGGGCCTAATATCATCGTCAGCAGCACATTTTTGACCATGGTCCGTTTTCCCTGACAATAAACACTTGTGTGTCTGAGACATTCGCTGACAGTCATACTAATCGCCTTACAGATGAAGTCGATGACACCGTCAGGGACATTCGGTTTCTATGCTGCGCTTTGTTTCCTCGGATGGGTTTTTGTTTACTTCTGTTTCCCCGAGGCGAGCCAAATGACTCTGGAAGAGGTCAGGAAGGTATTTGAGCACGGCTTCGGTGTGAAGTATGCGGAGGAATGGAGGAAGGAATACCGCAGAGGCGAGAAGGCTAGAGGCCCTGGAGAGGGAGTCCGATCTGGGAGCATGGCGTCGGTGTGAAGATCTGTAGAGGGCAACATACAACGCGAGTATTCTTAAATAATGTGAAGCACTGCACATCAGCTCCTAGTCGCCTCTTCTCTCCTTTCACATCTACAGGACTGGACCTTCTGCTTCTGGTTCTGCTCTGGCCTTACAACGGTTAGCGAAAAGGCTGTCCACTTGGCGCGGACAGAGTCGACCAAAATTGCGTCGAAGCCGGGGCGGCTTCGAGACGAGCGCGTCTTTCGCAACAGCCATTAATTAAATGCGCAACGAGTACAGCCTCTACGAAGCGCAAAGTACACCGAAACGATCGCAACAGCCCGTAGCTTCTTTCTAGCATCTAATATCCGTGGATCGAGCGTGTCGAAGGTAGATTTCACTATTATTTGGACGTGTCTTTGCGTCGCAAAGTTGTGGACAGCCTTTTCGCTAACCGTTGTAGCAAACATGAGGTGTACCTCGGCATCTTCATCACTTCCACTTTGCCAGGACATGCTTAGCAACAGTGCTACAAACATATTCGCACACCTATCATGGCCGGCAGCAGTACTTTCACCTGGGCACATGCCCTCCAGTTCCATTCGTCTCTTTCACCATTCCAAAGCCCACTACCTGGGACACACTCCGCCTTTGCCAACGTCAAACCAGTATCATGGCGACGGTACAACATCGCCGGTCTGCTTGTGACTGTGTACGGCATGCACGAGCTCCCCCAGGATGTGGCAGAAGTAACGTGCTTGTGGCTGTTACACGGCAGAGGCGATACACAAGATTCGATGGGCTACACAGCCGCTGGTATGCTGGAAGCGTGGAATAGCAAACGTAGACCCGGCATGAAAAGCTTGATAGCGGTCTGCATTGACCAGCGGAATCACGGTAGTCGGGTGATCGATAATGTTGCCAACGTGAGCTGGAAGCAGGGTGTGATTGATAGTACTACAAAATGTCATGCTTTTTCTGACTCTGCATAGGCAACACGACTCACGGCCCAGATATGTTCAACTCATACTCCGGCACAGCTTCTGATGTCTCACTGCTTATTGGACAGCTACCACAATATCTTCCTTTCAAGATTGGCGAGCACATCTGTGGTGGCGTCAGTCTCGGAGGCCACGCAACTTGGCAGCTCCTCGTTACCGAGCCTAAGATACGTGCCGGCCTCGTCGTGATCGGCTGTCCAGACTATGTTCGTCTCATGACCGACCGGGCGGTCCGCAGCAAACTAGCTTCGTGCATGTCCACTGATCCTCCTGGAAAAGCCTTCCTCGGTTCATCTGACTTCCCACCTGCACTGCTTGCTGCGATCGAAGAACGTGATCCAGCTGGCATCCTCCTCGGCGAACTTGATACAATCACAGGCGATGATCATCTTCACCCTCCCTCGGCCTCAGAAAAGAAACGTCTACGATTCATTCTGGCTCAGCGACTGGAAGGCAAGAACATCTTATGTCTTTCAGGTGGAAAGGACCGACTTGTTCCGCCTGAATGCGGCGAGCCTTTCTTGACGTGGCTGAAGAACGCAACTGATCCGAAGGATGGCTGGGCCAATGATCTGAACATCAAGCTAGAAAACATCATAGACTCTGGCGCCAGACACGAATTTTCGAAACCCATGCGTGTCGAGGCCGAGAAGTGGCTATGCGACGTACTCTCTGCCGACGAGGATTTGTCAAAAAGCAGAGACAGCAAATTGTAATGAGGTTGACGATCGTAGTGCTTGGCAAGTAGCTACTCAAGAAGTAGACCACTCGTTGGGGCGCAGTCCGTAAGCAGCGCCCTACGATGACACATTTCAACCTTACATTCTTCTCGATGGAGTATGATGCACGTTGCTGGACGAGATTAGACTTAGTTCAATCGACCTCTTTCTTCATAGAGCACGTGGTCGGTTTTATGATGCACCATGTTGTTAACTCCTTTTTCGACATCCATACAGCAGGCTAGGTCGCCTTTATTCATCGTTCGCCTTTTTTCTTTCATATCGAACCTCAGCTTTGCTTACACAATTGACAGAGTTGTGTTGGGTTCACACTTGTACTTGGATTTCGTAGGGCGTACAGAAGACATCCCCTGTGCAATATAACATGACATCCTGCCAGGTAACCCGAGGAACAACCAACAACACTTCACAGCAGCCTCATCCAAGCACCATCAACAACAAGCCACCACAAACATGGGTACATGGGACGATACTGGAGCGGCTGGCATTGCCGGGTTCCTCAGCTCGAACGCTCACGACATCTACCCTACCATCGATCCGAGTAAAGTCCAACTGCCCAAGCCATACGTCGTCTGTATTGTCGGCGCATCCCGAGGCATCGGCGCTGGGATAGCACACGCCTACTCCCATGCTGGCGCTAGTGGCCTCGTACTCGCTTCCCGCAGAGTCTCCGGTCTCGAACAGGTGGCCGCGGAATGCAGGAAGATCAACCCCAAAGTCAGGATCGAGATCGTTGCTTGCGACATTACATCGGACTCTTCGGTGCAAGCATTGGCGTCCAAAACGAAGTCCACGTTCGGCCGTCTCGACGTCTGTGTGGTCAATTCTGGCTACACAGGCCCAATTGAGGCCAAAGTGACAGAGACACCGACGGAGGACTTCATCAATGCGAGCAACGTCAACTACGTTGGTATGCTACAGTATTGAACCGTTCGCTTGCCTTCGCTAATCTGCTCAAGGCACCTTCCTCACCGCCAAGTATTTCATTCCCCTTCTCCTTGCCACTGAGGGCGGTGCAAAAGCATTGATCGCAGTTGGGACGCTCGCTGCCTTCATGGTAAAGGGCATGATTGCCAATCCGCACTATAATGTCAGCAAGGCTGCTCAACTTCGCCTCATGGAGACGATACACGAAGAGTACTCATCGGAGGGCCTGGCTGCCTATACCATACACCCGGGAGGCGTCCTCACTGAGATGGTGAAGGCGGCCGTCCCAGAGGCCGTTCACGCGTACTGTCTGGATAGCACGGAACTGGCCGGGGGCTTCTGCGTCTGGTTGAGTAAGGATCAGAGTCATGAGTGGCTCAGCGGTCGTTTTGCATCAGCGAACTGGGATGCCGACGAGCTGGACGCAAAGAAGGATGTGGTGCTCAAGAAGAATCTGCTGAGGTTCACGGTGGATGTGTGATCGAACAACAGTGAGCAGGCACGGTGGTTTGATAGAGTCAGTCGCATAATGCTGTAGCAATAGACAAGCCAAGCATCACTTAGTACATGCTCGTTCCGTTGCCAGCACCACCCACTGCAGGAGCACCAGACCGCCATACCGGGGCTCGAGCTGCCTGGTATGCCGCAGCGGCCTCTGCTTCTCTAGCCGCATGCTCCTTCGCTTCTTTTTGCTTTTTCTGGTGCACGATGCTGCCTTTCAATCCACGGAGGTACCGCTTGGCTTCGTTGACCAGGTGTTCGGGCTCATTCGAGTGGCGTAAGGCTTCGAGCATAGCGCGGACCTGCAGTATTGTCAGCCCAACAATACACGATCCGAGACATGTGAGGGTCCGACATACCTGGGTCTCACTCTGAATATGCGGACAGACTCGCGCATGTCCGAAATGCGCCATCCCGCACAAATTGCAATACTCAACTCCTGCTTGCTTGAGCGGGCAGCTGCCTGCCACATGGTACGTGCGACATGCGAGGCAGTTAAGCCCATTTTCCACCTGCACCACCCTGCCGTTGATCGTCACGGTGCCGTTCGTTGGATCTGGTGGTGTCGGCAGGCCGAAATTGTTGGTTGCTGGGCGCGTCTGAGGAACAATTGCACGACGGAAGGGCGGAGGCTCTGTGGATAGGACTTGCGTGTAAGCGAATGTAGCAATCATGATGATTCTGTGACGATGGCAGCCTTCTCAAGCAGGCGAGGTGGTCGCTTTCGCGGAGCAGCAGCCGCAGAAGCAGCTGTGGCGGGAACATGAGCAGTTCGGAGAGCAGCCGGAGCGGGTGTGTCACCGTCCCCTGTCAAGTCGATGTAGGCAGTGGTCTTTGCCTTTGTCTTGTGCCCCAAAGGAGTGTTGGACTCTTTTGGCTTCTTCGCAGCCGACTTCTTACTCGCCAAAGTTTTGGCGATCTTAGTAACGGCTGTGTGTGGTGACTTGCCGACGTCGTTGGACTTCTTCACTGTGTTTGAAGAGCCCTTCGGAGTCGGCGCCTGTGCCCTAGCCTTGGACTTCAGCGTCTTCGGCGGGCTCATGATCGGCGTAGGTAGTTGCTGAGACTTTGAGAGATGGGAGTTCTTACCGTTCTTTTTGGTTCCTGCTTCACGTTTAGTACCTTCTTTCACCACGCCAAGATCACCTTCGTCCAGATGATCGGGCTCACCTTCGCCACCGTATGGCTCGTCGTCGGCTGGCACTATTGTTAGCCTGGGTGTCATCGTATGATAGGGTGTGCGTCCTCACCACTCTCTTCAGCTTGGAAGTCCGTATCACTCTCATCACCGTTCTTGATCCGACGCTGCTTCTTCTCAGGTGTGATGCCAAGATCGGCAGCGTCAGCACCTTCAGGGAGGTTCGAATAGTCCACGGCACCTCTTTGTCTTCTCCCACGCCCGAACGCTTCGGCCTTGGCTGCAGCTTCATCCGCGGCGAGACGCTCACGCTCCTTCAAGATGTTCGCCCAGACTCCGGGATCTGGAGCAAGGGTCGCCGCAGTCGTCTCCCCAGCATCATTGCCCAGCATCTCATCTTGCAGTGCGCCTGCGCTGTTAGCCCAAACACGTGCAACAGAAAACTGAGTCTCAGCGCTCTTGTCTGCTCCGGCGTTGGTGTTCTCCATTTGACTGCGGTCAAGGAGACGCTCCACCGATGCGTTGTCATAGTTGATATCGTCCTCGCCTTCGTCCTGGAACAGCTGATGGGCGCCGTGTCGCAGCACTGACACGAGATCGTTCTCTTCCGCGTCATCGGTGTCCATATTTTGAATCAATACGTGCTCCAATGCTAGCTTCCGCCGTCCCATCTGCATGATACGCTCTTCCGCCGATGCGCGAGTCACCAGCTGGAAACACAGCACTTTCTTCGTCTGACCGATACGATGCGCACGACTCAGCGCCTGAATGTCCTGATGAGGATTGAAGTCAGGATCCAGAATGATGACCGTATCCGCCGTGGCCAGGTTGATTCCAACACCACCGGCGCGGGTGCTGAGCAGGAAAGCGAACAGCGGGCTGTCAGGAGCGTTAAACTCGTCGATCCTCTTCTGCTTCTGCAGGGCGTTGATCTGGCCATCAAGACGCTGATACGGCATGCTTAGACCATCCATGAAGTCCTCAACGATATCCAGCATATTCAGGAACTGGCTGAAGATCAACACTCTGTGTCCTCGCTCGCGCAGCTTGGGCAATAGAAGCTCAAGTAACTTCAGCTTGCTGCTTGCATCGACCAGATTCCGGTGGCTAGCTTTTTGGGTCACATTCCGCTCCTCAATGCCTTGGTTGTACACAAAAGGGTGGCATAAGCACTTTCGCAACTGCATGAGAATATTGCTCAAGCTTGCCCTCTCGCCCTGCTTTAGTGGTCCTCCTGCACTGAAGATGGCCTTCATCAGATCCGGGTTCTGTGCCAATATCGTACGGTACAGCTTCTTCTGCACGATGGTCATGCTCACTGGTACGATGATCTGGCCCATTGGTGGCAGGAACGTCAACACCTGGGCCTTGGTACGGCGGAGGAAGAAAGGTCGAATCAGGTCGTGCAGTTCTTGGATTTTGTCGGCAGTCAGACCGTCCAACGCGAACTTCTCCTCCAGCTCAGCGGCATTGTAGCTGTCGTCAAGGAAGTGCAGCAGATTGAACAACTCGCGCTGATTGTTTTGCAGCGGCGTACCGGTCAGCAGGATGCGTAGAGGCACCTTCAGTGCACCGAGAGCAGCGTATAGTAGATTCTTGTCGTTCTTCAAGCGCTGCCCTTCGTCGACGATCAGACCCTGCCATGGCACCGAGCGGAAGAACTTCCTGCAATTCTCATCCGCAGCTGCGTCGTAGGACGTCACCACGATGTGGCACCGCAGATCCTTCGAGTTCTCAGGGAACAGCTCGTACCGATACGCCAGGTCTCTACTCTCCTTGCTGCCGTAGTAAGCCACCACACGCAGCGTTGGTGCCCAACGCTTGATCTCTCGCCTCCAGTTCGGGCAGGTCGAGTTCGGCACGACGATCAAGAATGGAAAGCAGCTGTGCTCCTGCACTAGCGTCGCCAGGAAGCCAATGATCTGAATTGTCTTCCCCAACCCCATCTCATCAGCCAGAATCGCGTTCTTCTGAGTGTACCACTTGTAGTAAAGCCAATTCAATCCTTGGATTTGGTACTCCATCAGTTCGCCACCATCCAGGTTCTCCGGCTGCGTCTTCTTCTCGAGCTTGCTGAAGTCTTGGCCCTTCTTTCCACCTCCTCCACGAACACTCTCGGACATCTTCTTGAGCTTGGATACAGTAGGCGGGCGAACATATCGACCAGCGACCCAGTCGTTGTACGCCATGACGAAATCGCTCCAGCGGTCACCATCTTCCGGAGCTGGCGGCGCCTCCCACACAGCATCCTCGTACCCCAAACCGCGGTACTTGATGAGCGCCTTGTCGACTTCGCGAATGCGAGCTCTGTCAACCTCCTCAGTTCTGATGTCCACAAAGCTGGTAAACTTAATGTCGAGCACAATATCTGTGCGCAGATAGTCCTCCGGTATCGCATCTTCTGTCCTCATCTTCGGGTGCTGCGCCTCTTCTCTCTTCGAGAAAGCCTTGCGCATCATATGCAGAGTTGTGCCCCACACCCAAGGACCAGGCATCCACATAGCGCGGAAATACGACATGGCCTCCCACTTCACAAGATATACCTTCTCCTCCTCGTTGATCAGATCGAACGCCATTTCAGTATCATAGGCGTCCTCATCCCTGGGCTTCCACGCAATCAAAGCCGACACCTTGCCAGGCGCATTAATGCAGTCCTTGCACTTCCACTCGCGGCTGTACTCGCGGAAACGCTGCTCGACATCCACATCCGTGTCGATGTCAATCATGTCCGACTTGCTTGGCAAGTGCTCGAAGTGGAAAGCCCTCCAGCACCCAATGCAGCGGAACAGCACATTATCAGCATTGTTAATCCGGGACTCGTGAACAGGAAACATCGGGTCCACGCCATCATTCTCATCCCGCTCCTTCTGCTCCTGGATGGGTTTTCGATCGGCGCGGAACGGCTTGCAAGCCATCCCATGCTCTCGGCACTCCGAGCACTTACCCTGATCAGGAGCAGTGGCATCTTTCTTCATCGGCCTCGCCACGCACCGACGACACTGTAACACGAAATCGCCATCTGGTTCAATTTTTGTGACCAGGTGCTCACGGTTGCTGCGGTGGCCCAAGCATGACTTGTGGTACGACAAAGTGCAACCCTGGCAGTAGACCAGAGCTGCCATGTTAAGGTCATGACCGCAGACCTCGCACTCTTGACTGTGCCGCATACGGAAATCGTCGTTGCGAGGCAGCTGCTTGAATACCTCCTTCACTCCTAATGCCTTGACGGGTTTGGCAGGTGCCGGCTCTCCACTCTCTTCCGAGCTGGCGCGACGGTAGATATCTGTCTCACCCACTTCCTGCATGCCGCCTTGATGCCGGGTCGCACGTCCGGATTTGCGATCTCCAGTACGTTGTCGCTTGGTCTTGCGATTGTCGGACGACTCGTTTGAAGCTTGACGGCTCCTGCGTGACCTCGCGCCAGGTAGATCAGATCTCAAAAATGTCAGCTCGTCGCTCTCGTCATCATTGTCCATGGCATCTGATCGTTTCGAGCGAAGAGATCGCCCAGCAGCTGCCGTTGGATTTCGTTGACTACGGCGTGACGCTCGTGGTCCGCGACGTCGCTTGCGGCCGTCTTCCTCGGAGTCATCATCTTGAACCTCCTCGTCATCGTCTTCGGGCTCTCCATTGTCCTCGTACTGTGTGTGCGTTTGCTTCGCCTTGCCGCTACGAGGGCGCCCTCTCCTTGTAATCGTGGTAGCGACTTCAATCTCCGAGGAGTCGTCGCCGGAGAATGGTATATTGTCGACTGTGCTGACCATTCCCTCGCGTTGTGCGGCTTTGCGCCCTGGTCTTGTGGAGGTCATGTTCGTTCTCTTGCTACGTTGAGTCCTTTGCGGCGGTTCTGATGAGGGTGATGGCTCTGACGGGGGTGGGTTATCCTGAAACTCTTGTAGTGCTGCTGAGCCGTTCTCGTACTCCAGAAGCAGCTCGAACGGAACCTGCAGATGTGATTGTTAGCTTACAGGTTCGTTGATTGGATGTGTGATTGTTGCATGAATGGTAGAAGGAACAAGGTATATATGCGATTGTGAGTGCCAAAGCCAGCTTTATCCGAAGCATGTGACAGTCGACAATGAAGCAAAGTGAGCATCGCGGTGCCGGAACTTGGGACAGGACTGAGCATATCGCACGTCGATGGCCACCTCCTCGGGAGCACCTTGACTGACGCAGCGTAGGTGTAGCTTGAACAGCACCTATCGCTGAACCAACTCGGCAGGACGACGAAGCCATATGTCCACAGCGCGACAGTACGTACTTCATCGACACGATAATCCTCAAACTCCACCCGATACATAAGTGCACCATCCTCAGAAGCCTCCTCCACCTCGGCAATAACGCGCCGGACCACATCCTCGCCTGCCGTGAAGTCTCTCACATCGTCTCCACTGTACTCCACGCGTGGGATAATGGGCACTTGGATGGCAGGCTCTTCCGGAGACTCGCTTAGTGCAGAAGTTCGGGTAGAGGACGTTGGTCGATTAATGGCTGCGAAGCTGGTGGTGGGACGTGTAGAGGGTGGTGTTGTTGACCGTTTGCGTTTCTTGCTCGCGTTGAAAGCGTCGATTGCAGATTCTGCCAGGCCGTCATCGGATCCGTCCTCTGTAGTCTGCATCATGGGTGCAGCAGGAGCTGGTGCTTGCTAGCGAGCAGAGCCCGCCTTTGCGCCGGCCTTCCAAGCAGAGAGATCGATGGCCGCATCGTTGTCCGAAGCATCGCTATCAGCGCGTGGGCTGTAGTGGAACGCCATGGCGTCGACCCCGAGCGATGCGATTGCGCGTAATCCGATGCGTTAGTGGTTGGAAGTGTGAGGTCAAGCTACAAACCTAAGTCGCGTAACGCGATGTCTTTCGGATAGATCCGTCCAGTTTCACATGACATCCCCGGGCTCGCCGTACTCGCCGCAATAAAAGTCGTGTGAGTAGAGTAAACGCAAACACAAAAGGACAATGTAATGAGCTCTTCGCTCTTACGACAACGGACGCTATATCTGGACCTGTATCGTCTGACCAAACCTCGAGGACTACCGCAAACATGTCACAACCGCAGTGTATCGACCACTTCGGCCATCAATCGTGGCCTGAAAGCTACAAGGGGCGACTCGTCGAGCTTCGGCGGACGACGAGATGGCGGACGAGATGAGAAGAGGCCTGGTCGCGAAGGTTCATTCAAGCCTCGCGACCGGACGGAAACAGACAGGGGTAGCGATCGAAGAGTAGAGACTTCACGAGGCTCCACACGGGACTCTGGGAGAGCTACGACTCGCTCGTACGAAAGCACTGGTGGTCGTAGGCCATATGGAGAGGAGAGGCCGCGTAGAGAATCCAAGACATCGACCACGTCACGCTCTGAGCGGCGTAGTGCCGATGGTGGAGTTAGGAGTTCATTTGGCAGCAGAGATCAGGGCTCGAGGACAGGAGTAGAGCAGCGCCGTACACGTTTTGATACTTCCACTCTGTCGTCTGCTGCTCGTCCTGCATTCTACAGAGAGCGTAAAGAGCCACAAGATGATGATCGTGGAGCCAGTTTAGGTCGCGAGGATCGTGGATCCAAGGCATCTTCTTCCAAGTACGGTGCTGCTTCCTCTGCGCCACCTTCTGCATTTGCAAGAAGGCGGACAGAAGGTCGCGATAGTGTTCAGAGCGGACCTAGAGGAGCAGGCTCTTATGGAGAACGTCGGCCTCGTCGTTCTGACTCTTCTGCCTTCGACCTGTCACTAGAATCTGCGGAGAGACGTTCAGGTCCACGCAATGACCGCGGAGGTGGGCGTGGAGATAGGAGAGAGGGAGTGCGAACCGAAGATCGTGGTGCACGCAGTCCTACTAGCAGCTTTGGCCGCCCTGCTTTCAAAGAGACAAGCTCCTACAGTGGGGGACGATCCGGATCACGAGATGATATGCGTGGTAACTCTGAGCGTCGATCACCGAGATCAGAGTATGGGCAGCGCGACTCGCGTACATCCACCATACCGCGCGGTACTTCGGCGTTTGGGAGACCTTCACGAGATGACCGTGAACGCGCGCCTAGAGCTACACGAGACACAGACGCGCGACCAGGAAGGGACCGGCCACGGACTGCCATGCCTAACCCTTACACTCCTGGCGCCTCTGGACGTGGTGATCGCCGCTCAACTCCCGAAGACGTGGAAGATAACTCACAGCTCAACGAAGCCTTTACCAAGATCCGCCAGATTGCAGGACTTGTTGAGACTATCCAGTCTGGCGAGTCTGGTTCGGGCTCTGGGCGAGCAAGGCTGGAATCTAATGTCGAGGAAGCACGACAGCTGATTGCAGATCTCAACGAGCAATTCCCGGACCGCTCACTTGGAGACCGCGGCTCGGTCAAGCGAGAAGTCGTCTTCTACCTTCGACGGACCTTGGAAGCGCAAGGTCTCTTCAGGAAGCTTGGCGAAGGCGGAGCAGATAGAGCAGAGCAGACAATGGTGGTAGAAGTGCCAGGTCATTCATTCGCGCTTGTGGTGAAGGGCGAAACGGCAGATCCCGTTTTCGAGCGTGCGCCCGATAGATCTGCGGGAGAACAACGTAGAGACGCCAAGGCACAACGGGCCAATGAGGACGATGACAGCTCAGCGCGTAGTGGCAAGCAGGAAGCGAAAAACGGCGACGAGTCAATGCAGGATGTGCGTCGTGTTCGCGAGCTGCTCTGGGCGCTGCGCGCGCGTGCACGCAAGACAACAGCCCGTCACGATGAGGATTCTACAATGCCGTCAGCCGATATCGATGCAACTAACGAGCGGAACGATAGACTCCTGAAGCATGAGCTAAGCGGTCTGCTCGTGAAGCTTGGGCTTTTCAGTAACGTAGATCCCGCTGCGTTACAGCGAGTTGGCAGCGTGCTGAAGAAAGGCAATGCCGGGTTCAGACATGTGGCTGAGCGCACTAAGTCTGGAGCAGTAGAAAGGGTCGTGTTCAAGAGCAAAGGCGACGATGCAGATGTCTTTGAGCTCGCATTCGACAAGGCGGGCGCTATCGATATCGAAAAGGCTCCAAAAATTGACGTGCAGCACGACGCGGAGGAGGCAGCAGTGAGCAATGCACCAGAGGCCGTCTTGTCACAGATGAATGCAGCCTTGCAACCTGAGATTCCAGTCTGGGATCGTTCGTCGCAAGCTATTGCAGATGAGACGGTCACTGCGCAAGAGGTCGAAGACGACGATTCGCATCCTGTCTCCGTCCCCTACACGACTGCAGCCAGCGAGTTCCTGTACGGCACCAACGTCGTGCTCGCCGCACTCCGTGCAAAGCGCAGGAAGCTCTATCGTTTGCATATCCATCCACGTCTCTTCAATCGCGAAGGTGCATCACGAGACATTGAAGCCCTGGCCGATAGAGCTGGTCTCAAGATTGAGCGAAATGCAGACCTGCGGCTACTGGACAAGATGTCTGATAGCCGGCCGCATAATGGTGTGGTGCTTGAGACGTCGCGACTACCTGCTCCGCCTGTGCTGGCTATGGGGGCTCCGAGTGCAGAGAGCGGTGAAGTGTCTCTGACCTTGGACAAGCAGAACGCAGAAGACGCCGCCATCAATGGGACGCTATCTGCTCTGTCCACATCGCGAACATGGCGACGCCCGTTTGTCTTGATGCTGGATGGCGTTGTCGACCCAGGCAACGTTGGAAACATCTTGCGAACCGCCCACTTCTACGGTGTCGACGCAGTAGCCATTGCTACAGCAACCTGCTGCTCGCTGACGTCTGCCGTGCTCGCAAAGGCTTCTAGCGGGGCATGCGAGGCCGTGCCATTGCTTGCTCTGCCGAAACCTAGCAGTTTTGTGGTTGACTCGGCAAAAGCTGGTTGGCGCATCTACGCTGCTGTTGCGCCGTCTGCGGACAATGCACAGATCGTTGCTACCGTCAAAGAGATCGTTACGACTGCGACTACATCTACGATTGCTATGGACAGTCCTCTGCGCAAGGATCCGATCATTCTAATGCTGGGCGCCGAAGGTGAGGGTTTGCGGGCCAACCTGGTTAGACAGGCAGACTGTTTAGTCAGTATCGAGCAGGCTCGTAGCGCCACAAAAGCGACGGACGTGGGCGTGGACAGTCTCAACGTCAGCGTTGCAGCGGGCGTCTTGATGGAGGCTTTCCTGCAGACGCCGTTGAACACCGAAGAGGGATCTACTGAGGCAAGTGAAGAGCCAGTCGAAGAGCCGACTGTGAAGGGAGAGTTGGGCTTCTAGATTGGTGAGGGACTTCGCAAGATTGTTCGAAGATGTAAGATACGGAACGGCACATCTTGAAGCATTTGCATCGCGGGTCCATGGGTAAAGTGTATAGATAGTGTACAGTAGGACCAATGTAAAGGCACTTTGCAATTCTAGAACTTCTCCAGGAGGCGATTTCGTGTCACTGAAGTAAAGATTAGTAGAGACGGTCCAACGTCCAGGTAGCTATGTCGAGCGGAATTGCAAGAGCGCCGAGACTTGGCCAAATGAGTCGCGGGCATGCGCACTCGTTCAATCTCGAGTCTTGTGTAAAGATTCGTGAAGGTGTATGTCGCGAAGTTGAGGCCGGAAGTCAAGACGTCGCTACCGGCAACTTCCGTTGGCCGCCACTCCTCGAAGAAACAAGGTGCCTGGACGCCATCACCTCTGCCATACACAATATCCCTTTGGACCCGCCAGCACACCTCCGTAACTTGACGAGAGGTACTGGCATCATGGCGGCCTCCAAGGATTCGCTCTTCCGGAGCGTGGACATGACCCTCACCCAGCTCTATGTCGCCAACGAGATTGGCCGCGAGGTCGTGTCGGCACTCGGAGAGCTGGGTACCATGCAGTTCAGAGATGTACGCGATCCAGCACTGAGTCGGTGGTTGGCATACTGACAGCCTGTAGCTCAACCCTGAAACCTCTGCGTTCCAACGGACCTTCACTCAGGAGATTCGCCGCCTGGACAATGTCGAACGTCAGCTCAACTACTTCCGCTCGCAGATCGAGAAGAACGGCATTGGCATGCGCCCCATCTACGAATTCAGCAACACTCTCGCGGCACCGACCGCCACTGAGATTGATGAGCTGGCAGACCGCAGCCAGAGCTTGGAGCAGCGGATACAGAGCTTGAACGACAGCTACGAGACACTGAAGAGGCGTGAGACGGAGCTCACAGAATGGCGTTGGGTGCTGAGGGAGGCGGGTGGCTTCTTTGATCGGGCTCGGGGCCAGACGGAGGAGATCAGGCAGTCTATTGAAGAGTCGGACGATGCACCTTTGCTGCGCGACGTCGAGCAAGCCAACGGTTCAACTGAGGCAGGGTCGGGCATCCAACAGAGCTTCAGCGTCATGAATATTGGCTTCGTGGCTGGTGTGATCCCGCGCGAGCGCATGGGTGCTTTTGAGCGTATCCTGTGGCGTACGCTGCGTGGCAACTTGTACATGAACCAGTCCGAGATCCCGGACGCTATCATCGACCCGGAGAAGAACGAGGAAGTGCACAAGAACGTCTTTGTCATCTTCGCCCATGGTAAAGAGATCATTGCGAAGATCCGCAAGATCAGTGAGAGCTTGGGTGCGGACATCTACAACGTCGACGAGAACAGCGAGTTGCGCCGTGACCAAATCCACGAGGTCAACAGCCGTCTGCAGGACCTGTCGCAAGTGCTGGGCAACACGAAGCGCACTCTTGACGCTGAGCTCACGCAGATTGGCCGCTCGCTCGCCGCCTGGCTGATCGTCACGAAGAAAGAGAAGTCTGTGTACCAGACACTGAACCGCTTTTCGTATGATCCAGCTCGCAAGACTCTGGTAGCCGAAGCTTGGTGCCCGACCAACAGTCTTGGCCTTGTCAAGTCTACGCTGCAGGACGTCAACGACCGTGCCGGCCTCAGCGTTCCTACTATCGTCAACCAGATCAAGACCTCCAAGACTCCGCCTACCTACAACCGCACCAACAAGTTTACCCTCGGGTTCCAGACCATCATCGATGCGTACGGTACCGCCAAGTACACTGAAGTCAACCCCGGCTTGCCCACCATCGTCACTTTCCCATTCCTGTTCGCTGTCATGTTCGGAGACTTCGGGCACGGCGCCATCATGGCTCTGGCAGCATTGGCTATGATCTACTGGGAGAAGCCTCTGCAGCGTGGAAAGCAGGACGAGCTTTTCGGCATGGCGTTCTACGGACGCTACATCATGCTCATGATGGGTGTGTTCTCGATGTACACTGGCCTGATCTACTGTGATGCTTTCTCGAAGGAGCTCAGCTTGTTCCCGTCTATGTGGAAGTGGGACTTCCCGGAAGGGTACGAGCCAGGTAATGGCCAAACTGTCACAGCGACCAGGGTTGAGGGGTACACGTACCCCTTCGGCATGGACTGGAGATGGCACGATACGGACAACGACCTGCTCTTCAGCAACAGCTACAAGATGAAGCTCTCGATCATCATGGGATGGGCACATGTAAGTCATCGACATTCACTACGCCTTGCAGCTCACTAACATAACACAGATGACATACTCCCTCTGCCTTTCCCTCGTCAACGCCCGCCACTTCAAGTCGCCCATTGACATCTGGGGCAACTTCATTCCGGGCATGCTCTTCTTCCAGTCCATCTTTGGCTATCTCGTCTTCTGCATCATTTACAAGTGGAGCATTGACTGGTACGCTATCGGACAGCAGCCTCCAGGACTCTTGAACATGTTGATCTACATGTTTTTGCAACCAGGTACCATCGAAGAAGAGCTTTATCCTGGACAGGGTCCAGTACAGGTCATGCTCGTGCTCTTAGCTGTCGTGCAGGTACCAATCTTGCTGTTCTTGAAGCCCTTCTATCTCCGCTACGAGCACAACAAGGCTCGTGCCCAGGGTTACCGTGGCATTGGAGAGACTACCCACGTCTCCGCGCTCGACGGTGATGACGACGACGAAGGTGGACACCAAGCCAACGGACGACCAAGCTTTGCCGACTCCGATATGGATGGTGGTGCGCTGATCACGCAAGACATTGGCAACGAGGAGCATGAAGAGTTCGAGTTCAGCGAAGTCATGATCCACCAGGTCATTCACACCATTGGTGAGTCTACTTGGCACTTCATTGCTTGATCCCCTTTACTAACACATGTGGTAGAATTCTGCCTGAACTGCGTCTCGCACACTGCCTCCTACCTCCGCCTGTGGGCTCTCTCGCTCGCTCATCAACAGCTGTCGATTGTCCTCTGGTCCATGACACTCGCCAATGCATTTGGCTTTACCGGCGCACTTGGCTCGGCTGTATTGGTCGTCTTCTTCTTCATGTGGTTCTTCCTGACGATCGCTGTGTTGGTCGTCATGGAGGGTACGAGCGCTATGTTGCACAGCTTGAGGTTGCACTGGGTAGAGGCGATGAGCAAGCATTTTGTGGGAGAGGGCATTCCGTTCGAGCCGTTCTCGTTCAAGATATTATTGGAGGAGGAAGGCGAGGGGTTGATGTAGAGTGAAAGCGCGGAGTGTAGATAGACGTGTATGGATACAGTACTGGAGCAAAGCATTCATTTCATTTGCTATTCACTGTCTGCATACGGTAAGTCAGGTCAAGATTTAGGCTGTCACGTCTCCAAGACGCCACAGCTGTACCGCTCAACGTAGCCGACTGCACCACCATCAAATCACTTCTGCGGGAACGCATTGTGCTTTTTCAAGACCCTCTCAAACCCGTCCATTCCAGCCTTCAGATGATCCATTTTCGGTCCATACGACACGCGAACGAAGTGATGACACGGGCTGTCGAAGAGGTCCCGCCGTCTGCTCGGATTGAGGTCGAAAAATATGCCTGGCACCACAATCACCTTCTCCTCCAAACACGCTTGGAAGAAGTTCAGGCCATCGTTGATAGCTTCTGGTAGCTTCTCAAGATTCAGCCATAGGTAGAATGTGCTGTCCGGTACGTAGTCCAGCTCGAAGCCCATATCGGTCAGCCTCTTCACGACGTAGTCACGCTTATCACGGAAGTGGTGCTGCAATGCCTTCATCTCCTTGCGAACGTTGTTGGGCTCAAGCATCTTCACAGCTGCTTCTTGGAATGGCACGTTGCAGCCACCGTCGAGGTAGGAGCCACAGGATCCGATAGCTTTGATGAAGTCTTTGGGCCCCACAACCCAGGCTACACGCCATCCAGGGAGGCGGAAGCGCTTGGTGAGTCCATCGATGATGAGGACATCGTCTTTGTTGACGTCTTGGATGTTGTCTGCCGCGCTGATCACTGTACCGTCGCAGTCCGTGGTGTAGTTGTACCCGCCGTAGAACTCGTCCATGATCAGTGTTGCGCGGTTCCGAGACATGTCCTGAATCTCAGCCAAGGCGGCACTACCGACCATCTTGCCTGTAGGGTTGCGTGGATTCGACGTCAAGATGACCGATGTACCGCGTTTGATCTCGTCCAGAATCTTGTCGGCATGGATGTGGTACTTGTCCTCCTTGCTAAGAGGGATAGGGATCGCAGCGAAGTTTCTAAACAGGCTGAGCATCTCGTTGTACGCCGTGTAATCGGGAATGAAGAAGCCCAGATACGCGTTGCCCAGTACGGCTGCAATGCGAATCAGGCCTGCTCGTCCACCCGGAACGATGCACACGTTTTCCCAGGAATATCTTGAAATTGTTAGCGAGTGTCACGATGGGAGTGCCTGGAGACGATCATAAGAGATCACCCCAAGACGCCGCTGAGATCGTGAGCTACGGATTGGATCCATGGCTCGTTGGTGCTCAGCGGTCTTGAGATGATCGCGGCCAAGGGTTATCAGTCTGCTTACTTCGATTCTTTGCCCTGGCGATGGTGAGTGTTGTAGAGGTCCGCCACTGCTTGACGCATTGGTTTAATGCCTGCCGTGGGACCATACTCACGGCCGGTCATCGTGATGTCGATCGAGGTGGGTCGCTTGAATGAGCCTTCGATGTCGTCCTCTACTTCTGGCGCTCCCTGGCCCAAATTTGCCCACTCCTCCGGGTGGTCCATGAAGCCGTGCTCGTAGGCTCGCTCAGACGTCCATACCACACCCGTAGAGGCACGAGATGGATCCAAACCCGCGTGTGCCTTGTGCCCCTCATGAGCCTCACGAAATTTCTTATGGATATCCGATCCCATCTCTGCATTGACAAATTAGCTCAAGCCACTATGCTGGATTCCTGCTACTGAGGGCAGTCGAAGCTCGGAGGAGCCTATATGCCATACCATTTTGACTGGTGCCATTGCTACCACCAGTGGCGTTGGACGTGGCATCGTCGAGCTTTTGCGAGCTGGCGGCCATGGTTGCTGAGGTCTAGAGAATTGAATCTGATAGATAATGGGTGATTAGGAACGCTGGTATCCCCTCAAGGTCAAAGTCGATTAGTGTGATGTTGGTGAGTGAGTGTGGAAGCACGAGGCCGTTGCTTGCTGTGGAGATGCAGCAGCCGCGAAAAAGCAGGTATTAATTGGTCTTGCCACGTCAATACTTCACTACATGCAAGTGACAAATAATAGAGGTCAGTTCCTGGATAGACGATGAGAAGATGACAGTAGTAGTGACCTCGCTCTTGCTCAGCATCACGAGAGGTAGAACCATATCGCGGTGCGCCAGATCTCAGCTTGACGGCATGGAGACTCTGCAATTGGAACGCTGAAGAATCCTACGGCCGCCATGTCAATTAGCTCGCTGGATACACGACTGTGTACTATGTGAGAGGACGATCATGCTATTATTTGGAAGCGTCGTGAATTGACGTGAGGTCGATGCCCAGGAGTGACAAGCATTTTGCCAGGAAATTGGCAACACGGAACTCGCCATGGACACGCCGCCGATTCAGTATTGGTGTTGATCATCCACGTCGACTCTCAGTAACTACACAAACGGGGCTCGTCGCCTCGAGCGTTCCTGGGACAAATTGCGCCGGAAGTAAAACGTCATCAAAGGCTCTTCAAGCGATCTACCACGATCTTCGACCACCGGTACTTCAGATCTGGCGGAGGGAGAACGACGTCCGAGGAACAGCAGCGTGCAAGGACAGCGGAGAAAACA
This sequence comes from Elasticomyces elasticus, assembly GCA_035926095.1. Classification (NCBI taxonomy): domain Eukaryota; kingdom Fungi; phylum Ascomycota; class Dothideomycetes; order Mycosphaerellales; family Teratosphaeriaceae; genus Elasticomyces; species Elasticomyces elasticus. Next base: position 1,061,635 of record JAVRQT010000003.1, read on the forward strand.
GCGTGTAGCATTAAGTTCTGATACAGCGCGATAGGCACAGCAGGGGAATAATCGCAAGAACTGGTTTACTGAGGATGTTGGCGGTGAAGATTCGTACGATATGACTGGGTTGAATTGGTAGCGTGGCAGTTGTGCTGAGTTCCCGACTACATACTGCCACACTGCCGCGCCTGTACAGCTCCTGAGCAGCAGCAGTAGCATCGATCGTCGCTGGTTATAGCCCTGCACTACACTCGTGCCTCAGCCGCCCACGTTAGTTCAAGACGATATACCATAAATGACGTCCCGAACGGGGAAGAGCCATCGATTGCAGCGAAGGATTTAGGCTCCACACCATGCGGTACCTTCGGTGAGAGCAGAGAGGCACAAAGAGTGTCTATCGTCCTGTGTCGTGTCGTGTCTTGTGATAATTGGTGGTTCTGAGTTCTGTGCAGAAGCTCAAAGGTGATACGGTAGGCAACGGTGATGATGAGTGAGCGGCATTTGCGGTGAGCACCGTATCTGTAGAGGTTGTGCACTCTGGAACGAGCGAAAGAGAAATTTGAGCATTTGAGGCACTCAGCTCCCCAAAATGGAAGGCGCGAAGGTGAGAAACGGCTGCCTGAACCACACTTCACTTCATTTTCTGACTACACTTCCCATTCATCCTGTCATCTCATCACCACATACGAGTGCAGCAATGGACGCCATCTTCCAGCAGATCGACAAGCTCGAACGCGGTGCCAGGGTCAGCACACAGCCAGCCTACGAGTACAACGACAGCAGCGCAGAATACTCGGCCTACGAAGGTCACGACCGCGCACAGGACACTTATGATGGGAACGAGCAATACCAGCAAGCCGAAGGCTACTCCCCACCCATGACATTTGACTCCTTCAGTGAGTGGTACAGCACGAGCGGCCGCCTCCAAGCTGACATGGGCAGATGATCGACTCCGGCATGAGACTGAGCACGATGCTCAGAATGCTCCAGAAGCTCGAAGATATGCGTTACTGCCAGACGAAACCCACACTGTCAACCAGCCTCGCCCTCGTGGCTTCGATCTCTCTCGCTTCCAGTTCGGCGAGGGCAATCAATCGAGCTCGTCACCGCTGGCACAACCGCTCCAGTCCAGCCCAGTTTTCAGAGCTAGCCAGCAACGTCCACCAGCTTACGACCTTGGCATGACTCGGCGCACATCGACGCAACGCCCTAGCCGCCAGTACGAAGAGCAGTCCGCGTACCAGGCTGTCAGTGTCGAAGAGCTTGAGCAGGAAGAGCAGGAAAATCGCGAGCCTCCACACCATCGCATCGACGAGTTTCAGCCTGATTATGCCGTGGCCCGGCCAGTATCACGAAGCAAGAAGCCTAGTCACGGACCACCAGTTGTGCAGGGTATCAGTCTGGTCTCGACACATGAGCTGCCGGACCGGTTTCGTTCTACCTACCCTTTCCCACTCTTCAACGCTGTGCAGTCGAAATGCTTTGAGACGATCTATAAATCGAATGATAATCTGGTGGTCGCAGCACCTACTGGCAGCGGCAAGACTGCGATCCTCGAACTCGCAATCTGTCGGCTCATCACTGGCTTCGCAAGCGGATCATACAAGATTGTCTACCAAGCGCCCACCAAGTCACTGTGCTCCGAGAGACAGAGAGATTGGCAGAAGAAGTTCGGTCCTTTAGACCTGCAATGCGCCGAGCTCACTGGTGATACCGAGAACATTCAGCTTCGCAATGTACAGAACGCCAGCATTATTATCACGACACCGGAGAAGTGGGACAGCATGACGCGGAAGTGGAAGGACCATCAGAAGCTCATGCAGATGGTCAAGCTGTTTTTGATCGATGAAGTGCACATCCTCAAAGAGGATCGCGGCGCCATACTCGAAGCTGTTGTGTCCCGTATGAAGTCCGTCGGCTCAGACGTGCGATTCGTCGCTCTCAGCGCGACTGTGCCGAACTCACAGGACATCGCCACCTGGCTCGGCAAAGACTCGACGAACCAGCACATTCCTGCCGTGCGGGAGCGCTTTGGAGAAGAGTTCCGACCAGTCAGGCTTCAGAAGCACGTCGCAGGCTATCAGAGCGGCAACAACAACGAGTTCGCTTTTGAGAAGATGCTAAATGGCAAGCTGCCTGAAGTCATTGCCAAGTGGTCTCAGAGGAAGCCAATCATGGTATTCTGCTTCACTCGCAGCTCGTGCGTCGACACTGCCAAGCTGCTTGCAAACTGGTGGAGCACGAAGGGGCCGAAAGATCGTTATTGGAGTGCACCACGCCAACGCATCGTCGTTGGTGAGAAGGACTTGCGAGGTAAGCATACATTATTGCCACCTTCGCTGTTCGGTACTGACTGTCCGCAGAAACCATTTCCTCGGGCGTTGCCTTCCATCACGCTGGCCTGCAGCCTCAAGATCGCCTTGCCGTTGAGAAAGGATATCTCGAAGGCGACATCAACGTCATCTGCTGTACATCAACCCTTGCTGTCGGTGTCAATTTACCGTGCCATATGGTCATCATCAAGAATACAGTCACGTACCAGAGTGGTCAAGGCAGCGGCACGAAAGAATACTCCGACCTCGAGATCATGCAGATGCTTGGTCGGGCTGGAAGGCCGCAGTTCGACGACAGTGCTGTTGCTGTAATCATGACTCGTCAGGTGCGGGTGCCACACTACGAGAAGATGATTACCGGTCAAGAGATACTTGAGAGCTGCCTTCATCGCAACCTCATCGATCACCTGAACGCTGAGATTGGTCTGGGCACGATCACGAACGCAACTTCGGCCAAGAGATGGCTGTCCGGCACCTTCTTGTACGTTCGACTGAAGGAGAACCCAGATCACTACAAGCTCGACGGGGATACGACTGGTCGTAACCTGGACGAAAGGCTTGAGAGCATCTGCAGCAACGGTATCAAGGCACTCGAGGACAGCGATCTGGTACAGTCGAAGCCGAAGTTACATTGCACCGAGTTCGGTGATGCAATGGCTCGTTACTACCTTCAATTTGAGACGATGAAGACCATTCTGGATCTACAGCCCAAGTCGAAGATATCTGAGATCCTCTCAGCTGTGGCTCAAGCCTCCGAGTTCAGAGACATTCGTTTTCGTGGCGGCGAGAAGAGCACGTACAAAGAGCTCAACAAGAACAATTCGATCAAGTTCCCGATCCCAGTGAACATCGACCAGCCACCCCACAAAGTATCACTCGTGATCCAGGCAGTGCTTGGCGGCCTCGAGCTTCCGAGCGAAGACTACAAACAGAAGAACGAGTTCGGTGCAGCCAAAGCCACCATATTCCAAGCCGCTCAACGAATTGTCAGATGCATCGTCGACTGTCAGCTATACCTCGATGACGCTGTTTCAACACGCAACGCACTCATGCTTGCTCGCAGCTTGGGCGCTCAAGTATGGGACGACAGCCCGTTGCACATGAGGCAGCTGGAGGGCGTAGGTATTGTCAGTGTGCGCAAGCTTGCCGTGGCTGGCATCAAGTGCATGGAGGACATCGAAACGGCCGAAGCTCATCGCCTGGAGCACATTGTCTCGCGCAACCCACCCTACGGTGCGCAACTGCAGGAGAAAGCGAAAGCGTTTCCGAAGCTTCGAATCTCCTTGAAGACCGTGGGCGAGCCAATTATCAAGAAAGGGGAGCATGTCACTATCAAAGTCAAGGCTGAGATTGGCTTCCTGAACGAAAAGGTGCCGGAGATGTTTCAAAGACGTCCAGTCTACGTTTGCCTGCTCGCGGAGACATCAGACGGGCACAAGGTGCACTTCGCTCGAATCAGTGCGAAGAAGTTGGGTAACGGTCAAGAGCTTCTTTTCAGCGCGGATTTGACATCCGCGACCCAGACCGTGCGCGCATACATCATGTGTGATGAGATCGCCGGCAGTGCTCGCCATGCCTTGCTAAAGCCAGATATACCGGCCAGCGCCTTCCCTACGCCCAAGACATCGGATGAGACAACCAAGCAGCGCAGTAAAGCCACGAATGCACCGAACACGTCAAAGCGTCGTGCGTCAGCACAGATGTCGAGGGCCGACAACGACAGTGTCAGCGACGAGTTTGGAGATGCGGGCTTGGATGATGCCGATCTTGTATCAGCTGAGACCGGTGGCTTCGTAGACATCGACGACCTCGAAGGCCCAGCAAAGAATGCGGAATCGAGGCAGAAGAAGCAGAAAACCACGCACAATGCGGCCGCCAACGAGGACTGGGAGCCTCGCCAACTCGCCAACGGCAACTGGGCGTGCAACCACTCATGCAAAGACAAGACCAAATGCAAGCACATGTGCTGCCGCGAGGGTCTCGAGAAGAAACCCAAGCCTCCGAAGCAAAAGGAAAGCAAGAAGCAACCAACTGACTCTGGGTCTGACCCCAAGCAGACGCAGCTCGACATAGGTACATCGAAAAAGGCAAGCGTTCCTGCACCAAGCACTACCACCACCCAGAAGACCCAGCAGCCGCAGTCTCGCAAGCCGGTGGACACTCAAGAGGTGCGGAGTCTCAATCGTCTTCATGATAGCGTGAAGAGCTCAACAGCGAAGGTACCGATGCTTGGGAAAGGCAGGGAGCAAAGTACCAGCACCAACCAACGCCGATTGAGCTTCATGAACGGCCACGACGACATGGATGATGCGGCATCGAGCGACTATGGCATAGACACTTGGGATTCGAACGACTTGCAAATGAGAGACATGGACAATGAGAACCAACCTGCCTCACGCATGAGTCCGCCACGAGACCTGCCAAGGTTTGAGCCTGCTGACGACGAGATGCTCGATGCTCAGCCAGAGGGCGTCGATGCATACAACGGCATTGTTGACCTCTCAGCTTGGACAGATGAACCAGAGCCTGCATTGCACCATGACGAGATAGGGGCCGTTCAGACCACAGCAGCACCGTCCCCGATGGTCTCGCGCGAGGACCTGCTGCCAGTGGGGAACCATCAGCACAACCACCTGTTCGTCGGACACAGCACGGACTCCCTGGAGGATGCTACCATTGACGAAAGCGACATCTTCGGCCACCAACAGCCCGTGAAGACAATCTCTCGCACGCCGTCTGCTCAGCTGCGGCAGGAGTTCGAGCAAGCAATGGCACCCACGATTGACAACAGCTTCCTGGCAGAGACCACTCACGAGCAGGAGACAAAGAGTCCGGACGAATTGAAGAAGTGGTTTGAGGCGGAGTTCGGAACAGAGCTGTTCCATTTGACGGATTGACGGCGAAGGACTGTTAGCAAGGACACGATGAACGACGGCAATATTTAGCTGATGGTGAATCTTGGTGGAGCTCTTTTTAGCTATTCGCACATAAGGCGCTCAATTTCGCTCTACACATACATTCACATCCCCTCCCAAAGTACCACACTTTACGCTCCCTTCCCATAACACCATGCTTATAGTACAGCGATACTACCATCGAGAAGGATTTCCCAGCAGAGGCGCTCAGCGATGCTATCCCTCAGCGCCGCCGGGCCCACCACCTCGTGTTCGCTTCCCGTCTCCCGCTCCGCCATCACCGTCGTAGGGTCGCTTTTGTCCGGCATTCCCCGGCGCGCCTCGACCACCACCACGGCCTCCACCGCGACCGAAGTTCCCAGGCCCACGAGGAAGACCAGACTGCATACTTCCACGCTGATTGACACCCTGGTCGTTGTGTTGCTGAGCTGCAGCCGCGGCACCTTGGATTGAGATGCCGTTGCTGCCTCCGCGACCGCCACGCGGTGCCGCACTGCCACCTAGACGTGGGAGACCGCTCGATAAGCCTCTCAGCGCAGCAGGACCGGTGCCGATGTTTGATCGAGGCGCTGCCGGCGTGAAAGCTGGCGCCTGTGGGTTCGGGCTGCTAGGCCCTTGCTGGCTATTTGGTCGACGATCGGGTTGCGCAACGGGTCCAGATTGGCTCGGTTGGCCGAACGTGCTAGGCTTACCGAATGTACCTGTTGATTGCCCAAAAGCGGGTGCGGCTGGCGTAGTGGACGCTGGTCCCGAAGGAATGCCACTAAAGCGTTCCTGCCTTGCCTTCATCTTGTCGGCTTCAGTGCGAATCGGTGACTGCTGCCGCTGCGTTGCAGGTGCCGTAGGAGCCTGAGCTATCGAGGGCGATGGCGGCACCCCACCAGCAGGCTTTTGCTGAGCGGGCGAGGATGCACTCCCAGTCGCCATGACAGGAGCCGCAACCTTCGGCGGTGGGGGCTTGGCTTCCTGTGCGACTTCCCACACCTCTTTAACGGCCTTCTCGGGAGTGTCTGCAACAGCCTTCTTCACCGCATTGATCTGAGCCATGTACCGGTCTCTCATAGAAAGCTGCACCTTGGTCTTCTTTTCAGCGGTGTCGGTAGCCCTCGCGACAGCAGCCTCTTTATCCTTTTGCGCGGCGTCAAGCTTGACCTGCAACTCGTCCCTAGCCTTGACAGCCTCGTCGAGCTGTGTCTGTAGCTCAGCGATCTTCTCTTCGCCGCCAGAAGAAGCAGTGCTCGACTGAGCCTGATTCTGTCCCTCCTTCAACTTCTCGATCTCTTCTTCCTTCTCCTTGATGCTCTGCTTGAGCTGCTCAGTCCCCTTCTCCACGCCTTTAGTGATGTTATTCTTAAGTATGGTCTTTGCACGCTCATTGGTCTTGAGCAGCTCAAGCATTTGCGCATCGGACACCTGGACACCCGCCACCTCAATCGTCTCCTCGGGCTTGATCGACTCCACGGCCTCACTGCCGGCTCTCTGTACAGCAGCGGAACCATCCTTGCTCAGTCTCTCCAGCTCAGCGGCATGCGCCTCCCGCATCTGGCGCACGGCAGTCCCGTTCTCCTCCTTCAACTTCTGCACTTCAGCGGCGTGTTGCGTGATCAGTTCCTCTGTTGCTTCCGATCGCTGACGGTCTCTACCCTCACTCAACTGTCTCTTAAGGTTCTGCTTCAATCCCTCCATCTTACGGTTGCACTCTTCGTCCTTTTGCGCGAGTGCAAGCTGATGCTGAGACTCCATCTCAGCACGAAGTTGGTCCACCGCAGCCTGAACATCTAGGCCAGCGGTAGACTTGTCGGTGCCCGCACCGCCAGTCTGAGCAGTATTGGCTGCGCGTAGCGATTCGAGATCTTGTTGCGCGGTTGCGAGATCCTGGCGAAGCTTCTCGAGCGCCTCATTATCACCGCCCTGGCTCGGAGGCGGATCGTCGCGACCAGTGTTCGTCTTCGCAGCCTCGAGTTGTGCCTGCAAGTCTGTGACCTGACCCTCGAGCTCGCCGACCCGAGCCTGCAACGCAGTAACCTGCCCACTCAACTCCTCGGCGCGACCAGCATGCTCACCAGCCCTCGCTTCTGCTTCAGAGATCCGCGCATGCAACGCCGCATGCTCATCACCATTCTCATTGACTTCGCCCTCTTCCTCGCCGTTCTCCTTGGCCTTCTCAGCAGCAGCAAGCTTCTTCTCCACCTCAGCAAGCCTACTCTTGCTACCCTCCAACTCCGCCTTGACACCATCCAGCTCGGCCTTGACCCGATCACGCTCGGCGCCCAGATCGGTCTTCTCCTGATTCTGCTTCCTATTCCGCTCCTTAGCCTGATCGCGGAACTTCTCCAGCTTGTCCACCCAAACAGCCTTCTGCTCTTCCAGCTTCGCCTCATGTCCAGCAATCTGTTCCTGCAGCGGACCCTGCTCACCTTCCAACCTCTCCTTCTCCGCCCTCAACTCCTCAAGCTGCCCCTTCATCGACTCCAGCTCAGCCGGATCCACACGATCGTACTTGGAGATGATATTCTGCGTCCTCTCCCTCCAGTGATCGCGGTCGCGCTGCAGCAATTGCAACTCCCCATCCTTAGCCTCGACCTCACCCTCCAATTCCCCAATCCTACCCTGCAACGGCTCAATCTCGCCAGCCAACCGCTCAATCTCCTGCACCTTCTCCTCGAGCCTCTCCCGCGCCACCCTCGCCTCATTGCGAAGCGTCGTCGCGCTCTCCCGATGCAAGTTCAACTCATTGATAGTCTGTTGCAAACTCGTCACGCTCCCCTTCTCCCTCGTCTTCTCCGCTGCTTGACGTCTCTCATCGGCCAAAGTCTGCCTCACAGTCTCAAGTGTCGTGTTAGCGTAATCGAGCTGCTGCTGCAGGCGCTTGGCCTCCTGCATGCTAAGCTCATACTGCACATCCACAATCTCCTTCTCCCTGCGCAGAAACCGGATAACCTCCTGCAGATTCTCGTCTCTACCCGGACTGCCAGCCTCGCCACCTTCACCCCCACTACCAGCAAGCGAGTTCCTCCCCTCCCTCAACGCCTTCAACTCCCCACTAAACCCCTCCATCTGCCGATGCAACACCCCATTCTGCCTCTCCACATCCTCCCTCCTCCTTCCCAACTCCTCAACCTCCCTCTCCAACCTCCCCCTCATCTCCCCCCAACTCTCCTCGCCCCTCTCCAAACTAGCTTTCGCCGCTTCAGCCTCGACCCTCACCCCAGCAACCTCAGTCCTCAACTCATTATACTCCCTCCTCACCGCCAACAAACTCTGCGCAGCCCCAGCATGCTTAACCAATTCCTCCTCATAAGCCTGCTGAGCCTGCTGCGCAATCTCGGCCTGCGCCTTGATATCACCCTGCAACATGACCTTCTCCTCCGCGTACCTCTCCGCGTCATCCTTCAGCCTAGCGAGCTCAGACTCATACCCGCCTTTCTGCTCCTCCAGCGCACGAGTAGCTTCATCAGCCTGCGATCTCAGCTCCGACATCCCTGTACTAGTCGTCGCGAGCTCCGTAGTCAGATCCTCGACCTTCTGCTCCAGCTCCTTGACCCTCGCATCCTTCTCGCCGATAGCACGATCAGTTTCCTCCTTGTACTGCTCGTTCGTCTCCGTGAAACGCTCGAGCTCCTCCTCCGTGGACTGAGCAATAGACCTATGCTGCTCGACCTGCTGTCTCGCGCCCTCAAGCTCATTCCTCGCAAGCTCCAAATCCCGCTTGAGATCCGAAACTTCCACTCCAAGGCGCTTCTCAGCAGACAACTCATCGTCGTTGTTGTCTCCATTCGTCTGCTCAGCTCTCGGCGTAGGACGTGGCTGCAATGCCGCAGTCTTCTCCTCCGCAGCGCGAAGGTCAATCTTCATCTCCTCCACTCTCGCCTGAAGCGAATCACGCGTCGTCTTAGCAGCAACCAAGTCCTCGCGCACGTTCCCAAGACTCTTGACAAGATCATCGATCCTCGTCCTTGCCTGACCTTCCTCGTACTCCCTCCTTAGACCACTCTTCCTCCCCTCCTCAACCTCGTGCTCCAGTTTCCTCTTCGTCTCCGCCAACTCCCCCTCCAACCCCTCCACCCTCCCCTGCACCCTCCTCCTCGCCTCCCCCTCAGCCAACTCCCTCTCATTCCCCAAATTCTGCAAATCCGCCACCAACCTACCCAACCTCCCCCTCTCCTCAACAAGCGCCCTATTATCCTCCCCCAACCTCCCCTCAATCCTCTTCCACAACTCCCTCTCCGCCTTCCCACACGCAACCTCATTCCTCATCCCCTCCACCACCCCCCTAGCCTCCACCAATTCCTCAGCAACCTGCTGGACCCGGAGATCCTGCCTCGCAGCCTGCTCCGCCAAACCCGCAGACCGCTTCTGCAACTCAGCATTCTCGTTGCGCGTCGCGGTGAGATTACCCTGCAGCATTTCATACCGCCCATTCGCCAACTCAAGTTGACTCTGCAGCCGCGAGACAACAGCCTGCAGTCCGCTCTTCTCCTTCGCAAGAACATCAACTTGCTCTTTGAGAGTCCTCCGATCCGTAGCACTCTCATCCCGATACTGATCAAAGAAAGCCTGCTGCTCCTTCAACAACTTATTCAAATCCTGAACATCCTGACTGCGCGGCGTAGGCGGTGGCCCGTTCCTCGAAGGTGTAGCTGGAGGACCCTGACTTTGCCCAAACATCGCGTGCAGATCACCCTCACCCGCAGGAATAGTCCCACGATGCTGCAGCATTCTCCGGAACATATCCCTCTCCTTCATATAACTATCAATCTGCTGCACCGTCGCCTGCAACTCATCCTGCAACCTCCCAACCTTACTCTTCAACCCCTCATTCTCTTCTTTATACTCCGCGCTCTGTCTCTTCTGCTCCATCGCTTCCTCACCTTCGAGTTGCTCACCAAGCGTGCGAGTAAGACGGAGCATCTGCTGGTTCTTCTCCTGCAATTCACTGACATCCCGGAAGATCACTAGCCGCTCAGCAATGAATCGCCCAGTATCAGTCATACCCTGCAAAGCCTCTTCGTCAATCTCTCCTCTCGCCGCGCGCTCAAGCTCCAACCGCTCACTCGCACTCATGTCTTCCAGACCCTGATCTCTACTCTGCAGATCAACAAGGAGGATCTTCATCTGCGCCGAAAGATCCCTCAACTGCTGCCTCAACACCCCCCCCTCGTGCTCCAAACCCTTAGCCTCACTCTGCCAAAACTCCACAGCTTTCCCCCCCTCCTCCCTAACCCCCTTAGCCTCATCAAGCATAGCGCTCATACCCAGCACCTCCATCTCCAACCTCTCATTCTCCGTCAACAGCTCCTGCATCTGCGGCGCCCGACTCTCCATCTCCGACACCAATTCATCCATAGCATCACCCAATTTCTTCGTCCGCCTCTTCTCGCTCTCAAGAGCTTGCTGCCCGTCCATGAACTGACTATACAGCTCCGTGAAACTAAGCCCATTGACCGTCTTCCTCAGACTTCCAGACATCGCAGGCGATCCACCTCTATACGGTGTCGCGGGGCCGCCATTACGGGATGGTGTACTAGGCCTCACACCAGCCTGTTCCAACCTCTCTACCGCGAGTTCCAGCTCCGCCACCCTGCGCTCAGCTTGCTCTTTATCGCTGCGCTCTGTCTCGATCTCAGCCTGCAACCGCCCGATCTCCTCCGCGGCGTCCTCCCTGACTCCCTCGATCTGACCCTGCAAATCCTGCAACCTAGCCTTATGCGTAGCAGCATTCTGCGCCTGCAGATCCGCCAACCGCTTCGTTGAATCAAGCTCAGTCCGGAAATCCTGCTCCTTCCTCACTTGCTCCTCCTGCAGACTAGCGATCCGTGCCAGACCTTCGTCAAGTTTACTCTGCACCTCGTCCAAGCGTTGTCGGAGGGTAGTTTCGGTACGCTTGAGGGTTTCGACTTGGACATTGCTGTCTTCCAGCTCGCGTTGCAGGGATGATATCCGTGCATTGCGCTCCTTGCGGAATTTGGCGTGTTCTTGGTTGCGGGTCTGAAGCTCGTTGGTATGCCAATCGTTGTTTCGTTTTAGGAGGTCGATTTCCTGCTGCAATGACTGCTCTTTGAACTTTTGCGATGAAGCTGCGTTTTGCAAAGACTGGTTCTTTTCCTCCAAGGTGTTGATTTCTTTGCGTAGACCGAGCAATTTGCCATGCTGCTCACTCAATTCGGTAGCTACACGGTCTTTCTCGGTAGACTTGCTCTCGACCAGAGCCAGGGCATCGCGGTTCGAAGCCTCGAGCGTCTCGATTCTTTGTCGCAGCGCTGAAGTCTCGGCCGTGGAGCCGGAAGTGCTTGACTGAAGTTGGTTAAGCTCACTCGCCAGACTCTCCCGCGCAGCTTCCGCCGTACTGAGCTTCGTTCGCAGCTCTTCAACCTCTTTCACATGTTTCGTGATCTGGCCCTTCTGTGCGCGTGCCTTGGTTTCGAAGGTGCGGACAGTATTCTCCAACTCAACCTCAACTTTCAGCTTGTCCGCCTTCAGTGTCTCAAAGTCCTGCCCCTTGTTAGTGAGCGAAGCTAGAAACTCTTTGACCAGCTCAGTCGTTGGCGCGTCGAGCAGATTCTGGATGTCGAGTTCGGGGATGTCGTAGGTGGAGTGTAGGTAAGGCAGGTCCACGACGGACGGGTCGGCCGCCATCCTGCGAGTCCTCATTGTAGCGAGTGGTGGACCATCAGTTGGAGGTAGAAGTGAGGTGAGGTCGCGTTGGTCAAAGTTCTGGTTCAATGTTGGACGCGATCGCCGTTTCCGGGAGTGGTCCGCAAAGGGAAAGCACGGACCAGGCTCACGCGGGGATGTCGTGCATAATTCACGAGGATATAAGTCGTTGTCAGTGATCAGTGAAGTTGCCTACGTTGTTGATGAACAGGCTCGCAGGGGTGTAGATTCACTTAACAGTGTACTTGGTGTTTTTGTGAATGTTAGCCGCCTTCAGTATCAGTCCGGCCGCCGTCGTTGCTTGAATGCTCGGACGTGCCAAAAGATAGAGCGAGCCACGACTTCTTTCTTCAATGCTTGCAGCTCACAAGCCAACAAAGACTCACATCTAACAACCTTAATACATCAACTGGACTTCTTCACTGAACCATCCACCACCCCCAACATCTCAACTTCAACCACCGCCACCATGTCCCTCAACGACTCCCTCCGCGCCTTCAAAAGCGAACGCGCCGAAACCGTCTCGCGCAACATCCAGTCCTCGCGCCCGGCAGCCTCAACACCCACCCCGCGCACCTCGACGCCCAAACCCGACCCCCTCCCCAAGCCCTCCAACAACATCCCCGTCAGCGGCGAGGTGATGACATACGTCCTCTACGCCGTCGAACGTCTCCGAGCCTCGTACCCCAAACCCCAACCCTCGGCCGACCTCCTCCTCAACATCTCTCTCCCATTAAACCTCCGCGGCCCAGTAGCTGAGGCGAAGTTCAAAAGGGCTTTGTCGGGACATTTCCATGCGCAGTTTATCAATGCCAAATCCTCTCCAAACGGGAAAGAGAGTTTCAAATACCGCCCTCTCCACCCAGTAATGAACGGCGATGAACTACGGGACTACTTGGCGAGACTGGACAGCGCGAGCGGAGTGAGCGTCAAGGATCTGAAAGACGGCTGGCCGGATTGTATCCCCACTCTCACACTCCTGGAATCCCGAGGCGAGATCCTCGTGCGAAGGAATTTGAAGGACGGAACGCCCCATCGCGTGTACCCTGATAATCCGGCCTGGCATCTCACGACCCCCGTCGATGCCAAAAATCCCGGTGCGGAGCATAAAATCATGGATATATCACCGGATTTCTTGCAGGTATATTCCTCGATAAAATTACCGGCTAATGGGAATGATCTGATCGCGGAATTGCAGGGGGCAGGGTTGGTGCCTACGAGTGCTGTTAAGGAGATTAAAGGTGTGGGGGGCAAGAAGAAGGAGAGGAAGAGGGTCGAGAGGCGGAATGCGAAGAAGACTAATACGCATATGGCGGGGGTGCTGAAGGATTATTCGAAGGTTAAGGCGGCGAAGAACGCGGCGGGGACGTGATGATGGGAGGTGTGTGGGGGTGTGGGTGTGGGTTTAGCGATGGTGTTTGGGTATTTTTTTGGGCGGGAGGGTAGGGGTGGGTGGTGTTATTTGTGGGCGGCCTAACTCGGCCAGGCTGTTTCGGTTGTGGTGTTTTTATTGAGACTTTTAGAGGCGTGGGTGAGGAGTGTAGCTTTATTCTGCTGCTCTGCGGTGTTGAAAGCCTGTCTAGCTTCGGTGTATGTTGAAGACGTACGTTCACGATGAGCCATATTCACCGTGCTCTCGCTTTTGATCAACACAATCCATTGGTGAATCTCGATGGATGGATGCCATGAAGCCCTGAGAGGAAGCGAACTGGTAAGATCTCGGCGATGAGGTCCGATGTTGAGGGACTCAGCATGGACACGAACTACGTGTCCCCGCCCGCAGGACGGAGAGCGACGCATACGCATCCTGTCGCTACTGATACATTGAGCCCGGAAAAGTACAAGGCGCCATCTCCAAGTTTTACCATAAATTGGGCAACAGACCATCCATCACGTACGAAGTGCCTGTAGTGAGACTCGTCTAGGGTAAAACCGTCACAAGATTTCAGTGTCGAAGTTGACTCTCACTAGGTACTAGTCACAGCACTCTCCTCACCACACGAAATAACCATAACCACTCATCGTCACCCCCCTCCCCCATCGCTCCTCAGCGATCCCGAAGATCTCAAAACCACTCCAACTTCGTCTCATCCCTCCGCTTCGAACTCATCACTGCAGACTCCTCGCCCCCAAAATCCTTCTCCACTCCCTGCACTCCCGTCATACTGAGCATACCATAATCCGCCGATTTGCCTTCACCTCTAACAGCCTGGAGGATCTCCCGCGGGAAGCCGTCGACGAGATAGCGAGGCTGTCCGGTGAAGACAGCGTAGATGACTGCGCATGGGAGGGTACCGAGGATCAGTGCTGTGGCGAGGGTGGCTATGACGGGGGCGAGTACGAGGTAGATGCCGAGGGGGGCTTTCCATGTTCGTGTGATGGTTGGTCTAAGGGATGTGTTAGCTAGGTACGCGTTTGCTCGTCGCAGCGCGCTGATACACCTGAAGTAGCTGCACCTGTCTACCAGCTCCTGACCCGAGAATCCATATCGGAGAGGCTACAAGAGGGATGCTTCACTTACGGTACCTCCGTCCTGCTGACTGCGTAGAGCAATACCAACAGATGCGCCCAGTCTCCCGCTGCTACCAAGCTGAGCAAACCCGGAACCAGCGCTGTGAAAATCCATTCGCTAGTCCAGAGATCCGCGTTTTCGCACTTGAATTCGGCGTGCACACTGCGAGCATATGTGGCCATACACGCCGCTACGCCGACCATAGATCCGGTTCCGAGTATCGAGTCGAGGGACGGATGGCATCGCCGCATCGATCTCAGTATTTTGATGACGTTCCAACCGTTGTAGCGAATTTCTTCGTACTTGGGGTTGTACTGTTTAGTACGGACGAGGTACTCGCGCTCGATACGGGCCATGGCCGTCGTGATGAAGAACAGAATAGGGATATTGAGGAAAAGGATTAGTGTGAGCATGCCCACACGAAGACCTAGGTGGTCAAGATCAGCCTTGTAGTCTGGAGTCGCAGTGCGATAGCGCACAGTCTCGGTACAGCGACTTGGCTTGAGATGTACCAAGCCGACAACAGCGGCTGGTAGGCAGTCGGCAGACCGGAGAGACTGTCTCGAGCGCCTGGGGTTTATGACCTGCTTACCTGAATCATGGTAGCAGGCATTTGTGTGCTGAAAGGCTGGCGCGTATGAGCTAATAGTGATGGGTGTAAGAGTTAGCGAGTCTCTGTCGAGAAAGGTGAAGGAGACATTGTGAGATGATATTGCCTATTGATTACTTGCATCGGCGTGGTGAAGTTACAGATGTAGCTGGTGCTGTTGAACACGCAGAGGCTGGCGTCGAACACGCAGCTGGTGAGATTGCAAGATGCCATGTTGTGATTGTCTGGTGTTGTTAGGATCTCAGCGGTATTGCAATGAATTGAGGGAATGTACTTGCCGATGTCAAATGTGCGCATGTCAAAGTGTGGAGACCGAGTGAGTGAGTGAGCAAACAGATGTCTGTGTAGTGATGTAGCTGCATGCAGGCTGCCCTGGTTATGAGACATGCCAAGAGCTTCACTTCCTTGTCGCTGAGATGCATGAGAATGCGGGAAGAGCGGCAACCCCAGCGGATTCGAGTCTTTACATATCAGAAGTCCGGAAACTGGCTAACGAATCATTCCCCGACATCAGCGGTCTGTTGGTACAAGTTCGGCCGCAACGGTTGCTGCACCATTCCTGCCACCGCGGAGAGTCAATGTCGGCAGTGAGTTATTTTCTCAGTCCTTACTGGCAGGCAAGCTCTACAAGGCCTCCGAGGTCAGTGTCATGCGCCATGCATTGCTGGGCGAGTCGTCTATCGATGGACGTGCATCAGCGTGCAATGAAGGCAGCTGTAATGTTACAGGTTGGAAAGGGTATCGTGTGAATCGTGAACTCTCCGGCGCCTGCTTCACCGTGCCTTAATGCCTCCCCAAACGCCTCTCCAAATGGATATCTTACCGCACTGTCCCTACTCTCGCCCCGCCACTCTGTCCCTTCACTGCGAACGGACTGTCTCTTGCCGCAGTCTCGGGCTCGAGGCTGAACAAACTCGTGAAGTAAAGCCCCAGGAACCGTATGATCGCATGTGGCAGCCCTCTTCCTTGTGCGAACTGCGCAGGACTGCTGAGCATGGCACCCACGTCTGGCATCATAGATCCTGCGACCGGTCTACTTGCACTGCCGCCTGCTGTGCCTGATCCACTACCCAGTGTCTTTCCCGCCCCAGAAAATGTCGCTCCTGGTGACTTGGCGGGACCCTTCACCGCGTCTGCAGCCGCTGAGAGGACAGCTGTGCGGAGTGCTGTTGCGTTTGCGCCTCGTACGGTCTCCTTCACGGCCGAGCCCTTGAGTATCAGGAAAGTTGGCATGCTGTGCCTCCAGTCAGCGTCTATGTCTTCACCCATGTCGATCTTCTTGCCCTCCACTCACGCGCTGATCCCATATGTGCCCGCGACATCTCTCTGCGCATCCACATCCACCTTGCAGAACGTTATCCGTCCAGGCTTGCTCTCCGCCGCTGCTAGCTGCTCGAAGATGGGACTGATGACTTTACAAGGCCCGCACCAGTCTGCATAGAAATCGACAATAGTGTAAGTAGAACTCGAGGTGATGGACCGGAAGTGCTGCGCAGACGTGATGGGAGTGACTTTGGACGTCATGGTGTGTGACGGTCAACGTGTACGGCGGGTCGTGGATTGTGATGGGTTATAGAAGCCAGGTCGCTGAAGTGAGGTTGCCGCTTCGGGCTCTGACATGTGACTGTGGCCCGTGCGTAACATATTGGTCGCAACGCTCATATTAATATCACTACAATTTACCAACACACACAGACATACACCCACCCGGAGCATCTTCGCCACAGTGGCCTCTATCGCTCCCTTATCTCACCCACTGTGCCACGGTCACGCTTGTTGTATAGATCATGGCCCCAAAGCCAACCGTGATCAGTAACAAATCTAGCGCCTTCGTCCTCCATGTCTGTGCTACACCCCTGTAGTGCAGGAAAGGAGGGTAGATGTACACCAGCGGTACACAAGCGAAGCTGCCAATGATGGCCACGAACTTGTCTAGATCGGAAGCGCCAACAACAGCAATCACGCCGCAGAGCGCCATCATCCCAGTCCGAAGCGCGTTCTTCTTCCACTTGATGGTGGCTGACTTCTTTCCTGTCACCTTCTCGCCAAACGCGTAGGTCTCGATGATTCTCACAGCGGGATACAGCTGCACTGGGTTGCCCACCAGCACCGCAAGCGAGTAGAGGAATTGTACGGCGTTGACCAGTTTGCTCGTCTGCGGGAAGTTGCTGATGATCTGAATCTTCGTCTCGTCGCCGAATGTGGCGTAGCAGAGTGCACCAATCGAAGTGAAGATCACTGTAATGATACCCATGACGATGTATAGCAGAGGGGCGAAGTGCTCCGGCTTCTTCATGCTAGACTGGATCGGCAGGATAAGACCTATGCCTTCGAAGGTGAAGATGGCGCTACCGATGGTAAGGGTGAAGGCCGAAGGATTGAAAAGGACGACAGAAGGCGCGATGCCGTAGTTTGCGAGGGAAGCAATGTCGTAGTACCAAATGTAGACCAGACCAATCAGGATGAACACATCGGCCAGCAGAGCGGCGGGACCGAGCTTGCTGATGTTGCGGATGAGGGCCATCGGGAGTAAGACGACAAATTGGAGAGCGATAAGGGCGTTCGTCCCAAGTGGCTGGTCGCGTCCAGCACTCCAACTCACGGCATTGGCAAAAGCGAGAAGATTCTCAGCTGTGAAGATGATACCAGCACAGACAAATCCGAGCTGCGAGAGGGTGATTGAAGCCAGGATCAGGGACCTCAACCTTGGCCCAACGATAGCGGCACCGAGGTCGCCGTAGCCTCCACCGCCATGTAGCTTGCGGCATTGCAGTAGCAGCATGAAGCATAGCGTTGTGATCAGGGAGACAGATACCAAAGTGATGCTGGAGAACAGGATGCCACCGTTCTTGAATGCTTTTGGCAAGAACATGATGCCGGTCCCGATGAAGGCCTTGAGTAGCGTGAAGAACGTTTTAGTCGTGCTCGCATCACCCTCACGAGCGAACTTTCTCGTCGTCTTTCGGCGGCCAAGCAGAGGCCTTCGCTCTGTCGGCGGTCCTCGATCTTCTTCCTCCTCCTCATCATCTATTGCACTCTCGTCTTCATCCTCGTCAAACAGATCCTCTCCAGCAAAGCTTCCGTAAAGCTCCAGAAACGACACGAAGTTCCGCGTCACAGGAGTGGCGACAGTACTCAGCTTCCGCTGCAGACTCTGCCGTTGGACATATTGCCTCCGGAAGCCTCCAGGCTGTTGCTGCACCTCAGCCGATGGTTCGTTTGCTGATGGTCTGGGTCCAAAGTTCGGACTCTGCGCCGTTTTGGCAGAGAACGTAGCGGCTCTTCGTGGTTGCATGGCCCGAGCTTTAATTTTGAAGATGTCCCTGTGGATGTCGCCGCCTTGGAGGGTAAGCGAGTCCTCTTCTTGCTCGCCAGTGACATTGGCAGAGCGAGAGGAGGTGTTGTCGCCAAAGGGGTACTCAACAGCTTCCGGTGCAGCAGTGTAGCCCTCGGGAAGATGCCTATCCACGATTGCGGCCTCTCGCCGGGATTGCTGGCTGTTAGGTGTGTCGGACATGGTGGCTTCCAGGGAGTCTTGACACTATGCAATGGATACTCCTCGCTCCAGGTGTCTTTCGGAAAGACTTCCAGGTGTTCAGGTTTTGCGGAAACGGTCTGCAAGAAAACATCTCGAGGTCAAAGCGTGGCGCACGTTGTACGGCATCAGCCGCATGGGGCTAGCAAAATCCCACTCCACTCTGACTCCCTCATCCTTTCATCATCCTCTGTGACACTTGTGTCCAGATCAGGTTGCTCGTCTTGGTACACACGAGATGGTGAATGACCCTACTCTCCTGGGACTGCCCGCTGAGCTCCGTCTGGCCATCTATGAGTGGTATCTCCGAAGCCTTCCGACATACGATGCCTTTCCTTTAACCAGGCTGCAACAATATACCGATGCCACAGCCCAGGATCAACGCGAGGTCAAATCCTACAGTTTTTTGTTCACACATGCCGTAGTCTACCAAGAAGCCTACATCCTGGTTGTTGATATTCATCCCACAATGTTCAGCAGTCTGAACGAGACGTTGTCGATCCCTAAAGGTCTATTGCCATATCAGGACCGCATCAGAGCTGCAACACTGGATCTTGGTATTTGCGGTGATGACGTAGTCCGAGATGTGCTCCATAACCTGGCGACTATGCCCGCCCTGAAAGAGTTGCGCATTCTTTTGCCACAAAGGAACGTACACGATGGACTGAGACTGCCGTTCGAATGGTGTCCCTCGTGTACATATGTATCACTCGAGCTATTCGAGGCGATCGACATTGAGATATCGTACAGGCAGCGCGAAGCCCAAGCAGAAGTTGCCGAATTGACTCGATTGGAATCAATAGAGAATGAAGGCATGCCATTGTCTCGCGAGCAGCAAGCTTTAAGAGGACGGCTGTGTATAGAGCAGTTATACCGAGATACATTGGCTCGAAAAGGCCAGCCGCGACGTAGTCAAGCAGCCAGGAAACGAATGCGTATACTCAACAGGAAACTAGGTGACTGCGTGGACACTAGAAGGGATGCAAGATGGCACGGCTGGCATACATGCGCAAAGGCTGATGGCCGAAGCCTCGTCGAAGCGCTGCAGGGTCCATTAGTTCTCAGGCCTGAGTGAACGAAATCGACGTCGTACGGGATCGCCCATATCACATCTACGAATACACCTCGTTGTCCTAGACAGGTTGCGCTGGGACAGTGTTCCTTGCGCGTCGAACAATTAGGGCATACGGGATCCGATGCTATGAAGGATCTCGCGAGCTGACTAAGTTGGTTTCAGCTATGGCTCTACGATAAATACTATGTAGTCTGCAGAGACCAACTTACACCTCACACAACCTTGAGCGAGTAGTGCACAGTCGCCATGTCACAACCCAATACCAACGACCGCTATCCGCTCCCACGGAACACTTCCGAAACTTCTCGGTATCCTTCACCTGCATTTATACTGTCTTTGCTAGTTATATCATGAACTGACCTACACAGTCTCAACGAGCAACACAAGTATCTCGTTGAAGCATTCGGCTTTCACATTCACCCACGCGTTCCAGCAGCACACGGGAACAGTAGTTTCAAGGTTGCAGACATCGCTTGTGGCTCCGGCAGTAAAGCAGAACGACGATCTCATCAAGGACATCGCTGATTATTCCAACAGTATGGCTCACAGAAGTAGCAGCGAAATACCCACAAGCGCAATGCGTTGGCTTTGATATTTCAGATAAGCAGTTCCCTTCGGCGTCAGACCTTGAGACCAACTTTGCCAAGCGAGTCCAATTCCACGCTCTGGACGCAACAGCCGAGGAAGGCTACGGTGCTGAGTTCGAGGGCCAATTTGACGTCGTGGCTGTCAGACTTCTGCATGTCAGTATTGCCGGTGCACAATGGACCCGAGCTGTGAAGAATGCTGTGGCACTGTTGAAACCTTGTGGTTATCTGCAATGGCTCGATTTTGACCCGCGGTCTGCACACGTCGTCCAATCTCGCCCGTTGTTGAAGCATGCCGCGATCGATCAACTCATCGAGAGTTTCGGTGAGTTTCTGGCCGCGACGGATTCTGGAGCTACAGCCCGTCTCGCTCAAGAGATGCGTAAAAGCGGACTTGTGGACGTGCAGAGCGAGTTGTTTGCGCTGGATGTGGACCCAGGGTGGCGTAAGTACTTCCTCTGGACCATGACACATGTGATGCCAGACATTCTGCAAGCCCGGGTTCCCAAAGGTAGGGCTGCAGAGGAATGGGCGAAGCTCAAAGCAGACGCGCAGGAGGAGGGCGAACAGGAGGGATTGTGGGTCAGAACTGAGATCTATTGTCATGTAGGCCAAAAGCCCGAGTAGGCTGCATGGAAATCCTCACTGCATGTGGGCTTCAAGCTAGACCGCCAACACCTCCCGTAAGGCTTGGAGGAAGAAGTCAATACCCACGTCGATGTTTTCTTATGTCTCTTGCCAGATACAGTATTCGTAGCCATTGGAGCGACTGACCTACTTACAGAGACAGCTGCTAGCTTTGAGATCACAAATGTCCTGGCAGAGTGATCGGGTTGCTTGACTACTCATGGAAACCTATAGTACGCCTTGTTTTGCTTCGACGTTACAAAAAATTGTGATCCTCGACTTTGATCTCTCTATCGTGATGTACTCATCTAGGAAGTGAGAACCGACTGTTTGCAGTCGAGCTCTAGCAACTCTATCACGCTGCTAAACCTTGAATAGACTTTGGGTGACCCTCGACCCACGCCGCCAACACCTCTTGCACTCCCAATGAGGGCATGTCCGCAATGCTTTCGATCAACGGCGTCTTCCCAGAGCTCACAAAGTCGGCGCGGTATTCCGACAGCAACACCCCAGCCGCGATAGTGACGGCAACCGCATTCGTGTCGCCTCCTACGATCCTCACATGCGTACGCTCGATGATGTGGCCAGGAACGTGCGAGACAGCGTAATTGACTCCTTGAAGCTCCTCAAGCACTTCGACAATCTTCCGCTGCGAGACCTCGAACGGCGACACGAATACCCGCTTGTTTCTCGTAGCCTCGGGGTGCTTTAGACTCGCAACCACGGCTTGTGCGGCGTATGCTAACGTAGTCATGCTTGGACTATGTGTCCCATTCTGCCAATACTCAATCTTGTGTGCGAACGGATCAATGCCGATGAAGATGTTATCTAGCGCCCAGTCAAGCCAAATGCTCGTAGCAATTGCCGTCCAGCTGAAAGTGGCACTCTCCTTCGACTGGAGATAAGACGCCATCTTAGCTTTCGACTTGAACACCGGGCTCATTTCCTGGTTCTTGGGGTCTGCATTGTCCATGCCCCTGGAAGAAGTAGAGTTCAGCATCTCTCTGAACTTTTGGCGATCGTCAGATGAAACTCACCACTCGCTAGGATAGAACCGTGGCACCTTGGCCTCCAAAGCGGCCTCCAGCATCTTCTCCTGGTGTTCTTGCGGAGCGCATATCACTACGTCCTGACCAGCCATCTCACGAACGAGGTCGTCGTGCGGGAAGTCATCCGGCACTTTCACGACCCTGACCGAAGCTGGGAATACTGTCTTCGAGCTTTCTCGAGCAAGTATAGTTGTACAGAACGTGCTGTCGGCAGCAAGAGCCTGCAGGATGTGATGGCCGATGTTGGAGCCTCCACCACCATAAAGCATGATGTTGCGGAAAGCC
The DNA here is from genome assembly GCA_035926095.1 of Elasticomyces elasticus. Taxonomy (NCBI): domain Eukaryota; kingdom Fungi; phylum Ascomycota; class Dothideomycetes; order Mycosphaerellales; family Teratosphaeriaceae; genus Elasticomyces; species Elasticomyces elasticus. Next base: position 1,083,799 of record JAVRQT010000003.1, read on the forward strand.
ATTGTTGTTACCAAGGTACTGAGGGGTGCCACGGATGATATTTGGGTGTCCGGGAGCAGAACGGGCTGCCTGACATAGCGTTGCCATTGCGGACATCGGCTCTACTCCTCGATGTGAGCATTCCGCATCCTGGGTCAACTCGCTGTCCGACAGTGGATGCCAATGTTCACATTAGTCATCCCTCCCTACCACGGGAGAACATCATGTCCGCTTGACAAGGTCGTCTCTTGGGCATCTCTACGTAAGATCATCGTGCGTGGCTGTTTTCCGTCTTATGCTACGCCAAAGCGATCTGGCTTGTGCTCACTATCTCCGTTGGCTCCACTCAAAGCAGACTGACACGGAAAACTCTATCATAGGGCAGCTGACAGATCCACACGTTCCAAAATGGCGAAGTGTTTGTGAGCTGACAGCGAGCTGCACGAGGACAGGACGCCGACTCCCTGCGAGGAGATCGACTCTGGTGGTGGTAACTGTCGACGGTCTGGCAGAATCGTACGTGTGCGACGCTTCTCATACTCGTATGTCTCGTCCGTGGTTCGCTGGAGTAGATACTCTTGCGTAGCTCACGGCACGCCACTCCCAAGGTCACTCGCAGCCAACAATTCAATGTGCTCCAACAGCGCCTTTCCAAATGTCGTGACTTGCTCATACGCAGTATCGAAACCCTTCCCGCCTCCATAGTATGGATCACCGATCTCTTCGGTACCATCCTCTCCGCCGAACACTCCATACAGATGTACTTTGTCCACCTCGTCTTCACTCAACTTGCCTTTCTTGGCAGCTCTCTTCACCAGATCTCGAAGGTCGTCAACGTTCCTAAAAGCGATGGGTGGCAGGGTTAGCGGAGGTCTCAGTCGTCGAAAAGGCTTACTCTTAGCTGCGAGACATCTCTGTTCTAAGTCTGCCGAGTTAACAAGCTAGGACACAAGGCCGCAGCATGTGGACTTTCGGCGGTGTCGAGATGGCAGGCCTCCAAGGGTTATACCCATCGGTTTGCTCACTCATCGTCCATCCCCAGCACGTAATCATACTCTTGGAAGTCCTCAATCGTGACCTTCCTGGCGGGATGGCGGTAGTCTGTGATGCCATTCTTCTTCAATACTGCTATCGTTCGTGAGTCGGATAGATCGCCAGCATGATATGCTCCGGTACCACAGGAGTCAATCTTGGATATGAGGGGATGCTGCTGCGGCGTGCCAAAGTGTGTGAGCTGTCGAAATGTCCCCTCAGCCATTGGACTACGACAGATGCTGCAGGAGTCAGGTATGTCTCATCACAATATCGACAGAGCTGAACTTACTTGCCGAGACATACGAAGAGGACAGATACTGGTCTGTCGGGCTGCCTAACAGCGGCTTCTTTCCCAGACTCTGCCATGTTCGTGTGGTTGACGTCCATGCGAGAGATGATTGCTGGCTGGCATGTGAAAGCATGGTGCGGCCGCATGCGTCCGCTTGCCCCACGCGTGGCGTGCCTTCCTTTTTTGTCAACCTGTAAAGTTGAAGAATAGATATTTGCGGTTGCTAATCGTGTAAGGATACTTATCAGAAGGCACTTAGGTCATAGACCAGGCTTTCGGTCATTTCGGACTTGATAGCTGCTCTCAAAGGTTGGTAGGCCACTTCACCAGCTGGAGAGGAATTTGTGAACTGGAACGTCACAAACAAGAGCTGCCTTGCCTCTCTGGAGACCAGAATGGGGCTCGGAGCAGGAAGACGAACACGAGATCATACAGTGGCGAATGTCACCACAATCAATTCGCTCATGCAAAAGTGCTTCTTGACGACGCAACGTCGCTGGCTATAACCAGCTCACGATAAAGGTGATGCAGAATGCGGTGAGGCCGCTCTTGCTGGGCCAGCAGTCTCAAACGCAAGGCCACCGTCTGGATCGAAAGCCTGGACCGAGGATCGACTCGTGAGAGTACTCGCGTCCAAGGAAACGACAAGAAGCGCGCGTGTGCGACCGGCAGGTCTGGGACGAAACAATGGAACGATGCGCAACAAGATGGATCTTAGGATGCCCCGCATATTCGTGCCTTCCGGTTTCCACGCCTCATGCGGACCCACTCCGGCACGTATTGATAGCTTATATATTCTTTTCACTCGATTCCAGTATCAACTTCGAGGCGGACACTCTCGGTGGGGTCGATGTCAACTAGCCAGCTCGTTGAATGTTCTCTGTGCTGTGCTCTTCTGAGTCCAGTAGAGCGAAGACGGACTGGGAAATGTGTGCATTTGCATGCTTGCCTGTGAGAGGGTCTATCCGTAATCGCTGTGCAACCGGTCTCGAGTTCCGCCCTATGGGAACTGGGAGTGTAGTCGCCCTCGAAGGGTTCTTTTTGCCTCCCGCAATGCTCGTTCGTTAAACTGAGACTAGGCAAACCTGTGGATCACTTGGACGTGAACAAGCGTTTATAAATTGCTGTATGCGTATTGCGTGGAACCTTCCTCCTTGCCTGTTCCAAGTGACATCAACTTACACGCACATCCTGCAACATCAATCGCCAATGCGAGGATGTCTTGCTCGGATCTGTATTCGCTTTTGGCGGTACTGGGGGCGCAATCGAAAAGTGATCCATGCACGCTAATATCTCCTCAATTCGCCTTGCTACACTGCACATATCTTACACTCGCCTTACAGTTGCTGCACTCACACCTGCTGATCATCTGCTTCCAGTCTTGAAGTCTGTCTTCTGATCAAGCCCCTCCTTCCCACCCTTGACACCACCCTCTGCGCTCTCATTGAATCCCGTGCTTCGCTCACTTGGTGCCTGATGATCTGGCTGCTTTGCTGGGTGGTCGTCTCCGCTGTTCTGCTCGGCCGGGTCTTTTTGTGAAGCATTGGATGACGCGCCTTGATTTGGTGAGGATGTACCGGCGTCTCTGGCTCCTGGGTTCAGAGGCTGTTTTGGTGGGCCATTGTCTGGTACCGCGCGAAGAGGTGTGGTAGTTGATAGTAATCGAGAGGAGATTGTGAAGCGAGGAGCGCTCGCGAGACGGCTGCGGATGGTGAACATGCTGCTAATCGTGATAATGTTTGAGTTATTTGGGTATGTGGTGTGAGAAAAGGGAGGGAAGTGTCAACAAGACTGAACCTCAAAGACCATGCCTACGCTTCATGACGTCAAGCGGTAAATGTCCAGACTTGGACTGTTTCGAGCGGGACATACGTATCGTGTTTGCTTGTAGGACATACGGATGTCAGACGGTACGTAGGCAGTGTGGTATACGAGTGAGAGGAAGGAACATTGAGCATCGACGTGGAAACGGATTGTCATCTATATACGCACGGACCTACAGGAAATATATATGCAGGGGCAGGACCTTCGCAACGAACGCATTCACATCACTGTCGACATCAAAGCTGCACTATATACTGCTGGCTTCTGAGATGGCGGGTTTCATCCTTCGCTTGCCCACTGGCCTCCGGCAAGCTGTTTCGCACCCCTCCGTGCGATTTACACCTTCTCGAATCGCAAGCAGCTGTTTAGTCTCCAGATCATACGCCACTGCGGACACTGCATCTCCTACAAGCTCCGTCAACCACACTGAAGTCTCCCACTTCAATGCCCTAGCCTCCTCATGGTGGGATCCTCACGGCAGCAGTCGTTTGCTCCACCTAATGAACCCTCTTCGCCATGACTTCCTGCACCGCTGTCTTGCTCCAGAGGTCCGCGATCCAAACCAGAAACTTAACTTCCTCGACATTGGCTGCGGTGGCGGCATTTTCGCGGAATCTGCTGCTCGTCTGGCAATGGCGGAGTCTGTCACAGCTATCGATCCTACGCCGGAAGTCATAGCCGTTGCGAAACGACATCAGCGGACTGACCCCCATCTCCTGGATCCCCGACGTCTGACATACTTGCAGACCTCGATTGAAGATCTCCACATGCACTCAGATCGCAAGCAGTACGACATCATCAGTCTGTTCGAAGTCATCGAGCACATCCAGAGACCTTTCCCATTCCTCACGGCTTCCGTCCTGCCCTACCTCAAGCCTGGCGGATGGCTCATTGGATCTACCATTGCACGACACCCGGTTTCATGGTTCACGACCAAATTCATGGCCGAGGACGTGCTGGGACTCGTGCCGAGAGGGACGCACGATTGGAATCAGTACTTGCAACCCCAGGAAGTGAGGGACTGGGCAAGGAGGGAGCCAGATCTCAGCACGAGTGAGGGGCTGGGGTGGCATGTCCAGGGGGTAGTGTACGTGCCGGGTGTTGGATGGAAGCCGGTCAATGGCAGCGAAGTGTATGGAAACTACTTCTTTGGCGTTAAGAAGAGGGAAGACAGCAGCTGAGGCGCGAGATTGTCGAATCAGATTGGCCAAGCCTCACTGCCATCCATCTGTGTATCACCTTCGCGACGGCAGAATGACGGGTCAGACTACGAGAGCATATGAAGCCACCAAATACGACATCTGACACGCAGAAACAGCTTGGTTGGTCTAGGTGTGTATATATTCTCCAGGTCGCAGTTGAGCGTTCGCTGACCATCAGTAGTGGTTAGGATGTGAGTAGTATCACCTCAGCAAGGCATCCGGCGACATCCGGTGGTTACGACAAAGCTGACTACCGTGGCAGTTCCGCCCGTCTAGCACACGGCATCGCGGAAGACAGCGGTTCAATTCCTCTACTGAGCGTTGTATGTGTTCGAGTGCTGTTCAATGGCACATTTTTTGGCCTTGATTCAGAGGATATCAAGGAGCGACCTCTCTTACTGACGAACTCCGAAGTTCCAATAACACCACGAAGACGTGCAGAATCTCTGTTGCAAGAGCCCCACGACAGACAGGCGCCGCCGCCAGAATTTGTTCGAGAAAATGAAGACGCGAAAGAAAACACTGTCTACCACCACACAACACGATGAGTCCGCAGACTGCAACTGTTCCCAAACACTAGATCTGTCTCTGGTAAGCGCAAAGAAAGCAGTCAGCACTGATATTGACTCAACGTCAACCACGAATCGCTCCGCACACTTCTGGTCTTTTTTTGCTACAACTTCTTCATCCGTTTCATTCTCTATCTCTGCCACATATCAAGCAAATCGCACCGATTCATGCATGCTTCTTGATAAAAGCAACCACAGTCTCGGCAAAGCCTTCCGGGTTCTCCTCCGCCAGGTAGTGCGCGGCGCCTTCGACAAGACCCACCTCGACCTTCGCCTTCTCGGTTACCTCGAGAACCATCTCCTCAGCCTCCAGCTTGTGGCGGCTACGTGCTCCGCTGAGCACCATCGTTGGCACGTTCACCTTACCATGTCGCTCCACTGCAGCCAGGTTGTCTTCGGCGTCCTGCTCGAACGCACGGTACACGTCCAATCCACATCTCATCGCCCCAGGCTGCGAATAGGCGGATACATAGTAGTCGATATCGGCTTCCGCGAAGGCGTTGAGGTTGTAGGCGATCTTGTTGAAGAAGTGCGTGAGGTAGATGCGCTCGTTACCTTTGATCAGAGCTTCTGGCAAATCCGGAACGGAGTGGAAGATGAAGTGGAACTGCTGCACCGCATGCGCGGTGCGATCGCGATGGTACGTCTTCGTACCGGGAAGTGGACACTCGCCCCAGCATACAGTCTTGAGGCGCGTGGGATAGCGGTGTGCGAAGGCGAAGGCAATCATGCCGCCGATGTCGTGACCGACGAGATGTATCGGCTCGCCGATTTGGAGATAATCTAGTAGCTTGAGTATGTCGGCGGCCATTGTCGCTTTGGTGAAGTCATTGTGCGACCTGGAGGAGCCGCCAGCACCACGGTAGTCTGGTGCAATGCAGCGATAGCCTTTATCGGCGAGCAAAGGCAGGGCGTGTCTGTATTGGTAGGACGTCCTGGAAGTGACGGGCTCAGAATCAGCCTTGTCTGTTCAGCGGCTTCTCGATATACGTACTGTGGAAAGCCGTGGAGGAGGACGATGATACCACGCTGCGTGCCCGAAGGTGTGAGTTCGCGATATGCGACTCGTAACTCATCTTCGAGCTGGGCAGCGACGTACTTCATGATTTAGTACCTTTGAAAGAGGCTGCGAGAAAAGAGACCGATGTGCACTCGAAACAATACTTATCTGCTGTTGATTCGACATGACGCTCTGGCTTGTTCATTCTGTTACACTCTGACAGGAATTCAGCGTCACGATGCAGTGAGCGGATGTTATTGTTCGAGACATGGGAGTGACGCTGCGCTGCTCAAAGCATTGTCTTGGCGGCAGCGGCACGTCCGAATGCGGATGTTGTCCCGACTGCACTCCTTTGACCTCACCTGCACCATCACGCCTTGCACACCTCTTTTGATTCTGTAGAAGTCACTTTGCCGTATGGCCGGCCTTGCTGTCATGGCAGATCATACGAGCTGCACGCGGCACCTACGTATCCGACACGATATACACCCGACTTCATCCAGTGCAAGTTCGAGCCATACCTGCAAGTGGACCATCAGTGGCATCTGTGGTGTTGAAAGAAGAGAAGCACAAATTCTACCAGTGTTGGTTTTATAAATTCATTCGGGGCATTATGGTGGCCTTGCATTATCCCGCAAGCTCATTGTTGCATTACAGCGCTGATACGCTTCAAGGATGGGTTGGCGGTTTTGCGAGCGACGAGACCGTTGGCATTGATCATTGGCATGGGAAAATGAACTGACAGTGTAGTAGCGTTGAGAATGCTTCTTGTAATACTAACGATGCTTGTTGGCCGCAGATACCGGCCACGATATCCGAGGCGCGGATACCGTCCAGTGTGGCCCCTCAAGAGCGTGCGGTACGCTACCTTGCTGAAAGCTGAACGACCACCGTGGCTCAGTCGATCTGCTCATCGAGACGCACTCGGCCTAGGCCCTTCGACGTCTATGGTGTATCGCCGGAAGCAGAGCAGTCGCTTTGTCCTGATCCTCCCTTTGTTAGGTCTTGAGAGGAACAACGTCAATCAGCATGGGACCTAGCACGAGCCTCGATGCGCAAAACTTTCTGAAGCCGAAATCCATTCTCGATCAGAAGCCAGGCACTAAGCAAAATGGCAGCACCACCACCAGCACCACCACCAGGACCGCCACTGCCAGCAGTAAACTTCAACGCCGCACCCTCCCTGCGCGTAGCTGGGCTTTCGGCCGCGGCCAACGCCAGCCTACTGTGGTTCGATGTCGCACTCGCTAATGGCGCCCCGCAACCCGTGATGAGTTTCCCACCAGCCACTGCTTACGTAGTGCCAGCCGCCATTCCTGCAGGTAGTGTTCCTCCTCCCTGCAACGACAGGGTCTTCCATAGTCTTGCTGGCAACCCTTGTTCGGATAACATCAATATGCCAGGGTTTGTTCCAGCAGGGGCTAATTGGCAAGGTCCACCTGTGGCTTGGTACAGCCACGTGAACTGTGTAGGTGCAGGCCATCCTGGAGGCGGCTTCAGTACTTGCGGGTATTGTAGACTTCATACGCTATCGCAGCCTTTTGCTCTAAACATCCGAAACGATGTCACAACCATGCCTGCGCTACCTCCGGGGCCCGCACAACCATTGACCGGTCCTCCAACTGGTCCTCCTACAATGCGGCGATTTCTTACGCATCTGTGCCACGAGTGCGAGGACGCTGAGCAGATTCTGCTTCAAGCTAGAAGGACTGCAATGCTTCTTCCCCTCCCTTTGGGGCTGAGACGCAACAACATGACGGGCCATGCACGTTTCCGGGAGGGCGATTTGGGTTTTCCGAACTCTACGTGCACCTGTCTCGGCGATCTCGAGGGTCCCTCCGCTAATCCGAAATGCATCGCGTGTAGGCACTTTGCAGCCTGCGGTGATCATGGCAACCTGCTTGTGACGCGGCAGCAAAACGACTCATGGCTTCGCCGCATCAAGACTGATCCCATCACTGGCCGACTGAACGTTCTCAGCCTCACTCATAACACAGTGAGGGGTCGGGCAACCCGTGGAGTGTTTCGTGCCTGTCGATGTGGGAAAGAGATCGTCTTCAAAGCAGGTTGGACGCCATCGGTGTTTTTGTGTATGGGCTGTGAGGGTGTCGTTCATACTGGGCCGTACACTGTAGGAGGCCTTGCGGGCCCCGTGCCACCAGCTGCTACTGTGCAGCGCCGTCAAACGAGGAGTCTGATCCGTGCAGCACATGTGAACAACCTCACTTTGAGGACCCCTTACTCACTTCGCAGGTTATAGTGTTGTTAGAGTTGTAGCGATGCTCGTAAGGTTGGAGAGATCGGCGAACTGGCATAGATCTGAAGGAGACAGAATTACAAGTCCGTGCCTTCCTTGCAACGTCCAAACCTTAAAGCATCTTCAGAAAGCTTAGCTTAAGCTCAAGACTCTTTCATTACGCATTTTATAACCATCAACAGCACACGAGCCAACGGCACGCCGACACGCGCCGTCACCACCAGCTTTTCTACAACCACCATGCCACCTAAACGCACGCGCGTGCAGCGCTCGAGGACACAAGCGCCCAAGCGCCGCCCTCAACAGACATCGCGCTTCTTCAGCATTCCAGTTGAGCTTCGCGATCACATCTACGAGTACCTCCTTCCACAAACGATTGACGTCATTCTCGTGCAACCCACCGGCAAAGGCTTATCCCAGAATCATCATGTCAGTCCGTACCAACCACTGCCACTGAGTCAAGTCTGCGAGCAAATACGGAATGAGATCTCGGCACGCGCGAAGGCACAATCGTTCGGCGAAGTTGTCAGCGTATGCTTTCACGCCTATGACTTCAACTTCTCCGCCCTGCAAGGATACCTCACTATGCTTGCCAACAAAGATCCGGCCCGACTCTCCAGCTTCAAGAGAAATGGTGCGCTTGTCACCACGCACACACTGATCGTTCAGCTCAGCGTCTCCGACGCATGGTGCAAAAATCCGGAGACTCAGCCTCTCACCAACTGGAGCAAGTTCGTTCGGGACACAGCCTCGGTCTCAGCAACGGAGACCTTCGCCGAGTACCAGTTCTCCGAGGTCGAGGACAAGGATGTCGCGCGGGATGCGCTGAGTTTGCTTGCTGCAGGTCCAGAGCCTGACAAAAAGGCATTGCAGATTGCCCAAGCATTCTCGAGGTGGTATATGTTCCGCGGAGACAAAGCTAGAGAGAGATGGTTCGCCAAGGAGGTCCGTAGGCAAGAACAGGAAGCAATGGGTCTGGTCGACAGGCGTGTGCTGCATACCCGTGCGACCCATGATGAGCACGAGGCGCTATGGGCACCCGAGTTCAACGACGAGGAGAGCGACGACAGCGACAGTGAGGAGGAGAGCGAAGCAGAAGATGATTCGGACGACAGTGAAGGTGGTAGCGAGGAGGACGACGAGGACGAGAGTGATGAGGAGTAGCTGCATGAGCATGAAGAGCTTCAAGGTACGACTGACACACTCTCTCCGGCCATACTGTGAACGCACAGGCAGCGGCCAGAGTGTACTGCCTGCTCACGATTGCGGCACCGGAGAGATGCGAGCATAGCAAATTTGGAGCTGACTTCTTCACAGACTATGTCTCTACCTCACCTCAGACGCTTAGAGCATAGGGTCAACGGCTGGACTTCTCATGGGGATGGGGCGGTAAGGGCCAAGGGCACCGGAGCACTGAAGATGTCCTCTCAGTGGGATAACTGGGAAAGCAGAACCGATCGATAGCTAAAGGATGCCTGTGAAGGAGAGATACGAACACCACAAGGCATTTTGACAAAGTAATAGATACTTGCATGCTGCGCTTTTCGTGATATTTTGGAGAACACAGCATCTCAGTGTTTCAGTGTACAGCAAATGTTATGTTACACATTTCGTTTTGTGTAGCTGATCTCTATCGACCACCAAACGATCTCGGAGTGCCGTGCCATAGCACCGCACCATGACATGTTGTCAAAGTGGAATGGATCCGCTCTCTACAGCTGGGAGCTCTTCCGTTAACACTACCTCTTTCTCATCATAATGCCATGTTTATCAGCAGGCAGGACATAGACTTGTCTGATGCTAGAGGCAGATATTGCTTGCCATCGGCTCGCTCTTCTGCCCGGCAGACCAGTCGCACCGAAGACTCTGAGTCTACTCCAACTTGTTGTAGAGCATGACGGCCAACCCTTCCCTCCCACCTACCTCACCTAGCTGCTCGTTTCCGCGGGACTGTCTGTTATCTGTCTTCGATTAACCGTTTCGTAGATGGGAACGATCCATGCATCAGTTGGGCTGCTAGTCGACGTTTAGGATCGTACTTGCCAGGCAAATTGGTTCATATGTACTGCAGACCGTTGTCGAGTATCGTCGTCAGGGCTTTCCTCACACCAGCACGGTCATGGCATTCCCACGTCCTCACTCCCTCGTACTCATCCTGCTCATCGACACACATCATCACAACGTACTTCCTTCCACGGTGGACTCGCCACAAGGGTCCCAACCAGATATCCCACAAGTTTGGTGCGAGCTGGGCGTAGCGCAGAAATTCGGTCCAGATATCTTTCGAGGTTACAAGCTCAACGTCATCGAGCCAAAGCGACGTGAGTCTAGTGTGACAGCTTTGTATGGCGCACAACACATCGTCGTGCTGCAATCGCATATTCGTCAAGCACAAAGACCAGAGCTTGTTTAGCTTGGCCTCATGCAGTAAGTGGAACTCGATCTCGCTGAACAATTGGTCGTCTCGGTTCTCGGCGGTGTCGAAGAATGTTAGGTCCAGTTCCTAAAGAGATGTCTGCGTGTCAAGGAGCTTGCGCAGCGCAAGAATAGCCCTTACGGAGTTGCACACCTGAGGACTTGCAGATTCTCCTGCGTCTTCCCATACTGTCAAGGCGGAGGACGGCTCGGCGGTCGCCCTGCGGCTTTTGTCCCTGGACGACACATCGAAATACAACGTTTTCATATTGTCTAGCATATCATGCCCGCTTGACTCGATCAGCCGCTGTACGTCGCTGTCAATTTCATCAGTGAAGACCAGCCAGAAAATTCGACATCTTGCATGGGCAGTCAAAGTCCAGATCTCGGCGGCATAAGGCTGATCGCTGTAGATATACCCAGAGTCGTCGAAATCGAGGCCGACTGCAGCACCAATCGAGTGCAGCTTCGCTAGAATGAGTCTGATACGACCATAATCTGGTGGCTGGGAGTGAAGTCTGAGCATCTCATCATTACGATAAGTGTACCAAATTTTGTGTTGCGTTCCTTGAATCGTGTTACCGTCAGACGGAACCACTGGTACAGTCCTCATGGAGCAGTCCTCGTAAGGACTCATCGTTAGAACCAGGTGTCGCACACTGTTGCGGAGCGAAGGTGCGGAGATGATGTTGTGAACTCGCTGCAAGCGGACTGGGTCCGTGAAGTAACACTGCACGGTGTCCAGATAGTCGCGCGCGAAGGGACTGAGACTTTGGGCAGCGATATGGCGTGAGACTAGACGCAGCGTTGGCAGGTCATATGTGGACACAAAACTGAAGATGTGTTGAATCATCTCTGGCGGCAAGACTTGCAGTCTGAAAGGTTTTGACTCTACTTGAGGGTCGTGGACCAGACTGAGTGCCGCCAGCTGCTTGCACATATCTGGTCTCGAAGAGTTGCCGGCGGGATGATCGTCGTCAAGATCCATGGTCTTGGCACGGCGGTCGAGTGAAGCGTGAGCCATGTCGCGGTGAAGTGAGCAGGAGGAGGAGTGAGGCTGGCGTTACTCACCGCTGGTGGTCGCTTATGCTTGAACTGAGGAGAGGTGAGGTCGGTGTAGCTCACTTGGTTGCACGTGCGGCGCGTCTGGCTTGTATTTAACTGAGTGCCACGAAAAAGTGGAGCTTTGGCGTCAACCTGCATGAAGCTCACCAAAGTTTGAGGGCCATTGTTGACCTTTCTTCAACGACCACTCGACAATACAACACAAACACTCTTTGACAACATCCTCAAGCAAACCACTCACACACCAGACAACCATAAGCACCACCGCCATCATGCCGGGCAAGGTTCGTCACCCGCTCGCCCTTTCGACAACACGACAAACAACGTATACTGACTGACCGCCATTGCAGCTCAAGTACATCCTCCTCGACTGCGACAACACCCTCTGCCAGTCCGAGCGTCTCGCCTTCGAGGCATGTGCCGACCTCACCAATGAGGTGCTCGAGAAGCACAAGATCGAGGCCCGCTACGATACCGACTCCCTTCTCGAGGACTTCGTCGGCCACAACTTCCGCAACATGCTCGTCGGTCTGCAGAAGAAGCACGAGTTCCAGATGGAGCCCAAGGAGGTGGACGACTACGTGGCGCAGGAGCTCGGTAGAGTGACGAAGAAGCTCAGCGAGAAGGCGACCGAGTGCCCGGGTGTGACGGAGCAGCTCGAGTGGTGCAAGGCCCAGGGCTACCCAATGAGTGTCGTCTCGACCTCCGCCAAGCCGCGTGTCCTCGCTTCGCTCAAGAAGTGCGACCTGATGCGTTTCTTCACTGAGGAGCACGTCTACTCTGCGGCCACCTCGCTCGACCCGCCCAGCTCCAAGCCTGACCCGGCTGTCTACTTCCACGCCTGCAAGGAGCTTGGCGTCAAGCCTGAGGAGTGCCTGACCGTCGAGGACTCCAAGTCTGGTGCTACCGCTGGCATGCGCGCTGGCATCCCGCTCATCGGCTACGTCGGCATCTACGGCCTCGAGGAGGGCAAGGAGAAGATGGACTCGATGGCGAAGCTGTTGACCGAGCAGACCAAGGCCAACGTCATCATGTACGACTGGAAGGAGTTCCCGGAGTGCGTGAAGAAGATTGAGGAGTCTATGTAGACTGCTCAACTCTGATACAGCGAGGCAAGGTGATGACACGACGAAATGAGGAACGGTCACAGAGATGACAAATGGACTGTAGCTCAGACGGCTCACAGGTTGTGCGCGTCAGATAGAAGCTGTTCATACGGTACAGGCGCCACATGAAAAGTGCTTCTCAAGCTTGCCCCTTCACCATCGTTGTGACTGCCAGCATCAATCCAAACACACCATCGTTGGCCCACGCGTGATGCAAAGATCTAATCAACATTTCGAGATCCATGCTGACACCGAAGGCAGTACTGAACGTCGAATAGGTCTCTCAGCCTTGGACCCGATGAGTGCGCTCCGACATCGCCATCTTAGAAAAGTGTTGACCGCGAAACGTTCTGTGGACTCCATTGAAGAGAAGCTGCAGCTGATTCAATCGGCTTTCCCCGTCCTGCAGCACAAAAGCAACATCTCACAGAAGACGTCACGATGTCATGAGCACAACGAGTGGTGCGGTACGAGCCACTGCGCTATTTGTTGATGGTGCAGTAACACGCTTGTACCAAGAGGCCGCAATTCGATAATACGGAGCAGCTCACGCTTCAGCAGCAACAAGGCTAGCACGCATCACTCACCTGCCCCGCAGTGACTGTCACCTGAGCCAACGACGATATATACACTGGCTTCAACATGCATGAAACACCGTGATCAGGCAGCCGAACGTATATATATTGAAGTCTAGCACGAGAGGTCATTGGTCTAAAGTTGGTGAGCGTGAGCGAGACCGTGATCTATCGAAAATTTTATCTCATTGTATTAGATACCCAGTCCATGACTACGAAATTTACGGAAACTGACTTGGGATCTAGGTACAAGCGAAAAGTGCCTTCAACATCATGATATTCGTGAGTCCGTGGTCATTGCACAATGATTGACCTTGAGGGAACAGATGCCTTGACCGAGCCTGCGAGACAGTAGTAGGCTGATGGAGATGATGAACGCCTACCACACGGTCTGTGTCGGATGAGGTGGGTAACCTGGCGGCTTCGTCGGCTTCGATGGTGGAGGTTTCGGCTTCGTCGGTGGTGGTTTAGGCTTGTGTCCAGGTGGCTTCGGTGGTGGTTTGAACTTGGGTGCTGAGTGGTGGGGAGGACGCGGCTTCCAGGGATTCTGCTCACGCTTGTTACGGCTGCCGATGCTGCGCTTGAGGTCTTGCTTGGTACTGGAGATCGCCGCGCAGAACCCTTCAGCAACGCTGATGGTGGCTGGATAGCTGTCAGTGGAGCTTGACGGTAAGAGAATATGGCTGGCTGACCTTCTTGGTCGTCCTTGCTGCAGTCTGCAACAACGCACTCGTTCACTGTTTCCATGAACAGCGCAGACGCGCAGATACAGTGGCTGTCAATCGAAGGACATCCTGTCAGACCGATGGCTTTGCTAACGCAGCTCCCCTAGAACGGTGTTAGTACACATCTCGATCGCTACGGATCATGCTGGCCAACTTACAGAACAGTCGGTCAGCTTCTCAGCGAAGGCGAATGACTGGAAAGCTGCGAGCGCGACGGTGAGGCATGTCAACAACGACATTTTGAACGAAAGTGGTAGAGCTGAGTGCTCTAGTAACGAAAGACTTGACCCTGCCGTCGACGCAAGAGGAGAGATACAAGAGGAACGGAATTCTGGAAGCTGCGCTGCCTATGCACCTTTCCATGGTTGGAACGTGCTGAATCGCATCGAGACCGCACAGGCCCACATTTGCCTTGTCAAACTCACAGGCCGGTAGTAGAAAGGGCGGATGCTCGGAACTGAACGGCCCTAGACTCACTCGAGGTGGTGGCCTTGGTGAAGATGTGGCCGACCATGCTCTCACCCGCATGGTGGCAGCGTGGGGTGGCGTGCACTATTGGAACCATCGAAGAGCCGTAACGGGAAAGTGGACCATATCAAGGAGACCCTGGTGGACTCCAGGTACGCCGTTAACGGTTTGCCTGTCGGCGGGGATCCACCTTCTCAAGCAAATTGCAAGCGACGACGGCGACACGTCGCCATCACACGTTGCTGCCAAAACTGACATTGTCATTGTTGTCGAGTCCAGCGGTCAGGCAACGCACAGGACGATCTTTGCACTGCTCAATCCAGCGGTCAGGCAACGCATAGGACAATCTATGCACTCATCAATCCAGCTGCAGCGTGTGGTTGTGCAGCAAGCCACGATGTTTTACTGTATGGTTGCACCAAAGCTCTACCAGAATAGCCTGCTGGGCAGGTACCTCTTTACAAGTGGAGAGACAATGCAACGGACCTGATGCCGGTGGGTCGGTAGTCTGCAGAGGTTGATTGATGGATGTTACCCAATCAAAGACTAATGTAGCTACAAACCCGGCGAACACGTCCATCACTGATCATTATTGACCATGATTCGGCGATGAGAACGGTTTTGATAAGCAATATTGGCGGGTCGCACAGTGCAGTGCCGCGGCGTGGACGATGCAGGCACCCCGGAATCTGGACACACTCTATCTTGATAAGGTTTAATCTAGGTTCATATTGAAACACCCCAGGTGCGTCTGTCGCGTGGGGAAGGAGTTGCCGGATAGGGCAGAAGTATGCTAAGGGCATGGCCGAGCGATTGCCGTTGCCATCCGTTAGGCTTTGCATTATGCAGCTATGTTTTCGGCTCAAAATCAGGCACGATAGGTTGACAGGAGCTGTGCGCTTCCGCTCACGTTTGGAGGTGAGCGACGGCACGAAGCACTGCAAATGAGGCCGACAATTTACGACAGCATGTTTGCTGAGACCTGGAGTTCTTATTCCAGGCGCAAAAGCCCACTCGACGCAGTGAGCAGTAGTTGTACTGTGACCTGTCACATGTCACGATCGATCACGACTAACGATGGCATCAGCCACACTCGTCAGAATTGCAAGGTCGTCTTATCATTTTAATCTTATCTGACCAATCCATGCGTCGCCATCACATAAGCCACACCACGTTCCATGCTTGTCAGCATCGAGGTGTCAGCGGCCGCGCCGAAAGTATGTGTGTTTGTTTTTCGACGCCGCATGGTGGCAGCTATATCCATGACAGACTATTGATCGGCTCGCTTACGCAGGTCATATCCAAAGGCCCACTGAGCAAACTTGACGCTCGGTTCGTCAATGAGCTTGGTGACGATCTCTGCGAGGCAAAGCGTGAACGGTAGCAGAATCAGGTGAGGTATCAGATAGTTGATCTCGAGGCCGAATGGTCCATAGTCCGAGAAGGGAAAGAGGTTGATCCAGCCGGGTACCACCGCGACATGGCCTTCGCGCACCCTTCCGCTGGCGGCATACAGTCTGTCTCCCAGTGTCCAGAGTACCGGGCCGTGCACCAGATAGAAGCCGAACGAGATCCTGCCCAAGTAAGTGCAGAATTGACTCTCGAAGAAAGCCCTCAGCCATGTGATTTGCGGCACAGACACGACGATCAATGTTGCCGCCCAGAAGCGAAAGAACCATCTGAAGTCGTAGACCGCCTGAGGCTTCAGAAACGACAACAAGTACCAGCCAGGCGAGTCTCGTAGGTGTTGAATGTCGTTACTGATTGAAGGTACTCCTCCCAGATATAATGCTATTAGCAGGAAGACGTAGAAGATCCAGCTGCGCGTAGACTTTAGTCGCACGAGCATTGCAGGAAGTTGGCCATTCTCCGCGAGCATATCGAGGTCACAGATGAGCATGCCGGCCATGAACAAAGCGCAATTCCAACCGTCCACGATGTAGAGGAAGTACACAAGCAGGCCAGCTTCGCACCAAAGTCTTTTAGTCGTCCCAAAGCGTGCAGTGGCCAGCAACGTCGTGTAGATCACAATAGAGCCACGGAACTCCATTGGGATCGACCACGTGTGATCATTATAGGCGTTCCATGCTTTGGGATCCTATCGAGAACTATTAGCGCTCGTCACCCTGGATTTACTGCGAAGTCATACACACAAATACGAAGCTGTAATTCTTGAAGTCGCAGTACCACTTCCACACCTCAGCAGCATAGGTCTTCTCGGGAGCTATTGCAATGGGGTTACTCGATTTGATGCCAAGCAGGTGCCAGCTCGTCATCCAGAGGAAGGTAACTCCAATGACAGGTATGAACAGACGCAGCCATCGCCGAAACAGAGCAGAGCCTACACTATCGGCTAGGCGCGCGGAATCTTTTGCATGAATCAAGCGTAGAGGACCAGCCGACAGCACATAACCTGATATGACGAAGAAGATGGCTACCGCGACATGGCCACCAGAGAATAGGATCCGGATGCCGGGAAAGGTCACGAACTTGTAGATGCCGTTCCAGCCCCAGGCGTTCTCCAAGATGAACTCGCCTTGGATGCCACTATGGCCCCAAACCTGATGATGCAGGCTGTAGACCAGTAAGGCAGCAAATCCTCGGAGGCCATCCAGATATGCGGTTCGTTTAATTCGTTGCTTTGGTTCAGGCTTGAGGTTCACGTCGGAATAAGACTCCTTTGCGAACGAGACGGTACGGGACAGACTTCTCGGTGGCGATTTCTCCAGCAGGCTCTCAAGATCATGGAGCGCTTTCTCAGCCGTCGCTGTATCTTTGGAAAACCACGCCATTGGGAGTGACACGTTGTTGACCAGACCGCTAGGTAGCAAGTGGTATGTGAATGATAGACAAGATGAAAGCTGTCGTTCAGGCTCACCACTTGGTGGCTGGCGTCTGCGCCGAACTGAGAGAGTGTAAGTTTATGCCGAGCGGCGTCCCCTCCGCCTGCACCAGAAAGCGGACAAGCGAGAAGTTACACATTTCGGATGTTCTTCATCACGCACTGTTCTGGCAGCCGCCGAGCCGCCGTCACATCGTCGGTGCGACCCCTCGTATCATTGATTGCACTTGCAGGACCCATCGTGAGCCCAGACAAGATCGACGTGGCGTGTCTGGAGCGACCTGTTCGTATGCAGCTTGTCGAGTGGAGGATGAGAAAGATAACGGACTTGCAGTAGCCCAGATTTCTACGAGGTGCAGTGCATTTAGAGTTTAGCCTGTCGACGGTCGTGAAGTCTATTCTGAGCGATGACCACTTTCAGATCTCCGTACGTTTTGCCGACTCGACCTCACATGGTCACCAACATTATTTTTCCGAGCGCAGTCCCATGGCTTCGACCGTCGTTGATATGGCCACGCCTGGTTACTTGGAGAGCACAATAGCTGACAAATCTACTCCGTAATCTCCCACAAGCCACAAGCCTCTTTCTCGACTTCGTGCTTGCGGGCTTGCCAAGTAATGGACTTGTTGAACCATCGCGCTCAGACAGGCAGGTGTGGCCACGCTTTTCCGGTACCTGGCCGTGTCTCACCGGGCTGATTGCTATGCACACTACCGGCCGTCGATGCATATGCACATGCACATGCAGTCGGTCTGCGTCTGCTGAAGAGCTTATGCAGGCACCCTACGAGCGATCGAACACGGCCTTGTTTGGCACCCCACGGGCAGAACTTGCCGATGAGTGTAGTGCCGATGGTCCTCAGGCTACAGGGTCTTCCAAATATCCGGCGATGCGGTGCTGCTAGGTGTTCTTCTACTGTTGTCTGCGCTCGCGTTGCTCAAGTCGCGTTCCCCTATACGGAGTATGCTGACATTCAATTCTTGATCGCTGCTACTGCGTTATGATCAGGACGCGCACTATGGAGAATCTACTGCACACTCGTTTTCGAACCATTTTGCTTTTATTTTGTGGTTGCACGACCTTCTTCCTCCTACACAACACATTCGGCGGTCTCCGTCCACCACAGAGTGGAGTCTCACTCATAATTCCGCGAAAGATATGGTAAGTAGTGATGTGTAGGGTAGTCCGGAACATGAGACATGTAACTGACTCCCTTACCTATTCATTTTACAGGCAGTCGTGGAAGCTCGATCCTCTGAGATTCGAGGCTCGAGACGCAGAGAGGGCCATGACTTGGACGCTCAAGAACCCGGCGTGGAGATATGAGGTCCTTACTGATGACAACGCAGAAACGTATGTCAAGCAGCACTTTGGATCTGGAGGCTTCAACCGCCCGGACATAGTCAGCATCTACCTTGGTCTGAATGCAAGGATCATCCAAGCCGACCTACTGCGATACTTGATAATGTATGTAGAAGGAGGCTTATGGGCAGATATTGACGTGGAGGCGATCAAGTCTATCGATCACTTCGTGCCCAAGCGATATAGTGAAAGCGACATCGATATGGTGATTGGCATTGAGACGGACGAGCCAGCATTGAAGGACCATCCAGTTCTAGGAGCCAAGGCGCAGTCCTTTTGCCAGTGGACGTTTATGTGCAAACCGAGACTCCCCGTGATGATGCGTCTGATCGACAATATTCTCATCTGGCTCTCGAATTTAGCGATGGAACAAGGGAGATCAATCTCAGAGTTGCAACTCAACTTCGATGAAGTTTTGAACGGCACCGGTCCATCAGCCTTCACCACGGCGATACTAGCCGAAATGTCAGTAAACACTGGGAAACGGAAGACTTGGGCGGACTTCCATGGCTTGGAAGAGTCTACAGTCGTCGGAGGTGTATTGGTGCTCACGTCGGAAGCTTTCGCGGCAGGAACTGGCCACTCGGAGTCGGGCAACCATCACGGCAAGAACGCACTGGTCAAGCACCACTTTCATGCTTCTACATGGACTGACAGCCATCCCCGTTTCAAGCATCCGATTTATGGCGAAGTTGAAAAGTGCAACTGGGATGTAGAGTGCGTCAGACTGTGGGACGCAAATACTGCCTTCTTTGCATCACTACCCAAAGAAGACCAGACGAAGATGATAGCATTGAAAGATCGAGAAATAGCAGCGGCATTGGGGAAGGATGATGCTGGGTCCGAAATCCCGCTCGTGCCTGACGCAGGTTCACCGCAAGCTTTACCGATGCTTGAGGAGGCCAGAATTCAACTTGTTGAGTCAGACAGCAACGCGCCAGGATCTGCACCCGCGATCATGCTTGCTGGAGTACCGGCAGGTTTGACAGAAGGTATTCCCGTCGGCATCCCGACCGACCTCGATCCTGAGATACCACCGTTGGCAGACTTGCCACCTTCGAAGGTTGCACTCCCCGTCGAGGCGGCACCTGCAGAGGGCCCGCCAGCAGAAGCGGCACCAGCAGAAGTGGCACTAGTAGAGGTCGCGCTGGCCAACGAAGCCTTGCCTGCAGAAGCGCCTCTCGAGGCTCAATGATCATTGCAACAAGGAAGAAGGTTTCTGTAATGTCAAAGTGCATTGTCCGGCAGTTACAGATCACGACGAGGACAGTCTGAGGAAAGCCATAGCCAAGTCAAGCCAGAGGATGTTGTATCGTTTACAGCCACAGGCTGCAGAGGCAAGTCGTCTACGAAGCAAAGGGAATTCTGCAGCTTGTCGAATCCATATTCGTTGAGCTTGCCGGCTACTTGATCAAGACGGGTATTGCCTGCAATGGCCAAGACCGTCAGAATTGCTATTGAGGACAGCAGGCCAGCGAGTACGACCAGATAGCGGAACCTGCGTGGCACGCCCATAACCGGCTAAGAGACTGCGAAAGCAACGCGAGAAATTGGATCTCTCCTGGCGACCTTCTGAGGCTCTTCGAGGGCATCAGGTAGACGTGGCCCGCCAAGCCCCGAGTCTCGAGACAAGCCAGCCATGCGACCGTGAGCCAGGCCAGCCGTGGTTTTCGGTGTGTCATCGCCGGTTTCCCCGTATCACGTTCCATTTTTACTTTCTGGGGCTTGATAAGGTGAGGTGGAGATGGCTCCGAGTAGGAGGTGTGGGTCGCTCCCGATCGGGCAAGCCTGCATGCACCCCTGCTAGGGCGTACATCCTGCGGGAAACCCAAATGGCATGCACGTTAATCTTCGTACCACTTTACCTTGCATGTACCACTCGCGAAGACTTGCCAACGCGTCGCCCAGTGTTGAGGTTGCGGGACAGCTCCCAGCTGAGGCGATCCATGTTTTTCAATCGGCAGTGCCGCCATGGCCGTATCTTCTGTGGGCATCGTGGCCGCCACTCTGTGGCTCTGTAACACCGTGAGCCTGCCTGGCAATTGCCCGTAGCCTGATATTGCCATCATGGGTCACACACGACCTTGGAACAAGTATGTCGTTACAGCTGGTGTTCTCGTCACACTCATCGTCTTCTTTTTCGGTCTGCAACATCAGGCCAGTGCTGCTCCTCTCCGTCATGGGAAGGAGGACATCTTTGAACCGAGTACGTCGACCCCAGCTTCAAGCTCACGAGCCAAGCGGAAAGGGATCATCACGTCCGTGCAAAGGAAAGATGAGACCACAGCGGACTGGGTCGCCGAATTGCTCCCTGGCTGGGAGAGTGCAGTGTATGTCACGGACCGTAGACCAGGCGAGGAAGCCACCGCGGCTTCAACACTCATCAGGCCACATTCATTGCCGGTCGATCGCGGCCGCGAGGCATCAGTCTATCTCACATATATCATCCAACACTACTACACGCTGCCGGACTACATGGTGTTCGTCCATGGGAAACGGTACCAGATGCACAACGGTATGTCCAACATGCTTCCAGCTTGATCCGCGTCCTCGCTAACGCTGACCGCAGACGATCCCGTGAGGCGATGCTTGTAGACTATCCTAGCACGGATATTAGCACTGATTCCGTGATAGATGCTTGACACATTTCCAGAGATAGACAGGCTGAACCTCGACCACGTTAGCGAGCAAGGCTACACTTCTCTCCGATGCAACTGGATGCACGCTTGCGAGCCCCAGCTGGAGCCGGTGCAAGGATATGAAGACGGCCTTTTGGAAGTCAAAGGGCTTTACGCCGAAGCATGGGAGATATTCTTTCCAGATGAGACACTTCCCGAAGCAGTCGGTGGACCCTGCTGCGCCCAGTTCGCCGTGACTAAGGAAGCTGTCCAACGCTGGCCGATCGACAAGTACGAGCGAATCAGGCACTGGGTGTGGACTGTGGATGTCGGTGAAGCCAGCTATAAGGCTGGTCTGATACTGGAATATACCTGGCATATCATCTTTGGCAAGCCGGCCATGTTCTGCCCAGATGCGGAGGAGTGCTACTGCAAAAAATGGGGCCTATGCGACCTGGAGTGTCCGCGCGAGGGCTGGTGTAATAGCAGAGTATGGGCAAATCCGGAAAACCTGCCTCTCCTGTCTGTTACTGATCTGCCGGTGAGTATACGCACGGTACATGCTTGATCTTTGTAACGCACTCTGCTGACCTAGGCTCTTAACAGGATGGATGGCCTGAGGAGGGTCAAGGACACAAGAATGATGGCGGGTATCTGCCTTATGATAAGTGGTGGTTGGACGAGGAAGAGGTTCTGAACCATTAGCGCAAACTCTTAGATCATGGAAATATGTGGCTCATCTGCAATCCCGTCTGCTATACCAATCCACTATAGAGAGGTGAATGTGCTGAAGCCTATCGGTCGTGGTGACCTTCCCTTCGTCCTCGCTGGTCGGCCGTGAGTACGGTACAGGTTGCTACCAGTCTTGACTGCCGGCTGCTTTCGTCTTCTCATTAGGTTCCAAAGTGGATTCGGTACGCTGGAGAGGGGTCCCATCTGGCAACACCGTTATAGCTCATCGGTTGACTGTCCAGCACCTCATTGTATCAATGTCATCGTCAGGGGCAAGTAGAAGATCGGCGCCAGGCGGCTGCTTCCAGATTCCGCCGGGAAGGTCACATCCCCGAGACTCGACCGCAACAGACAACAAGAATGACCCAATTCCACTCCAACAGCCGCAATGCACTCGGTTGATACATGATTGAGCGCCCATACCGACTGCCATACACATGTCACGCGCTGGCGCAACACACACCATTCTGAGCGACCCGGCACGAGCTGGAGCAGCGCACGCGACACCGCTGACCTAGACATACCGACCTGAGTCGCATGCCACTCTCAACAACCCCTCCGCATTGTCTCTCCCGCCATCATGTTCTGGCGGTTCGGCGGGTACGCCAATATCTCAACCCTTGATACCATCCTCGACAAACCCGACGTCACAGTAGAGGAGCTGCTGGACGAGAGCGACCTGATCCAAGAGCTTAAGCAGCAGAACAGCAAGCTCATCGAGTTCCTGCGAGATGAGCCTGTGCTGAAGAAGCTGCTCACATATGTGATCACTGATGAAGCACCGGAGACCGCGAAGGCTGAAGGCAAGCAAGATGAGAAGGAGGAGGAAGTGAAGAGTCCGGGCATCTCATTCTTCGGCGGCAAGGGCAAGGGCCGTAGTAGGTCCAAGTCTGTGCAGAACCAGGGACAGGATAATGTGGAGACGGAGCAGGAGAAGCAGGAGGCGGCGCGAAAGAAGTATGCCTATGTTGCGGCCGAAGTGCTGTCCTCAGAGGTATGGTCGATCACGGAGGCACTGCTGGAAAACCGAGACCATCTACGGGATTTCTGGCAGTACATGCACCGTCCCGCGCCACTAGATGCGCTACAAGCTGGATACTTTACGAAAGTGAACGAGGCGCTGCTGGACAAGAAGACGGAAGAGATGCTAGCTTTCTTCCGGTCACTGGATGGCATCGTACCGGCTATGTTGCAACATGTGGACTGCCCTATGGTCATGGATCTTCTGCTCAAGATCATCTCGCTTGAGAAACATGAAGGTGGAGCAGGTATTGTGGACTGGCTGCAAAGTCAAGATATCATTCCGCTCTTACTCAGCTACTTGACTCCCGAACACAACAATGCGACCCAGACATCGGCTGGCGACTTCTTGAAAGCTATTATCACTATCTCGGCCAACGCCACTACGCAGGATCAGAGTGTCATAGGGCCTAATGAGCTCACGCGACAGCTGGTGAGCGAGGACTGCATCAAGATTTTGATAGGCGAAATGCTGCGTGGTGGCAACGCTCTTACCGTTGGCGTCGGTATCATCATCGAAGTCATTCGGAAAAACAACTCGGATTATGATGTCGATTCTCAGGTTGGTCCTGAACCCAAGACGAGCGATCCGATCTATCTTGGTACGCTGTTGAGGTGTTTCGCCAAGCACGTTCCAGATTTCATGCACCTTATTCGATCGCCGAGTAGCAAGAAGCCCGACCTCAAGGCTGCGTTTGGAAGAAAGATCGAGCCATTGGGTTTCGATCGCTTCAAGACGTGTGAGCTCATGGCAGAGCTGTTGCACTGCAGCAACATGGGTCTATTGAACGAACGAGGCGCGGAAGAGGATGTGCGGAAACGAGACGCTGAGAGAGAGCGACTCAAGGCCGAAGGCAAGCTTGCAACGCCTAAAGCGCCCACTAGTCCGGCAGAGGGTGGGAGTCATGATGAGTTTGGCAGCTCGGTGGACAGTCATGGTTTTCATCATGCTGAGCGGCCAACGGAGGACGAGATGGGCGAGAAGCCTAGACTCGAGGTGCAGAACGCGAGCGATGAGGATGGGTTTGAAAAAGTCAGTTCGAGGGAGGTGGAAGAGTTGCCTGATGAAGTCAACTTTGATGAGCCGGGTGAGAAGAGCGATTCATCGACAATCGAGATGGTGGACAAATCAGGTAGGGAGGACACACTATCTCTGGACGCCGATGTGCCCGCGCCGCTCAGTCCCTCGAAACCGCGGAGCCCGACGAAGGGCATACCACACTTCGACCCTCCACCTACACAAGCCGCTGCTGACTCGCCGACCACGGCCGGGGTTACTGATAAGGTCAGTAGCTTCAGCATGGACGAGGACACGGTCATGACGGAGTTTGGCGAGGAGCCTACCGATATCGACGACGATGACGGCCCATCCGAGCTCGAGAAGGAGCTGGCTAGAGAGGTTGAGATGCCGAAGCCGTTGTTTGCGAAAAAGGCACAGCCTGCAGTGGATCCGATACAAGGCCCGCAAGATGATGGTGGAGAGGAAGATATCGACCGTAGTGTGGCGACCATCCAAGGCGAGGAGGGTGAGGTGCAAGAGAATGGTGAGAGATCACCGTATGACACTGAGGCGGATGGGAGTCCGGTCGTAGGCGATCTGCTCAAGATGCGATTTGTGGAGCATCATGTTGTGCCTACGATACTTGTGAGTTAATGTTGCGAGAGGTGACTGTTCGACATGCTGACTTGATAGGACTTCTTCTTCCGCTTTCCCTGGAACAACTTCTTGCACAATGTCGTATATGACGTTGTTCAGCAAGTCTTCAATGGCACGCTGGACCGAGGATACAACCGCACCGTGGCGCTGGATCTGTTCAAGCAGATTGTCGCTTCTGAGACTGTGCCGATGGAAGGCTTGGGATTGCATTCGACTAAACCGATTACGGACCGGATATTGGATGGCCAGGCTGCATCTGATCGTTCGCAACAGGACAAGGGCATGCGGCTGGGTTATATGGGCCACCTTACACTTATTGCGGAAGAGGTGTGCAAATTTGGTCATCGCCAGCCTCCGGAGAGCCTGGATCAGAGTGTGCACGATAGCGTGAGCAAGCCTGAGTGGTTACGATACGTTGATGGCACGCTTTCGGAGACCCGCGACAAGGACAACGCGGTACTCGGTGGCGTGCGACCTGAGAACGCCATCGGCATGCGGAATGCTGGCCTTGGTGGCGGCGGAGGAGGCATAGGCAGCGGCTTCACTAACAACTCAGCCTCGGCCCTCGCATCTGCCGGCATAGGATCTGGCAATGTCACAGCGCAAGATAGCCTCGCCATGAGCGAAGGCACGGTTGGACAGAGCTTCGAGATCAACAGCGGCACCATGCTCTCGGGATTCGGCGACGGCGACGATGACGAAGATATGTTGGAGGAGGAGCAGCAAACGCTGGACCGAGCGAGGCCAGAGGCGACGAGGAGCCACTCGGCTTTCTCGGACGATGAACAGGTCGGTGAACTTTCGTTTGATGATGTTGATATGGACTATCGATGAGCATTGACCTTTTCCCTACCTGCACATGCACATTGCACATACAGCACATACACCTGTACGGGCGACTGGGCAGCGAACGAGTGGACGTTGTACGATGTGCGACGAGGAAGATAGCGGCGTTTCTCTTTTCGACAGATGTGTAACAAGAGCAAGATGTTGGAGATACCACGACAGCAACGCATTCTCTTATCACAATGATCATCTCCCTCCTCTATCTACCCACACGGTTCCGCCTACTGGATGTAGTCAGCTTACCCACCCCTCACTCCCTACTCGTTGCCTGCCACGCGAGGTACGCTTACTTATTCTTCCGCAAGGCACTAAAACTGACTAATACGTGTTTGATATAGCCCGAAGCTCAATCACCTGAGTCAGATAAGCCATCTACAATACCACCGCCCCTCAACATCCCGCCATCGAGGGCGCGCAGACAGCTCGCGGCTCGCCTGGCACAGAAGAAGAAGTTGGCTGAGGCGGACGAAGACCCCGATGCAGCGGACGCGGAGGCTTTGGAAATTGCTGATCAATTGCCGGAGGATCCAGAGGCAATCAGTCTTGGAAGCCACGATGGACAATTGGTGGAGGGTGGTACGGTGGGCGGACTGCAGATCACTGGCTTGAGGACGGTCGTTGGGAGAGGTAGCGCGAGCAGATTCTCAGGCTTGTTTGGGAGCGAGGATAGCTCGTCGGAAGACGATGATGATGACTTTGATGAGGATGCGGCAGGTCGGGATGAGACGTCTGGGCGGGCAGAGGGTGATTATGAGGACATCGGTGCGACCGGTGGTGGTGTTGGCAGGCGGAGGAGCCAGAAAGGTCGACGGCCGAGTACTACTGAAGTCAAGGAACGCGTGCCCCTGGACGACGATGACGACAACGACGATGATGATGGAGGCGGACTGGGTTCTACCATGCAAGGTCAGCTTAACCTGGGTGAAGGGCCGTTCGCCGATCCTGCCGAGATGAGCAGCGAGGAGGACAGCGATGATGAGCTGGTTGAGATACGGCCAACGAGGCGGACGAGCTCGTGAAAGAAAGAGCAGTCTGCTGGGTTGGGATGGCGTTGTCTACGAGAGACGGACATTGTTACGCGCGATACCAGGTAGCTTGAGTATGCATTTTGACGACTTCAATCATTAAGATATCATGGCAATGCTGCTGCATATGCTTGTTTGTGTCAAGACACGCGCTTTGTGGCTCAACTGCCACTGGCAATGACAATGACTTCCTCCCCACGAGCTTTCAGAATGCTTGACCGAACCGCAGTCCTCGCTCAAGAGCAGCATCAATTTTTTTCCTCAACGTGCCCGGGTCTGGTCGATCAAACTGGAAATCCGAACCCCTCAAGTCATTTGGACAGTCCTTCCACAGGACCCGCCACTGACGTTCGTTCGCGGTCTGCATGCAGAAACCCATATAAAGTGACTTGAGCTTCGGCATATTCTGCGCCACGCAGGATACTTTACTCCAAGACTCTTGAGCAGACAGCAGAACAACGCCGTATAGCGTGATATCTTGGATGGTGCTCTGGAACTTATGCAGCCCTTGGATCAGCGTCTCAGGTTCGGCATGCAGGTCCCAGAGAGTCAGCTTGCTGAGGGTGTTCGCGCTGCAAGAAAGAAGGATAGTTGTCGCAAGATCGTCACCATTCGAAGCACGTTTCCCACGTTTGTAGTCGCCCATCGATAAACTCAGATAGTGCAATTGAGGTGCACAAGCTGTGGTTTTCTGAAGGGAGTAGAAGCTGTCAATCTCGGCACGCGTCAAGCCGGACAATGTGAAATTACAGTGCAATTCCCGCAACTGTGCAAGTGCTTTAACGAGCTTGCTTCTAGGGTCAATGGGAAACCCTGTGATTGGAATGGCATGCTCTGCTAGGCAGAGACGCTGTATTTGGCCTCCGGCTCGTTCTACCGCTTTCAGAGTTTTGAGATTCCACTCGATGATGTTAGGGTGTTTGCAAAGCTGTCCAAACCCCAGGTGTTTGGAATGCTGCCCAAGTTCCAGGTCAAGCATACAATTCTCCTTGATTTGACTCAGGAGACAGTCCAAGCGGGCACCGTCTGGCTTTGCTGGGGGCACTTGCTGTCGTAGTCGCTCATCTCTTTGTAAGGGGCCATTCTGAGTCTCACTGTCCTGAGTTCTTAGGCGATTGCTTCAGTGTCGAGGAATCTGATCAGCCTGTCGACGTGGCTTGGAAGCATAAGACAGCACTCCCAAATCCGGAAGTATTTTGTGGCCACTCGATCGAAAGCTGCAGCGTTGAACTCTTTGCAGACGAGCCGATGAGACAGCAGGCTATGAGAGGTGGAAGACTCTTCTGCACTACATGCGTTATCGCAGTCGCTGAACACCTGCTGCAGCAGCTCTACTGGCAATGTCAGTATTGGTGGAGTAATGGCCATGTCTGCTGTTGTGGTGTACGCAGGCGCTTCCCACGCGATGGTTGACTTCGCGTGGATTATGCACCTCTCGACGCTTGACCACCGTGATGCTGTTGTAGATCGCGTTGTTGTCTGCCTTGTGTTGGTTGTCGATGTTGTAGTAGGTAGTCCGAAAGTCTGAAGTCTACCTCGCTCATCTTACACGCACCTGTGCTACGCGCAAGCTCGCCAACGAGGGTGTCGTAGGTGAAGACCTCCTATGAATCTTCTACCGGACCCCTCCGAATGCGAGCTTGCACTGTCCATCTGTTCTTCAGCATAAGCGGAATGAAGATGAATTCGAGTGGCACGTTATTAACACTCTCGAATGTCGGGACAGCGCGTGGGATAACTTTCTCCAGTGTCGACCAGTTGACGTTTCCAGCACTAAATTGAGCCGGGAACTTTGCCGGGAACACTTTCGCAGCAGCGTCTCCGACAGCCCATGCAAGACCTGTTTGGAAAGCTAGGCCGGTAAGCGGCTTGCCAGGGATAAACACACTCTCGGCGCCCTCAAAGTCCAGAAAGGGGTATGTGCCTAAAGGGCGGAGGTCGAGAGTGACTTGGCCGTCACGCCCTTCGGTGAGAGCCTCAGTATAGACGAATAGGACTCTCGTGTTGTCTCGTATACCGGCCACGTACCGGGCGAGTTTTGTCAATGATTCTTCCAGTGGCGTACCTTGGTAGAGAGATGCAGCATGGCGGGCGTGGAGGAGGTGTTTGGCGTAGAGCATAATCCCGCATAGTGAATTCCTGATATCGGCCGCATAGGTAGTTTTGCGTTTCACGTTGGAGAAGGCGATCAAGTGTTGAAGTGAGGTTGAACGCGTTGACGCGCCAAGTCTGACATCATCAATTAATGCCTCAGGCCCGCCTGCATGATGTGTTCGGCCGCCTCGAGACCACGCCTCCAACATATATCACGCTATTGTGCAAACATACATGTAGCCACTCTGCAATCATCTCCAAATCAATTTCAAACACTTGTGAAATTCTATCGGTGACGCTCCTACCTGAGAAGCGGGCACTCAACCTAGCCCCAAGGCCGTAACAACAGCACATCAGCAAGAATACACTCTGCGCGGGTAGCGAAAGCACCCAAAACCTCTCGCAGCCATGTCCATCAAGTACGCACCCACGCAGTCAACTAGCGCACCTACTAACACATTTCTAGCTGGGTGATGCTCTCTCCATCCTCAAGTCAGCCCTTCACGCCACTTCCCGGCGAACAGACACTATTCACATCGCCACCGCGGATTGCTTTCGCCATCACCACCCCGGCCCATTATCCAGGCAAACAACAGCAGCCTTTTAATCTCACACACTCGTCTGGCGTACTACACCTTACGAACCGACGGATACTCTATCTCCCAGACAAACCCTCTGCCAAACTCCAGAGCTTCGCAGCGCCTGTATTGAATTTCCACGACTCACACGTCACGGCACCATTCTTCGGACCCAATGTCTGGGTGGCACTTCTACAGCCTACCCAGGGTGGCGGGATACCCATCCCTAGTGGAGGCGTAGTGGAGATCAAGTTCACGTTCAAGGAGGGCGGGGCGTTTGATTTCCATACTAACTTCGAGCGCGTGAAGGAGAGAATGCAGCAAGCTGTAGAAGTTAACGGAATGAATGCTGATGCAGCGCGGACGGCACCATTGAACGTCGACCTAGAAGACCTCCCAGCGTATCAGGAGGAGAGCGAAGGGCCGCTGATAAGTCCCGTCATGGCACCGCCGGTCATGATGCCTGCTGTTGCAACTGTCCGACAAAGCGAAGCACAGAGTGATGATGGCGTGGCTGTAGAAGCGGACAGGCCTGCGCCAAAACCGACGGACGGAGCGTTTGAGCCACCTTCTGAGCCTCCGCCTGGGTATGAGGAGACGCAGATGCAGGGCTTGCAGGAAGAGGCTGATCGGGTGAGGGGAGAGTGGCGATCTTGATCACGCTTCGATGATATTAGGTAATGAGTTGTGCAATGATACCACTGAGTAAAGACGATACTGGATTGAGGACTCTGGCAGATTTCATCCATTTGCGCCGATTATGGTTTCTGATTTGCCGTCACTTGCAAGCAGTTGCTGTATCACTCACATGTGCGGCGGATACAATTTTGCATGCCTCACTCAAGCGGATTACATGTGAACGTGCTAGTGGAATTGCTTACAACCTTTAGTAGCGATCGATTGAGCAATTCGTTCCATCATCATCATCATCAATACAGTTGGCTAACATCAACAAAGACCGAACCTTATCATCCCCACTGTCGACTACTCACTCGGATCCGTTTAGCATTGTGTGTGGAAACCACCCACGAAACGCCACCGACAGCATCAATGGCGACCACTCCACCGATCCTGACAATGCCGCTGGAGCTACTGCAACAGACCTTCGATGTCGTATCCAGCAAGCACAGCCAACACGGGCTTCGATGCGAGGATATGCTGAGCCTTCGACTTGTGTGCAGGGAGATCAGCGCAGCGGTGTTCGACCAATTCGTCGCTGCTTATCTACGCCAGCGAACATGCTGTGCTGCAGACAACGACCAGCTTGATAAATTGGTCCTCTACCTCGACACACAACCATTTGCGCGCGAGCTCAGAATTGTGACTCTCACGCTACGAACAGGAAGTTCAGATCATGTCGAGCCTGACATTGATCGCCTTCAAGATGTCGCGCAGAGGCTCGTAAGGCAGAAGTGCGAGCTTGATCTTGATTTCGGGCCCCAGGATCCATGGAGAGATTTTCCACACAACCACTACTGGACCTGCACAGTCTTGGAGGCGTTGGCTGGGAAGCGGTGTTACATACGAGGCCTCAGCGCGTCAGAGAGGAGCTTACCAGATATGCGGCCCGACCATTGTCAAGTTCGCGAACCTCTAGCTGCACTTGCAGGATTGCGCATACTGCGCTGCGATTTCGACATTGTTGGCGATCGTGTGCTTTATCACGATAAACATGATTCTATGGCAGAGCTTGTAGCTACAGCTTCCGGCCTGAAAGAGCTCGAACTTCGGACCCACGTCAACCCAGAGGGTCCGCGTCTTCCGGGTGCGTATTGTCTTGCGGGAAATATATTTCTTGCGGTCAACTCACGCCATCTGACCTCAATACGATTACGCTCTGTTCGTGTCGAGCCAGAGGCGTTGATACAATGCTTGAGGAAATCCCAAGCTACGTTACGCTGCCTCCTTTTCAGGAAAGTCAGCCTTCTGCAATCGCTAGAAGGCATACCACATGACTCTGAAGCATGGACTATGGTGCTCAGCATCATGCCAAACATGCCACTTGAGGACCTACTCGTGCAAGACTGCTATCTTGCAACGGAGCGTCCCGCAAGGCGCATCAGCGTCCGGCCGCATCCCCGCTGGGTCGAGTACTGGGGAGATCATGATGGCGATAGGCTTGATCTAAACGAGCAAGGCTCACGAAGGATCCGCGAGCGGCTGTCAGCTATTCTCAAACGAGGACTAATGTTGGATTAGCCCTCGTGGTACCCGATCAACGACCAAAGAATAGTTGGTCTCTGGACCATGATGCACTTGGATAACAATAGTCATCTGAGTCACGAAGAGGCAAGCTATCTGGCAGAAGAGGAGACCTCAACGATATAAGCTACGGAGACTGCTAGCAGCATCATACTACTGGCAGACAGGGCCGGGCTGTGGAATCAATGTCTTTCGGATTGATATGCCATTCTCAACCGTCTTTTATCCACCGATACCTGTCCCCAGTATACGTGGCCACCCCATCTCGAGCACATTTCTGGCCTCTGGGGGTACCTCTTTCGCGATTTGATCAGCTCTGTCATGATGGCCTTGTACAGTCGCTGTTTGCTATCTTCGAGTAAAGCTTAGCCCATCTTAAGTGCGCGAGTCCAAGCTTGTCGTCGCTTGGCCATTCGTCCGGAGATATGTGTGCAAATCCAGTCGAACCGCCCGAGCTACGAATTCTGCACTGCTAGCACTCAGATATCCTCCACGGCGTGCCACTCAAACACTGGGTCTTCATGGCCGCCACGCCTTACAGTCCTCGCCTCGAATCGCACTTGAAGAGCCGTCCAATCGTTGCCAAAGTTTCTCGTGCCTACACGCGGCTTCTGGCTGAAGTTGAATGTCTTCCTTGCCCTCCTGTACTTTGCCCTCCAAGCGTCATTGTGCCTGTCATCACCAGGATCGCAAGCATTCCCCCAGTGCGTGCATACCAGATCCAGCTCAATCGTCAACTCCGGATGGGCAAGCGCAGGGTCCAATCGCTCGAGGCGCCGTGCGATCGTCTCACAGTCTATCTGTGCTAATAATTGAGTGGGACCCTTTCGATAATAGGGCCAATAGGCGCACGCTGGCTCTCGCACAGATAACTTAAGATGCCGCACCTTTCTTCCTACGCTGAGTCGCCGCTCGAGATCAGAGAGAAAGTTTCGAGCAGCGAACCAGATGGCATGCGGTATCCTCTCGATTGAGCTTTTCGTACAACCATCTGGATCTTGATATATGTTAGGGTCCAGGAGGCCGCCAAAGTGGACAATCCGCTCAGCCCAGGCCGGGAGGAACTCTGCCCGTATTTGGCGGCTTATCAGCTGCGTCTCGAGGAAACGAGTCTGACGTCTACACAACGCCAATTCCAATTGCTGTCCTTGCTCTACAGAGATCCTCGTCCCCTCGTTATCGATCAGCCGTGTTCGCTCATTATCGTCGTACTCTCCTTGAATACTGTCAGCAATCCTTTGGAAAATCTTCATCCTCAGTTCGGCAGGAAGATCGAGAATCCGGAAGGTGCTTGTTGTGCTCGCAGGGCGGAGATATAGACTTCTTTGAGGTGCCTTTTGCATGCGGCCGATCTTTCTGAGTGCCTTCAGTAACCGCATCGTGAACGTAGCCGCCTTATCACTCTTCGCTTCCACTTCCGCCGCCGGCTCCAGAGATATCAATCTCGTCAATTGAGTCTCTAATACTTGGCTAGTTGAGACCGGGGCGCCATCGTAATCTTGTGCCGTTTCGAGGCTAAGCCTGCTTGTTCCATCGGAAGCGGACGATATCGTCTGTGGATGCTCTCGCCCGACAGCAGATCTTTCCAGCTCAAAGAAGTCCGCAATTCCAGCATCTAGAGAAATGTCAGCTAAGAGTATCACCCTGGCAATCTATATGCTCTACCTTCGTCATCAAAGATGACCCAAGGCTGGTACGGCTGCACGCAGCGTCTGTAGCAGTCACGATAAGGAGAGGGTGACCCAGACCGTAGAGGCACGCAGAGGAAACGACCTGGTGGGCGCCTGGTAAACATTTGAGACTGATGTCGAGATTGCCAAAAGTGAAGCTCTTTGTCTAGCCCTGAAAACGTCCCGTTA
Organism: Elasticomyces elasticus; assembly: GCA_035926095.1. Classification (NCBI taxonomy): domain Eukaryota; kingdom Fungi; phylum Ascomycota; class Dothideomycetes; order Mycosphaerellales; family Teratosphaeriaceae; genus Elasticomyces; species Elasticomyces elasticus. The sequence continues at coordinate 1,117,144 of JAVRQT010000003.1, forward strand.
GACAATGAGTGATCCAATGCTGCCACATTTGGTGGGCGTTATGTATGTATGTTAATGGTGGAGGGTACCACAGAACTTTTGCTCGGACTCTTTAATCGGATGACTCATGGAAGGAGTCAGTATCCAGTTAAACTCCCCGGACGTCAAAAGTGAGCACTGGAACGCCATGGAGACTGCGGAATTGCATCGGGTTGATTCGATGCCTGGATGCTTGAGTTGGGGCATTTTTGCTGTGGCTCCTGTTGCCCTCTCACCCTGACCTTAGCAACCAATACACGTAGCCTGGCGGACGCTCAATGTGCATCACTCACTTCGGCGACGTGGACAGCTACCCAATTCGCCACGTTGTCAGCACAACCATTTCTATGCACCTCTCTGATTTCTAACCCATCTTTCGCGCACACCCAATCCGTCTCTGCCTTTCGGCCTGCTTTGCGTACCGTGGCATTTCGAGGGTTCAAGGAAAACCCCATCGTCCGCCTGGCCCTTGTCCAAATTGTTTGATCTGGCATTTTATCATTCTCATGCTGGCAGACAAGTTCTAGCTCCAGTTGTAGATTCGGCTGCCCAAGTGGCGAGTCCAGTCGCTCCATGGCTCGTGCCACTTTTGAAGCATTGTACCGACGGAGCAACGCGGTGGGCTTCTCGTCTTTGTGTGCTTTGAAGACGCCAGTAAGCCGCACATGACGCACAGATCGAGCAACTCTGTAGTGCTCCTCCAGAGCTTGCAGAAAGCGACGTAACTGCTTGTATATCGATCCAGCAAGTTGTTCCTCGTTGATCAGGTATCGGTACCACCTGAGATCAACGTAATACAAGCGGGCATGATGATCCCTTGACTGCCAGAACGTATTCAAGAGAGGCACAAGATGAACTGTCTCTTCGGCCCAGGTCCCCAGTAGCTCCAGCTCGAACTTTGGGTGGATCATGTGGAGGGTCTTTGAGCATTGAGAGTCCACGTAAGACAATCGCCTGATAATGTACATCCAGTGCTCATAGGACTCTGGCGCTGCCGTAAGACCGCGATAGTAGTGCGGTGAGAGGACCCGCCCGAGACGACCGTCATGACAGATCATTGAATATATGCCTCTCCGCAGTTCCAGCGGTAGGTCGAATAGGCCGATTTTAGCTGGGTCAACTTTCGTGGTGGACAGTGTTGGTCTGGCTGAAATCTCTGTAGGCGTTGCTACGTCATGCATTTGGCCATCTGAATGTTCTACGGTTTCGCCGACGCTCTCCCAAGACATATAACGTGACGTTCCTGGACACTGTCAGTTCGACGACCGCATTGTTGGATGTAAAGAACTCACTGTCATAGTCGTCGTAGACAGGCAGATTTTTCGGCCGACTCTGAGGTGGCCACGCAGCCATAGTTCGTGTTCTGCGCAATGGTATGTCAACTGTAAAGGTCTGTCGAAGAAGGATGATGTCGCAGGTAATTGTTAAAAGCGAAGCTGACTGAAATTCGACGCACTCCACTCTGCTTGCGCATCGACAAACCACCAGGCATTGATTGACCTACGATCCCTATGCAAAGGCAGCTGTGTTTGACATCTCGGGAGGCTATTGCTATCCCCACTCGAGCAACGGTAAGCAATGTGCGTGCTATACTGTGAGTCGGCGATCGCTAGGTCCCGTGCCCGCTATGCTGTTTGGCCTTGTGGCTACTGCCATGCGGTAGTGATCCTACAGCAAAGAGTGTCATGGCCGAGAATCTCTGGACTGTGTGTTACCATCATCTTGCTTGCGAAGCTCTGGTCTGGTACCTCACTCCGGAATATTTATAAAGATAGTCGTGATATTCATCTGGTGGGCGTATGCTGGAGGAGGAGGAGTCAAAATCGAGAACCTCTTGTCGGGCCCGTCCGGCTGACAAAGTGCCATGAGGCTCTGCTGAATCTGCATGAGGCAAGTGAGGAAACGACCAACTTCCCAGCCTGGACCATTGATCCGTCTGCGACTTCACGATGGACTTAGCGCGTTTGATATGCTGCAGGTCATCGACCTCTTAGCTAACACTTTCCACACTCGTGGCCACGCTGACTCCAGCACGTCATTCGACAACTCTGGATAGAGACTGTTGTTGCGATGAGTGGATGTCATGGAAGCGCAGGAAGCCGTGAGTGGACGAGTAGGCATATGTTGGTGTAGTTGGACACGTTATATAAGATGCGAGAAGAAGCAAGTATCGTGCTTTCTCATCTTCACTGAGCTTTCCAGTCATGGCCACCGTTTTCTCCTCCCTCCCAATCATTGATCTATCGATCCTGGCGAAGATCAGTCCTGGCGAGCAGGATCTACGGGATCTTAGCCAACGACTCTGTGATGTGTTCGCCAGCACAGGCTTCGCATATCTCATCAATGCTCCTCTATCCTACTCGCACGAACAAGTCTTCGGCTTGGCAAACGCTTTCTTCAAGGTCGACGAAACCGAGAAGCTGAAAGTTGCCAAGCGCACCTTTGTGGGCACCAACAAGAACACATACCGTGGCTACTTTCCTACCCAGCCTAGTCAACTCGACAACCTGAAAGAAGGCTTCGAGGTCGGTCCCTCGAGAGCTCCTCGTCAAGCCGGCCTCGCTCGCCATCAAAGGTTCGACCTCTCGGAGCCAAATGTATGGCCAATAGGCTTTGGTCATGGCAGACCACAGCTCGAGAGCCTGCACCAGCAGCTGCAATCACTGTCCGGCACTCTGCTGTCTCTCTTAGCAGTTGGACTTGGCAAGTCACCAGACTACTTCGCATCCTACCTCACCGACTCGCTGTCAACGTTGCGCATGCTGCACTATCCACCTCAGCAGCAACGTACCCCAACGACCAGTCAAGACCCAAGACTGTGCTGCACACCGCACACCGACTCCGGGATTCTCACACTCTTGCACCAGGATCCAACTGGTGGCCTCGAGGTCCTCAATGCAGACGGCCAATGGATCTCTGCTCCCTACGTTCCCGGCTCGATCGTGGTGAATATTGGTGATCTTATGGCTCGGGTCAGCGGAGGACGATTCGTAGCGACGATGCATCGTGTGCGGACGAGCAGTGCTTCGACAGACAGGCCAGACGGCATGGGTCGGTTTAGCGTGCCTTTCTTCTTCGAGCCTGGCGAGGATTGTGTGGTGCGAAGCGTCGATGGTGGTGAGAGTATCGTGTACGGCGAGTATGTTCGCCGGAAGATGAACACTTGGGTCGAGTACACGGACGTGCCTGGAGCCACGCTTTACGCAAGCTCGCGTAATGGTGTGTCGGTGAAGGCTTATTAGTGGTGTTGTGCCATTGTATCTGTTGTTTGCCCGTCCTCTCTTTCGCTCATCGCTCTTAGTACTGGTAGTGCCATGCTTCTTTCTAGGACGTATTAGCATAGCAGACCGACCGCCACGCACACATCGGCGAGAAACACATCGAAATACTCGTAACAACCCCGACTGGTGCGCCAGCAAGTCAGTCTTGCTTTCCTCGGCCATGTTCGAGAGTTTCGTCGGCTGATTGGAGATTGTGTCTTATTGTTACAGTATGTACACCGGGCAAGCGAGTGGCGTATCCATCTCTCTATACCTCTTAGTCTATGCGTCTATACTCTTGCGCTGACTGTTGGTACAATGCTGTTGCAGCGTTGACACAATGATTGAAATGCTTCGATACCACCCATGCTTCTTCGAACGCTCGCAACGTGATTTACACGTACTTGCACATCATGGCAACCATGAGGTCGAACTGCGGCTAAGTCAGCAATTGTACACCAAACTTTTGGAAGCTTGTTAAATCTCACCAGACCAATGGCCTCAACGAAAGCGAAGCCCAAGATGGCGTAGGAGAACAGCTGGCCACGGAGAGACGGGTTGCGAGCGACGGAGGTGAGGAGAGCAGCGAAGACGAGACCTTCGGTGGCTGTCAGCAAATGGTCTCGAGAGCATTGTAGCTATGGTGTCCCCTTACCGATACCGATACCAGCACCTCCGAGTCCGATGGCTGCGGAGCCCATACCCATGTTCTGGGAGACCTGGACGAGAGCGTTGGCCATCTCAGATGAGTAGGCACGGGTGGCCTGGACGCCGATGGGCGAAACCTGGCGGGCGGAGTTCAGGAGGGTGGAGGTGCGCTTGATGGTGCTGAAAGCGGTGTTGGAGCGGGTGGCAGCTGGAGAGCAGGGTCAGCTACAGCTTCTCGTCGTTCAGCTTCGTGGTATAGACTCACCAGAGTAGGCCCTGGTGAACTTCTGGACCTGCTGGGACTTCATCATCGGCGAGCGAGCGACCTTGACGGAGCTCGACGCGGCCATTGAGGCCATCTTGGGCGCTGCCATGCGGAGAGAAGAGGCCATTGTGATGGTTGTGTTGGTGGAGGAGTGGCTTTGATGGTTTTGATAGAGAGGAGATGCTTGGGCTGTGTGCTGGTCGTGTTGGAGCTGTGGAGATGTGGGACAAGGAAACAGGAAAGCAGAATCTTTTCACGCTTGGGAGAAAGGAGAGGTCGGTGCGGCCCACCTGTTCAAGATGAGGTTCTTGATTGGTACCAAAGTACCAGTGCGTTGATGGTGCGGTAGGAGACCCACTTCCGAATATGCCCGAGGTGGTGATGATGGTATATAAATGTCGACATCTCCTTCCTGGCGAGCGCGTAAAGTCTTGACTCTTGCTCATCAATCTCTGGATTGTCAAACCAGACTCTCTCTCCAATGCCTGAATGTCGATACGGCCATCCGACAACCTCCAACAGTCTTCAAGGGCGTGATGCTGTTGAGATGATAGGTCTCAAATTCTTGCACGGCCTGTGCTTTGACCTTCCGAAGTTACCCGACGGCTGGCGTTTGATAGCCGCGTTGTCGTTTGTTCCTGCTGCAACGCAGCCTCAGACTTGTACAGCTGATCGAGAGATTTGTGCGATTATTCCTTCATGCTCTCAGCCTTGAGCAGTCATCCCAAGCTCTTGCAAAGCTGACCATCTCCAAACGTGACGTCTGAAGTTTGAGTCAAGTGGAACTTTTCGATTGCGCTAGTGGCTTCCACGAGATTTTGCCGACCACGATGTGTTCTGCCGGAGTGATGCGATTGGTATGGGTCTGTTCGGAGTCAGATCCGGCCTTTGCCGCTCCAACTAGCGTCGGTAGAGTATAGGAGGCTGAAGAACGAAACAAAACAAACCGACCCACGTCATATCGAAGGTGACCACCCTTCATGTTCCTCTCGTACGTGCGCGCTCGGAACTCCTGTTGAGGTGGTATTGTTCAAAATTTCGCGCGTTGTCCTAAAGTTCATCCTCGAATAACGCTGGAGGGCAGCCACACCTTTCGCCATCTCTTTCCGGTTACTGTGAACACGTGTTCTGTATTTGATACGACACCATCGAACCGATGCTTTGGCTGGAGGACTGCTCGTCGGTATAGAGTGATTTGAGAAGGTGCCCTGATCCACTTGGTCTACCGTAGCGTCCGCTCTCTGTCCTTGTTCGGCTGCCTCAGGTCCATGGAAAGGAGTCCAAGAGGTCGGCCCAGTCTTTCTACTCGCGCCTTCATGTTTCTTGAGGCATGGACGAGGTATGAGAGATTCCAGCTCGTAGACGCGTGTGTGAATTGGGTGAGAGAAAGCTGCTGTGCGAATTGCGACGACAACACCCCTCACCAATGGCTTGAGCTCTACCCGAGGTTATTAGCCGTGGGAGGCACAGTCACGGGACCTGCCAAGCCGTTCCATCGCAACAACATGCTACGATGAACCATTATCGCACAGGACTGGAAAAGGATGAGCCTCTGTGTTCAACACCCACTCCGCAAGGTCGATCACGCTTGGGTCGGTGAACGTCAGGTAGAGGTACTTGAGGACTTCTGCGAAGAAGAATCTGGACAATAGTCAGTTTTAAAGGCCATCCCAGAAGTGCAGAGGAGTACTCACGAGTCCAATCCATTCAGCATGCTTCCTCCAAAAGGCATGTTGACGTTGTTGATCTAGAACTGACGTCAGCAACTTCGTCGCCTCGAGGAGAAGAAGGCCTACCGTCGCAAAACCATTCACGTTCCTAGCCGTCTCATTGATCGCCAAGAAGTTCTGCCACGCATACTCCGCCCACCGCTGCTCTCCAGTAATTCGGTACGCATAGTACAAGCTCTCCGTGGGCTCTGGCCTGGATGCCCAGTTCTCATCGCCTTCGGGAATGAAGAACCCATTTTTTGCTGCCGACTTCCTCTCAGCAGCATCAACATCATCTTGGGGATCGTAAGCCTGGTTCGAGCCATTGTACCAACCCCACTGGATCGGTCCCAGCCCAGTAAGAGTAGTGTTGTAGGTCTGATGGCATCCATCTGTTACCGCAAGGCCGAGAGGCATGAGATCAGGCATGTCGAGCAGCTTGGCACCGAGGAGGAAGTTGCCTCCTGCGAAACAGGCAAAATCGTCCGTCGCGAGAGCGATCGTACCATTAACATCGAGTGTTGACAGAAAGGTCAGGTTCGGAAAAGCATATGGTTGCAATGCGATATAAGACATGGCCGACTGCGCAGCCTGGAGCCAGAAGTCTTTGTACTGCATTGTCGTCGAAGTCACCTGGTACTGATAGGTCTTGATCAGGTACTCCAAGAAGCTATCAACCCCGGCCTGGAAGCCTCCGTCGAACGTCAACATCAGGCCAGTGTCGATGTCGAATTGTGTGCCGATGAGTCCTGGGAAGATAGGCGCCGGAGACGGATTAACGAGGTAGCTCTCCGCGCGCTCGCTGAGCTGGCGGTAGGTCTCATTACCCGTCAGATCCGCTAAGCGGAACCAGTCAAGGATGTAAGTCCCGGTTGAGGCTGTGTTGGTTGAGTTGTACGTCACATTCGTCGCTGCGATGGTGTATGTGCCGAATACCGGCTCGTTGGATGTGAAGTTGACATTCGCAGAAGACAGACCTGTCGGGGTGTTGAAGCCGAAGGCGATTTTATCTGCCAACGATACAGCCTGTGACAGCAACGCTTCGACTTGGTCCTGAGGGTAGTCATTGTAGAATTGACCCGATTTCAGCAGATCATAGCTTGAAATCAGCCCACCTAGGTACTGAACGATTGTGAGTTGACCATCAGCAGATGTCTCAGACATACAATGGGTTTTACTCATGGCCGACGTACCCGGATGCTGACATCAAAGATCTCAACGGGACCATATTCGGTGGTCGTGAAATCGATCGTCTGGACGAATTCCAGTTGTTGGGCAACCACATCTGTCAGGTTCATGATGATGGCGGTGTCGATGGCATCAACAATGGTCACGCCCCAGCCGTACCAGTTGTTGACGCCGGAAGCATTAAGAGGTTGGAGTTCGTCTTTCCCGAAAGCGTACTTAGTGTACGCATTCCATCCCCAGAGATAGGCCTCTTTGATTGCATCCGCTCGTTCTGTGTTGCCGCCTGAGCCGGCCGGGAAGTCGAATTGGATCTGTTTATATCTTGGTAAAGTGGCGTTGGCTGTTGAGCTAGGTCCGGACGGTGATGTTGCGTTTGCAAAAGCTGTCAATGCTGATGTTCCAGACGAAGTGTAAGTGTATGATGCGAGGCTGGTGAGAGTCTTGGAGATGGAAGGTGTGTAGTAATCTGGAACGATAGGTCCACTGGTCTCTGTCACAAATGGTGGGCTTGGCCACCATTGCACAGATGAGTAGGAAGCAGGAGGGTAGGTCGCTGTGGTCTCTGCCACGACTAGAGATGTCAACAAGGAGACGATGCACAGCGTCGTTGCCATGCTTGCTGCTTGGAGCTGAGAGAGGAAGAGCTTCGGGCAGAAAACCATACAGAACTCGTCTCAACTATATAGGCTGCGGTCTACTCCAGTGGAGCCGGCCACAGATCAGCAAACAACCAGCCAGTCCCGCCATCGTGATGCATTTAGTTCGGAGAATGTATCCTCGAAGGCCGTCCCCGCGACTAGTCAGGCACAGGACCGCTGCGCAGCGAATAGCTCGGTGAAGCTTGTGCGATCGACGACGATGATCTGCATACCAATACATTGGTGCTTCCTTCGTGATGCGTGCGGGGTCGTGTCGCACATGCATTTGGTGATACAATCGTTGTTACGGTGACGAGCGGGAGGTGTAAGACCGCATGGTGATTTGATCGCTGTATTGTACACGAGATTATGACATGCGGTTGTGCATGGAAGCTCTGGCCATGTAGCAACGTCTCGAGCAGGAAGGCACGCTAATGTGGGTCTGTGCGTGTCTCCACCATCGAGGAAGCTAGCTCTCCACGTCCTGCACCCCAACATGACCTACCTAGAAATCTGCGCAAGCGCGTACAGCTCAACAGAAAGTGTCGAACATGCATTACTAAGGTAATACATCTTCTGTGAACGTTGAGCATGGCAGACCAACGCAAGAGAAGCGTGGACAAGATGGCCAGCAGCAGCAAGCGCACGTGGGACGCCATCACCTACGACATCTTCCTCTGGACCTTCAACATCATAATCGACCTCTTCTTCCGCGAAATTCACCCGCGCTCGACCTGGCGTATCCCCAAGCATGGCCCCGTCATATTCGTGGCAGCGCCGCATGCGAATCAGTTCATCGACCCGCTCATCCTCATGCGGACGGTCCGTCAGGATGCGAAGCGGAGGATTGCTTTCCTCATCGCGGCGAAGAGCATGACGCGGAAGTTTGTGGGTTGGGCGGCGAGTCTGGTGAGTGCAGTGCCGGTTGGCAGGGCGTTGGACATGAAGCGGTCTGCGAGTGGGAAGATCTACTTGCCTGATCCTGAGGGCGATCCGACGCTGGTCAAGGGCAATGGTACGGACTTCACAAACGGTGCGGTGTATATGCCTAGTGGACTGCTGGTATTGCCAAGCGTAGATAATAGTTCTGCGAGCACGGAGATCCAGGAGATCATCAGCGCGACCGAGATCCGGCTGAAGAAGCCCTTCAAGGGTGAAGTAGCGATCAAGCAGCTCACGGGTCAAGACATAGGTCAGGGCAACGGCCATCTACCTTCTGGCAGGGCACCCGAAAAGTCTGGGTCCGAGTTTGAAGGCACATCCTTCTCCGTGGCGCCCCACATGGATCAGAGCAAGGTCTACGAAGCGGTCTTCGCACGTATCCGTGAAGGTGGCTGTATTGGCATCTTCCCAGAAGGCGGCAGTCATGACCGCACCGAGCTTCTGCCTCTCAAAGCCGGTCTCGCGATTATGGCTTTGGGTGCTTTGGCCGAGAACCCAGACTGCGGCGTCACTATCGTTCCGGTAGGAATGAACTACTTCCATGCGCACAAGTTCCGCTCGCGCGCTGTCATCGAGTTCGGCTACCCTATAGAGATCGACCGGGAACTGGTGCAGCAGTACAAAGACGGCGACCGACGTGGAGCCACAGCCAAGGTTCTTGAGCTCGTCTACGAGCGCTTGACGGCTGTTACGACCCTTGCACCGGACTACGATACTCTAATGCTTATTCAGGCTGTGCGGCGCCTATACAACCCGAAAGGCAAGCGCCTACCCTTGCCCATGGCTGTGGAGCTGAACCGACGACTTGTCAAGGGCTACACAACCTACAAAGACGATCCGCGAGTCATGGACTTGAAGAAGCAAGTTCTAGACTACAACCGCACTTTGTTCCGAATTGGAATTCGAGACCACCAGGTTGCCTACGCCAAACTCACGTGGTACAAAGTTGTGGCCACCCTGATATATCGCGTTGCTAAGCTTCTGGTCTTGAGCGTTGTTGTGCTGCCCGGCACATTGCTCTTCGCTCCTGTGTTCATAGCCGGTAAAGTCATAAGCCGGATCAAAGCCAAGGAAGCATTAGCAGCCAGTACGGTGAAAGTCCAAGCACGAGACGTGATAGGTACGTGGAAGATCCTCGTCTCGCTTGCCCTAGCACCGACGTTGGACGTAATTTACACCATCATCCTGACGATCTGGACGCACAAGAACCGCGTTGGTGGGCGAGTGCCGCAATGGTTCCCGCTCTGGCTGGTCGCATTCGGAGGACTAGTTTTCTTCCCAGCCGTGTGTTTCGGTGCGTTGCGATTCGGCGAGATTGGGATGGATATCTTCAAGTCGCTACGGCCGTTGATGTTGAGTATCTCGCCTAGCTCCAAGAATACGCTCGTCAATCTGCGAAAACGCAGGGAGAAGCTACAAGACGACACGAATCATATTATCAACGAGCTCGGACCGGAACTCTTCCCTGACTTCGACCGACGACGTATCGTCCCAGGCCAGGAAGAAGATCACCACGGCGAGAACTTGCCTGAGAGACCGCAGACGCCCACCGACGGTTCGGGCGAGATCGATGCGTTGTCTTTCACACCTACAACACCACCACAAGCACAAGGTGTCCGTCGTACGAGGACAGGCGCAGAAAGTCTTCCTAGAAATGACTCTTTTCACAACCTGGCATCCATCGGAATCTTTGCTTCGCCATCTACTACACCTAGAAGTCGGAGTAGGGCGAGTAGTGGAGCGCAGGGCTTCAAGTCCTCCTTCGGCTTCAGCCCCATGTCGAAGATTACTCAACAGCAGGGCACAGAAGATTCGGCCGAAAGTGGCAAGGCGAACATGGAGCAAGTCAGTAAGTCACTTCACGCAGCTATGCGCGAGAGGGGCAGGAGGCGTCAGAGTGAAGTCACGGGTGATGGATGGGATATGGCGGATGGCGGGAGCGAGGTCAGTGGGATTAGTGGAGAGGAGATTTTGACGCCTAGTGGGAGTGAGTTTGAACCTGAAGAAGCGAAGAAGGATCTGTGAGTCGAGTAAACGATGGACTGATGACTGATGAGTCGATGTTTGTGTGACTTTTGATACCCGGAAGGAGTTGCTGCTTGTAGTTGACGGCTGATAGTCATGATGAACGTGGAGAGCATAGAACAATTGGTTCATGCCTTAGTAGGTGTCTACAGTGCTTTATGTGCTTTTTGTTACCGAGTACTTCGTCTCATCTCCTGGTCGGCCCTTTCGCTTTCAGCGACTGCCTGGTACGACTGAACAATCTCACGCTGTTCACACTCACTTGCTCTTCCCTTTGCCTGCATTTCCAATGACCACTATACGCGCTGTCTACAATACGATTTCTTCATTACGCCGAAGCTTCCCTCCATGATACTTTGCCCAAGCTCGAGTTTGCGCTGCAACCCTACAAGCAGGCCATGAGTACACAATTCTGTCCACCACCTGCAGGTTGCTACTCAAGCGTCCGCTTAGCGCCGTAGTAGTTGATATCTGCGTCGGTCTCCAGGTAGCCCACCACATCTTGTGCGAAAGCGGCCATGGAATTGCTGGCCTCCGAACCCTTCGCGGTGCTGATGAGCAATGCCTTTGTGAGCGCCGGCATCTCCTGAAGCAGCACAGAGAAATCGTTGTCTTGAGCCAACTACCCCAACAAGGCTATCAGCTTGCTGCCTGTCGTGAAAGTTTGCTTGGCAGTTGATCGCGGCACTCAAAAGGTAGCATCTTGTCGGGTACAACCACCCAGTATCGATTGTGGTATACTGTGCAGCGTTGCAGAGAAGGCGACAAATCGACATTGTAGCATCGCTGTCGCGAATCATGGGAACAATTAGCGTGCCTTCCTCGTGCGCAAGATCCACTTTTTTATGTTGCCGAGCCGAACTCTGCGCACTGTGCGATATCCCCTCTTCTTCTTGTTTCCACTTCCACAAGCGAACATCCAAATCGCCTCGTCACCATGGTGTTTTTAATCCCCCGCGACACTCCCTACTGGAGACCGGGCGCAGAAGCTTCAGAGCCTGAAACCAAGTCCGTTCAACCTCCGGCTCCGAACATACACGCCTTGAGCGAGTTTGCCAAGGGCCTCTCCGAGTGAGTGATCATACCTGCTGTACTTCGACTCGAAGATCACTCATGAGCAGCACTGATCTTATTGTGCGCGCAAGGTTATACTGCACCGACCTCTACTGCGACTTGTCCATCAGCTGCGGCGGCCAGACTATGACAGTCCACAAGATCCTGCTCCACACCCAGTCCACTGTCTTTCGTAAGATGCTGAGTGGAAGTTTCAAGGTAAGTGTCGAGTACCCTTCCAACCAGATTAGAAGCTCACAATCTCTCGGGAAGCAAACGAGAGCACACTCACACTTGACCACGATGATCCCGCGGTCCTCGGTGCCCTGATCCACTACTTCTACCACTTCGAGCTCAACCCTGAACTCAACTCCAAGTCAGACGCCGCATTCGTGCCATGGCCGACAAGTACGACATCCCCACCCTCTGCTCTCTCGCCATCGATCGCCTTCAGCATTTACTTGAACCTGAGCGTGAGCACGTCGAAGCCACCATCTCCGCCATCCAAGCAATCGACAACTACACGTCCGGTAACCAGCTCTGGGATATCGTCGTCCCCATGATCGTGTCGAACATGGACTGGCTGTCGCAGGAGAAGGAGTTTCTCAAGTTCTTGGTAGAAGATATGCCAGTACTGACCAAGACTTTGCTCGGAAGCATGGCCGCAAAGATGCCGTACAACGTCAGAGGAACGTTTCGGTGAGCTAGCACAGTATGGAGGCTCCGTCTGGAAAGCGAGGCTCAGTCATTGAAGGATCAAGTTCCATACCGGGTCCTCATCATGGATCTTCTGCAGTCGCCAGATTAGGAAGTGAGGAGCAACGGATAGTGCATTCGCGCGAGATGTTTGGGCGAAAGAATCTTCGTGGGTACCTGAGCATCAGCGTTAACATTGTAACGAGAGTGTGTATACACTACTGAAAGCACGAGAGCCACCGCATATCCTCATCCCATCATCGTCACATCATTAAACCATGAGCTATTTCGGCACTACCACGCTTTCTTGCCCACGCTGCCATGCTCAACTCCCTTGGCCACATTGTTGGTAGCATCTTCGACGGTATTGGTGATGCTCTGCAGCCCGTCGCCGACAGCTTTCGTTCCGGTGGTATTGTTGACCGTCTCGCCAACGCCACGGCCAGCGGCTCCAACCACGCCGCCAAGGGTACGGGATACGCCGCCTACTGCTGCACCGAGCTGGAAGGGAAGTCAGCATAATTTGGCGTAAGCAGCAGGACCCAAGGTGGGCAACGTCAGATTGTGGCTTCGGAAACATTCACCGACGTACAGTACCCGTTACAGTCGTGACCGCACCGGTCACGCCCTGGTTGTTGTTGGTAGGCATGCTGTGGCTGCCACTGCTAGGCGCGTCGAGATTTTTGTCGAAGAAGTTGTTGACCTTGTGGCGCGCGTTCTCGGACTCTTTCTCGAGGTTTGGCATGGGGATAGCCTGGGTTTATACGTGTCGTGAATTGATCGTGATCTGTACCAAAAGATACAGACGACAAGGCGTCCACGTCTCTTCTATTTACCTTCACGTCGCGCCATGCACGTCGTCGTCATTCTTTCACGTGCCAGTCACCACCAGCGCAGTGGAGCCGCTATGATCGCAACGGCCCGCGCCAGCCTTGACTCGCGTGCCAAGCCTCTTCCGTTCGCGGTTGCGCTAAGATTTTCCGTCGTGCTTCACCTTTTGCGGCTGCCTCTCTCTTGCTTGCTCCTTCACCTCACCCCTTCTTGCTGCTCCTCGATCCTCTTTACCACTGCACATCATCTTCTCGGAAACTCAAGACCAAAAACACTCGGAAGAAACCCAGAAAAGCCGTCCCTTCGCGTCACTCAGTGTCCGAAGGCTTCAATCCGACCTCCTGTCAGCTCACACGACACGTCAGTCACTTTGCGCAAGAGCTCGGAAAATACTGGCAGCACGACTGACAGCGCGACAGTCTATCACACTCTCACTCACGACCGACTCCAGCAGCCTACTCCACAATAACACAAGACAAGGTACGTCGAGCCGGCGCAAAACTCTTTGTTTGGCCCAAAACGGCGCAGACAACGAAACAGCGACTACCACCTCAATAAACCCACGACCGCTCACTGACTCTCCCACTAGCAAACCACAGCAAACATGTCTGACGTGCAGAACTCTGTCTCGCCCGCCCCTGGCGCTGGCCAGACTGCTTCTCCTCCCGCTGAGGGCGCCAACGGCACCTCCCAGCTCAACACCAACGTTGCGCCTTCCGAGTTCAACGAGATGCCCACCCCAACCTCCGCCGCACCATCCACTGCGCACCCCAACTCCGCCTCGCTCTACGTGGGGGAGCTCGACACCTCCGTCACTGAGGCCATGCTCTTCGAGCTGTTCTCCTCCATTGGCCAAGTCGCCTCCATCCGTGTGTGCCGCGATGCCGTGACCCGCCGCTCGCTGGGCTACGCCTACGTCAACTACAACAATGCCGCCGACGGTGAGCGCGCGCTCGAGGAGCTCAACTACACCCTGATCAAGGGCCGCCCGACCCGCATCATGTGGTCTCAGCGCGACCCGGCCCTGCGCAAGACGGGCAAGGGTAACGTCTTCATCAAGAACCTGGATACTGCCATTGACAACAAGGCCCTTCACGACACTTTCGCTGCTTTCGGTAACATCCTCAGCTGCAAGGTGGCGCAGGACGAGACTGGCAACTCCAAGGGCTACGGTTTCGTGCATTACGAGACGGCCGAGGCTGCCGATGCGGCTATCAAGAGCGTGAACGGGATGTTGCTGAACGAGAAGAAGGTGTTTGTCGGCCACCACATCCCGAAGAAGGACCGCATGTCCAAGTTCGAGGAGATGAAGGCCAACTTCACCAACATCTATGTCAAGAACATTGCCGAGGAGGTCACGGATGATCAGTTCCGCGAGCTGTTCGAGAAGCTCGGCGACATCACCTCTGCCTCGCTGGCACACGACCACGAGACGGGCAAGAGCCGCGGTTTCGGATTCGTCAACTACATCCACCACGAGGACGCCAACAAGGCGGTTGATGAGTTGAACGATCTCGACTTCCACGGCCAGAAGATCTACGTCGGTCGTGCGCAGAAGAAGCATGAGCGTGAGGAGGAGTTGAGGAGGCAGTACGAGGCTGTGCGCCAGGAGAAGAGTGCCAAGTACCAGGGTGTCAACCTCTATGTTAAGAACCTTGCGGATGAGATTGATGATGAGGAGTTGAGGAAGATCTTCGAGGCGTACGGATCCATCACCTCTGCCAAGGTCATGCGCGACACCATGCCCGTTGACGAGGCTGAGGCTGCGCAGAAGGAGGACGGTGCCCCTGAGGAGAAGAAGGAACCCGAGACTGATGGCGAGAAGCCTGCCGCTGACACTGATGGCGAGGAGACCGAGGTCAAAGACGAGGAGAAGAAGGATGCTGAGACCAAGGATGAGGAGAAGAAGGATGGCGATGTTGAGGACCTCGACAAGAAGATGAAGACTGTCACCATCGGCGGTGAGAAGAAAGTTCTCGGCAAGTCCAAGGGCTTCGGCTTCGTCTGCTTCTCCAACCCCGACGAGGCGACCAAGGCCGTCACCGAGCTCAACCAGAAGATGATTCACGGCAAGCCGCTGTACGTCGCTCTCGCTCAGCGCAAGGAGGTCCGCAAGGGTCAGCTCGAGGCCAGCATCTCCGCTCGCAACCAGATGCGCATGCAGCAGCAGGCTACCGCTGGTGGCGTCGTGCCGCCTCAGTTCATGCAGCCGCAGATGTTCATGGGTCCCAACGGGCAGCCGATGATGATGCCTGCTCCTGGCGCCGGTGCTCGCGGTCAGATGCCGTTCGGCATGCAGGGTATGCCTGGTCCTCAGCGTGGTGGATTCCCGGGTATGCCGCAGCAGGGAGGTCGTGGTGGTCCTCCTCAGGGCATGCCCCAGATGCCACAGATGCCCTATGGTATGCCGCCGCAAATGGGTGGCTTCAACCCGGCTTTCGGTAACCCAGCTGCGTACGCTCAGCTCATGCAGGCGGCTCAGGCGCAGGCTGCTGCTATGGGTGGTCGTGGTCAGGGCGGCCGTGGTGGGCCGATGCAGGGTATGCCGATGATGCCTGGTATGCCTATGGGTGGCATGCCTGGTATGCCGCCGCAGATGATGGGTCCTCAGGGTGGTCGTGGTGGGTTCCCTGGTGGGCCGCCGCGTGGTGGTATGATGGGCGGTCGTGGTGGGATGGGCGGTCCGGAGGAGCAGCGCGGTCGTGCACCGAACCGTGGTCCGGGTCCTCAGATGGGTACCCCGGGTCTTGATATGGGTCAGCTCAGCTCTGCGCCGCCGGCGCAGCAAAAGCAGATGCTTGGTGAGGCGCTTTACCCGAAGATTCATGCTCAGCAGCCGGAGTTGGCGGGCAAGATCACGGGCATGTTGTTGGAGATGGAGAACCAGGAGTTGCTTGGACTGTGAGTGTTGTCACATCCTCTCTGTTTGGCTCTTATACTGACTGTGCACAGCACCACCGACGACGAAGCTCTCCGCGCCAAGGTCGAGGAGGCGATGAACGTGTACGACGAGTACGTCAAGAACCAGAGCGGCCCCGGCGAGAACACTGGCGCGCAGCAGCCCAACGGCACCGAGAACCTGAACCCGAGCGCCGAGGAGGTCAAGGACCCGGAGGCTTAAGCGATGAGCTCTGTCACAGATCGACGAGCTCTTCACTGAGTCTTGTTGGTCGATTCGGCTGCTCAACTGCCACTTTCTTTCCCGGAAATGCTGACGCTTAAGGCGAGCATTGAACTACTTGCGATACCCTTTACTGAGCTTGCACGCGAAAGAGACTGTACTAATACTCGCATGCGCTTGTGCTGCTACGCTACGGGAGAGCTTTTCACTAAGTATCTTCGTGGCTTTGGTGCAGCGCGAGCAAAGAAAAGTTAGGCAGCAATGGATATGGAGTGCTGAATGTGTATGAGTAGATCGTGTGCAGCAGATAGGGGTGGTATGATATTTGAGTCCTTTTAATTTAGCTCCTACTGCTGACGTTAAGGTTGAGAGCTTAAGGTATAGCCCTGTCTTCTTATGCTGCCAACGTATTATTACGGATAGCATTTTTCGAGGACCGAGTCACCTGTCTTTGCTTGCTCCGGTCGGCTTGACGCACCTCTTTATTCACGGCAAACATTTGACCTTGTATATTACGTCGAGACTTCGCCACGACCAGGCGCTACCAGTCAGTCATCATTGTGGACTCCATGATGGATGAAGCGTGATGTGGCAACCAAGACCCCTGCCAGCCACGGACACACACGGTGTCCGCTGAGGCACAACAACAGGAAGAGCCGTTATGTTGCTCGACGCCCGCACTGAGCTACATGAGCATGGCAAGCATACAGAGCAACAGGCGGCCACCGCGGCACTGCCGTCCATATACATTCACTTACATGATATAAACTTTGCGCTAGCTTAGCGTTCCCGAGGAGCTCTCACGAATATGAAGCGGATCTCCAACCACGAACTCGGACCCTCTCACCAACACTACTGATCAGACCGTGTGAGAGCCTCCCAACGCTCCAGCACGACAACCGTCACCACAAGGACAACACACGTCGTACTCGGCCCGCATGGCTTCCTCAACTCATATACCTCCCATGACCATGGACAAGCTCAAGCCCGCGCTGCCGCCTGGCTTTAAAGAGTAAGCCAAGCGAGCGCTGCTCTACACTGCAGGGTTTCAATACTGACTTGTACTCAGGCTCTACCAGAGCGGCCGCTACTCCGACCTCACCCTCATCTGCGGCAAAAAGCGCTTCAAGGTGCACAAGTGTGTGCTAGACACACAGTCAACAGTCTTCCGCAAGATGCTCGGGGGTGATTTCAAGGTGAGTGCAGCTGCGAATATGGCAGCTCGCCTACATAAGCGCACGAGCTGACATCTTCATCTAGGAGGCAGAACAGAATAAGATCAAGCTCGAGGACGACATGCCAGATGTGCTCGCGGTCCTGCTTCATTACCTCTACCACACCGCTCTCCCTACGGCGGCACCCGGCATCACCAAAGCGCAACCGAACTTCATGGTATGGGTCTACGCCATCGCGGACAAGTACGATGTGCCCGGCTTGCGCGACCTCGCCACTGCCAGGTTCGCCGAGATCCTTGTTGCCGACGAGAACGCCGACAACATCGACGGCTTCGTCGCCGGGATTCGTGCAGTTCAGGGCCACACCGTGGACATGAGGCTCTGGGACATCGTCGACCGGGAGATTATGTCGAACCTGGAGTGGCTGGCCGACAACGACCGGTTCTTCGAGCTGCTGAAGGAGATGCCAGAGCTGAACAAGGTACTACTGAAAAACAGCGCGAGGAACAAGGTCTTGAGCAACAACGGCCAGTTCAACGGACTCAGGGTAGAGGTCGGAGGAGCGTATGGTTCTCAGCCGGTCATCAGCTACTACTAATGAGTTCCTGGGAGTCCCGTGAGGAGGCGAGAGGAGCTTGAGTGGTGGGTTAATGGTGCACTGGGGAACTTCGAGTGTTTTGGCGGGATATGAAGGACGCATGATTATAACCTACTGAGGTCGTCAAGATTAACGTTAGTTGATGATTCTGAACAGAGCAAAGAGGCGTAAATGTTTTAGCAATGTCAAAATCAGCGCTCTCTCGACACGTAGTCCCAATCGTAATGCCTCAGCATATGCTGGAACATCAGGCTGATGTCGTGTTGATGTCCGAATAAGTATACTCCATGGACAATCATGGGTCACGTTCCATCAAGAAATACACCTACTCTACACCCAACCCCAACAGCACCAGCAATGCCACATTCATAATCACAATAACTCCCCAAACAATCACCGCCAGCGTAGCAGTGATCCAATGATTCCGCATCTTGACCTGTTCACCTTCCGCGCCAACACCACCAACGGTCATGTACTTGTTCCGGCAAGTAAAGTAGATCAACGGCGCGCTCACGAACGGCAAGATGATACTCAGCGCCACCTGGCTTCCCTCAAGTGCGGCACTCAAACCATCGGCACCCACAGCACCTGCGATGATGATCGAAGGCGTGATGGAGATGCTCCGAGTCATTAGACGACGGACCCAAGGCTTTACGCTCAGGCGTAGCTGGCCTTCAGAGACCATCTGTCCCGCGATCGTGCATACAATACCAGCGCTTGTCCCACTGAGTAGAAGTGCAAGTGCGAAGATCGTGCCTGCCGCTGGCGCAAGAGTGCGTGAGAGCAAAGCGTAGATGCCGAAGAGATCTGCTGTCTCGGCACCCGCGACATTGTAAAGTGATGCGCCGGCCACGATGAGGATGGCACTGTTGACGAAAAGTGCGAATGTGAAGAGGCTGACGGCTAGCTCGACGATGGAGTAGGACATGCAAGCCTTGATTGCAGAAAGAGATGGACGATACTTCTCGTCTTCCGTCGTGTCGCTGCTTTCATCCGCTGCTTCGACCTCGAGACGTGCATGTTGCTCAGGCAATTGACTGCTCTCCTGCTGATGAAGACGTTTCTTCTCGTCAATGTCGAACTCCTCCAACCTGGCTTGTATGATGCCGCTGCCCAGATACAGTGAGTGAGGCATCACTGTCGCTCCCAAGATCCCGCAAGCCTGATACAAGCCTTTGCTTTCTACTATCGCCTTGGACGGTAGGTAGCCACGAAAGACATCACCAACTTTAGTATTCTTGATCAGGCTCAGCTGGAAGCAGAAGCACACCACGACACCCAAGACCAAGAGCATCACGCCGAACTCAAATGTTCGAAGTGCCCTCATATTCTGGCCAGAGTTCCTGTAGAAGAGGAGGATGAACAGCACATCCACGATGCTGATCGCGCAGCCTGCGACCAGAGGGATGCGACCATTGCTTAGCAGGTATAGCGCGATAGCTGTGCCGATCACTTCTGCGATGTCTGTAGCTATAATCGCCGCCTCCGCAAACACATAGAGAGTGTAATTGAGCCAAGGCGGCATATGCGCGCGACACATCTCAGCCAGGTTTAAACCGGTTACGGAACCCATCTTGATGCATAGGGATTGCAGAAAGATGGCGAACAGGTTTGACATGAGAACGATGAACAGCAGCTTGAAGCGGTACGTTGCTCCCGCGCTGACATCGGTCGCGTAGTTCCCAGGATCAATGTACGCCACGGAGATGAGAAAGCCAGGGCCAATGAACTTGACATACTTGCGCAGGACGTGACCGCACTCGTTCGCCCAGCGGTGCCAGAAAGGTAGTTTGGGAAGTCCAGGTGCGTCGTTCGAGGTGCTGTGCGTAGTGCCCATCGTCTGCTCCAGCATCATCTCCCCAGACTTCTGCGCTCGCTCGTCGGTGTCGTCTTTCCCACCAAGCGACTGCGCCCACCCTCCCTTGCCCTCCTCTGCCGTTTGCTGTTGCATTGCTATCATCTCCACTTCAGCAACATTTTGATCTCGTAACCGATGATCTCGTTGCAAACGTGCATTCGCTATCCGGCTCAGATCGCTGCGTGTGGTCGTATCTCCATCAAGTTCATTCGGGGTCTGGTTCCACTCATCTGGGACCTCCGGGTCTGTCTTCGAGGGACAGTTCATGGTCGTCGTGGTATGCGGGGCTCAGTCTGGAAAATGAGCCTCATCAGGGTCGGACGTCCTTAGGTGTTAGTAGGTCAGCCTAGCGAGTGTCGTCTCGGGTCGTTCTCGTTTCAATATGCCGCGGCAGGGAGGTATGGTGCGGAGAGGGAGACTGGATTAATGGAATGACGCGCCTACCTTCATGGACTGCGAAAAGTGTCAAGCCCCCGGCTTCGCCCGCTAAGTCTGGATCTGAGTAAGAGCGATGCGCGGCAGAGGATGTCCAACAAGACGCTGCCCGGCGGAGACATTGGTGATCAGCTAAATCGTCAGCTTGCTGTCGCCGAGTAGGGTCTGTGTCAGTGTGGTAGGTAGAAGGGGTGCAGAGGGGTGAACGAATGGCGTTCATGGTAAAAGAAGCCCTCGCGTCCAAGCTTTTGCCAAGGCTATCTTTTGTCAAACGCGACGCGCTTTCCATCATGAAACTTTTCCATCAACACATCTGTATGTGTTATTAAAACACGTCATGATGGAGTGGGAGAGCACAATGGGGCTGTATCAGTACAAGCAGCCAGCTCAGCAAGAGGAGGGCGAGATCGAGGATGACGTCGAGGACTTTTACGGAGAGAACAACAACAACGGCGACACGATGGCAGGGGCAACAGAAGAGGCCGACGGCGTGGGTACACCACGTAGGTCTGCTCGATTGGATCAGCTGACCTCAAATGTCTGGACAGGATGCGGGCGATCTGCTAAGCAGTCTTCTTCCGAAAGAGCCAGAAACCCCGGCACAGGTGCAGGCGCATCAAAAAGCGCCAACACCTCCCACCAAGCCGGAACCAACAGTGGCCGCCGAGACAGCTGCCGCGCGCAAAGCTGAGAATCAGCGCCAGGCGGATCTGCTACGTGCGAAGTTACTGGCCAAGAGGCAGAACACACCGATGAAGAATGGCACACCGCAACCAGGAATACCCGCGAAAGCACCAGTAATGTCGCAGATTGCCCCGCAACAGCCTGTACAGAAACCCGCGAAAGCACCAGTGGTGCCTCAGATGGCGCCGCAACAGCCTGTACAGACACCTACGAAAGCACCCGTCGTACCGCAGATGGCGCCGCAACAGCCTGCGCAGACGCCCACTCAACCGAAAGCTGCGCCAGAGTCTGCGAACGATGTGTTCGGTTCCGCCAACGGCAGTCACGTCGTATCATCTGGGCCACCAGCTTTCAAATCGCAGCTCTCGGATCTCAGTTTGGACGACCTCATCGCCGACGCCCAGCGTACCGTAAAGGCGAACAAGGCCGCCGAGCAATCCGCCGCTCAAGATAATGGTCACGCTGCACAGCCTATACCCACCTCCGTCAACAACGTGAAGCCCGTCAATGCTCGACCTACGCCACCACCTGCCAACGTGAAGCCTGTTGCAGCTCCCAAACCCGTCGAGACGCCTAAGGCGCCGGCGAGGAGTCTCATGCGTTCATCTGTTCAAGTGCAAGAAGCACTCGTTCCAGCTGAGAAAGCCCAGCACCCTCAACATTTGACTGACGTCTATTATGCTGACCTCGCAGCTTGGCTCGAATTCACCGGATATCATGATGTCGAGTACCGCAATTCCAAGCTGCAAAAGCACAAGGAGCGCAAGGCACTTGAAGCTGAAGCGGCGAAGATCCAGGAACAGCTCGACAGACTGAGGCGTGAGGAGGAAGCCGAAATGCAAGCGTTGCGATCATCCGTCGCCCACGCTACTCCCGCTTCGAAGCAAGCAGCTCCCGCACTGCCTTCGACTATGCCAACAGGAGATGCAGCGATTATGGCTGAAGTGGCCAACGGAGTGTTGAATGGTATCAAGCGTCCGCACTCACCCACACCCACGGAGAGGAATAACAAGCGCCGTGATGAGCCATCCACAAACGGGTTCCGCATCCGCGGTGCGAATGACTCGCCGACCGATGCCAGCGCCATCGAGCGCCGCATAAGCTACCCGGATGCTCGTCGCAGGTCGCTCGATGCGACGAAGAGTAGGGATCCGTCGCTGGAACGCAGGCAAGCGTACTACAACCGTGATGGCGAGAGAGCTGCTCCACGCGCCTATGATGCGTATGAGCCTGGTCGCGCAGGTGCAAGGGACTCTTACGGCGGTCGTGGAGGTGGAGCTGCAGGCTACCAGGGCCGTGGCGGAGGGTATGGAAGGGAGTACAGCAACCCGACGTACAGAGGCAATGCCGCGCAGACTGCCACGGGTCCGAGACGTAGTGGTCGGTGATATTGAGATGTGAGAAGGAAGGATTGTTCTTGTGGAATAGCGCAGCGGAGTGAAGAACACCGGGCCGATTGGCTTGGCAGAAGCGCTTTTGACGCGATTATGGTTGTAAGAGTACATAGCATGAAGAAGCATTGTATCAACAGGACACCTCGAACGCCTTCTCTTCATCATTGCGTGGACAGCAGAAATAGATGCTTCTTGTTGCACGGCGGCTGTCTCAGCGGTGGTCTGGAGCCGGCGGCTGTTCGTGCATACTTACAAGCGCCTGTAGCAGAGTTGAAAACTTGAGGGCTAAACCGTCTACTTTCGATGTCGTGACCGGATCGCAATCGAGAAGTCGCATGCTGTTGAACAGGTTTGGTGAACGTGATGTTCGAATTCGCATGACGAATCTGATTGGTCGCGAGACATCCTTCTCGAATTTCGAAAGCTCTGCCGATCCGCTTCCACTTTCCTGCAACACAGCCACACCTTCGCAAGCGTTATGACTCTGGTTCGATAGCAGGCCACGGTCACCTCCGAGCGAACTTGCTGGCCTGCATGATCTTGCTGGCTTAAGACCAGGATATGCACTGCGACGTGGCGAGCTCATCATGCCGGGCGCTCGCGTGCCCGAAAGGCTGGCAGCATGCCGCAGACCGATTAGTCGCCACCTCTGAACACAGCCATGGGCACTGGAACAGGTGCCAATATGCGCACATGGGCTCTGATGGTATTGCATGTGGCGAGGGTAGGCAACAAGGTAACGAGACATTTCTCATATTATAATCATCAGCAACTCCCCTTCTGGCCGCGTACTCAACGCCCCGAACAGCTCTCCCACAAGCAGCCACGAGTCCACATCCTTTGGGCTTTCTTTGACGCCTTAGTGAAGCCTACCGGTAGTACAAGGCGCGACTAGGCACAGGACAGCTCATTCTTGACCCCACCTCAGGTTCCGAACTCCTGGCTCCAGCATCCTTTGTCCGCAAGCCAGGGCACGCATCGAGAGCTCGCAGGCAAGGCGGGCTTGCTGGAGAGTCTCGCGAAACACACACGGACGGCCCGGTGCAGCAGTACACGCTCTGCGCTACGAAGCCTATTATTCCAACGCTTCAATACGGCCCAGCGCGTAGCGACGCATCGTTGGCCACGCAAAGATTGACCAGCGGGTCAACGCGTCTGGATCTAATACACGCAAACATCTGAAACACCTCTCAGATTCGCTGTAGTCGACTGAAACCCTGCAGGGCGCCTGGCTAGCGTTGCAGCATCTACTTTGGCGGGGCATATCGCAGGAGCCAATCAGTGCTCTACATTCCTACCCAGTCCAGAGAACGTAAAACGGCTCCTTGGACCAAGTGCCTTGCGGCAGGGAAGGTGCGAGGCGATAAGTACTTGCCTTCAGCCCAGGCACACAACTCACACTCGATCATAACGTCGACCTGCACTGTCTGGACAGCAATTAATACGATACACTCACTAAAACGACATTACGACCCCGGTCCATCGATCTGCAGCAGTCCGTCTCAGTCAAAAAGCCTCTTGTGCCCCACTGTACCACTACTCCTTTCGCGAGACCGCCTCTTCGGTCGTTTACGATACATCTGTCGCACTTGTCCGCTGGCCGGAAAGTCACCAAAAGTTAATCCTTTCGCTCTTCGATCACTGTCAGAGACACTTCGACCGCTCACGAGCACCACAACGTCACTTCACGGATTCCGAAATATCGACATTTCGCGACATCTAGATCAGATCTACTAATACCGGTCATTCGAGCATTGCCAGGCAGCAGTGCTATTGTCCGTTAATCCTGCTATTGTTACGGTCGACTTTTCTATCACGACCGAGAAACCTATTGTTGGTCTATTCACCTCTCCGGCCATCTCGAAGTCCACTGCTATTGTCACTACGACAATACAACACCTCACGAGAAACACTTAAGAACACTACTCGCCTTTGCTTACGAGCATCCATCAACTCGAAGAACATCATCGAAACTATCATCGAAACTATCATCGACATCCATCAACGATATCAACCATGGCTTACTACATCCCGACCGCAGCCCAGAATGCTGCAGCCCTGGAGCACTTCGTCTACATGCGCGTCACACCGGAGATGATCTCATATCTTGCGCACAAGGCCTCGCAGGTAATCCGCTGCGAAGGACAGCTCGACAAGAGCCTACCACCATCACCTCCTTTGACGCCACCACAACAAGCAGCTGGCTACTTCGAGCCGCAGCTACCATCCTTGGAAGTCTTCATCAGCACACTTGTCGAGCGATCGCATGTCCAGGTACCAACTCTGATGACATCTCTTGTCTACCTTGGCCGATTGCAGCAACGGCTTCCTCCTGTTGCGAAAGGCATGAAGTGCACATCACACCGCATATTCCTGGCCGCACTCATCCTGGCAGCGAAGAACTTGAATGACTCATCACCCAAGAACAAGCACTGGGCTCGATACACTGCCGTTGAAGGCTATACCTCGTTCGGCTTCTCTCTGATCGAAGTGAATCTCATGGAGAAGCAGCTTCTTGGCCTACTTGACTGGGATCTCAATGTCAGCCAACAGGATTTGTACTACCACTTTGAGCCCTTCCTTGCGCCGATTCGGGACTGGCAAGCTCGCGAAGCACAAAAGCAGCAGCTTCGCGAGGAAATGGCCGCGCTTGAGCAGCAAAGGCAGATGGAGATTGCTGTTCAACAACAACGACGAGCAGCCATGGACGCAGCTCGATACTACGAATCGCCGCAATCATACGTCGACCAGTACACTCAGCGTCCAGCATACTACGCCGCATCTTCCAACGGCTCATCAAGGGCACCATCTCGGACACCTTCGCTCTCGCCACCCACCCGCAGCCGATCATCAGCATCACAATCATCAGCCGACTCTTACGGATCATCCGACTCGCCAGCCAGCGTCGCCTCCTCATACATCGACACGGTCTGCGAGGAGCTGCCGGTTCAGATCCAGCAATACGACAGTCACCAAGTACCCACCATGGTCCACATTCCTGCCAAGCAGTACCAGCCGACTGTCGCTCCTCTTCCGCTTGGTCTCCCGCACGGTCTGCCACTTGATCAGACATGCGGGCAGCAACTGAAGAAGCAGAAATCCGGCAACATCTTCAGCCGCTTCTTGCCAACTATGAGCAGGGCTCAGTTGAATGCGTCGGCGCATTGAACGTCGTCGACACTCACCACTTCATATCGATACTAATACATGGCTGGGGTGGCATCTTGGGAACGCCATAGATACGGCGATGACTTGATGACTTGACGGCATGCTTGGCTGGCTTGAGCATGTCTGTGAAGGTGGAGCGCAGCATTATACCACGGCATTGCGGCGGCGCTTGGGTACTGCATTGGGCGGCTGTCAACAATGGCAGGCGGGCAGTGAAGTGGTGAAAAGTAGATCTAGCGAAGTCAATGAAGCACTTCCTCGATCACATCATGTTGCCTTTCTCACTACCCCTCTCATCTTGCCTCCTACAGTTTTGCCTTTTACTCGTTGATGTGTTGATCTTCCCGTTGTGACTCTGCAATTGAGATCGACAAAATCGCCCCCACCCCGAAATAAACCGCTCCTCCAACCTCATCGCTGCCACGACCATGGCACCTCACCTATGCCAGCTATGCAACACGTCGCGCGCGCAGATCCTTCGTCCGAAGAACCATGCGCGGATCTGTGCGCCATGCTTCATCGACATTTTCGAGCGCGAGATTGCAGAAACCATCACTTCCACCAACCTCTTCCAGCCTGGTGAACGAATAGCTATTGGCGCATCGGGAGGCAAAGACAGCACAGTTCTTGCCTCCGTACTCAAGACTCTGAACGACCGCCATGCATGGGGCCTTGATCTCGTGCTGCTCTCGATCGACGAAGGGATCACAGGCTACCGAGACCACAGTCTCGACGCGGTGAAGCGGAATAGTGTGGAGTATGATTTACCACTGAAGATCGTGAGCTATGAAGAGTTGTATGGGTGGTCGATGGACCAGGTTGTCGCGCAGATAGGCAAGAAAGGGAACTGCACATACTGTGGCGTGTTCCGGCGACAGGCACTGGATCGTGGAGCGGCGATGCTGGGCGTAGGACATGTAGTGACGGGTCACAATGCAGATGATGTCGCGGAGACAGTACTCATGAACCTGCTGCGAGGTGATCTGCCGCGATTAGGGAGGGCGACGAGCATCCTGACGAGCACACCTTCAGCTACTATGTCGAAGAAAGACAGTGAAGCAGAGGGCGGTGAGGTGACTATCACGAATGTGAAGCGCAGCAAGCCTCTTATGTATGCTTATGAGAAAGAGATTGTCATGTATGCGCACTACAAGAAACTGGACTACTTCAGCACGGAATGCATCTACAGTCCCGAAGCCTTTCGCGGATCAGCAAGAACATTGATCAAGAACCTAGAGCGCATACGACCGGAGAGCATTCTGGATGTGGTACGCTCTGGCATCGATATGGCTAAGCTTGTTCCCAACGCCGAGGGTTGTCCCAAGGGTGCTGCTGAGGCAGTCGTCCGTCATGAAGTCGAGGATGAAGCCGAAGGCGGCTGTGGTGGTAGCAACGCCAAAGAAGTAGCCTCGGAGATGGCGCAGATGGAGCAGAAGCTGCGGCAGGATGAGCAGGCAGAGGAAGCCGTCACCGAGACGGAGATCAAGCTGCCATCGAAGGTGCTGGATGGGCGACGGTATGACAGAGACGTGAAATCTGACTTGCCATCCGTGGCTGCTCTGACGGCACACTTTCAAGGGCAAACCCATGAGAGACACGCCCAAACTGACGGCCAACAGCTGCCTTCGGACATCAGAACTGTGCCAATTCGCACAAAGCAGGAGAAGAAGTCCAGCCGCAAACCTACGCGTGATGCTCCACCCCCGAAGCAGAGGCTAGGGCAGTGTGAGCGGTGCGGCTATCTGTCTTCACAGGCGGTATGCAAAGCGTGCATGCTTCTAGAAGGCTTGAACAAGGCACGTCCAAGGACGGGCATAGAAGTCGGCTGAATTTGTTACCCAGCGATCAATTGCTGTCGTGTACAGACTACGACTTCAGTCCTTGAGTGTGACCTGGAGTACAGCTAAGATGGCCAGTTATCTGACATTGCAGGTCTTGAGGCTCAGCCCCTCAGTCTTGGGAACAACTCTAGCGCGTTGGTCCGGTTGATCTGCTCCGCTAACTTGGAGTTCGCGAACTTGTACTTGTCCAGCCTTGTGGTGTGGAACGTGATGATGGAATCATTTGCGTAAGGAGCATCACTTCCATACAACAGGTGGCCTGGCTTAGCGAACGTCTCCATCACCTTGAGCACATTCTCCGACCCAGCCACGGCGACATCGTAGTAAAAGTTGCGCGCGTCGTCCCAGAAGGCCTCGAGCTCTTCTTCGGTCTTGGTCAGGATGCTTGCCGGCCTGCTCAGCAAGAATGGCAGAGTACCACCAGCGTGCGATAGGATGATCTTGCAGTTGGGATTATTGCGCACGGTCTTGTTGTGGAGCATATCTAGCGCTGCAGTCGTCGTCTCCATGGGATATCGTATGATCGGCTGCGGCAGCTTGCTTACTTGCGCTGTGTCGACAGGATGAGTCGGGTGTACCAAGATGACGGCGTGCCGTCGATTCAGCTCAGCCCAGATCGGCTTGAAGGCGGCATCGCCAAGGTACTGGTGTCCTTCTCCGTATCGCGTGAAGAGCATAATGCCATCCGCCTTCAACACGTCGTACGCATACGCGATCTCGGCGAGGGCGAGATCAGTGTCATGGAGATGTGGCAAGGCAGCAAGAAAGCCGTACTTCGATGGATTGTCATCACGAAGCTTGGCAGCGATCTCGTTGACCTTTCGTGCAAGATCTGCGGACTCCTTAGGGTCCTTCAAGATGCAGGCGCCAGGTGCGGTGATCGATATGATGGAGGTCGAGATGCCATATCGCTCATTGGTTTCGTCGTCGAACTCTGGCGACCACTCTGGGATGAACCAGCCTGATGGGTCGCCGCCGGACTTGATGATAGCTATCTCACATCAGCTATATGTCGGAGCCACTATTGGGAGTTGTCTAACCCTCCTTATACACATCAGGGACGTAGTGGCGATGCACGTCGATCCTGTTGGGTGCCATAATGGGAATGCTGTCGCGATGAAGGGTCAGAGAGATGTACGACCTTCAGCAAGTCACTCGAGAAGGGACCTTATATCATGTATGCCCCGTGCATGCGGATGCCGACCCCATGGGCAGCTCGGCAACGTTGCCAGGGCTCCACTACTGCATAGCTACGAGAGCTTTCCGGTTGGCGGAGGGCATGCATCCTCCCCGCCGGATGCTTCCCTGGTGTTACATGATCACTGAGCTTCCCCAAGGCTGCATTGAGGAGTGGTCTGGTGCTGGCCGCCCGTAGTCTCTTCGGCACTACCCTACGTCAAGTTGAAAGCGTCGGATCCGTAGCCGCACCCACTCGCAGCTCGAGTAGTGCCTGCTGCAAACTCACAGAGTGGATAACGCTCCTATACCAAGCTGAGGGTGGTTTGGGGTATCAACCCTACAATGCTTAGCAACAGTGATCATGGGTTCAAGAGACATTTGGTCACAGAAGCGAGAATATGCATTGCACTACCAGCTCGAATCTGTTGTACTCCTCAAGGACGAGCATCGCCATGTCCAACATCTACTCGCGCGGTGCTTACAGTGCCCTTGGTGCGCTTCGCAACCATTGCAGCAAACAGATGCTCACCTTCTGGCAGCGTGTTGGTCACCAGGAAGAGCGTCTTTCCGTCTTCACCTCCCAATGTACACGCCGTGGCGTGCCCGTTGGTCTTGATGCGGTGCGTGATTGAACCATTTGGGCTGAGGCGCACCCATTCCTCCAGACCTAGCAAGCTGAGCCACATACCTCCCTCGGCATCCATGCAGCCGCCGTCGATGCCCGCCATCGTCTGCCTGGTATCGCCAACCCTCTCCTCGCCAACATAGTCTTTTACTGCCCAGACCTGCTGGCGATTGGACAAGCTGCCGTTAGGATCTACGTCGTACTTCAACAGCCCGTACCCAAAAGTCTCCGCTACGTATAAGGTCTTGCCGTCGCTTGTGAGAAAAATCCCGTTTGGAAAGATGATGTTCTCTGCAGCCACCTCGGCCGAGCCGTTCGCTCTGATTGCGAGCAATTTGCCGGGACGTGGTTGCTCGCCATGAAGCACTCGTGCGCCGGTATCGTCTAAATACACAGTCCCCGACTTATCGATGACCATCTGGAGTACTGGTAAGTCTGGGCACATGTTTTCAACTGGAGTTGACTTACGTCGCCACAATAGCCCGTCATAACATCCGACATGTCTGCATAGAGCGTGTGCTCGCCATCCTTATACTTCCACAACTGCGCATTGAACATTGAAGAGTAGATGAGTGATCCGTCTTCAGCAAAGCACATACCGTTGGGTTGATGCTCGACCTCGACAAGTAATTCCTTGTGACCGGACTGCGGATCAATGGTATAGATGCTCCGGCCAGTCATGTCGCTGATGTACAGTTTACCATCGTGATAGCGAGGCGATTCTCCGAAATAGAGACCGTCTGCGAGAGGTTCGTGGGTGAGTTCGATTGGTGCCATCTTCTGTTTATTGACGGGAGATGGATATCGAGGCAGGGTGTTGATGGAGGTCGAGATATGT
Organism: Elasticomyces elasticus; assembly: GCA_035926095.1. Lineage (NCBI taxonomy): Eukaryota > Fungi > Ascomycota > Dothideomycetes > Mycosphaerellales > Teratosphaeriaceae > Elasticomyces > Elasticomyces elasticus. Next base: position 1,147,333 of record JAVRQT010000003.1, read on the forward strand.
GACAGGCATAGTCTTGACTCTTCATCTGAACAGGACCCCCCGCATGACCATGCGGAACACGCTATGGTTCATGGCGCGGAGGTGTGGCAAGAGTGTATTACTAGGCGAACACTCTGCCTTTGCGGTGCTGACTAGAGCCTGTTCGAGCGGGGTTGACTGGAAGTTCTGCCGTCTTGTCATGCGGCCAGATGTCGGACAACGTTGTTCTGTGAGCGGTAGGAAGGACGAGTGAGGTCGATTGCGGCTTAAAATTGCACGACTCAGGCAGAAGTCCGGTCAATTTGCGACCACGAGTTCCTTTTCTTGCTCTCGAACAACGACCTGGCCATCGCTAGCTATGTGGAGAAAGGAGCAGACCACAGTCCCCACGGGGTCCTTGGACTCTGGACACGACACGAGCGATGCATCCCGTGTTCGAAAGCTTACGGATGCAGTGCCGCCTTGCTGCGGATGCGATCCCGCCGTAGCGACCTAACGTCCGCGCCTCTGTCTGCACGGCCTGCGAGAGTCCGGGACTATCAACCGTATCCTGGCGTGACAATGACCTGCAAACAACGCGTCTCCAAAGCGTTCTGGATGCATCAAATTACTACTCTCTTTCTACAAGCATGGCGAGCTTTGGTGCCGCTGCGAAGCTGCTGACTGGGAGAGTCGCCATTGTGACTGGTGCATCTTCTGGGCTTGGACGCGCGATGGCTCTGGCTTTCACACAACAAGGCGCTTCTGTTGTGTGTGCCGATCGCAGTCCGCGGCCGAGTACAATCGACCAACTGTCAACGCACGAGATGATCGAGCAGCAAGGTGGACACGCTCGATATGTTGAAACGGATGTGGCCGATGAGCTCAGCGTACAAGCTCTGGTGGCAGAGGCTGCGAACCAATACGGGAGGCTTGACATGTGCGTATGCCGCAAAGCTCCTACCTTCCAACCCGCTGACGATCAGTTCGGAATGGTCAACAACGCAGGAATCGCACCAGAAGCGAAAATTCCAAAGCCTGTATGGGAGATCAGCCCCACCGACTTTGACGCTGTTTACCGTGTCAACGTGCGAGGGGTGTTTCTGGGCTGCAAATATGGTGGCGCTCAGATGCTGAACCAAGAGAAGCTACCAGGCAGTTTCAAATCCGGATCAATCATCAACATGGGCTCTATACTGGGCGTGCTGGGGAAGTCCGGCACAGCGTCGTACGCGGCAACGAAGGGAGCAGTCATTGCCATGACACGAGCAATGGCAATGGACTTCGCGCCGCACCAGATACATTGCAATTCGATTCTCCCTGGATGTCAGTCTGTCCATCCAATGTACTGTTGTCCACGAACGCTGACACTGCCGTGCTAGTCACTCGCACTCCTATGATAGCGGCTGTGACGGATAACGGAGAGATTGAGCAGGGCATGGCTCAGGCTCATCCACTTGGTCGTTTGGGCGAGCCTGACGAGATCGCAAACGCAGCCGTCTTCCTAGCGAGTGATCTATCGAAGGGTATTACGGGCTTGAACATGAATGTCGACGGCGGGCTGCATTCGCGGCTGAGTATGTAGTAACATTTTCAACTGTGGTGATCGATGCTGTGTAGGCTGTTAGCAGTCTAGACATGCTAGCGTATATCGTCAACAGTGGGTCGTTTTGGAGACCCCATGGTTGGTCATCAGGGTGTATGCACCCCACTCTATACCAAGGCCCGGTCTGCCGGTCGTGCATCGGGATCTGTTCACGGACTGATCCTCCTGGAGTGTACAAGTAGCGTCGTGGTGCCCAAGGCTTTGTTCGTGACATTCCAGCATGGCGCCCGTCCCACATGATATCACTCCCGCGCGATCCATGTCTGAGGAGGACGCCCATGCAACTACTGGAACCAACAACAAGAGGCGGCGAATAACGTTAGCCTGTGATGAATGTCGAGAGCGAAAGCGTAAGTGCGACGGCGTTAGACCAGTATGTGGTGCCTGTATACGACGATCATCACCTTCGTGCGTCTGGCACACTGAACGGAACAGCAAAGGCTGGACCGATAGGTTTGTCATCCATCACGATTGAAACATGCCATTCTTTCGCTAACTTGTCGCAGCTATGTTGAGGGTTTGCGATCGAGGATAGCCGAGCTGGAGACAGTCTCGGAAGATAGATCCAATGTTACCAACGGAATCCATCTTGCTGCTGTGTCGGTACCTCAGCGGACTGTACCATCACATCGACGACCATCAACGGTAGCCGTCGAATCAGAGTCAGGTCCTAACAACGCAGTCTCGCGGGAGCCGTTCCAACACGATTGGACGGCCACTATCTTGCCAAGTCAGAAAGATACCTTACTCAGCGTGGATGCCGATGTGTTCCACGACCTGGACCAGGAGTACGCATCGGAACATAGCGAGGAAGATGTGGACGCCATGGGCGTCGTTGGACCAGCTACCGGCTCAAGTGGCGACGCAGGCGTTAGACAGCCCAGCTACTTCGGTCCTTCCAGCACTGTCAGTCTGCTCGAGAAAGCCCGTGGAGCCATGAGGAGACACAGTTTCCGTGAAAGCGTGTCGAGTAAACCACTTGCGAGATCAATCTCCAAAGTGCAGCCACTGGTAGCCTCGATGGGCAGCACATCGCAGTCGTCAACAAGGAGCGCAACTTCAGACCTCAGCATGCTTGGGATTAGCGTGCCCCTCAGAGCGGAAGCTGATGCTTTGCTCAGTAACTTTTGGTCGTCGGGTCACTCTCTATACCCGTTCATTCATAGGCCGTCGTTCGAACAATGCTACCTTGGTATCTGGACTGCTTGCGGACGGAGTGATTCAGCTGAGGATGGGAGAGGTTACTACAGCGACCTCGATGATCGATCGTTCCACTGCATGCTGAATACTGTACTCGCTCTTGGCGCATTGTTCAGTCCAGACATCCAGAATGGAGACCGAGACGGAGTGAGCTACTCGTTCTTCGAAAAGGCCAAGGCACTTTTAAATCTCGATCATTTGTTCAAGGGCAACGTTGGTCTCGTCCAGACTTTGCTGTTGATGGGACAATATCTTCAAAGCACAGAAATGGCAAGCTCTTGTTGGACGATTGTTGGACTTGCTGTGCGGATGGCGCAGGGGATCGGGTTGCACCAAGAGATCTATAGCGATAAAGGCCGTATTCATGCGGCGAAACAAGACCAGTTGGGGATCGAGATGCGGCGTCGGACCTGGACAGGATGCGTGCTCCTTGATAGGATCTTGTCGCTGACATACGGACGACCACTTATGATCCATCCAGCGCCTGGGCAGAGTCGCTTGGTACTGCCGGATAGTGTGGACGACCAGTATCTGACGCAGTTTCCGGAGTTGCCAGGCTCACAGCCAGCAGCATTACCAAGTCTCGTAGAATGCTACATCCAGGCGATTAAATTGCAGGACATCCTGGGTCAGGTTCTTGCATCGCTGTACGACGGCTCCGTTGGAGAAATCGAACCTCGTGATGGGATTGAGTATCCCACTGCACTACCAAGTGCGAACGACCGAGCCAAGCACCCGGACTGGCAGGTCCTCCTCCAAACCGACAGCGCACTTGAGAGGTGGCATAAAGAGCTTCCGCCTCACCTCAAATTGCAGACTTACAATGACTTCAACCTTCATACTGGACCGTACGATCTCGAGCGGACTTTGCTGTATCGCAGACAAGCTACGGTCCTGGAGGCTCGGTATGATTTTACTCTTGTCACGCAACACCCACGCTAATGCGTGCAGGTACTTGCACGTCCGTCTTACGGCCCTGCGGCCAGCTCTATCTGTTGTATGCGATCTTGCGCGCCTTCCGCCTGTCAGCAATGCCGACTGGCTATCGGCAAGCATGCGTCATGATACCATGATCAAGGCCGCAAACCTCTGCGTTTCAGTCGCTCGCGAACAGATCCAGCTCGTCGTCGGCAAGATTGAGTTGCAACAGGACGATCTTCCTGCACCGTGGTATAATGTGTTTTGTAAGTCCACCGCCTGTTTTGTGCAGGGCGAATTGCTGATCTCGACAGACGTGCATAGCTGCGCAATCGTGCTTCTGATCGGCTATCTTTGCACTCCGAATTACGTGACCTGCGTCGATCGACGTTCAATAGCGGAGGAGTGCAACCGCTGTATCGCGTTCTTGCGCGGGTACCAGTCACGAAGCCGGTCTGCACGTCGCTGTAGTCGAATCTTGGACGTCATCGGATGGGAGATATTTTCATCTAGCAGTGGTCAGCATATTGTCATCTCGCCTGTATGCTCAATCTGCTAACATGCCCTCGAAGGTCGCGGCGACGAGTCACAGCCCAATCGCAGCTCCAATAGTCACCGCACCATCGACGCAATACGGGAAGCCGGCAATATCATCCGAGAGCGAGCGCCAGTAGCACCAACAGAGCAAAATCCTGACCTAAATTTCTTTAACGATACTTTTGCACCAGATACCATTTTCGATGAGAATGTGCTTGATCAAGGTTGGCTCTGCAATTCTGCGGACATGGATTGGCTTTCCGTAGCTCCATTTCTCGAGGGACTGACGGACGAGATTGGGTAGCCTGACAAAGTCTGGTGAACGTCGTTTAGATTGCCGTAGGTTGAGATATGCGCCTTGGGTATTATGTACAATGTATCGCGGCAGACGAAGGGCCTAACTATATATCCAATCAGCATCATCTATTCGCGCAGCCGCTCTTCCTTCGGCAAAACTAGCGGGTTCAATATCGCCGCCGCCCACTCATAAGTCGTAAACAAGATCCCACCACTAAATACAGTCCTACCCAATCGCATGGTAGTACCCTTCCAGAAGCCCGCAACACCATAATCAGCAACGATACTCTTGAACGCCTCGACTGTGCTGGCACCTCTTGCACTCTGACATCTTGTCTTGATCGTATCAAAAGGCTGCGTCGTGATCGTCGTCACAATACCAGCCACTGAACCGTTCGCGAAATTGGTCAGAGTCGTTTGAGGGATATTCCGCGTCGTCTCGTAGTCCTTGAGAATATTGTACGTGCCCATGCGGAAAGCAGTGGCGCCTGCTTGTTTGAGCGTAGTCCCTGCGAAGCCGCGGTAGAGACCTAGGAAACCGTCTTCTTTGAGGATGGTCTTGATGCAATGGGTCATGCTCTGGTACCGCTTCTCGGTTCGTGCATCGTCGATCAAAGCGGTCTTGATGCGTTCTGTTGGCGTTACAGCTGTGATACTGGCTACGACTCCACTAGCCATTCCAGCTGCAAGGTTGCGGAGTGGGCTCAAGGTACCCGTTTCCGGGTCTTTGAATTGGTTCTTGATCGTGTCGAAGGAGAGGAAGCGGATGCCATCTTTGCCTACGGAACCAATGACCAGGGTCGAGCAGCCTTTGTACAGAGCGGGTAGGCCTTCGTTGCGGTAGACTTGGGCGACGACTTTGAAGGGATTCTTGGGAGTTGGAACGCCTTTCTGTTGTCGGAGTTGCACTCGGGTCTTTGCGAATTCGAAGGGGTATGTTGCGAATGCTTCGACTGCGCCAGCAAATCCGCCAGCGGCCAATGAGACTATCGCGGGCGTGTTCGGGTCCTGAGTGGGATTGTGAGTAGGTTGATCTCTTCGAATTGTGATAGTGTAACTTACATGGCTCATCGCTACGCCCCCGCTCACTTCCTACAGAATTGTTTACTGAGATGATTGTTTTCTTGGTTAGGGAGTCGACTTGAAGTGGTTCCGGAAAGCTCGGACTTTTCTTGGCCGAGGTCAACCTGACTCGACTTCACGACTGCGCCACATCACCGAAAACCAAACCAAATCCTTATGATATTCCTCGTAGCTAGCAATTAGTACATAGTCAACACAATAGTTGGACCACGTATCAACAACGCAGCACGGAGCCATGACGATGGACACAGCAGCGAACAATGCTTCCCTCTTGGGCTTGCCATATGAGCTGCGGAAGAAAATCTTGGACCTTGCGGTTCGAAGGCCAGCCTGGCCGCCTATTGAGCTTCAACCTCCGCGATCGAACGCCCACGACAATGCACTGTTCAGCGCCAGCCGAGCTCTTCGCGAGGAATCCCTGAAACCATTCTTTCGCCTCAACACGTGCTTGTGGACTATCGATTTCAAGGACGCCCAACGCATTGATCCAGCGGGTTATGAGTCCATGAAAGACTCTGACTTCGCCCAATGTTCATCGCATGACCCGCTACACTCGATAGGCTTGACGCCGTCACTGCCATGGAACTACCCATACCTGAAGCGAGATCTCCGGCGTCTGAACGTCGACATCTATTTACCTTCCAACACCGCACCGAAGGAGTCCTGGGAGATGGTCCGTCGTGATCTCGAACGCATGGTATGCGCTTTAGACTATGGGCGTCGACTGGAGCACCTGTATATCAGTTTCGCCATGATCATACATTCGCAACACAAGCCGTTGATGGAGGAGCAGTTGGCAGCTCTTGACACTTTAGCTGGGATAAAACCCCGTGGTTGCGTTCACATCTATCTAAGACACATCTTAGGACAGGTGAGAAACAGCATCGAGGGGCTTGACTTGGGGAGAAGAATGAAAGCGTAGTACTTAACCTAGCAAGCCTAGACGTGAAGTCTTTAGGGAAAGCTCGGACGTTTCTTGGCCGAGGTCAACCTAGCTCAACTTTCAATGTGTCTCCTCCTGTGCATGCATACCATCCGACTAGATATGGCAACTGTTTGGCGGCTAGGCTGTATAGCCTTTGAGATACAATCGTTATCATGGCCCGGCGTGCTGTGTCGTGTGGGAATGGACGGACTATGTGTGCCAACTTATGACGTAAGGATTGGCAATGTAGGTGAACTTGCTTCGCGCATCGCGTCTTCCAACATCTCCTTTTCGCAACGATGTTGACTCCTTCTGCACTCTTCATCATGATATGACATTGACTCTCTCCAGCATGGAACGACTCTTCTCACGCCTCGCCAGTCGAGCGGCACCAAAAGCGCGATCAAGCTGGACATGTAACGAGTGTCGTGTGCTGCAACCCAATGCTCACGCGAGCAGACGTACTTTTGCAACCAGCATCCGCCAACGAGTCCAGATCAAAGAAGACCCCGGCAAAACCAGCAACATTGAAGACAACTACTACAACCAATCTGCCGCCAACCTCTCGCAAGATGTGGGACAAGCAGAGAAAGACCACTTCCAGCGTGTCGAGGCCGAGAGCAAAGACAAGCAAATACGCTCGCCATGGATGCGAGAGGGCAGCGATGTGCCACCTGTGTCGCGTAACCGTAGTGCGGGTGCGATGACCAAGGGCAAGCTACTCACGACGCCGTCGAGGATGCTGAAGCTTATCTTGCCCTTGACGACGAAGGATACGAATCATGATCGCAAGGATGTGGAGCCATTGGCGTTGCTCGTGCACCCGCAGCAACCGTTGAGTTACCTGGAGAGGTTGATACAGAGTGAGCTGCCTACTATACCTACCGAGAAAGGTGAGAGGGCTCCAGTCGTGACGTTCAGAGCGCAGGACACGACCGAAGAGGATATAGGGAGTGGAAAGACGGCTACGCAGGCTGCGAAGGAGGAAGAGGATACGGAGCAAGAAGAGTATGAACTTGAGAATGGAGAGGAAACGAGGATAGGCGACAAGGTCGAGAAGACTGGTAAAATCAGCTCTGCCAAAGCCAAGGAGGAGGACAAGAAGTTACCGCGACATGGTCATGCCAGTGACAAGGCAGCGGAGGTTTCTGATCCGGACCATCCTAATTTCGTGCGTTGGTCGCCTTCGACTGAGATCGGTGACTTCATCCGCGATGCTGCGAGAGGTACGGAGTTTGCTGTTGACATCGAAGGTGCGCCGGAAGCGATTTATGTGGGTGTCCCGTCTTTCGCGGATAGGACTTATTACCTTCGGATGCGGTTGCGGAAGACTGCGAAGAAGATCTCGGCTTCTGCGGACATTAAGCGGGAGTGCGATGAGTTGGCTCAACGAGGTGCTAAGAGAGTTGCTCAAAGCGGTTTTGCTGGATTGTTAGGGTGGTGGGGACTGGTGTACTACTTGACTTTCCAGACGGACCTTGGATGGGACGTAATGGAGCCTGTCACTTATCTTGTAGGGTTGTCGGGTCTGATAGGAGGTTACACATGGTTCCTTTACCACAACCGGGAGGTCAGCTATCGGTCCGCCATGAACTTCACGGTCAGTAGGAGGCAGAGCCAGTTGTATGAGAAGAAGGGTTTCGACGTTACCATGTGGGAGGGTCTGGTGGAGGAGGGCAATCGGTTGCGGAGGGAGATCAAGATGGTATGCTAACACGCCACTTCTCGTGAACACTTGATGCTAACTTGTCTGCAGGTTGCGGACGAGTACGACGTCGAATGGGACGAGCGAAAGGAGGAGGGCAGTGAGAAGGTTGCCGAGGAGCTACGCAAGGCTAGACAGGCAGCTAATGGTAGCAAGAAGAAGAAGGGCAAGGACGATGATGGGGACGATGATTAGAGCGAGTCGGCGCATTGTTGCCTGTAGGTGGCGGCGTCCGTTGAAAGCGCACGGGCCTGGATTTGAGTTTGCATAGCCGTGGCGTCCTTGCGTCGCATCTTGTGGGTCGGCGATTGTGTACGAAGTGTTAACTGCTTAACAGGGACATCATTTGTATTGATACCAGATGCCAACAGCCGTCTATACCAACATCAGATGGAACCAGCACAATTGACCTGTGCCTTCCTCTTTCGGCAATATCAGACATGACTCGTGCAACTCTAGGCATATATAATGCTGGCCCTGGCACCACAGGGACCAACTCTGTTTCCGCACAACAATACGACGACGACCACGACGACGACGCCGCCGCCGCCGCCACTCTCGTTCGCCTCCTCAGCTTCATCAAACTTCTGGACTTCACCAAGATCGGCATCCCTGGATCCGATCCGCTCCTCCGGCATATCGACTTAGTATCGGAGTCGATTAGGTCGGTATCTCATTAATACCAGTAATTAGGTCCACTTCTCCTGGTCATCAATAGAGAGTCGAATCACGGATCGGTATCTCATCGCTTGTTATCATGGCTGCTGTCAAGATCGACACCTTCCTGGAAGCTGTGGCAGACGAGGATCAGACCATTATGCCTGAGCTCGAGGTGATCACGACCCGAACCGGTCATCAAGCTATCTACGTCGGGAGGTGTAAGAACAAGCACGACGAGATCGTAGATGCGTACGTGTGTCCGGTGGGTAAGACCAACATCCGTGCGTTCGAGACTCGGATCCAAAAGGGCAAGTCACTTCAGGAGGCACTGGCAGAGTATCACATCCGGATGGTTAAGTGGGCGGATGAGAGTCTGGACTACCACATGTACTTCGCTACTCATCAGGCGGCGAGTAAGTTTGGAAATGGGTATGAGGCGCATAAGAAGTGGATGTTGGCGGTGTGGAAGAAGAACGTCGAAGGAGAGTATTCGGTTTCTAAAAGGGCTACGGTTGATTGTGGAAATGTTGAAGAAAGTGATGTTGAGATCCGAAGCGAGGACAACGACAAGGGAAAGACCACTACCTCCGACGAGAGGTGTGTGACTGGAGCATCCGTATCCCAGGAGTTCCTGAGCCTACAGCGAGATCCTACCGTCACACAAAAGGTGAGCTCAGACGCAAAGAAAGCGAAGGGAGATCCGGTGAAGAACACGAAAGAGACTTCGACAGAGGTGATGATGAGTCCGACCGAGAAGTGTAAGGTCCGTACTAGCCGTGTACTGCCGCCGCTGCCAGAGAAGCTGAAGCCGATCGAGGACCACTACTGCCGTACGAAGACGGCTAGAGAAGCTGATGCCGACGTCAAACTGCAGATGGCAAAGGAGAAGCGGATCAAGCACGCACCTCAGCCTAGCGAGGATTCTGATGAAGAGAATGATCTCCTCCAACTCATGCGTAACGCCGGCGACAAGTCTCCCGATAGCAAGCCGTACCGACGTCACCCATATGATGAAGATCAGTTCGCCGAGTCAACCCCCGAGCGGTCGGTTCCTGGAGCTCCACGTCTGGATACCAGGACTCCAAGTGGTACTGCCAAGAGGAGGTCCGATCCTGAGCAGTGGGACTTCTCGAAGCGTCTTAAGACAATCGGAAACCCCACGTCCCGTGGTATTGTGAATGAGTACTTGAAGTCACCCAGACTTAGCTTCGCAGAGGAGATTGTAATAATGAGGGAGAAGAAAGCTAAAGAGGTACGCTCTGCAAATGTTTCAGAGCATTTCAGTCCGGATGCTGATCCGAATGTGTCTAGGCTCGGGCCAAAGCTGCCAAACCTACGGTTCCAATCACAACGACTGCTAGCCCCTCGAAGAAGCACAACAGCAGCACTTTGCGGCAAGCTCACGCTAAGGAGCAGATCAGTGACGCAGACGCGGAGAAGAAGGAAGGTCGGCGCCAGGAGATCCGCCCTGGGTATGCAGAGATTCCCGGGCTCATGCAATATCTCGGTAGATGAGCGGTGCTTGGAAGCCATATCTAGCGATTGAGACTCTCACGATTATCTATCGGAGGCTATCGCGAGTCATCTAAGTCTGCCCGGATTCAAGGGCCTGCAGCTCGTCATGGACAGGAGCTGGGACAGCATCTGGAACTTCGACATCTTCTGGTAATCACAGGACTCAGGGAGAGGATTATGTTTCACTGTACTGTCAAGTAGCGTGCAGATAAGCCGAGATGAGAAGGAGGGCCACTCCGTTTGAGAATCACACGTCAAGACTATTAGGATGCCAATATATTGCTGCATTCTTCGAGCTGCATGCCAGCCTGCAGGTAGCGGGCCCTTCCGTGTACCGTCATGCCTACATTGACCTGCAAGCCCTCGTCCTCGATTGATCATAGAGCTATGGAGCATCCCAAGAACCCGTTGCTAGCATTGATGAAGCAGATCAACGACAGGTCCTGGCTTTTTGCTGGAAGACTCGTGATATCGAAAACGGACAATTCAGCGAATGAGCACTCATGGGGCGATGGCAAAGGCGTATACTATACCATAGCCGACGCACCGCATGCACTTCCAAGAACCCAGGACCTGCCAGCCGACGGCGACGTCCAGCTGGTCTATGATGCGGGCGGGGTTTCGGCGGTATGGGCTTTGGGAAGTGCCTACTGCAAGATCAAGGTTCTGGAGCCACAAACCACTAGGGAGCACGTAACCCTAGAGTATCTCCAGACTCGAACGCCACTCAGCTTTGCGATACCTCGGGTCATATATCAAAGGGAGTTCGACGACTTCTACTGTATTGTACTAAGCAAAGTGGAAGGTGTGATCTTGGATGAAGCCTGGGACGAAATGGATGAGCGCATGAAACGGCAGTGTATGTCGCAAGTTGTGAGCATCTGCGGTGAGCTAGCTACTTGGCAGGGAGAGAGAGTCAGCGGTGTGGATGGTAATTACCTCTCCGAGCTTTACCTTAGTGGGAAAAATACAGCCTTGGACCCAGATAGTCTGATGAAGGTCTGCAGGACTTTAGGTATGGACTGCTCGCGTCTGGTGTTCTGTCACTGCGACTTGGGGCCTGGCAACCTCATCGTGACTCTGACTGAGGGTGTAGTCGGGATCATCGATTGGGAGACCGCGGGCTTCGTACCCAAAGAATGGATTCGAACGAAATTCCGCGTTAGCAGCGGGCTGAATCTTGCTGGCGACGATCAAGACTGTGCTGTGGACTGGAGGGTCAGAGTGCAGAGGCAGCTCGGCGAGGTAGGCTATAAGGAGGTGGCGGATGAGTGGATGGAGTGGTTCAGCGGAAAGGTCTGATCGAGCCCGCTTGCACACGCAACGCAAGAAGCATGAGGCTTTGTTGGTATGGGGAGAGTCTGTCCGGCCTGTTCTGAAGCAGCGAGGACTGCTTTTTCGGAAGACTTTGGCAAGGAAGCTAAGTAAGGTGGGGAAAGTACTGGAGGTGAGCATCAGTATGTCAGCAGGCCAGTGTGAACACGAATACTCGAAAACAGCCATAGCTCGGAGCGACAGGCTCTCGAAAGGTCGAATACCATAGCCTAGCGATAGCTCCTCAAACCCATGCTCATGCTTCATACCTCATACCTCATACCACATCAAGATCTCTCCCCTCCATCCCCCCACCACCATCACCCCTTCCTCTTCCCCCTCCACAGCCCCCAACTAATCAATCCCCACATCCCCCCACCCCTTAACCCTCAACCCATTCCCCCTCGGCGCCTCAATAACATTAGCAAACCCCCCCCTCCTCCCCGTCCCACTATACGGAACAGACGTCCCATCCCTATTAACCCTCGCCGAATCTCTACTCCCACTCCCACTCCTCCCCAACTTCCCCGCCAAACCCCCCGGCTTAGCAGCCTGCCCGTGCCGTCGCAATTTCTTCCTCGCAACCATAACCGGCACACTGGACTTCGTAACAAGATAATTCGAGAACGACCCCAGCAGAACGCCCTTTACAGCTGATCGCCCGCGAGAACCGATGATGACGAGAGTGGGTTGGAGGTAGTCTATCACTTCGGTGATCATGTGGCGGGGGGACTTGCAGTGGAAGACTTCCACCACGATTCTGACTTGGAGGCGGGTTTTGCGGAGGAGGTGGATGGTGCGGGAGGTAATGTCTTCGGCTGCTGTTCGGCGGATGGCGTCTGCGGGTCCGTGGGAGAAGCCTCGGGATTGGGAGCGCTTGTCGTTTATGGAATCCGTGGAAGCGCCGCCGGCTAGAGAACTACCTTTGGCTAAGGGCGAGGGGCTTGTGGTGACGTTCACGCTGGGTAAGCCCCTAACAACCTGAGCGGTGTCGCGGATGGATTCAGCGCCTTTCCCGATCTCGACTCCACCACCTGCGCCACCAGATCCTCCAGCACTACCTCCACCTTCCGCACCGGATTTCTCTTCGTCCATAGCATACAGCGCTAGTAGTGTATCGCCGTCCCGGAGTACAGTCCCAATAGTCCACTCAAGCGCATACTGCGACTCAGGACTCATATCCGTAGCCACAAGATAAACCCTCTGTCTCCCTCTCCCCTCCTCGGCCAAACGCTGGAAATGCGAGTAATCCCCCCTCACAATCTGCCTAATAACCCTGTGCGCGGACGGCGTAGAGTGAATCGGGCTGGTAGTCAACGCCAACCGTTGGGCGGCAAGCATCTCGTTATGGCTCTCTTCGTCATCGCTACCGGCCAACGGGGTACTAGTCCCAGACGCAGAGGGTAAGTCGAATGCGGTGGAGGGGTGCACACGTTTTTTCGCGGCGCCTGGCGGCGTGACCATTATTTTTGGGTCTTTGGGGAGAGAGAATTTGGACTGTCCTTTCGTGGGGTCCGGTTTGTAGGGCGGGTCTAATTGGGAGTCTACGCTGCTTTCCCGCAAATTGATCGCTTTTCCTGAGGTCGTGCGACCTGGTTCCGGGCGTTTGCGTTCGCGGATTCGGCCGCGGGAGGAGGTGTCGGTGTCGTTGTCGTTGTCTGCGTCGGCATCACTGGAGCTATCATGATGAGGGTCGTCTTCGCCGGCTGATTCGAGGGAAGTCTGGCGATTGTGGCCGGTGGGCGCGGGACTGTTGTTGCCACTTCGTGGTTTTCGGGGATCGTTGGGGCCTAGGTCTCCGGGTAGTGCTGGGGCGGGGGATTTGGGACGACGAGGGTCCTTTGAGCCTAGGTCTCCTGGGAGACGGACGGTGGTTTTGCCGAAGACGGAGGACATGGCGTTTGTGTTGGGTTGTTGGCGGCGGCGGTCGGGGATGACATTTCCGAGGCCTTGAAGACGTTAGATTGATATGGTTGGAACAGAGAGGCTGGGCGAGCGGCTTTGTACCGCAAGATTAGGGTAGGTGTATACGTACTGTGGCGTAGTTAGCATATGTTGTCTTCTTGGGAGGGCTTCTTAGAACTTTACCGGTCATGACGAGGTCTCGAAGAGTAATAGTCTGCTACCGCCGGACTATGTGTAGCTGGCGGTGAAGCCGGTGGCGATGTGGGCGGTGATGCTGTAGTGGCGCTGCTGGGTGTTGCTGTGGTTGCTGAGGACGGCTCGCTATTGCTGGTAGTAGTGTTGATATGTGCTATCTCATCTGCTTGGACTCGTGAGTGAGCTGGTTCTGGCTCAGTGGAGATGTTGTCTTTTTGCGCCTCGGAGGAGATCTGCTGGTGATCCATTATAGCGCTGTATATGCCTCACAAACACTCCTCCCGCTCCAATGCTCAACGAAGTGAAGTCACACCTCGTACCGCGACCTCGGCTGCCAAGCCAAACACCCCCACTATCGTACGCTCTTCCGCCATGACCGAGCAGCCCTTCCACACCGCCACGCGATGAGGAACTCTGCTTGACTGAGATCCGTACCAAGATCCGGCCGTCCAACTACCCAGCGCTTCGATCCGAGAAGGTCATAGCAAGCCGTAGTTGCGTACCCGAAGAGACACCTTCATCCAGCCCCGCTGACGAGAAGGGAGGGACGAACAGGGAGCACAGCGGATCTCACCTAGCCGTCATATACCTAGTCGTGTACCTGCAGGATCGGATCGGGCAGAGCGGTAGGTACGAAAGGCCGACTGACTGCAGCTCTTCAACCACCTACACCTTCATCCTTCTATCTTCATACACTACACTTGACGATGACAGACCCACGCACCGGCTCCCGCTGGATACTCGGCGACAAGTTCGACCAGAAGTACCCCCACTTGGAGTCCATCTCTGCGCTGTGGAATAAGAAGTAAGAAGTCCAAGACCTGATGTGAACTACTTCCTAACGACTGTATAGATGGAAATTCCCCTCCGAACGCTCCCTCTACCCCTTCCACGACGGCAAATACGAGGACTTCGCCCCCATCTTCGAAACCCTCATCTCCAAATCCATCCACGACGGCTACACGGACGAATACACCAAAGAATTCCTGCCTACATGCGAAGCGCTAGTTAAGAAAGCCGACTCCGCTAGCGACGACAAAACAAAGATTGAATTATACTTGCGAGCTTGCGCCGTCTACCGGATCGCACGATTCCCATATATCAACTCAGACGTGAAGAGGGATGCGTACCAAGCCCAGAAAGATGCATACATGAAAGCTGCTTCCTTGTTCGAGACACCGATTAAGGATGTTAGCATCCCACATACTTCCGGTTTGCATGCGGACGGTGCGGACGTTCCATTATATGTCCGTGTCCCCAAGTCAGCTACCAAGGATAAACCCTGCCCCGCGGTGATCCTGATGTGTGGCCTCGACGGCCACAGACCAGACAACACGACCCGCTCCGACGAGTTCCTCGCCCGCGGATGGGCAAGCATCATAGTAGATATCCCCGGGACAGCCGACTGCCCCGCTGATCGCAAAGACCCCAAATCCGCCGACAGACTTTGGGATAGTATCCTCGACTGGATGGCTGAACAAGGCGTTTATGACATGAAGAAAGTATTATGCTGGGGTCTATCGGCAGGAGGCCACAACGCCGTCCGCGCCGCCCACACGCACGCGAAACGCCTGGCTGGCGCCGTAGGGCAGGGAGCAGGGACCCACCACTTCTTCTCCCGCGCCTGGCTTGAGAAGGCCAAAGACCACGAATATCCCTGGACGGCCCTCCCAGCGCTGACGGAGAAGTTTGGGTATAAAACTGAGGAAGAGTTTTTGGATAACGCGCAGAAAGATTTTTCTTTGGTGGAGTTGGGGGTGGTGGATATGCCGAGTACGAGACTTTTGTTGATCAATGGCACGCATGATGGGTTGATGCCGGTGGAGGATAGTATGTTGATGATGGAGTATGGGACGCCGAAGGAGGCGAGGCTGTTTACGGGGTTGTTGCATATGGGGTATCCGCCTGCTAATGGGAGTGTGTATCCTTGGATGGAGAGTATACTTGGGAAGGTGGAGCAGTGATGTGATGCTGGTTTGATGAATGGATGTTGATGTTGGATGCATGATTGGGAGTTGTGCATAGCAGCTTTGGGTATGAGGAAGCGTAGGTGTTCATACGTGTCCACGAAGTCAAACCCAATACCATGATCTAGGTCACTACTCGATTCTCCTCTCTTGACAGGGCCACGATGATTGATTGCTACAACTGGCGCCAAGTATGCACGTGATGGGCGTCAGTGCTCGACGGCAAATTCCATGTACTCACTTCACCTCACTTTTTGTCTTTTCCTTCTCATTGCGTCTTAACGACAACAATCTGCGTCTGCTGATGCTCCAGGTATAGTAATGACTATGCTAGGCTGAGGCCGCCCTTGGGGTCCGGTGTGAAGCGAGCTCAAGCCACGAAACGCCTGCCACGAACTGCTATTGGTTGTAGGTATGGCCCGCCAGCCTTGCTGCACGATTGCCTCGTGGCTGCAGTTGAGCCTCGATAGCCCTCGTCTGTGTCGCTGAAAGTTATTATATCCTTGCGGACTTGAATCTTCTTCTTCTCCCTGCGCAGACACAGGATCACGAGGAAAAAAGCTACTTGACCATTAGGAGTCCTGTACCGCTGACTGTATAGAGCTATACCGGAGACACGCATCACCGAATCATCGAGCCGAAGCGTTTGTAACCCGTGTGTAGCACTCACTGCCACACCTGGCTTCACACCAGTCACAGATGGATCCAGTATCAACCTTAGAAGCTACGGCAGCGGTGGTGCAATTCCTTGACCTCAGCGATAAAGTGCTCAAAACTTGCAAGGAGATTAGCGACGATGCCAACGCGGCTAGGCAGAGCAACAAAGAGCTTGAACAGTCTACACGAATGCTCGAGGACTTCCGCGCTGCGCTCGGCTCTGTTATACGCAACGAACAGGCCGATAGACGCGTTGCTACTATCGCACACGAATGTGCAAAGACTGGTACAGAGCTTCTTGAGCTGCTTACCTATATACGCGGTGGTACCGGAAAGCGCGGTACTGCGAGAGCGATATGGCTAGCGATACTAAAGCAAAAACCTATCGACAGATTGCAGAAGAGCTTGCAAGAGTGTAACGCTGTGCTTGGCAAGGTGTTGAACCAATATACCAACACCAACGTACACGTTGTGCGAGAGGATTTTCGCAAGCTGGGTCTCGGCAATCGAGCGAGTGTTGTACCAGAAGCTCTCCGCGGCTCCTCAAACCGGTATCTACAGTGGCAAGAAAAGCAATTAGCGGAAGAGGTCTCTGTTTCAGGTCATCCAGATGCAGTCGATAGCCAGAACCAGAGGACAGCTAGCCCGGATGATGATGATGAGGTCTTGCGCGGTCTTCTCGTGGACTCAACCAGACAGGATGTCTTTCCTCGGACCATGTCACTGCGAAACGAGACATCCACGTCAGCACCAACAGCATGGTCTCGAACGCGGCAAAAGGGCGACAACGACTCAAAAGCCTCGAGCGCTAGTGGTGAGTGGGTGAATCAGTATACTGACTGGCTCAAGAGGCCGCAACCTGTGACGGAAGAGTACTCCCCAGTCACGTACAGCCCACCTCCACACCAACACATCAGCGCAACTCCGAGTGGCCAAGATACCCACGACACCAATTTGTTTCCACCTCTGAGCACGTTTGACGAAATTTCCAGCTTGCAGCACGTGTTTACTTCCCAGGAACGGCACGCCTTAGTGCGAAAGTGTTCTCCGACTGACAACACGCTCGATGAGGACGTGTCGCGGAAACCTGTTCGTCAAGGAATAAGTTCGCTTGGCTCAGAAACATCATTACTAGGCGGCCTGGAGAACCACAGCACCCTAGCTGAAACATTGCCATTTGATCTCATAGGACCAGACTTAGTGGATAGGAAGCCAGCAACAACCACAGACGAAGGCTATTACTCCAATAACAAGACCGAACCATCGTCCATGGAAATTGAAAAGGATCAAGCGTGTTATACGGGCAGTATCTGTACAGACAACCAGGATATCGGTGAAGCGATCTCGCCAAAGGCTCGACAAGAACTTTCTAGACGATTCGCAAGCGAGTTGATAGAGAGTCTGGTGATTGAAGATTTGACAGACGACGTTCTCAAATTGCTGCCGGACATCCTACAAGACTTCTCACAAATGCTCAGTGACAAAGCGAGATTTGGTGTCGAAAAGAAAGCTAGCACCTTCGTCAGACACCACAGAGAGTAATACAGTGGTAACCTGAACGAGACGCGACCGTGCTAATAATGACGTGTCAGGAATATCGCTCGATACGCTCGCGAACAGCTAACGACCGATCCTGGCAGAGATGACTCGGACGTTGCGAAATATGATGTTTCTTCTTGGGCTGCTGGTATATTCGGTGCTGCTAATGAGACTGCAGACGTTCCTGACGACATCGCCGATTTGCCCGAGGAAGATGTCAGTCTTGCAGAACACGACGTGGAACAAGCCCGGGAGTTCTTGTTCCGAAGCACTCATTTCAGCTGGTTGTTAGGACGCATCACGATAGCCTCTCGTACGATGAGCACGGGACCACAGTTCGATACTTTCAGGAATTGTCTGCTTAGCTATCTGCCTCATCTGTTACAACCCTTCGAAGTTGAAGTGGACTGGATTCCATTCGAGTTTCTCAGCCAACAGTATGCGAAGGGCTCCGGTGTCACGATTGGGACCATCATCACCTACTGTGGAACCGGCGACTTGATAGAGGCAGTAGGCTGCAAAGATTACATATACCGGATGTGGCCGACCCATGGACCTATGACATTGTCCCGCGTAGAAGAGGCGGTAGGGACGAAGGCCGATCGTGCATCAGGTAAGAACGAAATTCCCTCGCCATGTAGTCTACCCTGACTGACGACGCTTTCAACCGTTTTTCGACTAACGTCTTGCAGATGTTGAGACAGATTCAAGAATGAACACCACAACGGTCAAGGTCTACATTCAAGATCGCAAGCTCCGAGCTTGCATCGAGGGTGATTCTGTTGCCACCCTTGAGATACTCGAAGTATTGGGCTGGCTCGGTGCAGCATGCCGCACTGCCCAAAATCCTGAGCAAGCGATGTACTGCTCGCCCTCAATCTCCAAGGTCACCGGCCTCGACTGTACCATCAGCTTCAATATCACGGCCTTGTCTGGTGACCAGGTGCCAGTCTCACTGTTTCCCTCCGGCCAGGAAATTCCAGATCTTGTTACGCACGCTTCGATCAATCACACATACTGTTGGTCACAGCTTGTCAGGAACCCGGTCATCATCAAGGGGTACCCGGTGTCCCGACGACACAACGACGAAAAAGGCCTTGAGATCGAATTGGGCCTGATGTCGCAGCTGGCCACAGCGGCGCGAGTCATGGTATTTGACGGCCTGTTGATGCTCAAAAGCTTCAACTCAATGTTTGTGGCAGTGGCGGAGGCGAGTGGTTCTCTGCTATGGCACTATATCCTGAGTCCACATGGTCGCCCTGTCCCTTACAGCGAAGCGCGCAAGTTCTGCCAAGGTAAGGTCCCTGTGCCCGTCGGCGCCTTGCAGCATGGAAGGCACTTCGTAGGACTCACTCAGCCGCCGACCATCTTGACTGGTAAGTCGCCCAGCTTTACCTTTCATCTGCGGGCATGCACTGACTCCGTTGCGTAGGTACTGCAGATGCGAACTACGACATCGACCCTACCGGCGACGATTTCGTACGTGGAGGTGTCGCGATCAAAGACTTCACCCTTGGAGTCAGCAGAACCTTCACTATGTCCGCCAAGGTGGTACCTGGACGCCAGGACACCCGTGTGTCGCTGTCAAAATCCGAGTGCTTCCAAGTAGATATCCAGAAGGCAAAATCCACACCAGTGGTGTTTTATGACGTAGAAGAAAAGCGGGCATGGATGGTCGATGGCCAGGATGCCGTATTGCATTTGAGCCGCGCACATTTATCTTCGAGGTTCGCCGAGCCAGCAGAATCAGGCACTTCGGCGGAGCTCATTCAACAATTTCGCCACCGTGGTGTTGTCAACGGCAGATGGCAAACATCCAGCGAGGTGCTCTGTGACCCCAAAAACCTCAGAATCTCGGTCGGTCATACCTACCAGTCAGTAACCAGTTCGGGCGATCAAGGCTCGTCCTCCCACAGTACATCTCCGGGGATGTGCTTTCAAGATGTCGTTGCCAATAACGTTCAGGTGCTGCGCGATATCGTGGCATACCAAGAATATATAAGGGAGCTGAAGAAGGACCAAATCCGCGTGGGAAACCCGTTTGGAGCCAAAAACCAGATTGTCGGATTTGGCTTTACAGATATAGTGTCTTTGGAAACAAGGCTGCGACCTCGCTTCGCAAAGCTCAAGTTCTCGGGACCAGGGTGGAAAAAGTATGCGGACAAAGCAGATTCGATCTACATACTTGGTAGTGGCTTCGGCGACTTACTCCCAAGCACAAGCGACTGCACGAAATGTACCGGAGTACCTCCAGGTTACGAGTTTCTGGTTGTGTCAGCAAGAATGCTGCAACGCTTGGAAGATATCAGAGGGATCTCCTGGGGTCTTCCTGACGTTCCAGTGTCGGCTCACGAGAATCAGCGTTCTATAAGCTGTCATTGTGCCGCATCCGTTCATGGTGTCAGATGCGGTATCGCTGTGACCGAGCTTGGTGCTCGCAGCACACCAGCAGAGAGGTCTGGCGACAAGCAACGCAACAAAGTTGCCAGATTGCAATCCGAGGAGTATCTGATTATCGGCCGCAAGAACGACATGAGTAATGCGAGGCGCGCAATGCAGCTTAACGGGTTCGCAAGCAGCGCATGTGATGGGTGCGACGTTCAAGAACTGGTTCGCGGGCAGGGTCTTGGAGGCGTGGGATCCTCTACATTGTCGGACACCAGCGACTTTACGCCAGCGCGCTCAACATCCAATCAAGACAGCGGTTATGACACCGGAATGGTAGACCAGACAACAGATGATTCGTCGCCATCGCAGTCCTCGGGCACATCCGATCAGCGTAATCATAGTCTAGAGACGGCTGTTGCGGAGACTCCGCCGTCGCACGACGCGCTTTCAATCCCCGCCGAGTCCTTACGACGTCGCCCAACGGCGCGGGACGACCAACGTACTCTACCTATGTTTGGCAGCCTTGCGATCGATGGTTCGACCACGACCGGCAATGTCGTGGATACACCAAGATTGGTAGCCCCAAGGCGCAGAACGAGAAAAATGTACCCACCAGCACCGGGAGCCTCGACGGTCAGTGGTAATCCTGAATTTGATCGCGGTACTTTGTTTGAACAGCCTGATCAATCGCGTTATTCTCCACACTCCGTCACCGACACCAGGCACTCGAACATCGAGGCTGCTAGACTCTGCAGAAACAAACGAGCTGCTGAGACTGAACGCTCGGCACCACCTCGAATACTGAGAAGAAGCCAAGGAAGTGTTGCTCGCATACACGAACAACTTGGCAGCTCCATGAGCGAGGATCCCCATCAGCTGTAAGGGAAGATTGTACTCCCCGCCCTCGCCATCTTGACTGGCCATCCCTTTCCCTCATACTTCACGATCTCGATACCTTCCTCGACAAATCGACCACACCACATCGTCATGCTCGGAGGCGGACCCTCATTGCCGGACATCACCACCTCAGCATACCGCCATGCAGGAGCATTAGGCGGCAGCGTCGGTCCTTGCGGCGAAGACTTGATCGGGTCCGTGAAGTAGCGGTCGTCGTTGCCCGTCACGTCGGTCCCAGCTATCATCACCTCAGCGAAGCTTGCTACGCGCTGCTCGGATGCTTCCAATACCTCCTCGATCTCGATAAATGCCTCTCCAGACAAACACAGCACTCGGCTGAAGAAGAGTCCCTCGCGACGGTTGCTATTGTAGAGGATACTGATCGCCCGTCGTCGGATAGCGGGATCACGACAACGATGGACGATCAGGTATAGCGCTGGTAAGACCTTCAGCTCGAGGCTGAATCCACCTTGTCTTTCTTCCGATGGAGACGGCTGGTATGGTCGCTTGTGTGTGGCTTCGATCTCTGCGCTCGCGACGTCGAGATATTGTTCGCAGAGGTCCAGCACACGTACGAATTCGGGGTGTAGAGTTTTGGTGAAGGCTTCGTCTCTGTGGCCGACGGCGGTGAGAGTGAAGGTGGCGGTGAAGTGTTGGATGTGCATGAAAGCGAGTGCTCGGCGGGAAGAAAGGGTATTAGAGGGGATGGTAGCCTTCAGTGCGTCGGCCCATGAAATCAGTGCAGCCTGAAGCGCATTGATTCTGGCGAACAACGCTGGGTGGGCTTTCGGGCTTAGTGCCCTGCTGATACAAAGCGATAGGCATGTCTTGGTCGCATGACAGGGTGGTGCTGCGGACGATAATGCCATCTGGTTCTCGGCACATCGTATCAGCTCCTTGCGGCAATCGTTCGTCGCGTCTAGCAGAACGTCCAGAGATTGCCTGGCCTCCTCGACGGACTTGAATGGTTGCCGTGCTCGAGTGGCCCGTTGTGGCTCTTCGCAGTCGACCAGAGTCCTAGTGACACTCCAAACTGCTTCGTCATCAACCAGGCCTAAGAAAGCCTCTACCAACTGTACAGGCAAGCCGCAAAGCCGTGATGGAGCCCGTTCCTCTGGTTTCACGACTGCTTGCATGTTAATTTTCGACAGGTGTTCGAAGATGATGCTTCGACCGTACTTCATGTGAGCAGTAGCTGCTTTACCACGATCCTCCATTACCTCGAAAGTGCCGAACAACATGCACGCCAGCAGAATCGAGACAACTGCATCACTGCTCTTGGAAGCGCCGCTAATGACAGTCTGCAACGCCGACAATGCTTTTCCATACTGCGTCACGCTCTTCGTGCGGCTGCTGTCCAGGTAATACCGATTGAGTGAGGTATCGATGATGAAAGGTAGAGAGTGATGAGCACAGCCAACCGCTGTGATGGCGTAGAAGAGATGCGCAGAATCGAAGCTTTGCTGGACCGCTAGAGATAAACATTCTCGTAAAGGGGATATGATGAGTATGTCTGGGAATGTCTGCACATTTGTCAGTGAGCCGACTATATGTCATGAGATGGTCGACTCGCACATTTCGGGTAAAGTATGCAAAGGCAGTGCGATCGGCATCAGTGACGCTGAACTTCAAGGTCGATACAGTGATGGGCAGAGGTGCAGCACACCATTCGTCAAGCTTGGGTAACAACGGTCTCTTGGCAATCTCGCCGGTCGAGGGTGGCGGTGATGCTTCATAGCCGTCACACGTCCAGCCTACAATGGAAAGTCAGCGACTGAGAGACACATATTGGCATGGCAAAGACAACAACTGAGCGAGTCAAGGTTAGGGATAGGTCTGGTGTAGCATCTTAGCGTTGCAGGCGTGGAGCGAACGAGACTGGGCGCATGCGACTCCAAGTCGAGCTCTCGCCACTCGCAACTATCAATACGCGTACTTCGCTAGGTGTCTTGAGAAGACGGGAAGACGCCATGCCTTGATGGTTTCAACGTACCACTTCTGACGCACTTTGCACAGGCTGGTAGGCCTTCATCGCACTTGATCCGCCGGATGCTATGTAACTCGTCAACACTGTTATGCAACACGATGTCAAGTCATCGCCTGCAACTCACCGGCATGTCCGACATCCGGTCCTAACGGGCTTGCTCCTGACGACCCGCTTGCGAGTGGCAGTCATCATCCGAATTCGCACAGAGTGCTCGCGTCTGGTTTGCCATTGCAACGAACTGCTGCATGGCCAGGAGGTGAGGTTGAGCTGCGCACAGAGGGGGACGCGAAGTCGAGACGGGAGGAAGCTTGGCGTTTCACTTATCGAACCAGCCAATAGCAGCTTGTGAAACAGTGGGTCTGGGTTCTGTGTTCTGTGAATACAGCTATGCTGTCGTTGGCTGCTTCGTTGCTTGATCAATCGGAGAACGTGGTCGAGAAACAATCCCTGCAGCGACACGAGTTCGTTACGCACTTGGAAGGATTCGAAATCATTGCCCAATCGCATTGCTGCGTAGGAACGAGTATATCATATCGACGACTACCACACAAGCGCGTCTCTCGCGCTGACACCACTACATTCGATCGAACCTACGTCTCTCACACCACAACAGTCGTTACCACCCCGGCAGAACTTCCAATGGCGATGAGCTACACCCTCGCCGTCTTCCTCATCGTTCTCGGTTGTGCAGTGTTCATCGGCTTGGCATGGGGAGTCTGGTCGTTGTTACATGGCCGACAATCAACTGGCGCGATGGACGACTCTATGCGAGATCCCGAGCAGGACCAAGCAGTGTACATGCGGGAGGTCAGGTTACGGAATCATGAGTTCCTTGCAAATGCGTACGGCGCGAGGTACAAGTCGTGAGGACGAGATTTGTTGGAGAGGCCCTTGACCTTTTCGGAGTACTAGTTCAGGTGAGTACTATCTCTGACACCATACCGCCGCACGCTGATGAATGCCTCAGATGACCAACACCATACTGCCCCATCACAGGTAACGAGGTGTACCAAGAGTGAGCTCGCATCGACGAGCTCATGTTAATATGATCGGCGAAACCAAGCGGACAGATGACAGCGAATGGGAGCCAGCGATCAATTACTGCTTGCGCGAGCGATGAGCTACACATACATTAGACACCTACTATGTCAGCGGCCAACTTCATGCGTCCAATGCCACAAACACTCAACAGTCATTCCACATTGTCCCAGCTGTTCTCCATCACACCCTACGAAAATACCCTGACCACACCAACAGGGCAGCAGTTAGGGTATCTGTCTGGCGCTCCAGGACCTGCCACCCAAACAAGTTCCGTCCATCCGTAGTTGGAGTCAACCTTCTCGCACACGTACCAGTGATAGAGAGGGTAGTAGGTGCCGTCGATGGAGTTGTATGCCGGGACGTTGAGGTAGTTGTTGGAATCGAAAGCCACGACAGCTTTCCCAGGTCCGGGATTGAAGTATGGGACTGCGACGTTCGAGGTTGGGTTGTAGCTGAGGCTCATGCCTGAAGATGCTGCAAACGCAAAGTCAGCACAAGCAAAATTTTGCAAGGATGAGCCAATGCCAACGCAATCTGACGATGTACACAGCCGGAATAGTAAACACATCTGGAAAAGAAAGCTTACCGGTGAACACGCCTTCCTTGCTTGAGTATTGCAAACCCCATGTCAGGAAACCTGCACCGTCAGAGTACGAGGTTGTGTTGAATTGAAACTTGGACGGAGTCCCGTCAGTCACACCCGATGGCTTTGGGAGTGTCGAGTATGGGCAAAGCGATTCCGACGCAGCGCCAATATGGCAAGCCACCAGGAAGGTTGCGTTGTAGACGGGGTCTTCAGACGACAGCCAGAGGGTGAAGTTTGCCGACTGGGTGTAGTTCTGCGCGTAGCTGCCAGTGGCGAAGGCCAGCAGAGCGGCACCAATGGCGGTGATTGGCAACATGGTGTTTGGTTATTCGATGCGAGTTGTGTCGTATGAGATGGTTGGGATGAGATCTGAGTTGTGAAGCACGAAGGTTGTTTGCTCAAGCAGGAGATGACCCTCTTTTATGTTTCGTCGCTATGCACTTTCCCGTCAGCAAACGATGCAAGTGGAGAAGCGCCCGCATGAAGCTGCCCTTGTGGAAGGCGCGACCCCGTCGCTATGTCGTGCAGAGCGGGGATTGTGAAAAGGGTGGAAGTTGGCACGAAGAGCACGATTCGGCTATTCAGCAACGTTGCCTTGGTCTTTGTTGTCCGCGTGTACGATACAAAGTTACACAGAGCGCACGATCAAGCAAACGACGTTCGTTCGATAAGGTTGATCTGCTGTGCGACGACCGATGCAGGCACCCGCTCATGCCTGCGTGTAGTCGAATGATGTGCATGAGGATGCTTGTCTCTCCCCGACTCACTGTATAATGCGAATGTGAATTGGTATTCGAGTACCCCAGGTCTACCGACAGGCCAGTGCAACACAGGGATCATGGGCCAACGCGTGCTGTGACGGTACGAGAGCTGAAGTGTCACAAAACTTCGTTTCCCTGGTGTTCAACTCGCACCGAGCACGATCCACATTGTCTCGTATCGGTCGTGCTGTCGAACCTGATGAAACCAAAGAAGCACAAGGATCAGGTTCTGACTGTAGTCCTGCAGATCAACCACGTCTCGCAAACTTGGTGTGATCTCGTAAATTGCGTAGCTTCATCCCAGGAATTGCATCGCACGCAGGCATCACTTCCCAGGCAACAAATCCTCATCGTTGATTGGGATCACAAGCAACTGCTGATCTTCTCAGATCTCGTCGTACCAGTGCTCGCTATCAGAATCATAGTCCTCGTCCTCGCCGCCGACGAGTTCCTCTTCAGGATCCTCCCCACGCACTTCCACCTTCTCTTCTTCCTCGTCCTCGTTGACGCAGATACAGCCAACTCCGCAATCGCACTCATGGCATGGCTCCACGTCGCATGGTTCACCTGCCGCATGGGCAGCCGCCCGATTTGCCTCGTCCAGATCGAAAGGTCTAGTGGAAAGACGCGCAAGTCTGCCTTCCAAAGTGACGCAAGACAACTCCACCGGCTGTCCACGTACATGTAATGTTTTTGGACTATTAGGCACGGCGTACCATGAGTGATACGTCAATTGGCACCCGCCAGCAAGGGTTGGCCACTCTAGGCTTCTTTTGGGGGTACATCGACCTGGACCGGCACAGTATGTGTTATCCGTGAAGTATTCGAAACCGTTGGCCTTTGCGTGGTCGCCCTCCAGCAGAGCCTTGCTCATTTTGGGAAGATAGAACGTCCCTACGGGTAGGACATTCCAGAGAGCCCTAAAACCTGGCTGAATTTCGATTAAAGATTCAGTGCAAGTCTTGACATCATCGTCGTAAATATCCATATCGACGTCGTGGTATTGGCATAATAGGAAGCTGGCGTTGCGGAGTATGCCATGTCCGGAGTTCCAAGTCTTGTCGACGAACTTCACCAAGTCCAAGCCAGTGGTGAAGTAGTAAGTCACTTTGCCCGCATAGTCCTGCATGAATAATGACCTGGCCTCCTTGCGGATCTGCCGGCTCGTCCTCACCAGGTTTGCATACTGCCCAAAGCGAGCATTGTCTGGTAGCTGTGCATATGGAGCCTTTGGAGTCGCGACGAGATCATCGAAGAAGCACTCATAGATGGCATTGCGCAACTCTGCCGGCAGGTCGAATATGCTCAGAGTCTTCGACTTCTGTTCCTCGTGGTTTGGCCTAGGTCGCACACGTTGTGTCTTGGGCCGCTTCGGTGGGCCCGAAGTGACTGAAGGAGGACGATCGATCTCGCTATGAGGCCGCTTCCGTGAGGTGGTAATATCAACCATGTTCTTTTGTTATTGTTGGGCGAAGGAGGGAAGGAAGGGAAGGCAAGTAGAAGTGAAGCAGATTGAGATCAGGCGCGTCGGGCTGCATATGCCATGCAAGGGGCAGTCTCCAAAAACGGGACGCGGAAAGCCACGGGCCTGAGCGTCCCAATTTTGGGCGATCAGTCAGGACGCTGATCGTGACGGTTGCGAAGCAGGAGGTAGGAGACCGTTGCCGACGTCCATGATAGAGCCAAGGGCGAGTCTCCAAGAGCCCAATGACGAGGAATGTTGCCGGGTATGGGACAACGAACATCCGCAAGCTAGTATATACAATGTGCAGAATGCAGTATATCATGTAGCCAGAGAAATCGCAAGCTGCATAAAGGCGCGACTGTGCGTGCAAATGTTCCCAAGTATTGCCTTGAAATGGGCTATGTCCAGCTGAGGTGCCAGGCAAGGCCAATGCCACGGACCATATCTCAATAGCTAGTAGACAAGAACAGGTCCCCATCCTGCTCATGCTCCCATTTGCTGAAGTACAAATCACCTCGCTTTTCATCCGCAGTATGCGAAACATCGGGATCATCCTTGTATATGCATCCGCCCGCTGGATTTAGTGGAGACCAATGTCCTGGAGCCCAAGGTATACCGCAAAGGAAACAACCAGGGCTGTGGACCTCGTTCATGTTAACAACTACTTCGCAGCCGTGCTTGCTCGCAACAGCCCGGACCCTTTGAAGGAAGTAATTCTCTGCAGGCAGTGGCTGGAGCACGAAACCAAACCAGGTCAATCCCACGAGAGCAGGGTCCGAGTACCCCGAGAGCGTGATAACCTTCACTTTTGGCAATCTGGATAACAGGTAGTCCAAACTTAAAACGGTAGATTCCCGGAAGGAGGTTACACAGTCAAGTATACTCGATGCGTTGTGCCAGTCTGACGCCACAAGTCCAGCTACAGTAGTATCGCAGATCGTCTTGCTAGGAAACCCAGACCAATGCGTCGCATCACCAGATAGTTCCACATTGAGGTTCGTGACGTTCTCGAACCCATCCAGCCCAGCCACAGACGGATCTTTCGAGCAACGGGTCCTCCACCAGTCAATACAATGTTCTGTAGCGCGCTTACTCCATACCAAAAATTGGTCCGGTGACCACGCTCGGAACGAAAGAGTCTTAACCTTGCGCCGAGAGCGAATCGATCTGATTCCCGAACGAACGATTCAGTTGCCCAACACCTCCGGATCGTACGGGTTCGCGGTACCTGGCGCAAAGAACGAAGGCTCGAGATCCAGATGTACAAAAATCCCACCCCAAAAGATAGAAACAGCCTCCGCGTGTATAAGTCTGCATGTTGACAGCAACATGTAGCAGGTCTTCTTCATCTTATATCTGTAGATTGCATCATGATCTTGAGTGTCAGGCCGCACGTGCACATTAGGCTGTCGCTGATTCAAGTAAGGCGAGTGCATATTGGCGAAGACCATGCGATATGCGGTTACGCGAAGCTCCGCTGGCAGTCTCATGAGACCTGGTGTGGCCAGGTCGGGTTGTGAAGGCATTGCGTGCGAGTCCGCCATATTGCAGGGTTCCGATAGCTATCAAGTGGGTGCTCGTGGTCGTCTGCGATTCGGTGGTTCGTTCGAGAGCCGAAGGGAAGTATACTTTACAGTGTGATGGTTGGTGACACAATACAATTCCCAGCCCTGCACATCGTGCAGATCGCGCTCGCCAGCCATCGATTTGCCAACGCCTCAATGCCCTGACACCTTCTCACCAACTTGGCGGCGTTAGGCACGCTCAAGACCACCGGTATAAGGCGCAGGATCCGGATCTGCATATCGTTCAAAGTGCGCTCGCAGGCCAACGATTTACCTATCAGCAACCCTACAAACCAATGCACCCTAGCAGCAAGTCAATGACCACTGCCAGAAGATCAATCTGCAGCAGCCAGACAAATGTGCTCGGAGAATCAGACGTCGGGATGTGGTGGTAATATCGACCATTCGCTCGTGGCGTCCTCCGGCCCACAGCAGTGATCCGCGTCCTGGGCAAATTCATCGTTGTGCTTGTCCGGACACTGTCCTTCGGGATTACTTGGGGTCCAGTGTCCGGGCGACCACTGCTTCTTGCACACGTTACAGAACTGTCCCTCGGTCGGTACATCAGCCATATCAATCGTCGTTCTGCAGCCATAGGTTCTGGCGACACTCTTCAGCCGCGCGACAAACTCGTTTGAGGGTCCCAGGGTCTGCAAAGTAGCTCCGTACCAGGTTAATCCATGCTCTGCTGGATTTGACCACCCGACAATGTGAACGGTATTGACGTTTGGTAGTTTGCCACACGAAAGTAAATATTTTAGCGTTGTTTCGGTGGAGTTCTTGAAAGTGTCCACAATCGCAAGCATCCTCAGTGGGGCAACCTGAAAGTCGGGATGCAGCCTGTCAATCAGGCTCATCGCTTCCTCGTGACTTGGGTATGTCGACCACTGCGATTCTACCAATGGAAGCAGAACGATCCTGAGTGTCCGCACGTTTTCGAGTCCGTCAAGTCCAGCGACTGACGGGTCGTCCGCACAATCAGCCCTCCACCAGTCTTTCCTACAATTTGATAACGTTGTAGCCCATGGGCTTGGATGCCATGCAGCCACATCCAGTGCCCTAACTTTGCGCCTTAACTTTCTGTTTTTGATGCCCGAACGGGTGGTCCAACCACCAAGTTTGCTTAAATCGTACGGATTAACAGCATTTGGTGCGAACGATGCAGGTTCGGCATGTAGGTACACGCATCTCTGGCCCCACAGGATAGGCGATGCTTCATTATAAATTCGTTTGCATGTACGCAGGACCTCGTAACACTCCCATTTTCTCTTGCGTGCCTCTTCGCTGGATTCACAATCGTTCCGAGACGATACAATGTGTTGTGTGTTGTCTGTGAACGTGTCCCCGAAGACCATGTGATAGATTTCGTTCCGAACCTCTGAAGGTAATCCCAGGAGGTCGGGCGTGCTTGGACGACTGTATGCCGGCTTCTGTATGAGGTTGTCTTCTCCCCGTATAGCCCTGGCATGTGGGACTCCAGGTGTTGGTCGAGATGGCTCCAGTGCATCTGGCATAGTGTTTATGGCACCAAGAAAGACTTTCGCTTCTTCGATGGCATCGGCCAGCTCTTCATCGTTCACATGTACTAGTACATCCGAGACATCACCAACCACGCGTGTAATGCTACCATGCGGCTCTTTACACTCGTTGAATGCCGCGAACGAAACTATCTGGTCATCGCCATTTGGCTGTCCATGCTCACGCTGGCGTGGCTGTTCCATCCGGCGACGCTTGTGTCTGTGCGTCATGAAGAGCCGAGGCGGCGAGAGTGATGGTTGGGTGTCATGGTTGGTGAGATCGAGACGCGTTGAAGTTGGAAGACGCGTTGTCTTGGCGTGGTGGACCGAGCTTTACCACCGTCACTACAACTTCTCTTCCTGACCCACCACGTGCATAGCACAACGGTAATGACGACCAGCCGCACCTCTAGGACCCACGGACGGGCTGGCATGATTAACAGGAGAGAAATGCTCGGGATGTCCCACGATCATCACAATACGCCTTGACGACAACACCATGGCCTATCCCACTCCGCCCGACGACTGCACGCCAGACAACTCCACCACGTCTGAACTTGAGAGACTCTCCTCAGCATTTCTACATGTCTTGAACGAGCGCGACTTCGACTTCCTGACCCCGACATCCCGAGAGCTGAAATCGCACCTCTCGACCAATTTCC
Organism: Elasticomyces elasticus; assembly: GCA_035926095.1. Taxonomy (NCBI): domain Eukaryota; kingdom Fungi; phylum Ascomycota; class Dothideomycetes; order Mycosphaerellales; family Teratosphaeriaceae; genus Elasticomyces; species Elasticomyces elasticus. The sequence continues at coordinate 1,178,183 of JAVRQT010000003.1, forward strand.
GCGCCCATCTGGACACTTTCGCCCAGAACTCGGAGCCAGTCACGCTCGAAGAGCAGGTCGCAAAGTGGCGCCAGAGAGCGCAGGAGCAGCCGAACGTAAAGTTCCACCTTCTTAGTCTCATGTCGACCGTAGACGAATCAACGGGAAGGGCTAGCGTGTACATCGACATGGAGGTTTCAGGGTTGTCAGGCGTCAAGTTGCAGGCCATGAACGAGCTGAATTGGGAGCGTGTAGACGGTGTATGGCTCTGCTACTACATAATTGGGATGCGCGGCAGTAGCCCTTATGTACCTCCAGGCTAGGGCAATACCTTGCCCATGAGCTGAAAGATACGAACCTGACGGTCCTGCGAGACGTTATACGACCGTTTAAAATCCCGAGCATTCGGTGGCCTCTACAACTATCCCACGCACGGCATGTTCTGGGAAGCCCCGTTGATTGCGCTCAATGCCTGGTCCTTAGCCTTGCTTGGTATGCTCGTCTCTCGTGGCGACATCTGGTTCATCATCCGTCTGTTCGAGGCCGGCATTCTCTTCCCGAGTTGGACCAGCGTAATAGTGGCGTCCTCTTACCACCCAGTCGACCAGCGCTAGAAGTACCAGACCCAAGAACACCGGCCCGGCGTAATTCATGGTCGTAGCATTCACCGGTGTCGCCACTGGGAACGGCAGGAAGATCACAATGAATATACCGAAAACCAGAGCGTAAAGATTGATCCAGAATCCAAACCTGCCGAGTGAAAATGGCCCGAACGTAACCTTCTCTCGCCGAAGACGCTTAAGCACCAGCAGTGTGATGGGGATGAGGTATGAGATATAGAGCGCCAACGTCGAGAGGCTGAGAATGGCGTTGAGGGCGATCGAGGAGCCTATGTTGATGAGCGAAAGCAGGACGATGACTATCGATACCAGGCTGATGGATCTTATGGGGACGTGGTAGTGTGTGTCGACCTGTGAATCGTCAATAAGGTGTCGGCTTATGAATTCGGTGAAATGCAGGACTCACAAAGGCGAAGAACGCGGAGAACGGCATACCACCTAAGTGACGATGTATCAGCGCATGCTCGTAGTCGCAGCAACTGATTTCATCCACATACCATCTCGAGCAAAAGCGAACGTCAGGCGCGACACGGACGCCAGAAGCGCGAAGCCAGATGCGAAAGCAATGATGATCAAACCACACTCCATCGCCGTGGCGGCTGCCTTTGAGCCGGTCGCTACCTCGAAGATGACTATGATCGGATATCCAGTCGCCGTGCTGAGTACCTCGCTGATATCGCCGATGCAGAAGAGCAGAGCGATAAGGAAGGCGAAAGCCAGAATTCCGTTGATGACGATAGTCAAGATGATGACACGGGGCACTGTCCTTGCCGAGTCTTTGATCTCTTCTGCGAGATGTAGTGTGCCGTCGAAGCCTACAGTTACATCAGCGGATATTATTCGTTAAGCCCTGGAGTCTTAACGTACCGACAAAGCAATACACAACCGTCAGCAGCCCGATGCACCAAGACACTCCATCGCTGGACCAGCCACCTCCGTTCACAAAGTCGGTGAACACGAACTCTGCTGAGCTGTGGGGTGCGAGCGTGACAAGCGTTACCAGTAATATGATGAAGAACACAACATGACAGGCTCCGCCGACCATTTCCAACAAAGGCAGCAGCCGAACGGCCCACACATTAACAGAGAACAGCACCGCGACAACTGCCCACATCAGGAGTGTCCCATGCCATCGCTGCGGGATATAGCTCGCGTGGTTCAAGATGATCAGACCTTGGATCTGGGTCGCTGTGAGATACACAACGCTCGTCGCTGTTGCTTGCCAAGCAAAAACCGTGATCCATCCTTGCATCCAGGTGATGAAAGCGGCGAAGCGTGGCGGAGCGAACATGTAGGTCCAATGGTATTGTGCCTGTTTCGAGATCAGCTCGACGTTCCACGCTACTATCAACAACTATCTCACCCCTGCGATTGGGCAGAGAGAAGCCATCTCTGCTAGCGAAGCAGCCAATGCTAACGTGCCACTGAAAGATAGTATCATGCCATACACAAGGGACACGGGACCGCCGTTGGTGAGCCCAGCGGCAAACGCTCTCGTTACTGGTCAGCTTCATGTTGATGCAAGCAGAAAGGTGGCTTACTCTGCCACCGACTCCCATGAGGCGAGTAAAGTTACCGAAAGAGCGAGCGTTGGCAAGAAGCTGAAGATACGTCTGAGCTGCTGCGTCTTCCCCATCTGTCCCATGATCGCCACGTCTTGCTCCGTAGACCCCAGCACGTCGCCATTGAGGTCGTGACGAGCCATTGAGTGGCAGTGGTTTGGCTCAAGAAGAGTAGAGTTGCAAGGCGATGATGGATTGTTGACAAAAAAGCTTTGGTTTTTGCACAATGCACTTCAGCGCGTCTTTCTGTTATCATCGTGGCTCAAGCTATCGACGATGCCGTATGATGGTGCTGAGGCTCTGCCGCATGCACAATATATTGCGCAGCTCGGCTTCGTGTCCTAGAGTGATACGAACCAATCAATTGGAAGTACTCTGCAAGCAACTGGCCACTGCTGAAAGAATCGCAAGCCTCGCTTTCTGATCGCTCCGACCTTTGCTGGTCATCCATGAGTAACAAAGACTAGAACGTCGAATTCACCCAGTCGAAATTGGTAAAGTCCAGATCGTCCCAATTCGAGAAGATGGCATCGTTGACGCTCGTCGCCGGCGTCAAGCTCGCATACGAGTTTTGGGGTATGGCGGTCTGCTGTGCTCTTAATTTGTCCGCCCACACAGATCTTAGCGTCTGTATCCGCTCGGCTGAGTTCGTCCAAACATCGTGCCCTTGTGCCTCGCCATTGGCGTCTATACCACCCGCTTGCGCTATCGAACGGAAGCGCTCAGACACTCGATCGATTACCACAAGAATATCCAAGCTTGCTCGAACGTCTGCCGTATTCCAAGAAGGATCATCGAGGCTGCTCAGTACGAAGAGCATGCCCATGCAGTGTCTCATCTGGAGTATGATAGAAGTGGGTATGCCCCTGACTATGTTCAAGGGCAACGAGAAGAAGACTTCTAGCCATGACCTGATTGCTTGCAGGCTAGCATGCAGTTGCTTCACCCTTGTCAGGTTGGGCAAGGCAAGGCCAACATTCTGGTCCTTCAACGATGGGTCTCCAGAAAGGCCGACCTCGTTGATGGCGATCTGGGCCGCGTAGCCCTGAAGCTGTAATAATGCTGGTAAAGGTCAGTATGGCAAATTTCAGCTTTGCTGGATTCAGTTTCGCTGGAGCTGGGAGCTTACAATTCTGTTGCAGTTCGAGTGGCGCCGAACTGCGGACTTCTTCGAGATGGCACAGTAGTGCCTGCGCGTACAGGTGCGGTGGTGTGTGAGATACATTCCGTAGCATCGATTGATCGTACCAACGCACTACGATGGCTCGCTCGGCAGCAAGCTGTAACCTCACCTGCTGCACCAACAATTGATCTTGTGGATACTCACGACGGCTCTCCAAGTCGACGAGGCAGTCTTCCATGTGGGCGGTCCAACGGAGTGAGTCAATGACCTTGATCGTGGACGAGATTGTTGACGTAAGTAGAAAGCAGCCGAGGACTGCTCGCCTCTCCTCGGTCGTTCGAGTAGCGCATTGTTCTGATCCATACGCCTGTGATACACACCATATCTGTGACGGCTCACTCGCAATAGGTTGGTGCAGGCGAAGGTGGTGGACAACGGCAATGGCTAGACCGGAGAAGGTGCAAGTCGACGTTGTCAGAAATGCTTTCTGGTGAATCGGGTGCATGTGCAGATGAACCCTGTTTGCGATATATTAGCTCCTGGGTGCGTCTCCTCTGCGTCGTCAGACATCAAACGAACCATGCGACAAACGCAATCAGACTAAGCAGCAGATCTAAAGAGAGCTCGCTCTTCACGAGGGCTTCATGCGCTAGTTGCTGCCGCAAGTGGATACTTCTGCTGTTCTGAGTTGCCGTAGAACTGCAGCCGAGTGTCATGATAGACTCCCAGAGCAGAGGCCGGACGAGACGGAGCTGAGCAGCCGTGATAGTTGGTGAGAGGCTGAATATGGGTAGGAACATCGCATGACAGTCCCGAAACGTAGCAAGGCATTCTTCAGCCTCTTGTGCTGAAGGCTCGTTGCGCTGTTCCCGGTCGTTCGACCCGCCTTGCTGGTACTGTTCAGGCTGCCGTTGCACTCCGCCAAAGTCGCCATCAGGCGAGGTCGACGACGCGGGCTTGAGCAACGAGACAAGCTCATCAAGCTTCCGTTCCAAGCCAGACGTAGAACCCGAGGCAGAGGTGTGACGTGTGCGTCCATCTGGACTCGTGCCTGACTTCAGACGTCGTCTCTTCTTCACAGATGGTTGGCACGGCTTATGCATTCGTTCACATCTGTGTTCCATTAGTAAATCTCGGAACACAATCGGGTCCGCAAATGCCTACCGCTCGCATCGATCCGACGGGGAGGAAGGTCTTGAGCATTTTGCCTTCGCTTTGACGCACTGTTCGCAGGCAAGACCATAGCCTGCGACCGAGCCCTCGTCAGCCATCACAGTGGATAGCATGATACTGTTCCAGCCAGATATTCCCTTCAAAATGAATGGCCTGACCCTGGAACGGTGCAGAAAGTCGGAGGTCGCGAACGCCGATTGTTCATCTCCACGAATCCCAATAATTGTTCAGGAGGTATAGTGACCAAAAGTTGTACCAGCAATGGCTGCTGTCCTCGAGATCTTCGAATGCGCCTTCCACCGACTTGATGGGATCAAGAGCTTGAGGTGGTTGCCTACTGAGCCTCCTCGATCATTCGGTAACAGAATGTTTGTTCGAGGAACAAGATGCAGTCGGGTTTGCTCTGTGGCTCGGCCTCCGCCGCCCCGTTTCTGTTCACAAAACACACGCTAGCGAGCAATGTGGATTCTGCCTGGACGTTTGATTGGCTGAATTCGATATTCGGGCCCATCTTCCACCTTCCACGTGCCTCCCGTTGAGGGTTCGCAAACAATCATTTGCGATGCCGTCAACATCCTCTCCTAACTTCTACGAACTCCGATCATGGCTTTAGGAGATACTGCATGGCCGCCGTTGCCATGCCCAGTCATAAGTAGATACATTCCGTTGTTGTACACTGTTGCCATCGTACAGACTCACCACACGCCAGCACAACACTGACACCAGCATGGCCAGCTCAGACCACTCGGCATCGTCGCGGCACTCACTCGAGAAGGATGTGGAGAAGGAGATCCCACTACCAAAGGAGCATGTCATGCCACTTCCACAACCTGTCACTGTCGAAGAACTCAAGGGCGAAGCTGAGATTACACCAGAAGCGGTCGAAGAGAAATGGCTCACTGGCGTGAAGTTATGGCTGGTCATGGGTCCTCTAATCCTGGTGTTCTTTCTTGTCTTGCTCGACACTACCATTGTCAGCACCGCTATTCCCGACATCACCAATCACTTTAATTCTCTGGCAGATATTGGCTGGTACTCGGCGTAAGCTTAATGCGATTCAAGCTTCTTGCTAGCTACTGATCACCCATCATAGCTCATACCAACTAGCAAGCGCAGTTCTTCAGCCTCTAGCTGGCAAGACGTGAGTCGATACACGTTCGCGTTAAGCAACACAGCCTGACCACTTATAGATACGTCTACTTCAGCAACAAATGGACCTTCATCAGCTTCTTCGCAGTGTTCGAACTCGGCTCGCTCCTATGCGGTGTCGCCACTTCTTCCAAGATGTTGATTGTAGGTCGCGCCATTGCCGGGATGGGCACTGCAGGCCTGCAGAACGGAGCAATGACCATCATATCGGCATGCGTACCACTGCACAAGCGTCCGGCCTTGCTTGGTATCTGCCAAGGATTTGCTCAGCTTGGCTTGGTCTTTGGCCCGCTAATTGGCGGTGCATTAACACAATACACTACATGGCGGTGGTCAGTCGATCGCAGTCCCACCCAATACAATTGCAGTGCTGACCAGTTCAGGTGTTTCTACATCAACCTACCTATCGGTGGCGTCGCCGGCGCACTTTTGGTCTTCACACGCGGAGTGCCGGACGCGCATAGCAAGCCACCCGCGATGGAGGTTTTCCGCGATCTACATCACAAGCTGGATCTCATCGGCTTCGTCCTGCTCTCGCCCGCCATCATAATGGCTCTGCTAGCATTGCAATGGGGCGGCAACGTGTATGCCTGGGATAGCGCAACCATAATCGGGCTCTTCTGCGGAGCCGCTGGCAATCTTCTGGTCTGGGCCGCCTGGAACTGGTGGAAGAAAGACGACGCCTTGATTCCCGTATCAATGGTACGCCGCACCCAAGTCTGGAGTGGGTCTCTGGTGGTGGGTTTCTTGATGTCCAGTCTCTACATCTTCGTGTACTACCTGCCAGTATGTATACCTCCCCGTGTGGCGCCTGCACATGCTGACGTGCATCAGATATACTTCCAATCTGCAGACAGCGCATCCCCAACGATGAGTGGTGTGTACATGCTACCTAACATCCTGGCTTCCTTGATCCTCGCGGTAGCCGTAGGGAAGGCAGTTCAGTGGGTTGGCTATTACACCCCCTTTTCGATCGTCAGCGCAATTTTCATGGCTGTAGGCTATGGTCTGTGCAGCATGTTGTCTCCGACTTCCACTACTGGCGAATGGGTATGCACAGTCCGCACTATTGTCGTTCATCGCTAAGATCCATTACAGATAGGTTTCCAAATCATCTCAGGCAAGCACAGTGATGGTCACGTCAGTAGTACGAAACGCAAGGCTAATCTTTGTACCCACCACTCCAGGAATCGGCAGAGGAATGGGCATGCAGATGCCGCTTGTGGCGGTACAGAATAACCTTCCTCCCGCGATGGTACCGCTTGCCATCTCCCTTTGCATGGTAAGCACTTGTACTCTACAGGGACTTCTGCCTTGGCAAAGCAACAGCTGACTTTCCACTTCTTCGTCAAGTTTACTGGCATGCTATTTGGAGCCGTATTCCTTTCCGCTTCTGCCACGATTTTCACCAATAGCTTGCGGACCTTTATCGTACAACTGGCCCCCACGGCAGATCTCGACGCGATTCTCACTGCTGGTGCGACAGGCTTCAGAAAAGTCATTTCCCCTGAAGAACTTCCTGGAGTGTTGCTTGCGTACGCCAAGAGCGTTGACCGGGTCTTTTACCTTTGCGCTGCGCTGGCAGCCCTTTGTTTGCCGTTCAGCTTCGGGCTTGGGTGGACCAACATCAAGAAGAAGGCTCAAGAAAAGAAGGCAGTGGCAGAAAAGCCGGACGAAAATGCTAAGATTGAGGTTTGAATGCCTTGTGTAAGAAGGACACTGTTATGGCGCTCGAGGCGATCAAAGGGTTCAGTCTGGTTGAAGGGCCTGGTCAACGAGCCAACACAAGACAGCAACAATTCCACTCCATGGCTATCATGCAGACCGATCTTCCTGGCATGCCTTTCGAAGACATGAGTACTGCCAGAGTTCAGATATACTCGGCATCGCACTCCAGAACTGCCAAACTATACCCGATAGCCTCTCAATCAACTACCAAGGAATCCACTATCCCAGACCAACCGTACACTGTTCGACTTGCACGATCGGGTCGGTCCCCGTTGTTCAGGCATATTTACGGCAACACAGCGTCGCCTGCAAGGATGTACGCCACCGTTGCGCAGCGAGTCAGAAACTGGTTCTCGCATCTTACGCAGCAGATCTCTCACTTTCAGCGGTCGACAGACATCTCGCCAGCACATTGTGTGACCACGCTTAATGTGCATGCTGAGAGACGGATCCTACTTTTCCAGCTAGCGTCCAGGGTCGCGTGCAGTTCGATATCTTGCATATCGATCTGGCGCACATGGCGCCACCGCCGGCGGATAATTACGACGCTACTTGTTGACGAGCCATGAGCGCCTTAGATCGGCTGCTCGCATTGTATCATAACCAGATGGCCACTTTGCCACTGCTGTACTTTGGCCCCGATCTGTTGGCCTCAGGCCGCAAGCTGCAACATCATCCCTTCTCTTGCTTCTTTTCCATCTCTCAAATCAACCCGTTTCCATCGTCTCGCAAGGCGTTCGGACGTCGTGCATCGACAAGTATCTCGGTCATCAGACGTGGCGAGATGAGGAATGCAGGCCAACAGACGCTTCGCTTCGTAAGGCCCTCGGTATGGCCTCGTAGCGTCCAGCGATTATCACAAGAGCCCATCTGGGACGACAGAGATCCTCCGTCTCTGCGCTGACACTACGATACAGCTGCACCGTAGACACCGATTGCTAGTTTCACCTGCACATGCCAGCCCCGCGCAGCCTCATCTCTCAGCGGAAGGATGATCCGTATGGCGTGCTCGAGCCAAGCGCCGCATGCACCTGTTCACGAGATCCCAAAGGTGACTTCGTATCTCTTTGCTGTACACCCTCACAAGCTTTCGCAAAGCTCCCGCCTCTTCTTGTCTAACGCAGCCACATTCTTGGGCGACCATGGGTATCTTTACTAAAGTTCCAGGCACGAGGAAGGGAAAGTTCAGAGCCTACCTGTTCGGGTTCTTCATCTGCACATCTGGATTCCTGTTTGGTATATCATGCACTTCTATTATGCACTTCTTATCACTAACAGCCTCTAGGATATGATACTGGCATCGTTGGAGGTGTGCTCACCCTCAAAAGCTACAAGAATGACTTTGGTTTCAAGGACAACACCACGGTCTCCGCCGTTATGGTCAGCTCGCAGAACGCCGGCGCCTTTATCGCTGCGCTAAGTGTCTTCGCCATCTCCGAGCGCTTCGGCCGGCGATACACAATCATGGCAGCAATGGCCCTGTTCTCGATCGGCGTAATACTCCAGGTCATCCCCTCGCATTCCCTAGCATGCTTCTACGTTGGTCGTGTCATCTCAGGACTTGGACTAGGAGCGGGAACAGCTGTCAGTCCATCCTACAACGCAGAAATGGCACCCAAGGAGATTCGAGGAATGCTGGGCTCTGGAATGCAATGGCTCTTCGCTTTGGGAGTCATGATTAGTTACTGGATTGACTATGGTGTGGCCAACGGGCTCCCGGTCTCCTCGAAGCAATGGCAGATCCCTGTCGGTCTGCAGCTAGTGCCAGCTGCTGTGCTCGGCCTAGGTCTCATCGGCTGCAAGGAGAGTGTACGCTGGCTTGCGAAGAAAGAGCGATATGACGAGGCTTGGGACAGTCTGTGTTGGATTCGTGGAGACAATGGTAAGTCAGTCCAGCTTTCTGTCTCAAATGATTTACTGATCTGTCGTGCAGGCCCAGGAGTACAAGCAGAGTTCAATGAGATCAGGGTAGGCCTTGCGGAGGAGCTTCGCGCCACCGAGGGCTTGAAGAGCCGCGAGCTTCTTGAACCAGCGAACCGTAAGATACTGATGACAGAGATGTCCGAATGTGAGACACAAACTGACTATCTCACCTTACACTGTTAAGGCTACAGGCTCTCGTTAGCCTTCGGTATAGTAAGCAAATCGGCACCCCTTGGATGCGTGCAAGATTGTCTCGAGACCACCGAGTGCCTACGAGCTGCGGCTATTAGTCCTAGCTCGTTATCTCGATGGCCTCGGAGAGATGTCTCGCAACCAGTCCTAAGTCCTTCCGACTGTTTGAAACGGCCGCTAACTTTTGCACCCATCACTTCTAGTTCTTGGGTCAGCAATGCACTGGCATGACTGCTCTTGCGTACTTTGGTAAGCTCAAATATCAAGGCTTCGCCATGTTATCTGTATATGAGATACTCCTGGCGATGCTGACGCCTTCCAGCTCCGCAATTCTTCAAGGTCCTCGTGGGTGGCGGCACCCAGAACCTCCTCATTACTGGTCTTTTCGGGGCGGAGAAATTCATTATGGTGGTATGTAGTTGATGCAAAGTCGGAACCATAAGACATATGCTGACTAGTCTACCCCGTGGCCTTCTAGGGTACCTATATTCTCTTCTTCTCCGAGAAGTGGAATCGTAGACCGACTCTGTACATCTCCGCCGTGCTCATGGCGTGCTGCTTTGTCATCGTCAATGTGGTAAACAAAACGACTGTTCCGCCGAAGAACAATCAAGCCACATCAGCCGGAATCGCGACGGTAGCGATGGTGTTCCTTACCAATTCGATCTATCAATTTTCCTGGGGGCCTCTTCCCTGGCCCTATGCGGCGGAGGTAAGTGTGAATGAGGCTCGCAATACCGAGATGAACACACTGATAGGTCTAGATATTCCCTACGAGGATCCGCGAAGTTGGCACGTCGGTCGGCGTCAGTACTCAATGGTACGTAATATTCACAAAACTTCCGCCGTTGTAGGGATTACTGACAAAGATGGGCGCCTTCTAGGCTTTTCAACTTCCTATTCTCCCTCGTCACACCATACATGATCAAAGCCTGGGGTAGCTACACGTTTACGTTTTACGCTATTCTGGACCTTACAATGGCCACGCTCGTCTTCCTGTTCCTGAAGGAGACCAAAGGCCGCTCCATCGAAGACATGGTAAGTTGGCTTGCTATGCCTGTCTTCGCACAATTCGGGACGAGAGTTTTTTACGGCGAATTTTCCAGCCAAGCCACCAGCTAATCCTCGTACTTATCACTTTTAGGAGAATATTTTCCACAGCAAAGCCGCATTTGACGTTGAACTGGCTCGCAAGCAAGGCATAGAGAAGGAGGTTGAGAGCCCAGGCGAAGAGATTGGCGTGCGCGAGCTGAAGAATGAATAGTCTGAAGGACGTCTTGACCTCCATCCAATTTGCATGATGTTCTTGCACTTCCTGGGGATGAGATTGGATATTAGGACCGATCACCAGCCTAGATCAAGTGCATTGACGTGGCAATAATATATGCTTGATCAACTGTCGGGCCACGACATCTTAGCAAGATGATGATGATACTCTCACTTAACTGGCTGTTATACAGGGCGGAAAGAAATGGCTGTCGGCAACAGAAGGCTTCGACGGCGTCTGCGTCCTCCTCCTCCGATGCCGCAACAAGTTCTCTCGGTAGATACGCCCCGCAGCCAATGGTGGGGAGAAAGTCCCAGGAACTGGACAAGACGACGGTGTGGATGATGGGTTACCCTTTCAAGCAGGTACAGGTCCCAGCATTGTCCTCTGCCTTTAGCTGCCTTCTCTCACTTCTTTTTCTAATTCTCACCTACAACGCTCACGACTCTAGTCTAGGTCATTAGTCTTCACAGCATTCAAGATACCCGCCATGGCACCAGATCTCAGCTCCAACCGTGCCGTCAAGATGCTGAACGCGGCTGCAGAAGGCAAGTATGGCGTCCTCGGGGTGGTCTCTTACAACCTCGAGACGATCGTTGCCTGCATCCGTGCCGCCGAAGCGAAATCGTCACCTCTTCAGATCCTCCTCTTTCCCTGGGCTCTCAAATATTCTCCGTTGCTCGTCGATCTCGCTGCACACGCTGCTCGGTCCGCAAAAGTCCCCATAACGGTGCATATGGATCACGCCCAGGAGGCTGAGATCATCAAGCAAGCAAGCCAGATCGTTGCGGAAGACGGGACACCGGCGTTTGATAGTATCATGGTAGATATGAGCCACTACGAAAAGGAAGAGAACTTGTCAAAGACGAAGGAGCTCGTGGCTCTGTGTCATGAGCGTGGTATAGCCACGGAAGCGGAGCCCGGCAGGATAGAGGGAGGGGAAGATGGTGTTCAAGACACGGCCGAGCTGGAGGGAATGATGACAACAGCGGAGGAGGTAGACGAGTTTGTGGCAACGGGGATCGACTTCCTGGCACCAGCGTTTGGGAATATGCACGGTGACTACCACGGCGTACACAACATTAAGCTCGATTACGACCGACTTCAGGCGGTACAGAATAAAGCACAAGATCGCGTCCAGCTTGTTCTACACGGCACGAACGAGTTCCCGCCCGACATCATGAAGAAATGCATCGATCGTGGCGTGACGAGAGTCAACGTAAACAAGGTCGTGTTGTCAGAATACAATGCCTACGTTGCCGAAAACACGCACAAGGTGCCGCTGACGCAGCTCATGGAGACAGGGACGAAGCTGATCCAGGAGGCTTGTGAGCGATGGATGGACAACATTGGATCGAGCGGAAAAGCGTAGTCAGATATGCACATGCTACTGCTCTTTCAAGCTCGCCGCAAAATCTTCTACAGCACCCTTGAAGCCTTGATCGGCCACAAACCCCAGCTTCAGTGCTTTGCTGACATCGTATCTCACACCCCACGACTCCAGCAGCGACATGACCTCTTTGCTGCCCTTTTCTCTCTTGATCAACTTTACGGCGTCTTCTCCTCCAACTTCCCGCAATGCCTGCAGCATTTCCTTCACGGTCGCTGTGATACCTGGCAAGTTCACCTGTCGGATGTGAGGCTCCATGCAGTCTTTTGGTAAACTCAGTGCAATTATGAGGTTCTTCACGAGTGTCTTCGGACTGCAAAGCCAGCTCTCGAAGTCGTCGTTGCATGGCAATGTGCTCTCCTTGCCTTGCAGTGGCTCCCGAATGATGCCACTCATCCAGCTGCTGGCTGCAGCAGTAGGCTTGCCTGGTCGTACAGATATGGTCGGGAAGCGGAAGATGAACGCATTGAGCAGACCACGACGGTTGTAGTCGTTGATAGCGTACTCGATCATGACCTTTTGTGTACCGTAGCTGCCTTCTGGCGTCGGTACAGTAGCTTCTGAGGGCATCTGAGGGAGAGGCTGGCCGTAGATGGCGCAGCTAGATGCGTAGATCAATCGTACGCCCGGGCAGGTGTGTCTGATCGCTTCCAGAAGCTTGAGAGTGGAATGCAAGTTGACCTTGTAGCCTAGATCCATGTTCTCCTCTGAGCCTGCGCTCATGATACCGTGGAAGACATATATTGCGTCTAGGTCTTTGCTGAGGACAGACGAGGAGTCCTCGGACAGATCTGCTTTGGTGCATGTTGCCTTGTCCTTGTTCTGTGCTTTTGCTGGGATGGGAGGCTCGAATATATCTGCGAGGACGAGGGTATGGCCTTCATTGAGCAGGTGTTCCGCGAGGAGCTGGCCTACGAAGCCGCCGCCACCTGTGATGAGGACCTTCATGGTGGTTGGGGTGCTTGCTGAGGGGAAGAATTGGATGGTTTTCCGTGCAATGGGATGGCGATGACTGAAGGAATACTTGAAACTACTCACCTGCTCCTCTCTCTCTCTCTCAACAGCTACGACGCAATGATGCTCCGAGGTCGCCGTATATTGTACCGTCGAGCTCGCCGGCACGACAAGTCGTTGGAGACGATGAAAGGAGGAGAAGCTGGGTCGCCAAAAATGGGAAGCCGGTCGGCTCTTGATGCAGACGCCGATATGCCAAGGCCGTCCTTCTATGTCTCCAACGTCAGGTTCGTCTTCGAGATATCAAACAGCAAGGTGGTCTGAACGATATCGATCGCGCCATCACGACGCGTTTGTACTCCGCCGCGCGTGGAAGCATCGCGTGGCCGCCACGTGCGATGCGATGGCAAGAATGGCTCAAGCTGCTGCTTCGGTCAACATGGTAGCTTCACGCGCTTGCACGCGTAATGTTCGAGACGAACGAAAGCACGCGTCTGGACCTGGAAGTCTTCGCCATGCGTGCGGAGTAGCTGTGTAGGCCAAGGTGACAGTATATGAAAGCCAGGCACATCACCGCCCATTCGTCACTCAGCACTTGCGATCGACAATGGAAGACTTCGAGCACAAAACACTGACCACTAGTCCGCACGATCTCAAGTACGGCTACTACCTTTCTCCCAACTTCCACAAGGTCAAGCAGTCCACTCCAACACTGGTCATTTGCCATGGCTTTCCAGACGATGCGTGGATGTGGGCGCGAGCCATTCCTCACCTCGTAAAGCTACCTTACCGCATAGTCTTGATCGACATCCTGGGCTTTGGCGGGTCATCAAAACCTACAGATGCTTCAATGTACAACTACCGCCAACAAGCCAACAGCATTGCTCAGATTCTAGACAAGGAGAACGCACCAGACGACATCATCCCCGTAGGCCACGATTGGGGCTCGGGCACCGTCCAGCGATTCTACCTGTACCATCGGCACCGCTGCATTGGTCTCTGCATTCTCTCGCTCGCTTACCAGATCCCATCCTCGAAACCCTTTGATCTAGATGAGACGAACAAGACCACCGCAAAACGTTTTGGGTACCCGCAATGGGAGTATTGGAACTTCTTCACGGCTCCCGATGCTTCTCAACTGATGATGGACAATCTGGAGCGCTTCTGGGAAGTCAACAATGGTATCTATCCTTCTCCGAACCCCGAGGAGAAAGGTCGGGATATCTGGATGCGAGAGATGTTCTGCACACCAAATGCTATGCGAGAGTACATCACGCAAACGGGGAAGTACAAGGACTTCACCGTAGAGCTGAGACCATATGCCAAGGACGAGAAGCTCAAGCAGGCGTATCTCGATCGCATGAAGCGGGATGGCTTCGAGGGTCCGGTGTGCTATTATCTGGCGTTGGCGAATAACACCATGTTAGAGGACGAACGGGAGCTTTGCAAAGCGGAGGATAATGCTGATAAGAAGATTACTGTCCCGATGCTATATATCGGGCAGACGGGCGATTGGGTGTGCCGGACAGACTTGATGAGTGATGCGAAGGAGTTGGGATTGGTTGAAGACTTGGAAGAGAAGGTCGTCGATGCTGGGCATTGGTGCTTGTACGATACGGAGAAGTCGGGGGAGATTGCTGGGCTGATTGAAGGTTGGTTGAGTAAGAGATTCCCAGTCGAGCAGTAACGCCGGACGAGCCAGTCAGACGCTACCGACGCACTTACGCCTCTTCTTCCTCTGCACCTTCACTATTCTCATCAGCATCGTCATCGACCTCCCAATCGCTCTCGTCATCAGCTTCCCACTCGCTGTCCTCGTCGCTCTCTCCGGTGCTTCGCTCAGCATTATCGTCGGTCGTCTCATCATCAGTGGCATAGTCACCACGCCTGCGTCTTCTCGCCATCGCTCGCTTCGATTCAGGCATCTGCATCTCCTCAGCCAGATCTTCCGCAGCAGAATCGAGCTCTCTCTTCATGCGCTCGCTCAGATGGTTCTGCATCTGCAACAGCGTCTCCGATATGGCATCCATGCCCTCAAGCTGAACAGTGCATTGCCAATGACGCTTGATCGTACAACCGAGGACACGAAGACCAGGAAACAAAAACTCGTTGAAAACGAGTGGGTATCTGGTCAATTCGTTCCATTGCATGTCGAGATCGATCCAATTGGACAGAGCACGTATCGCTCGAGTCTTGTAACCATCCAGATCCATCCAGACCCTGAGTCCTCTTGGATTATCACCCAAAGCCTATCGCTCGTGCGCAGGAAGTCTCAATAGACATGCGCGAGTCTGCGCGAAGTCGAAGTCAAAGACAATGGCAGCCACGTAAGCGAAGGTGAATACCACTGGTCGGCTTTCTCGTCTGATCTCTGAGGACGTCAAGAAGAGCCCACAGCGCTTTGCATAATTGCAGAATCCGTACGTCTTTGCAGTGAGCGAATATATACGACAGATCGTATGTGATGCTACGAGTTCGTAAATACGATTGCGTAGCTCTGCTGGCAAGTCCATGAAGTCTTTGGGACGGGGCCTGTCATCGACATGGAAAGGTTCCCGGAGATCCGACGATAGCGTAAGCACGCACATGGCATCGTCCATAACGATTTATTGTTGCAGTATCCAGAGGCTGTGACGTATGAATCGCTTTTGCTGTGACGTTGATGATATTATTGTAGGATGGACGAAAGACTTCGGACGTAGCGGTGTACAGCATGCAGGACGTCGGAACCGACCGCTGATGGACAATATATTCAAGACATATTGGTTTGAGCAAAAGGATGTAAGTATACTTCTTTACGAGCACTATGTCGACGCAGTCCATCGCCACAATACACCCAAAGCATTCTTCTCAAGCTCGCGGGCTTGTCGAGAACGTCGAAGCCGGTGCAGGCACTTCCGGAGCCACAGTCTTCTCAGGCATCGCCGCACGAGCAGTGACTGCTCTCTCCTGCCGTGGCGCACGCTTCTTGAACGGCGACGTGATGACGTTCGTAGCACCGACCTGGCAGGTATTGGTGTTGACCACGCATACCTCGCAAAGATTTGCATTGTCCGTCGACGCATCGATCAGGTTGAGGTCTGAGTAGCAATGCCCACTGTTCTGCAGGCCTCCAGTCTCGGTGGGCTGATAGACTGAATCCTCCAAATCGCCTCCGGAAATGTCGTAGAATATGCAACTGCGATACATTAGCGATGCACGTACGAACAACTAATGGAGGAAAAACGAACGCAGCGCCGCCCTTAGTCGCGCCATACTGGCCTCCATCTGTGGGCGTTAGGCTGTTCTCGCAATCGCAAATGCCCGGACACTCGGTATCGCTCGCAGAGCCTCCAATGAACAGATCGAAATGGGCGATATCGCAGCTTGGACAGAGGTCATCGAATATGAACCACTTGTACAAGTACGGGCTCCAGAACGGCTTGCATTGGCTGATGATAGACTGTCCCGTAGCGGCAGCAGCGCTAATAGGATTGTTGTATGTTCCATCGCCGCCTGCTGTCGGCTCCCCTCGGGCGTTTGTCCGAGGACTGCCGTTCGGGTTGCTGCAAGTATGGGCTACGATTCCTTGCTGTGGGTTGGGGAAAGGTCCGGTCGGGTTGGCAGCACAGTTTGCGGCACAGTCGCCGGCGAGAGCTTCGGTGGAGTCGATGAACGCGTAGAAGGTTACCTCGACGACAGCGGCGCTGAAGGACGATTCCCGCTTTTCGAGAAGCGCGGTGTCGTTAGCTATGCTTTCGAGGGATGTATCCGCTTCGAGGACGTCGCTACCATGACTGGCGAGGATCGCTGGGACCAGAAACGACAGCAGTGTGAATCTAGGCAGCATTCTGGAGATATCGGGGTTGCTGGGATTTTGGAAGAGAGCTCGCAGGAAGTGAAAGGACGTGAAATACTTCTATCAACGATATGCTTGACGCAACACCGCGTTGGTGTAACGCAGGTCGTATTCTTGCAGCAAGCAGCCCTGCTGACGTCAACGCGTACTGGGCATCGTGTTCAGTGATTGATCTTTACCCAGAATGGGCGTTGGTGTTGTTGTACTAAGATCACTGCCCTTACGCAAAATTGAGTCAGCGAAGCGCCCATCACTCCAACCAGGAACATCGTTGATTGCTCGTACAATCCTAGCTGGTATGGAGTGCGGCACATCTGAACGAGAGTCTTTAGGATCATGGTTGGTTGCTCGGCCGGGATCGACTACCTCGTCTGTTTGCTCGGTCAGCGTATGACAGCGCCCAAGCCTCAGCTCTGACCCGATCCGGCAATCTTCCTGCGTCTTGCAGTCTATCAGCTCCGTCATAGGTATCAGGGTACCTATCAGGGATACTGCGAGGAGGATCAGCTCTGTTATCTGTAGGCCATCTCGCTCGGGAATCGATGACTGATTCTTGGTGTATTTTTGGTATAACGTATTTTTATTAGACATTGCCGTCATATATACAGACCATAAGATCATACATTATCTCCATCTGTTCATTCATCATGCAGTGTACGTCTCGTTCGTAAGCGGCACACCGTTCGTGATGTCGCCGTAAGGTCCGACAGTGTAGTCACCGAAGCACGAGTACTCGTACTCTGCCTCTGCCAAGCTGGCACTCTGGACCTCCAAGAACGTCGACAGCTCGCACCACCCATCATCACGCATACCGCAAGATGGGAAGGAAGGACCCATCGGGAGCGTGCGCTGGTTGAGGATGAAGTGGATGTAAGTCGTGGGTGGGCCAGCGAGGTATTGGGTGCCGTCACATCGCGAACCGTTGAGCGGCGAAGGAGTCTGGATGACTTCCATGTCCAGACGGGCACCGAAGGGCTCCATGTGCGAGACGATGAGGGAGTGGTTGGCGGGCATGTAGGTGTCGGGGAGGACCGGAGCGAACTGGGTGAAGCCGAATGCGGTCAGGATGGCCATGATGTTGGTGTCGTGGGAGAAGAAGAAGTTGAGGGATTGGTCGAGTGGGAAGGTGACGGTATTGTTATCGAGCGTGACGTTGATCTGTGCTGTCGGCTCGTCGATGGTGTGTTTGGAGAGGAGTGCGATCTGCTCTTGGACGAAGCCGATACCAACCGCACGTCCGGTGGGAGACTGGAAGGCGTTGTTTCCGGCGAAGTTGATGTCCACGCTGTACTCGTAGCCCTCCCACTCCTGGTAAGTGAAGAGATTGCAGAAGCTGGAGTAGCCGAGCGCGACCTGCTCGTAAGCGCATAGAGACTGAGCGTTGTAGGTGTCGGTTAAGGTCCAGTTGAAAGCAGGTGAAGATGCGTTCAAGCGAGCCTGCGCGTCCTTCAGGTAGATGCTGGCCCACAGGTTTGTGGCGTTAGTGCCGGCGGTGTTTGTGTACTTGTTGCTGTTTGGGCAGTTGTCGTAACCAGCGAGGGAGTTATTGAACACACCAGTGCCGTTCTCGATGTTCAAGACGAGCGTGGCATTGTCGGTCCAACCGAGACCGAAGAAACCTGCCATGAAGTACTCCGCAGACTGCAGCATGCGGTCCTGGGTGGTCGTGCGAGCCACGATCTTGCTGCCGTTGTTCGGGTAGAGGTGGCCGTACTGGTATTGATGGAGAACACCGGAGTCGAAGAGCCTGCAGAAAGTCAGCTAAGCCCACCAATTCCAAATCCCTGCCACGTACTCCTGCTTGCCAACTGGGACGAGGATCTCGGCGCCAAGAGGGTTCTTGTAGTTGTTCAAGAAAGCCAAGTCGCCCTCGAAGGTGACTTGGGGCACGCCCGCAACGCCAGTGGTGTGGTTCAAAATCTTCTGCACAAGCACGGTCGCTCCAGATCCAGTGGTCGGGTAGCGAGAGCCGTGACGAGACAGCATGTTCAGCTGCACAATGCTCGCGTTTTCCGGGAGAGGGTACTCGTCCACGCCGAACCCGTCGGGGTTTGGGAAGTAGTGAGAGAGCTGGCCCATGAGCTGGTAGATGTTGCCATTGTCGGTGTTGCCCTGGATTGGGACTTGGGTCTCGAGAGGGGTGTTTGGGATGTAGGTGGTAGACGCGAAGGGAGCTGGGTTGGACTGTGCGAGGAACGCAGGCCTGCCAGTCGGGGTAGGGCCTGGGAAGAGCTCTGGCTTCGTTTGGTAGTAATCCGGAGCGCTGCTTGTTGAGCTACCACTCGCACTCTGTCGCCGCACGACACCGGCGTCCACAAAGCTCGTGCAGGCCGCAGCCAGGGCGAAGCTTCTGTACAGCATGATGAACTGTACTATGATGATCCCGAAGAGCGTGAGTTGACCGAGGAAGAGGACTTTCTGCGGTATTCGTCCAGTCGAGGCGGGTGCAGGAGCAGTCAAGAAATCTGGATGAACGCGAAGCTTTGTAGGCATAGCTTGGTCTCTGTCATGCTCGCCTACCCTCCGCATGGGCCGTGAGTCCAATCTCGATGTGGAAGCTGTCGAGTTGGTTCTTGTGATTATCGCGAACTAGCTTCGACGTCATCCGCTCAGGCACGCGAGAGGAAGCTCTTCCTTGTAGCACGTGGGCGCGGGTGAAATGCGGTAGGGTTCTCCTACGGGTTAGACAGAGTATTGTGCATTCGGGACCTGCAGACACGAGAAGTTCATGGATAAATTCGCGATGGTGATTGGAGCTGTATGCGCAAAATAAAGTCAAGTTGGTATGGTGGCAGACGCCTTTGACGTGCTTGATATTGCTTGAATCGACTTGGCCGCCGCCCAGCCGGCTTGTCTCGTATCAAGCCTTTGACAAGCAAGCGACCAAGCATCGCGTGGAACTCCGGGTACATTTCACTCCAAGCGTGGGAGAATAATGTACAACGAAACAGCTTCTTCGCTTGAGAAGCCGCAGAAGAGGGGAACGTGCGATGCAAGATGAATGGGTCGCACGCAGCACGATCGCCTCCCAAGCTGCTACCAAATCCGCGTATCGACGAACATAGTCAAGCATTGCATCGATATGCCGAAACCTGATCCCCTCAGTCGGTTCCCCGAGCCCAGGGCATCGAGAACAGGACTCCCGCAGGTCGGCATAATGTTAACAAACCGTCCACGAGCGTAATTTATGTTTGAATGTCGATGCCTCGATCGTACGTCACGCGGCGACCTGCGAGTAACGAACTCTGATCGTCTAGTAAGCTTGTGAGCTCATCCCATACCCGACGATGGCCTGTGAGTAGTGAACTCTGCTCTTGGAGTAACCTTGGATCAGCAGGGGCCATGCCATGTGAAATGCCGGCCGAGACCAGCCGGATATTTGAAACCTCCAAAGCAAAATGAGCGCAGTTATTCTCGTAAAGGTACCAAGCAGTAAAGGGGTATCGTAGGAAGCCTTCAAATCATACAAGAGGTGAGATGCAAGCAATGCAGAAACATTACGAAGCCCACACACACCGTCTGGCCAGCCCACGCTCGCATATACGACGTCAAGTCAAGTCAACCCACGTCTCGTTATTGTCCCCTCCCAATATTCTGTCTCGCCTACACGCACACACAAAGTCAGCACAAAAACTCTCAAACACCAACATCCCAATTTAAACCTCTCGCAAACTCAACTCACCTTCATCATCTCAATCCTCGCCTTCAAATTCTGCGTCACCTCCGCCGCCCGCCGCCAACTCTCCACCCCCTCCGACTGCTGACTCTTATCCATCGTACTCGCTCCACCCGATCGACTCCCCACCAAACTCCCACCTCCACCTCCACCTCCAGAACCAGAATGATTCCCCTCATTCCCATCCTGACTCAACGGCGTCGCCCGTCCGGAACTAGGCGTATACTGCGAATGTCCGTTCGACATCGGCCTGCGCGTCGCATGCGTAGTCGCTGTATACGAAGGCGGGGGAGGCATTGCATCCCTTGACCTCGTCGGCGGAGCAGCAGTCTTCTCGCTCTCATACTCCCCGCCATCATCAGGCACATTCTCCTTCTCCTCCCCACCACCACCGCTACCCCTCTCATAACCACCCGCATGATTGCCACTCCCAGTATCCCCATAAGACCTCGCAGAAGGCACGTTATACCCCCCATTCCCACTCTGCGAATTAGCCCTCAACCTCGTCATCTCCCTCTTCATCCTATCAATCTCCCTAGACAAACTATTGCCTCGCTCCTCCGCCTCCTCCAAATCCCCTCGCACCCTTACAATCTGCGTTTCCTTAGCCTTAATCTGCAGCAAATCCCTCGTCTTATCCTCCCGAAACTGCGCCTCCTGGTTCTCCAACTCCATGACCCTCGAACTGAGCCTCAACTTATCAGTCCTGAGATCGCTCGTCTGAGACCTCAACAACTGAACCTCAGACCGCAAATCACTTAATTCCTGCCGTTCCGCTGCTCCCAAACCACTATTCGCACTCGACCCCTGCTCCCTTGCCGGTGGACTAGAAGGCTGCAGCGCAGGCTTTGCCAATGGCCTACCCGCCAATCCTCTGCCTAAAGCTGCTTTAGGCGCCGCTACCGGAGTCTCCGGCTCATCGTAATCAGGACTCACCACCTGTCGTCGCGCCGGACTCGCCGCACCAGCACCAGGAGCTTTCAACCCCGGTTTCCCTAACCCACTCCCAGGAGCCCGCAAACCCGCCCCAGGAGCCTTCAACCCAGCCGTAGCTTTGCCCACCCCAGCCGGTCTGCTCGTGGGCCGTGGAGCCAAAGGCGCAGACTCCTCAGCCATGAGCGGTGGACTCACCGCCCTAGCCGGCGCCGCCTTCTTCGCCGTCCCCGCGGGCCTCTTGCCCACAACCTTCTTTCCCCCTCCACCACTCACCGCAGCCGGAGCAGCCTTAGCCACCGGCGCAACCT